>CM073541.1:2507500-5007500 GCA_037074615.1 Leucaena leucocephala | reverse complement strand
TCAGGGCTCAAATTTCGGGGTGTGACAAAGCATATATTTTTAAAATCGTCTATCTAGAATTTCCAACAATATCATTAAATCGTGCAATTTCCAAATTTTAATGTAGGAGAACAAAGAACCTTTACTTCCTCCAAGCATCTAATAGGTAACCGAAACAATGCAAATCATTCATCTTATAATCTAAAATTTCCAGCTATTATTTACTCAGTTTCTCTTACTTTGACATTATTTTCAAACTTCAAAATACCCTCCCAACATCCATTAATAAGCTACAAATTCGATTTTCCCAACACAAAGCAACCCAAGATAGATTTAAACATAGGCAACAACACTAGCTCATGATTTTTGATAGTTTTACTGTCAAAAGCTGAAGTCTTTAACTTCAACTCAGAATTATTATTATTTACTTTCAAAATCTGAATCCTATAGCCTCAAACACCAATAGCACCAACAATTATACATGCATCAATTTTTATAATAACTCTTTTATTTAGAGAATTAAAGCCACTGAAACAAAAATGCAGCATTATTTTTTGGGTATCATAACAACAAAATAGAACAACCAATTGTAGACCCAATAGCTGACGGTTTTGGTTCAACTTAAAGCTGAAAATCTCAAATCCTTACTCCCCTTCACAGAATCAACCAAAACCACCAAGAAATCCTACTTAATCGGCAACCTATTTCTTGAAAACCAGTAAACAGAGAAAATTGAAGGTGAAGATGGAGTCCAAGAATTCACCCCAGGTGGTCGACGGCATCGTAAGCTCATCCGTTCTCCTCTGGAGTTGTGAGCTCGTCTGTTCTCCTCCAACACCTTGAGCTGGTCCGGTTCTTCTCCCTCACCTTCAGCGACACTTCTGCAGAACATTAAGGGAGGGAGAAAAGCTTCCAGCTACCTGAGATCTAAACGAAGAAGGGTGACCACGGCGAGTGAGCGACAAAAATTATAGCTGGGTTAGAAGTTCAGGCGAGATCGAGAAGCTTCTCCTCTGGTTGTTAGCGTTGACAGAAAACTTTAAAGGAGGAGTATGGTTTAAAAAAATGTAGAGGGGCAATTTGATAATTTTGCATAAATGGGCTAGAAAAAAAACTACCTTAGAAGAGGACTAGGATTCGAACTAGACCACTTACTCATTTCACCATCTCAAACCACTCAACCACTAGTTTTCCCTTAACATAAATGCAAAAATTAATACATATATTATTAAAGTGGTGTTATTTACCTATTTATTTTCTAGAGTCATTACATTTATTCTCACATCGGATATTCGTGTGATTCATTCCCATACTTGGTTTTCGTGGGTCTTGTACATATGCTTGTTATTCGTGACCTCATGCTATGCTTGCTTACTTATTACCCTCATAGACTGTGGCCTATTTTCTTGGTTGTGAACAGTATCGGAATGGTTAGTTACCCTCATGGACTATATATCCATGCTTGTTATTTCGTTCTATTGAAGTCCTCTGAAAAGATGAGATTTGAGGATTAAAGTTTTAAATTAATTTCCTTAAACATGTTGTTTTACATGATATTAGATTGATTTGATTAATGATTTTGATACAGTTTTATTTTTGTTATAATTCTATCATTGGAAATTGAGATTTATCATCAAGCCTTATTATTTATTTTGGCCTCAAATAACACTGCTGATATTGCTTCCTAGTGAAATAGAGAAAAGCCCTCATGGTCGTTCAAAACTTGTAGATGCTTCACGTACTCTATAGGTAGAATTTTTGTCCTCTCTTATTTTTTTTAAGATGTATAAATAATTGTATATGGTATTGTATTTATAATTTTGTAAGGTATAAATATATTCATATATGATAAATAATAAAATATTTACGCATATCTAAGATTATTATTATATAATTATTATATTTAGAGGCTTACGGAATATGAATTCTCTCATATTCTGTATCGATCACCCCTTGATTTTTGAGGTGTGACAGAAGACTGAAGAAGAAAGAGAAGTAACCATATTATTAAAAAAATATCTTTACAAGTGGAATTTAAAAAATTACATGGAAAAAAAAGCTTATATGGACATGGTTTGATGCAAGTTCTAACAACAGTTAGTGGGGGTGCAGATTGCACTCAAAAATATTTTAAGGTACAAATTGTATCCTTAAATAATTTAAGGAACCAATTGCATCACTAAAATTATTTTAGGGTGTTAAGTGCACTTTTACTCTAAAAAAATTTGCGACCAACATAAACCACAATGAAAATTCAAATGGTGTACACAAAGTACAAAACAATAACATAATAAGAGAAATGACAAACTAGAGCTTTTATTAACCAATGAAAAGTTGCGTCTAACAGAAGGGGCTAGTCTCTCACAATATGTTGAATTAATATTCGAATTCATGTTGAGAGAGACGCCCATATTTAGTTTCCGACACTACTTTTTAGAGGATTGTCTCAATAGGAGAATACCTATTGCTTAGCAAAACAAAACTAAAGCTTTTATTTTATGTGATACTTGGATTCAAGGACGCAAATTCAAGCAATTCATCGTTCTTCTCCATTAAGGCCATGTCTTGTTCGCTCAAAGTCACCCATGCTTCTATTCCTTTTCCATCATTCGTATCCATCAAATAAATAGTATTCTTTATCTTCAAAGAAGGAATACTCACCCATGTGGGCTTCCCCCACCTAAAATCTGCTTCATAAAACTCAAAACGACACCAGCTTGAGCACATATAGAAGTCTATGTCCTCTTTGTACGCCAATTCTACGTCCTTCCATCCCTCACTTAGTATTGAGAAAGCATTATTCTTATCTCCAAGTTTATGAGCACGTTCCTTTGAAAACAGTTCAAGAGCTTTCCTTAACTGAACCACCCATGTTTGTAATTCCATGTCTGTATCTTCCATTTCTGCTATGAAGTTACTCAAGCAGTTTCCGACAGAGGTCTCAGGTAACGGTGGGTTTGTTCTTTTACGAATATTTATTGCTTGGCCTAACTTGGATGGTCTTTTGGTTACTCCTAGGTTAGTTCTTGAAGCTGTTGTAGCACATTTCCATATTAATGCCAATACTGCCTCTACTCTAGTTGGCTGCTCCACCAGTTTGCTTGAAGCTTTGGCCTTCAGTTTTGTGATCTCTGAGGATTCAAATACATACCTACGCACAATTGAATTTTGGGGTTTCTCAGTGAGCAATATTTATTTTATTGGTTCACATCCCAAATTGATCAGTTGGGTTGAGAAACACAAGAAGTTGTGTAGGCCATTGTTTTTATTGATTTAATTGAGGGTATCTACAAACTACTTTAGAGATGAGACTAATCTCTTTTAAGGCTTAGAGAGTAAATAATTTTTATCTCTCCAAACAAGAGCACTTCCTGGGATTTGAATTTATATTCTCCTCCTTACAAGGACGAGATTGCTTGCCACCCCAACTAATAAATTGTTGGTAAGGTCATTAACATAGTGGAAAAGCTACCCGTTTGGTTCAATATGCAATGGAGTGTAATGCAATCTTGATTACAACTTTTTTTTTTTGTAATCATCATTATCATAGTAAACCCTATTGCCAGCCTGAAAAGTAACTAAACATCCCTCCTCTTGGTAATGCAATAGTGATTAACATAGAAAACCTACAATGGGGTTGAACCAAATAGACTCATAATCATTTTTAGAAGTCCTATGCTCTAAAGTATGTACTTTCCCCTTCATTTTACCTTAAACTTAATTAGTTGAAAGAGAGAATAAACCTAAATTTTACATGACAAATACATTTGCTCACATGTAAATTATTCATTCGGGTCCTAAATATAGGTTCTAATTAAGAGATGTGTTTTCATCCTAAATGTAAGATTCCAATATATTTAGTCTCTCAAATTTATAATTTTTTAAACTATTCATATTGATTATACATATTAAAGAAGGATTTCCATATGCAATAGTTTTCATTAAAAAGAAGAAATGATTAGAGGGGGTATCCTAACAAAACCAATACATATTTTTTTCAAATAAATAACAACTAATTTTTTTAATCTCCATAATTTAATTATTTAACATATACATTTAGGTTGAAGGGAGTACTATTGCTAATCAAATATCTAAAGTTATATTTCTTAGTCTCTCAAATCAATAACATTTTTTATGACAAAATCAAGATCATTTTCCATGTCAAAAAGAATAAATTTTAATTCTTAGGGTTAGAATTCTCTATAGAAAATTGTTGAAAATCCCCCATTAAAACTTTTATTACCCAAAGGTACTTGAAATTTGCTTAAGAATTTAAATCTTTGAGTTAGTACAACTTATCTTCAACTGTATGTAATATATCTTTAACTATATTTAAAAGTCTTAGTTTTACCTCTGAAATAGGCGAGTGCATATATGCAATATATCTTCATCTAATGCATGGAAGATGAGTAACACACAGCTGAAAAATAGTTATATCTACTCAAGGACATGTGTCATTAAACAAATTTTATGTTTCTTTGTGTAATAAATATTCCAATAGGGATTTTTTCAGCAATTTTCCCAATTTTCTAATTCAAGATTTGAATTTTTTCAACAAAACCGCAAGTAATAAATTAAAAAACACAAAAAGAAAAGTGGCATGCTTGTAGAGTACCTTCTTGTGATGCAATTGGAGGGTTTGAACTCTAAAGGTGGTAGATCATTTGAACACTCCATGGAAGGGAAATGAGATTCCATAACGTACGTTGGAAGCATCGACTCAGTCATGCCCCCAATAGCTGAACGAGACCAAGCCTTAATGAACGAACCAATTGTTGAAGCATCAGCAATCTTGTGAGAAAACGACACACCAATAGCCAAACCTCCACAATCAAACAAATTTACTTGAACTTTCACTAAAAACCCACTTCCTAAATGGGCATCATCCACAGGCACAAACTGGTGTACAGAGTCAGCATCTGGTTGTTTAAGGATGTCGGTGACGAAGCCATGGACACGAGTCTCACAAACCTCGACACCTTCATCGTTACATTCAATTACTTTGTTTTCTTTGACTCTACCTGCCAGTGGATAGAAGAGGGTTAGAGTCTCAGACAATGACTTCTTTAGCCTCTCACACCTATCGTTAACCAAATTGTTTTCAATATTGGAATAGAAAAACAGCATTCGAGTGTGAAATATAGGAGCAATCTGGTCAATGAAAGACAGCTTGTAAATTCTAAGGTTTTGGGGTGTTGGAGAAGATGGCTTTATGGTTTGTTTGGAAATCAACTCAATCTTCATCTTTTGTGGCTTTTGAAACTGGTTTAAATTTTGCTAAGGCTCGAAATCTCGGGACTCTATTCCTCAAGCATGAAAAATTGATATGTTTATGCATAATCGTAGGACTTAAATAGTTGTATGTTCCGTGACATTGATGATTTGGTTAGTCATCAGAGAGCATTTCTAATTTCTAAAGGAGAAAAACTGATTTAGATAGGTAAAATCAAAGATATAAACATGTGAAGAATTAATATATACCAACAGTCAACGAAATTAATTAGAACAATCAAATATAGAAAGGAAGTAACTGATTCACAAATGAAAAGTCAATGATATAAACATGCGAAAGAATTAATATAATAAGCTACAGGACATATTTATTGAGATTTTTTTTTTATAAAAAAAAAGTTTAGATAAGTTCGGCACCGGTGTCCCTACCAAGGTCAGAGTATAGCCCTAAGGCTTAGAGAGTGTTTATAGGGGACTTATAAGATCGCCTACCAAATGATCCCTTATAATGGCAGTGAGAATCAAATTGACGTACTTATGAGATACGAGCTCATTTTTTTACTATTTGTGCTAACTCTTATCAACTTATTGAGAAAAATTAGTATCATCTTAAAGACTTTTCGATGCCTTAAAAATAGTTGAAAAATGCACTACAGCTAACGTGCGTGAGATTGTTCTGGTATTCCACACGCAACATATTCGCCTCCAAGACGGTCAACAAAGGAATACAAATCCAAACACTTTTTGGTTTTTTTTTAGACTTCTAGAGGTTTGACCGAGAAAGTTCAAATCTTGAAGTAGAAAAATTCAACCCCGACAATTAAAATTTGTTTCTTGACAACATTGTAAAATATCTTGTTTATAAGACTCAGGAATATATATATATATATATATATATATATATTAATTTTAGAAATTTGATTGGGTTTTCACATAAAATGTTCATATCTCTCGTAGAAAATTTCAACCACTAGAATGAAAAAAGTGTTTTTCCGGCAAATCAAAGGAATATTCTACCTCTTGTCCTTAATATAAGAGTAATATAACTAATTTGAATAGATTAAAAAATTAATTATATTAATTATTTATAATAAATATAATTTAATTTTTCTAAAATATCATTTTTCATCTTGACTATCTTTTGATGAAAATCCCTTAATGTGTACAATTAATAGAGATATTTTTTAGGAATAAATTATAAATTTGGAGGATAAAGTGAATTGATATCTTATATTGGATCAAATCCAAACACCAACTAGCTCTTATATTAAGGATTAGAGGGAATAATTCTTGGTTGGAATATTTTAAGTTGACAAAAAATATCCTCCTTTTTTTCAATATTCAATTTGGTTATTTTAGTACTGAAATTTTGTTGTTTGAGTATTCATCTTAATTTGTTAAGTCACTGGTGGAAAATGGGCAATCGAAATCCCCATTTTTAAACCGGTCAATGCGGAGACGGTTTTACAAAAATGAGCGGTGGCATTTTTGTAAATAAAATGAAATATTCACACCGTATTTACTCATGAACGATGTGGAAATATTTAGTCCGGTTTAGATGTTTACTTTCTACAGCGGATGTTATAGAGACCGATGTGGAAATATTTAGTCTGGTTTAGATTTTTACTTTCTACAGCGTATTTATATTGACCGAGGTGGAAATATATAGTCCGGTGTCTGTTTTATAAAAAAATTAAATGTTTACACCGGTTTTAAAATTAACCGATTTAAATATAAACACCCGGTGCAGCTTCATCGCCTCTTCAGTTTCCTGTCTATGATTTCCCGCTCGCTTCTTTATTTGTCAGACCTTTCATTTCACTTCTTGGGTTCCCAACGTTTATACTTTGTAGTCATTATGATAGAAGGCCAATTGCGCATTCTTCTATATTCTTATTGATCATGAACGTTAACCATATATATATGTATACCATTCTTCTGTTTTATTTTCTTTTCATCTATCTGACTCCTCCAATGGCCTCTTCCTCACGCACGCCTCCTTCTCCGCCCAACAAAAGAAACAGAGACGACTTTGAAGACAAACATCCTGATCCTCACCCTTCTGTTCCTTCTCCTCCTCCCCTGGTTGTGACTCTGATGGAGAGGCTTGAGGAACTCATACTGCGCTTCAATGGGCTGGAGGACTCTGTGGAAGAACTGAATCGCAAAGTTGACAGACTGAAAGCAAGTTTCAGGGATTTCTGCTCAGAAGTTCGCCGCCATCAACCCCGTGATAGCGTCTTTAATCCTGTTGATCTCACCCAATCTGATGACTCCCAAAACTCTGAGTCTGATGAGTAGTGAAAGATTGCAACTTTTATATATTCTGATGTATATATTTTTTTGTGTAAAAGTTGATGACATGGCTGACTCTGGATGTAGGAAAAAAAAACTGATATATTATACACCGGTCCATATTTATTGACCGGTGTAAAATATACTATAAATAAACTGATATATTTTACACCGGTCAATATATATTGTTCGATGTAAAATATACTATAAATACAACTTTTATATTTATATCTACACCGGTGTAACAGTTTGTCCGGTGTATAGTTTCTTATTTTTTTCCAAATACTCTTTTATTTGGTACATTTCTCGCGCCTTCCATCTCTCATTTTTCCCTGGTTCGCGCGTTAAGACTTCTCGGCGCTTCACGGACGGTGAGTTTTGTTTTGAACTCCTCTCGCGAACTGAAAATTTATTCTCTCCATGCATTAGCTGCAACGTAATGGTTTAATTTCTTGTTTTCTGCTTTTCTAGTTCTTATAGTCTTCCACAAATATGGATCGTAGTTGGATAAATGCTAAACGAACAAGTGTTGAGTATGCTGAGGGGGTGAAGGAGTTTTTGGATTTTGCTAAACGGAATGGTGATGATGACAATGGAAGGTTTTATTGTCCTTGTGTGAGTTGTTTGAATGAGAGGAAACAAAGTCCTGCTGATATTTACACTCATCTAATTTGCGAGGGGTTTTGCAAGAGTTACACGGTATGGGTATGGCATGGTGAACAGGTGGAACAGACCTTTGACGATGACATGGATACTGATGATAGAGTAGAGGACATGATTCGTGATGTTGGAGAATATGCTTTTATGCAGTCACACGCATATGGTAATATGTGCAATGATGCAGAAAAGCCTCTATACCCAGGGTGCAGAAAATACAACCTGTTGAATGCAGTGTTGAGATTGGTAAGTGTGAAAGCTCGGCATGGGTGGAGTGACAGTAGTTTTTCAGAATTGCTTGACTTGTTATAGGACATGTTTCCTGAAGAAAATGCTTTACCCAAACGCTATTATGATGCGAAGAAAATAATAGGTCCTTTAGGCATGCAGTATAGAAAGATTCATGTATGCCCAAATGATTGCATATTGTACAGGAAAGAGTTTGAAGATGAGGAGAAGTGTCCAATATGTAAGACACCAAGGTACAGATCAAACAACTCTCCTGCCAAGTTGTTATGGTATCTTCCAATTTTACCAAGGTTTAAGCGACTTTTTTCTAATGAAGATGATGCAAAGAAATTGTTATGGCATGCAAATGAAAGGATTAATGATGGAAAGATTCGTCATCCTGCTGACTCTTTGCAATGGAAGAAGATTGATGACTTATTTCCCGAGTTCGGCAATGAACCACGAAACCTAAGGCTTGGACTTAGTACGGATGGAATGAACCCTTATAGTAGCCTTAGTAGTATCCATAGTTCATGGCCCGTCCTTTTGGTGATTTACAACCTATCTCCCTTGCTGTGTATGAAACGGAAGTATGTAATGTTGTCCATGCTGATCTCAGGACCAAAACAACCGGGAAATGACATAGACGTTTACCTAACACCCTTGATCGAAGATTTGAAGAAGCTATGGGAAGGTGTGGATGTCTTTGATGCTGTTAAGAAGGAGGTCTTCAATTTGCGGGCCTTGATCTTTTGTACAATTAATGACTTTCCTGCATACGGAAATTTGTCAGGGTATAGTGTTAAGGGCCATAAAGCATGTCCGATTTGTGAGGAAGGGACTTGCTACTATCAACTTCGTCATGGAAGAAAGACGGTCTACCTAGGTCATAGGAGATTTCTAAGACAAGCCCACCCATACCGTCGACTGAAGAAGAAATTTTATGGCGGCCAAGAATTTGAAAATGCTCCAAAGCCATTGACTGGCGAACAAGTTTATGAAAAGGTGAGAGACATCAATGTCACTTTCGGTAAGCTTACCAAGAAAAGTGAGAAAAATGTATGGAAAAAAATATCTGTGTTCTTTGAGCTTCCTTATTGGCGACATCTTCATGTAAGGCACTGTCTTGATGTGATGCATGTGGAGAAAAATGTGTGTGACAACATTGTTGGAACACTTCTCAACACACATGGTAGTTCCAAAGACGGTTTGAAGGCAAGATTGGATTTGGAAGAAATGGGAATACGGGAGGAGTTACATCCGAGGCCAGATGGTGAGGGGAGCTATCATGTTGAAGAGACTAATATTTTGTCCAAGGCTGAGAGAAGAAGTATTTGTGAGTGTTTGCAAGGAATCAAAGTTCCCTCTGGGTACTCATCTAATCTTAAGAGGATTGTGTCCATGAAAGATTTGAAATTAGTAGGCCAAAAGTCTCATGATTGTCATGTACTGATGCAACAATTACTCCCAGTGGCTGTTCGAGGAATCCTTCAAGATGAGTTGAGACACATTGTAACCCGACTTTGCTTCTTCTTTAATGCTATATGTGGCAAAGTCTTTGAGACTGAAAGGTTGGAGGAATTGGAGCACGAGGGTTATGTTATTTTGTGCCAGCTTGAAAAATAGTTTCTTCCTTCCTTTTTTGACATCATGGTACACCTCATCGTTCATCTAGTGCGAGAGATAAAACTGTGTGGCCCTGTATACTTACGATGGATGTACCCATTTGAAAGATACATGAAAATCCTTAAAGGGTATATGAAGAATCCAAGTCGGCCCGAAGCATCCATTGTTCAAAAATATGTGGCCGAAGAAGCTATGGACTTTTGTCAACAATACCTGTCTAAAGCAAGACTTACTGGTCTCCACAAACCCATTGCCACACAGGGGGGTCAACGCGGAATGTCAGTGAGGAGTGTTGATCGTAATGAACTGCAGCAAGTACACTTACACATCTTGAATAACATTGATGAAGTTCAAGACTATATTGCTGTTCATAAAGATCTTGTCCGGAAAACAAATAATAGGATGACAGAGCAAAGGCTCATTAGAGAACACACCAAATCTTTTGCACATTGGTTCAAATTGGAGGTTGAAAATGAGGATTGTGTTTCTGATACAGTTAGATGGTTGGCATGTGGTCCTGAACATAATGTGATCTGTTGGAATTCATTTGATATCAATGGGTATTCCTTTTATACGAAGTCCCTAGATGATAGAAGTAGCGTGCAAAATAGTGGTGTTATGTTAGTGGCTGAAGCTATGCATTTCTCTAGTTCAAAAGACAACAATCCTAAATTAGCAGCCATCCCTTATTATGGCGTTGTTGAAGAGATTTGGGAGGTGGACTACTCCAAATTCAAAGTTCCCGTATTCAAATGCAAGTGGGCTAATGTAAACAACGGTGTTATGGTCGATCAGTTAGGATTTACACTGGTGGATTTGAATAATATAAGTTTTGGGGATGAGCCTTTCATTATGGCAGACCAAGCAAAGCAAGTGTTCTTTATCACTGATCCTCAGAATGAAAGATGGTCTGTCGCGCTCCAAGGGAAAAGTGTTGTTGACAATGATGATTCTTTTTATGAGATCCCTTCTTTTTCAGTAGGTTTACCACAATTAAATGAAGAAGAAGTGGATTCTGATTAATTTCTATGTGTTTCTTGTTTAGTCTAAACATGCAATTTTAAGTTTCTTGTAATGATTGCGTATGTGATTTTGATGTAATAATAACAGAGACAGATTCTTGTTCTGATAAGAATGTTGTGACGCTAAGGATGGGATGATATTATAAGGTGGTGAAGTTTTAAAAAAAAAACTACAACATTTAACACCGGTCTTAAGTGATATTCGGTGTAACAGGTCACGTCTAATAATAATTTATTGTTCGATTTTACACCGGGTTATACTTTATCCGGTGTTATAATTATCGATGTTTATTTTTGACACCGGTTGTTAAAATTAGACGGTGTAAAATGTTTCACTTTTACGTCGTTTATGTTTTGACCGGGTTAGAATTATTTACAACCGGTGTTAAATGTTTATATTCATTTTTTTAACCTGCCTCTTGGCGCGATGACCTTCAATCTTCTCCTTTCTCACATACTCTTTTTTATCGCCGCTCGTCGTACTCTGTGGTTCTCGCGAGGCTTCTCCGTGCTCGGTCAGTCGTTCTTCTCTGTCACCTCTCTCGTTCTGCTATTCCGTAAGTGTACGTGTTCTCTGCATTTTTTTCCCTGTGTACATGCGATGCCATTTTTATGTTCGTTTAATCTAGGTTTTCTATTTTTCCTGATGAATGCTGGCACATCTTTCCATTCATAACTGCTAAAGGAACAAGTTTTGTGTGTTCTGACGGGTTGAGGGAAAAAGGGTTAAGTCTGTTTTCAATGTTTTTGATGTTGTTATTGCGTACATAGGAATATGGAGGATAGAGTTACTCAGATTGAGGCTGGCGATGCTCCAAGCGCCACTAAGCAAAGGAAGGGCAGAAGTGCGACTCGTTTGAAAGACATTACGAAGGACAGGATAGAGGGGAAACTGCTTCCGATAGAGTTTGACAGAAACTGGAACCCAACTGGTGAACACAGGACAAAGTACGTAAGTTTTGTCAGCCTCCTAGCACGCAACAAGCCTAGCATCACCTATTTGACTTGGGATGCTGTGGATGATCGCGTGAAGAATCAAATTTGGGACACTATCCGGGTATAGGAACTATCTAATATTGCATGCAGAGCAATACCAAATACACAACTGTTTGTTGATTACTCTGCTTTCAATGGCAAACATTGCAGCTCACTTACGATGTGCCCAACAATGAGTTCTTGAAGAAGAAGACGTTGTCTTATTGCTGTGAGCGTTGGAGGGCATTCAAGACACAACTAGCTCGTCAGTATCTGCATGGACAGGACAGAAGTGGTCATCCTCAACCTTCTCCATGCAGCAAGTATCAATTCATTGACGAAGCTGCGTGGGAACAATTTGTTAGGAATCGGACCACGCCAGTAGCAATGGTGAGTGTATCCTTTTGTATGTGGTTGCAGAAAACGTATCAGAGTATCATATGTATTGATTTTAAATACTTCATGTCTTGTAGGAAAAAAGAGCAAAAGCGATTGAATACGCCCTCAAGAATGATTGCCCCCACACAATGTCTCGAGGGGGTTACGCGAAGGTAGAAAGAGAGTTGTTGGGGGCCAAGAGGAAGAGGTTAGAAGAAAGTGCTGGGTCGGATCCTAGTGTTCTTCTTGACCCCCCCTCTCCGATACGTCGCGAAGAAAAATGGTTGTACGCTCGCCAAAGAAAGAGCGGAGCTTTTACAAGCGACAATGCTCGCATGATTGCTGAAAAAATTGTAAGCACTACGTACTTGCATTATTTTGTGATAGTAGACTATATATAATTATATCATTTTCCTTATGTTTGTTGTTCTTTCTATGTTATAGAGTGATCTTAAACAACAAGAGTCCCATGGATCCTTCAAGTCAGATGGTAGGAATGACATCTTGACTGTTGCCACTGGGAAACACTGCTAGAAAATAGGTTTTTTAAAGCCCCATTTTTAAACCGGTCACTGCGAAGACGGTTTAAAAAAAATGACCGGTGGCATTTTTGTAAATAAGATGAAATATTTACACCGGTCATAAAATATGACCGCTGTAAAAAGTAATAACCGGTGTAAAAAGTCATGAGCGGTGGCATTTTTGTAAATAAGGTGAAATATTTACACCGGTCGTAAAATATGACCGCTGTAAAAAGTCATGACCGGTGTAAAAAGTCATGAGCGGTGGCATTTTTGTAAATAAGATGAAATATTTACACCGGTCATAAAATATGACCGCTGTAAAAAGTCATGAGCGGTAGCATTAATTTTTTATGATCCCCTATCTTCACAAATCATATCGTCGTCCCTGGAGAAAACTAGCCAAGGGAGAACACATGGTGACAGGAAGCTCCACCTTCGTAACACACTGTCTAAAGCTCGCCGAAGAAGAAGACCTAGATATGCGATGACCCATACCTGTACTCGTTGTTCTCTATTGTTGAAGTCAGTCGTTGTAACCTCTAAAGCTCACCAAATAAGAAGATCTAGATCTGCGATGGTGGGTGTCTATTTTTTTGTTCATTTCTTTCTCGATTTTGTTTAAATATATTTCTGTTCACTTTTAACTGGGTAAGTCGGAGGAATTGTGACTATGTTTCTGTGATATCTTTAATTAGGTAACGGCGTTTCTAGGTTTTCGTTTTTATATATATATTTGAGTTTTTGCCTCATTTATTTCTGGGTTCTGTTTAAATATATTTTTGTTTGCTTTTGAGCAGGTAACCAAAAGGAATTGTGACGATGTTTTTGTGATATCTTCAATTAGGTGATGATGTTTATGGGTTTTCATTTCTGCGCATATATCTAAGTTTTTGTTTCTTTCGTTTCTGGGTTCTTTAACTTTTTCTTTCTTCCTCTTTTTTGTTCTCTGCTTGCATTTTACAGGTACCTATTCGTCTTCATCACTCTTCTCCTCCTTCAGATTTGTGACGAAGAAGAAAATAATTTTGGATCTAGAGTTTTTTTATTCTGATTTTTTTTATTTTGACATTACTTTTTAAACCGGTTGTATGAAATAACCGATTTAAAAAAACTGATTGTTTACACCGGTCATATACAACCGGTGTAGAATATTAAACTTTTTACACGGGCTGTTTCTACACCGGATCAAAGTTCGGTGTATAAGTCTATTTTCAACCGATTTAGAAAGCCTTTTTTCCAGCCGTGAAACAAGAACATGGGGGCCGTGTCAGGGGAGTTGGAAGAGGTGTGGGTATAAGAGATTACTTTGGAGTATCTCAAATACGTTCCCCACATGTGGTGCCGAGGGCAGAGTTGGCATCCTTGCTCTCCACCATAAGGGCAGAGGCTAAGGAAGAGGCTTGGATAGAGGCTAGGGCACAAGCAGAAGCTTCAATTGAGGCGCGATTACAAGAGGGGTTCGCAAAGATGAAGGAAGAAATGTTGTCCATGATGACATCAAGGCAGCAAGAGCCAACTGATCCCCTCCCGCCCTCAACTGCAGTCCGTCAAAGCACTAAGGGGAGTTGTTGCTTGCCGCTGTCAGAGGATGCAGAACATTGTGATCTATATGTTGAGGATCCTCTTAGACGCTTAGTGGCACGTGGCTCCATCCATAGCCTAGGGGCAACTACTGTTCACCACGTCCAAATTCAGGACGATCAATTAAGGGTGACAGTTGAAGCCGTGCTAATTGGAGATGCTCTTGTCCCAATTCCCACTGATGAGGTGAAGACAGTGAGCCAAGCAAAAGGGACTTTCATATTGTGGCCAAAGCATCTTGTTTCGGATCACGTCGCCTCATCCCCCGACCAACTTCCCACCCCTCCCGCTTTGAATGCCATGCAACGTGTGATCCTAATGGCATATGACAAAACATTCCATGTGGACGCGTTGCCTATGGATTCAGTTGTGGGCAACATGGGGGCACCGGCCTTCCTGGATCATGCGGACGTCAAATCTCTGATCACTCCCAAGGAAGAACTGACCTCCGGCTGCATCCAAGTGTTTTTGATGTAAGTATAATTTAAATGTAAATATATGTAATAACAAAGTTCAAGTCTTACAACTAATGTCGTGCATGCATTGCCTGTAGGTACATGCAAGCTGAGTTGGTTTCCTCCAAGGGCAAACAAAAAAAGTTCGGATTCCTATGCCCAATTCAGATTTATGCTAAAGGGACCTATCAATCTTCGAGACTTGCATACATTTCAGAGAGGCTCGGTGAAACCGATATTGATTGTTTCTTCGCACCATATATGCATGAGTAAGAATAATAATGTTTCATTTTATTTTATATATACTAGTTTTGTAGTTGCTTAATTATAATACTCATTTTCTTTTAACTAATCTCTACAGCAATCATTGGCAACTTGTCATCCTATGTAAGCATAGCTATAAAGTTTTCTTCTTATGCTCCCTCCATTACAAGCCCTCGGTGGATGTTAGGAAGATCATGAACACGTACGTGAGTTCTCTTCTATACACAATGATCTGTGTGATAAATGGGTTACTAACTTGTTAACTTTGGTCATAGGGCTATGAGGACATTCGCAGTTGCAAGGGGCCTTAAGCACGCTAATTTGGTGAGGGACCCTGAATGGATCACACCGATGGTAATAAAAGTATATATTAGGTGTTAGCTAGGTTCCCCGTTTTGATGATGAGAAATAATTTTTCTCTTGTTAACATTACAGAGTCGAAGGCAACCCAGAGAAAGCAACTTGTGCGGCTTCTACATAGTCAGACACATGGTCAATATTATCTTGGCAAATAGGATTGACCTAAGTGGGGAGGTAAAATTATATTTTGAATGATTTCATATTTCTTAATTGTCAATCTAATCTAAATTAGTAATGCCTTAATTTCTTTGATTTTGATTTCATATTTCAGATGTTTGAACAACCTGATCCATTTCCTGACCAAGATATTGAGGACCTGCGTAATCGGTGGGCAGAGTTTTTTGTTCAAATCCTTCCTTCTCAATAGTATTTGTCTTTCACTGAATACATTTTTCTGTTCAAATTGTAGCATTTTTGTATTGAGTTTTATTCAATGAATAATATAATGAGCAATTGAATTATATATGTCTCTGGCATCTTGAACTGATGATGATCGATGATTGAGTCATATATTACATTTGGGCAGTTTACTTCTGAAGCTTCAGGCCAACGAAATCTATCAAATATAAATTTAATAACATCTACATCGGAGGTACATACCCACCGGTGTAGTAAGAACATATATAAATTAAATTTAATAACATCTACACCGTCCCAATATTCAACCGGTGTTAAAAATTTAAAAATTTACACCGTCCCAATATTCAACCGGTGTTAACATTTGAAAAATCTACACCGTCCCAATATTCAACCGGTGCAGATGTTAAAAATATTACACCGGATGTAAATGTGAACCGATTTAAAATTTAGTCCGGTGTAAAAAATTATACATTCTACACCGATTGTAGGACCGGTGTAAAATGTCTGACTTTTTACACGGTCCGTTTCTACACCGGTTGTGTGTGCGATGTTGAATGCCATTTTCAACCGGTGTTGAAATGCTTTTTTCCAGCTGTGAGTATTCAGCTATTAAATTTTCAATACTGATATTTAACTTTTTCAATACTTATTTTCCCATAATTTTTTATTAATACAATTTTATTTTGTTTTCAGTACTCATTAATTTTTTCCCAGTGTTGTTGCAGTCAACTTTAACTTTCATACAAAAAATAATCAATGACAGCTACTAAAAATTATAAAAATATGAACATTAAAAAAATTTTGAGTATTAAAAGATAAAATTAAATAATGAAATTAAACAAAAAGAATACTGAAGAAACTAAAGTACTGAAACAACCAAAGTTGAATGATTAAAACGTCAGGGGGAGGGCATTTTTATCAGCTCAAAATATTTCAATTCCAATCAAGGATGGACTTTGGTTCCTTGTAATTTCTAAAATCTGTGGTCCTTATTATAATTAATGTTCTTAGAAGACATTTAAATGTTATTTTCCCTATTTGATTTGAGTACAAACCTTGAAGGCTCAATGGAGGATTATTTTTTTAGAATCTAGACTGATAGTTAAAAACTAATCTTCCATAAGCGTTAAGTGAAAGATTTTTTTTTTTTTTTTGGTTGCCCACCCTGTTCACCGGAGCTTTACCCCGACTACATCTGGATCCGACCAGCGTCGCGCACCTGGCTATGGTGGGTGAGTCTCCCAACGGAGATTTTCTGCTTACACCAAGACTCGAACTCGAGACCTCGCTTAAGCGATACCGAGCCGCTTACTATTCAGACTAACCCCCGTTGAGTATTTAGCACAAGGCAGCCCAATGGCTGGAGTGAGGCTTTTGGTCTTAAAAGAGGCTAATTGGAGTACATTTCAATTTATTAAAGGCCCAAGGCAATTTATATGCACATGGAAGGAGCAAATGGGGCCAAGTCTTCCTTGTTCAAGCCCAAATTCATTTTGTAATGGGCTAAGGTTAACAGTGTAATGGTCATGAAAGATTCAGTCCAATAGGAAGCCCAAATTCAAGATCTGTTGCAAGAAACTCGAGACCCAAGGAATGACAGTCAATAAAAATTAGGACTTATTTTAAACCTTGGGATATATACTTTTTACCTGTAAAATTTTAGGGGAAGACGAGATCGTTTGCTTGGTTTCTACCTTACCTCAAGTTCAGCCCTCATTTAGGGCTATTTATCCCTTAAACTTGCCATATCTTGGTGAAGTGGCCATTATTACTTTGTAAGCTAATGTCCTAGCATACATGTGCCATTCCTCCATTCCCCATACATATTTACATGTCACATGTAAAGCTTACAAGTTTGTCCAATCACAAACAAAATATTTATATATGTTATAGGCTAGTGGAATATTTATTTTTGACATCAAATTAAACAAAATCACATTTCTTCCCTAAGAAATTATTAAGGCCAAGAACTAGGGCTTTATTGACAAAAATTGCAATTTGTTCTCCAATGCTTCCAAACTCTTCTCTTAACTTTTTCCTACACAAAACTCATTTTAAACTTAAGGCCTAAAATTGGGAGAAAATGGAACATATTATGAATTTTGTTTTCTTTCCCTCTAACACTTTACCTTTTCTAATTCTTGTTTAACCATCAAATCATCCTCCTAACATTTTCTTTTTGTAAATTTGGACATTATTTCCCCTAGGGTTTGATGTCTCCAAAATTCCAAATAACAACACAACAACATCAATCAATCAATCAAACATCATAAGTTAACCACTTCCTACCTACCAAGCTAGTTTCCTTTGATTTCTCACTCAGGTTCCTCATCTCTCTCTCTCCCTCACTCACTCACTCACTCACTCACTCTCTCTCTCTCTCACACACACACACACTTTTTATCCAACAACTATTTTGAGAGAAATTAAAGCATTGAAACAAGTCCCAGACAAGAAAACAAAGCTTGTATATGAATTTAGAGATAGGAAATTACCTAGTGCTAGGTTGATGTTGGTTCTTCCCTTTCTTCCTTTTCTCTTCTTCTTCCTCTTCCTCTTGCTCACTCTCTTGGTCTCTCTCTATTTCTAAGGGTAGCTGATCTAAAATGACATGGTTTTGGGAAGTTTATATGGCTTTATTTAAGTTTCAACCAAATTGAATTATTGTTTCAAACCCACCTCCAAAAGTTAATATCATTTTAATGCCTTCTTATTAACACATGGTAACAAAAATCTTCTTCCCCCATCTGATCTTATACAACACATCGTTCCAAGGGAATTTAGGAAAATCCTCCAACTTGCTATATAAGACATCTTACTTTAATTCCTATATAATTAAAGTAAATACTCCAAAAATGTTTTTTGATGATTCCTCGACCATATAATCAATATAATATAAAAATAATTTTTAAACTTGCTATATAGTAATTTCCCAAATTTTTCCAAGCCAAAACTTGATCTCCGACTATTGTTTCTTAAATTTTCAAAAAATTGCCCTATTATATTTTAGGGTAAGAACACTTCAAATATTCTTTAGATCAAAATTCCTATTTCTAGGGCATAAAACCTATTTTGGAAATTCATGCTACCAAAATAATTTTTCCTAATTGTTTTCAATTATTTAAGGCCACATGGTGTTTTAAATAATTTATTTTTTCTTATTTTCACTTAATTAACCAAAATTCTAAATTTCGAATAAAATTCCTTTGAGGTATTTTCCTCATTTTCACTTATTTTGAAGTGAAAATATTGTCCATGACATTTTCATGAATTTCTGTGAATTTTATGAAAATTTGGGCATATTTCCTAAAATTACACTCCGTAACCCAAAACGTTTTAAAATTACTCTTTTACTGCAACCCGAATTTATCCTCAAACATTGTCTTATTTGTATTTCCACTATTTTATTTGGCCCATAAATTTTATTCTCACCTTTAATCTTTACTAGGGAAGACCAGATTTTACAACGGATCAATTATGCGAGAAAAGAAATTGACTATGAACTTAACCCAATCAAAAGATAATAATTGAGCTGATGATTAATCTAAATAAATTTATAATTTATTTTATTTTTAATAAAAATAAATATTTTAATTTAAAAAAATTCATCTCAACTAAATTAAGAGGTTTATTTTAAAAAAAAAATTAAAATGACCTAAGGTTAATTGCATGCAAGATCGAATTTGTGATTTTTCACCTATACAAAAATTTTCATATCACTATGTTTAGATAATTTATTGAGAAAGTTCAAATGTAGAAAATTTCAATCCTAAGAATTAAAATGGGGAGAATCTCAATAAAGTTCCACAGAAGAGGCTTAATGTAAAATTAGAACCAACAACTTAGAAAATCACGTTGCAGTATTACAAGGCTAATAAATTCAAATTATACTTTGATAATAATAACTAAAATGCCCTTCCTTCATTGTTAAATTAAGAATGAGTTTGGGATAATTTATCCATAAAGAATATTCACACACACACATATATATATTATAGAGTTATAATTAGTTCTATATTGTGTTGTGTGATTTACTTGTGCGAGTTAGAAATCTAGTAGTTACTTTATCGAAAAGGAAAAAACTTAATAAAAAAGAATTCTAGTAGTTATTGATATCGTTAGGTCTCACCCCTTTATCTTAACAACAGGTGATGAATTAAGTAGGAGTCAAGGGAAGACTGCAAGGACATGTTTGGCATAAGGGAAGTGGAAGTGGGAAAGTGCATTCTTTCACTTCCCTTGTTTGATACGATAGAAGTCACTTCTACTTCTAATATTTTGGGCTATTTCAGTTTCATCAGAAAAATTAGGAAATGAGATGATGGAAGTGGAAATGAAATATTTTGGATCATTTTATCTCAAGTTATAAAATTCCTTTACAACTTTAACTCTTCTCAAGTTGTAAAAAAATATTTTAGATCATTTTATCCTAAATTATAAAAAAATACACATCAATTCTATATTTATTTTTATCCTATCAAATAAATTTTTAAAACTCATTTTCAGTCTAATTCTATTTCTACTTTCATTTCCATATAAAACTCTTCTATCCTACCAAAAATACTGCAAATGTATAAGCCTTGAAGGCTTTGCTATGCTCCTCGAGCACATCTTGTTATTATATTTAATTGCCATGACTCTAAAAACTTATTGTTTTGCTGTTTAAAATATTAGGAAAAAGATGATAAAAACCTTTTGAAATTTGAAAAGTAAAAAATGACCTCTAAATTTTAAAAAGGACAGATTTAGCATTTTACAAATTTGAGGCAAAAGACAAATTATCCTTTGGTTGTTTATTACTCTTGTAATGAGATTTATAACATGAATAATAGTTTTGACAACTTCCTATAAGATATTTACTACTCTCAGAGGAACAAGTCTGAAGTAGTTGAGATGTTTTGACCAGTAGATATTGTTGTGGTGGCATTGGCAACGGGCTGTGACTATACAACAGAATTACTCAACATCAAGGGAAAGGATCATCATCAGGAGCTGTCATTTACGGATTTTCTAGTGGATTTCAACGTGGGAGAGATCTTCTTGTTGGGTGGATCTCCTCAAAACCAGTTTGAGATCCAGTCCAAGATAACCATGAAACCTAAGATATTTCCCCCTATGGTATCAGAGCCTGTTATAATTATTATTGATATGCTATCATATCTGAAACTTTATCAGTCATAAGATTAGAGAAAGTGAGTAAGAAGAAAATTTATAAACATGAGTGAAACACCATCTTCTACTTCCGAACCTGTTAGACTTTCATCTTCCCTATCCATTGATAGAATACCATCATCTATCTGTCGTACTCTTTCTCACAGGATTGATAATCTTGTTGAGTTTACCCATCTTCCGGAAACAGCTCGTATCAGAGATACTGACCTTCCACTGTTAAATCCCTATTCCTTGTTTCATCGCCAGAGATCCACTACATTTCGCAGTATCCATCACCTTATTTCCAGAACACCACCTCCAGTCAAGGAGATTATTCAAAGCTCTAGGCTTGATCAATGTGGTATCCCTTCCACTTCCAGTGAGCAATATGTTACTCTGGAATTACCACAGGCTCTCATAAATTCATACATCGAACAGGAGTATACCCATCTACATTTAGGTGCTGTTCGCCTTGTTCTCACCTTTCATGGTTGAAGAGGATTGCCTGTCTCAGCGAAGGTTGCCCTTCTGGATACAGCTTATAAAGAGTATCAACATGCTCTTATTGGTGCTCTTGTCACCATTCTCAGTAACGGAAGTATTGTTCTTACCATTACTCCGAATTTCAACATGAAGCTCTCAGACGTAACTCTTTCAAAAAGAATTAAAGTGCAGATACAGATTGTGGGGGCTGCTTTAGATCCACAAGCTATCATGGCTACTCTACATCATCAGCTTATTTACAGAGTCCAAAATCATTCCTTGGATTTACAGTTTCCTACTGATACCCAAGATACCTTGCTGATGTTTACTGACAATGATCATGGCCCTGCCATTGTTAATATTCCAAGACAACTTCCTAAGGAAGAGTTGGCCCAGATCATTCCCCTTGAATGGATCACCAATTATGAAAGAGAATTTAACTCTACCCCTTCTGATGTACATACTACAGCTCCACCTGTTGTTGCAAAAATGAATGATGGGACAGTTCGCACTGTCTTCCAAAGACCTGGTCAAGAAGGTTCTTATCCTTCCAGAACAATTGCAACTATCTCTCCAGTCTATCAGAGTAATACAGCCACAGGTGCTGGTAGTGAACCTCCAGTTCATGAGTTCTCTAAAACTACTAAACCCATTTATGTCTCCCATGTTCATGGTCATTTCATTTGGGATGTTGATCCCTCCATGTGTGATTCTGATTGTGACTGTGATGACCCAATTTATTGGGATCTTTCTGATGAGGAACTTCGAAGAATTGCCAAGAAAGAAAGAAAGAAGCAGAAGAAAGCACTTCACCATCACTCTTCTAATCATCATAGAAGAAAAGATGATGATGATCCTCCTGCACCCAAGCTTGCTACATCTGCAAAACATTTAGAGATATCTCTCTCTGATATTTCTGAGAATCTTGGGCATGATAAGGTAGCCGCTGATGTTTTCTCTCAGAAGGCTAAACCATCTACTGGTTGTCGGACTTCTTCCCAGAATATTCATGTCTCCCCACAGCTTTGCGTGGCTATGCTCAATCCGCCTGCAGAAAATCCAATATTTGATGAGTATTTTCCTACTCTGGAAGAAAGTTTTAACCAGAGCACTAAGATAAAGAGGAAGCCCTACATCAAGCCCTCTGAGGTCTCACCTCATGGTCCCAAGGACATATCATCCTCTGAAGCTGTCTTAAATTCGCATACTGATAATGCTATTTGCCAAAATAAATTCTTGTACCAGATTGATGAAAAATTGGATCATATTAGCTCCCGAACTGAAGATCTCACTACTCAAGTAGAATCATTAACTGATGAAGTTGGCAGATTACATTTGAGATTGACATCTCAGGCCCAACAACTTGATGCAGATCTAAGGAGTTATATTGACCAAAGATATTCTGGCCCAGAATTCCAGAGGAAAGAGCAAGAGTTGAGAAAGATACAAGAACAGATCAGACAAATTGAAGCAGATATGCCAAAGTACAGTGTTCCGTTTCCAACACCACCTACAGTTGATCCAAGAGATTCTTATGCTCCTATTCATCCATCAACTTATCCTGTTTATTATCCAACTCCACTTCCTCCATCACCCATGCCTAGTCCTACTGATTATGATCAAGTTTTTCGATCCACTTATCATTTAGGTAGACATTTGAACCAACAAAAACAATAGAAAAAATCTTCCAAAAAGACACAAGTCTCTTACACTGGTCACCAGACTATTATCCCTGACTCTACTACCCCTGTAGAAATACCTCCTAAATTCTCTAGACCAGCCTTCTCTTTTGTTAGACCACCTGTTCACCAAAGAAGACCATCAGTTGGAATTCAAATAAGAGACCCTACACCTTCAGCCTCAATCCCTAAAATAGACACTTCCCATCTTGTTCCTAATAGAGGAAAAAACCCTGTTATATCTTCCTCCTCTAAAGCCACAGGAGCACCTGAATCATCCTATACTATTGGAGCACTGATCAATAGACAATCTGTTCTAAATCATCATGATGTTTCTTCTTCAAGATCAGAAGTCTCTTCCACAGAGGAATCTGATGAGTCATCATCTCTTGAAGATTCTGTCATCTCCTCAACAGAAGCTACTATATTATCTTCTTGTTCTAGTGATGAGCAACATTATGCTGACCTATCCACCATTGCTATGGTGAATCCTCAAACAACTAGAACTGATTCTACAAACCAACCTATAGTTGAGGATCCATCTTCTGAAGAAGATGAAATGGCAGAAAGAACTGCTGAATCTATACCATCACAAACACCCTTTAGAAACAAAAAGGGTAGTCATTGGTTTACTTTTGATGATATTCCTCCTGCTCGCTGGCGAGAAAGAATGAATGAGTTTGGAGCATGGATTGATTCGCACATGATAAATCCAAATCTTACTCTTGAACAAATCCTGAATGAATTTGTTTCTCAGATGACTGGTAATCTCAGAGAATGGTTTACACAGCTAAGTGAGTATCAGAGATTACAGCTAGTTCGATCAGTCTCGCCTGGTGCATTTCTTGGAGCCTTACATCAAGAATTTTTGGGTGATTTTCAAGTTATCCAAAAAAGAAATTCTCAAGAATATTTTGAGATGAAATGCTGCTCTCTTAATCATCATGATTTACAGAAGCATTATATCAGGATGGCAAAAAAGTATTATCCTCTTGGAGGATCTCAAAATCCTAATCTCAAGCATGTCTTTGTCGCTTCTCTCCCTGATGAACTACAACCAGAACTACATCGGATGATTACTTCTTTGAACAAAGAAATTACTCATCTCACATTGGGAGAAATTTATCAACTTGTCCTTGCTACTCTGGATAAAATGTGTGAGCAACAGAAATTCTTCAAATCTATGATGAAGGGAAATTCTAAGCTCAAGCCAGCTTGTAGCCGATCTTATCTGAAAATCAAGTGCAAAGATAAAGATCAATGTCACTGCCACAACAAGAAGAAGTCTCACTTCTCTGCTTATAAGCCTCACAAAAAAGGGAGAAGAAAATCTCGCAAACCTTTCAGGTATTTTAAGAAGAGATCTTCTCGATCACCTAAATCTAATAGGTGTTTTCTCTGTGGTGGAAAAGGACATTTTGCAAAATCTTGTCCCCTCAAGAACCAGAAAAGAGAGATAAAGCTGCTTCAATCTTTTCAACATGCTTTATCCATTGGGAAAAATGAGGATATTGAATCCATATATGAAGAACAGGATGAAGAAGATCATGAGACAGAATATGTTCTTCACCTATCTGAAACAGATGATTCTGACATAGAATCTTATCCTCATAGGACAATCGCTTGTCTTGAAGAATAGAATTCTATTTCCAGACTTATCAAAACTCCTAAAGAAAATCCCTCTTGGGATAAGGTTTCTTAGATCGACAAAACTCCTAGACCACTTGTTGAAGCCAAACTTCTTCTGTCTAAATATGACAGACCAGTTAAAGCCATTGCTATGGTTGATACTGGATCTTGTGCCACTATAATCAAACCACATATTCTTCCTGATGAAATGTGGATTCCTTACAACCAACCCTTCCTCACTGTTAATCAGGAACCTTTTCATATTGATCTGATCTCCCGCAAGAAGATTGGTATCCAACTATTCCCTGGGTGTGTTGTTTGGATCAAAGTTTTTGGAAGTTATTTGCCAGAAAAGGATATCCTCCTTGGTTTTGATTCGTTACATAAAATGACTGGGTTATCTATTTCCTCTCATGGAATTAGATTTAAAAAGTTCTTCAATCCTTATGTCTTAACCCCCAGCATTTTGGAAATCAGAGAAGCACCTAAAGGATATGAGCCTATTCGAGATAGACTTCTTAGTCTATGTCCTGAAAGTCATGTTGACTTCAAACACCCACATCCTTTATGGAAAAATCAAGCCTTCTTTGTAACCTTGCCTTTCAAGAAAAATGAAGACATCAATCCTACAAAGGCTACTCACTCAGGAATGAACCCTGATGATTTAATTCTGGCTAGACAAGAATGTGCTTCCCTCTTAGCTCAAGGACTCATTGAGCCTACTCAATCAAACTGGGCTTGTCAAGCTTTTTATGTGGAAAAAAGATATGAGCAATTGAGAGGAAAAAAGAGGTTGGTAATTGATTATAAACCTCTTAACTTGTTCTTACAAGATGATAAGTTTCCTCTACCAAAGCTGAATGCCTTGATGTCCAGACTCTCAACAGCCAAAGTATTTTCAAAGTTTGATCTTAAAGCAGGTTTTTGGCAGATAGGTATTCACCCTGATGAAAGATACAAAATGGCTTTCTGTATTCCAGATGCTCAGTATCAGTGGACTGTTATCCCTTTTGGATTAAAAGTCGCTCCATCTTTATTTCAAAAGACCATGATACAGATTCTACAGCCCATATTACATTCTACCCTGGTTTATATTGATGATATCCTCTTATTTTCTGAAAATGAGGATACTCACAAGAAACTGTTGGAACAATTTGCAGAAATAGTTGAAGCTCATGGAATCATGCTCTCTTCTAAAAAAGGCTTTATAGCCCAAGCCCAAATTGATTTTTTGGGTATGACATTCCATGATGGGTTTTACCAGCCAAGTCCGCATCTGGCCCAAGAACTGTTAAACTTCCCTGAAGACAATCTGTCGGCAAAGCAAATTCAACAGTTCCTCAGCATTATTAATTACCTCAGAGATTTTATCCCAGATGTGACAAGACATACCAGTGAATTGTCTGCTTTATTGAAAAAGAATCCCCTACCTTGGGGATATCGTCAGACAGCAGCTGTCACAACTTTGAAGCAGATAGCACAGACCCCTCCACCTTTAAAGATTCCCGGAAAAGGACAAAGAGTCCTGCAGACTGATGTTAGTGAACTTTTCTGGGGTGCTATCCTTCTTGAAGAAGTTAATGGGAAAAGACACTACTGTGCTCATGCCAGTGGTAAATTCAATGACTCTGAACAGCACTACTACTCATCCTACAAAGAGTTGCTTGCAGTAAAAAGAGGAATTGAAAAATTCAGTTTTCACTTAAGCTCTTATGAGTTTATTGTGGAAATGGATAACACTGCTTTCCCATCAATGCTAGACACAAAGCAGAAGGTTTTACCTAATGCTCAATTACTCAGATGGAAAGAATGGTTCTCCCGCTATAAATTCACTGTCAAACACATTAAGGATCATCAGAACATTCTTGCTGACCTACTTTCCAGACCCAAGAATATCCAACTGCTTACTCCTTTTGGTCCTCGATACATCCTTATGATGGATCGTCTTCCTCTTCCAAAGCACTCTCATGTTTCTCCTTCCAAGCTTCATTTCCCTCCTGGAGATGTTCCTACCACTGTTGAACAAGTTCAAACCATTGCCAAAAGAAATCTTTTCTATTGGCTTCACCTCTTGTTTGTTCAAAATTCTCTCACTCCTACCCTTGACCATTTCAGTATGGATAAACCTTATCTGACTGTTCCTTTTATTGCAGGTTCTGTTCCTGAAGAATTTAAATGGTATATCTGGTCTCTCTCTGCACTCTATGTGATTGTTATTGCCATCTCACCATTACCAGTTTTCCATTATCTGTGTGATAGTAAGAATAAAGGATCTTGTCTCTGGACAACCTTACAGTGGTTTTCTCCACTCCCAATTTGGAGATCTCAGTTACGAAGATTTATTGAACAACATCATCTCTGGGAGACCCCAGAGACTGAACAAAATAAATTTCAATGTTTCTTTGCACTTCACAGACCTTATAGCATGGATTTTGAAGGAAAGTTATATACTCTTAATCAAGCTCATCTGTGGCAATCTCAGACGTCCTGGCCAAAATATGAGAGAAGTTTCTTTTCAAATCTGAAATTATTTCTCTGTAATATGAATAATGCAGAAGATACTTCTCCAGTCTCATGCACTCCTTTAGGTCCTCTTCCAAATGAACCTTTCATTTCAACTGACACCTCAAAGTGGTTCAGAAGAAAAAAAGAAGAAGAGATTCATCCACAGACTTTAGCTGTCCTGGACACAGAAAAGAATACTCCAGCTGTCTCAACAGAACTTGCATTAATGCCAGGCCCCTCCAACACAGCTAATCCTCGCTGTTCCACTCAGACATTGGATTCTACTGTCTCACTGAACCAAGATAGTGACCCATGGGGACCATTCTCCCAAGACCCATGGGGTGGCCCACTCTCACCAGATCATGAAGCTGCTCTCTTCCAACCATCAGATCCATATTACGGCTTTGATCCTGATCACTCAAACATGGACCCCGATGATAATCATGAACCCATATATCATTAAAGCGAAGATTCTCGGAAGTAATCTGTCAGTCTGTCAGCCCTAATCACGTGTTGTCCTTTGTCTGTAAAAGTGTTTTGTTTGTTTTCCTTTCCAGCTAGTCTGCTTACTTTAAACTATTTGTAATCTTGCTTTCTAGCGAGAATGGCGGAAGCCTTGTATGCATAATTCCCTATATAAGATATCCCTAGTCTGCTGAAGGGATCATCAGGAATTCTCTATTGTAATATTTCAGTGTGAAATAGAAGTATATTTTTCTAAGAATTCTCTTTCTTCTGAAAGCTCTATCTTTTCTTATGTCTGATATAAGTTTCAGATATGATAGCATATCAAGAATAATTATAACAGGCTCTGATACCATAGGGGGTGGATCTCCTCAAAACCAGTTTGAGATCCAGTCCAAGATAACCATGAAACCTAAGATCTTTCTGAGGTCTTACGGCTGCCTATCCTCAGGCCTTACTTTTGCCTCCAAGATCTAGTTTCCATGACTTCTCATACAAGGCAAGTGTAGAGCATATTAGAATCTCAGATTAAAACTTATATCAGACATAAGAAAAGATAGAGCTTTCAGAAGAAAGAGAATTCTTAGAAAAACATACTTCTATTTCACACTGAAATATTACAATGGAGAATTCCCGATGATCCCTTCAGCAGACTAGGGATATCTTATATATGGAATTATGCATACAAGGCTTCCGCCATTCTCGCTAGAAAGCAAGATTACAAATAGTTTAAAGTAAGCACAACAACAGTGTTAACAACGACTTGTCCCCCATCTTCCGACCAACCTCGTAAATCCCTAAGAGTGCAAGTTGATGACGAGGTCACGTAAGAAGATGAACAGTGAGGAGGAGGGTCAGATGGTGGTTAAAACTATTGCTTATATTGTAAATCACATTGCAGGAGTTGCAAACCCAAAAGAAATTACTTGCAAGTATATTGTTATAAAGAGTTATAAATGTCTTAGGAGAAGTTGTCAAAACTATTACTCACCTTGTAAATCCCATTACAGGAGTTGCAAACCATAAATCAATTACTTGCAAGTACATTGTTATAGAGAGTCATAAATGTCTTAGGGAAAGTTGTTAAAACTATTACTCATGTTGTAAATCCCATAGCAGGAGTTACAAACCCGAAAGTAATTTCTTGCAACTATATTGTTATAGAGAGTTGTAAATATGTTAGGAAAATTGTCAAAAGTATTGCTCATATTGTAAATCTCATTGCAGGAGTTACAAACCCGAAAGCAATTACTTGCAACTATATTGTTACAAAGAGTTATAAATGTCTTAGGGGAAGTTGTCCAAACCATTGCTCAATTTATAAATCTCATTGTAGGAGATACAAACCTGAAAGTAATTACTTGCAAGTATATTATTACAGAGAGTTGTAAATGTCTTAGGGTATTTGTCAAAATTATTGCTCATGTTGTAAATCTTATTGTAGGAGTTACAAACCCGAAAGCAATTACTTGTAAGTATATTGTCACAGAGAGTTATAAATGTATTTAGAAAAGTTGTCAAAATTATTGCTCATGTTGTAAATCCCATTGCAGAAGTTACAAACCTGAAAACAATTACTTGTAACTATATTATTATAGAGAGTTGTAAATATAATGACGTTATAAAATAAATAGATAAATAGTATTACTTTATTAATATTTATATTATTTCTTGTAGTATTCTCACGAAGGAAAATGAATAATGAATAGTTGAGTGGTTAGATACACAGGAGTTGAGTGGGAGGTCTCTGGGCTCGTACAGAAAGGGGATTTTTTTTCTCTCTTCAGTCATCACTCGAAATTACCAAATTGCCCCTCTGTTTATTTACTACAGAAACGCTCCCTCCTTCCATTTTGGCCACCTGACGCCATGAGCGGGAGAGGAAAGTGCAAAGAAGGTTAGCGACGAGTGAGCACTGTAGCTTCTATGACCCATCATTCCCAGTCACCTGAGCTGCCGTCACCGGCGCCGAGTTGCTCTGCGATCACCGGATGGTGGTAGGAAGTTCTTTCTCCTTCTTCTGATTATAGCGGCGACACGTTACTATCACTGCACAGCCGCCGCTGTTTCTACCGGTGACTATGCAGCTGGAGGTTCTTCTCCTTCTTTCATTTCTAATACGGGTAGGCGTTCACCGTCGCTGCTTTCACGCTTCAGTACAACTACTATTTGGCATCGGTTAGAGCTTGCCATTTGCTGTTGTCACCGATATCGCAAGCCCTTGTTGCCAGGAGACCACCGTGTGTGGTGTGGTAAGCTTCCTCAATGTCTTTCCACTATTTTTTTCCTGCCATCTGTGCTGGTTCAAGTTGTAAGTTACTGTAGTTATCTGAACAAAATAAAGAAAAGAGAAGGGAACCAAGCTTGTCGTCGGGTTTGGGCACTAGTTGAGTTGGAAAGGATCTATATACGTGTGTAAGCTTACTGTATGGTCTTTTTATGGATTTTTTTTTTTAAAAAATAATAATAAACAAGAAGAGAAGGACGACGCTGCTGTTGCCATAGGATCTGGATAGCATACATACATACATACATACATATAAGTTGCTGCCATGGCATAAGGAGAGAGAGATTTTGTAGGAATATATATATATAAGAATGGGTAGTATATAGCCATCATAATGTGTATATGTAGATATTTATATATATGTTGCTGCTGTCGAGGAGTGGAAAGCATATCTGTTTATATATATATGGCTGCTGTATGAAAGCTATTTTGATAGCATATATGTGTATATATTTGTGTGTAGAGTTGCTGGCATAGTGGAGGCTTGAACTATTGTGTGCGTGAGTGTTTGGGCTGATGGAAGGAGCTGAAAATGTGAGTATAAATGCTATACAAATCTATAGAAATTTTAGGTTGGTTGAAGAGTGTAGTGACCCCAGAAAATAAATAGGTAAATAATAGATATATATCAGGTAAATAATAGATATATAATATTTATTGCAATTAAGCTAAGAGAAGTTGGTGGTTCAGTGGTTCTAGGGTGGTGGTGACATGAGCTTGAGGTCTAGGATTCGAATCCTAGCTTACTCCAAAGTGCAATTTTATTTTTGCCTTCAGCCTATTTCTGTGAAATCAGGGTATTACCCCTCCGCCTATATCACTTTTCCTCTACTTTTTTCTTCGGCAAAGTATGAGAGTGAGAGGCAGAAACAAATCAGAGAAGAAGCTTCGCGATCTTGCTTGAGACTCCATCGCTACTATGATTTCCAATGGCTCCCGTCATCATCTGTGTTGCTCGCTGGCTACGGTGCCATTGTTCTCCTTTACTGTTCAGATCTTGGGTTGTGAGGAAGCTTGGCGTCGCACTTCCATCGTCCGCCATCTTTCATCTTTTCCGTTTAGAGCTTGGCTACTGCTGTTATGAAAGATTCTTCTCCTTCCTCTTCTATCTGGTGTTACTGTGTGTGGAGAGAGAGATGCAGCAGAGACAGAGGCGAAACCAGAAGCAGAAAGCGTCGCCGTTGAAGACAGAGGAAGCTCACAACGTTGTTGACCAGTCGAGGTGAGCATTTCCTGTTCTCCTCCACCATTATTTTCGGCGATTTGTGATTATTGTGGTTGTGAGGTACTGTAGCTTTCTGGTTTAGTTAAAAAAATGAAACAAATAAAATAAAATAGAGAGGCTGGTGTTGCTGATCTGGTTTGAGCATAATATAATATATAGATATATGTGTATAGATGTATGTAGTTGGTGCTGAGAAGTTGGAGAGCATATGTATTTGTATATATATATGTGTGTGTGTGTATAGATATATATTGCTGCTGTAAGTTATAGCAGTGACGAGAAGAAGAGGAGAAGGTGCCTTTGTTGTTGCGCCTTCTTTCTGTGGCTCCATTTGAGGTAAGAAAGAGATGATTTGTTGCTGTAGAGGATGGGTTGCTACTGGTGTGCTTGTGTACTGTAGCTTGTGAGATGAAAAAAAAATAGAGAAAAAGAATATGAAGGGTGTGGCTGCTGCTGTAGAAATATATATATGTATATATTAGTTGCTTACCTTGAGTTGCTATATGGATGAAAATGAAAGTTTCAGATTTATTGAAGCGGGGCTGTGAGAGGTATAAGTAAGGTTAGGAGATGAATAAAGTTTATAATAATGATATATATGAATTTGTTAAGTGCTGATTTGAGGTCTAATACTATGTCAAAGTTATTTTAAATTGAAGAATCATATATATTAGGCACCTGCAGTCCCCTATCTGATAAAGGGATGGAATAAAATTCTAATTTAAGGTTTTGATCCTCTCCCCTGTCGGCTATTGATTGAGCCAGTATGAGTTGGAATATTGAAACTTGAAATGAGTTAGTGACCTCACTGTTTTGGGAGTATAATGATAAAGGAAGGTATATGGAGTTTTAACAGCTCCTTTTCATTTTTTCCTAATTGGTTAAGTTCAATAACAACAAGGGGAATTAAATTTTAAGTTTTCCTTCTATTTTAAAGTGTTATTGAGCTTCTAAATTGTCAAAAAAAATTATAGTTAGAATTTTAATGTTATTTTTGAAATATCAGGAAATTGAGAAGTAAAATAAATGAAAAATTGTTTAGCTGGAAAGAGTAAATGTTTGAGAATGTGGCAGGTGAGTGAATAACGTCCCATAATTATTTATATTGAATGATAATTTTTGCTATTTGTCATACTTTATCAATTTATCAATTATGATAAATATTATTTATCAAAGCAATTTCATTTAAATATTATTATTTATATTTATTTTATTGGTATTGTTATGTTTTAACATCTTGGAACAAAAATACATTGATGTTCATACGAATCAAGAAATTTTTTAGATATTTTTTGTCAACTTTCATGTTAGAATAACTTAAATTATGAAATATTTTACGTGAGTTGCTATTATTTTAAAAGGTTTTAGTTGGAAGACAGAAATTGAAGGAAATCTTTTAAGATTTCATTTTGATGTTATGCTGGGGTTTCGTTTATGAAATACTCTTTATGAGATTTCAATATGGAAAGATCTTGTTCTTTATTAAGTTAAATTGACCCCATGCATGTTTGAAAAGTTTAATAGGACTGAATAGAGAATGTTGGTTATTAACAGTAATACTGTTAGTCTTTGGTGCACCATAGTTAAACTCGAGCTCGATAGATATTCGTGAGCATAGTACTCACGCCGGATATTCGTGGGATTTATTCTCTCGCCTATTATTCGTGGGTCTTGTACCTATGCTTGTTATTCGTGGGTTTCACACCTGCGTCTATTTTGTGGCTTTGAGCCACGCCGGATTGGTTAGTTACCCTCGTGGATTATGTGTCTACGCCAGATAATTTATTCTGTTGAAGCCCTACGGAAAGATGAGATTTGAAAATTTTCGTTTTAAACTTGTTTCTTTAAACAAGTTGTTTTTCTGAGTATTAGATTGATTTGATTAATGATTTTTGTGCATATTCATTTTTGCTCTATTTCTATAATGTTGGAAATTGAGATTTATCATTAAGCTTTATTATTCCAAAGTTGAATATGTTTTAAATTATTTCTTTCTGTATTTATTTATTTCTTTTAAATGGGACATTATTCACTGGTAGATTATTTTGGCTTCAAATAGCACTGTCGACCTTGCACTTCCAACGAAACAGAGAAGACTCTCATGATTGTTCAAAACCTGTAGATGTTGCACATAGTCTATAGGTATGATTCCTGTCCCCTCTTGTCCTTTAGAGATGTATAAATCATTATATGTGTTATGGTATTTATCATTTTGGATGGTAGAGATATATTTATATATGATAAATTCTAAAGTAGTTTATGCATGTTTAAGATTATTATCATATTAATTATGATGTCTAAAGGCTTACGGAATGAGAATTCTCTCATATTCCGTGCCGGTCACCCCTTGACTTTTGGGATGTGACAAAGAGGATTTGAGAGGTATTAAAGAGGACAGATTTAAGCCAAAGGAAGCTATAAATGAGATTCTATAAGGTATTAGAGAGATGAATTGTATTTCTTGAGGGAATATGGAATTAAACAGCTTGGAAAAAGAATTAAAGATGAGGTTTTTAGGGAATGATTATAGTTGTTTGTAAAGGTTGAATTTGTTTAAATTATAGTTTCTGAATGTTAGCTTAATGAATGTTTTATTTTTGGGAAATCTAGGGAAATAAAGAGAGAATATTATTCTGAAGTATTGCGTAGAAGTATATTATTGGAGCATTGCATATGAGTGAATAACGTCCCATTAAGATAATATTTTTAATAATATCTTGTTACTTGATATTTTATTTAAAGTATTAATTTTTAACTGTGATTTACTAAAAGCATGGTTATATGAATTAATGGCTTTACTTAATATTATTGGTTTCTCCTTTATAATGGGTTTATGGTATGATTATGTTTAGATATGAAAATGAATAAAGAAAGTTTTGAAAAAGATCTTTGGAAAAGTTATATTTAGTTGATCTTCTCTATGAAATATTCTTATATGAATTTTATTATTTGAATAATTATTCCATATGCATTGAATAAATCTTTTGATATCTTGTTTTGATGTCCATGCTGGGGTTTCGTGATTATGAAGTATTCTTATTGAAAATTATTGTATTGGAAAGTGTTGTGATCATTAAATGCTAAATTGACCCCACTCATGCTTGAAAATATTTTTGAAGAGGACTGAATACAGAATGCTGGTTACTATCAGCAGTACTGTTAGTCCTTGGTGTACCATGGTTAAACCCGATCTCGATGGATATTTTGGGTCTCGTACTCGCGCTGGTTATTCGTTGGATTTATTCTCGCGCTTATTCCTCGTAGGTCTTGTACTTGCGCCTGTTATTCGTAGGTCTGGTACCTGCGCCTGTTATTCGTAAGTCTCGTACCTGCGCTTGTTTCATGGCTTCGAGCCGCGCCGGATTGGTTAGTTATCTTTATAGATTGTGTGTCTATGCCTGTTTTCATTATGTTGAAATCCTATAGAAAAATGATTGTTTCGAAATGATTGTTTTAAATGGATTTCCTTAAATAAAATGTTTTACTAGAATATTTGCATTGAAATATGTTGAAATCATTTCTTTCCGTACTTTAAATTATATTTTTGGGACAGGGCTAAGTTGATCTACTGTTTGGATGCTTTTGACACAAACGAGGTGAGTTTGAGAGCCAGTATATTATTTTGGCTTCATATAGTGTTATTGACCTTGTTCCTCCAGCTGAGCAGTAAAGGGCCTCGTTTCAGATACGAAGAAGTATTTTTGGACATATCTTCTTAAAATATAATTATAAACTTATGAAATACTTGTATTATTTTATTGGAAGTTTAGATGCTCCACCTAGTCTATAGATAAGGTGCTGGTCATTTTGATGAATGTCTGTATGTGATTTGAAACTTTCGCAATCTGTTGTAGGATTTTTGGAAGGTTAGTTATGAAAAGACAATTCTGCTGAAACTTACAGATGGATTGTCTTTTGATTAAAATGGAATATATATTATGATTATTGTTTTAAACGTTTTATTTATGGTTTAAGGCTTAAGGAATATTAATTTCTCCATATTTTGTGCCAGTTACTTCTCAAATTTCGGGGCGTGATAGTAAATGTGTTAGGAAAAGTTGTCAACACCATGAAATGTGTTAGGAAAAGTTGTCAACACCATGACTCATGTTGTAAATCCTATTGTAGGAGTTACAAACCCGAAAGTAATCATTTGCAACTAAATTGTTAAGAGAGTTGTAATGTCTTAGGGAACGTTGTCAAAATTATTGCTTATGTTGTAAATCCCATTGCAGGAGTTGCAAACCCGAAAAAAATTACTTGCAAGGACAGTATGACAGAGAGTTGTAAATGTTTTAGGGAAAGTTGTCAAAATCATTGCTCATGTTGTAAATCCCATTGTAAAAGTTGCAAACCCGAAAGCTATTACTTGCAAGTAAGTTATTAACAGAGTTGTTAATGTCTTAGGAGAAGCTATCAAAACCATTGCTCATATTGTAAATTTCATTGCAGGAGTTGCAAACCTGAAAGCTATTACTTGCAAATAAGTTGTTACAGAGAGTTGTTAATGTCTTAGGGGAAGTTGTTAAAACTATTGCTCATGTTGTAAATCTTATTACAGGAGATATAAACTCGAAAGCTATTACTTGCAAGTACATTGTTAATAAGAGTTGTAAATATCTTAGGGAAAATTGTTAATGCCTTTGCTCATGTTATAAATTCTATTGCAAGAATTGTAAACCCGTAAGCAATTACTTGTAAGTATATACACATAGAGTTATAAATGTTTTAGAAGAAGTTGTCAAAACAATTGTTCATGTTGTAAATCACATTATAAGAGTTGTAAACCCGAAAGCTATTACTTGCAAGTACGTTGTTATAGAGAGTTGTAAATGTGTTAGGGAAAGTTGTCAAAACTATTGCTCATGTTGTAAATACTATTGTAAGAGTAGTAAATGATCAAAAGATAATTTCGTCTTTTATCCCAAATTTACAATTGTGCCTCTTTACCAAATTTTTTATTTTTTAAATTAAGAGGCTTTTTTTATTTTTTTGAATTTTAAAATATCTTTTATTGTCTTTTCCTTAAAATATTTCTAGAACTTAGTTTAACACGGTTTCTTTGGGATGGAACCGCTATGCCTTATTGTGGTTTGGCTGAGTGAATGTTAAGTTTATTGACTTCTCAATCTTATATGAGGTGTTACATGAGAAATAGAGCAAAATATGAATAAATTGTATGAATTTGAACAAGATCAGGCTAGAATGATATTTTCCTCATGTAAAGGAATTTAAAAGATTTCAAAATTTAGAGCACCCTCGTTTAAGTTTCCTAAAATAAGATTTATTAAAGTTGAACAAAAAATTCTTAAAATACTACATGAAGAGTAACCCAATGATTAAAAAATGCAAAATTTAATTTATGGGCTTCAGTTAATGATTCACTTGAACTGTAATGCTTCCAAATGGTATACTAATTGGATAAAAATGATAGACATGACAAGGAAGGTGTTAGGCCCTCTATAACATCCGTTTGTAAGAAATACTTTTAGTGCCTGTTTGGGAGCAGCGTTGGAAAATGAATTTTGGGCAAAACCGCGGTTTGGAAAATTTTTAGACAAACAGCAATTTTTGTTGAGAATTGATTTTGGACAAAACCCCAGTTTGAAACCTAGGTTTTGAATAAGCTACTGAAAATAGCTTTTTCTTTGAAACCTAGGTTTTGGATTATCCAATTACTATTATACCCTTACTTTTTCTTACACCCTCTCTCCTCTCTTTTCTCTATTATCTCTCCTCTCTCCTTCCTCTTTTTCTCTTTCCTCTCTCCTCTCTTATCTCTCTTTTTCTCTCTCCTCTCTACACTCTCTTCTCTCTCCTCTTTCCTCTCTATCATCTTTCATCTCTCTTACTTTTAATCATATCATACCCTTTTTAGTAATTTACCAATATAAAAAGTGATTCTACTACTAATCATCCAAACATCTTTATTCCCAAAATCTATTCTTCCCAAAATCTATTCTACCCAAAATCTATTCTCCAGAATCTATTCTTCCCATAATCTATTCTCCAAAAGCTAATCCAAACACACCCTTAGTTGACTACACAAAATTAGTATGGAGTATTTGTTTTATTGGAAAAGGAATGACCTCAAATACATTAAAAAAGAGAAAATAATAAAATTAATAGTAAAATCAAAAGGAAAATTCTATTTATTTATACATTGAATTTGACCTAAAATAAGAATCTATAGGGTCTACATACTCTTTGGAGGGATCAAAATTAATGCATGTCACTTGGTTAATATTTTTTTTAGAAAAATATTTATTTATTTAATTCAAGAAAATATTTTCCTTGTTGGATATATATTTTTAATATATAAAAATGATTTATTTTCTAAAGATTTTGGGAGAAATTTTTTTTATTGATTTTCTATGAAGATTTATTGTCTCATGGAGATCAATCATTTGTGATAGTGGAGGTTCCAAAATCTCACACAACATAAAAAATATTTTTTAAATATATTTAGTTTTTTATTAGAATAAAAATTTGTATGCTTAATTTTATTTTACGAAAATTGGATTGAAAATTATCCCACAAAAAACTTGAGCAACTCAATTGATAATGCTGTGGTACATGCATGGTACAAAAAAAATTATTGGTCATGGATCAGCATTGGCTATTTTCTATCACCACTTTTTTCGGAATACTTTTGCTCATTCGGCCAAGTCTGCCTTTTCTAGTTAGAAGATGGGGAATCAATGAATTCTAGTACGAAATACGGTTTTATTTAGAAGAGAGAATTGTAGTTACTGTGTTTTACAGCCAAGGGTACGTGGCGGCTTGAGTGGATTGGGAGGATTCTTATTAGAATTCATCAATCTAATGGTAGTCAAATCCGAAGCACAGTTTCGTCGTTTTAGACGAATGACACCAAATTTTTAGGATACTCATGATGATATCAGCGTCTTATCTAATGCATTTTTGGCTTTGAACTGTATTATTGTTATTGTAGGTTTATATATTAAATTATCTCGCAATTTGATATAGAGTCCATGTCTTCCTCTCCGACATCCGACATCCTTAAACAACCCTATGCTGACTCGAGTTTTGTGAGACTCGTGTCCATGGCTTCCTCTCCGACATCCTTAAACAACCCTATGCTGACTCTATACACCAATTTGTGCCTGTCAATGATGCCCATTTATCAAGTGGGTTATTAATGAAAGTTCAAGTGACACTACAAAAAAAAAAAAAGGTTATTTCTAGCGGTTATTTTATGAATTTTTTAGCGGTTTTAACTACTAGAAAATCAGATGCTATAAACCAATTTCTAGCAGTTCTGGGCAACCGTTACGCATAGTAGTCAAAATTCTAAAAATTTTCTAGTGCTTCACCTAAACTCTAGAAAGAACAACAACAAAAATGTGGCAAGCAAGAGAAAGGGATGACGTTAGTAGCGGTTCCAACCATTAGAAAATATCTACGTTTGGAAGTATTTGTAGCAGTTTATAGATCTGCTAGAAAAGTCTTGGGGGTTGTTTGGCACCAGAATTGCTAGAGGTTGGGAACCGCTGGAAATGTAGCACCAAAATTTAAATTTTAAATTTTTTTTCCTGTGTTTATGCTAAGGAATTTAATTTTTTTTCCCAGGTTTAAGGTTTTCTAGCAGTTACAGAACTGCTAGGAAGTCCATTCCAGGTGAAAAAATAATCAATTTTTTATTATTATAAAATATAGTATTATTAATTACAATTAAATAGATTATATGAGATGATTATGTTGATATGCGTAATTAGCAATGTATTCCATGTTGTATATAAAAATATATTGTGATAAATAATAAGTAATTAAATTATGATTGTATCATATGAGTTTAATTTAATTTGTTAAGGTAATTGAGTTAGAGATGCAAGAATTGTAGATGGGATAATTTGTAGGGTTGAACTTCAATTTATAAATTAAAAGAGTGGTTGGATAGGTTGAGATGAAGAAAGAAAATCTAAAAGAAAAAAATATAAGTATGTTAGTAAACTATAAATGAAGATAAATAAAATAAATAAAGATCTACAAAATACATAAAGTCTTACCATGTAAAGAAAAAGGAGAAAGAGAAAAAGAGAATAAGGAATTTTAAGGAAAGATATGAAGGACAGGAGAGGGAGGGAAAGAAATGTGGGAGTGAATGAATAAGGGGGTGTGATAGTATTTATGGAGGTATGCTAATGATTTCTAGTTGTTTTGTGCGTTTCTATCTAGTGTGTGAGTTTCTAGCAATTTCAGACAATTTGTAGTAGTTCTCAAAACCGCTAGAAATGCCATAAATTTAATTTTTAAAAAATTGAGACAATTTTCAATTTTTTGTACATATTTAGTTTATGTATAAAAAGAAATTATTTCCTGAGTGCCAAAGATCATTGATTCTGTTATGCTTGATCATCATCCTGTATGGAAGGAGAATTTAAAAAAACTTATTGTTCTGATTATTAAATATATTTAGGAAAGAATTTAGTAGCATATAATTTGATAAAAGACATATACCTGACAATGGCTAGATTATCTTCTTCTTGAGAGTAGAACTCTTCAAAATTTGTCAGTTGGAAGGGCTCACTATCATAATTAATGTCACTATCACCCATGTCATCAAGATTTTGAGGCTTGAGGTGGATGACCATATTTCAGTCTTTATGCTTCTCGTCTTGCACATAGTAAACCTGGTGTGCCTCAGACGCAAGAATATATGGCTCGTCATCCTCAGATTCCCCCGTATGAATACGTCTAGAGAAATTAACAGAGGTGTGCCTAAGTGGTCAGTGCTGAGTCCTTGTGAAGTTGTCGTGTTTTCCCACAAGTACTTAAACAGTGTTAGGTGAAAAGCTGGTTAGTTAACTCAACGATGTCAATAAACTTTTCATAGTAAGTGACACCTTTAAAACACATGCCAGCGTCACTACTACTAGCATAACATCTCTTCTCGAACGTGCCACAAACTTCAGAGTTTTGTGTGATCAATCCCTGATTATGTGCAATCGTACAGAACTTAAACACATTGACATTATACGCTATATACCTTCTTGCATGGTCTAACGGATCGAGGGAAAGTGTTATGAGTTCATCCGCGTATAGGCTGGCGTCATTATGTATTCGACGTGTGAACCATCCAGGAACTCTCTATGGAATTTCTTATCAATTTTAGCATAATGTACACGCCCTCTAGCTACCGCTTGAGATAATTTCTAAACTCACTGCAATAAAGTGTAACCTGTTAGAGTTAGTGAGGAATACATATAAAGTGTAAAAGTTTATGAGCGTATAATACTTACAGCATGAAGGGTTCGACTTAGCTACAATTTATCAAAATATGTATGTGTGCTTAGAGTTTCTCTGTGGGAGTGAGTGTGAAGAATTCACATCCTCCAACTAGTTTCCCCGCATGTGGAAATAAAGTTGATGTGGAAGGATTAGGAGGGTAATCATCAACACGACGAGGGTGGTTAAAAGAAGTCTCCATATCATCATCAAAGTACCTTGAACAGAAAGTTAGGACCTCGTTTCTAGAATAACCTTATTCTAATGATCCCTTTGGCCACGCCTTATTTCTAACATATGGTTTCAATTTCCCTAAATATCTGTAGGTTAATATTCCATTAATAATGTTAAGCAATCAAAATAAGAAAATGTAATTGAAAATGCAGGTATAAAATATCATTTGGTACATCTCTATAGGGTACACCCTAGCTATCTTTGCTTCTCGAACAAGGTGGATGGTCAAAAAGACCATGACAGTGAAGAAGGATAGAGAAAACATCATCTCCAAGTGACAAAGTGTAAGAATTATTTGACTTTGTAGCTGATCAAGCTCTTCAGGTACCAAGAACTTTCTGCATAATAAGTCCACCAAAACGACTGATGCATCATAAGGAAGTGTGTTTCTCAAAGCCAGTGGGAGTAACTGTTGATTAAAACATGGGAGTCATGACTCTTTAACTGAGTCACCTTTCAAACCTATAGATTGATGCACCTTGAGATGTTGCTAGAATATCCTTAAGGTTTTTTTATGTTATTCAACGTCAAGAGGAAAATATCTTTGTTTTTATATAAATTTAGAGGACTAAACCCATACATTAACCATAGAATTATTAGAATTATAATAGTGTATAAAATTTAATAGAGTTTTGTTGTTTTGCTAAAACTGAAATAATTAATTTATTTGCACTTTCATGAGCACTTTTGTGCCTCCAAACTTATATGGTGTTTGGTGCATATTGGGTAAAAGTTCATAGTTATTTTTGCACCTTATAACTTTTTAGTTTTTTGAGTTTGGGGGTATTTTGGTACTTCCATAACAATAGCATGGGGCCACCACAAAAAGTAATGGTGTTAGGTAATATTTAATGAACCTGGTATTTTTGCCCCATTTTAAATGGTCATGGGTATATTTGCTCTTCCGAAGAACCAATTGTGTTGGGCGCACTTTTAGAAAAAGTGCATGGGTATTTTTGTACCTTAACCCTATTTTTTATATAGGAATAAAAAAGGTTAAAATTCAATTGTTCATTTAAATATTTAAGGTGCAAATTTGTTTCAAAAGTTTTCACTCAGGAGCTGGGGGTATCTAGAATTTTTTAGGAGCAATGTTACACTGGAAGTTCTTAAATCATAGCGATGTCTCTCTAGCTATTACCCAAAGTTTGATCGTTAGTTTACCCATATGCCCATGTGGCATCGACTTTATCTTTTATTAGGTTAAAGTGTAAATTTACCCCCAAAAATTTTCACTCAGGGGCATTGGGTATTTGGAAGTTATTTTTGGGTTTAATGTCTCTCAACCATTATTAAGGTTCAATTTGACTATTAGTTGACTAAATCTGCTGAGCTAACTAGTCTACGTGTTATCCACTCCATTTTTTCTAAGTCAGATCTATAAAAAAGAAAAAAGTGAAAAAAAAAGTGCATCCCTATAAGCTCCACCATTAACAGAGTATCCTTCTTGGGAGAACTTTGTCAGTAATCAAGCGACATGGGCTATTTGGTATGAAGAATTTGGAGGGAAGGGAAAATTTTTATAAGTTAGATTTAAAAAAATTGGAGGATGTTGATGGAAGGTCATATTTCCAAAGCAAAATCCAAATCATAACTCCCCTACCTTCGTTGATAAGCTTTTCGTTAACCTATCAAAAGAAATAACTAAGGTAAAATGCAATATGTGAAGTATAGCCTTAGTCGAATCACAAGGAAACTAAACGAAGCTAAGTTCATAACAATTCCAATGAACCACAAGTTAACAATTTAACCAAATGAAATATGTGAAGGATGTTGATTGATTTCTGTTTATGATCCTAAGAGATACTGTTTATGAGTTTGCATTTTAGATGCAGAAAAATTGTGAATAAAGGAAAATAGTGATGATGACAGTGGAGTGCTCAAATAGTTTATCAGTAATGTTCACCAAGAGATGTCCTTCACCTTCCTAGTCCACCTAAAATTAGGAGCAACCAAACCGAATAGGAGCAATTTGCTAGTTCATTCACCATGGAATCCTAAACTATAGAAAACCATAGCAAGTGTAAATCATTCGGGATTAGGAAGAGCAATCAATAACCAATTCTTCTTCCAATAGTCATAATTATGCACTATGACGAAATCAACTAAATCAATCATGAAAAATTTCTAACTCAGTAATGTTTCACAATACAATACAGTTCTGAATCAGAAGAAATAAGCGTCAAGTCGATCTTATACTTGGTTCGTCTATAACTAATCCTAAGGTTTTCCATTACTATAATTTGAAATAATCAATTCAACTCTTGAAGTTACATATTCAATCCCACAACTCGTCTGACCAAAGAAACAAATTCAGATGAGTGTAAATGAGAAGAAAGAACTCCCTCTATGAAGATCTAGGACTCAGGTGATGTTAATCTCTAGGGCAACACAGTCAATCTAGTCACGCATATCTGGAACGGAATATGAAGGAATCGAAACTATGGATGTCATGGACAAATCGGATGAATCAGCGGAGAGTGACGATGGTGGTGAGAGGTGGAAGGATTGGAGTAAAGAGATGGTGGATGGAGAGCACGATGTTACGATGAGGTCGTAATGAGAATGAACGGAGAACACCAAGTGAGAATGGGGATCGAAGATGAATGATATGGGAAGAGTGCCAAAGATCAAACTCCATTGCTACCTAAAACTCACCGTGTTAATTTTTCTTTGGTCCTTGATTGCATTTTTTGAATTATGATCCTTTTCTACTATCAAAAATCTACCACTCATTTGGTCCTTGGCTGCCATTAACCAATTTAACAAATGTTATTTTCTCCTTCAAGTGTCCTGCACATTAAACCAAAATGGAGTGCAGTATTGATAGGACTCATTTATTATATGTCATTTAGTATCATTTTATGAGTCTTTTATTGGGTTATTGAGCTTTGTTTGCATAAATTATGGGTTAATTGAAATTTAAGGTCTTTGTTGTGAATTGTGCTTTGAATTGGGTGAAAACGACATTTTAGTCATATTTTCATACTCTACCTTTTTTATAATTAATTGAGAATATCTTATGCGACTTTGGATTAATTTTATTGTAGGATTTTGGAGAATTTTGAGTTAAGAGAAGATTTGACAATGCCAGAAAAGGACCAGAAGTTTCAGAATAGCATATAAGGGCCCAGAAATTAATGTCAGAGAAAGACCCCAGGCCAGATTGCACCTTTTAATAAAATGTGACTCTTTGTCGTGGCAAATGAACACAACGACACAAAGTCACAATTTTGGCCCAAACTGGCACGTAGATCCAATCTAATACCTATTTTTCATGCAAGACCTGTCTCTCTCCTAGTAACATCCTAAATTTTGATAAAAAGGATTTATACGGAGTAATTGAGGTCAAGAGTGTTTTCATGAAATTAAAAAAACTCAAATTGGGATTCAAGAAAATTAAAGAAAAATAAAAAAAAGAGTATTCTTGAGACTTAGAAAATTATAGAAGAGTTTATTTCCTTAAAAGAGGCCCAAATGATTTAATAGCTATTTGTGGGAATTAAAGGCGTATTTAATAGCTTTTTTTGGGATTTAATAGCTGTTGGTGATGCACTGTAGCTTGCTGATATGAATAATATGTATATATATAAATAAGCTGCTGTAACTGGGTCTGGTGTGAGGAATCAGAGGAAAAAAAAAGAAGAAAGGAGAGAGATGAAAACGATGGTGCTCTGGTTATGAGTTGCTGCTGTGTGGTTTTATTTTATAGAAAAAAAATAGAGAGAGTTGAAGATTCTGTAACGTTGCTGCTGTGATTTGTTTGGAAAAAAAGAGAGAGAGATGAGGAAGTTGATGGTTGCTGCAGAGAAGGCGCCATATTGATGCTGTAAATGGTGCTGCTGTTATGCTTTGCTTTAGAAAGAAAAGAAGAAAAAGAAGAAGGAGAAGACGTAGACGCTGGTGCTGCTGTTTTTGACAACATATATATATATATATATATATATATTAGTGGCTGTCATGAGTTGTTTAGTGGATGAATTTGAAGTTCAGAAGTTAATAAAGTTAAAACGGAATATGTGAGTTATGAAAATATTAGAGGAGATATTATCCCATGAGTTTAGAAGAGATTTTTATATGGGATAATGGTCCTAGAGTAATATTGAACCCATTAGAATTTAAAAGTGTAAAATTGAGGTTTAAGAGACAAAGTAAGAATAATATTGATGAGAAATTAATAACTTCAATTATTCTAATGGAGTTAGCAATTAATGTTTGATGTTTATTTAGGACCATTGGACATTAAGGAAGGGAAATCAACCGATTAAATGAAGATAAAAACTTAGCCAGACCATATTGTTATTGACCCTCAAGTGCTGGGTCATTGTTGTGAGTATTTAAATCATGATTATAGGCTTCAAAAGGAAGGCTTAAACCTTGTAAATGAGCTGGAAAATGTTCAGATTTAGGAGGAGAGAAAGAGTATATTTTGGATATATATATATATATATATATATATATATATATATATTCTCATGTTTGTGCGTGAAGGAGTAGCTGAAACATTATAAAAAAAATAAAAAGAAGAGTTTAGATTTATTGAAGTGGGACTGTGAGAGGTATAGATACGGCTAGAGGATTAGTTGAATGGACAAATGCTAATGAAATGTAAGATATAAATGTAGTTTGATGTATGAAGGCAATTGCCTGTTGTGTTAAGATACTTTGATATGAAATAAGAGAATTATATTTATAAATCACTCTTGGAATACGTTTAAAGGCCTCTAAGTTGTGATTTGAAGTTGTATGAATTGAGTATTGAAATAAGTTTAAGAGGAGGAATAAAGTGGAGTTAAACTCCAAGCTATGTTTGAAGATGATAAGCAAGTCTAGACACTAAAGAAAAATAATAAAGTCAAGACTTAAAGTCAAAGTGAGAGTTTGGGGGAGTTTTGAGAAAGATTTATTTAAGAAATTAAGGCAACAAAGAGTGTGCATTAATCTCCCTTATACAATGATCTTAGGTTTTGTTTCGTGAACAAGCTCTTCAACAAGGAACAAGGAAAGGAATCAAGAAATCAAAGAAGTTCAGGCGAGAGGAGGTAACTGGGATGAAGAACAAAAGGTAGTAGAACTTATTAATTCTTATATAGTTTATGCTTAGTTGTTTGCATGATTGTTTTCTACGTAAGCTATAATGATGATTTTGAACATGTAATACCTTGTTTGAGCTGTGCCGTGGCCATGTGTATTTGCTTATAAGGTGTTGTTCCTGCATTGACTATTTACATGTTTAATTAATTACCATTGCATATTATATATTGAGTTACAGTTTTACTACTGAGATTCTCCTGAATCTCACCCCTTTTACCAACCATAATAGGTTCGCTATGAAAGAGGAAGTATGCATGATGATGAGCAAAGGAAGTGAAGAAGGTATATGAAAGAAATAGTTATGCAAGAAAGCTACTAGTTTTCTTGTTTATACAATTGATGTAATAATTGTATGAATATGTCAAACTATGTAATGAGATGTTATGACATGAACAATGAACAGTACTCGAGGAATAAGTTAATTTTTTTTTAATTTTTAGGCATAAGTAATGTTTTCGGTGGACAAAAATGCTTCTGAACACATTCTTTGAGGGATTAAAAGTAGGGTGTTTCATTTTGGTGAAGGATTGGAACACTCTGATCAGGAAACAAAGTATATAGCGGAATAGTTAAAGCCAATTGAGTTTGAGGTTAGAGTTAATGATGGGTTACTTGTTTATAATCCAACTAAGATTATGGATTGGAGGTGAATATTCTAGGGAAAAGTAAATATTAAGGATCAACAAGAGAGGAAGATTGAATTCTCAATTAATTGAGATGAAGTTTAAACCTCAATTAGTTAAGTTTAAAGGAAAGTTGAGGTTTAAAGGAAGTTAAAGATAAGTTTTTGTCTGCTAATAATCCCTAAGGTTGGGTAATCTAAAAGTACTAATGGGCTGGAGATGTGAGCCAAACTTGTCCTCAGTAGCTGATTTAGTTAGGGATCATAGTGAGGCTATGACACGGATTTTACTAGAAAAAAGGCTTTTAACGGTGCTTAAAAGTGACATTTTACTGTGGTTTTACGAGCGGCATAAATTCTACCGCCGTTGTAAGTCTAACATTTAACAGAGGTTTAATATTAAAAATGCCATTAAAGTTTAATACATTAATGTCGGTTATATTATTAACCGGCATAATTTTCCCAAGGTGATAAGTGTCATTTTTTATTTTTTTAAGCTTTACACAGTTTTTTTTGTAAAATCGCCATGGAAAGCATATTTTTTAATCATTTCTTTTATTTTTCATTGCCACCCTACATTTAGTATAATCAAGATAGGCTAATTAATTTCAGGCATCAAAGTATGAAGTCAGCAATCCCAAAATCCCAATGGTCATAGAATTATCCAAATTGGTAAACTTTCAATGAACCTATATATTTATACATCATATATACAAGAAAGAAATGATTGAAGATGAATCCTAAACAAGTTAAAAGACAATTTTAGGCATCAAAATATTAATCCAAAATGTACTTCATCACGTTTACAAAACAATAAGTAAATATAAGAACCAAAAATATTAATCATGCAATTAATTAAGTAATCAAAGGGACATTTATTACAAAAGAATAAACTAATTTTTTACTAATTTGTATCCACCCAAATTCCTTCATAATGATAATCCCTAACAGCATATTCATCATCTTCCAAATCAAACTCTGTTGTTGCTATAGGTCGAGCAATTGTGAAAGGTGGGGTTTCGTTGAGTTTGAACCTTTTGGAAAGTATGTTTTGACGATGACAAATGGCAAAAAGTTTTTAGTAATATTAAAATGTCAGATGAAGTCCTTAATTGTTTTATAATACATTTGAGAAAATGATTTTAAAGCTTTAACAAATAGGGGAAAAAATGAAGCTTATCACAATGCGTTTGAAGTTTAATTACTGCATTCACACTTAATTTATTTAAATAAGCAACTTATTCAATTTCTTGTACAAACTATTTTTAATACAAGATTGATTAAGTACATGTTTTCAAGTTACTTTTGTGTCAATACTATTGTTTTAATGATTTACTGAATTAATCGATTAGGTAATCGATTAATGTAAATTAATGCATTAGTTAATCGATTATCCAAAATGTTTTATTCAATTTTTATTGGTTAATCGACTAATCAATCAATTAATATAAATTAATCGAACAATCAATCGATTAAAGAGGGTGGGTCTATTAATCGATTGATTATTCTATTAATGTAAAGTAGTTGCTCTCTGAAATTGAAAAGATAAGTCAATTAATTGATTGGTTAATCAATTAATTATAATTAATCGATTGTCTATTTGATTAATCTATTCAGAACTCTTTCACTTTAGACAAAACAAATTCTATTAATCGATTGATTAATCGATTAATTTATATTAATAGATTAATTATTCGATTAATATATTCTTAAAAGCTTTCTGTGTCAATTCCTCTAGAGACATTAATCGATTTAGGATTCGATTTAATTTACATTAATTGATTAGTTGTTTAAAAGCTTCATATATTTCAATGATATTTCTTTGTTTACATTGAAACTAATTGTATCTTTCTTTGAACTATATATATTTGATCCAAACCCAATGTTTTCTTCTGTTTCTCATTTTTATTCATTAAAAAATCTTTAGATAACTTATCAATTTATGTTGAAAATGCTGATCAATATGATGCTCTATTTTCTATTCTCTTCGATCTTAAATCTCTTGTGTCAATCTTTACTTCATATATCAAGTCTTTGTCTACTAACAATTCAATTAAATAAATTGATTACATGATTAAGATCAGAAGCCAAGATTCCAGATCAGTTCAAGTACAGAACATAGAAATATTAATAGATTGGGTAATTAGTTCAATGTGGAAATTGAGCATTAATCGAACTCTAATTAGATTAACAATAATTAATCAAATTTGGATTCGATTAATATGGAGGAACTATGAAGAAGGAATTGGAAGAAGAAGGAATTAATCGACTATGAATTTGACTAATCAAGTTCAACAATCAAAAAATTAATCTAACTCTTGATCATCTAAATAAAGGAGTGAAGGAATAGTAAAGGGAGAAGATGATGATCAATAAAACAACTCAAATGTACCAGTTTTGCTGAATTAATCGATTAACTAATGGATTAATTTATTCATTTTTCACTACTCAAGATCTACTTATCTGATTGAGGTAAAACTTTATTCATATGAAACTAGACTCAGAATGAGATTCAATGACACCAATTTCATAGCCAAAGAGTCTCATACGAGGGAGATATACCATTCGCAATATAGAATATAGGGTTAATGATTTGGCCATGACCTCTACTTACTAAATTGATCATATCTTTCTATCTAAAATGAATTTTGAAGTCAAACTTAGTTAATTGGAAATTAAACATAGAGAGCTTTCTGGGGATAGATTATTTGCTATGTTTAGAGTTAAATAGAGGAGGTTATGATAATTGAAAGATGACCATTGTTCTTAAACTCACTATTGTTCTTCAACTCAAAGATAATCAAAAGATGGAGGAAAGTCAAGTATGAAACGATTATTACGAGAACTTCTCTTGATTATGTCAAACTTCATTAAAGGTATCTAAATACATGATTAGAATGAGATTAGACAAAGATTAAATCTAATGGACTCTCAATGGTAAAAAGGCACTTTGTGTTAGAAGCTTCAACGGCTAGTTCCAACGATCATGTTCTCAATTGAAGAAGAAATGCTCAACGGAGAAAGAGATTATACTCAATGGTAAAAAGCTTAAATTCATATATAAATAGAAGAGAATTCAAAATTAAGCGTACGAGATACGAGCTATGAATACATCATCAAAATGCCAAAACATCGTTAGACTGAAAAAGCCACAAACTCTCCGTTCTTCATTATGTACCATCATCATATATTGAGAGAGAGAAATATCATGTACTATAATGTATCATTTACTCTATCTGAAAGAGTTTTATATTTCATCATCCTTATCCAAATCTGAGAGCAAACCTTAGAATCGGGGATTCAAGGTAGGATTTTATCTTGTCTCTGTAAGGGGGAGTGTTGCTCCTCGAAAGTGGTGTTACCTCAGGATTGAGGATGTTCTTAATTAGCCATTAAAATTGAAGTTGTAAAGGTTACCAAGAGCCTAGTGTAATCTTGGGGAGATAGTGGATTATAAATCTCAGTAAGGAGTTGAGGACTAGATGTAGGTCAAGGAATCACCGAATCAAGATAATTATTCTGTGTGATTTTTCTCTTATTTAACTCTTTATTTCTAGTAACTTATTTTATTTATCTGATTAAAATTTTTAAGCTTATCTATTTCACTGATCATATTGCAAAATAGTTTCAAAAGAGTTTCGACAAAGTTTTTAAAATCCTGCAAACCCCAATTCAACCCCCTCTTGGGTGATCCAACCTGTCCTAACATTTGGTATCAGAGTAGGTCAATTGTTTATAGGATCTAACGATCTCAAGTGTAAAGATCATAACTGGATTTGATTGTGAAATGCTTTCTGAAGGTTTTGATATTACCATTTTTCTTGTTTTTGAAAATTCTGAGTTTCTGTATTAGAAATGTCGAATGGCCATATTTTTGAAAATTCTTGATTATGGTATGGGAAAAATCCTTTCAAATGACATTGATTTATTAGACTAATTATGAAAAGAAAATTTTTTCTTTGAATATTAGATTTTTGAAACTTATTCACTTTGCCTTAATTGAAAATTATTATTAAAAAAATCAAGTTTTGCTTTAATGTCAGAGACATTTTCATACGCCTGAATCTGCCTATTTCTCTTACCTTTGTGTTGGTGGCTGACAGTTCACTAGAATCAAAAAGTTACATATATATTGACATGAACAAATGGAAGCAGAGACCATTGAAGAAGGAATCCAAACAGACTTACATGAATCGACCAACACATAACAGCAAGAGGAAAAAGAGAATCAAGAAATGCTCATTGTGCTTGAAACTGATCAATCATCATCTAGAGCTCAAAAAGCATCTATGGTAAAAAGTTCTAACTCTTATTGTGCATTTTAAACGATTGATTTTGAAACTTTTCATGAAATGATTTTTCAACCAGTTATTGATTATGTTTTAGAAAGAAAATATATTTTTAATACTAGAAATTCATGTGGAAAGGAAGAAATTAAAAAGAATAATTATTTGAAAATTATTCCACTAGACCAACACAATATTTACAAAAACATTCACGATGATAAGTATCATTTATCACTTGCAATTATTGTCAAAAACAAGGTCATATTTCTCATACATGTTATTTTAGAAGAAATTCTAATGTGAGAAGTAAATATGTTTAGATTCCTAAAGGACAATCAAGGTCCAAAATTAATGGATTAGTTGTTCGATTAACTTCATATATTGCAATGATACTTCTCTGTTTATGTTGAAACTAATTGTATCTTTCTTTGAACTATATATGTTTGATCTAAACCCAAAGTTTTCTTCTATTTCTCATTATTATTCATTGAAAAATCTCTCGAGAAACTTAACTTATCAATTTATGTTGAAAATGCTAATCAATGTGATGCTCTATTTTCTATTCTCTTCGATCTTAAATCTATTGCATCAATCCTCACTTCATATATCAAGTCTTTATCTATTAACAATTCAATTAAATGAAGTTATTATAGGATTAAGATCAGAAGCCAAGATTCTAGTTTAGTTCAAGCACAGAACATGGAAACATTAATAGATTGGGTAATCGGTTCAGTGTGGAAATTGAGCATTAATCAAACTCTAATTAGATTAATCATAATTAATTGAATTTGGATTTGATTAATATGGAGGAACTGTGAAGAATGCATTGGAAGAAGAAGGAATTAATCGACTATGAATTCAATTAATCAAGTTCAAGAATAAAGAAATCAATCGAACTCTTCATCGTCTAAACAAAGGAGTAAAGCAAAAGTAAAGGGAGAAAATGATGATCGATAAAATAACTCAAATATACTAGTTTTTCTTAATTAATCGATTAACTAATGGATTAATTTCTTTATTTTTCATTACTCAGTTCTGTTATGTGTCAATATAGGTTGAGTATTTCGACCATATCTCAAGATCTACTTATTCGATTGAGGTAAAACCTGATTCATATGAAACTAGACTCAGAGTTCGGTTCAATGATACTAATTTCATAATCAAACATTCTCATATGTGGGAGATATATCATTCACAATATAGAATATAGGATTAACATTTTGGCCATAACCTCTACTCACTAAATTGATTATATATTTTTGTTTATAATGAATTTTGGAGTGAAACTTAGTTCATTATAAAGTAGACATAGAGATATTTCTAGGGATAGGTCATTTGCTATGTTTGGAGTTAAATAGAGGAGGTTATGATAATTGAAATATGGCAATTGTTCTTAAACTCAAAGATAATCATAAGATGGAATATGGGCAAGTGCTGAACGATTATTATCAGAACTTCTCTTGATTGTCAAACTTTATTAAAGGTATTTAAAGACATGATTAGAATGAGACTTGGAAAAGATTAAATACAACAGACTCTTAATAGTAAAAAGGCTCTTTGTGTCAGAAGCTTCAACGGCTAGGTCCAACGGTCATATTCTCAATGGAAGAAGAAAATCTCTGTAAAGTCCCACATCGGCTGGGGAGGCGAACGAAGCATGCTTTATAAGTGTGTGGATACCTTCCCCTTGTAGACGCATTTTCGGGTTGAAAAGCTTAGGAAACAAAACCGTGAGGGGTGATATGGGCCCCTAAAGCGGATAATATCTACGTGGAAGGGTGCTGGGCTGGGCTGGGCTATCATAATCTTAATGGAGAAAGAGATTATACTCAATAGTCAAAAGCTCAACTTTATATATAAATAGAAGAGTATTCAAAATTAAGCATATGAGATACGAGCTATGAATGCATCATCGAAAAGCCAAAATATTGTTAGACTGAAAAAGCCAACAACTCTCCATTCTTCATAATGTTCCATCATCATATATTGAGAGAGAAAAATATCATGTACTATAATGTATCATTTACTCTATCTGAGAGAGATTTATATTTCATCATCCTTATCCAAATTTGAGAGCAAACCTTAGAATCGGGGATTTAAGGTGGGATTTTCTCTTATCACTGTAAGGTGGAGTGTTACCACCCGAGAGTGGTGTTACCTCAGGATTGAAGAAGTTCTCAATTTGCCGTTAAAATTGAAGTTGTAAAGACTACCAAGTGCCTGTGTAATCTTGGGGAGATAGTGGATTATAAATCTCAATGAGAAGCTAAGGACTGGATGTAGGTCAAGGAAGGACTGAACTAGGATAATTATTCTGTGTGATTTTTCTCTTCTTTAACTCTTTATATTTTCAGCAACTCATTTTATTTATCTGATCAAAGTTTTCAAACTTATCTATTTTGTTGATCAGATTGCAAAAGAGTTTCGACAAAGTTTTTAAAATCCTATAAACACCCAATTCATCTCCTTTTTGAGTGATCTAGCCTATCTTAATAGAACCCTAAGTCACTGTCGTCACTAATCACTTGCCTTTTACTGTGGAGCACAATGGAAAGATCTTTATTTGCTGGATCAATGACATAAAACACTTAAATTGCTTGACTTTCTAAGATGAATGACTCATCTAGGTATCCAACTCTTTGAAGATTGACTATAATAAATCTAAATTTCTTATCTACTTAGACAGCATTACTATTAACCCACTTACATTTAAAGACTAGCACTTTAAATCTGCAGTAACTAATCTCTCATATATCTTCAATCACTCCATAATATGGCATGGATGCTAATGTTAGCCTTTTATCCTCTGAACTAGCAAAATGCATCGCTTTAGCCTCCACAATCACCCCACTGTTCTACCTTGTACTTGTAATGACCCTAGAAAATAATCAGTTATGATATTAATTTATTAACTGATATATATTTTTTGGCAGGAATATCACAAGAGGAATTGAATAGCTGAGTGGTTGGGGACAGAGGAGTTGAGTTTAAGGTACTGAGTTTGAATCCCAGCACCTGCAAAGTGGGATTTTATTTTTCTGCTACTATGTGAAATTTGTAACATCCCTAATTTCTGTACTAAGTTGTATGTACAGATTGAATAAAATATATGAGATGTTTAGGAAAATATGTGGCCATGTTTATGTAAAGAAAAGGATTAATTGGAAGAGGAAGAAAGTCTAAGAGCCAAAGTGCAAAATTATGAAAATGCCACTGTGATGCCCTAAGAAACCAGAAGTAAATGGAGGGCATTTTGGTCATTTCACACAATGGATGGATATCAGAGAAAATTTGATAGTAAATTATTATAATTAATATGAGAATTTATGGAGTTGACAGAAGTCAAAAAGGAGTCCTGTAGAATTAATTATGGAATTTACGGTGAAAAAGGACACCGATAAAGGGTTAAAGGAAACATATGTAATTTTTAACAGGACTTCTGGGTCTCAGAAAATTATGAAACTTTGTAGAGAATTCATTTTATATTAGAATGAATTTCTAAAAATGTTAGAACAATTAAAAGAGGTGTTTAGCATTTATGCTAAGATCAGGGTAAGTTACGGATATCGGTATGAGGAAAGTACATTGGGATTTGGGCCAGTTAGCTATTGGACCTAAAAGAGGCCCAATATTTCGTCCTAGGCCAGCCCAATAAGGCCCAAAAGTTATCTTGGAGCCCAAGTCCAAATAATAAATAATTTATGGATTTTTGAAAAGAAAGAAAAAGAGAATAAAGTAAGAATTAGGTGTTGCACATGGTGGGACCCACAAGGACACAAGAATGGCACCCAAAAAGAGGAAGGGTTAGGTGTACCAAGGGAGGCCATGCTAGTGATGTCATGGTAGTAAGGTCTTGAGTGAAAAGTGAAAAGACATTCCAAGATCAAACCTTTAACCATTAGATCAAATAGTTTCCAAAGTGATCTTAGCCTTCAAATGGCACATGACTTTTGCTATAAATACCCCCCCTTTCCATTCATTCTTCACACCCAAGAGCTCCTTTAGAGAGAGAAGTGAGTTCTAGAGAAAGAAAGTGGAAGAAAGCAAGGAAGAAGCAAGGGTCTTGAAAGAGCAAGTAAGGTGAGTTGATGCTCTTCACTTTACCATTTCGGTTTGCACTGTTCATGCACTGTTCATGCACTGTTCATGATAGAAGAAAATGGAATTTCAATGATTTAATGCTTCCATTGAGTTTATATGATGATTTTGTGTAGGATTGGAAAGGTTTTAAACCTTGGAAACCATTGGAATTAAAGGTTATAATGTTGAAAATTCCTCACGGGTACTGTTCACTCGCGTGAACAGTGATTTGAATTTCATAATTTTGATGCTTCCAATGGTCTTAAAATGAGATTTTGTGTGGGGGAAAAGTGGAGGAACAAGTATGGGAAGCATTGGAATCAAAATGAGAATTTTTGGAAGATTTATGTATGCTTTTCCAAATCTGTACAGAACAGTGTATTCTTGCTGGAATTTGGTTATTTTTAGTTCATAAATGGATTCAAAAGGTAAAATTGTGTAGGGTAAGGTCAAGACATCAATTGATTCAAGGGCCAAGTTAATTGGCAAAGATTAAAGAAAGTTATGTTAGTTAAAGCAAGTTAAAGGTTCAAGAGAGATAGTCTTGAGTAGTGTTTGAGTTCATGGTCCTAATGGATTATGTAATGAATATGAATGTGATTAGGACCTTGAAACCTCTAAGAAGATGTTGGGGAATGATTGACCAAAAAGCTTGGGAAGCAAGTGCAAGCATAAGAAAGAGAGCTTAAATCCAAGGTAGTAAACTTACCCTAAACTTGTATGTATTGAATGTTATGCTTGATTGTGCTATGACTTTGTTGAATTGTGTGCATATGTGTATATGATTGAAGCTCTGTTTCTATGATTACCTTGGCCAATTGTATTTCATATGTTACATGGAAGCATGCACATTACACAATGTTTACACCTTCACAAGCAAGCACAAGTAATTACTTTAATGCATGCATTGTTTAGTACCGTTTGCTATTGAGATTTCCCCAGAAATCTCACCCCATCCATGTAATCCCAAACCCACAGGTTTACGAATGAGTAAAGAAGATAAAGAGGCATGAAGAGAGGTTGGGAATTGGAAGATTTGAATATTATGTAATAAATGTGCGAATTGTTGCATGTAATGTTGTTATATGACAAGTTGAGCAACAATGTTCATGATGAAAAGGTATAATAGTAAATGATGAAATAAATGTATCAAATAATTATGGCATAACCCCATAATGTATATGAATGTATGAAAGGCCAAAGAGATTGGTTATGTGTTCTGGAACAATTAATAGAAAATTCATGTTTTTGAGGTTAAGGTTAAGGTTAAAATTCAAAGATATTTTCTAGAAAATGCCGTTGTGCTGGTAGACTATACAAAGTACTGTGTACGTAAGTGTTGTCTAAGGAGGCTGGAAGTGAGTGGACCTAGCCGGTTCATCCAGTCTTTCCTGGGTACTTACGTAGAATGGTAGTTCTCATGGGGAATTACCGAATTAGTACAGTTATCTTCTGTCAGGATTTTTGGCAAAGAGAGATATAATAAAGTTAATATTACTTCCATAAGTGTACTCTGAGATGTTTAAAGGAGGATGTTTCAAAATTACCAAACTGCCCTTCTATCTATTTTTTTAAAACTCCCATCATCTCTTCCTTCCTTATTTTTGGACCACAGACATGAGAAAGAGTAGAGGAGACTTGTTGGGAAGCTTCATGACGCCTGAGAACTATAGCTACTGTGACCCCCCGTTCTCTGTCGCCTGAGCTATTGTCATCGGCGTCGAGTTGCTCTGTCGTTACTGAATTCTTCCTAGCTTTGTGGATCTCGGCTGGTTCAGGAAGCTCTTCCTCCTTTTTGGTAACAGAGGTGACGTGTTACTGTCACAGCACAGCTGTCGCTATTCCTTCCTGTAATCTTGCAGTAAGAGATTCTTCTCTTTCCTTCTTTTCTGATCTGGGTTGGCATCACCGAGGTGTTGGTTACTGCTGTTGCCCTACAAGCTATGCACTGTAGCCACTGTAGATCTTCAGCTTCCTTTGCTACCTCGGTGTAGTGCTGTTAGAAAGTGGTATGTTGTACATCCTTCCATCATTATTTCCTTTGATCTGTACATTTTAAGGTTTAAGTGTACTGTAGATTCATGCTGTTAGTTTAGGGCATTGGTTTGAGTGAAACTGATATATATATGTATATATCTATGAGAACAATGGTGCTCTGGTTGATGAAAGCTTGCTATTATAGTTTTTAGTTGAAAAAGAAAGGAAGAGGAAGGGAGTAGAGTTACGGGATTGCATGTGTGTGCGATCTGTGATATTTGTTTCAGGACAGCATGTGTGTGTGTATACGTGGAGTTGCTGATTGAAGGATAAATGTATGCATATATATGTGTATGGTGATAATGCTGCAGGAAGAAAAATGGAAGAGTATATAGATGATGTAAGTTAGAAAAAAAAAGAAAAAAGAAAAAGAAGAAGTAAGGACGCGGCTTATGGTTATATATATATATGTATGAATGAATTGAAGAAGTTGAATTTGGAAACAAGATATTTAATTGGAGAAAGGTAATGAAGAGAGCAATATTTTTAGAGCTCAATAATTAGCGAGGCATGTTAAATGTTGGGAAGAAAAGAAGTTATGTGGTCAAGTGTTCTATTTTCTTGAATGAAAATATTTAGGATATATAAAAATAGAATGATATGCTATAATAACCATTACGACTGAAATTTGAGTTTATGTATTAATGGTTTATTTTCAGAAAATCTAGGTAAGTAAGGAGATAGTATTATTCCAAAGAATAAAGAAAGAGCAAGCTATATCGGATTAACGCAGGTGAGTGAATAACATCCCCTAAAAATGTTATTTTGCATATTAGCTGGTCATGTGATATTTTATTTAAAGTGTTGATTTTAAATATGATTTACGAAAAGCAAGTTATATGAATTCATAGCTTTAATTGTTAGCAATGATTTTTCTTGCAATTGGTTTATTATGTAACTTTCATTGCTTGAATAATTGTCCACATGAATTGAAGAAATCTTGAAAATTTATTTTAATGTTCATGCTGGAGTTTCTTAATTATGGAATATTTTTATTCAAAATTGTTGCATTGGAAAGTGTGTGATTATTAAAGGCAAAAAGGACCCCACGTATACTAAAAAGGTTTTCAGAAAGGATTGAATACAGAACGCTGGTTACTAACAGCAGTACTGTTAGTCCTTGGTGCACTACGGTTAAACTCGAGCTTAATGGATATTCGTGGGTCTCATACTCGCACCTGTTATTCATAGGTTTTATACTTGCTCTTGCTTCGTGGCTTTGAGTCGCGCCTGATTGGTTATCTACCCTCATAGACTGTGTGTCCATGTATGTCTTCGTTCTGTTGAAGTCCTACAAAAAAATGATTCATTTGAAATGATTGTTTTAAATGGTTTTCCTTGAAATTAAATTTTACCGAAATATTTGTATTGAATTACAAAATGTTATGATTTATATTTAAACATGTTGAAATTGCTTATTTTCGCATTTTAAATTATATTTTTGGGACGTTATTCACGAGCAAATTATTTTTGCTTTAGATAGTGTTGTTAACCCTATTCCTCCAGCTGAGCAGTGAAGAGCCTCACGTCTGATCTGAAGCATTATTTTTGGCATATCTACTTATAATGTAATTATAAACCTATGAAATACTTGTATTATTTTATTTGAAGTTTAGATGCTCCACCTAGTCTATAGGTATGATTCTGATTATTTTGAAAACGTCTGCAGGTGATTTGCAACTTTCGCAGTCTATTGTAGAATTTTTGGAAGGTCGGATTTAAAAAGACAATCCTATCAAAATTACTACAAATGGCTTGCCTTTTTTATTAAAATGCAATATATATATTATGATTATCATTTTAAATATTTTAGTTAAGATTTAAGGCTTAAGGTGTAACATCCCAATTTTTGGGCCTAGAGACGCAGAAATAGCCTAAGATTGAGAGGCTACCAGACCCCTTTTTGGAGCAGAAGTCCCAGAGACCTACAGAGAGTTTTTAGGGACTGAACTGCGAGTAAGCGAAGGTATAGGGACCTATGTGTAAATATGTGAAAGTCCCAAGGGGTAGAATGGCCATTTTGGGAATGTAAAGGTTAAAGGTTGCAGAGTTAAGAGTTGACCAGTTTGGTCGCGACTAAGTTTTACAGAAAGATCTAGACGTGACTGAAAGATGTGTAGGTTGCGACTAGTAGACAAAATGAGTTTGGTTGCGACTAAAAAGTGATGATGTCACGACTAAATGATGTTGAGATCGCGACTAAGTGATGTTAAGGTCGCGACTAATGAACACAGAAGGAATTAAGTTGCGACAGAAGGATAATTATGTCACGACTATTGAATATAAAAGATGTTAGACGCCAGGAACCAAGTGGGCCAAGAGTTATGAAGGTCCAAGGGAGATTGAAATGATATTTTAATAAAGTATAGTTACCCGGTTGGAGATAGAACTGGGAAAAGGATCAGACAAAGTAAAGGTTATCCAGAACCATGAGGTGGCATGAAAATGTGTCCTCATGGGGCCCATAAGATTCCACATGGCATTGAGTTAATGGAAAGAGAAAAAGTAGAAAAAGGTAAAGGACACGTGGAACGATCTCAGCCTCTCATTCCAGGAAAAGACTCCAAAATTCTCTGGAAGCGCTGAGTCAGCATGTGAGGTGTCCCAAGGGCCCCACCTAGGTGGTCCCTAGGATGATGTCATAAGTGATGAGTCATTGGGGATGATGATATCATCATGGTGAGGTAAGCAAAGGTTCTTGAGGAAGCAAGTAATCTAAACCATTCATCGAGATTTGATCTGGGCCATCCATTCCACTTTGCCTCCACTATAAATACCCCCACCCCCTTGCCATTCCATTCCACGCCAAGAACAAGAGGAGAAGTAGAAAGAAGAGAGAGAAAGAGAAAGAGAGAAAGGAAGAGAAAGAAAGAAAGAGAAAGAAGGAGTTCTGGCTGAGCTAGGAGCAGCCTAAAGAGCTTGGGAATGAGGTAATTTATTCTAGTCCCTGCTCTAATAAATTAGAGTATTATTTTTATGAATTTAGTAGCCAAAATAGATGAATATCTCTCTCTATAAGGTTAGCCGTGGATAGAAAGAAAGTTAGGGGATGAATAGGGGTATTATCTCAAGATAAGCTTGAGTAAGTGGAGTTATGCTGGATAAGATAATAATGAGATATTATTATGATATGTATAGGCTCTGACCTATGAGAAGGTGGAACCTCAGATCAAAGGTTAAGGAAAGCTGCATTCCAGGTAGTGAACATACCCATTCTTGTATGCTTGATGTATATGCTTGTGTGTTAATATGCCTATGATATGTGATGATGTATGCTCTGCCTTTTTATGAGTTGATGGTTATTCATAATAATGATAAGCATAGAGCATGAAAGTAGGCAAATGAAAGCTAAAGAAGGATAAAGAAACCACATATCATGCACTTGCATTCATCTTGTATGCATTGAATGGTACCGTTTACTACTGAAATTTCCCCAGAAGTCTCACCCCTACCTTTTCCAACCATAACAGGGTGATGGTTTGGAGAAGATGGAGCTAGAAGAGTAAGGATATTTCATAAGGAATATGAATTTATTCATATTTTATGCCAGTCACGGTTTAAATTTTGGGACGTGATAGTTTGATATCAAAGCTAAGGTCCCCTATAGCTAAGTGGAGCAGGGATGCTTCAGTGGAGTTCTCAATTATCGTTATGAACCAGGGCATAATTATAATTGAGGCATCATTGAAGGTCTTTTTAGGAAATTTAAAAATATTTTCATTTCTTATTGTATTAAGAATATACTTTCCCTAGAAATTGAATATTTTCTATGTTTTTGGTGTATAGCTAAATGCCGCCTAAACGTCCACCGGTTGGAAGAAGCTCTAGAAGTGATAGGGCTTCGGATAGAGGCTCTACTCAGCAAAGTGATTTTCCCCTAGAGGTAGAGGATAGGGTCATAGGAGCTAGGAGTTAGGGAAGTCTACCTCTTAGACCTCTATAAGAAATCTTACTTAAAGACAAACCATCAAATCCACAGTCCTTTGTTATTTCTATATCATCTAGACATGAGACTTGAGAAGAAACCCATAGCATTACTGAAGTAGATAATATTTTAGTTGAGTTATGAGAATTCATTAAATTGGATCCTCTTAAAATTCATGGGTTCTGATGCTTAAGAGGAACCTATGGAAGTTTGTTTTTGGGTATTGAAAAGAGGTGTAGAAACTTATTTTGGTTAGATTTTAAAGCTTGCATTATTTGAAATCAAGCTAATGGTTAGTGTTTTAACTATTATGATTTTGATTTCTCTGGAAAGTACTTTGGAATATTAAAGGCTATGAGTTTAGAGCTTGGGGAACTGATTGTAAACTCTTCGAAGTCTTAAGTTGTTGAGTTAAAAGAAATGAAACTTGTTTAAATGCATATATCAAGTGTGTGGTATGAAGATTTTTAAATGTTTGTTAGTGCTATAAAGCGTTGTTTACGCTGGTTAGTCAAGGCCAAAACATGAGTTAAATGGTTTGGGATAGATAGCTATCGATTCCAGATTTAAAGTTAAGGGTATAAAGTATTTTATATATGGCAATTAGTTAATTGACACTAATACATTGGAATTTTTGAATATGGGAGTTAAGGGTTGAAGATACCCATGTTTTAATGTGTAATCATGCGTTGCAAGTGTATTTAAGAGGGAACTAAAATATAGTGATCACCTAAAGGCTTAAAGGCGACGTATGGTATGAATTACTTTGATGGGTGCTGTTGACAGCTTTAAGGTATGAATTATGAGTTATTGAAACTTGTAATTGATTATCAATTGCTATCTTAATGTTTCAAGAATGTCTAAACTAGTGTTTCAAGTGTTACAGTATGATTAAGGACTTTAGAATGTTAAATATAAAGATGAAGATGAAGGGAATTGGAAGACACGCAGCGGAAATTAACTTTAAAAATTTTCCATTCCCAGCCAGGATCTACCTAATGTGTTTAAGTCAAGGAGAAAGAAGTGTTACCTTCGGCATTCAAGCTGTGGTCGCGACCTAAGTGTCCACTAGTCGCGACTCTTCGCCTCTGGAGTTTTCAGTCTCGACCTCCTCAGCTTCTTGTCATGACCTGTCACCTCTGGAGTTTGCAGTCGCGACCTACTCAGCTTCTAGTCGCGACCTGTCATCTCTGGAGTTTACAGTTGCGACTTCCTCTGCTTCTAGTCACGACCTGTAGTCTCTTTTCAGATTTCTGAAATTTAGATGCCAATTTAGTCATGACCTCTGTGTCAACTGGTTGTGACTTCGTCGTACCTGGTGCTCTTTTCTCGATCGCAAGAAGTCGACAACTCAGATCGGCTTCCTCTACCGGTATCCACACGAATAGCGTTCCAACCATGAACGACGTGCTAGCGCCTCTTATCCTTCTAGGGCTTTCTCAAGATTCTGTCCTCACCGTCTCTATTTAGACAGTTTCTTATATGCAAACCTTTTGTACTCTCCTTGCCCCTTTTCTTGTGTGTAGAACCCTAGCCCCTAATGTCAAATATATAAGATGCTATCGGGCTTCTAATTGGGCCAGGCTTCAGAATTAATCTTATATTAATTATAAAATTAATACAATATCATATATTGCATAATTTGATAAGAATCTAATTCAATAAATATGATTTTTATTAAATTCGTCCCGCAGATTTAATTTACTTATTTATTTAATTTAAAATAAAGATAAGACGGAATTATATTTGATTTATTCTTATAAATCAAATTTGAGATATCTTATCAATTTAAATTTTAAATTCAAATAGATTATATCAATTTAAATTCAAATTCAAAAGTGATAGAGATTTAATTTATCCTTATAAATTAAATCTTGCAAATATCTCTTATATTATATATAATATATAAATACAAATTTATATATATATAAATTCACCCTAGATTATTCATTGAATCAAGACATGTCTTAGATTCAATGAACCTGGACATCACAGCTCGAGCTGGGCTATTTTGTGCACGACCTTGTAGGCCCATATGAAGTTGGCAGTGGGCCAGTTAATATACTGATCCACAAGTCATAAGCGGTCTCTAGCAAGACATTATGACTATCCAAATCATATGAGGATCGATGAACGATATTACCTTTCATACAACCATATCACGCCCCTTTTGTCACACGATATTTCGGTCATGGATGAGGCATGGAAAACGTCATCCTCCTGTTCCTGACCGTTACTTTCTCGATCCCTGAGTAGTTTGACTATAGAAATGGAACTACCCTTCTATTACAATATGGCCATACATTTCTCAGACTCACTCATCGAGGGGCCTAGTAATATCTCTCTACGAATGTGAGGGACAAATTCTATCTTGACCATTCACATTCCTCCGCATGAAAAACCACTGAGCCCGAACATAGCCTTTATGATCACTCGGTCAAAAGTGACTTTTGACTAGGTAAAAGCTGAGCATTTGTCATGTAGAAATCCATGATGATCTCAGGTCAAAGGGCATAGTGACATGGTTTGTATATGAGAGAAGCTTATGGCTTAACTCATGCAGCTCTCTCATAGCGGGTCGGTCTAACACCCTGGACTCTTACATGTGCCTATGACTTTGATTTATATCTCTATATATCTTCAAAGTCATACTAGTCTTATTTCATCTCTGCTCCCGCATAGATGACCGACCAGGGACATTTAGGATAAGATCATGAGTTATCCAAGGATGGTCATCACAGTAAACATGCAAATAATGTGATAACATAATTAAGAAATTCATAAATCAACAATGTTCATAACATAATGATTGGCCCCTAGGGCACAATCTCCAACAGAAGATTGATTTAAGATTTGGTATATGGTGCTTTCAAGAGTTGTACAATAATTTATAAAGTGTTTAAACATGAAGTAGGATAGTGCCCTCAGAGTTAAGGGAATTGAAGACTCAGCTGCAAGAACTGTTAGACAAGGGGTTTATTCAACCTAGCACTTCTGCGTGGGGTGCAACAATGTTGTTTGTGAAAAAGAAAGATGGATCTTTGAGGCTGTGCATTGATTATCGACAGCTTAATAAAGTGACCATAAAGAATAAGTACCAGTTGCCGCGCATTGATGATCTTTTTGACCAGTTACAAGGAGTGCAGTATTTTTCAAAGGTAGACTTGCGATCAGGGTATCACCAATTAAATATCAGGAAGGAAGATATTTCAAAGACAGCATTTAGAACGCGGTATGGTCATTACGAATTTTTGGTGATGTCTTTTGGTTTGACGAATTCCCCTGTAGTGTTTATGGACCTGATGAATCGGGTATTCAGAGCATTTCTCGATAAGTTTGTAATCATGTTTATTGATGATATCTTGGTATATTCCAAGAGTACGGAGGAGCATGAACATCATTTACAGTTAGTGTTATAAATGTTGAGATAGCAACAACTTTATGCTAAGTTTTCCAACTGTGAATTTTGGTTAACCAAGGTCACTTTCTTGGGGCATGTGGGGTCAAAACACGTTATTCAAGTTGATACTAGCAAGGTTGAAGCAGTTAAAAGTTGGCCACGACCTATAACAGTTATCGAGATTCAAAGTTTCTTAGGTCTCACATGATATTATCACCGTTTTATGAAGGATTTTTCAAGAATAGCCGCTCCGTTGACAAGGTTAACTCAAAAGAATGTGAAATTCATTTAGGATGATAAATGTGAGGGAAGTTTTCAAAAGTTAAAGGAATCTTTGACTTCTGCTCCAGTTTTAAGCTTACTATCAGGAGCTGGGGGATACACAGTGTATTGTGATTCTTCTCGAATTGGTTTAGGTTGTGTATTAATGCAGAATGGTCAAGTAATTGCTTATGCCTCTAGAAAACTTAAGAAGCATGAGCAAAATTATCCAACTCATGATTTAGAAATGGCCGCAGTTGTATTTTCTTTAAAGATTTGGAGGCATTATTTATATGGTGAAACTTGTGAAATCTTCACTGATTATAAAAGTCTCTAGTACATTATTTAGCAGAAGGATCTGAATCTCAGACAAAGAATATGGATGGAATTCTTAAAAGATTATGATTGTATGATTCTGTATCATCCTGGCAAGGCGAATGTGGTGGCTGATGCTTTAAGCATAAAGTCTATGTGAAACATCCTTACTTTCATGTGTCTTAGGGACCATTTAGTAGCATTTAGAACCACTTTCAAGGTCATTGAAATCCAATTTCTCAATCTGGAGTTTTACTCTTATCGAGTACTGTTCACTTGAAAATTCCAGATGAGTGATCTGACTTTGAAAAATCATAACTAATTCTAGAAAACTCTAAATGAAGTGGTTCAAATTGATACTTGAAGCTAACTCAATTATCTTTCAGGAAAAAATAACTAGTTGACCATTCATTGACCAAGTCAACGTCAGTCAATGTGTCAACTTTACTGTTCATCCCACGTTTTACACCCTGAATCCAGCATTCTGGTCCCAATTTTGATAATTTATATCTCCTTGTGTAGACATCCAAATGAGTCATACTATATATAAAATCGAAGCTTGGTATGTCTACTATTTACCTTAAAAATATCATACATTTATTAATCCATTTACTATTTTTAGTTATGGGTCAAACATCCTCATGTCCCCACAGGTTACTGTTTATAGTGTTAATTTTCAGCAACCAACATTACGTACATAAGCATACATCCATCATATATCAGTCAAATATTCCAAACAACAATTATTATTAATTAATAAGTTGTTTTACATCTGGCCATGTACATAAATTCTCATATCTCTATTGCATCTTTTCCTGACTGAAATCCGGCAGCACAACTGCTACGCTTCATCTTCAGAAAGTAACTGATCTTGTACCGATTCGGTAATTCCCGAAAGAACTACCATTCTACGTAAGTACCCAGGAGAGACTGGATGAACCGGCTAGATCCACTCACTTCCAGCCTCCTTAGACAGTACCTACGTACACAGTACGTATCAGTTCCTTTCTCTACTATTGCCATCTTGTCATAATTTTGGCAGCATAACGGCGTCTCTTAAAATTCTCAGAATTCATTTTGACATAACCTCCCCTGTAATGATTTCTTATTGGGATGAGATTCGGGGGAATCTCAATAGCAACAATCTTAACAATATATGTAATGCAGAGTGACAGTGCTTGCTTGTGATTGTGTATAGATAAGTATGCTGCGTGCTTCCATGCTTAATAACATATGATCATAGCATTACAGCAGAGCTTCAGACATAACATATAAGACAACAATCCAACCAAACAATAGCACAACAAATCACAAAGTAATTACATAAAAGCTAGGATTAGTTACTACCTTAAGAGCTCAGCAGAACTCTACTATCTCTATTCTGCTTCCAGCTCCGCCAGAACTTCCTTTCTTTCTTTCTTCCTCTCACTTTCTCTCTCTAGCACCTCCTCCTCTCTCTAAAAGCCTCTTGGCCGTGCTGCATATGAAGTAAGGGGGTATTTATAGTTTTGGTCAATGGCATTCTTGTAATTTTGAAGCCATCTGATCCTGTGGTCCTGGTTTTTCCGAAATTTCCTATTTTTCTTTATTCCTTTTACTGCATCATGCATGACATCATCGTGGACACCTCAGTGGACACCTAATCATTCACATGTCTCATATGGCGAAATTGAGGCCTTCTTGAAGCCTTCCAGTCTAGTCCGGTACCGGTCTGGTCCGATTTCCCATAAATTGGACTCACCGACTAAGATTGTGCCACGTGTCCTCAACTTTTTCTTCCTCCTCTCTATTGGAGCCATGTGGCATCTTACTGGCACCTGTCACACTGTAACATCCCAATTTTTGGGTCTAGTTGAACTGGGAGGTAGTATGATATGGGCAGGCTGCTAAACCCGTAGTCCTAGGGTAGTAATCTGATATGGGCAGATTATTTACCTGTATTTTGTAGGATCCAAGGGATGAGCTAAGTCCTTCAGGATGTAAAGATGAGTTAAGTCTTTATCCTACAGAATCGGGACAGTTCACCTAGGTTCAAAATGAGGAATGTGAGGAATGTCCTAAGTCTTAATCCTAGGAATTCTGCAGGTAGCTTGATATGGGCTGGCTCCTGTGTAAGATAACCTGATATGGAGGGTTGTCGAGCCTTTCAATTAACAAGGACTCCCGAAGAGTAGGGGATGAGTTATTGAAAGAGAATTTCTAGAACTTAGGATGAAGGATAAGAAGAAAGTGAGATAAGATAGACCCCATAATTATGCTAAGATTCTGTGGGGTGAGATATGAAAGGAATGGACACTGGGAGCAGTAGAGTTGTCCATAAGAAAGAAAGCAGACAGTATGAGAAAGATGTATTGGTGACTTTTGGTCGCGACGAGGAAGTGTATTGGTCGCGACTAATATTGGCAGAGAGGATTGGTCGTGACGGATATGTATGTGGTGTCGCGACTAATGAGTAGAATGAGCCTGGTTGCGACTAAAAAGTGATGTGGTCGCGACGAAAGACTGTTATGGTCGCGACTAAAGGATGTTATGGTCGCGACTAATGAACACAGAAGGTGTTATGTCGCGATGAGATGATGGCTAGGTCGCGACTAGTGGCTATAAGTGGTGCTAGCCGTATGAGATCTAGTGGGCCAAGAATTATGAAGGTCCAATGAGATAGTTACCCGGTTAGAGATAGAACTGGGGAAGAAGGTCAGATACAGGAAAGGTTATCTGGAGACCATGAGGTGGACTGATAAGGTGTTCTCATGGGACCCACAAGATGACACATGGCATTAGAGCATGGTTCAGTGACCTTTCAGTAGAGTAAAGTTACTCGGTTGGCACAAAAACCGAGGAAGTGATCAGATAAGTCTGGGACTTATCTGGATAGCATTGGGAAGCATGCAAGGTCTCTTCCAGGCGCCACATGGCACTGATCTGGAAGAAGCAGATAAAGCTGAGGACACGCATTACGAGGAAGGACTCTGGACCGGTGAGTTAGCCTGATGAGTCAGCATGCTGAGGTGTCCAGGATTTTTGACATGTGGAAAATGTGCTGGTGAGGTGGTTGCTTAGGTGTCCCCTGAGGTGGTATTGATGATGCAGTAAAAGGAAATAAAGGAAAATAGGAAATTTCAGGAAAAACCAGGACCACAGGATCAGATGGCATGGAAATTACAGAAATGCCATTGGAGGAGAGTATAAGTACCCCCCCTTGGCCTTCATTTGCATCACGCATGGGCAAGGGAAGGGAGAGAAAGATTAGAGAGAAGGAGGAGGAAAGGAAGAGAGAAAGGAAGAAAGGAGGTTCTGGCGGAGCTGGAAGCAGAATAGAGATAATAGAGTTCTGCTGAGCTAGCCAGGTAGTAACTAATCCTAGCTTTTATGTAATGGCTTTGTGATTTGATGTGCTATTGTTTGGTTGGATTGTTGTCTTATATGTTATGTCTGAAGCTCTACTGCAATGCTATGATCATATGTTATTGAGTATGGAAGCACGCGGCATACTTATCTGTACACAATCACAAGCAAGCACTATCACTCTGCATTACATATACTGTTATGATTATTACTACTGAGATTCCCCTGAATCTCATCCCCCTTATATAACCATTTCAGGGAGGTTATGTCAAGGTAGATTTTAAGAATCTTGAGAGAGGCCGTTGTGCTGCTGAAATTTCGACAGAGATAGCAGTAGTGGAGGAAGGATATGATGCGTACTGTGTACGTAGGTACTGTCTAAGGAGGCTGGTAGTGAGTGGACCTAGCCAGTTCATCCAGTCTTTCCTGGGTACTTACGTAGAATGGTAGTTCTATGAGAGAATTACCGAATCAGTACAGCTAGTATAGCTTCCGCAGGTTTGCTCTGAGGAGTCTAAGGCAGGATGTTTCACACGCCATCCAATGCTATACAGATAAATCCAGGACTTTATCTGATCACCTCCTCGGTTATCGTGCCGACCGAGTAACTTTACTTTATTGAAACAGCATTAAAATAGTATTTTAATGCCACTTTTTCCCACATACCTCATGGGCCACGTTTTTGGGCCTTGGAATATTATCTTGGGTCTCTGATGGCTCGATTCCCAAGAAACAGCCCTTGGCAAATTACCAAAATACCCCTAAGCGCCCTTTCTTGACCTATCTTAGCCCTAAGGGTAAAATCGTCATTTTACACCTTTCTGTACCCTGTCAGGGTATATACTGACTCTAAATAACTTTATCTATATGTGCCTTGGCTCTTGGGCCTGTCCAGAATGACCAAAATACCCTCCATTCATCTATTACTCTTTAGTACAACACAGGGGCATTTTCGTAATTTTGTCACTTTTCCGGGGTTCTGCTGGACACTGGCCCACCTATCAGTCCAAGGGTCTTACTGGGCCTTTGTTGGCGCCATTATTAGGCCTTTCAGGGTCCACTACCTTCATGGCACGCATTACGAGGAATCTTCCCCTGGCCATGTTCCTCGAATATTTTTTCTATTATTCACCATTTATACACATATTTGGACACCGGCTCCTTCTGTCTGATACACTAACCTGCGGTGTTCAGGCATCCCTGTGAGTCATATCAGTCATCTGACTGAGATTATCCAAACTCATTCAGTCCCTTTTCAAATACCGATAAATTTCCCTATCGGATACCCGGAGGCCACATACTCCCGTCTGGATTTTCTGATTTGTGAATAACTTTTTCTACAGGCATCATCCTGTATTTTCTCACTTAGATCTGAAATCTAGGATATCCGGTATGAATTTTTATAACTTTTAGATGATCAGTCCATTTCTGGCTATCTGGAGTCTTCAAAAATTCCTGTATTAAGCCAGATTACCGACCGTCACTTGCTCTCTCTACTGGTGAAATCTGGGACTGAAATGCTTTCGGACAGTCCAAACCACTTCCGGCCTGACTTTCTTTAATTACAATTTAGCCCCAGGGAACTTTTCTTCTTTTCATTTAAGTCCTTTTCTATTTGGCTAAAATTACACTTAAGGACCCCACACTTTTGTCTACTTTTCTTTTTGGCCTTGAAACTTTCCATAATTGCATCTAAGTCCCTTCCTTTTCTTTACTTTATTAGGTCTAGGGGCATTATTGTCTTTTCATATCTTACCAGAGTATTCTCTGACCCTGGTCAACTATCCATATACCCTTTCTTGACTGTCTAACCTTAGCCAAATGACCAAAATACCCTTTACTCATTCTTCAGTTGTTCTATAACATAAGGGCATTTTCGTCATTTTGCACTTTTTTCCCGGACACCGGCCCCTCTTACAACTGAACTGATATTATGGGCTTGGGCCTTACCTGGTGTCACTACGGGCCTTAGAAAACACTGTATGGCCTCTGGCCATAGTCCGATTATCTCTATTCGGACTGCTCTTCCTTTACCGATTATAACTGTAAATTCCCATCTTCGAGAATTTTTACAGAAAAATCGGGACCTCAAATCAAAATTCTGTGTTGCGTCATTCAATCCGGAATCCTTTTCTCTATCTCCCTGTATTTTCAGATATTTTATCCGGACCGGGCTATTTTTGCCTGAAAGTACGCTCCCGCACACACTTTTCAAAAATGACCATTCTACCCTTAGTCACATTTCTAATTCTTTCATACACATAGAGACCTCATATGCACATTTCACAGTTCAGTGAAATGATCAGCATAATTTTCTCTATTTTCTGACAAAATATGGTACTCATCGGCTACCAGCCCGATCTTTCCCATAATTACGATTATGCCCTTGAATTCTCTTTCTGGCATCTCTAGGCCTAAAAATTAGGGTGTTACATTTCTACCCCCCTTAAAATAAATTTCGTCCTCGAAATTTACTTGGTATCTTAGTCAACTATCCTGGATATAGCTCTTCTGTATATCCTTTCCTGGCTCATGACTAAGGCTTGGAGCATTGATCCTCTTATACTTATGGACAACTCATTACACTTGTGAGTAGTGTCCATTTCTTTCATATCTGATTCCACAGAATTCTGATGTAATTCTGGGGTCTACTTCACTCTTCTTACACTTTGATAATCTCTCAAGAGAAATATTTTCTTCTGACTTTCTTTCTCCTGATACGAGATCATAACCCAGATAACTTCTCTGACTTTTCTTAACTGTGCTCATAACTTCATGCATTTATGCCAAACCTTTGTGGCATTTTTTTCTTATCCCTTCTTAGAGCTTATCTATTGTTAGGCTATTCTTGCTTTAGCACCTTTCATGCCAATAGGTTAGGGCTAGATTACTATTCTTATAACTCTAGGCCTTAGTATTCTTTTGCATAGAACTGTGTTCTATCTTTGCTTTGCCTTAGACCCTCCTCTCTAGGTCTCTCTGGTCTTTTATTACCACTTCCTTTAGATCAGAAAAGAACTCTTCATTATCCACATCATCATCTAGGCCTATAGTTCCTTATAGCTCAGTCTCCCTTACCACTATGGTTCTTTTTAACCATTCTTAGGGTCGACCTTAGGGAATATTGGAGACTCCATCTGGGGTAAGAACAAATACCTTTCCTAGGGATGTCAGCATTCTTAGGACAACCTCTTGCAAAGTGGCCTCTCTCACCACAACTGCTTTGCCCTGCTTGCCACTCCCATGTGCTATGGCTCTTTCCACCATATTGACATCTCTGCTCTCCAACCTGATCATTACTTTGATCAGTCCCCTGTTTGAACTACTGCCTCTTTCTCTTGCTATTGGCTACCTCCCAGAGTACTCTTAGCCAATGCTTTTCTATTCTCTGTACATAGGGAATTCTCTTTTCTACTTCTCAGGCATACTTCTACAAAACTTTGAATATCAGTACTCAGATTTGTACTTAGACTCCATCTTTGTTAAGGAAAAACTAAGTTCAGTCTGCCTATAATAGAGGATATCTGAGGAAAACCATTGTAAAATACTTTCTCTGGGTGAGTTTATCAACTAGTGAAGCTTCCTCACCTTAACTTTGTATTTGGCATTCATCTCCCCAAAGAGATATTACATCGTACTCATATCTCATGGCTTATTACTTTCCTTAGGCTAGGTCTAACTACGACCTCGGGATCTAACTACGATCAACCGTTAGCCTCTTCAGAATCTAACTGCGACTCTGAAGCTGTTAGGATCTATCTGTGACCCTGAAGCCATGCTAGGATCTAACTGTGACCCTCCAGAATCTAACTGTGATTCTGTTGTACTGCATATCTCTTGAAGATCTTAAACCAACAGACTAAGTTATAAGGTTAACCGGTTCCACCTGTGGATAACTCCATAAATAAATATTTGAAAAATTTTATAGCCTCATATCCTTTACCCAGACTTTACTTACTTTCTCTCTTACTCAGGAGTTCCTTCTCATTTCTCAACCTGTGCTCTAACTGCGAGCAATCTGTACCAGATCCAACTCTTATCTGAAGAGTGATCTAGAAACAATCCCTTTACTGTTATCTATTTCTCTTTTTGTACACCATTCCTTTCAATAGAAATGGCCCTGAGTATTGTATTCACAAGCCTATAGAAATACCTGAGTAACCTCAATCATATATGAGTAACCTCAATCATAAATCATATCATAACTTATCGCCCCATAAACTGAGACTATCTATCATCCTCAATACATTCATATCATCCTCATATCATATGGTATGGGAGCAACATACTTTCTCATAACTTTCTCATCTCATATATGTACTCATATATACTCTACCATACATGCACTACAAAAGGGAGTATCCATTCATCATAGCATACTCTAACATGCATGTCATCATATGACAACTGCAAGGAGATGCAACTATCATAACTTATGGCAACATAAGCCATATCATCATCATATTTTGCTCAACCATCCATCAGACATTGTAATAATCTAAGTAAGCCTCAAACGTATTTCCTTTATCATATTGCCTATCATATTCTGATCATTCATCCTCAAACATCCATCTATTTTACTTAGGCTGCCACGCTACCCTCTTAGCAGGGTATAGACTCAACCCTTCATTACTCTATCTTATATAGGGAATTGGGGAGTCACTTTATCTTTTAACTGTGGCTACCTCTTTACTATCTCTTAACTTCTTCTATATATCCATCAGTCCTAGTCTACCCTTGACCGGACTATGGTTCCTTATTGGTCTTTCTTTTCATCCTAGCGAACTTGAGTCGCCTGGATCTCATTCATCATTTTTTACTGTTACTTCTACTTTCTAGGGTACTATGCCCTAGGTCTATCACTTCTCTGTGATGGAATCCCTCTTCTCAGGGAACATTGAGCTCTTTATCTATTAATCATCACGTCTTTACCATTAGGCCATGCACTAGGATCATTCCTAGGCAAATCTCATTCTAGCTTTTAGGTCTTCTATTCAGATTAGCTGAATACAACCCCTGTAACATAGATCTACTCTTAGTTATCACATAGAGGATCTACTTTTACACATTGTCTTAAACTGATCTTTCGTACCTCAGTACTTTTGTACTGCCTGGCTTACCATATGCTATTCCAATCCTCTAGCTGATGGACTTCAGCAAGGTTGGTACCTTCATTATCATATGGCCTCTGCTATCTCTTGTTGCGACCTGAGAACTGCATAGTGGCAAACTCACATGCTCTGCGACTTTTAGTCGCAACTGTCCTACGCTACTCGTCACGACCTGGCATTTCTGTGTCCTTTAGTCGCGACCTATCTCTCATAACATCGCGACCTGGACTCCTTTCAGCCATAATATAAGTTTTAACTCTCAAGGGTTTGACTAACCCTAACTATCTTGTATATGTTTTCTCTACTTCCTACTTTTAAAACCTGTAATCATGTTCATCCGCATACATAGGCAACATACTAAGTATAGGGTAGCTCAATAGTATGCACACTGGACAATACAATCCAATCACATACAGGATTTATCTATTCATTGGCCAGTGGCTACAGAACACAATTAATCTCGTACCTTAATTTGGTGCAGGCGACTTTCTTATCTCGTTGCCAGTCAGAGCATATCTCTTCCCTGAGTCGGGTATCTTTCGCCTGTTGTGTTCTGTGGACACTCCCTGGCATAATGTCCAGGCTTTCCACACCTATAGTATAACCCTTGACCTATTGGACATGGCCTCATACCATGGTCTCGACCACAGTTCCTACATTCATTAGGCCTTGGTTGCCTACTAACTTTTCTTGGCCCACTACCTAGCCTACTTCCCTGTCTCTTATTAACTTCTGACCCATATGCTGGCCCATTTCTCTTCTTACTGTTCCCTCTTAAGGAACCTGAAGGCATCATTTTCAATGGTACTAATATAGCAGGCTCACTCTTTTCTGGGTATTGCACATTCTTTTCTGTGATCCTGCATACCTCTACTGCTTCATTAAACCTCCATATCTGTCTAGGAAAAACTTCAATGTAGGATTTAACCCACGAGTTAACTTCTCAGTGGTCCACCTCTCATCATTCATACAGTTTAGGTAAGTGGAATATCGTGAAAGACGAATGAACCGAGCAAGATAATCATCAAAGGGTTCTTGCTCACCCTGCTTTAATATTAAAAATTCTGCTTCATGTTCATCCTTTACTGACTGTGGAAAATATTTCTCGTTGAACTGCTCAAGAAATACTTCCCATGTAAGTAGAATATTTCTAGAGTGCAGAATCACTTCTGTATTCTTCCACCACCTATCTGCATCTTTTTCTAGCTTATAAACTGCCAGCTGGGCCTTTCTTTCAGTGGGACATTATAAATTCTTAAAGATTTTCTCTAACTGGCTAACCCAATCCTCAGCTATTTGGGTGTCAAAAGTCCCTTCAAACATGGGCGGATTAAACTTATGGAATCGTTCCATCCATGTTTGCAGACTTTCCTGGTTATTGTTATTTCCTATAGACCCCTGATGTCTATTCATTCCAGTCTGCTCATGATCTGGCTGAGGTTCAGGTTCTATATCGTTTTCTGGTACTACCTCCTTCTCAGACTGCTGTAAGCTAGCAACTGCAGCAGCAACCGCCGTAGCGATAGCAGAATCTCGTTCTTAATCTTGGCCAGTCTGGGTTGCCCGCATCTCATCTATTGCATGTTGTTGCTGTTCTAGCCTATCTAGAATAACTTGCATAGGGTCTATCTGACTATTAGTACCCTCTTTCCGAGGCTCTACCACTCCTGGTCTAACCGTTCTTCTTGTATTAACCATAACTTCTACTCCTTTTTCTAGAATTGGGAAATCCAGTCATATATATGCACAACAATATACGTACATATGTAAAACATTTAGGATAACCTATACCACATACCCCACATATTAACTATTTCAGAGCATCACTAAGCCAGAACCTCTGTTCTGTGCTAGAATCTTATGCTCTGAACCAGAGCCCTTTCTGGTCTATGCCAGAACCTCTGTTCTGTGCTAGAATCTTATGCTCTGAACCAGAGCCCTTTCTGGTCTATGCCAGAACCTTCTGCTCTGATACCAAAATGAAACATCCTTACTTTCATGTGTCTTAGGGACCATTTAGTAGCATTTAGAACCACTTTCAAGGTCATTGAAATCCAATTTCTCAATCTAGAGTTTTGCTCTTATCGAGTACTGTTCACTTGAAAATTCCAGATGAGTGATCTGATTTTGAAAAATCATAACTAATTCTAGAAAAATCTAAATGAAGTGGTTCAAATTGATACTTGAATCTAACTCAATTATCTTTCAGGGAAAAATAACTAGTTAACTGTTCATTGAACAAGTCAACGTCAGTCAACGTGTCAACTTTACTGTTCATCCCACGTTTTGCACCCTAAATCCAGCATTCTAGTCCCAACTTTGATAATTTATATCTCCTTGTGTAGACATCCAAATGAGTCATACTATATATCAAATCGAAGCTTGGTATGTCTACTATTTACCTTAAAAATATCATACATTTATTAATCCATTTACTATTTTTAGTTATGGGTCAAACATCCTCATGTCCCTACAGGTTACTGTTTATAGTGTTAATTTTCAGCAACCAACATTACGTACATAAGCATACATCCATCATATATCAGTCAAATATTCCAAACAACAATTATTATTAATTAATAAGTTGTTTTACATCTGGCCATGTACATAAATTCTCATATCTCTATTGCATCTTTTCCTGACTGAAATCCGGCAGCACAACTGCTACGCTTCATCTTCAACAAGTAACTGATCTTGTACCGATTCGGTAATTCCCGTAAGAACTACCATTCTACGTAAGTACCCAGGAAAGACTGGATGAACCGGCTAGGTCCACTCACTTCCAGCCTCCTTAGATAGTACCTACGTACACAGTACGTATCAGTTCCTTTCTCTACTATTGCCATCTTGTCATAATTTCGGCAGCATAACGGCGTCTCTTAAAATTCCCAGAATTCATTTTGACATAACCTCCTCTGTAATGATTTACTTATTGGGATGAGATTCGGGGGAATCTCAGTAGCAACAATCTTAACAATATATGTAATGCAGAGCGACAGTGCTTGCTTGTGATTGTGTACAGATAAGTATGCTGCGTGCTTCCATTCTTAATAACATATGATCATAGCATTACAGCAGAGCTTCAGACATAACATATAAGACAACAATCCAACCAAACAATAGCAACACAAATCACAAAGCCATTACATAAAAGCTAGGATTAGTTACTACCTCAAGAGCTCAGCAGAACTCTACTATCTCTATTCTGCTTCTAGCTCCGCCAGAACTTCCTTCCTTTCTTTCTTCCTCTCACTTTCTCTCTCTAGCACCTCCTCCTCTCTCTAAAAGCCTCTTGTCCGTGCTGTATATGAAGCAAGGGGGGGTATTTATAGTTTTGGTCAATAGCATTCTTGTAATTTTGAAGCCATCTGATCCTGTGGTCCTGGTTTTTCCGGAATTTCCTATTTTTCTTTATTCCTTTTACTGTATCATGCATGACATCATCGTGGAAACCTCAGTGGACACCTAATCAGTCACATGTCTCATATGGAGAAATTGAGGCCTTCTTGAAGCCTTCCAGTCCAGTCCGGTACCGATTCGGTCTGATTTCCCACAAACTGGACTCACCGGCTAAGATTGTGCCACGTGTCCTCAACTTTTTCTTCCTCCTCTATATTGGAGCCATGTGGCATCTTACTGGCACCTGTCATGCCATCCAATGCTATCCAGATAAATCCAAGACTTTATCTGATCAACTCCTCGGTTATCGTGCCGACCGAGTAACTTTACTTTATTGAAACAGCATTAAAATAGTATTTTAATGCCACTTTTTCCCACATACCTCATGGGCTACACTTTTGGGACTTAGAATATTATCTTGGGTCTCTGATCAAGCTCAAGAACTTTGATGGCTCGATTCCCAAGAAACAACCCTTGGCAAATTACCAAATACCCCTAAGCGCCCTTTCTTGCGCTATCTTAGCCCTAAGGGTAAAATCGTCATTTTACACCTTTCTGTACCCTGTCAGGGTATATACTGACTCTAAGTAACTTTATCTGTATGTGCCTTGGCTCTTGGGCCTGTCCAGAATGACCAAAATACCCTTCATTCATCTATTACTCTTTAGTACAACACAGGGGCATTTTCGTAATTTTGCACTTTTCCGGGGTTCTGCTGGACACTGGCCCACCTATCAGTCCAAGGGTCTTACTAGGCCTTTGTTGGCGCCATTATTGGGCCTTTCAGGGTCCACTACCTTCATGGCACGCATTACGAGGAATCTTTCCCTGGCCATGTTCCTCGAATATTTTTTCTATTATTCACCATTTATACACATATTAGGACACCGGCTCCTTCTGTCTGATACACTGGCCTGCGGTGTTCAGGCATCCCTGTGAGTCATATCAGTCATCTGACTGAGATTATCCGAACTCATTCAGTCCCTTTTCAAATACCGATAAATTTCTCTATCGGATACCCGGAGGCCACATACTCCCGTCTGGATTTTCTGATTTGTGAATAACTTTTTCTACAGGCCTCCTATCGGTATTCTGTCAGTTTCCTGACATCCGCCCCATAAGGACGCATCATCCTGTATTTTCTCACTTAGATCTGAAATCTAGGATATCCGGTATGAATTTTTATAACTTTTGGACGATCAGTCCATTTTTGGCTATTTGGAGTCTTCAAAAATTCCTGTATTAAGCCAGATTACCGGGCGTCACTTGCTCTCTCTACCGGTGAAATCTGGGACTGAAATGCTTTCGGACAGTCCAAACCACTTCCGTCCTGACTTTCTTTAATTACAATTTAGCCCCAGGGAACTTTTCTTCTTTTCATTTAAGTCCCTTTCAATTTGGCTAAAATTACACTTAAGGACCCCACACTTTTGTCTACTTTTCCTTTTTGCCTTGAAACTTTCCATAATTGCATCTAAGTCTCTTCCTTTTCTTTACTTTACTAGGTCTAGGGGCATTATTGTCTTTTCATATCTTACCAGAGTATTCTCTGACCCTGGTCAACTATCCAGATACCCTTTCGTGACTGTCTAACCTTAGCCAAATGACCAAAATACCCTTTACTCATTCTTCAGTTGTTCTATAACATAAGGGCATTTTCGTCATTTTGCACTTTTTTTTCGGACACCGGCCCCTCTTACCACTGAACTGATATTATGGGCCTGGGCCTTACCTGGTGTCACTACGGGCCTTAGAAAACACTGTATGGCCTCTGGCCATAGTCCGATCATCTCTATTCGGACTGCTCTTCCTTTACCGATTATAACTGTAAATTCCCATCTTCGAGAATTTTTACAGAAAAATCGGGACCTCAAATCAAAATTCTGTGTTGCGTCATTCAATCCGGAATCCTTTTCTCTATCTCCCGGTATTTTCAGATATTTTATCCGGACAGGGCTATTTTTGTGTGAAAGTATGCTGCACACTTTTCAAAAATGACCATTCTACCCTTGGTCACATTTCTAATTCATTCATATACATAGAGACCTCATATGCACATTTCACAGTTCAGTGAAATGATCAGCATAATTTTCTCTATTTTATGGCAAAATATGGTACTCATCGGCTACCAGCCCGATCTTTCCCATAATTACGATTATGCCCTTGAATTCTCTTTCCGGCATCTCTAGGCCTAAAAATTAGGGTGTTACACTATGGGTAGCTTGGCACATATAAATATTGAAAGAAGACTGTTAGTATAAGAAATTCATAAAGTTGAGCAAGAGGGAGTCGTATTTGAAATTGTTGATAGAGGAGCATTCTTTGCTCATTTGTAGTCTCATTCCTTTTTAAATGATCAGATTAAGGAGGCTAGTACTTTGATATGAGATTATGCGAGTTGCAAGATTTGGTTAAAGAGAGAAGTAATACAGAATTTGCAATTGGCTATGAAGGTGTTCTGAGGTACAATGGTAGGATTTGCATGCCTCAAGTTCAATATTTGAGAAAGCAAATTTTGGAAGAAGCTCATCATTCTACTTATACTATTCTGGGAATAGTATAAGTAGAATTCTCCTTGACTATTCTACTTATACTTATACTATTGGAAGAAGCTAATAAAGGTCAACTATTCTGGGAACTCTCCTTAACTGTCTAACAATAGTCAAATGACCAAAATGCCCTTCGTCTATCTCTGGCTCAATGACACAATACAGTGACATACTCAGTGGCATTTTTGAAATTTTACATTTTTCTGGGTCTTTATTAGTCCTGACCCACATACTTATCTAAAAATATTATTGGGCCTATAATGCACTATTTTAGGCCTTCTACATGATCCACTACCTTCATGGGCTCAACTCTCGAGAAATTCACCCGAAACATATTTATCGGGTATTTTAATCCACTATAAATTCTATAATAAATTCTACAGAACTCATTTTTTAGTTCTGTTAGTTTCATAAATTCTCATATTAATTATAAGAATTTACTGCCAATTTTCATCTGATACTGTATTAATTTCCCTTTCTTTAAAAATTCATATCAATTTTTCAAGACCTCAAATCAAAATTCTATGTTGCGTCAAATTGATCAAAATAATTTTCTCTATTTATTGGGAAAATTTGGGACTGGACTGATTCCGAAAATTTTTGGGCCTTTTTCGGCTCAACTTTATCATAATTACCATTTTTCCCTTGAACTTTTGAAAATTACATTTTAGGCCCTCAACTATTCATAATTAAACTTAATAGCCCAAAATTTATGTCTACTTTACACTTTGTACCATGTAACTTTTAAAATTTTTATTTTAGTCCCTCTTCTTTATACCTTTGTCTAATCATTACTTTTTCTTTCTATTCATCTTCATAATCCTTTCTAAACCTCTTTCTCTATCATATATTATACAGATAGAGAAAAATTCGGATGTGACATTTCTACCCCTTAAAAAAAATTTCGTCCTCAAAATTTACTTAACATCTTAGTCAACTATCTTGGATAGATATCCTTTTCTGCTTTATGACTAAGGATTAGGGTATCTATCTCTTATCTTTTATCTTGACATCTTAGCGAAGTGCTTTCAATATATATATATACTCGCGGATCTTTATATATTTACTATCATTACTCTTATTTTCTGAATTAACTCAATCAGAGTTAAACTTTACTTTATTATGGTACTTGCTTTCTTGCTATGCATCTATTTGCTTATGGATAACTCATTGTACTGGACTTGTGAGTAGTGTCCATTTCTTTCATATCAAACTCTCTCGAATATTACTATATTATGGAGTTTTCATCAACTACTCATCAAACTTTCTAGTGCATATCTCTTATTACTTATCTTATTATCTCGCGAAATTCCTTAGCATCCTCCAAGCTTCATCTCTCTTTTCATATAATCATATTTCTTTTTCTTAGAAACTCTTCTCACTCTATTGCTCTTATCATCTTTAATAATTTAGCATCATACAGATAGAGGACTTATATAGTTATTCTTTTCTTTACTTTACTGTTAAGTAGGAGCACATACTCTAACATGCATAATGCCTGGCCAACATATTGCAGGACTGCATACCTGCTCATGAATGCAAAGCTCTAACATCGAAGCTCAAGCATTCCTTTCTAGTCTTTTTCTTAATCCTGACTAACTTAAGTCACAGGGATCTCATTCATCATCTAGCACTATTACTTCTGTTCGCTAGGGTGCTCTACCCTAGGTCTACTATACTACTATTTCTTCATGATGGTATCCCTCTATTTTGGAAATATTAACTTTCTATCTATTAACCATCACGTCTCTAACCTTAAGCCATGCGTTAGGCTCATTCTTAGGCAAGCCTCATTCTAACTTTTGACTCTTTTGTTCAAGAAAGACTAATTGAACAAATTCTTTTGTAATGTAGATCTACTCCTGATGGTCACACGGAGGATCTACTTTTGAACATCTTCTTAAACTGATCTGTATCTTTGTATCTCATACTGTTTAGCTTTCCTGTACCTCATGTTAAACCTCTAATCAATAAACTTCAGCGAGGTTGGCATCTTCATTCGTCATTAAGTCTCTGTGCTTTCTAGTCGTGACCTGAGTGTTGGCTTATCGCTACTCATATTCTCTGTGAACTTTAGGCACGACCATATCATTCTACTCGTCACAACTTGAGAGCTCTGGGTTTTTCAGTCGCGACTTAACTTCTCTGGAACTTTTAGTCGCGACCTGGACACAGCTTTCTCTAAATATTCCCTTTTAATGTTCTTGTCCAGTCTTTACTCTAGGAATGGTTGATCCTTGTTCTTAACTTTGATGAGCTTGAGTAATTTGAAACTTATCCATATCTATCTATCATAATTGAATTAAATAGGAAACATATTCACATAGATGTTCAACCAACTATCATTTCATTATATCACACCAAAACTCATATTTCATATCACCATAATATTTGTACATACATTACATACATTTCAATTACATATACGGGGTAAGTCATAACTATTATACATTTATGTAATTACTTCACTTTACACTACTTATATATTTACATTACCTCTCATCCCTTTTTACATTCTTTTTTAGGGAATCGTAAACTATAAATACTTCTGCATACGTAAATGCCACCCTTATATATCAGTTGGCAGATCATTTGCCAAAAACTCACTTAGCTCTGTATTCCACGTAGGGGTATATGGCAATATCTGACTTACGACTATCTCATGCCAATCTTCTAGAATGTAAACTTGATTCAGTTCAATGCCCTCTATTGTATATCTGTTTATCAACCCTGCTATAGCAGTGAGGAAATGCAAATAGACCGACTGCTCCTGATCTCTACTTCTATCCATCCCTTGACCTAAACTGAGTAGTTCACTCTCCGCAGCTTTCTTAAGACTGATATAGTCAACATTATATGTCTTTGGCAAAGTAGGCTGGGGTTGACTAGGACTAGGAACATCCCTCTGATCATTATCTATAACGTTACATATTCCTACACTACGAGAATATAAAGGGATTGTCATAGATTGTGACTGGATCTCTAGATTAAGGAACTATTGTAAGTTACTTATATCAAATCTATCCTCAAACTCTGGTAGAGAAGGAATAATATATGGTCTACCTATAATCTAGTACTAATACTCAGTTTCCTCAGTCGTAATCTATCCTCTCATCGGAGGAATAAAGCTTACATCAGGGTTAGAGGGCACTCCAACAAACTCATACTGTATGGAATTACTAGACTCATCATCATTTGGTGCAGCATTATCTGGTACATGCATAACATCAGGCTGAATCTCTACATAATCTCCAGACGGTAGGTTTGAGTCTACAAAAACATCTATGGGATATTCTACTGTAAACCTTCCTGACTGATCCCTATACTATCGTCTGACTCTCTTCGCTTCTGAAGAATCAAAGTCTGGATGTATATCATCTTTATATATCATTACTGGTCAGGGGTCTCCCTGATTAACTGATAGTTAGACTTAACTTTATGAAACTCCATGTCTACTCCTGCAAGATTTGCTTAAAGAATCAAGGCTAACTATTTCAATAAATACCCTAACTTAACAAAGTACTTATTACTTAGAGTTAAGTTCTAGGGATTATCCTATCTGATACCAGAAACTTTTGCTCTGATATCAAAATATAATAACCTTATTTTTGTACAACTTAGGGACTATTCGGTAGCATTTAGAACCACTTATAAGACCTTGGAAGTCCATTAGCTAAATCTAAAATTTTTACTCTTGGCGAGTTACTGTTCATATGGTATTCCAGAGTAGGCGATGAATTTCAAAAATCATAATTAATTCTAGAAACATTGAAATGAAGTGGTTCAAAATTTTACTTGAAGCTAACATATTTAACTTTAAGGGAAAAATAAGTTCCTGACTAAATGTTTAGCCAATTAATACAGTTTAATCGTCAAACATTACTGTTCATTTGGTCAAAAATTCTGAAAATAGATTATGGTCCCCATGTTTGGGAAATTCATTCTCCTTGGACAGACATCGAAATAAAGTATTATTATTGTCAAAACAAAGCTTGACATGTTAACTAAATGTTTGTAAAATTTCATACATTTATCTCATCATTTACTATTTTCTATTACATCATGACCATCACTGCTCATATTGGTCATATAGCAACATTACATATAATAATTCTTCACATAACATCATATAACATTTACATTAACTAATCCCTATCTCCTCTTCATGCTTCTTCATCCTCTTTCATCATTCATAAACCTGTTGGGATTAGGATTTCATGGATGGGGTGAGATTTTTGGGGAAATCTCAGTAGCAAACGTTACTAAACAATACATGTATTAATGTAACTACTTGTGCTTGCTTATGAAAGTGTTAACATTGTGTAATGTGCATGCTTCAATGTATCATATGAAATACAATTAGCCAAAGTAATCATAGAAACAGAGCTTTAATCATCTACATATGTACACACAATTCAACAAAGCTATAGCACAATCAAGCATAACATTCAATACATACAAGTTTAGGGTAAGTTTACTACCTCATATACTTGACTTTCTTTCACTTTAACTTTACTCTTTCTTCTTACTTCTCCTTGATGTGTGGCTTCCTCTTTTGAGCACACCAACAAATCCTAACATCACATAATATCCATTCATTACCACCTAACTTTCTTGAACATTAAACTTATTTTAACTTAACATAACTTCCTTTAATCTTACCAATTGACTTGGCCTTTGAATCAATTGATGTCTTGACCTTACCCTACACAATTTCATCTTTTGAATCCATTTAAGAGTTTAGAATCATGAAATTCCAGCTCCCATGCACTGTTCTGGACAGAATTGAAAAAATGTATAATTCTTCCAAAAATTCTCATTTTGATTCCAATGCTTCCCAAACTTGTTTCTCTACTTTATCCCGCACAACTTTTTATTTTAAAACCATTAGAAGCATCAAAATCATGAAAATCTAATCACTGTTCATATGAGTGAACAGTAATAGAGAAGAATTCTAAACATTACAACCTTCAATTCTAATGCTTCCAAAGTTCTAAAACCTATCCAATCCTACACAAAATCATCATATAAATTCAATGGAAGCATTAGATCATTGAAATTCCATCTCCTTCTAACATGAACAGTACAGACCGAAAGGTATTAACTATGCAAAGTCAAGAATATAAACTTGATTCAACAACCAATCATCTAACTAGCTTGTTTAAGCTTCAATCACATAACTCTAACTTTAATTTCTTCTTTCTCCTTTAATCTAAGGTTTTGGACAGCATATACACCTTAGAGAAATCTTAACTTTCTTCCATGAAAACCCTAAGTTAAAGCTCCCAAATCAAAGGAAAATAATGCTAGGATAGATTACTTACCTTTAATCTCTAGCTTGATTGAACTTTGGACCTTGGATTCTTCTTTATCTTGGCTTGAGTTTGCAATTGGATAGCACCTCCCCAAGGGTCTTTATGCCACAGTTTTGAATCAGAAATATGGGGGTATTTATAGAAAAATTCAATGGAAAATAGATGGCCAAGATCGCTTTGTGCACTATTTGATCTAATGACTCACATTTATTCCTGGATTTAACTTTTCTTAAAGGCTAAATATAACATCATCCATGAAATCATCAAGGGAAAACTCATAGGGACATGTGGCAAAATTCTAAGGAAGAGAAGCTTATGAAAAATTCTAGTCCAATCCGGTACCAGCTCAGTCCGATTTCCCAAAAACTAGACTATTTTCTGAATCTAATTTTTCTAAGATTCCATAATATGCTTTCAGACCTTAAATCCAGTATCCGAATTCTTCCTACCATTGATATTCTTGTACTGGGTCTAAACTTAATCACATATCCCTTGGCAAATTACCAAAACGCCCATTGATTCTTCTTTATTTACTTTAATATCTCAAGGGCATTATCGTCCTTTCACACCTTATCAGAGTATTCCCTAACCTTGATCAACTATTCTAGGAACTCTCCTTGATTGTCTAACCATAGTTAAATGACAAAAATGCCCTTCGTCTATCTCTGGCTCAATGACACAACACAGTGGCATACTCAGTGATATTTTCTAAATTTTATATTTTTCTGGGTCTTTATTAGCCCTGACCCACATACTTATCTAAAAACATTATTGGGCCTATAAGGCACTATTTTAGGCCTTCTACATGATCCACTACCTTCATGGGCTCAACTCTCGAGAAATTCACCCGAAACATATTTATCGGGTGTTTTAATCCACTATAAATTCTATAATAAATTCTACATAACTCATTTTTTAGTTCTGTTAGTTTCATAAATTCTCATATTAATTATAAGAATTTACTACCAAATTTTATCTGATACTGTATTAATTCCCTTTCTTTAAAAATTCATATCAATTTTTTGGGACCTCAAATCAAAATTCTGTGTTGCGTCAAATTGATCAAAATAATTTTCTCTATTTATTGGAAAAATTTGGGACTGAACTAATTTCGGGCATTTTTGGGCCTTTTCTAGCTCAACTTTATCATAATTACCATTTTGCCCTCGAACTTTTAAAAATTATACTTTAGGCCCTCATTTTTTCATAATTACACTTAATGGCCAAAAGTTTATGTCTACTTTACACTTTATACCATGTAACTTTTAAAATTTTTATTTTAGTCCCTCTTCTTTATACCTTTATCTAATCATTACTTTTCCTTTCTATTCATCTTCATAATTCTTTTCAAACCTCTTTCTCTATCATATATTATATAGATAGGGAAAAATTCGGATGTGACACTATTCACCCTGAAATAACTAATATATATCAAGATTTAAAGCAGTTGTATTGGTGGCATGGTATGAAGAATGATTTGACAAACTTTGTTGCACATTGTTTGGTGTGTCAACAAGTTAAGTGGAACATTAAAAGCCTACAGGACCATTGCAACGATTGGAAATACCTGAGTGGAAATGGGAAAATATAACAATAGATTTCATCCTTGGTTTACCCGTTAGAGGTTTTAACTCTATCTAGGTGATTGTCGACAGGTTAACAAAGTCTGCTCATTTCCTTCCAGAGAAGATGACTTAAGTGTGGCTAGATATGCCGAGATTTATGCTACTGTGATTTTACGATTGCACAGAGTTTTAGTATCTATCATTTTAGATAGAGCATCCCAATTCACTTCTCGATTTTAGGAATCATTTCAAAAAGCATTGGGTACTCGTTTGAATCTAAGTACTGCTTTTCATCCTCAAACTGATGGGCAATCCGAGAGAACAATTGAAATAGTTGAGGATATGTTGAGATCCTGTATCATAGATTTTGGTGGAAGTTAGGATAATTATTTGCCGTTGGTGGAATTTGCCTATAATGATAGTTATCAATCAAGTATTCAAATGGCACCATTTGAAGCATTATATGGAAGCAGTGTAGGCCCCTAATTAGATGGTTTGAAGTTGGTGACAGAGAGATATTTGGACTGAATTTGGTTCAAGATGCTAAAGAGAATGTGAAAGTCATTCAACAAAGGTTATTGATAGCTTAGAGCCAATAGAAATCTTATGTAGATCATCATAGTAAAGAATTAGAATTTATGGTCGGGGATAAAGTATTTTTGAAGGTGTCGCCAATAAACGGTATCATGAGATTTAGGAAGAAAGGTAAATTGAGTCCGAGGTATATTGGTCCCTTTGATATCTTAGACAAAGTGGATGTCTTATCTTATCGATCTACCACCAGAGTTATCAAGAATTCATTCGGTGTTTCATGTACCGATGCTTCGAAAATATTTATATGATCCCTCCATGTCATTGAATATCAAGAAATTTGTGTAAATGAAGACTTGTCATATGAGAGTATCCAGTAGCTATTATTGATAGACAAGTAAAGAAGTTAAGATCAAAGGAGATTCCTTCAGTGAAAGTGTTATGGCGTAATCATTCAGAGGAAGAAGCTACTTAGGAAATGGAGAGTGAGATACGGATCATGTACCCACACTTGTTCAAGAATTAAGGTGGGCATAATTTTAAATTTAGAGGATCGAATTTCTTAAGAGGGGAAGAACGTAATGACCATAGAAAATAATCAGTTATGATATTAATTTATTAAAGGATATATATATTTTCTGGCAGGAATATCACAAGAGGAATTGAATAGCTGAGTGGTTGGGGATAGAGGAGTTGAGTTTAAGGTACTGAGTTTGAATCCCATCACTAGCAAAGTGGCATTTTATTTTTCTGCCACTGTGTGAATTTACCAAACTGCCCTTCTGTCTATATTTTTTTAAAACTCTCGTCATCTCTTTCTTCCTCATTTCTGGACCATAGACACGAGAGAGAGCAGAGGAGACTTGCTGGGAAGCTACGATATGCCTGAGCACTATAGCTGCTGTGACCCTCGTTCTCTATCGCCTGAGCTATTGTCACTAACACTGAGTTGCTATGCCGTTACTGAATTCTTCCTAGCTTCGTGGATCTCGGGTGGTTCAGGAAGCTCTTCCTCCTTTTTCTGGTAACAGCAGCGATGTGTTACTATCATAGCATAACTGTCGCTATTCCTACTGGTGACTGTGCAACAGGAGATTCTTCTCCTTCCTTCTTTTCTGATCTGGGTTTACTTCACCGAGGTACTGGTTGCTGCCATGTCTCCCTGTAAACTATGCACTGTAGCCACTGTAGATCTTCAGCTTCCTTTACTGCCTTAGTGTAGTGTTATGGGAAAGTGGAAAGTTGTACATCATTCCATCATTATTTCCTTTGATCTGTACATTTTAATGTTTAAGTGCATTGTAGCTGCTTGCTGTCATTTTAGGGCACTGGTTTGAGTGAAATTGATATATATATGTATCTATCTACGAGAACGATGGTGCTCTGGTTGATGGAAGCTTACTGTTATGGTTTTTAGTTGAAAAAAAAGGAAGAGGAAGGGAGTGGCATTGCGAAATTTTGTGTGTGCGCACTATGATATTTGTTTATGGACAACATGTGTGTGTATAGGTGGAGTTGCTGATTGAAGGATGAATGTATGCATATATATATGTGTGTGTGTGTGTGTGGTGATAATGCTGCAAGAAGAAAGATGGAAGAGGATGTAGATGCTGTAAGTTAGAAAAAGAAAAGAAAAGGAAGAAGTAAGGACGGTTCATGGTCACATATATATATGTATGAATGAATTGAAGAAGCTGAATTTGGAAACAAGATATTTAATTGGAGAAAGGTAATGAAGAGAGCAATATTTTTAGAGCTCAATAATTAGTAAGGCATGTTAAATGTTAGGAAGAAAAGAAGTTATGTTGGCAAGTGTTATATTTTCTTGAATAAAAATATTTGGGATATATCGACATATAATGATATGTTATAATAACCATTACGACTAAATTTTGAGTTTATGTATTAATGGTTTATTTTTAGAAAATTAGGAAAATAAGGAGATAGTATTATTTCGAAGAATAGAGCAAGAGCAAGCTATATCGGGTTAACGCAGGTGAGTGAATAACATCCCCTAAAAATGATATTTTGAATAATAGCTAGTGATATGATATTTTATTTAAAGTGTTGATTTTAAGTATGATTTACGAAAAGCAAGTTATATGAATTCATGGCTTTAATTGTTAGCAATACTTTTCTTGCAATTGGTTTATTATGTAACTTTTATTACTTGAATAACTGTCCACATGAATTGAAGAAATCTTGAAAATTTATTTTAATGTTCATGCTGGGGTTTCAGAATTATGGAATATTTTTACTGAAAATTGTTGCATTGGAAATTGTGTGATTATTAAAGGCAAAAAAGGACCCCATGCATCCTGGAAAGGTTTTCAGAAAGGACTGAATACAGAACGCTGGTTACTAACAGCACTACTGTTGGTCCTTAGTGCAGCATGGTTAAACCTGAGCTCGATGGATATTCGTGGGTCTCATACTCATGCCTGTTATTTGTGGGTCTCATACTCACGCCTATTATTCGTGGGATTTATTCTCGTGCCTGATTGGTTATTTACCCTCATGGACTGTATGTCCATGCCTATCTTCGTTCTGTTTAAGTCCTACGGAAAAAGGATTGATTTGAAATGATTGTTTTAAATGGTTTTCCCTAAAATAAAATGTTTACCAAAATATTTGTATTGAATTACAAAATGTTATTATTTATATTTAAATTTGTTGAAATTGCTTATTTTCATATTTTAAATTTATTTTTGGGACGTTATTCACGACTAGATTATTTTGGCTTCATATAGTGTTGTTGACCCTATTCCTCCAGCTGAGCAGTGAAGAGCCTCACGTCCAATCCGAAGCATTATTTTTGGCATATCTACTTATAATGTAATTATAAACTTATCAAATACTTGTATTATTTTATTTGAAGTTTAGATGCTCCACCTAGTCTATAGGTATGATTCTGGTTATTTTGAAAATGTCTGCAGGTGATTTGCAACTTTCGCAGTCTATTGTAGGATTTTTGGAAGGTCAGATTTACAAAAATGATCCTGCAAAAATTGCTACAAATGACTTGCCTTTTTGATTAAAATGCAATATATATTATGATTATCATTTTAAACATTTTAGTTAAGATTTAAGGCTTAAGGAATATGAATTTATTTATATTCTGTGCTGATCATGGCTCAAATTTCGGGACGTCAATGTTAACCTTTTATCTTTTGAACTAGCAAAATGCATCGATTTGGCCTCAACAATCACCCCACTGTTATACCTTGTACTTTTATCATCTTAGGCTTTTGTGTAAAAAGAGTAGTCATTTATATCATATCCTTCCCAACACAACCTCAAAATGAGGCCTTGCAACTAGCCTTTGTATTATCTCAGAAGGATTATTATTCTTTAATACGTCTTGCTTCAACCATTATGCAAAAGACATGTTATGTTCATTAGCTAGTTGGATATCACTCTTTCTTGGGTGCATGTTCTTGAGCACATTCTTGTGAGCATCCAAGTATGGAAGCACTTCATCTTTATTGCTCAAAATGTAAAAATATGCTTGCATCACCAATTCACAAGGCATACACTTCACTTTAACACCATGAGTTCCCCTATTTTTTCTCCCTTGGTCATGCCAAAATTGAGGAAGTCCAACTGCCTTTACCCCAACAAAATATGAGTTACAAAACTCATTTGCCTTCTCAGCTATATACCTCTCACCAATTAATGCCTTAGGTTGCTAAGGGATTTTAGAATACCCTTTAAAGATTTTCATGTGTCTCTCAAACGAGTACATCCACCTTAAACACATAGGGCCACAAAGTCTAATCTCACGTACCAGGTGAGCAATCAAAGGGACCATGATATTAAAAAATACTGGAGGGAAGTGCATCTCTAACTAGGAAAGGATAACAACCTTCATTCTCCAATTCATCCAACTCAGTAGGATCAATCACTTTGCCCAAATAGCATTGAAGAACATATAAAGTCTAGTAATAGAGCTCTTCACATTATCTTTCATAATGCCTTAAATAGCCACACGTAGTAATTGATGTATCAACATGTGGCGATGTGGGACTTCATATATATTATCTTCAAATCTTGCATTGATACAAGATTCCTAAAATTCGATGAATACCCTTATGGCACCTTAATACCATGCAAACACTCATATATGCTTATTTTTTCATATTTGAATAATATGTGTGCCGCTGGGTACAAATAAACTCTCTTACTACCCTATCTTTGTTGTAGATGTAGAGGTGCTCTTATTCCCATTTTAGCTAAGTCTTATCTAGTAGTGACCCCATCCTTACTCTTTTCACTTATATGCAGAAGCGTGCCAACAAGGCTCTCACACATTTTTCTCCACATGCATGACATCTAGACTATATGTTACTTCAAGACTAAGCCAATATGGAAGATAAAAAAAGATTGTTTTCTTTTTCCATATATTCCTCGCAAGTGCCTTTGTTTTATTACTTTTACCCAAGGTAACATCAACCCCTACAAACGTTAACACACTTCTTCTCCAGTTAAAGGTACATGAGCCATTTCATATTCCTGTTGTAACATCCCAATTTTTATCCTTATATTTAAATAAAATTAAAAATATTATTTATCAATAACCTAAAAATATTATCTAATTAAATTATTATGGTTTAGTATTTTTATAAAATAGAATATATAGATTATCTTACTATTATCTTATATAGGATTTTATGATTTGATGGTTACTATTAATTACTGATTTATTAGAGTTTGGGTTCAGATTTAGATATGGATTTAAATTTTAAAAATGTGGTTTAAATTTTAAATTACTATATCTGATAAGATTTTAATAAAGATAGTAATAATGCAAGATAATATTATCTAAGATATAGAAATTGAGTTTAAACTTTTATAAAATTCTTAATAGTTTTAATTAAACCCTAGACTATTTTTATTCCCCATTCGTGCTCTATAGTATATACTCATAATCTCTCCCTATCATCTCCATCATGATGAAGAAGATGGTAGTAAAATAAGCCATCAAGAATTCAACTAATCACGGTAGATGGAAGCAACAGACATTAAGGATATATGAGGGAGGTGTTCAGTTTCTTAAGGAGGCTTGGAAGTGTTAGGAGCTACACGAAGCAACGTATTGATGGAGTTAGAGATACAATTGCCATTGCCTCTCATAAAGGTGGGCTGGGCAAGTCTACCACTTCAGTGAATTTAGCAATTGCGCTTGCAAGTGTAATCTCAAGGTTAGTTGGTCCGATGCCGATGTATACATTCTAAATATTCCCACCATAATAAACATTAATGAAAAGATAGAAGTAAACCCAGGAAAGAAAATGATTTTGATTGAAAGCCATGGGATAAACTGTATGTCTATGGTAGCAAGTACTCTAAAGAGAATGACACGTGGAGTTGACTAGGGAAGCCTTGATGTTCTTGTGGTGATTATTTCTTGTGTCAGTAAAAGGTAACCACTTTCTACTCATTGTGTGTGTTAATGTGATATTTGTGAGTGATTTGATATATATAAATCTATTGATATTGATATGATTGTATTGAGAAAGCTTGTTTGATTTTTTTTATTGAAAATAGTCTTGTAGGACTTAAAGTTTAATTTAGAAAGTTTGAGTTGAGATTATAAACTTGTTATATCTTGATATTAAAATTTGAAGAAAGTTATTATCTTGAGAAAAACCCTTTTGTGATATTTATTAAGCTATTGAGATTTTGATTAATATGATTATTTGGATAATTATGCATTGGGTATGGGTGATGATAGAGTTGTATTTCTACCACATGGTATAACCTCCATTGGAGATCGATGGTTGGCTTTTATCCAACAAGTTTACCCAGGGATGTGCCCCACCTGTTTATTGAGGGACTGCGATACCCCCACCTATTTATCGAGGGAGAATGAACCCATGGTCCGGTCATGTGCTCTATGAATTTTGGCCTATCTATACCACTTGATCGATTAGCTTTTAAGTGGTCAATTATCACTAACCCATGTGTTCGGTCAGTGGGAATAACGCGGTTCAGTTGGATTAATGGGAGAAATTTAGGTAGGTTATTCATTTGATTTTATTATAATAATATATTATTTTTATATATTTTACATTGTAAGGTCCCACTTGACACCTCATGAGCACATGTTAGTATGCATAATGAGTAGAATTACTGGTTACTGAGACATTTGTCTCACCCTATTTTTATTAATATTTTTCAGGTGATAGTCTTATCTTAGGACCCCAAAAAAAATTTTAGAGGTTTGAGTAGAGCTATATTAATTGTGTAACCTTCTCCCTTGAAGGTATGTGTAGAATATATATATTGAAACAATAGGTTTTATTTTGCATACTCATATATCCAATTATTTTATTTATATTTTAAGAAAAGCCTTTTTATAACCATGGTAGATTTCATTTAAATTTTAGTTAAATTTTTTTACCGTGGTTAAATCTCTTGAAATAAACTAAATTCATTAATAATATTATTTTTAAATTATATTGGGTACAAAATAGGTATAAATAAATAATAATTATTATATTTTAGGATAATTTTATAATTTGGTATCAGAGCCTGTTTCGATCATGGGACCTGTGGGTTATAGGCCCACCGACTGTAAAATACGAGAGAGAGAGAGAGGTGAGAGTGAGAGAAGAGCACGGCTATGTCGAAAGGAGTGATCGGAGGTAAGACATCGAGCTCGTGACGCCATCGACCAGCTGAGGTGAGTTCTTTGACTCTATCGACATCCTTGTTCATGCAATTTTAAGTAGATTTAACCGGTTAGAATTTGGGGCTTTGAGATTAAATCACTAATTAAGTAATGCGTAAAGCTTCTGAACACAAAATCTAATTAAGAGATTTGGTTGCTGCGCATGTATTCTTTGCTCTAGATTGTGTTTCCCAAAATAGGGGTGATTTAACCGATCAAAAACAAAGTTGAGTATATAAATGTTTGATCTGGTGAAGTTAAGAAAAAGATTTAAGTTTATTAACTTGAAATCTAGTGAAAAGCCAGAGTATTGGTTGCTGCGTTTATAATCTTTGTATTGGGCTATGATTTAAAAAAACAAAATAAAAATAAAGCATGTTGTTTGTTCGTTAAGGACTTGAGATTTTTGGAAAAAGACCCATCGTTATTTTTTTAAGATATTGTCAATTAAGACTTTTAATAGTCAAGGTATATATATGTGTATGATGTTTATAATGTTTGAGGGGATTATCGTGTTCGCTGTACTTTGGTCTCAAATGATGAAGAATTTGATGTTTTGGCATTCTTTTTGGGTTAAGAAATTGTTTTGAAAGCTTATGTTATGCTAATAGAGTCTAGGGTTATTAAAGCAAGCGCAATTGCTAAATTCACTGAAGTGGTAAACTTGCCCACTCCACCCTTACGAGAGGCGATGGCAATTGTATCTCTAACTCTATCAATACGCTACTTCACGTAGCTCCTAACACTTCCAAGCCTCCTTAAGAAACTGAACACCTCCCTCATAGATCCCTAATGTCTGTTGCTTCCATCTACCATGATTAGGAGAATTCTTGATGGCTTCTTTTACTTCCATCTTCTTCATCATGATGGAGATGATTGGGGAGAGATTATGAGTGTCTACTGTAGAGCACGAATGAGGAATAAAAATAGTCTAGGGTTTAATTAAAACTATTAAGAATTTTATAAAAGTTTAAACTCAATTCCTATATCTTAGATAATCTTGTCTTAATTATTATTATCTTTATTAAAATATTATCAGATATAGTCATTTAAAATTTAAACCACATTTATAAAATTTGAATCCATATCTAAATTTGAACCCAAATTCTAATAAATTACTAACTAATAATAACAATCAAATCATAAAATCTTAAATAAGATAATAGTAGGATAATCTATATATTCTATTTCATAAAAGTACTAAACCATAATAATTTAATTAGATAATATTTTTAAGTTATTGATAAATAATACTTTTAATTTTATTTAAATATAAGGATAAAAATTGGGATGTTACACCTGTGAACCATTAAATGCCTTCTTAAACCTATGGTAAGAGTGGTGTCGGCTAAAAAACCTTCTATAGGAAAGGTAGATTGTCTTCCTTTCATGCTTGAGTTGCATGTAATTAGTGCCTTCTTCACATATGGGACATGCTTTATGCTCCTTAACATTATATCTTGACAAATTTCCATACACCGAGAAGTCATTTATCATGGTGAAGATCATGGTGTAGAGTTTAAAGGTCTCTTGTTTGTATGCATCAGGGACATTAATACCGTCCTCCCACAATTTCTTGAAATCATCAATCAAAGGAGCAAAGTACATATCTATATCGTTTCACAGCTATTTTGGCCCAAAGATCATCAAAGACAACATGATGTACTTTTGTTTTGATACACAATGAGATAGGTAAGTTGTAAATCACAAGGAGAACTGGCAAAGCACTATGTGTGCTATTGAGATTACCATATGGATTAATTACATCTATACATAGCCCATGCTAAAGGTTTCTGTGCTTAGAACCAAATTGAGGAAATTTCTGATCTATTGTCTTCCATTGAGGAGAATCAGATGGGTGACAAAGTTGTTCATCATTTATTTTTTTCATCAGAATAAAATCTTTAGTAAGGTAAGATAGCCCACAATATATATATTACAGTTTATAACAAACAAATTAAATAATAGAACAATTGACAAAAACACACATATTCAGAAAATTTGAAAAACGCACCTACAAACAAATAAGAACCAATGTAATAAACTAAAACTACAAAAATCATTTATTTAATACAAGGTTGAGAGCCCATAAGATATATTACAGCTTATAAATAACAAACATCCGAAACAACAAGAAAAATAAGCAAATAATGAAGTTAAATGGCGACTTACGACACCAATGACATAGAACGATGATGGAGATGACAGAGAAAGACTTTATTGATGGAGATAGGCACCAAAAATAGGAGAAAAATGTCAGAAAATGACATCGTGCAAGTATGTCGTTGTTCAGCAGAGTAACAAAACACACAAGGTTGTGAAAAAGTAAAATTGAAATTATCCTCCGCGTAAGGGTTTTTGAAATTTTGCAGAATTTTACACTGCGGTTTTGCATTAAAACCTATAAAACCACCGTTAAACTCATTTTTAATAACAGTTCTTGGATAAACTGCCGTGAGTTAACGCTATGATAAGTACTTTTTCTAGCGTGGAAAGTCCTCTAGGCGGCAGGCAATGCTATGATGAGATGAAGTTTAGTAAGACTAATAAAGGTTAAGGGAAAGTGTGTTTAGTCTCAATGAGCCAGTATTTTGGTTGTGACGAAAGAACATAGAAACAATTTCCATAAAATATTGTGACTTTAGTCGCGACAAGCCAGTATTTAGGTCGCGACTAATAGATGCAGTGACTCCAGATATTAGGTGGAACCTTAGCAAGACTCAATAGACTACTACTGTTAGAAGTATGTAGAGAATAAGACTAGAAGAAATTAGAAAGAGAAAGGTAACCATAGATTAAGGGATTCCCCTATCTGAAAAGAGTAATGGCTGAGAGTTAGATAAGACAGTTAGGGTTTTGAGTCTGTACCCTAGCAGGAGGGTATTGTGGCAACCTAAGTTAAAAGAGTTAATGTAGTTTTGTTAAGGCTAAGAAGGCCTAGTAAGAGTAGTTATCTCATATTTTTAATAGTTAAATAGGATATTAGAGATAGAAAACTCAAGATGATAGCCTCAGTGAATTTTTTATGATCAATAAAGAGGATAAGAGATATAGAATGGTGGTCATATTACTATCAAATCTCATATGTGTGAGAAAGTTAAGCTTAGTGCTAGTGATTATAGTGAAAAGGGTCATGAACTAGATTCTTCAGTCTTTAAAGATTTGCCAACATCTCCTAGATCTCGTTTACTACTTGAAAAGCAATGGCAAGCAAGAAAACATAACCATGAATTTAGCAAAGGAATCGATGATGGATTATATACTATAGGTCAAAGCTAGAGAATTGAGAATTGAGAATTGAAAGGTCTAAGAGAATGATATTAATTTATGGGAATAGTCTTGGGGAATGATATTGATTTATCTTTTCTAGACATACTAGGGAGAGGCAACTTAATCATTTGGTTCAAAGTCTCCTAAGGAACTAGATACAGTATAATGGAATCACAGTAGATTTTAGAGGATCATAGTAGATCCTAGTATGGCTAGCAAAGATAAATTTTTAGGGTGGTAGTAGATCCTAAGGTTGCAATAGACCTATCCTAAAGGAAGTTGTTAAGCCACATGATTAAAGGTACATTATCTCTTTAGGGAAGATGATGACCAGGGATAAGATAAACCTCTCAAGTTGGGTAACTAATACGGAGAGAGTACCTATAATTTTCTTTCGCACAATCTTATCATTGATTAGGTTAAAATTAATTCTCTTCCAATCAACAAAGAATAATCAGAGTTAGTATGCCATTAAGAGTGGGGAATGTCATTATAAAGAGCAATAAACAAGTAAGAGAATGCAGAGTTATCAGTGTTTTGTTATGAGCAAAGGTATAACTGTAACATGTAGTAATTAGAAAAGAGTATATGGAGTTTGTTATGACGCTATTAAGAGTGGTAGTGTCACTTAACAAACGGATGCCGTACAAGGGTGTTGCTATAACGAGCGGATGTTGTTACAAGCAGGGGTGTCATTATAACGTACAGTAATCAGAAAAGAGTATGAGGAGTATGTTATGACAATGTTATGAGCGGTGGTATTACTGTAACAAGCGGATGCCGTTACAATGGGGGATATCATTGTAACGTGCAGTAATCAGAAAAGAGTATGTATATTGTTGATATATGTGTTGTATTGACATTGTTATCATGATTGAAGTATGAGATGATTTAAGAAATATTGGAAACGTAATTTGGAATAAGGAGATCCAAGTAGTAACTCTTTATCTTCAAATCTGTATATATTGATTTTGCATATTTGTTTGTGCTGTGGTATGAAATTTACAAGCTTGGTTTATATGCGTGAAGCATAGTTTAACATGCACAAGCATGGTTTACATGCATAAAGCATGGTTACAGTCTTAATGACTGGTTGCTGGCAAGAGTAATGACTAGTAGTTACTGAGAAAGCACTGTTCAAGTATCTGTGCGTACATGATAATTGTCAACATTTATGTTAGCTAGAGATTTTACATGGTTTATTGTGCATGCTATTGTGAATTATGCATATTTGTATGAAGGATTGCATGTTACTACTGAGATTCTTTTAATCACATACTTTTTTCTTCCATGATATACAGTAAGGGCAGGAGGCTCTATGGGCAATGGAATTGTGATAGTAGAAGACTGAGAAGATTGGAGTTGGATTAGATATAAATAGTAAGAGGCTCTACCCTAAAATTTTGAGGATGAATTTTTTTAGAGAAAGAGAATTATAACATCACAAATTTTGATAAAAAGGATTTATAATGAGTTATTGAGGTTAAGAGTATTTTTTTTATATTAAAAAGCCTCAAAGGTAAAATGTTAGAGAAAGAAAGATGGAAAGACTAATCATTAAAGATATTTTGGGTTTAGAAAAATTAAGGAAAAATAAAAAAAGAGTATTCTTGAGACTTAGAAAATTATATAAGAGTTTATTCCCTAAAAGAGGCTCAAATGATTTAATGGCTATTTTTTAGGAACTAAAGATTTATTTTCTTAGAAAATTCAAGATAAATAACTAGGAATTATCGTTTTCCCTTAAAATTGCAAGAAAATTATATTATGGGTTGGAGAAGATATAGAAAAAAGAAAATCTAAATTTTGACATAAGGTGCAACTTTAAAGAAACTCAGAATATTCAAGAAAAAAATTTGATGTAAGCCTAAATTTAAATTGGAAAACAAATAGACTCTTATTATATTAACTCAAAGGAAGTGCCACTCATTTAGACACCCAATGACACATGGCACCTTCATACTTACCTCATTCACCACCTATCTTCTTTAGCTACATGTGCCTCCCTCGGTCAGACAAGTCTTTCCTCTTCTTTCATTTCAGTCTCGGCTTCCTCTTCTTTTTCAGATAGAAGGTGAGACAGAGAGTGAGAGAGACAGAGCAATGGCGAGAGGGGAAGTTTAGAGCAGCGATCATGTCGTCGTCGGAGAAGGAGGAGAGGAAGCTCTGTGATGTCGTCGGCAACTAAGTGAGTGTTTCTAGTTCTCTTCCACCATTAGTTTCTCAGAGCTATGAGTTTATGGTCTGTTATAGCTTTAGCTTGGAAAAAAAAGAAAGAAGAAGATGTTCTAGTTGCTCAACGCCATTGCTGTTGGTGATGTATTGCAGCTTGCTGATATGTATACATATGTATATATATAAGCTGCTTTAACTGGGTCTGGTGTGAGGAATTAGAGAACAAAAACAGAGAGAGATGAAAGATGGTGCTCTGGTTCATGAGTTGTTGCTGTATGGTTTTATTTTAGGGAAAAAATAGATATGAAGATGCTATAACGTTGCTGCTGTGATTTATTTGGAAAAAAAGAGAGAGATGAGGACGTTGATAGTTGCTGCAGAGAAGGCGCCATATTGATACTGTAAATGGTGCTGCTGTTATTGAAGAGAATTGGAAGACACGCAGTGGAATTAACTTTAGAATTTTTCCATTCCCTTCCAGGATCTACCGAATGTGTTTAAGTCAAGTAGAAAGAAGTGTTACTTTCGGTATTCAAACTATGGTCGCGACCTCTGGATCCACTCGTCGCGACTCTTGGCCTCTGGAGTTTTCAGTAGCGACTTACTCAGCTTCTAGTCGCGACCTGTCGCCTCTGGAGTTGTTAGTCGTGACTTCATCAGCTTCTAATCGCGACCTATCGTCTTTTTTGATTTTTTGACGTTCAAGACGCTTGTATGGTCACGACCTAAGTGTCTACAAGTCGCGACTTGTCGTCGTACCTGGTGCTCTCTCCTCGATCGCAAGAAGTTGACAACTCAAATCAGCTTCCTCTACCAGTATCCACACGAATAGCATTCCAACCACGAACGACGTGCTAGCGCCTCTTGTCCCTCTAGGGATTTCTTAAGAATCCGTCCTCACCGTCTCTATTTTGGCCATTTCTTAACTACAAATCTTTTGCACTCTCCTTACCCCTTTTGTCTCTTATCAAGAACCCTAGCCCCTAATGTCAAATATATAGGATGCTATCTATGTTCTGATTGGGTTGGATTTCAGAATTAATCTTATATTAATTCTGAAATTAATACAATATCATTATATTGCATAATTTGATAAGAAACTAATTAAATAAATATGGTTTATATTAAATTCGTCCCACAGATTTAATTTACCTATTCATTTAATTTAAAATAAAGATACGACAGAATTATATTTGATTTATTCTTATAAATCAAATTTGATATATCATATCAATTTAAATTTCAAATTGAAATAGATCATATCAATTTAAATTCAAATTTAAAAGTGATAGAGATTTAATTTATCCTTATAAATTAAATCTTGCAAATATCTCTTATATTATATAATATATATATGCGAATTTATATATATATAATATATATAACCACCCTAGATTATTCATTGAATCTAGACATGTCTTAGATTCAATTAATCTGGACATCATAGCTCGTGTTAGGCTATTTTGTGTGCGACCCTGTAGGCCCATATGAAGTTGGCAGTGGGCCAGTTACTATACTGACCCACAAGTCGTAAGCAGTCTCTAGCAAGACATTACGACTACCCAAATCATATGAGGATCGATGAACGATGTTACCTTTCATACAACCATATCACGTGCCTTTTGTCACACGATATTTTGGTCATGGATGAGGCATGGAGAACGTCATCCTCCTGTTCCTGACCGTTACTTTCTCAATCCCTGAGTAGTTTGACTATAGAAATGGAACTAACTTTCCATTATAGTATGGCCATACATTTCTCAGACTCACTCATCGAGGGCCCCAGTAATATCTCTCTACGAATATGAGGGACAAATTCCATCTTGACCATTCACATTCCTCCGCATGAAAAACCACTGAGCCCGAACATAGTCTTTATGATCACTCGATCAAAAGTGACTTTTGACTAGGTCAAAGCTGAGCGTTTGTCATGTAGGAATCCATGATGATCTCAGGTCAAAGGACATGGTAACATGGTTTGTATATGAGAGAAGCTTATGACTTAACCCATGCAGCTCTCTCACAGCGGGTCGGTCCAACACCCTGTACTCTTACATGTGCCTATGACTTTGATTTATATCTCTATATATTTTCAAAGTCATACTGGTCTTATTTTATCTCTGCTCCCGCATAGATGACCGACCAAGGACATTTAGGATAATATCATGAGTTATCCAAGAATGGTCATCACAGTAAATATGCAAATAATGTGATAACATAATTAATAAATTCATAAATCAACAATGTTCATAATACAATGATTGGCCCCTAGGGAACAATCTCCAACAGTTATGCTTTGTTTTAGAAAAGAAAAAAGAAGATAAGAAATAGACGCTGGTGCTGCTGTTTTTGACAGCATATATATATATATATTAGTGGCACCAGTAGAAAATAGGCTTTTTAAAAGCCCCATTTTTAAATCTGTCACTGCGGAGACGGTTTAAAAAAAGTGATTGGTGGCATTTTTGTAAATAAGATGAAATATTTACACCGGTTGTAAAACATAACCGGTGTAAAAAGTAATGACCGGTGTAAAAAGTCATGACCGGTGGCATTTTTGGAAATAAGATGAAATATTTACACCGGTTGTAAAACATGACAGGTGTAAAAAGTCATGACCGGTGTAAATATTTCATCTTATTTATAAAAATGCCACGTGTCAGTTTTTTTTAAACCGGTTTCAAAGTGACCGATTTAAAAATAGGATTTAAAAATGGGGCTTTAAAAAGCATATTTTTAAACCAGTCTTATCTACAGCTGGTAGAATTATATCCGGTGTATAATGTCTTTACTATTAAAAATATAACAAAAAGCGTTAATTTTTTATGATTCCCTATCTTCACAAATCATATCGTCGTCCATAGAGAAAATTAGACAAGCGAGAACACATAGTGACAGGAAGCTCCACCTTCGTAACACACCGTCTAAAGCTCGCCGAAGAAGAAGACCTAGATATGCGATGACCCATACCTGTGCTCGTCATTCTCTATTGTTGAAGTCAGTCGTTATAGCCTCTAAAGCTCGCCAAAGAAGAAGACCCAGATCTGCGATGGTGGGTGTCTATTTTTTTGTTCCTTTCTTTCTCGATTTTGTTTAAATATATTTCTGTTCACTTTTAACTGGGTAAGTCGGAGGAATTGTGACGATGTTTCTGTGATATCTTTAATTAGGTAACGGCGTTTCTAGGTTTTCGTTTCTGTGTATATATTTGGGTTTTTGTCTCATTCATTTCTGGGTTCTGTTTAAATATATTTTTACTCGCTTTTGAGCAGGTAACCAAAAGGAATTGTGACGATGTTTTTGTGATATCTTCAATTAGGTGACGACGTTTATGGGTTTTCATTTCTGTGCATATATCTGAGTTTTTGTTTCTTTCGTTTCTGGGTTCTCTGGCTTTTTCTTTCTTCCTCTTTTTTGTTCTCTGCTTGCATTTTATAGGTACCTATTATTATTCATCACTCTCCTCCTCCTTCAGATTTGTGACAAAGAAGGAAATAATTTCAGACCTAGAGTTTTTTTATTCTGATTTTTTTTTATTTTGACATTACTTTTTAAACAGGTTTTATGGAATAACCGATTTAAAAAAGCTGATTGTTTACACCGGTCATATACAACCGGTGTAGAATATTAAACTTTTTACACGGGCTGTTTCTACACCGGATCAAAGTCCGGTATAGAAGTCTATTTTCAACCAATTTAGAAAGCCTTTTTTCCAACCCTGTGGCTGTCATGAGTTGTTTAGTGGATGAATTTGGAGTTAAGAAGTTAATAAAGTTAAAAGGGAATATGTGAGTTATGAAAATATTAGACGAGATATTATAGAAGAGATTTTTATATGGGTTAATAGTCCTAGGGTAATATTGAACCCATTAGAATTTAAAAGTATAAAATTGAGGTTTAAGAGATAAAGTAAGAATAATGTTGATGAGAAATTAACAACCTCAATTATTCTAATAGAGTTAACAATTAATGTTTGATGTTTATTTATAACCATTAGACATTAAGGAAGGAAAATCACCGAGTAAATGAAGATAAAAACTTAGCTAGATAGTATTGTTATTGACCCTCAAGTGCTGGGTCATTGTTGTGAGTATTTGAATCATGATAGGCTTCAAAAGGAAAGCTTAAACCTCGTAAATGAGCTGGACAATGTTCAAATTTAGGAGGAGAGAAGAGTATATTTTGGATATATATATATATATGCTCCTATTTGTGCGTGAAGAAGTGTAGCTGAAACATTATAAAAAAATAATAAGAAGAAGAGTTCATATTTATTGAAGTGGGACTGTGAGAGGTATAGATACAGCTAGAGGATGAGTTGTATAGACAAATGCTAATTAAATGTAAGACATAAATATGGTTTGATGTCTGAAGACAAGTGCCTATTGTTTTAAGATACTTTGATATGGAATAAGAGAATTATATTTATAAATCACACTTGGAATACATTTAAAGAACTCTAAGTTGTGATTTGAAGTTTTACTGAATTGAGTATTGAAATGAGTTTAAGAGGAGGAATAAAGTAGAGTTAAACTCCAAGCTATGTTTGAAGATGATAAGCAAGTCTAGACACTAAAGACAAATAATAAAGTTAAGACTTGAACTCAAAGTCAGAGTTTAGGGGGAGTTTTGCGAAAAAATTATTAAGAAATTAGGCACCAAAGAGTGTGCATTAATCTCCCTTATACATATATGATTCCTAAGTTTTGTTTTGTGAACAAGCTCTCCAACAAGGCATAAGGAAAGGAATCAAGAAATCAAAGAAGTTCAGGCAAGAGGAGGTAACTGGGATGAAGAAACAAAATGTAGTGGAACTTATTAACTCTTATATAGTTTGTACTTGGTTGTTTGCATGATTATTTGCCATGTAAGATATAATGATGCTTTTTGCCATGTGTATTTGCTTGTAAGGTGTTGTTCTTACATTGAATGTTTAAATGCTTAATTAATTACGATTGCACATTATATATTAAGGTAGTTTTGTTACTGAGATTCCCCCCAAATCTCATCCCCCTTTACCAACCATAATAGGTCCAACATGAAAGAGGAAGCATGCATGATGATGAGCAAAGGAGGTGAAGAATGTATATGAAGGAAATAGTTATGCAAGAAAGCTACTAGTTTCTTTGTTTATACAATTGGTATAATAATTGTATGAATATGCCATAATATATAATGAGATGATATGACATAAACAATTAATAGTACCTAAGGAATAAGTTGAAAGGTTTTAATTTTTGGGTTTAAGTAATGTTTCTGATAGACAAAAATGCTTCCGAACACATTCTTTAAAAAGTAGGGTGTTTCAATAACCCTAATATTTATCATTTTTAGCATAAACCCTATCTTTACACCACTATTCACTATCAAACACTCTCCAAGCTCCCCATCTCCTTCACCATTCTTTACTTCCTCTACCTTCATCCTATTAATAGATGTTAATATAGAAGGGTTTAGTGGTGTCAATCTCTTCCCTACACATGGCTAAACTTCCTCTTTGCTTTTGGTGAGATTGAAGATGGCAATAGCTCATTTGTGCCTTATTAGGGAGTCTCTTTACCATTTCCTCTTGCTCATTTGTACTTATGATTCCTATATTTAGGATTTGTTTTTTATTTTGAGATTTTGATTAAGAATTAGTCATTTTTGGATTGGTTTAATGTAATTTAGATTTGTTGATGTAGATTTTAGTGCTTCAATATATGATTATATATGTTTTCATTTAGTTTCATTGATGTCTTTTTTATCTAGCAAGATTTGTTAGTGATTTTGATGTTAATGTTTCTATTTGGAACCAAATGCATCAATCATTAACAAAGTGCACATTAGGAGAGCTTCACAATGTTTTAACTAATGGGATTTCATTTTTAAAGCATTAGACTTAACAATTGTTGAGGTTTGGTATTTAAAAAAGCCTAATGACTTTTAAGAACCCCCAAATATCTTTTAATTGAGCAAAGAAATCCATTTGATTTTAATTCTCAAGGGAAATTCCATCCCATTCATCCAAATCATTTTCCATTCCATTCTTTATTATGAAAACCCAAAAATACATTTACTGTATTGCATTGTTTACTTTATGTTTTAAATGAATCTCAAACCAAACCTCATGTTTATCATGTAATTAGCTTGTTAGGTGGTTAATAATAAGAGTCCTCAAGAGAGACAACTTGAGGGTGTGGCTTGCTACAATCTTTGGAAACTATAATTTTTTGTATTATACCCCTATAGCCTACGAGACTAAGCAGTTCAATAAATGGCGGCATATGCCTTTTCCTTAATTGGTTATCCTTGCTTTTATCATTTGGCATTATTTATTGCTTTAAGAGTGTGGGAGACCTCTATAGTAGTAAAAGGTAGTTTGTATTTGTTTAAGTTTAGTTGTTTTGCTTATTGTTTAGTTTAGTTATTTTGGATTTAATTAACTCTTCCCTTTGAGCTCTTTGAGCTCTTGCTATTGGTTTGCTTGCTGCACCATACATTTGAGTTTTGCATTGGGGACAATACAATATTTAAGTGTGGGAAAAGGGTTGTATGTGCCTTATGCTTAATTGTGTTAGGTTTAGATTGGTTGAACTATAGTTCGTTTTGGCTTTGTAGAATTTGGGTTCAAATTTCTAAATTTTTGCATTGATGCTTTTGGATAAAAGTTTTACAATTTTTACCTTGGTTTTCTTTTGACTTTTGGTCAAAAATATTGAGTTTTTAAGATTGTTCTTGTGTTTTCAAGTTGGATTTGAGCATTGTGATAAACTTATATTTTTATATATTTATTCATATCATTTTAGTGGGCATTTATCATTATCTTGGTCATTAATTATATTATTTGTTTAATATTTTGATTAATATACCTTATATTGAATTAGTGCTTAATAGGGGCATAATTGTCATATTTTTATGATTTCTCCCAAACAATTATTTTTTGAACAAAAGGTATTACATTATTATGATGTTGTATTTCAGGAATTTAGGAAAAATCGGATTTCACAAATGACAACAAAAGACCATAAAATTAGAAAATATACTATAAGACCCAATGGGCCAAACGTTACGATTTGGCCCATTAGGTTTGTATTCTTTTCTTCTGCAGCATATATTCAAGCAGGCATGTACAGACTCAAGGGGCGCCGTGACTCTACCTCCCATCATCTTCATCAAACTTCTCTCCACTCATCTTCACACACTCCCTTCCATGCATCCATTCACTGTCATCATTCATCTCCCTTCATCACCTTCCTCCACCTCCATTCCCACTGTAATCCCAACGAGAGCAGTAGGTGTAGCGACGGAGAATACAGAATGGTAGTGACGAGCATGCAAGAGTTGAGAAACACACAACACAGTAGCTACGACAAAAAATAGAAAGAACGGTGGCAGCTCTCTCTCTCTCATTCTCGTACGGCAGTGACGGAAAAGAAGTACAAAACAGCACGACAGCGTCTTTGATAGCTAAGCGTGGGTAGATCACCCTAATCCTCATAATTCAATGGCAAAGGCATGAGTTTAGAATCTCAAAGGAGAGTTTAAGTTACTCTAATTTTTTACCCATTAATTATTTTGTGATTCCTAAGTCTTGGGATAATTTTATAATTATTAGGAATGTTTATAATAATTTATTTATATTTATTGAGGATTATTATAACTAGATTATTATTTGGCAATTGATATTATTTTTTAATTAACTTTAATTTTATTTACTTGATTTGGGTCAGACATGATATTGATATTATTGTGAATATTTTATGATTTTTTAAGGTGGCTTAAATTATTGGATCATTATATCTCTTGCTGGCTTTAATCCTATTTCTATGAATTATTGAGATATGATTGAGCATTGGTTTTAATTATTATTATTCATATTTTATTATTCTGGTGGCAGTTAATAAATTAAGACTTGAAAAATATTTTGTAACAACTCAAGGTGACTCGGTTGTTAGGTTAAAAGCTTAATTATAATTCTTGATTCATTATTTATAACTCCTATATCTTTTGAAGCTATGATTGCCTGCGCTATTGAATTGGAGGGTTGCTTTTCTCATTGTTGATCGCTTTCGTATCTATTTTCTATTCATTATCCATTTTATAAAAAAATACCAAAAATATTTAATTTAATTTAATTTAAATTTATTGCATTTAGTTGTTAGTCAATCAAAATAACTCTCATTTTCTAGCTTAAGTTGCATTACATTTAGTTACTTAGGAATTCAATTTTATTTTTGGCTCCTAAAAAAGAATGACCCTAGGTTGCACTATACACAATCCTTAATTTAATTTTTGAAATAACCCCAAGGCGACATTGGATGTAAGGTTGTTTCACATTACATGGCATAACTTAGTATTTCTGTAGCATTTTTTGCCTTTGTTCTTACTATGTCTAGCTACAAAAAAGTTGACTTTCAGCGGCGACTTTTGTCGCCGCTGAAAGCATAAAAGTCGCTGCTAAAAATTGTACTATCCCAAATTTTCTGTACTGATTTGTATGGACAGATTGAATAAAATATATGTGAGATTTTTCAGGAAAAGATGTGGCAATTTATGTAAATAAAGGGATTAAATTGAAAAGAAAGAAAATATAAGGACTTAGTGAAATTATGGAAAGTTTAAGACTAAAAGTAGAGGTAGACAAAAATGTGGGATCTTTAAGTGTAATTTTGAAAAGTTGAGGACATAAAGGTCATTTATGGTAAATCAAAGGGCAAAAGTGTAATTATGGGAAATTTGGACCGAAAATAGGCCAAAAATGACCGTGTTCTAATCGGACCCAAATTTTTCCAATGGATAGAGAAAATTATTCCGGGTTGTTTGACGCAACACAGAATTTTGATTTGAGATCCCGAAAAATTGATATAAATTTCTGAAGTTAGATAAAATTATTACAATATTTTTCGGATCTCAGAATCAGATGAGATTTTTCAGTAAATTTCTAAAATTAATATAAGAATTTATAAAATTGACAAGATTAGAAAAGAAATCCTGTAGGATTTTTAATGGAATTTATTGTGGAATAAAATACCCGAGGAATATCGTCGGGAGAATTTTATAGGGATTCGTGCCATAAAGGTATTAAACTCTAAAAGGCCCAAGAATGGCATCATTAAGGCCCAATAAAATACTTGGACTGATAGGTGGGCCAGTGTCCAGTGGAACCCTGGAAAAGTGAAAAATTACGAAAATACCCCTATGTTGTCCTAAGGAACCAAAAGTGAATAGAGGGCATTTTGGTCACTTTGGACAGGCCAAAACGCCAATGCAAGTACAGGAGAGGTTATCCGGAGTCAGTATATACTCTGACAAGGTTTAAAGAGGTGTGAAATGATAATTATGCCCTTAGGTTTAATATAGTGCAAGGAAAAGCACTAAGGGTATTTTGGTTATTTTTCAAGGAATCTGGAATTAAAGTTAAACCCAGTATAAGAATGTAAATGGTATGAGGGATTTAAATATTGAATAAAATATATTATGAAGTCCCAGAAAAATTAGATTAAGAAAACAGTCCGGTTTATGGTGGTGAGACTGGATTGGACTAAAATTTTCTAGGAGCTTCCCACCATGGAAATGGCGCCAAGTGTCCCATGAGGTGTCCCTTGGATGATATCATGGTGGTGATGTCATAAATGGAAAAAGAAAAGAAATTCCAAGATTAAATCTTAAGCCTTTAGATCAAATAGTTCCCAATATGATCTTGGCCTTCAATTTTCCCAAGATTTTTCTATAAATACCAGCCACATTTCTGCACAAACCGTGAGCAAGAAACCTTGGGGAACCTCTTGCAAAATTTTCTCTCAAGCTTGGAGGAAGCAAGGATCTTGAAGAAACTAGTAAGGTAAGTTGCCTCCTTCCTTCTACACTTTGTTCTCATGGTTTGTTCTTGAGTTTAAATGGTTTTTGAGGCTTGAATCTTGGGGAAATGCTGCTGGAATTTCTGTGGATATGTGATAGGAACATAATTTTTATGTTCTAGATAGTTTACACAAGCTTAAACAAGCTTGAATCACATGATAATGGCTTTGGAATCCATGTGTGCTTGTGAATCCAAGAGGGTGTTCTGTTCTGTACAGTACTAGTTCACTGTTCATAAGTTGGATTTTCATGGTTTTGATGCTTCCAATGGGTTTAGAATGGAAAATTGTGTGGGGTTATAGTAGGAAAACAAGTATTGGAAGCATTGGAATCATAATGAGAATTTTTGGAAAAACTAGAGCTATCTTTCAGTTCTGTACAGAATTTTGTGGAGCAATTGGATTCTGGAATTTTTGAATGTATATTTGGATTCTACATGGAAAATTATATGGAAATGAACCATGAGAGTTTAGTTTAGAAAGATGTAAACATATGTCACAAAGTAGAGAAAGAAAGGGGCTTAAAGAAACCTAGACTTGAAATTTGATTGGAATGAAGTGATAATTTGGTAATTGTCTTGTTATGTCTAGGTTTTGACATTTGTGGGAAGGAAAGATCAATTCAATAATGAAAGAACAAGGACTCATAAGAGGTAGCAAGAATACTTAACTATAAACTTATGTTGTTTGATTAATATGCTTGCTTGTTATGCATGAAGTTTGGTTGAGCATGATATGTTATGTGATGATGATTATTATGATGATGATGATGAGTTATGAATATATGCAACTCCTTGCAACCTATGTCATGACAATATGCATGTTAGAGTTTGCTTATGTATGATCATGAATTAGCTCCTATTGCATGATAATATGTTAGGCATTTAATCAAGCATGCATAACCTTATAGTTTGTATTACTTGCTATTGAGATTTTCATGAAATCTCATTCCTCCCATATCAATAAATATTGCTCTAGGTGATGGAACTTCACAAGAAGGAAGGTAAATGGGAATGAACAATGTGTATATGACTTGAAAAGCATGCCTTTAACTTAGATGATGATGTATGGGTATGTATAATGTATGCATGCACTGGATCCGATGAGAGGCAGGCTCCTTTCAGAGATAGTTTAAGCAACTTATCCAACTAGTTTTCACATGAAATTTGGCATGAACATAGATAAGATCCATATCTTTAAATTGACACCAAGAACGCCTCATTTGGTTTAGAACTCGAATTGTTATGATTTTTCAAAGTTGGGCTTTAAAATCTGAAATAAGATAATACTACTACTCAGAGGCAATGAGGTTCATGCGCTAATTTCATATAGTAAACGAATGAGTTTTTCCGAGATATTTGGTGATCTTAAAGTACATGTTCTGAGCTTTAAATACATAGGTAATTAGACTCAATTGGATAAGTATACAAGGAGAAATGAATTTTTGAAAATGGGGTAAAGAAACTGGAACTTCCAGATTTATCAAATGAACAGAAATTTTCAACGAATAAACTGATTTGATCTGGACAAGAAAACCTCATTTTTCATATTTTTCTAAGAAATTTAAATTAAAAATATTTTATTATAAATTGGTATCACCTCATTTTGATTTTTCTATATTTAATTATGAATTTCCGAAGTTCAGGTTGTAATCTGGAATTACCAAGTGAACAGTGGCGATGAACAGTACCCGTAAGCCTAACTTTTGGAAATTCATGTTTTTAAGGTTAAGAGGTATTTCAATGATCTAAGATACTTCCAATTGAGTATACGTAAGAATATGATGTAAAGATGTTTACTAGAAGATGTCGTTGAAATTTAAGGATGTTGATTAGAAGAGGCCGTTATACTGGCAGAATATGGAAGTACTGTGTACGTAGGTGCTGTCTAAGGAGGTTGGAAGTGAGTAGACCTAGCTGGTTCATCCAATCTTTCCTAGATACTTATGTAGAATGGTAGTTCTCATGGGAATTACCGAATTAGTACAGTTACTTTCTGCCAGGATTTTCGGCAGGAGAGAATTAATAAAGTTAAGACTGCTTCTGTAGGTGTACTCTGAAAGGTCTAAGGAAGGATGTTTCAAAAACCCTTTAGCGACGACTTTTTGTCGCCGCCTAGGAGACTGTCGCCTATAAGCATTAGCGGTGACAATTGAAAGTCACCGCTAAATGTCAAGAATCAGCGATGACAATAGGTCGCCGCTAAAAGTTCAACTAAAGGTGGCGACAAATGTTGCCACTGAAAGTAAAATCTGCGGCGACAAATGTCGCCGCTAAAAGGGGAATCTGCGGCAACAAATGTCGCTGCTTAAAGTGGAATTGTCGCCGCTGAAAGTTAATAATTTATTTTAAATTCTTTTTCTTAATTTTTTAAATGAAATGGGCTTATAAATATATAAATAAAATAATAAATAACTAAATAAACTAAAATCTAATAATATTAATGAATAATTCACATCATCCTTTAAAATATCAGAGTATATCAATTACTTAAACATATTTAAAAATAAAATAAAAATATTTAGTTGAAATATAAACATTATATGGAAAGACCAATACTACGAGTAGAAGAAGTATATGCCTCTGGTTATCCCTCTACATCAAGGCAGCGAATTGAATTTGTATCATTTGCTCCATTATTCTTTGCTTGAATTACACACGTTTCTTCTTCCATCTTTTGTAGGAGTAAAGAATTCAATCATTTGCTGCTTCAATCTTGAAAATATTTTGGTCTCTGAATCTTAAAAATATACCATTCTGTCATTGGACATGTCTCAGTTACCAAAATATGATTTAAATAGTGCAACAACCTGTAAAGAAAGAAGTACAAGTGTCATGGACCACAAGTATCAAACTTTTGTATCAAATCTAATCAAAAATAGTTTTGCCAATGGGCACAATGACGCAATATACCCGCTTAGCTTCTATCATTTATATTCATAAAAAGATGACAACAATGAGATTTGTGGGCAGAAAGAAATGCCCTAATGGCAACCAAAGGTGTAACTCTGAATGAACGCAAAACACCAAAAAGAATTCAGCAGAGGACTAAAACGCAACCATCCAATTCATTATTTCCTTTTCATAAACACAACACTAGAAGCACATCTAAATAAAAAAATATGAGAGAAATCAAATAACAAGAATATATTTAAAGGCCAAAAAATTGCATGTTAATAATGTATAGAAAAAATAAAATCAAAACCATTATATATAAGTACTTCAGGTGGCCAATTCAATAAAATTAGGGAGAGAAGAATCTCTGGTATGAAATTCAAACATAAAATTCTTGTGGGTTTCTTCCCACATAAATGATAATAAGTGGTGGTAGAGATATTGTAAAATAATCAAGTGTAAGAAATTTATGATATTTATCTAAGTATGAATAAAATATTTGAGGGACATCACATAATAAAATTCTCTGTTCAGTCATGGCCAAAGTTCTACAGTACAGTACCAAGTCAAATGTATGATGCTATGCATATGTATTGCAGTGCAACAAACAGCAACTTGATCTTTGTGGACTATAAAATCAAGGCTAATGATGAAGACAAGTTCATAATGCCAGTCACTCACAAAATTCCAACTCATACATCCTAGTCAAAACTTAAATCAATTTCACTTGCCTGCTTACCAAATAACGAAGAAACCAATGACACAATGCGCTCCTCCAATTCTTCTTGGTAGCGTTCTTTCTTATTCTTCTTGCTGATGGGAATCTATGTAGTACAAGACGCAACTTGTCAGCGTTGATCAATCTATTAAATGCCTATGATATCACATCTTCAAACTTTAAAGTGAAACTGGTTGGGAAGGGGACACCGTGACAAGCTTAAAAAAAAATTAATAATTGACATTTTTTTGGTAGACATGAAGGGAGAATTTGGTTTTACACTATTATGAACTTAAAAATTACTGTCCAAACATCATGAGAACCAATATTCAATGGAAGTATAATATGTGTCATGGACAAGAAAAAAAGTATTTTACCCCCAAAGGTCTTGAGACCAGAAGGAATACAAATGCTTCTATTACTTTTATATTTGTCACTCAAATATATTTTTATTTTCTTGTTAAATGAAGAAGGCAGACATGGAAAACTTGACACTATCAATTTTGTAAAACAGGAGACCTGCCGTTGTCAGAGACTCCGTCACAAAAGCTCATTTCATTAGTTACTTTTGTTGGTGGACAAATATAAACGAGAATATGACTTGCACATCAAATTATAGTGAACTTATGAAATAGACTTGTATATACTACGTACTAGCAATTATTATTTGTGAGTTAACGATAGTACATAATAAGACAATTTGTAACATATAACTGTAACAAAAATAAGCTATCCAAATCAAAGGAAGGTTGTATCACTTGCCTTACCCATAAAAGCTGCAAATGCTGTCTTCAAGCCTAAAACATCAATAAACAGCACGGACAATCAAACAGATTCTCCACCGTCTCTGCCTCATCCGAACTCTTGGGATCCTTAGACTTGTACATGGCTACAGCCTGAAGCACCACATCTACCCCATTCATCTGTCCTTACCTTTTCTGATTAGCGATGCTGTTCTGCAACAAAATCGCCAATATCTCTGATGCATGCTGCTTATTACCATCGAATTCTCTCACTTTAATCTTCCCCAACAACCATTTCAACAACTTGGTTTTCTCACAAACCAATTCTGCCACTGCTGGCTTAACCTCAATCAAGTTCTCTATTGTTGCTAGCGTATTATAAACCGCAGCCATCTCGTCCGGGTCAGAATCTGACAACCTATGCAAATTTTGGACCAGCAACTCAAGCACACTGTTTTCAAGCAAAGTATCAACAAAACCCTAGCGGGCTCATCGTTATCTTCGAGTACATCTTCATCAGTCAAGTCCTGAAGCAATTGAACAACGTCTATGGCAATGTCAGTGTTGTCGTGCTTCAACAAATCTACAATGGATGGAACGACCTTAAGATTGACGAGGTCAGGCTACAGTTCTCGAGCTCCTGCGAGGACCTTGAGCTTCTGAAGCTCAATCTCTGAATCAGCAAATCGATCAGGTTAGTTCAGGTACTTGAGGCGAGCTTCGATGTTGTCCTTCAGGCGGCGTTCGAAGGCGAGGACAAGTTTCTTAAGGGTTTTGAGATCTAGCACTTTGACAGAGCTCTAGGATTTTTCAACGGCTTCGAGCAGCAAGAGGCCGATGCCGTTGATGTTGTTGCTATTGTTGAAGCCATTGGAGGAGGCTGCTGCAGTCGATGGCGAGGACGGTGAAACGGTGTTGTCAAAAGGTGTCGCCTCAGCCTCCTGTCGCCACCAAATTTCTCGTTGTCTCTCACGCTAACTCTGATGGCTTAAGGGAAAGTAGGGTTTAGGCGCGGTTTCTTATTTTTCACCTTTTGAGCGCGGGCTGAGAAAATGAAGTTGAATCACACTTTCAGCGGCGACTATTTTGTCGCCGTTGAAAGCCTTTCTTTTACCAAATATTTTTTTAAAAATAATCTTCTTAATAAAATAATAATATTTTTCTTCCAATCGTTGCTTTAATTCATTAGGGAATATTTATAAAAAATTTTAGGCAAATAATAATCTCTAATTATTTTTCTTAAATTTTCTAAAAAAGTAGGCCTTTGATTCCCGAAAAATAGCTATTAAATTATTTCGGTCTCTTTTAGGAAAAAAAACTCTTTCATAATCTTATAAGCTCCCAAAATATTCATTTTATGATTTTTTTTCTTAATTTTTATCAACCCCAAAATATTTTTAATGATTATTCTTTCATTTATTTTTCTTTAAAATTTTACTTTTGAGACTTTTTAATTTCAGAAAACACTCTTAAACTCAATAATACGTTATAAATCCTTTTTTATAGAAGTTGAGATATTACATGAAATACAGTAATAGAGGGCATATGCAACAGTAACTAATAATGTATATATGTATATATTTTACGTCCCTTGTTTCTCATTATCTCTCTCTCACACACACATCTTCCTCTCTCTATCTCATCCCCTACATTATCTCTAACACACACATACTAACTCTTATGCTCATTGACACACATTATTCAATAATTTATTTTTATATATTATATAGTTGCCTAAAACACCTCAAAATAAGGGGGAAATTGTATGAAGATTTTTAGCTGCGACATTTGTCGTCGCTGAAGGGTATAAAAGTCACCACTAAATATTACATTCCACGGTGATAAAAAATTGTCACCGCAGAAAAGTGGAGTAAAATTTTTTTATTATTGACTTTCTGCGGCGACTATTTTTGTCACCGCTGAAAGGGAAACTTTCAGCAGCGACTTTTATTATCGCCGTAAAAAGTCAATAATAAAAATTTTTCCTCCACTTTTATACTATTATCTTCTGTGTCGACACTAATTGTCGCCGCAGAAAAGTGGATAAAAAAATTTTATTATTGACTTTCAGCGGCGACTTTCATTGTCGCCGCTAAAAGTCAATAATAAAAATTTTTTTATCCACTTTTCTGCGGCGACTTTCATTGTCGTCGCTGAAAGTCTATTTTCAGCGGCAACTTTTATTGTCGCCGCTGAAATGTCGTCGCCAAAACTCAATTTTTTTATAGATCTGTTCACCTTGGTGAAAGGACACGTTCACCACAGAGAAAGTTGTTCCCCTCAGCTTGTTTGCTCTCGTGTTCATTTGCCTTGGACAATAACCCTTCTTGCCATGGTGAACGTACACAAATTGAGAGTCAGTTTTTATGTTGTTTCCTTTTTGGTTGCGTATTGTACTTCTTTAAACCAACTTATTTTCACCAAATGCATGATGTTTTCTTAAAAGCTTGATTTCCTCTACTTGGATTTGAATACTCCATGGCTTTTAGAAAAGCTTTTCATTTGAACAATTTTGGAGTTTTGCACATTTTAAGTTGCATGTTGTGGTTTGATTGTCATAGTTTTAGAGTCAAAATTAGTCATGGTTAATTAAATGCTTATGGATTAATGTGGTGTCCAAATGAACGTTAAGCATGAATTTGAGAGATCTAACCCTAGTTGGAAGGACTTTGAGTCTTTGTTTTGTTTCTTATCTTTGTATGTTTGTCCACCTAGTCTAGTTCTCTCTCGAACTTGACTAATTTCTTCAAAAGACTTGCATTTGCATTCTTTTGATTGAAAATGAAAAGGGCATTCATTTCATCACCTATTTTTCACAAACACAAACCCTTACACTTCATCCATTGTCAATCACTTATGACTATCACTTTCATTCATTCCATTGATTTTTGCAAGTACCACTGTATCATCTTAAGTTTCTTAGCACTTTCAATCTTATGTTAAGTACCTTGCAATTTATGCTTATTATTGAGTAAGAAAAGGGTTTGCCAAAAAGAAAAGAAATATAAAAAGAAAAGAAAGAGAAGTAAAAGTTAAAAGAGAAGCAAAAGAAAGAAGGAAAAGAAACAAAAGAATAAGAGCTCAAAAATAAAGTTAAAAATAAGGCAAAGCCTAATGAGCTGCAAAGAAAGCTAGATCTTTACATTTGAAGGTTTATTTGAGTCCTATCATTGTTCTTCATTGTCTTTTATGCATAGTACTTATTCTTCACTTTCTATTCCATTTGGCTTTCACCCACATTACAACCCTTACAAACCCGCTTGATTTATAAAAAATTATGCATTTGTGTTTTGAAGTTAGAAATTCCACAAGCTTATGGTAGAGTTTAACTTAGGTGGATTTAGAGAGAAATACCTTAATCCTTTGTGAGATGAGTGAAACAGTTTTTCCTTAAGTGATTTCTCTCTTGTTCATTCTCTTGGTTTGTTTTCTCATCACTTTAATCTTGTTGCATTCATGGAACCATAACTTGTGTTTTCTAGGATTTAATTGATGAATTATGTACTCAATTTTCAATGTGTTTAATTCCTCTTTTGTTTAAGTCATTTCTTAGGTGTTGTGTTTTTTTGTCTTTGTCCAAGAGTACAAAGGTATAAATGGGGGAAATTGATAGGACACATTTATTATGAGTCATTTAATATCATTTTAGGGGATTTTTATAGGGTTATTGAGCTTTATTTACATAAATTATGATTTAGGGTATTTGTTATGAATTGTACTTTGAATTAATTTTAGCCATATTTTTGTGCTTTATTTTTTTTATATTTAATTGAGAATATCTAATGCAATTTGGATTAATTTTATTGTAGGATTTTGGATAATTTTGAGTTAAGAGAAGATTTGACAATGCTAGAAAAGGACACAAAATTTTAGAATAGCATACAAAGACCCAGAAATTAATGTTAGAGGAGGAACTAGAGGCAAAATTGCATCTTTTATTAAAATGTGTCTCTTTGCCGCAGCAAACGAACACAGCGATAGAAAGTAGTGATTTTGGCTAGCCCAAACCAGTAACTACATCCAATCCAATACCTATTTTTCACCCCAAGATTTGACTTTATAACCCTAATATTCATCGTTTTTGGCTAGAACTATATCTTTACACCAGTATTCACCATCAAAACTCTCAAAGAATCCACCTTGTTATCACTTCATCTCCTTCACTATTCTTCACTTCCTCCACCTCCATCCCATCAATAACTACTAATATAGAAGGGTTTAGTAGTGTCAATCTTTTCCTTATTCATGGCTAAACTTCCTCTTTGCTCTTGGGATGACGGAAGATAGCTAGAACTCATTTGTGCTTCATTAGGGAGTCTATTTACCATTTCAACTTGATCTTTGTACTTACACCAGAAAAAAACTGAGAGCTACAGCAGTTCATTTGTAACGATTGCAAACCGCTATAAATTGTCATTTTGTAGCGGTTTAATGATAAACCGCTATAAATTTGTAGCTATTTGACCGTGAACAATATCTTTGGAGATATTTATAGCGGTTACAACCACTACAAATATGGCATCAAGATGGCGCCATAAGGCAGGAACAAAATTACAGCGGTTAAAACTACTACTAAAATTCATGCCACAGCGCACGAATAGTTTCCAGCATTCTAAACTGTTGCAAAAATCCAAGCAAATAAGTGATTATTGGTTTAAGGAAGTGTGAAATCGCTGCAAAATTTCCCACGGATTAGAGACAGTTCGTATGCCCAATTTTAAAACAGTTGTAACTACTACAAACGTAACTGAGGAAAATGACCATTCTCATTCCGCTTTGGGGACATGTTTATAGCAGTTTGAACCACTATAAACTAGCACTCACACCAATGCATGAACACATGTTAGATACCGTTGGCAATTTACAACGGTTTTGTCATACTTAACCGCTACAAATTTTAGTAACTTATAAATACCCCCTGCGCCTTCATTTTAAAGTTTTTCCATTTACAAGTAGTGAAGCTCTATCGAATTATGATCAGAAGTCTTATTTGGCTTGAATATCGAGATTTTAGTCCACTTTTGAGGTATAAATAGAAAATTTACTTACATAGTTTATTTATTTAATTTAGTTATATTTTGATTATAAATCCTTATTTTGTGTTATTTAATTGTTTATTTAGCATAGTTTATATGGTTAGGAATATTTTTATTATGTTGGACTTTTTCTTATTTGTTAATAAGGAATATAAATTGGACTATTAGTACCTATTTGACTGGGAATATAAATTAGTTTATTTGTTAAGAGTGGTGTTTGACTAGAAATATTTTTATCTGATAATTAGGAATTTAATATTTTGATTATTAAACTATGAATTTTTCAATAAATTGGATTTTATTTATATATTGATTATTTACTTATAAAAATAGAGAGACTGTCATGCAATTATTTATTTATAATCAATAAATGTATCATTGTGTATTTGTCATTTTAAATAGGATGAGTAATCGTAGTGGTAAAGAGTCGATGGAGTTTTACAGGCCTACCCTTAGTGCTGATGATAGGATTTTGAGCTGGACATTAGTGTGGAAGATTATGTGCACTACTAGATGAATGACACAATGATGTTGTCTTTATTTGGTGGAGGAACTCCTCAGACTAGAGAGTCTTCCTACCAGCATGATGTAGGCAAGAGAGCAAGTAGAGGAGGAGAGGATCAGGAAAGCGATTAGGGGGTAGCTGGTGGCCAAAAAGATGAGCGGCCTAGTAGTGGAAACGACAAATGGGCCAGTTAGTAGAAGTTGTGTTTATTTAATTTGTACTTTATGATTTATAATTTAAATTTTATGAGTTTGGATAATATAATTATTTTAAATTACACTTTGTAGACGAGCAGGGGTTCAGGTCAACTAACAAGATGACAGCTATAGACGTCTCCATAATGACGATGGGGCGTGTGATTATGCAAGTCAACTGTATGGACCAGCCGATCTAACAAGGGGTCAGCTAACAAGTACCTGCAGTTGCTGGCGAAGGAGTGGACCCATTCTTTTCTCAAGGTGATGACAATTTACCCATTATCAGGTATGTGTCCTCTTCATCCCAGTATTTATTCACAATTGTCGTTATTAAATTACTTAAAAACTCATTTACTTCAAATTTAAATTTTAATCCATTTTAATCTAATTATAAATTAAACCTAACAATATTTTGTTATCAAAATTCTCTTTTCAGGTAGGGTGATGATAATGAATGACTTTTATTATGCTTTGGAATGCTTAATGTAGCATTTCTTATTGTACAAAAATAATTATAAAAGAAAATTAAATATTTTTAAAAAAATAAAGAAACACACTTTTGTAATGGTTCCAAAACCGCTACAAATTTCGCATGGAGTTAACCGCTACAAAAATCAGTAAACCACTATAAAATACATATAACGCTACAAAATGAAACTTGATGTCTATAAATACCTCCTATCCTCCCATTCTTGCCTCGTGTTGCTTCTTCCTCTCCTCTCCTTTCCTCTCCTCTGGTTCTTTCTCCTTTCAGCCCTTAGGTTGGTTCTTTTTTTACCTATAAAATCACTTTAATTTATAAGTTTATTTCTTTTTTATTTGTACATTTATTTTAATTAACATATTGATTTATTTTTTTCAAGTCTTTCTTACACAAATTACTGAATTTATTCAATTAATTCTATATCATATTTCCTACAATTTCTTCACTTTCCAACTCTTTTCTACACCTTCTTTCATCTTCTTTTATAACTTTCTATCAAACTAATAATATTAATTTTTACACTTTCTATATCTTCAATATTTCTCATAAAATAAAATATATCAAATTAAGTTATATACTACTTTAACCTATCAAATAAAAGTATATTCATATATATATTTAATTATATATATAGTACACAATTTTTTTATTTTTTTTATAAAGGCTGCAACATTTGTAGCGGTTTCAACCACTACAAACTCTCAACGCGGAAGATTCAATTTTTAAATATTTTTTAAGCATGCAGCAAAATTTGTAACAGTTTAGTAACTGTTACAAATGTTTGGCTCCAATACCAAATTTGTTCGTTTCTTGCCTAAATTTTTTGTTGCCTTTTGCCTTTCCCACCAACCTGCAACAAATTTTGTAGTAGCTGAGTAAACCGCTACAAAAATTTATCCGTTAAATTGACATGTACATATATAGCCGTTAAGTGAACCACTATAAAATTAATAAAACCGCTAAAAAAATTTATAACGGTTTGACTGTGATGTGTAGCAGTTACGTAAACTGCTACAAAAGTGTTTTAGCACACGATTTTACAACAGTTAGGCTAACCGCTCCATAACTTCTTATCAGCGGTTGAAACCACTAGAAAAACAAAAAATTGAACGCTGTAAATTGCCTATTTTTTTGGTAGTGTTATGATTCCTATATTTAGGATCTGTTTGTATTTTGAGATTTTGATGATTTAATCTTTGTTGGTTTGGTTTAATATAATTTGGATTGGTTGATGTAGATTTTAGTGCTTCAATATATGATTTTCATTGATGTTCTTTTTATCTAGCAAGATTTGTTAGTGATTTTGATGTTAATTTTGCTATTTGGAACCAAATGGATCAATCACTTATAAATTGCACATTATGAGAGCTTCACAATGTTTAAACTAATGGGGTTTCATTGTTTAAAGTATTGGACTTAACAATTGTTGAGCTTTGGTACTTAAGAACGTCTAATTACTTTTGAGAATCCCCAAATATCTTTTAATTGAGCAAGGAAAGGCATTTGATTTCAATTCCGAAGGGCAATTCCATCCCATTAATCCAAATCTATTTCCATTCCACTCTTTTATTATAAAAATCGGAAAATATATTTACTTGATTGCATTATTTACTTTATATTTTAAATGAATCTCAAACTAAACCCCATGTTTTACATGCTTTTATCACGCATTTAGCTTGTTAGGTAGTTCATAATAAGGCCCCTCAAAAGAGATGACCTAAGGTTGAAGCTTGCTACAATCCTTATAAACTATAAATTGTTGTATTGAACCCCCCAATGCCTACGAGATGAAGCGGTTTGATTAAGTATCAAGTAATCAAAATAAGAAACACTTAGAAGAGTTAAAAAAGTGATTAAATCAATCCATTTAACAATTAACTCATAAAATCACTTCTTGACATGATTAGCTCTTAATTCATCCATTTAAACCCAATTAAAGTGTTAAAAGCTCAATATAACCTATATATAATCAATACAAAATATGAACTTATCATCTTTCACGTCGAAGGCCAGTGCCGTCAAGCTCTGCGTCAAGTGCGATTCAAATATCCACTTCATCAACCCCTTGGATCGTTGTCATGAGTGTGTCTGTTGAGCCCTTCTTCAATTCTATCGACTCTGATGGGTATTTTGATCCTTATACTTCCTCAATTGATGATATGAAACTTTTTTCCTCACATTCGAACTATATTCTTAAAAAAACCCTTTCCCTCCCTCTTCCTTCATGATAAAACAATTGACACTCAGAACATTTTGGTTTCTTTTAATTTTAATCTATGGATTTGATTTCCCTTGCCATTGATAAAATAATTGACACTCATGATGTTATGGATTTTGTTTCTTATTCCCCTTCCATCAATTATTTTTAAATTTTTCTTCGGATTTTGTTTCTGATTTCTTCTTTTTGTTCATGAGGCTTAGAGAAGCCGCTAAGGAGCTTGGTTCTTTTGATTTTGTTTCTGTCTTTAATCTGAGTTCTGTTTATGGATTTATTTATTTGTTATTATCATTTCTTGTTGACCCTATGCTAGTTGTTTCTGGCTTTTGATTCTTGATTTTAGATTTTTATTTTGAATTTTGTTCCCTATTGTGGATTTGTTGAACTCTAGTTGAAGCAAATTATGGAGTCTTGATTTTGGATTTGATTCTAATAGCAAACAATGAGAGGGGAAGGGATGAGTTGAATCATTGAGTGCCACATGAGAGTGCCATTTAGGCGTTCTAGTCAAACTTAACATCTATTAACACCAGCGTGACATTTCGAAATAAAACTTCAGAGGCTATATTGACCAACAAAAAACTTTCATGGCAAAATTGCTAACTGGAACAATACTTCCCGGGAAAAAATGCCCCTTAACCTAAATTTTAATAAAGAGAATATTTAAGCCAAGCAAGAAAAATTAAATAAAAAATTTTAACCCCACTTCTCTAATTTTTTTTTTTAAATCAAACTCATAAAAAATTTCCCTCCCCTCCCATCCAAATCCCTCATACCAAATAGCATGGAAAGCATTCTGTGAAGGATCAATAACTATAGAGAGAATTACACTGAGGTCTTAAAGAATATAAATTATTATTATCGTGTCCTATGAAATTATGAAAAAGACAAGTTTACTTGACTTATCAATTGTCAAGTTTACTTGATAAGTCAGGGTGCCACATTTGATAAGTCAGTATGTCACAAAGGACAAATCAAGGTGCTACAATTAACAAGTTATAGTATTACTAATAACAAGTCAAGGTGCCTCAATTGAGAAGTAATATGCCACTAATGACAATTCATGATAAATTTATCTTTTCACAATTTTAAAAAACTCCTATAGGTCCCTTGGAACTTCATTTCAATTTGATGAGTTTCATGAAACTAGATAGTGATAATTTATCTTCCTTTAGATGTGAATATAATTTTCCTATAACTTATCCAGCAGTGGCTTAAGTACGTTGCATAAGACTTTTGATACAATTTTATATATGATTTTACACAAACTCATTGGTTTAAGGTCTCTGAAGGTTTTTGGGCTCAAACCTTTAGGAATTAAAACAATGTCAATCTTATTAAAGAATTTTAGAATTTGTTCAGAAGGCAAAAATATGTTAGCTAATATTGAGAAATATGTGTTAGCCATGTGGATTTTTTTTTTCTCGTTCCTATTTGATTGAATGAATATGAAAGAATATAATAATCAATGATTTTTTTATTAATTTGTTATTTTTTCCTTTAATATAAGATCATCCGAATCAACAATTTGCGAAAGTAAGAAATTTTACACACCAGCATAACATCATAAAAATTGAAACGATGATACATTGAACATAAAATCAAAAACATAATACAAGAAAGAAAAAACTAAATGTCAATACTTTGAATATTATTTTATATGATAGTTGGATTCAAGGACGCAAATTCAAGCAATTCTTGGTTTCTCTCCATCAAGGCCATATCTTGTTCACTCAAAGTAACCCAAGCTTCTGTTCCTTTTCCATCACTTGTATCCATCAGAATAATTGAATTCTTTATCTTCAAAGAAGGAATACTTACCCACTTGGGTTTTCCCCACCCAAAATCTGCTTCATAAAACTCAAAACGACACCAACTTGTACAACCATAGAAATCAACACCTTCATTGTAAACCAGTTCCATGTCCTTCAATCCCTCACACACCGTCATGAAAGCATTTTCTTGTTGAAGTTTTTGGACATGTTCCTTTGAGAATTGTTGTAGACCTTTCCTTAGATGAATTACTAGCCCTTGTAAGTTCATTTCACCACTGTCATTAGACGATTCTTCTGGTTTTGCTATAAAGTGACCTATGAAGTTTCCTATACTGGTCTCAGGTAATGGTGGGCTTGTTCTTTTACGAATGTTTACTATTTGGGATGCCATGGAGGGTCTTTTGGTTATTCCTAGGTTTGTTCTTGATGCTGTTGTGGCACACTTCCAAATTAGGGCTAATACTGCCTCCACTCTTGTTGGATTCTCCACTATTTTACTTGATGCTTCAGCCTTCAGTTTTGTTATCTTTGAGGAATCAAACACATACCTGCATGCACTCAATTAGATTTTATTTAATTTAATGATCCATGTTAATTAATGAAGTCAATATAATATAATACACAGAGATACGCATATAATTTTTAATAGAGGAGAAAAAGGTAAAATTTACTATGCACATATACATTTGTACGGAAGCTAGGTAAGATTTTTTGACGTAATTATTTGATACTCCCTCGGTTATAAATTTAGGAGTGAACTAGGAGGTTTACTTTGATAATATATATAAGAAGATCTCAATCCACTTTATTTTTTAAATTTACAAGTTTTTCTCTAAATTGCACATATTAAGAGAGTTTCCACTAAGGGGTGGGTCAAATAGAAATGATTAAAAAGAAAATTATTTTAAAAAAATCAACACATATTTTTATAAATAAATAATTTATTTAATCTATGTAAATTAGTTATCTATCTCCTACATTAAAGTACTAAGGATTAGTGGAGAGTGTGTGTATATATATATGCTACTGTGATATTTGACCCCAACATTATCAAGCTGAATTGTAGGTGGCTCTCAAACTTTATTTATTTATTTGTTCCATGGGTTCTCAACTAATCAAATTTCTTCAGTTAATTATTTTACATTTATATACTTTCTAGTGCCTAAAAACAAGACCCTTCACCTTTTTGAAAAGGAAAAACAAATTTGCGTGAAGATTATTACCTTCTTGTGATGCAATTGAAGTGTCTGAACTCAAGAGGAGGAAGAACAATCGGAAAATCCATGGAAGGGTAAAGAGAACTCAAAACATACTTTGGAAGCAACGACTCAGTCATGCACCCAACAGCTGAACAAGACCAAGCCTTAATGAACGAACCAATTGTTGAAGCATCAGCAATTTTGTGAGAAAAAGATACACCCATAGCCAGACTTCCACAATCAAACAAATTCACTTGAACTTTCACTAAAAACCCACTTCCCAAATGAGCATCATCCACAGGCACAAACTGGTGTACAGAGTCAGCATCGGGTTGTTTAAGGATGTCGGAGACGAAACCATGAACACGAGCCTCGCAAAACTCAACACCTTCATCGTTACATTCAATTACTATGTTGTCTTTGACTCTACCTGCAAGAGGATAGAAGTGGGCTAGAGTCTCAGACAATGACGTTTTCAGCCTCTCAAACCTGTGATCATTAGCAACAACATCGTTTTCGATATTGGGATAGAAAAATAGAATTCGAGTGTGAAATATAGGGGCAATCTGGTCAATGAATGAAAGCTTAAAAGTTCTAAGGTTTTTGGGTGTTGGAGAAGATGGCTTTATGATTTGTTTGGACACAAACTCAACCTTCATCTTGTTTCCTGAAACTGGTTTGAATTTTGCAATGGCTCAAAATCTGAAGGCTCCAATTAATGCCTTTGCACGTACCCTGACACAATTATATATACTAGCGAGCCAGCTAGTTAAATGGATAAATATAAGGTTAATACATTTTTTAGTCACTCGAATTTATATAAATTTTAATTTTTATTCTTTAAGTTTTTAATTATAAGTTTTACTCTTTATAATTTTTTAAGGATTTAAATGTTTAATAGCATTAATTAATAAATTTTTGTTTTGTCTTTATATTTTAATAAATTTTAATTTTGATCTATATATTTATCGACCTTAATATTAAATTATAGGGGCTAAAACCCATGGTTTGAACTTTAAAAATTAAAATTAAAATTCGTGTAAATTTAAAGTACTAAAAATTATATTAATAGATAAATATATCTTGTAATTGTTGGTTTAGAAAATGAGAAGAATACGCACGAAAGGAATGAACTAATTTAAAAATGACAAGTCAAAATAGTGTATGCATGTGAAAGAATATAACAGATAGGATTTTGATGAGAAGAATTAATATTATACTTAGCATCTAGGTTCCAGAGAGGTTTTGATGAATTAAAAATGGCTGAAGAAGATTTACAGCTAATGCACGCGACTCGCGTGGTATCTAATAGCCAATCAGATTCAACCAAGCACCAGAAGTGAGATTTCTAAGATGATTTGATGCTTAGAATAGCAGAAATAAGAACTATAGTTAAGGCCACGACATAAATATTAAGCCAGAGGAATAATTAGTTGTTGGAGATTGTTGTTGATACGTATAATTAAAATCTTGCTACACATGCTAACATAAAAGAGGAAAAAAAACAAAAGAAGAAAAGAAGAAACTTGGTTTTGTGCTCATTAGTTCTTAATTCTCTCTTGTTCCAGATTCAAATAGTTTTATTAAAAAAAATTAAAAACTAGTTAAAAGTAATAAATATGTAAACAATTAATTTTTTTAAATATGTCATTATTTATAAGTGAATAAGTGAGAATGATAAAAAAATAAGAGATAATCTACAGGAAAAACACAATGAAAGTGGTGTATATTAATTAAGGGTAAAATGGGTAAAAATATATTTAATGTTTAGACAAATTTAAAGTAGATCTTATAAAAAAGGAAAGACATTAAAAAAATTAGATTTTATAATAAAAGACGGAGGGATTACTGTTTTCCCGGCATGGCGTGAAATGGTAAAACTGTTCAGCTAGGGGAGGATTATGCTAATTAAAGAATGAAATGATATGTCTTGATGCATTTTCTTCCATACTTCTCCCTCTGGTCTTAAGAAATGTGCAAGCTAAATAACTAATAATTTATAAATATTAAAAAAATAGTTAAATTAATTATTTATAACAATAATATGTGTTGGTTTTGTTAAAGTGTCTCTTTTTAATTATTTTAATAGAAAGTCTTCTTAAAATATCTGTAATTAATAGGGAGATAGTTTCATAAAAAAATTTGAATTTAAAAAATAAAGTTAATTGAAGTCTATATTTAAGATAAAAAAAAACAGTCTACCTGGTTTTATATTTAGAATGTATAAATAATAAGAATTGTGCGTCACAGTATATATGAGGTGCAATATATATATAACACAAAGACACATATTTATATAGACGGGTAAAATTTAATGCCATCAAACAAACATACATATTATGTGAATTTCTCTACAGTGGTCATTGCCATATGCTCCTTCCAATCCTAATTATAAAAATCAGTTAATTTTTTCAGATAGATTTAGAAAGCCAAATAAATCAGTTAATTATGATCAAATTAAACTAATCAAAATAAATTCATATTATATGTTCTTCAATCTACCTAAATTAATTAATTAGTTATTATATTAGTTATAATTAATTGATTTATTTAGTTTTCTAAATTTATCTAAAAAATTAACTCTTATAATTATCATAAGAGATAATATAAACTAAACATGTATTAGTCATGTTTCATGTTTGATGGACTTTTGTGGATTCATACTTTGTAGGTTGTTACCTAATTCGAGGCACAACTGAACCAAGCATGGTAGTTAGACCCGCCATGCCATGGCAAGGATTTTATGCCCCTTTTGGTAAGTTGGAACTAAAACTTGAAAATTGGAATTGGAAGTGGAATCACTATTTTGGGGTGTTTGGTAGGTAGAAACTCAGTTCTATTAATAACGATGGAATTGGGTTCCATGCCTCCCCTATAAAACGCACTTCCACTTACATAGAATTGGAGGTATGTCTATTTTACCTCTTTAATCCATTGCAGTCTCGATCCTCCCTTTACTAGCAACGACGGCAATAGTCTTCCTCCAACGATGGTAACGAAGGCCCTTCTCCACCAGTGACGGCAGCGAACACAACTCTACCCTCCAATAGTGAACGCAACTCCACCCGCCATCTCCCTCTGGCAACAAACGCGATCTCATAACTTAGATCTCATATTTGCCTCCCCAGTCCCCCACCTTCCCATAAATCAGGGTGCTGTTGCCCCACAAAATTCCTCAACTTTCTAAATGCTTTTTCCTTATTTATTTTGATCATTATATTCTATATAAAATAAATAAAATTTTGATATCTTGACAAAACTAGTGTTATTTTCAACTTTTATATTTTTTTAAGTTTTAATACTCTAAATTAAAAAGAAACTCCACAATTTTATATTATTAAATCTTTAAAAATTATAAAAAATTCAAATAGCACTAGTTTTTGCTCCTAATTCACTGGTTTTATGTAGAATCTAATGATTAAAAAACAAAATAAAACTTATAAAGTTGGGGGATTTTTAGGGGCAGCAAACCCCCATGATCCCCTTTCCATTCCATTGTTTGATTGAGCATTGATGAATGTTTGATGGATTGATTTATTTTCTGCCTCCCCAACTTCACATTTGATCTCAAATCTGCTGGTGGTGATGCACGACGGAGGTGGAAGAATTTTTTTGTTGGAAGGTATTTTGATATTTTCATATTATAAGTACATATTTAAATTATAAATAATATCACACTTTCATCACCTTACTAAACATAATTTCTCTAGGTAAACATAAGGTATCAATAATTGTAATCAGTGACTAATCCGCACGTACCGTAAATTTTCTGAAGAGACTTTAGTGTTAACTATGAGATCTTCTCTATACACACCTATATTTTCAAATCCACTTCTTTCAAAATCATTTCCTTGTACCAAATGGGGCATTAAGGGAAAATCCGATCCATCTTCCTTCTCTCCTTTCCCCCTCTCATTATGGCTTTTTCAACTCTTAATTTTATTTCAAAACTCATTTCTGTTTTTTTTTCAACAAAAACTCCTTTCTATCATTGCTCTATTTTCTTTTTCTGTTTTTATTAAGTGTGTATATATACACACATATATTCCTATTGCTTTGTTTTCTAAAGTTTTACAATATTGCATTGTTTTTGGGTTATAAAGGTTTTCAAACAATTCTATAAAAACCTCAATTCACCCCCTTGCCAACCATATCCAACAAAATTGGGCTCAACATGATCAGTCCACTATAGTTAGATGGGCTATAGGGTTGGGATTTTTTTTTATATACTAAAATTTTTAGAAAGGGGTTAGAATCATCTACGATCCAAAGGTAGGGCGAAATCTCCCTTCTCCCTTCTTCCTAGGTAATATCAATGTCGGACAGGGCGAGCCGTCTATTACCCTCAGGCGTAAACTTAGGCACTTAGGAGCTAAGATGCATCCCCAAGCGCCACGATTGGAACCACAACAAAGTGGTACTCCTAGGAATTTTTTTTTTAGTTGCCCACTCCGTTGACCGGAGCTTTGCCCCGACTACATCCGGATCCAACCCGCGTCGAACACCTGGCTATGGTGGGTGAGTCTCCTAACAGGAATTTTCTGCATACGCCAAAGCTCAAACTCGAGACCTCGCTTAAGCGATACCGAGCCGCTTATCACTCGGACCAACCTCCGTTGGTACTCCTAGGGATTTTACTTTAAAAGAAAAGCCTCTATAAATATGTAACAAAAAAAAGCCTCTAAAAATTGATTGGGCTTTATAAGGCCCCGTTTGAATTTTAAGCCAAAAAAAAAAACACTCGTTCGATTTAAAATATGAAAAATGACGCTTTCACAGTTTCACTAGTGTGCAAATAGAGATTTGTAATATTTATTGTTATAGAAATAAAGGAAAATATAAGAAAGTTTTGGGATGAAAGAAAAGAGAAGGACAAGAGAGAATTGGAGAGAAAGAGGGAGTGATTATCAATCATATTATTATCCTCAATGTGCATACATCATCCTCTATTTATAAGACACTAACATTGAAGACTAATCCTAAAGAGTTACAAGTACATAAAGAAGGAAATTAAGCAACATAATTGTACAATTAGAGGTTATAGAGAATTAATATTAGAGATCCTTTAATTTGAGAGTTATAAACTATAATGCCATTGAATATGAGAATAGAATCCTAAGAGACTGTGAATTCCACACATAATGTAATATTTATAACACTCCCCCTTAGATGACAACATCAATTTTACTCCCCTGATGACAACATCATTATTTGTCCTTTCATATTAATAGAATATATTATTTTCTTAATTAAGCAGATTATTTCAAGGCCTTTTGAGCATATCTTCCTTTTATCCTAACTATACATAATGCATTGTCATATTTTTGAAGTATATTCCTCTAAGTCTCTAACATATCTTCTCGATATGTTGAATTATCAGCATACTCTTCATCTGCCTTATGCACTATGAAAATAATAGAGAAATCATCCTGAAAATCACCATGATATATCTTATATTCACATGTTTAAACAAAAGGATATAATATAATGTTTCGTAGAACAATAACCTCAAATATCAATTTTATTATCTATTTGTATACCTGCAGGAATTAATTTTGCCAATAAAATTAAAATATTTAACACAATACAATAGGGAAGTATTATAAATATATGAGACTTCTAATCCATTAAATTTAATATATTTTTATAGGCAAAATAATCATAGCAAACATATAAAAATTATGAAATCATTAGATATTTAACTCTAGATATTTTTCTTTATGTGCTTTAGGCATTTTAAATCTTAAAAGATTATCATATAAATTTTACTATCTAGTAAGCCATATACATAAACTATAACAATATCTATTAGATACATTTTATTTTCATATACCGTCAAACTATTAATATATGCAAAAATTATTGCATCCACCACAAAATAAAATTCCTTATCATATTCATCATTATCTTTTGTGAAAATATTTATTTTCACATAAATGTTTATATATATTTCATAATAACTTTATATCTGAAGTGTTGGACTGGAGGTCCATAGTTTTTACATATTAAAATAATATAATTCTATTTTCATTATGTCTTTACCCTTTTACTTTTCCTTTTGGCCAAATACATTTTTCTGTCTACCTCACATGATAGATCTACACACAAGATCTTCATTTAATGATATTATTATTAAAATTATTGTCGACAACTTTATATTTTTTGTTCTATTTTTTCTTATTGTGACATAACTTATTGAGCTCTCTTTATTACATTTCAAGTACCTTAACCTCTTTTGAGGCTATTATAAATAGTTATGTCTTGACACTCTTCTGGATTACCTACCTCCATAATATGATTATCTTAATCACATGCTCTAATATTTTTAATATTATATTTGGAACCAATTAGTCTTTTATGCTTCAAATATGTCTCACTTTAATTTATACTAATTGGAGTATTTTTAGCTGGAATATGAGATTTGATAATCCTCATTTAGGTCAGTAATCATATTTGGCAGATATTTTATAATATCTTATGAATGTAATATTTGATGAACTTCTGGTTCATAATACTATATTTGAGTATCTACATTTGATAGTAATGATGCATTCATTGAGTTTTCCTTTCCAGCTACTCAATTTCTCCCCCTCATGTTGAGAAAACTTTGTCAAAGGATGATCAACTAATCATGTGATATAAGTCTCCTAAATCTATTTATTTCCTTTAGAAACATCATTTGTTTCATTTAGAGACAAACAAAAAGAAGGAGGTTCTTACACAATATTTATCTCAATTTTCTTTTAATGAACATCTATGTGCATTGTGGTGGATCAATAAAAATAAGCACTATGTACATTCAAAAATATCTAGCTCCTGACCAAAAGTCAATTTTATTGGGAGAATTTTATTGGCTTGATATATATAAGTGCTGCAATATATAAAATCAAATATGCTAACGCTGAAATAGAAATTTTGTTCTAAAAAATATTGATGCAGTTACTTATAGAGGAACTAATAAATGATTCTCATATTCTGGAAATTGTGGACTCAACATATTGATTATATTTATTCAAATAATCTTGCAAACTTCTAGTTGTAAACTGATAATAATCACACATGTAACCATCTTGTAGTTGCATCTATCAAATTTATTGAATACTTGTATGGTTACATGCTAATTAAATATGCTCATATATAAATTTAATATATTTTTAGAAATGTAGAGATCCATTCCAAATCATAATTAGTGATATTCCATAATTAATTTTGTTTGAGAACAAGCAGCATATATTAATTCTTATATTGATTATTCATGAAGAATCTTTTGGTTCTTAAATGGACGCCAATACATAATTTTTAATAATTTGTTATATCATCTATATTAGGGGTGTGCATGGGCAGGGCTGGGCAGGGCAATCCCCCTGCCCGGTGCCCTACACGAAAAAAGTATGGGCTGTATTTTGCAGCTTGATGCCTAACCCTGCCCGGTAAAAGCCCTAACCATTTTGGGCTGGGCATGGGCGGGCTGAGCATTCCTAAGTTTTGATGTCATACTCATGTTGTGAAAAAAAATCTACAATTATGAACTTTTAAAATAATATCATAGAGTTAAATAATATCCATAATTCACTAAGGATAAATCAACAAAAAAATAATAATTAAAGTTTTGAAATCCATTGCATATAAAAAAAGGTCTAAGTAGTTTGTAATTGCAACTTTGCATCAATCTCCCCAATATTAAAAAAGATTAAGCATATGAAAAAAATAAAATAAACAATTATAATTTGTAATGTAATCATATGATGATTAACGAAGTTAAAAAAAAGAAAAAATTAATATAGTTATAAATATTAAAAGATGCAACTTAACTACTTAACTATTCATATTTCTAAAATGACCCTCTAGTCACTAGTAGCTATCATATTCTCCCTTCTAAGTATAACATCTAGGGAAAAAAGTAAAAATAAAATAAAAGAAGGGGTACTCATGGGCAGGGTAGGGCAGGGCAACCCTTTACCCGGTGCCTAGCCCGAAAAAAGTATGGGCTATATTTTATAGTCCGATACCCAACCCTGCCCTATATTTATCGGGCTGGGTAGGGCTATTTTATTGCAGGCTCGGGTGGGCATACCGGGACCCGAGCTTTATGCACACCCCTAATCTATATGATTCAGGATGATCAAACAAGTCATGCTAAAAATACATATATTTGGATAAGTAAACTTCTGATTTATTATAATCAACAATAAATTTAATTATAATATATGACTTATTTACAACCTCAATATGACATCTATTTTTGAAGATGAATTAGACTTATATAAAGATCTGAGTAGAATTTCATCCAATGTTAGCTCACACTTATATTCCAACAATCTCAAGTGTGAGTCATATCAACGTGTTTTCCTTTTTCATGCATTTCATTAAAAAGTATAGATTCTTCTTACCTTATATACATTCATGGATCTAATGTAGATTTATGGTTCATGATCTTCATTATCAATAATTTCGTAAGAAAAAAATATATTAGTTCTTCAGGAACTATTTCAATTTTTGTTGTCTCATAAGTTTTTCAGAAACTATCATATATTATTATATCACTATATAATTTTAGTATTCATTAATAATATATTTCAACATATTCAAAATACTATAATTATTTATAATGTTTATGGGGTACAGTAGAATAAGATCCACCATATCATCAACATTATAATACAAAATAATAGATGATTATGATATTTATATTTTTCTTTTAAATTGTCCCAACTATTTTAGTATTCATAAATTTAACTATTATTGACCAATAATTGAGTATCTACTATAAATAACTTCAGAGATTACTAATCCCATAGTAAGTAAATTCATAGTCAATAACTCACAGAATACACATTAATTTTTAATATCTGTTTGTATTAATCATCACTTTAATCATCAGATAAAGAGAGTAAAAATTACCTTCATCCAAGTGTAATTCATCCAAGATCCTAGCAAGAGTAATGTTACACCAATATTAACTATATCCAATAGAATTCAAAATATGCCGCTAACCAAAATCAATTTCCAAAACTTGAATATTAAGATTAGTAGGTAATAACTCTTAATATTATAATCCATAAAATAATAAACTTTCATTCAAATGTAACATAAATATATGATTTTTCTTTTTCTCTCAAATGTCATAAGAAAACCAAATTTAATTCTAATATATATATATTCCCAATAATTCATCATTTAAAAAATGAAGGTTGAAAATACCTCTCTTGACATTACAATAGAATACTAATAACAAATATAAGTATATAATTATATTTGAATCAATCCAATATTTATCAAACTCATCAAACTTAAATATCAAAGATCCTTTAAAGTGAACTTTTGAGATACTATATACATTGGCAACATTCAAAATATGTCATGTGGGCTAATTCTTACATATTGTATGAGTTCTTAATTTTTTTCTCAACAAAAAAAATTAATTAAAATAAAAATAAATTCAAATACATAAAGTTTATCACCAATGAATCACAATAAATTCAAACTGATATTAAATAACATCATACGAATAAATAAAACTATGTATAATACATATCATCCCTTTAATTTGTACACAAATAACATAATATGTTAATATCACAAGATGACCAATAATTACTTTTTAGTCTATTTGCTTTCATGCAAATCTTAAAATTGTCATCAATATCATAATATCACATGCTTATAATAATTTCTCTCACACAAATTAATCACAATAAATTTAAACAATAATAAAAATTAAATATCATATACAAATATCACATAGTCCATAACCTTATAGGTTTATGTTATTTCCTTTTGTTATTTTCTTCGTAAATTATTGTATTGGGAGTATAATTACTTTTGATCTTTTCTATAAAAGATCATGATCCTTTTGGTGTCATTGTTAATTTTGACATTTAATTTTAATGAATTGATGCATTTTATCCATATGACCTTCGGTCACATTGTAACATTTGACTTTTGTCTATATAACTTATAGTCATATTTTAACCTTTTTTTAATTTATCTATTTGACTTCCAGTCATATTATAACATTTTTCTTTTGTCTATATGATTTCTGGTCAAAATTATAGTTTAATAGTCAAAATAAAATATTATAGGCTGTAAATTATCAATCTCTCAAATATAATATGATTGTTATTATCATTCTTATAGATCTATTTTATGCTTTTAATAGCACATCATCATCGATTTCTTTAAATATTATAGTCTTCAGGACCATAACAAAAATCTTTCAAAGCTACAAAGTTATTTTATATGATTTGATGTATGAATCATGGGCCTTTACGGTTTTTATAAAAATTAGATATGAATCATTAACCTTCAGGACTTATATAATCATTACATCATCAAATTGTCATAATATTTGTATTACGATACCAATTATTAAAATCAAAAGATAGTCCTTTACACTAAAAAAATTATAAATAGTTGCTTATGGCTATCTAATAAAAAAATTGAGAATATTATAGCTACTGGCCATTTAATAATATAAAATTATAATAACTAGATAGAGACGAGATATAGAAAAGATAATAAATATGTTGAAACATAAATTAATATATATGTAGAAAGAGGAGAAGGGGAATTAACAATATATAAATATAAATACAAAAGTTTAAACGAGGGCAAGAATAATACTAGAATAAAATAAATTAAATAAATTCAATCTCATAATCAAATAATATAAGGAATAAATAGACCCAAAATCATATAAATTACATTATATAATCGTATATAATACTATATACTATGCATTATACACACATATACATACATATATATAAATTATATAAACCAGACAACATAAATACAAACCCAATAAAATGAAGGAAACATATAAATGACATAAATTATGTGTGTGTCAATTATAATGCTCTGAGCATAATAATAAACAATATAAAAGATAACATAAGAATAAATAACAAGATAAAAGATAACAACAGAAAAGATAAATATATATAATATAAATAAAAATAAAAAAAATAAAAAATAATATATAACATAAAAATAGAAAAATAACATGGATAACAAACAACATAATAGCATAATAGGAAACAAACAATATGATAAATACAGATAACAAAACAAAATAAAAATGATTAGAAAATAACAATCAATATATTGAATATAGTAAATATACAAAAAGTTAAAGTTGCACATAATACCTGGGTAAAAGAAATATTTGTGTAAATAGAGCATTATCATATATCACAAGAATATATAAATTTATAAGAAATTCATATCTCAAATTTTCTGGAGCGAACTCAAGTGTTATAGAAATAAAGAAAAACATAAGAAAGTTTTGGGATGAAAGAAAAGAGAAGGACAAGAGAGAATTGGAGAGAAAGAGGGAGTTATTCTCATTCATATTGTTATCTCCTATGTGTGTACATCATCCTCTATTTATAGGACACTAACATTGAAGACTAATCTTAAAGAGTTACAAGTACATAAAGAAAGAAATTAAATAACATAATTATACAATTAGAGGTTATAGATAATTAATATTAAAGAATTTTCAATTTGATAGTTATAAGCTATAATGCCATTGAATATGAGAATAGAATCCTAAGAGACTATGGACATCTACACATGATATAATATTTATAACATATCTATTATTTTTTATTTACCAACGTAGAGGACATTTTCATCCATTCACAAAATATATTTTTTTTCATTCAATTCACTTTTTAATTCCTTTCCATTTTACGTGCCAAACAAGTCCTAAGTATTTCAAAACTAGAATAAGAGTAAGGCTAGAATTTTTGTATCTCATATTCAATGCCGGCTGATATTCCCTCTCTACCCACCAGAACGAAGGACTTGACCCTCTTTCTTTTTAGTATTTTATTTAGTTTTATTGTAATTGTAAAAGGAGCTTTAGTTTTATATTTTTTGACAAAAAAGATATATTTATATATATTAAATGAGAACAAAAGTTTTATATTTATTTTCTATAAATAAAATTTCTAATTTTTAAATATATATATTTTTGTTTTATATAAATAGTTGTTTCATTTTTATACTGAGATTCTCTATTGGTAAAATAATTAACATAGTTCGCATGCTTGTATTTGTAAGTTTTGCGGTTAATTTGAATATTTAATTTCATGAAAATATAGAAACTTGAATTTGCTATACGAAAAATTATTACTTAATTTGAAAATGTAAAAAAAAAAAAATAAAGGTCAGATAGAAAAAATTTCAACCTGCTCAGCAGTGCACTGACTGGCCCACTTTACCGTAGCTCCTACCATCAACTCTCATAATTTTTATTATAAAAAAAAAAACTCTCATAATGAGGTTATCTAATCTGAATTATTCAAATCAATTTAAGCAGTCTTAATCAGATGTGCATCTTACAAATATTTAGTCAGAATCCATCCAATAATAGTTAAGCTCTGAACTCAATTATCACATTAGTTAGTTAGCTAGTATGTTGCTTTGGACTAACAAAATACATTAAAATAAAATATTTTGCTTTGGGAAAGACTAAACCCATTTCAATTTTTTTTTTTTTTACATTTTGAGAAAATTAATCAATGGTTATTAATTGGAAGATACCACATGGACTCTACATAACAAAAAAATTGCGTTTGATATAATGACTTGTCATGCCCATATGAAATTTGAGCGAACTGTAACTTTCTAACAAAAACAAAATTGTAAGCCTTATTGATAAGAATGAATACAAAGGATGCAGAAAACTAATAAAAAAGAAAAAACAAGAACCCATCATATAGAAGATACAGAAAGTGTCTCTTTACATTCAATTATCTGAGATCAATCAGCTGATTGGTGTCTTACCAACATTGTTATTTATTCGTTAAAAAATAATACATACACACACACACACATAATATATATATATATATATATATATATTTCATGATCCATCTTAAGTGCGAACTTTGTTATTCGATTCTGATGAGAAACAAGGATAATTTATATTACCATGGATGATTTATCTATTGCGCTTATTTCAATATTATAACTTTATATTAAAAACTATTTATTATAGATACTACAGATAATAAAATTAAAATAACAAAAACACTTATATATGAATGTGTTCTATCTTAAAAGAAGGCCCCCATGTTTTATTTGATATTAATTGTTTTTAATATTATATTCCCATATCCATATGTACATAATTTTGTATATAAATATAAAGCTTGATGGTATATAATTATATATAATCATAAATTATATTCCATGTGACCCATTTGGCAAAGGTAATAAGAGAGTGTAATAAAATTGGAAAAAATATTAAATTATGAGAAAAACCTAAACTACATCTTATTAAAAAAAATTAGACCCCTCTTATCTTTTTCATCTTATATCTTGAACTAGAGGAGTATAATAAAATGTAATTTATTATAATTTATTTGAAGCCTTTTAGTATATTTAAGTTAATTCCAACCCTTATCGTTGTAATTGAATGTACTCATTGATGAGTTTCTTATTCTATATATCTAAATTGAGAAATTATTGGATGAAAATTTAAAAATTGTAAAAACATTCTGAGAAAAAGATTACCTAGTTTTTAAATAAATTTCAAATTGAATAATAGGATTTTAAATATACATTAAAAACCATCAGCTTTACCTAGTTTTTTCAAAGTAAAATTAATAACAATAGAATATATTACATATAAAAATAAATTGAAATTCTAAAAAAATTAATAATTTATAGTTTTAATTTAAAGATAATTAATATTTGCAAAGCTCTATCATTACTTGCGGTGCGTCGGCAGCACTTCGTGATGATCAAAGCATATATATCTTCGGCACAGGTTTCTAATGACAATAGGTCTTTAAATAAGCATCTCTGGATTTTACTGCTTCTCACAAAATCTCTTCGCTTGGGGTTTAGGCACTCTAAAAATGGATATGCTTGCCTAGGTGAAAGAGGATGTAAACGCAAAGCAGGTTCATGCAATGGCAATGAATAAATGTTGGAGGATTTGGAGTTGCTTTCTTTGATGGGTTTCTCCTAGCCTTCTGCCAAAAAGTCTCGGATATCAACCACATGAACTTATGGGGTTTACACCAGATATAGAATGGGTAGTGCTATGTCTAGTACAGACTCACTAAGGCTACTCATCACGTCTTTTTTATATTCATTACTAGAAAAAATGCTTATCATAGCGTTAACTTATACGGCGGTTAAAAGAAAAAACACCGTCAAAGAAAAGGAGGTGACATATTCGTAAATAAGTCACATTTTTTAAAGTTTTTAACAGCAATTTTACTTAAAACCGCCGTTCAATTATCATTCAACGGCGGTTCAACTAAGAGTCACTGTTAAAAATAAATTTTACGGTGTTTTAGTGTAAAACTACCAAAATCGCTGTGTAAAATTCAGTGAGATTTCAAAATCCCTCGCATGGAGTACAGTTTCAGTTTCACTTTTTCACAACCTTGTATGTTCTGTTGCCCTGTCGAACGACGACAGGCTTGTACGAACGTCATTTCCCGATATTTTTCTCCTATTTTTGGTGCCTATCTCCAGTGCCATAAGTCACATTTAACTTTATTATTTGCTCATTTTTCTTTTTTGTTTCGGATGTTTTATAAGCTGTAATACATCTTATGGGCTATTATCCATGTATTAAAGACATGATATTTGTAGTTTTGATTTGTTACATTAGTTCCTATTTGTTTGAGGGTGCTTGTTTCAATTTTTTTGCATCTGTGTATGTTTTGTCAATTGTTCTACTGTTTAATTTGTTTGTTATAAACTGTAATATATATTATGGGCTATCTTACCTTACTTTTCATTTTTGTATTTTTGGTTTGTTGACTGGCTTATAAAAATGTTGGTTCTTATTTATTTCCTATTTGATGGATTTTGTTACTATTTGAGATTGTTTACATTTAAAGGAATAATGGATCAAGTTGGATGAAAACTAAGAGAACTACTAAGGAATATAAAGATGGGTAGAAAGGTTTCTTGAATTTGTTCAGATGAATGCTTTGAAAAAATGGATATGTTGGTCTTTTGTCCTTATTTCAACTGTAACAGATTGTCTATTCCTTATATAAGAAAATATCTTATATATGATGGGATAATTTTAAGATATACAAATTAGATTTGGCATGGTGAGATTAGGAGGACTCCTTTGCATGAGGAAGTTGTGAACGATAACTTTGTGGATAGAGTTCCAGATCTGTTTTGTGATATTGAAGCCGAATCCTTTCTAAAGTACTCTCCTATACGTGAAAGTTTGCTAAATGATGCCAAGACACCATTGTACTCAGGGAGTAAAGATGAGTACACAAAGTTAAAATTTATGTTGCGATTGAAGAATTTGAAATCGAGAAGTAGTTAGACCGATTATAGATTGACAGAATTGCTTGAGTTGTTGAGTGATGCCCTTACTGTAGGAAATACACTATCAAGATCAATGTACGGGGCAAATAAAGTATTGTGTCTGATATGTTTGTCATATAAGAAGATACATGCGTACCCTAACGATTGCATATTGTACAGAAATGAGTATGAAGGGCTGAATAAGTTCCCTAAATATGGCACTTCAAGATCGAAGGTGAAGAAAGAACGTGATGAGATTACCAAAGGCTCTCCTTCAAAGGCATTGTGGTATCTTCTAATAATATCATGGTTTAAACGTTTGTTTGCTAACGCCACAGATGCAAAGAGCTTGAGATGACATTCTGATAGGAAAATAAATGATGGACAACTTTGTCACCTAGCTGATTCTCCTCAACGGGAGACAATAGATTAGAAATTTTTTGAATTTGGTTATGAGCCCAGAAATCTTTGGCTTAGACTATGTACGGACGTAATCAATCCGTATGGTAATCTCAATAGCACACATAGTGCTTGACTAGTTCTCCTTGTGGTTTACAACTTGCCTCCCACATTTTGCATAAAAAAAAGTACATCATGTTGTCTTTGATGATCTCTGGGCTAAAACAGCTGAGAAACAATATAGATGTGTACTTGGCATCTTTGATTGATGATTTGAGAAAATTGTGAGAGGACAGTGTTGATGTCTTTGATGTATACAAATGAGAGACCTTTAAACTCCGCGTCATGATCTTCACCATGATAAATGAATTCTCGGCGTATGAAAATTTGTCAGGCTATAGTGTTAAGGGGCATAAAGCATGTCCCATATGTGAAGAAGGCACTAACTACATGCAACTCAAGCATGTAAGGAAGATAGTCTACCTTTCTAATAGAAGGTTTCTTAGCCAACACCACACATACCATAGGTTGAAGAAGGCATTTAATGGCTCATGTTCCTTTAACTGGAGAAGAAGTGTATTAACATTTGTAAGGTGTTCATGTTACCTTAGGTAAAAGTAATAAGAAGAAGATACTTGAAAGGAATATATGGAAAAAGATATCAATATTCTTTGATCTTCTATATTGGCAAAATCTTGAAGTGAGACATGAAAGGAATATATGGAAAAAGAGATCAATATTCTTTGATGTTCCATATTGGTGAAGTCTTAAGTGAGACATAGTCTAGATGTCATGCATGTGGAAAAGAACACGTGTGAGAGCCTTGTTGGCACACTCCTGCATATCAGTAGAAAGAGTAATGATGGGGTTAATGCTAGACGAGTCTTAGCTGAAATGGGAATAAGAGCATCTCTACATCCACAACAAAGAGAGGGTAGTAATAGAGTTTATTTATACCCAGTAGCACACATATTATCCAAATATGAAAAAATAATCCTATGTGAGTGTTTGCATGGTATTAAGGTACCACAAGGGTATTCATCGAATTTTATGAAGCTTGTATCAATACAAAATTTGAAGATAAAGGGCATGAAGTCCCACGATTGCCACATGTTGATGCAGCAATTATTACTAGTGACTATTCGAGGTATTATGAAGATGATGTGAGAAGCAAGATTACTAGACTTTGTATACTCTTCAATGCTGTTTACAACAAAGTAATTGATCCTATTGAGTTGGATGAATTGGAGAACAAAGATTATGTTATCCTCTCCTAGTTGGATATGTACTTCTCTCCAACATTTTGACATCATGGTCTATTTGATTGTTCACCTGGTACGTGAGATTAGACTTTATGGCTCTGTGTGTTTGAGGCGGATATACCTGTTTGAGAGATATATGAAAATACTTAAAGGGTATTCTAAAACTCCTTATCGACCTGAGGCATCAATTATGGAGAAGTATATAGCTGAGGAGGCAGTTGAGTTTTGTAACTCACATCTTGCTGGGGTAAAGGCAGTTGGAATTTCTCAATCTCGGTATGACCAGGGGAGAAAAAGAAGGGGACTCATGGTGCCAAAGTAATGTGCATGTCTCATGAATTGGTGATGCAAACACATCTTTATATTTTAAACAATAAAAATGAAGTTTTATCATACTTGGATACTTATAAAAATATGTTGAGGAACATTAACCCAAGAAAGAGTGATATGCAACTAGCTAATGAGCACAAGCGGTCTTTTACAGAATGGTTCAAGCAAGAAGTTTAAAGGATAACAATCCTTCTAAGACAATACAAAGGCTAGCTGTAAGGCCTTATTTTGAGGTTGTGTTAGGAAGGATATGACATAAATGACTACTCTTTTTACACAAAAGCCTAAGATGATAAAAGTACAATGCATAATAGTGGGGTTATGGTTGTGGCAGAAGCGATGCATTTTGCTAGTTCAAAAGATAAAAGGCCAACATTGGCGTCTATGCCATATTTTGGAGTGATTGAAAAGATATGAGAGGTTAGTTACTCCAGATTTAAAGTGTCAGTCTTTAAATGTAAATCGGTTAATAGTAATGTTGTCCAAGTATATGAGAAATTTATATTTATTTAAGTTGATCTTTAGAGAGTTAGATACCTAGATATAGTAAGTCAAGCAATTCAAGTGTTTTATGTCAACGATATAGCAAATAAAGATCTTTTCATTGTGCTACAAGGTCAAAGGCAAGCGATTGGTGACGATAGTGACTTATTAGGGTTCAACCTAGACAAAATCCCACATTTTACAACTGCTCAACCTATAACAACAACAGAGTTTGATTTGGAAGATGATGAATATGTTGTTAGAGATGATCATTGTAAAGGAATTTGGGTGGATACAAACTAGTAAGAAATTAGTTTATTCTATTGTAATAAATGTCCTTTTGGTTACTTAATTCATTGCATGATTAATATTCTTGGTCTTTACATTTACTTATTGTTTTATAAACGTGATGAAGTACATTTTCGGTTAATATTTTGATGCTTGAAATTGTCTTTTAACTTGTTCAAGATTCATCTTCAACCATTTCCTTCTTTTATATATGATTTTAATATTAACCAACATTGTAAGTCTAACATTTAATGGCAGTTTTAAAACCGCCGTTAAATGTTAGATTTACAATAGCTGTAAAATTTACGCCACTCATAAAACTGCCGTGAAATGTTATTTTTAACTGCCATTAAAAGCCTTTTTTTTCTGGTTTCCATTTAATTTGGGGTAGTGTTATTTTTGTTATCTTTTTTGTGTGATGTAGCTAGTTAGCTTATGGTCAGTTCTTTGTCATATGCTTCATCGAGGCCTCATGAGCAAAGAACGGTGTTAAGCTATGCTATTGTATCTATGGTCTATGGTACTAGAACCTCTTTCAACATCCTGTAGGATGCAAATGTCGTGAACTATCAAGATCGATTGACTGATGCCTCATGTAAAATACTCCTAAAATATAACTATTATTAATTATTTAGATCAATTTTGTACCCAATATAATTTAAAAGTAATATTATAAATAAATTTAATTTATTTCAAAAGATATAACTATGGTAGAAAAGAGTTTAACTAAAATTTAAATGAACTCTACCATGGTTATAAAAATACTTTCCTTAAAATATAAATAAAGCAATAGGACATATAAGTATGCAAAATAAAATCTATTGTGGCAATATACAAATATTCTGTACATACCTTTAAAAGAAAAGGCTATGTAATTAATATAGCTTTACTCAAGCCTCTGAAGTTTTCTCTGTGGTTCTAAGATAATAATATAACTTGAAAATGTTAATAATAATAGTGTGAGACAAATGTCTTAGTAACCATTAATTCTACTCATTGTATATACTAACATGTGTTCACGAGGTGTCAGGTGGGACCTCACAAAGTAAAATATATACAAAATAACATATTATTATAATAAAATCAAATGGATAACCTAACCAAGTTCCTCTCATCAAACCAACCGAACCAACTTATTCCAGCTGACCGAACCCATGGGCTAGTGATATTGACCACTCAAACAGCTAACCAATCAAGTGGTATGGATATGTCAAAATCCACAGAGCACCTGACCGAATATTCCCCCTCGGTAGACAGGTGGGGGTGTCGTAGTCCCTCAGTAAATAGATGAGATACATCTCTCGATAAACTGGTAGGACAAAAGCCAACCATCAAACTCTAATTGAGGCTATACTACGTGGTAGAAATACAACTCAATCTTCACCCATCTCTAATGCATAATTCTCAAAATAATTATATTAATCAAAATCTCAATAGCTTGGTAAATATCACAAAAAGTGTTTTTCTCAAAATAATAACTTTTTTCAATTTTTAATATTAAGATATAATAAGTTTATAATCTTAACTCAAACTTTCTAAATTAAACTTTAAATCCCACAAGACTATTTTTAATAAAAATAATAAAATAAATTTTCTCAATATAATTATATCAATATCAATAGATTTATATATATATCAAAACACTTACAAACATCACATTAGCACACACAACGAGTAGAAAGTGGTTACCTCTCGCCTAAATATATGAATAATTACCACAAAAGATCTAAAAGATACATCTTAGCTCTGGGTGAGTTGAACTAAGGGCGTGTTTGGGAGGAAAACAGAGGTGAGATTCTTTGGGAACGGGAAAGGGACTAAGAGAGATGACTAAAAAGAGAAGAGCCAACTCAATAATCAAGTCTGAGGAATAACTTAGGGCCTTAACTCTATTTATAAAGTTATAATAATAATTCAAAATTCAAATCTATATCTAAATCTGAACCCAAATCTTAATAACTTTCTAACTAATAATAATAATCAAATCATAAAACTATAAGTAAAGATAATGATAGAATAATCCAGATATCTTATTTTATTGAAAATAATAAAAAGATACTAAACTATAATAATTTAATTAGATAATATTTTTAAGTTATTAATAAATAATATTTTTAATTATATTTAAATATAAGAATAAAAATTGGGATGTTACAACTCTCCCCTCTTTTTAAAAATTTTATCCCCAAAATTTAGCATACTCTAAAGCATCCTTATTTTATTTTCTAATAGTTTATCTAATTTTTCACAATTTCTTCCCTCCAAAGGATGCAACCCACTATAATAGGTAAGTATTATATTATAAATAATTTATAAATAACATGGAAGGATATGTGTAAATAATGTATATTGCCACTACTATACAATGCAACATAAATAAAAAACATGCTCTAAAAAAGAATTAAAAAATAGAAATAAAAAAATAAAAGTCCAATAGGTAATGGCCCAAAATTTAAATGAAAGTCTTGTTGCAAAAAAAAAAGAATGGAGTTAAATGCAATTAAAGCCATAAGGCCGAAGGAACAAAAAGTAAAAAGGATTATATCAAAAAATAAAGTAAAAAGGAAAGGAAAAAAAACATAAAGTCCAATACATAACAGGGCCTACAATTGTTACTGCACAGAATAAAATTGTTTTTTAAAAAAAACTCAAGGGCCCAATACTTGAGAGTCCAATTTAAAAAAAAAAGGTGATAAAAAACAAAATGGCCCAAGCGCAATTGATAAGAAAAAGAAAAAGAAAAACAATAATAAAAAAATAAGGGCCCATAATCGTTACTGCAGATTTTTTTTTACACACAAATACTGAACACAGAAAGCTATATTTATAAAAAACTAATCTAATTTCGATTTCCTCTGCCATTTTACTCCTTTAATAGGTGAACAACTCTCTCAGCCAATGGCGATAATTCTCACTGAAAAAAAGAAGCAAACTTGGATTCCTCCATCCTTGGAGGAAGACGATCAACTGTTACAAAGTGCAAAGAATATTAAGAGTGGGGTTAAGATCACGGGAGGAAATGCTTATCAACAGCAATGGCCAAAAGTAGGAACATAGTCAAATGGATATTATGTTTGGGGGCTATCTTTTGCTAAAAAAATTGAAAGACACTGATAAAGATAATGATCAATCTGAAGAGGATTGTGACGAGGAGGAGAGCTTGTATTCTGATGATACAATGTCTGAAGAGGTTGGCCAGGATACAGAGATGGATAAGGAGGAACCTCTTTGCCAAACAAACGAGTATCCGGTAAGAAATTTTCCCACTTTTATGTTTTTCGGTCAAATGAAGAAACGTTTATTTAGAGCCTGGTGAAGGCAACAATTATTAAGCTACTGGATAGAACTACTGAATTCAAGGCTTTACAGACAATATTACAAGCTTTGTGGGCTAAATGTGGAAATATCAATCTCATTAACATAGGACATAGATGTTAGAAATTAAACATCTTAAACACATAATAATCAATCCAGATTATCATATACATAAATAAAAAATGCAACGAAAACTCAAAATTACCTCTTGCCGTTAGCTTTATTGATCTACATCTGAGAAGAAATGAAAACAATAGAAATACCTGTGAATCAGATAACACTGTTAGATAAACAATAGGTTCTTCCAGTTAGTGATTAGGCACAGTGATGACAACTTGTGTACTGCCGTCACCAGTGGGAAACCTTTGAGAGGGAGCTGAGAAATTAGGTCTCGCTCTGGACTCAGAAAAACAGTCGTACGATAAACTGAATTGTCAAAATTGTTAATTTCCACCATCAGGAAATTAACCTTAAATAAACTGAGTCAACAACCCACCTTGGACCAGGCCTAAATGACTACGGGCCACACTTAAAAATATTTATTAATTATCCTAATTAATATTTAAATAGGTTATATAATATAATAAATATTTCACATTCTCCCACTTGGCCCGTATACTCAATGTCATTGCCCCGTCTAGGTAAACTGATGTCATGCTACAAGAATCATGGCGATAAGTCCTCTATGTTCGAGTATTACCTTCCATGTATTATAGGTAGCACCATCACTTAATGGGTATCACAATATACATGAACTCAATGTTCATTCAGTTCTTGTCTTAATGTTTATCAATTTCAACAGCACAAATGTATACAATCACAAATTTGAAATGATAAACCACAAAATGTAATTTCATTGCTCATACCTCCACTAATCAAAAGTTGGACGAAGTCCCATATGAGGTACATGTGTCACAAAGACGTTCGGCTTCAATCCTTTCATCAAAGGATCAGCCAACATATCCAATGTACTGATGCGTTCAACAGAAACTTGGCCATCCTAAACTCTTTCTCTCAAGCAAAGGAATTTAAGTTCCACAAACTTGCTTCAACTTTTATTCCTTTTGTTGTTCGCTATGGCCACCGCAGCTGCGTTATCACAGTACATTCTGATTGGCTTAGAGACTAAATCCATAATCTTAAGCCCAGCAATGAAATTCCTTATCCAAATAGCTTGTGAACTTGCTTCAAAACATGCAATATACTCAGCATCACCAGTAGAAGGAGCTATTTGAGTTTGCTTAACGCTTCTCCAGGATATAGCTCCTTCTGCCAATAGAAAGATGTATTCAGATATAGACTTATTCGTGTCTACGCATCCTCCAAGATCTGAATCTGAGTATCCAATTACGTCAAGATTGTCTGTTCTCCTATATGTGAGCATGTAATGTTTAGTGACTTGTAGGTATCTAAATACTTTCTTTGTAGCTGTCCAATGTGCTTCCCCAGGATTACTTTGGTATTTCCCAACATACCCACAGCAAAAGCGATGTCAGGTCTTGTACAAACTATGCATACATCAAGCTTCCTACCGCTGAGGCATATGGGACCCTTTCCATCTGTTTCCTTTCAAGCTCAGTTTTAGGACATTGTTTTAGACTGAATTTATTTCCCTTTTCAATAGAAGCCACGTTAGATGAATAGTTCTGCATTATGAATTGTTCAAGAATCTTGACAATGTAAGCCTCTTGAGACAAGCCTACAAGACATTGGGTTCTATCTCTATGGATCTTTATTCCAATGACATAAGATGCCTCACCCATGTCTTTCATGTCAAAACTCTTGAACAAAAATTGCTTCACCTCACGCAATAAACCCAGATCATTGGTAGCAAGTAGAATGTCATCCACATATAAAATCAAGAATACGATCCTGCTCCCACTAGCCTTGTGGTATATACAGTCATCTATGATGTTCTCAACAAAACCAAATGATGTGATCACTTCATGAAACTTCAAGTACCACTGCCGTGAAGCCTGTTTCATACCATATATTGATTTCTTCAACTTGCATACCAAATATTCTTTCTCTTCTGCAATAAACCCCTCAAGCTGTTTCATATAGACTTCTTCCTCTAGTTCACCATTGAGGAAAGTAGTCTTCACATCCATTTGGTGCAACTCCAGATCAAAATGTGCAACAAATGCCATGATGATACAGAAAGAATTCTTCTTAGATACAGGTAAAAAAGTTTCACTGTAATAAATTCCTTCCACTTGAGTGAAGCCCTTAGCAACCAACCTAGCCTTGTATCTGTCGATATTACCTAGTGAGAGTCTCTTGGTTTTATAAACCCATTTTAGCCAATGGTATTAAACCCACTAGGCAACTTTACAAGTTCCCAAACATGGTTGTTTTCCATGGAATTCATTTCATCAATCATAGCATCATGCCACAACTTAGAGTTCGCACTCTTCATCGCCTGAGTAAACGATAAATGATCATTCTCAATACTTACATCATAGTCAACTTCAGCAGAATACATTATGTAGTCATCAGGTAATGCCGGTCTTCTTTCTCTAGTTGACCTCCTCAATTCGACTCTTGGGTTAATTCAGATTGCTGAATAAGGACACCCTCTATCATATCTTGTGGTAGTTCCACTTGTGTGATAGGTTAACTATCCGGTATGTGTCCATCTTGTTCAGCATCGTCAACTTGAGCTACAGGATCTATATCACGTTCAATGTCAATCCTAACAGTAGGAATGTCAATCCCAATTGTAGGATGATCATTAACTATCGATGTCCCTTCATGAACGATGTTAGTGGTGCGCTCAATATGATTATCTGTGGACAATCACTCCCACTAATCATATCATTCTCAAGAAACTTGGCATTCCTAGACTCAACAAAACTTTTAGAAGGTGGAAGACAATAAAACTTATAACCCTTAGACTTCTCCGCATAGCCTACGAAGTAAGCTCTAATAGTCTTGGGGTCCAGCTTCTTCTCTTGTGGATTGTACACTCTTACTTCAGCAGGATAACCCCATACCTTGAAATGATTTAAACTGGGTTTCCATCCTTTCTAGATTTCAAAGGGTGTCTTAGACACTGCCTTTGTTGAAACCCTGTTTAATATGTATATGGCTGTTTTGAGTGCTTCCTTCCACAAAGAAGATGGTAGTTTGGAGCTACTCATCATGCTCCTAACCATATCCAGCAAGGTCCTATTTCTTCTTTCAGTTACACCATTCATGCCAGGTGATCCAGGCATTGTATATTGGGCTACTATACCTTGCTCTCGAAGCAAATCAGCAAATGGACCTGGCGCTTATCCTTCACTAGTGTATCTGCCATAGTACTCACAACCACGGTCTGATCTCATAATCTTGATTGGTTTCCCAATCTATTTTTCTACTTCCACTTTATATTCCTTGAAAGCATTTAGTGCTTCACTTTTATTATAAAGCATGTAGACATACATGTATCATGAGTAATCGTCAATAAAGGTGATAAAGTACTTTTAACCATGCGCAGTCAAATCAGGGAAACAAATATCCGTGTGTATAATTTCTAGCAATTCAGAATTTCTCTTAGCCCCTTTATGTGACTTATTGGTCTGCTAACCCCTAATGCAGTCCACACAAGAATCAAACTCCGAATGGTTCAAAGATGGAAGAATTCCTTCCTTGTTTAACCTTTTAATTTTGTCAACGGAGATATGTCCCAATCTCCTATGCTACAGGCTATAAGAATTTTCATTGATAACACTTCTCTTAGTACCACGCGAAACAGAAAAAGGTTGAGGCGAATCAGAAATAATTTTAAATAAGCCATCAATCATAACTAAATTTGCAATCAAAATAGAATTCCTTTTCAAAGTCATAAGTTTCTTAGAAAGAACTAAATGATAATCAAATAGAATGAGTTTTGACATAGAAATCAAATTCCTTTTGTAAGAGGGAACATAAAACACATCATAAAGTTCCAAAACATGATTATTTGAAAAGGTTATGCGAAAAGTTTCAACAGCTTTCACAGGATCTCCTCTCCCACTGCCTGAAATAACAGTTTCCTCATTGGGATGTGGAGGCCTGCTTGATAGAAAGCCCTGCGTGGTAGTCAAAATATGGATCATCGAACTTGTTGGAAATTGTGCCCTAGGGGCCAATCATTGTCTTATAAATATTATTGTTTTATGAATTTCTTAATTATGTTATCACATTATTTGCATGTTTATTGTGATGACCATCCTTGGATAACTCATGATCTTATCCTAAATGTCCCTGGTCGGTCATCTATGCAGGAGCAGATATGAAATAAGACCAGTATGACTTTGAAGATATATAGAGATATAAATCAAAGTCATAGGCACATGTAAGAGTACAGGGTGTTGGACCGACCCGCTATGAGAGAGCTACATGGGTTAAGTCATAAGCTTCTCTCATATACAAGCCATGTCACTATGCCCTTTGACCTGATATCATCATGGATTCCTACATGACAAACGCTCAGCTTTGACCTAGTCAAAAGTCAATTTTGACTGAGTGATCATACAGGCTATGTTCGGGCTCAGTGGTTTTTCATGCGGAGGAATGTGAATGGTCAAGATGGAATTTGTCCCTCATATTCATAGAGAGATATTACTGGGCCCCTCGATGAGTGAGTCTAAAAAATGTATGGCCATACTGTAATGGAAAGGTAGTTCTATTTCTATAGTCAGACTACTCAGGGATCGAGAAAGTAACGGTCAAGAACAGTAGGATGACGTTCTCCATGCCTTATCTATCACCAAAATATCGTGTGACAAAAGGGACATGATATGGTTGTATGAAAGGTTACATCGTTTATCGATCCTCATATGATTTGGGTAGTCATAATGTCTTGCTAGAGACCGCTTACGACTTGAGGGTCAGTATAGTAACTGGCCCACTGCCAACTTCATATGGGCCTACAGGATCGCACACAAAATAGCCCAACTCGAGCTGTGATGTCCAGGTTCATTGAATCTAAGACATGTCTTGATTTAATGAAGAATCTAGGGAGGATTTGTATATTTTTTATATATATAAATTTGTATATATATATTATATATAATATAAGAGATATTTGCAAGATTTAATTTATAAGGATAAATTAAATCTCTATCACTTTTGAATTTGAATTTAAATTGATATGATCTATTTGAATTTAAAATTTAAATTGATAAGATATCTCAAATTTGATTTATGAGAATAAATTAAATATAATTCCGTCTTATCTTTATTTTAAATTAAATAAATAGGTGAATTAAATCTGTGAGACGGATTTAATATAAACCATATTTATTTAATTAGTTTCTTATCAAATTATGCAATATATGATATTGTATTAATTTTAGAATTAATATAAGATTAATTCTGAAGCCCGACCCAATAAGAAGCCCGATAGCATCCTATATATTTGACATTAGGGGTTAGGGTTCGACAAATGGAAGAAAAAGGGGCAAGGAGAGTGCAAAAGGTTTATAGATAAGAAACTGCCGAAATAGAGACGGTGAGGACGGATTCTTGAGAAAGCCCTAGAGGGACAAGAGGCGTTAGCATGTCATTCATGATTGGAACGTTGTTCGTGTGGACACCGGTAGAGGAAACCGATCTAAGTCGTCGACTTCTTGTGATCGAGAAAAGAGCACTAGGTACGATGAAGTCGCGACCAGTTGACACATAGGTCGCGACTAAATTGTCATCTGAACGTCAGAAATCTGAAAAGAGACGACAGGTCGCGACTGGAAGTAGAGGAAATCGTGACTGAAAACTCCAGAGGCTACAGGTCTCGACTAGTAGCATAGAAAGTCGCGACTGAAAACTCCAGAGACTCCAGGTCTCGACTAGAAGCTGAGGAGGTTGCAACTGAAAACTCCAGAGGCGACAGGTCGTGACTAGAAGCTGAGGAGGTCGCGACTGAAAACTCCAGAGGCGAAGAGTCATGACTAGTGGATACTGAGGTCGCGACTGTAGCTCGAATACCGAAGGTAATACTTATTTCTCCTTGACTTAAACACATTCGGTAGATCCTGGCAAGGAATGGAAAAAATTTTTAAAGTTAATTTTCGCTGCGTGTCTTCCAATTCCCTTCAGAACCAGTGTCAATCCACTAAGTGTCATCATTAATGCTAGAAAGTTAGATTCAAAAGTAACACACAATGAAAGCATACCTCTCATCTCTATTACATGTTGCCTCACATCGCCAATACCTGTAAGCCTCATAGCACATAATTCAGACACGATGGCACCACCCATCTGCTTATCTATCAACTTGAATTGCTTATATAAGGCTTCCAAGTACCCTTTAGCTGTGTCGCACTTAGGGACTGCTCCCCTAATGCTTCTGGTGATCCTTTATTGCATAAGCAGAAGAGATAAGCGGTTACTCTGCTCCCACATATTATACCCTTCCTTTGCCTCTCTATCATTGGAGGCATCATCAGGTCTCATAAATTTTTCATACCTGAAGGCATAATCCAAATCTAAGAAACTGAGCTGCAGCAAAACATCGTCTCTCTAATCAGCATAGTTAATGCTGTCATCCAAGATTGTTTTGTTGCTCACATCAGCTATAATCCTGGGGTTAGCAATTGGATCTGCAAGATGAAAACAGACAAATATACAAATAAGCTCACAAGTAAAAATTGAAGCAATCACAAGTCACTGTGCCATATATGCATGCTTATCTCAAATGTAGCATGCAAGCAATATAAATACGTATCATCAATGTCTACCTATGGGTAAAGACATTAGCATTGCATGTATTTATATCAAGTGATTGGACTAGAAGCATTTGTAATTTTCCAATACCTGTGGGCTACCTAGAAAATAACAAGGCCATTCTATCCCACCCTAATTAAATGTACAATTATGAGATATCTACCTGTGGGCAAAGATAAATCATAGCTATACATTTAATTACAATTGATATTTCAAATCCATATGTGATTAATGAATGCATGCAACAAATTCAATAAACGAGGATGTTGTGGCTACTCCTCAAAGAACTGCACGCTAATCACAAATATCATTCATGTGCATTGAAAATCCAAATATGCACAACGTGATGGAGCAATTAATTCTCCCCTAATTAAATATACAATTATGAGATATCTACCTGTGGGTAAAGATAAATCGTAACTATACATTTAATTATAAGAGATATTTTAAATCCATATATGATTAATTAATACATGCAAGAAAATTCAATAAACAAGGATGCTATGGCTACTCCTTACAAAATTACATGATAATCACAAATATCACTTTACGTGCATATAACTCCAAATACGCACAACTTAATAGAGTATTTAACAAATTAATTTAATCAACAAATGTGACTAATTTAATCAACAAATGTGATTAAATAATTTAATTTAAATTCTCCCACTATTTCATGCACCCAAAAAATATTTAATAAATTAATTTCAACTCAAAAGATTTTTATAAAAATTAAATAATTAATTTAATTACCAAAGGAGAAATTAATACACAAAAATAGGCAATTAAATAACATAAAAATTAAAATTTGTAAACACCTTTTCCAAATATTAAAATAGTAGAGAAATTAATTTAAACATTTACAGTGCATGTAATAGTAATTAAAATATTCTGGAAAATTAAATTAAATAGGCAAAATAATTTTCTGGAAATAAAACCAAATGGCACATACATAAAAGTCCAAAACAGGGCCTAAAATTAATTTCCAAATATAAAAAACTAAAATTGTCCAGGCCCAAAAAGGTAAGTCTAGAAACAACAATTTTTTTTTGGTTCAGCCCAAAAATAGTCAGGCCCAGTAGGCTGCTAGGAGTAAAAAAAATATTAACAGCAACCAAAAACTCAATGGCCCATCATGCAAGCAGAACACCAAAAAAAATTCAGAAGCCCAAATGCAGGAGGCGGCCCAGACAACATTTAAAAAAAAATATCCTGTGGACCAAAGTCATGACGGCCCAATCTGTAACAACAATAAAAAAATTTCAGATGGCCCATTATCTGCAGCCTAGAACTCAAATGTTTTCAAAAAAAAAATTATCAGCCTGTAGATAATAAGTAAAAAGGTGCGTTTTAGTGTAGACTGAAACGCACCGTTTCGATTTTTTTTAATGATTTCAGGACCAAAAACTGACGGTCCAAAGCAGTTTTAAAAAAAAAAATATTTTCTGACAGCCCAAAACAACAGTACAGCCTAGCCAGAATTTTTTTAATGGGACGGCCCAAACACATCGGCCCAGCAGGAATTTTTTTTAAACGGAGCCCAGCGCCTTTAGTGAAACGTGTTAGGTCAACCTGAGTCGTGTTAGGTCAACCTGACTCAGGGACCCGAGGTGCAGCGATCTCCCGTGGCCGCGACGTGTCTCCTCAGCTGCAGCAACGCCGGAGACCTTACTACAGGGGATTTCTGGCAACTTCCGACGGCGACAAGCATGGCAACTCTGACGACCACACGATGGCGTCTCCCTCTCTCTCTGACGGCAATTTCACTGTGGCTTTGCACAGTGACACGCACGATGAGTCTTCTCTAGATTTGCTACTCGCCGCGCCTCCATCGTGCCGTCATGGTGATTCTTGCTGTCACAACAACCTCCATGGCTGTTTCTTCTCCTTTTCTGGCATCTTTAATGGCAGTCTCATGGTGACGATGACTCACGGTGGCTACAAGATGGCTAGTCTCTTTCTCTTTCTCACTCTCGCCGCGATAGTCAACAGAAGAACAAAAGAATGTTATAAAAAAAATGACAAATTATGATATATAAGGTTCCATATATTCTTTATTTTTTCCCACAGTGTTACTCATAAAGAATAAAGATCAATAACCAAGGCAAGGTAATCTGAAAACCTGCTTTGATACCACATGTTAGAAATTAAACATCTCAAACACATAATAATCAATCCAGATTATCATATACATAAATAAAAGATGCAACAAAAACTCAAAATTACCTTTTGCCATTAGCTTTATTAATCTAGATCTAAGAAGAACTGGAAATAATAGAAATACCTATGAATCAGAGAACACTGTTAGATAAACAACAAGCTCTTCCACCTGGTAATTAGGCACAGTGATGGCAACTTGTGTACTGCCGTCACTAGTGGGGAACCTTCGAGAGGGAGCTGAGAAATTAGGTCTCGCTCTGAACTCAGAAAAATAATCGTACGATAAACTGAATTGTCAAAATTGTTAATTTCAACCATCAGGAAATTAACCTCAAATAAACTGAGTCAACAACCCACCTTGGATCGGGCCTAAATGACTACGGGCCATACTCAGAAATATTTATTAATTATCCTAATTAATATCTAAATAAGTTATATAATATAATAAATATCTCACAATAGATTCTATGTAGTTAAACTTTCCAATAAGGAGGATTATTTAATGCTCTTACAGGTGATTCGTGGATGATCTACGACCACTATCTTACTGTTAGACTGTGGGAGGGGAGTTCAAACTGAAAAAAGTAAAAATAGACAAGGTGGCTGCTTGGGTAAGAGTTTTAAAGATGCCTCTGGATTATTATGATGAGGAGGCATTGACGATTATTGGCAACAGGATTGGGGTAACTCTTAAAGTTGACATGAACACCACATGTCAACTGAGAGGGCACTATGCTCGTCTATGTGTCTTAGTTGATCTGGAGAAAAAATTGATGTCGGGATTTAAATTGGATGGTGAAGATTATTACCTGGAGTTTGAGGGTTTTCACTTGTTGTGTACTAACTATGGATATTATGGGCATCAGGGAGAAGCCTGTTTGAAAAAAACTAATCTGACTCGTAATGTTGATTCAAATTGTGATGAACATACAAATGAGGAGATTAAAAGTGGGAATAATGCTAATAATTTAACTGGAGATACAGAACAATGGCGAGTTGTTCAAAAAGCTTGTCGGCTATAGAAAAATAAAGACTGCAAAGCTGAAGCTTCACGGAAGGGAAACAGTGGCTCACGATTCGCTATCCTGGAAGAGGTGACAGAATGGCTAAATGACGTGGAAAGAAATAAGGAAGTTCGGACATAAGGGGTTAAAGAGCTGTTGGAGTCATCTTAAATCAAGGGAACGGTGCAAATATGTGTAATGGAAGGAAGAAGGAAACAAAGAACGAACAAGAATAACGTTGGAAGTAGAGGTATAGAGTGGGTAGGTCTACGAGAGTCCAATCAATTAATTAATGAAGTAGAGAAAAAATGGGTTTCAAAGGAAAGAGAAAAGAACGATAAATGATGAGAACATTGGGGGAGGAATAATGGTAGAAGCAAAGAAGGGAGTTGATGAAGGGGAAGAGAGAGAGAATGATGTTGATGGAAGTGTGATAGGTAATGGGAGAGGGAATGATGTTAACGTAAGTATGATTGCCAACAAGAGAGGGTTAATGTTGACAGAAGTGTAAGGGGCACAAGAGAGGGAATGTTGTTGATGGAAGTGGGCCACATCAATAAGAGGAGCAAATGGATTTTGAACAAGCCCAAAAGGAAAAAAGAAATGCAAAAGAAGATAGAATTAGGTTTGAGGAACTAGATCCAGGAGACTATGGGCCTAAATACATGGGCTCAAGTCCAATTGAAATGGGTAATATAATATGTGAGGAAATTGTAGATTCCATGGTTGAAGAGACCCAATTTCTGCAAGGAACTTAATTGGGCCAGTTAAGATGGATATAGTTTTCACAAATTAATTTATGGATAGCTTATTATATTGGAATACTAGAGGGGTTTGTGATAATGTGCTCCTCAGAAATTTGAAGGCTGTATGCAGTGGTCCTAGACCAAATCTTATCATTTTGGCTGAAACAAAATGTGAGAGATTATCCTGATTTCAATTTCTTCATTCCTGGGGTTTTGATTATATCAAAACAATTCCAAGTTCAGGGTGGTCTGGAGGATTAGTTGCGGCCTAGAGAAGTAATGCAATCAAAATTTCAGGTAGAAAATCAACAATTTTTTCATTTTCAATGTGAGATTCGTGACAGGCCTCCTTTTTTGCTGACAGCTATATATGTCATTCCTCATTCCAATTTTTGTCAAATACTCTAGAAAGACTTAAAAAAATTATCTGTTACTATATTTACTTTGTGGGTTGTTTTTGGAGACATTAATGATATCCTTAAACCTACGGATAGAATTGGGGGAGTAAGTTGTCCTCACAACAAAATAAACTGGTTTCAAGACAAAGTTAGGGAGTGTGGTCTTTTAGATATGGATTTTTAAGGACCAAAATTTACATGGAAGGGACCTAGAATTTCTGGTTATTCTTGTCTATATGAAAGATTAGATCAAGCTCTAGCAAATTCTCGATTTTTACATCTTCAATCAGATTATATTTTGAAGGTACTTCCTAGATATCAATTTTCTGATCACAATCCTATTGCACTGCAATTCATGAATCAGTTTTGTGAAGAAAGGAATAAATCGTTCCATTTTGAAGCCATGTGGCTTACTCATGAAAATTTTAAAGACTTTTTATCAACTGCTTGGATTGATTTTGATGATTTTGACAAATCTTTAAAAATTTTGGGTGCTTCTTTGTCTGATTGGAATAAAAATATTTTTGGTTTTCTGGAAAAACAAAAAAGAATTTTATTAGCCCGTTTAAATGGAATTCAAAGTTCTCTAGCCTATACTCACTCGGTATTTTTAAACTCTCTTGAAAAGGATTTACAAGCTGAATTAGAACATATTTTGAAATTTGAAGAAATTAAATGGTTTCAAAAGGCTAGGATGAACTGGATCACTAAAGGGGTTAGAAATACCCATTATTATCATTTGAAAACAAAGATTAGGAGAAGAAGGAATAGAGTCATAACTCTTAAAGATGAGAGAGGAAACTGGATAGAAAATGAATCTGACAGATTGATATGGTAAAGAAATACTTTATGAACCTTTATAATTGGACTGATAATACATCATATATCTTACAAACAAAGTCTAATTTCCCTGATGACAAACAAAGTCTAATTTCCCTGATGAAGTTAAATCTTGTCTTGTTAATATGGCATATGTGCCTACTGATAAGGAAATTAAAGAAGCTCTCTTCTCCATAAGGCCTTATAAGGCTCCAGGGATTAATGGTTTCTCGCCAATCTTTTACCAAAATAATTGGAATGTGGTAGGGAGTTCTGTATGCAAATTTGTTAAAACTACTTTTCAAACAGGGTCCTTTGTAGATTCTGTGAATAAAACTTTGATTTCTCTTATACTGAAGAGAGAGCATCCTCAACTTATTAGTCATTTTAGACTTCTTGCCTTATGTACTATGCATTACAAGTGCATTACTAAAGTAATTGTTAGTAGATTGAGAAATGTTATGGATGATATTATTTCACCCTTTCAATCTAGCTTTATAAAAGGCAGGCACATTCAGGATAATATTATTGTTGGACAAAAAATCATGCACAGCATGAAGAAAGCTAAAGGTAAAACTAGGTTTATGGCTTGGAAGATTGATTTAAAGAAGGCCTATGATCGGATCAGATGGGATTTTATTCAGCAAGTTCTAATTGATGCTGGTTTGGATTGTAAGTTTATAAATCTTATTATGAGATATGTTACATCTGTGTCATATAATATGTTATTGAATGGATCTCAAACTGGATTTTTCTCATCTAAAAGAGGACTCCGACAAGGAGATCCTATCTCACCTATATTGTTTGTTCTATGTATGGACAGGTTATCCCATATCATTAGTGATTCAATTATTGCAGGTAATTGGAAGCCAATTTTGATATCTAGAGGTGGTCCGGCTATCTCACATCTCATGTTTGCAGATGATCTTCTTCTTTTTGGAGTTACGACTGAAAAGCAATCAAAATGTGTATTAAATTCTCTAGATAGATTTTGTCTAGCATCAGGCGCTAATATTAATAAGAGTAAATCATCAATATTCTTCTCTCCAAAGGTGAATTGCAATGTTAGAAGAAACATTGGTGATATGACAGGAATAGGGGTTTCTGCTTATATAGGGAAGTATCTAGGATTTCCAATCATCAGAGGGAGGAAACCCATAAATATTTTCAATACATCATAGATAGAGTTAAATCTAAACTGGCTACATGGAAAGAGAGTACATTATCAGTGGATGGAAGAATCACTTTAGCTAAATCGGTGCTAAGCTCTATTCCAGTCTATCCTATGCAAGTTGCTAAAATTCCAGTTGTTATGTGTCAAGAAGTGGAAAAGGTGCAAAGGAATTTTATATGGGGTCATGGTAATAGCTCACATGGATTTCATCCTATTGGATGCGACCAAATTACTATGCCTAAATTATATAGTGGTCTGGGATTCAAGAAAGTAGCATCCTTTAATCAAGCTATAGCCTGGAAGTTAATTAATGGTAAGAAAGGTTTATGGGTAGATGTGCTCCTATATAAATATATGTTAAGGAATGAAGAAAATCTATTGGATGCAAGGAAAGGAGACTCCGCATTATGGAAGTTCATTTCTCAAAGCAAGACATTGTTCAAGCGGGCACAAGATGGCATGTTCAAAATGGAAAACTAGTGAATTTTTTACCAACAAGTGGCTGTTTCCTGATAAAACTTTAAAGGATTTGTGTATTCGTCAAGTTAAATCAGAGGAAGAAAATAGTAAAGCATATTGGATTACTAATGGGACATAGGATTTCCACAGACTTGCAACTATTATCCCAAGTAATGTCTTTCAGAGGTTGTTTAGCATGTTTCCACCTACATCGGAGGTGGGAAATGATTTGATGGTGTGGAATGCTACGAATAACAATACTTTTACTATTAAGAGTGCTTATTTTTTTAATTGAGAAGCAATCTGATAATACATATAGCGATGTTTACAAAGATATTTGGAAGTGAAGAGGTGCTGAGCGTATTCGTGTCTTCATGTGGATATCCTTTAATAATGATTACCTACTAATGCTTTGAGAAATAAGTGGTCTTCAACAAATGCAAATTGTCAATATTGTAATGAGGATACTGAAGATATATTACATATACTCCGGGATTATTCCTATGCTAGACAACTTTGGAATAAACTTTTAAATCCCAGATGGAGTTTATTCTTTCTTTAAAGCTCATTTACGAGATTGGTTTTCCATGAATTTTGAAAAGGAGTTTGGAAATAATGGTATTTGCAATTGGAGATTAATTTGGGGAATTTCCATTTGGAATTTATGGAAGTGGAGGAATCGTGCTATTTTCGATAATGAATTTTTTAAAACATTGGATCCTTACTTGGTAATAATGTAAACATGGAAGAGTTTTGTATAGTTTCAAGAGGAAAATTTAACTAATCATATCGATTCATCAATTACAATTGATTGGCAGCCTCCCCCCTCAAGATGGTTTAAATTAAATATTGATGAGGCTCATACTGTATCTAATAGTTGGGCAGGTTGTGGAGGAGCTATTTGAGATCAGTTAGAAAGTTGGGTAATGGGATTCACAAGTTTTCTTAGTTCTTGTACTTTGTTGAAGATGAACATAGGCAATCTACAAAGAATTAAAGTTAGCTTTGGAAATATTATTTTGGAATCTGATGCAAAGAATGTAGTGGATATGCTATTGAACTTTAAAGATAATAGGTCTAGCTTATTAATGTCGCATATATACAGCCTTGTGAAACTATCTTGGGAGTTGAAAATACATTATATATCCAGAGAACAAAATAAACTTGCAGATGCGTTGGCAAGGGACGGGTTAAATAATTCAACAGTTTTATATGATTGTCCTCAGTATTTGAGAAATCTTGTGGTAAAATAGTGTTTGGGATATAATCCCCTTATATACTAATAGTTTACTTTGGGCGTTTAGCCCTCTCTTATACCAAAAATAAAAATAATCCACGCCCTTAAATCCTTAAAAATAAAAAAAAAATGTCCAACACTAAATTGAAAAAGAAAAAATATATATATATGTACATAGAGTAAAAATGGCACTGTAGAAAAACGGTAAACTTTTCTTCCTCTTCTTGTTTTTTTAACAACAAAATAAATTCATAATATATCATAAGGAGGATCTAGAACCTAAGCTCTTATATCAAATTATAAAATCCTCCTAAAATACAACTATTATTAATTATTTAGACCAATTTTGTACTTAATATAATTTAAAAGTAATATTATAAATAAATTTAGTTTATTTCAAAAGAGCTAATTATGATATAAAAGAGTTTAACTAAAATTTAAATGAACTCTACTATGGTTATAAAAAGACTTTTCTTAAAATATAAATAAAGTATTAGGATATATAAGTATGTAAAATAAAATCTATTGTGGTAATATACAAATATTCTACACATATATTCAAAGGAGAAGGTAATACAATTAATATAGCTTCACTATGGACTAGTGATATTCACTACTCAAACAGCTAACCGATCAAGTGGTATGAATAGGCCAAAATTCACAGAGCACCTGACCGGACCATGGGTCCATGCTCCCTCGGTAAACAGGTGGGAGTGTCGCAGCCCCTCGATAAATAAGTGGGGCACGTTCCTCGGTAAACTGGTGGGATAAAAGCCAACCATTGAGTTCTAATAGAAGCTATACCATGTGGTAGAAATACAACTCAATCATCACCCATCCCCAATGCATAATTCTTAAAATAATCATATTAATCAAAATGTCAATAGCTTGATAAATATCACAAAAAAAAGTTTTTCTCAAGATAATAACTTTCTTCAATTTCTAATAGATATAAGAAGTTTATAATCTCAACTCAAACTTTCTATATTAAACTTTAAATCCCATAAGATTATTTATAATAAAAATAATAAAATAAGTTTTCTCAATATAATTATATCAATACCAATAGATTTATATATATCAAAACACTTACCAATATACATTAGCACACACAATGAGTAGAAAGTGACTACATCTCGCTTAAATATATGAATAATTATCACAAAAGATCTGAAAGATACATCTTAGTTTTGGGTGAGTTAAATTAAGAGCGTGTTTGGGAGGGAAACAGAGGTGAGATTCTTTGGAAACAGAAAAGGGATTGAGAGAGATGACTAAAAAGAGAAGAGTCGACTTAATAATCAAGTCTGAGGAATAACTTAGAGCCTTAACTCTATTTATAAAGTCATAATAATAATTCAAAATTCAAATCCGTATATAAATCTGAACTCAAATCCTAATAATTTTCTAACTAATAATAACAATCAAATCATAAAACTCTAAGTAAATATAATGGTAGAATAATTCAGATATCCTATTTTATTGGCGTTATTTATTGGGGAATAAGGCTCTGCGAGAATGTTCGTATCATGACTTTCCCAGAGCGTTGGAGACTCAAGGGGTGGTTCAGATCACATCGTGGGCTTTAGGCTATCACGAACTAATGAATGACACTTCCTCTGTGTTCTTCCAAGCTTACTTATAGCTGTTGCTGGTTTTCTTTGTTTTCATTTCTGTTTTCCTATAACTCACAACGGGCCTGGTGCATTACTGAGATGTTTTAGGTTAGATCTTGCATCCTTCAGTAGGCTCAAACTTTTTCAGGTACTTCATTTTATTTATAATAAAATTGTCCTATAATAACCTATCGTTTATGGGTTCAGTTAGTGAAAGGATGAGACATACGATTATTTGGAGCGTGTTCGATCCCTGGGGAGTACCATTTTATTGTAGTTCTAGTCGCAGCGCTTGGAGAGGAATCCTGACTAGATTGAGCCTGAAGGTAATTGACAGGTCACCCTGCCTAACATTGTTATCACCTAGGAGGAAGGGAGACTTTGTCCTACCTTGGATCGTGGGTGAGTCCAACCCCTCTCCAAAAATTACTGTATCAAAAATAAATTGTCCTATAATAAAAATATATAATATAATATTATACATATGTATTTTAGAGAGATTAATTTATATTTGTTATAATTAAATAATTTATTTAATTTCTTTAGTTGGTTCAAATTAGTAAAGTATCTTTTAATTATTTTTTTGGCCAAAACAAGTCCATTTTATTAATAACAAGTCCATTTTATTAATAACCAAACAAATAGGGTACAGACGCCAATAGCCCAAAGGCCAACAAGACCAAAAACAAAAAAGATTCAAGCCTACAGTACAAGCGACAAAACCAAATAAAACACCAAATGTAGGTGCCTGCAAAAAAAAAAAAAAAAGATGGAAAACAAAACCAACATTACAGCAAAATCCTATAAGGTCTTATCCAATGCCACACTTGGCACCATCACATAAACCAGTAGCAAAAAAAGAAGCTGCAGAGAAATCCTCACCCAAGCTTCTGCACAGACCATCAGACCACACTTGGCAATGAGCTCTATCCACATTCAAAACCTTGGCAAGAGAGAGCGGGGGTCGCTGGACCGAATCTTCAAATATCACTCCCTTTGAGCCAGACACTACTAGCCAGTCAGCAGCTTCATTCAAACTTCTAGGAACCAGAGCAAATGAAGAATTGGCTAAAGAGCTCATCAACACCAGTATGTCCTCAACAATTACTCTACTACTCCACTCGCACCCAATTTCAGATTTCCTACAAATAGCATTATATAAGCATTCACAATCGTTTCAAACACATACACCCCAGGCCCATATTGTTTAGCCATGATAATAGCTTTCCTAACAGCAAAAGCTTCTGCCATGAATGCAGAAGATGCCTCAACAGCATCTGAAAAGCCATGCACAACCAAGCCATTATGCTCTCTAAGATTCACTCCCACCCCAGCTTTACCAGATTTACAATCAAAATTTACCTTAATCACATCAGCTTCAGGTGCCTGCCAGAATTTGTCATTAGATGGCTTCATCTTCTTCTTCTCTACCATCCACCCCCTAGCCACCCAAAAATCTGACACCAGCGAAACAGCATTCCGAATGATCCTCTCAGGCTTCAATTTAGATCCCTGTGCACATCTATTTTTCCATGCGTTCCAGCATATTGAAACCAAAATTGCAATCTGGTACATCTGAACCATTTTTATTCCCCATCAACTGCCATAACCACTCCTCAAATCTTGTAATGTCTTTCTCCCTTAACCTGATACTTAGTGGAGATCCAAACCATACCTTCTTTGCGCACACACATAAAAGTAAACCATGTTCTATTGTTTCATTAAATTAAAGGCTAGAAGAGTACTATGGAAATACTTTTGTCTACCTTTTTAGGGCGTGTTTGACATCACGGTAGGAGCATATAAGTTGCCCTTTTTTTTCTTTGCTTCAAAAGCTCCTTTCAGGCCATTCTTTATATTTTCCATCACGTTCCTGAAAACTCACTTAAGAGCCCCAACGTGTAGCAGAAATGAAGTAGCTTTAGGTTGCTTCAAGAAAGAAAAAAATAACTCATGTTGTCTCCAGAGAGTTGGCTTCTCTCTCCTCTACCCTTCCCCTCCTCTTCCCTCATCTTCACTTCGCAACTATTAGATTAAAATTTCAATGATCCAAATTTAGCTTCTCATAAAACTATTCTTATAATTTTATATAAAAATATTAAAAGAAATTTAAATTCTTAAAATTTGATATGGTCATTTCACAAAAAGAGTAAAAAATGAGAAGTTATAATAATAATAATAATAATAATAATAATAATTTACAGTTGTGAGCTCTTCTAACAAATTTCAGTAGTTTAAATTTATTTATGTATTTTTTAAGTAAAATTATAATAATACTTTGATGAAGTGTTAAATCTAGACCATTAAAATTTTCATTCAATAACTATGACAGGAAAAGGAGGGCAGAGGATGGGAAATGGTAGAGGAGAGAAGCTAAATCCTCGCAATGGAGAGAGGGGGAAAGCAGTGGAGAAAAAAAAAACAAGAAGAAAAGGGGTCCTATAATAGAAGAAAAGACACGATTAGAGAATGGAAAAAAGGGTCTCACCTTCCTTTAATAAAAAAGAAAATTATTCTAAAAGAACCAATAACTTGATGTTTGTAAAAGTTCCCTAAATAAGAAAACATTAAATAATAAAATTTGCCAAAAATAATATTCAAAGAGTTTATGTACATAAATCACGTTAAATATATATAATTAAGTGTTTTTGAGTAATTACAATTTTTTCCAATAATATATTAACTCTTTTTATTTTGATAATTTTAAGTTTAATATTTCTGTTACAGTTATCAAATTATATATAATATAAATATCTTTAATAAAACTCATATCTTTTTCAGTCATTTTATATCTAATTTTTTAATTATATCATCTAAATAAATTTTAATTTGTCAAACCAACATTTTTTTATAAAATCCTATTTAAATATAAGTCGACTTTATAAAACAGTTAAATTTAAATCATCAAAATATAATTGTAATACGTCATAACTGTGTAAATCAATATTGCGGTTGTTTACTTTTGAATTCTCAAGCAAAATTTGGGAAGAAAGGGATGAGTTTGAAATTCTATTGGAAAAGTTAGGATTTGAAGATAAAACAGGCATAACATGTAACATGTAGTACATGATACGAATTTGAAAAATAAGTTCTACTAGTCATTATTTATAAATATTATAATTTTTGTTAAACACTTTGTTAGAAATATTGATGTATAAATAATATTGAACATATTGATGTTCACCCATATTGAAAACTTTGTTATATATCTACTCATCAGGTGAAATCTTTGGATTTGCTAGAAAAATAATTTTTTTTTTCGTAAAAAGGGACAAAATATGCTTCCTATTATAAAAATAAGAAAGTGAGAGTAGAAAAGAGGATAGCAAGACAAGAATTTATGGGAGAGAGCAAAGGGAGTATTTTTCATTCATATGTGTATGTTTTTCCATTTTTCATATGCTTTGTACATTGCCTCTATTTATAGGCCTCCAACCCTTAAAGCTAATACAAAAGTTACAAAAAAATAAATAGTAACATAATGTCATTTACAATAAGAAACTCCTCCAAGCAATTCATTGAGGACATTAAGAGAAAATGAATCCTAAGGCTTGGTGGTTATGGACATCCATTTTTCAATATTTATAACACTCCCCCTTGGATGTCCATAATCAATATTGTGCCTCATTAAAACCTTACTAGGAAAAACGTTGTGGGATAAAAACCTAGTGAAGAAAAAAGAGTACATAATATATATTGGAACTGTCTCGTTAAAAACCTTACCAGGAAAACCCAGTGGGATAAAACCTTGGTTAAGGAAAAAAAGAGTACAACATGATCTTTACTCCCCCTGATGATAATATCACATTTAGTTATCCTTATTATCACATCATGTTTATCCCCTGATGAAAATATCAGATTTTCGACATCACTTTCTCAATAGAGTGTATTATTTTTCAAGTAGATTATTTCCAATACTTTTTAAGCATATCTTTATTAGTCGAACCTATCATGATGCATTCTCATCATATATTTTTTCAACATATTTTCTGGATATATTAAATTACCAACACACTCTTCACTTGCCTTATGCATTCAAATCTCAATTTCATTATCTATTTTTGTACCTGTAGGAACTTAATTTTGCCAATAAAATTATAACATGCAACACCAACACAATAGGTAAATATAATAGAATAAATATATAGGACTTCTAGTCTATTAAATTTTTTATAGACAAAATGATCATAGTAAAAATCTAAAGATTATAAAATTCTTGAGTATTCAACTTTAGACATTTCTTTTATATGCTTAGGCATTTTAAATCCTTAAAAGATTATCATATAAATTTTGTTATTAGATAACCATATGCATAGGCTATAACAATATTGATCAGACACCTATTTTATTTTCTTATACAGCCAGACTAGTAATATTTGCAAAAAAACTGTTACATCCACCACAAAATAATATGTCTCTTCGTAATCAACATTATCTCTTTATGAAAATTTTTATTTTCACATAAATGTCCATATATTCCATAATAACTTCACATTCAGATATTTGGACTATAGGTCTATAATTTTTATATATTGAAAAATATAATTATATTTTCATTACGTCTTTGTCCTTTTACTTTTCCTTTTGGCCAAAATTTTTTTCTGTCTACTTCACATGATAGATCTACATACAAGATCTTTATTTGATCACGTGATATTATTAAAACTATTGTCAACAAATTTATATTTTTGATTCCATTTTTTTATTTTGATATAACTTATTGAAATCTCTTTATTACATTTCAGGTACCTGAATCTCTTTTGAGTTTTTCGCGAGTAGTTATTTCTTGGCACTCTTCTGGAGTACCTGCCTCCTTAATATGATCATCTTAATTACATGTTCCTTTATTTTCAATATCATATTTGTAACTGATTAGTGTTTCATGCTTCAGGCATGTCTCAATTTCATTTATATTAATTGGACAATTTTCAGCTAGAATTTGAGGTCAACAATTAATCTAGCAGATATTTTATAATATTTTATGAACTTTTGGTTCATACTACTCTATTTGAGGATCTTGCATTTGATAATAATAATACATTCATTGTGCTCCTCTTTTCCAGCTATTAAATTTCTCCCCCATATATTGGAAAAACTTTGTCTAATGACAAACAATTAATCATGTAGTGTAAGTCTCCTAGATCCATTTGTTTTCTTTAGAACATTCTTGTGTTTAATTTAGAGACAAACAAGAAGAAGGAATTTCTTACCCAACATGTATCACAACTTTCTTTTAATATCCATCTATGTACATTGTGATGGATCAATAGAAATAAGCATTGCACATTCAAAAACATCTGGCTCCTGACCAAAAGCTAATTTTATTGGGAGAATTTTGTTGGCTTGATGTGCATTGTAATATATCATATCAACTATGCCAACATAAAAATAAAAATCTTGTTCTTATAAGCATTGATCCAGCTACCAATGGAGGCATTAATAAATAATTTTGCTAATATATAATTTCACTAGTATCAGAGAATATTTTCAGGATTACATATTCTACAAATTGTGTACTCAACATAATGATGTATTTAAATAAACTTACAAACTTCCGGTTGTAAACTTATAATAATCACACATGTAACCATCTTATAGATGCATTTATCAAATTTAGTAAATATTTATATGGTTTACTTGCTATCTGAATGGGCCCATATAATATGACTTTGATATATTTCCAAAATATAGAAATCCAATCCAAATAATAACTAGTAATATTCTCCTGATCAATTTTGTTTGAGAACAAGCAACACATATAATTTCTTAAATTTTATAAAATATTAGCTATTTATAAAGAATCTTCTAGTTCTTCATAATCTTCAATAATTTATTATATCATATATATGATCTATTGTGATCAAATAAATCATGCTAACAATAAATCTATTTGGCTCAGTAAACTTCTAACCAACAATAAACTTTTCAGTTTTTATAACATATGACTCAATATGACATCTATTTTTAGGAGATCATCAATTTGACTTTTATCAATATCTAAGTAGAATTTTATCCAATGTTGACTCACATTTGTATACCAAAGATTTCTCCCTTAAGTGTGAGTCATATAAATATGTTTTCATTATGGAAGTCTAGGTGCTTCCCATCAAATATATAATTAGGCATTTTAATATAATCGGGTTATCAACTTCAGACCCTTTTGTGAACTGAAGTTTTGATATATGGGTCATAATTTTTTTTATTATTAATTCTTTTTCTATCCAAAAGAAAAGATGTCTTATCCCAAGAAAATATGTTTTAGTTTTTCAGGAACTATATCAATTTTGTTACAAAAAATTCTTTAGGAATTGCTATATATTATTATTATATAATTAAAATACTCATTAATAATATACTTAAATTTACTTTTCTCAATACATATTTAACATAAGTATTTAAAATTATCTACCACATACATCTTCTCATAATATTTATACATATTCTCATAATATTTTTTTATAACCCAATAAATTGTAGATTTGCATCTCACATAAAATGGAACTGAATAAAATTAATAAATAATCATTACTTAAAATGAAGTCTTCAATAAAATTTTCACAAGTGATCTCCTTCTATCACAATATATTTAAATATATATATAAAATAAATACAATAAATTCTTCAATAAATCCCCAAATAGAAGGGAATAATAAATTGCTAACATTTTCTAATGAATACATAACTATACATAAATATATAGATTCATCATTCATGTTTGATAATTATATATTGTACATAAAAAAATTATTAAGCTAAAACTCCTTAATATAATTCATACTTATAATATTAATAATTTTTTAAATTATTCTAACTATTAAAGTATCCATAAATTTGATTTGTAATATATATAGTTTACATACACTACAAAAATGATTTTGTCTAACTAATTAAAGATCAACCTCAATTATTTATAATAATTTTTCTCATAAAATTAGATCAAATATCAATCTTCCAATTCAAAGTAATACACATATATAATTTTATTTTTGTAAAGTATTGAATTCTACCAATCATAATATGATGGATTGGCAAAATATCATCCAAAAATATTTCATAATATTTACAATAAAATTGATTGAATCATATTACAAACATTTAAATAAATCAAGTTTTAAATTTAAATTTGACATCGCTTTATTTTATTCTCCTAAATTTTTTATGTATCTTATTACATATTTTAAAAAAAAAAACCTTAATCATAGAGTTTACTCAAAATTTAACAATATATATATATATATATATATATATATATATATATGTCACTAAATTTTACAAACACTACAACAACTATATCATATACAACAAATTAAATTGCAATGTATACTATTATGATAAACCTATTGAATTCGTATAAATGATATATATTTACTTTTTATATATTTATATTTACAAATAAATTGGCATAATATTACTATCACAAAATGACCAATAACTTATTTTTAATTTAATCTATTTGGTTTCATATCAAATACTTATTAATATCATAATAACAATTACTTATAATTATTTGTCTCTCACAAATCATAATAAATTTAAATGCTAATAAAAATTAAATGTCACATACCTTTTATATTTATGGACATTTCTTCTCGCTTTACAATAACTCTGGGTATCTTTCTCCACAACTCTTTGCCTCGAACATAATAATTACTTTTAATATTTTTGATAAAACCTTATAATCATGTTGGTGTCATCACCGATTTTAATATTTAATTCTATTAGATTCATGTATATTTGTTCACATGACTTCTAGTCATATTTTAACATTTTCCTTTTATCCATGATTTATAGTCATATTGTAACATTTATTTTTTTTATTCATTTGACTTTTGGTCATATTGTAACATTTCCTTTTTGTCTATATGACTTTTAGTCATATTATAACATTTGCTCATATAGAGATATTATTATTTCCACAATCATGGTTCAATAGACAAGACCAAATATCATTGGCTTTCAATTGTCAATTTTTCATTGTAATGTGGTCATGGTTGTTATTATTTTCTCATAGATATGTTCTATATTACAATAATAGATTATCAATTTCTCAAAATTATATACTAATTAGCCTTCAAAACTATCACTTTCCAATGACATTATTCTCTATAAGCTATTAGTCTCCATGACTATAGCAAAATATTTTTTTTAATGTTATACAACACTTTTTGAACTATTTGGCGTTCGAATCATTAGCCTTCAAGGCTTTAATATTTATAATTATTGAATCATCAAATTGCCACAATATTTTAGTCCGTCATGCCACCCATAAGAATTACAAGATGGTCTTTTACCAAAGAAATATCTGTTATCAAAAGTGATATGACTTCTAGTTATCTAATCACAAAAATTAATTATATTATAACTGCTAGCCACAAAATTAAGTATATATATATATAAGCGAATAAATATATTAAAATATAAATTAATATAGAGGGGAGGGAAATTAATTAGCAATGTAAAAATATAGATACATTAATATAAATTAGACTAAGAATAATACTAAAATAAAATAAAATAAATAAATTAAATCCTACAATCAAATATAAATAACAAATAATCCCATAATAATATAAATCACATACAATTATATAATACATCACAAAGAGAAATAATATAAATATGTTCGTTGTGCGTTGCAATGAGAAAATCCATGACAATATAAATAACCAAGTTTATAAAAAAAAAATGACAATCTGATTGGAACACATATATCAAGCTATGCGTGCAATATATTAATTTATAAGGAGCTTATACCTCAAATTAAAATGTATAGGAAAAAAATAAATAATAGAATAAATAACAAAAAAAAAAGAACATAATATGTTGTAAATATATAGGAAATGAAAATTGCAAATGATAATTAGGTAGGGGATAATTGGGAAAGGAAAGCTAATATAGAACAATATTATATATAACATAATAACACATGAATCTATAAGAAGTTCATATCTTCGATTTTTAGAGTGAATTCGTGCTGATAACGTGTTATAAAAATAAGAAAGTGAGAGTAGAAAAGAGGATAGCAAGACAAGAATTTGGGAGAGAGAGCAAAGGGAGTATTTCTCATTCACATGTGTATCTTTTTCCATTTTTCATATACTTTGTACATTACTTCTATTTATAGGCCTCCAACCCTTAAAGCTAATACAAAGGTTACAAAGAAATAAATAGTAACATAAATAATGACATTTACAATAAGAAACTCCTCCAAGTAATTCATTGAAGAGGTTATGAAGTTAAGGACATTAAGAGAAAATGAATCCTAAGGGTTGGTGGTAATGGACATCCATTTTTCAATATTCATAACAAATTTTATTATAAAGTATAAAGATATCTAACATATCAATTATTATAAGTATTGACAAAATAAATTAAGGCATTATAAGAGTGTTTGGGTAATCCTTGATGAATTAACAAATAAAACTAAATTTCAAAGACTTATTGAACAATTCTACATGATTTAATGATTAATTTATGAATTTGATCTTTGACTTTAAGTATAATTCTCCCGAAATTTTTAAACATTTCATGCACGGCGCTTGTATTAATAAATACTTGTGCAGTTCGTTGCGTCAAAAAGGAAAAAAAAAAAAGCATTCCTATTTCATCTTATTTTAATTTTTTTATAGAAATGATATAAAATCTTTTTCACCACAATCAAAGTTGTTTAACCATCAAATTTGGAGAATAACTAAAAAACTTAGCACAACTGGTAGATAGCTGGGTCTTTTAAATATGATATCTTGAGTTAAGATTAAGTCATGTGTATAGAAAAAAAAATTGTTAGAAGAGGTAAAACACACTTTAGTAATCTTTGTACCTTGAGAGTATTAGTATTTAAACTATCGGTTAGAGTATACCGCATAATTTTTACCAAACAAAATTGTGGGAGAAGAAATTTTCTACTAACTACCACTTCCCTCTCTACTAATATCTCCACCATTAGATTATCTTTAATTATTGATATTTAATATCTTATAAAAATATTATTATAATATGAACAATTCAAAACCAAATGCGTTTCTGTTATAAACAAAGAAGAGTAGAGAATTATAGAGAAAAAACAAGGGGTATATCTTATTCTTGTGTATAGAATATATAATAAATTGTCTTTATTTATAGACACAACTTTATAATCTTAATTTTATCAGAATAAAAGATTTCCTAATAATAAAATATATGGGGAGATATAGATATTCACGTAAATATTATATTATTAACAGTTGACATAATTTGTTTACAGCATTATATTGTATCATTTTTTTCGGTTGTTATTGTTTTCGAACAGGTTGAATTTTAATATTTTAAAATTAATATCTTAATTGAGATGTTAATTTTTGTTAAAAAAAATAAAAATACTTAAATTTTCGTTTAAATAATCTGAAACTAAATTTTATTTAAAAGGAGGAAGAGAGAAAAATAAAGGGAGTGATATACCAAATTTTAATTAGCACGGCTCATTTTGGTCTACAACATGGATGGTTGATTTAATTAATAAGAATGCATTTTTTTTCAAAAAGCAAATGACATTCATAATGGTACTATTATCAATATAAAGACTTTGTTATTAAATACTCTTAGTCGTAATTATAAGAGTTAGATAAAGAATTTGATTTAATTCTACTTATAAGACTTCAATGTTAGATAAAGAATTTGATTTAGTTCTACTTATAAGATTTAATCCACTTTATCTCCTAAAATTATAATTTTTTCTCAATGTATCCATATATAATTACATATGATTAAAGGGATTTTTATCAAGAATAATTCAAAATACACATAATTAAATAGGGTATTTTAAGAAATTTAATTAACTTCTTTAATCTACTTAAATTAATTAAATAGATTTTATATTAAAAATAGGAGGTAATAATCTATAAATATATTTAGTTCTGGTAAGCCCAATATTTCACTTACTTAAATTTTTTATAATATTTTTTTCAAGAAAAGGCCAATTTCAAACATCATTTCCTAATTTAACTTTTTAATCTATAGTGAAAAAAGTGGGCCAAATCGAAAACTTTGTGGTCAACCATGGCTTAGAACAATATTTCCATTCATCTTATTCTTTGGTAACACGTCATGTATAATAAAATTGTCATTTTTCTTCTTCTTAAAAAAGTTATGCTAATAGAGAACTTCTAGAGGGGGAAAGAAGAAAACTGATTAATTTGGTAATATTGAGGAAAACCAAAGAGGCATAAATTAAGAAAAATGTATATAAAGCAAAAGTATACTTCTTGTAGTCCTCAAATTTTACACCAGGTTTTAATTTTATCTCTTAATTTATAGATTGTTTTTTCAGTCCCCAAATCCTAATACCTCAACTTCATTAATAAAAAAAATGTTAATACTGCAAATTTAATTGTTGACAAAGAATTAGTGGTAATCTTTTAATCAAATTATTATTATCTTTTAAAAATATTAAACTTAATTTGTCTATTTTTTAATAAAACTATAAAGATATTTTATAAAATTAAAGGACCAAACTAAAATCTTATGTTCAGTTAAAGGTTCAAAGTGTAATTTTATCCATATATATAATTAATATTACCTCATTATAAGAGTTAATTAATTTTTTTAGATATAATAAAGAAATTAAATAAATTAGTTAAATTATAATTAATATAAGAGTTAGTTAACTAATTTTAGTAGATTAAATAGTATATAATATGAATTTATTTTAAAAGATTAAAAATAACTAACTAATTTATTTAATTTTTTAATTTATATGAAAAAAATTAAATAATTATTATATTAAAGAACGAAATAATTAATCATGGAGCCGTAAACAAAGAATAAAGAAGAGATTGATCAATGGGGGCTATTTTTTTTTCCCTCCCCCTGTTGGTCTAACTTGTATAATTTATATCAACTTGCAAAGTCGCCTCTGACTTCACCTTCCATATTTGAATGTTTGACCAATTCGAATGAATCAAAGTAAACGATGAGGCCACCACAACAAAAAACCAGTTTTCAGAAATAATCTTCCTCCATTTTCCAAGTTGTAATTTCTGTCAGAAGCTCCCCTCTGATTGATTGGGTAGATGCCGTCCCATCGCTAACCGGAACACCAAGTCAAGTCACTCCCTTCTTTCACCGGAGCTTGCCGCCAGCCGTTACTGTTCAAGGCAAGCAGCATCTATTTCAATCGCTTTGTCTGTAATTCCATAATTAACACCGGTTAGCCTTTGTTATTTTCTTAATTATTGGTGAATTTATTAATTCAAATTCAAATTTTGATTCTATATATTGTTATTGGTTATGTTCGTTGATATTGTGAAGACAACCGAAAATGAAACTCTGGGTTTCAGATTGGGTTGCTTGCCTGAGTTTGCAGTTCCGGTTGTCGTTGAAGTTTTCATGCTAAATTAAACATAACTGCCTTGAACTTTATGTCATCTACCGATACTCTCTCATCTATAAATCTTTACAATAAACCCCTCTACACTCTTGTATTTATGCATAACTTTCGTATTATTAGTTTTATTCACTATTTATCTGTATATAACTTATAGTGTAAAGGGATTATATGCCTATAACTCAAATGTATGGTGGTGATATTTATATGAAAATAAAATTTAAAAAGATATATAATTGATGATTGGGAACTGATTATGAACACAAACATAAAAATTTAGGGCGACTTATTATTAAATTTTAAACATTAAGTTATTTATATTTGGTTAAAAGTTCAGGGAGTTTTGTAAAATTAGCAAAATTTTTATAATAACAAAGACAACATAAAAAATATTTAAATTTTATACCCACAAAGAAATTATTTTTTCATGAATGAAAAAGTTTTAAATTTTTTATTTTTGAAACATTTTTTATGATTCCAGTTACACATTTTAAATTCTTTTCATTTGCCTCAAAATATTTTCATTAGAATGTTAAAAAAAAAATTTGGAGAATTCTTCGCGTCTTCTTTTCGCCATATTTAGATAGTTTTGTAACTGTATTTTTAATGAATTTTTTTAAAAGAATTTTATGGAGAAAAAGATTGCGAGAATTTTTTTGTGAAACTATTTTATGATTCAATTTACACCTTTTTATTAATTTTTTGTCATTTGTCTCAGAGTATTTTCATGTAGCGAAAAGTTAAATGGTTCATTTTAAGTTATATAGAGCTGCAAACTTATACAAGCAGGTTCCAAATTAAACCCAGGTTTGCAATTTCCAAATTAAAAAGGGAGAATCCCTAAAAAAACACCTTTTAAATTTATAAATTCTAAAATGGTCACGCCAATTTTTAAAATTCCAAATTCATACTTGTGACTGAATAGGGATTTTAAAATTTGGATGTTTTACAATTTTACCCTTAGAGAGATTCACTACTTTTATAATAAAATTTCCTACACTTTATTACATATTTATCATAAGAGTAGTGCAATTGACAATTACATTTTTTCAGATCTCAAACATGTTAAAATAAATTAATCTTTTGGGAGATTTACTAATTTTATAATGAAATTTATAATATTTTTATTAGATATTTACTATAATATTAATTTATTTTAATAAGTTTGATTTCTAAAAAAATAGTTATCAATTGCATTACTCCTATAATAAATATCTAATGAGGTGGAGTAAATTTCATTACAAAAGTAACAAATTTTTTAAAGAATTCATTTATTTTATGTTTAAGATCTAAAAAATATGGTTGTTAATTGCATTGCTATTGTAGTAAATTTCTAATGATGTATAGAGTATAAATTTATAATTTTGGAAATTGGTGTCATCAGTTTAGAATTTAGAAATTCAAAAGTTTTTTTTAGGGATTTTCCCTTTTAAAATTTTTAAAAAATGAAATATATGCAGAGTCTGGCCAACACGTGAGTGTGTAGAAATCAGACGAAATTTATTTTGTTTTAATTTTTTTTTTGTCCACTCGGTTTATCTGAGTTTTATCTCGACTACATCAGGATCTAACCCGCAAAACTGTAATAAAGATCTGGCCCAAAAAAGTAGTCAAGTTTGATCCATTAAGCCCAGTTAACAATGTTTTGGGCCTAAAAGGTCAGTTCAAAAAAATGATCTGGACGTTACCAAAAAAAAAAAATAATCTGGATTACTTTTGGGTTGGGGGTTCATTTTAGATTTTGTTTAAAGTATATGCACATTTAGCGATTAGAAAAAGAAAAGGGGTAAGTCAAAGTAATATTTTTATTTTCTTTTTTTGTGACATCTGTTGACTTGCATCCTATGTATGGAAAAAAATCATGTTAAAAAATAGTACTTTAAATTAGGTTCGTGTCTAATCTAGATGTATGTATTTAATACTAAATAATTATATCAAAATATATTATTAAGGATATTATGTCTCCTTTCATTAGTTTTTTAAAAGAAAGGGCATAATAGTTATTTTAAATCACAAAAATATTTTTATTTTATTTTATTTTTGGGTTAAGGTCCTATTTTACCTTGAAAGTTTACTTGTTAAAGCTATGCTGCCCTTCGGGAGCTTTTTGAGTTCAATGCTGCTCCAGAAGTTTTCAAATTGTAGCAATTTAGTTTGGGCCATTATCCATATTAAGTTTAACCATTAGTTAACTGATTATGCTGAGTTGGCAAATCTATACGTCATCCACGTCATTTTTGTTAAGGTATAAATTTTTTCTGGAAGTTTTCACTCGAGTAATATTGTCTAGAAGTTTCCAAATCGTAGTAATGTCGCTCTGTTACTATTAGTTGATCAAATATGCTAAGCTTATAGAGTGAACAACAATGAAAAAGAACCCGCAGATGATGAGGAAGAAGATTTTATTACTGGATATATGACACATTGAGCGTGATTTCCTAGAGATCAAGGTTGTTGAAAATCCTCTATTGCCATAGCCCATCGACGTCGAGATAGGCGGGTACCTCTTTGTTTTCTCTTCACTACTTTAGATGCTTCCATCTTTTTGAATTTTTTTTACCTTTTTTAATTTCTCAAATCCTAAAGACAGGAAGCACTTTTTATTTATAAATGTAGCTTGAAAAAATAAAATAAAATAGATGACATGTGGATATGTCAGATCATCAAATTTGGTTAACTAACTTAACCTGGATAACAGACATAGCAAATTGCTATGATTTGAAAACTTCTAGATATTCAGTGCCCCTGAATGAAAACTTCCGAGGCCAATTTATACCTTAATCAAAACAAAAATGACGTGGATGACATGTGGACTGCTAGCTCAGCATATATTTAATCAACTAATCGTCAAACTTAACCTGGATAACATTTAGGCAAAATTGCTACAATTTAGAAACTTCTAAGGGGACATTAAACTCAAAAAAACTTCTAAGACAGCATAGTTTTAACGTGTAAACTTTTAGGGCAAAATATAATCTATTGAAAAAGATGAAAATTCTTTATGTTCTAAGCCTTTTGATTAAATAAACACAGAATAATGAGAAAATGACTCGTCTCTTTTTATGCTGTTAGGAACGTAAATCAAATGTATGCTGTTAGGAACGTGCCCTTGTTAGTTTATTCTAGGAAGAAGAAAAATGTTTAAGTTATTTCCAGCTCTAGTTATTTAGGATAAGGGTGGTTATTTTTAGTTATCTTCAGACTTTATTTTATCTTATTGCTTCTATTATCAGTTATCCTACTGTAAGTCTTTAAATTAAGATATGATTACGTTTCATTTTAGATAGGAATGAAGATAAGTACTATTCAGTTATCCCTCTCTCCTTTTCTTCTTTAGAACTTCAGATCCTGGTTCTAGACACTCTCTCTCTAATTCCTTCCTAAGTTCTATCATATGCCACTATTTTTTTCCTTTTTCAATATATATATTTGTGGTTAGTAATATTAGGACCTATTTTATTCCCATTTCTATGAGGCCCACTTGCAAATTTTATTACTGATGCAGGTGTATGCTATGGAGATATCGTTGTTAAACGTGCTTGTTAATGGCATATCCTCGTTTTTGAACTCAACATTTTCCAGAAAATTGAGTTCAGAACCTATTTTGAAGTATTACGAAAAGGAAGAGGATATACTTAAGTTGTTAAAGCCAATACTTGAAGCCATCACTAATAGTGATTTAGCTTCTGATGAAGTGCTTCTGAACATATTTGAAGAACTGAATCAGGCTGTGCAGAAACTAAGGGAGCTTTTCAAGAGTTGGCAACTATTGTGTAGCAAAATTTACATTGTAAGTGTGTGTAGATATATCATCTCCATTGTTTATTGTGAATATAAAAATAAACTACCTACGTTCCATCATGGGGTGGTTGTGTTTATATTTTAATTTGCAATGTTTTTACTTTACTGAAACTAGTTAAGCTCATAGGGAATCATGAAGCGTGCAATTTAGTTTGGGCTATTTGGTTCTCTACGAAGTGAAAAAATTATTCCTTCTGATGATCATGAATATAGTATCTAGACCACTAATTTACAAACATAAAAAAAAAAATTAATTAAATTAGTTACTAAAAAATAATAAGTTAGATAATTATATAAAAAAAATTATGAGAGAGATTTTGTATCCTTTTTGCATTCTTGTATTTTTGTGTTCATTTCTCTGAACTACCATCTTTTAATCATTTGCATTTGAAATAACTCATTTGTTAGAAAATCCTTTAATATATATACAATCAATAGGGAGAATTTAGGATCTAAGAGCTTTTTGAGTTTAGAGACATGCTCTAACTTTAGTGAGCCCCTAGGATCCTAAACATTAATGTATAAAGGTGGGAGAGTTTGGGGGGGAAAATATAAATTTAAGAAACAAAATGAATTGAGATATTATATTAAGGATTAAAGCAAATTTCTCTACCAGCTCTTACATTTAGAAATAGAGTAAATATATCAGCTTGTGCTTTAGTTGCTCCGTTATCCATTACCTACATGCATAAAGCATATTACTACTAATCATGCAATCCACATTACTTTAAAAAGTGTGATAAAAAGGGGATTACATCAATGTAAAGGTATTAGCAAAAGTCTAACATACCCTTGCTCCCCTCTGTTGGTAGTGGAGGTTGCCATTCGTGGATGAGGGGCATTTCAATCTGTTTATCTTATTTTTTAATTTAAAAATAAAAAAATAAGTTAGTTTAGTGATCTGCCAATTACAAATTAAAGTAATAGTCATTATAGTACACTAAATTCTTTTTTCTTTTTCTTTTGTTATAAGTGAGGGTTAGTTGCCCAAATACTGAAATAAACTAAATTACAAGGGATTATAGTACACTACATTCCTTTACATATAGGTCTCTCTGCAAGTAACCAAATGGGCCCTTTATGTTTTCAGGTTTATCTTTTTATATGACTATAAGTCTTACCATGATTTAAATATCTTGATAGTTGATAGAGAATGTGGAATGGTAATTTTGTTTGTGCTACAATTAGGTTAGAAGTAGAAAAGTTTTCTAGAACATTTGCTTATATTAGATTGTCTTGTATAATTAATGAATTTAGTTGTTTTTTTTCTCTTTGATCTCTAGGTTTTGCAAGTTGAATCCTTGATATCTAAAATTCAGATTTTAGCACTCAACATTTTCAAGCACCTGAAGGCTTCCCATCAATGTCTCCCTAACGAATTAAGTTTTTCACACATAGAGGTAACATAAGCAATTAATCACTCAGCTCAAAGATTCTTGTTCTTATTTTTGATTCATCATATGTTTTTAAGATAAGAAATTTAAGTAGGATGTCTAAAATCAGAAATATGATTTATTACAGCACTGTATTGAGAAAATAAAGAACTTGGAACATGAAGAAACATCATCTATCATCAAGGAAGCTATCATGGAACAAGTGGAAGGCTTAGGACCAAGTTCAGAGGTCCTTGAAAAACTTGCTGAGATTCTAGGCCTGAGCTCAAATCAAGATCTTCTAATTGAGGCTGTGACCCTTGAAAAGTTGAAAGAGAATGAAGAACAGATTAAATATGCTACAGAAGCTGAATATCTCAACAAGATAATTAATCTTGTAACTTGCATGCATGAGAGACTTATAATGCTCAAGGAAGCTCAGATTTCTAGCCAAGTTCTAATACCTGCAGATTTTTGCTGTCCTCTCTCTTTGGAATTGATGAAAGATCCCGTGATTGTGTCATCGGGGCAAACTTACGAGCGAGCTTTCATTAAGAACTGGATCGATCTCGGGCTTACGGTCTGTCCGAAGACGCGTCAGACTTTGGCTCATACCAACCTAATACCAAATTACACTGTAAAGGCACTGATTGCAAATTGGTGTGAATTGAACAATGTCAAACTAGTTGATGATCCTTTAATAGTGTCCTCAAACTTGAATCATCATTGTAGTTCAACTTCAGAAGGTTCTTCAAGTGATAACATGGCTTGTAGCCAAAGTTTGGATATTTTAAGAATGTCACAAACAAGTTCTAATGATAACATGTCTGCAGCTAACTCAGATAGCCAAGATTCAATGTCATCACCATCTGGAAGGGAATCTTCCAATGATCTTGGTTCCAATGCAATTTTTAATAATTCTTCTCAGCCATTGGAAAATTCAGGTGATAATTCTTCTATGGAGGTTAATCCAAGGTCATATATAGCTAGTGATTCTGCCTTAAAAGTTCGTAGAGACTCCGAATTTTTGCCTCCGTTGTTAGAGGCAAGGTCTCAAATCTTAAGTATATGGAAGCAGCCATCAAAGAATTTAAGGTTAACATCTTCACCTGTTAGTAGTCCTTCTGGTATTGAAACACGGGTTCAGAATTTGGCTAAAGAGTTGAAGAGCTCTTCAATGGAAACTCAGAGAGAAGCAACATCAGAACTACGCCTTCTTTCTAAGCACAATATGGAAAATAGAATTGTGATTGCAAATTGTGGAGTCATTAGTTTATTAGTTGACCTACTCAAGTTGACTGGTACAAAGATCCAAGAAAATGCTGTTACCGCGCTTCTAAACTTATCAATCAATGATAATAACAAGATTTCAATTGCAAATGCTGGTGCAATTGATTCTCTAATTCATGTTCTTGAAACAGGAGGTTCTGAAGAAGCCAAGGAGAATTCCGCTGCCACACTTTATAGCCTATCAATGATGGAAGAAAACAGGATTAGGATAGGGAGATCAGGGGCAATTAAGCCATTGGTTGATTTACTAGCAAATGGGAGTCCAAGAGGGAAAAAAGATGCTTCCATTGCTTTGTTCAACCTGTCGATATTTCACGAAAACAAGGGTCGAATCGTGCAAGCCGGCGCCGTCAAACGCTTCATGGAGTTAATGGATCCAGCGGCCGGGATGGTAGATAAGGCAGTGGCTGTTTTAGCAAATCTTGCATCAATTCCAGAAGGAAGAACTGAAATTGGTCATGAAGGTGCTATTCCTATTCTAGTTGATATAATTGAATTGGGCTCTGCAAGAGGCAAGGAAAATGCAGCTGCCACTCTTCTACATATTTGCTCAAATAGTCCCAGGTTCTTAAGCCTTATGATCCATGAAGGAGCTATCCCACCATTAGTAGCATTGTCACTATCAGGCACACCAAGGGCCAAAGAAAAAGTATGTCTCTTTCTTTGGTTTTTCATATTTTAGCTTCCTTATTTATATACTCTTCTAATCCTTATATAATATAAGAGATACTTAAATAATTTGGGTAGTTTAAAGAAGATAAATAAATTAGTTAATTATAATAAATATGATATGATCTCTATAAAATATTTATATGTAATATTAGATTATATATCAGTAAATTAAGTAAATTTATTTGGAATAAATTGATAAATATGAGAAATAAAATGGATTTAGGTATTATATTTAGGATAAAAACTAAAATCTTAATAAACTAGCTCTTATATTTAGGATTAGAGGAGTATATGTATGTAGGCGTTTGTGCTCTCTTAATTATTGATGAATCTTTCTTCTATGTTTAGGCACAAGCTCTACTTAACCACTGTAGAAGTCAAAGGCATGGTAATGCTATAAGAAGTTGATTTGATTTCTCCAACTTCAGAATCATTCTGAGTTTTTTATTTTGGTAAACTCTGATTGAACATCTCTCAAATGTATATATAGGGTATGATTCAAATAATACGTTCTGAAGATTTTCTGTATTACTTAGTTTCTCGTAGTGGAAGAAACATCTTCATTGAGGGTTGATATTGTATTCTCTAAAGAAAAAGCTGGTGTGAAGAAAAATTATACATGAAAGTTTATTGGAAAGAAATTAGTATCTATGTGCCTATATATCTATTTTATACAAATTGCTTTTAATTGATTTTGCGCTATAAGAAATAAATATGTGAGAGGAGTTTTTTTTTCAGATTATGTGAAAAGTATTTTTTTGAATTGATTATGGGGGTTTCCAAAAAAGAAATAGTTGTCTTGCTTATATTAAAATAATAACATGCAAGCATCAAGAGTATAATTTTTCTTTGGATTTACCCAAAGAAACCTTTCTTTTTTTTAAAAAAAAAAAAAGAAAAAGAAAAAAGAAAATCAATTATATTTAATGAAAAAATTATACAGCACCACCAAGCACTTGAATCGATTAGCTGTGGTTATTTCAACTTAACTAGTGGATGCAAAATTAAATTTACACAAAGTATGATTTTTTTTCTTACAACAAATTATGATTTACATATAACGTTAATGGGATAATGTATTAACCAACAAAAAAAGTATTAGTCATTTTTTTATAGATATACAACATGAAATATTAATAAGGATACAAATTAAAGCACTATTGGATGGAGGCCAAGAAATGTTGACGGTCGAATGTGCAATGAATTTAATTATGAGACTTTAGAATAGTGGGTATGGTAGTATTGACTTTAAAATCATAGAGAACCCTATGAAAATTTTCGAGCCCATGTTTTCCATTATAATAAAAAAGATCCTTCAACTTCATAAATATTTGTAGAATTAGTAAGCTATCAAAGCTAGCTTGGCGATTCTTCCCAAAATGTCTTAGCCACTCTTTCTAAACCAACATATAGGTCATTGCAAAACTTAATTATATGTTTCATGTCATAAATATTGAGTAAAAAGAACTGAGCTACCAACCATCTAAATGAGTGAATATTATGAGGCAATTATTTCCCAAATATAAGTTCGATTAGGAACCTAAAATCAGAAGAATTATGGAATGTGACCTATGTGAGATGATAGTAGAACAATAGTTCAGATCTCAAAAGAAAAGTCCCAACAAGCCAAGATGGAATCAAAGATAACTCGTTTTCTATTTGGATTGGGATTCATTCGGATTCAAACTTTTCTTTAGAAAATTGTACAGAATACACAGCTGGAAAAAAGCATTTCAACACCGGTTGAAAATGGCATTCAACATCGCACACACAACCGGTGTAGAAACAGACCGTGTAAAAAGTCATACATTCTACACCGGTCCTGTTACCGGTGTAGAATGTATAATTTTTTACACCGGACTAAATTTTAAATCGGTTCACATTTACATCCGGTGTATTATTTTTCAAATGTTAACACCGGTTAAATATGGGACGGTGCGTTGAATGTAGACTTTTTTACACTGGTCTTCATGTTAAAGCGGTTCACATTTACATCCGATGTATTATGTTTTAACATCTACACTGGTTGGAATATTGGGACGGTGTAGATTGTTCAATTTTTAACACCGGTTGAATATTGGGACGGTGTAGATGTTATTAAATTTAATTTATATATGTTGTTACTACACCGGTGGGTATATACCTCCGATGTAGATGTTATTAAATTTATATTTGATAGATTTCGTTGGCCTGAAGCTTCAGAAGTAAACTGCCCAAATGTAATATATGACTCAATCATTGATCATCATCAGTTCAAGATGCCAGAGACATATATAATTCAATTGCTCATTATATTATTCATTGAATAAAACTCAATACAAAAATGCTACAATTTGAACAGAAAAATGTATTCAGTGAAAGACAAATACTATTGAGAAGGAAGGATTTGAACAAAAAACTCTGCCCACCGATTACACAGGTCCTCAATATCTTGGTCAGGAAATGGATCAGGTTGTTCAAACATCTGAAATATGAAATCAAAATCAAAGAAATTAAGGCATTACTAATTTAGATTAGATTGACAATTAAGAAATATGAAATCATTCAAAATACAATTTTACCTCCCCAGTTAGGTCAATCCTATTTGCCAAAATAATATTGACCATGTGTCTGACTATGTAGAAGCCGCACAAGTTGCTTTCTCTGGGTTGCCTTCGACTCTGTAATGTTAACAAGATAAAAATGATACGAAATGATACGTATTTACCAGCTTTGATACCAAATGATACGAACCAGGATACCAAAGATATTGTCACCGATGCAAACCCAGGCCCGGACCCACAGAGCGATGTTTTGTTTCCCTAGGGAGACTTCCCCCTGAAAACGCGTCTTTGGTAGGAGAGAGGTATCCCCACACTATATAGCATGGTTCGTTTTTCCTTCTCCCCGATGTGGGACTCATCATTCCCACCCCCTTTAAACTGCACGTCCACGTGCAGGGAAGCTTCGTACATGGCCCACACCACCAGCTCTGATACCAAATGATACGAACCAGGATACCAAAGATATTGTCACCGATGCAAACCCAGTCCTGGACCCACTACGAACCCAGGCCCTGGACCCACAGAGCGATGTTTTGTTTCCCTAGGGAGACTTCCCCCTGAAAACGAGTCTTTGGTAGGAGAGAGGTATCCCCACACTATATAGCATGGTTCATTTTTCCTTCTCCCCGATGTGGGACTCATCATTCCCACCCCCTTTAAACTGCACGTCCACGTGCAGGGAAGCTTCGTACATGGCCCACACCACCAGTTCTGATACCAAATGATACGAACCAGGATACCAAAGATATTGTCACCGATGCAAACCCAGGCCCGGACCCACAGAGCGATGTTTTGTTTCCCTAGGGAGACTTCCCCTAGGTTCCCCACATCGGGGAGAAGGAAAAATGAACCATGCTATATAGTGTGGGGATACCTCTCTCCTACCAAAGACGCGTTTTCAGGGGGAAGTCTCCCTAGGGAAACAAAACATCGCTCTGTGGGTCCGGGCCTGGGTTTGCATCGGTGACAATATCTTTGGTATCCTGGTTCGTATCATTTGGTATCAGAGCTGGTGGTGTGGGCCATGTACGAAGCTTCCCTGCACGTGGACGTGCAGTTTAAAGGGGGTGGGAATGATGAGTCCCACATCGGGGAGAAGGAAAAATGAACCATGCTATATAGTGTGGGGATACCTCTCTCCTACCAAAGACGCATTTTCAGGGAGAAGTCTCCCTAGGGAAACAAAACATCGCTCTGTGGGACCAGGGCCTGGGTTCCTAGTGGGTCCAGGACTGGGTTTGCATCGGTGACAATATCTTTGGTATCCTGGTTCGTATCATTTGGTATCAGAGCTGGTGGTGTGGGCCATGTACGAAGCTTCCCTGCACGTGGACGTGCAGTTTAAAGGGGGTGGGAATGATGAGTCCCACATCGGGGAGAAGGAAAAACGAACCATGCTATATAGTGTGGGGATACCTCTCTCCTACCAAAGACGCGTTTTCAGGGGGAAGTCTCCCTAGGGAAACAAAACATCGCTCTGTGGGTCCGGGCCTGGGTTTGCATCGGTGACAATATCTTTGGTATCCTGGTTCGTATCATTTGGTATCAGAGCTGGTGGTGTGGGCCATGTACGAAGCTTCCCTGCACGTGGACGTGCAGTTTAAAGGGGGTGGGAATGATGAGTCCCACATCGGGGAGAAGGAAAAACGAACCATGCTATATAGTGTGGGGATACCTCTCTCCTACCAAAGACGCATTTTCAGGGGGAAGTCTCCCTAGGGAAACAAAACATCGCTCTGTGGGTCCGGGCCTGGGTTTGCATCGGTGACAATATCTTTGGTATCCTGGTTCGTATCATGTTAACAAGATAAAAATTATTTCTCATCATCAAAACGGGGAACCTAGCTAACACCTAATATACTTTTATTACCATCGGTGTGATCTATTCAGGGTCCCTCACCAAATTAGCATGCTTAAGGCCCCTTGCAACTGCGAATGTCCTCATAGCCCTATGACCAAAGTTAACAAGTTAGTAACCCATTTATCACACAGATCGTTGTGTATAGAAGAGAACTCACGTACGTGTTCATGATCTTCCTGACATCCACCGAGGGCTTGTAATGGAGGGAGCATAAGAAGAAAACTTTATAGCTATGCTTACATAGGATGACAAGTTGCCAATGATTGCTGTAGAGATTAGTTAAAAGAGAATGAGTATTATAATTAAGCAACTACAAAACTAGTATATATAAAATAAAATGAAACATTATTATTCTTACTCATGCATATATGGTGCGAAGAAATAATCAATATCGGTTTCACCGAGCCTCTATGAAATGTATGCAAGCCTCGAAGATTGAGAGGTCCCTTTAGCATAAATCTGAAGTGGGCATAGGAATCTGAACTTTTTTTGTTTTCCCTTGGAGGAAACCAACTCAGCTTGCATGTACCTACAGGCAATGCATGCACGACATTAGTTGTAAGACTTGAACTTTGTTATTACATATATTTACATTTAAATTATACTTACATCAAAAATACTTGGATGCAGCCGGAGGTCAGTTCTTCCTTGGGAGTGATCAGAGATTTGACGTCCGCATGGTCCAGGAAGGCCGGTGCCCCCATGTCGCCCACAACTGAATCCATAGGCAACGCGTCCACATGGAACGTTTTGTCATATGCCATTAGGATCACACGTTGCATGGCATTCAAAGCGGGAGGGGTGGAAAGTTGGTCGGGGGATGAGGCGACGTGATCCGAAACAAGATGATTTGGCCATAATATGAAAGTCCCTTTTGCTTGGCTCACTGTCTTCACCTCATCAGTGGGAATTGGGACAAGAGCATCTCCAATTAGCACGGCTTCAACTGTCACCCTTAATTGATCGTCCTGAATACGGACGTGGTGAACAGTAGTTGCCCCTAGGCTATGGATGGAGCCACGTGCCACTAAGCGTCTAAGAGGATCCTCAACATATAGATCACAATGTTCTGCATCCTCTGACAGCGGCAAGCAGCAACTCCCCTTAGTGCTTGGACGGACTGCAGTTGAGGCGGGAGGGGATCAGTTGGCTCTTGCTGCCTTGATGTCATCATGGACAACATTTCTTCCTTCATCTTTGTGAACCCCTCTTGTAATCGCGCCTCAATTGAAGCTTCTGCTTGTGCCCTAGCCTCTATCCAAGCCTCTTCCTTAGCCTCTGCCCTTATGGTGGAGAGCAAGGATGCCAACTCTGCCCTCGGCACCACATGTGGGGAACGTATTTGAGATGCTCCAAAGTAATCTCTTATACCCACACCTCTTCCAACTCCCCTGACACGGCCCCCATGTTCTTGTTTCCCAGTGGCAACAGTCAAATGTCATTCCTACCATCTGACTTGAAGGATCCATGGGACTCTTGTTGTTTAAGATCACTCTATAACATAGAAAGAACAAACATAAGGAAAATGATATAATTATATATAGTCTACTATCACAAAATAATGCAAGTAGTGCTTACAATTTTTTCAGCAATCATGCGAGCATTATCGCTTGTAAAAGCTCCGCTCTTTCTTTGGCGAGCGTAGAACCATTTTTCTTCGCGACGTATCGGAGAGGGGGGGTCAAGAAGAACACTAGGATCCGACCCAGCATTTTCTTCTAACCTCTTCCTCTTGGCCCCCAACAACTCTCTTTCTGCCTTCGCGTAACCCCCTCGAGACATTGTGTGGGGGCAATCATTCTTGAGGGCGTATTCAATCGCTTTTGCTCTTTTTTCCTACAAGACATGAAGTATTTAAAATCAATACATATGATACTCTGATATATTTTCTGCAACCACATACAAAAGGATACACTCACCATTGCTACTGGCGTGGTCCGATTCCTAACAAATTGTTCCCACGCAGCTTCGTCAATGAATTGATACTTGCTGCATGGAGAAGGTTGAGGATGACCACTTCTGTCCTGTCCATGCAGATACTGACGAGCTAGTTGTGTCTTGAATGCCCTCCAACGCTCACAGCAATAAGACAACATCTTCTTCTTCAAGAACTCATTGTTGGGCACATCGTAAGTGAGATACAATGTTTGCCATTGAAAGCAGAGTAATCAACAAACAGTTGTGTATTTGGTATTGCTCTGCATGCAATATTAGATAGTTCCTATACCCGGATAGTGTCCCAAATTTTATTCTTCACGCGATCATCCACAGCATCCCAAGTCAAATAGGTGATGCTAGGCTTGTTGCGTGCTAGGAGGCTGACAAAACTTACGTACTTTGTCCTGTGTTCACCAGTTGGGTTCCAGTTTCTGTCAAACTCTATCGGAAGCAGTTTCCCCTCTATCCTGTCCTTTGTAATATCTTTCAAACGAGTCGCACTTCTGCCCTTCCTTTGCTTAGTGGCGCTTGGAGCATCGCCAGCCTCAATCTGAGTAACTCTATCCTCCATATTCCTATGTACGCAATAACAACATCAAAAACATTGAAAACAGACTTAACCCTTTTTCCCTCAACCCGTCAGAATACACAAAACTTGTTCCTTTAGAAGTTATGAATGGAAAGATGTGCCAGCATTCATCAGAAAAAATAGAAAACCTAGATTAAACGAACATAAAAACGCATCGCACGTACACAGGGAAAAAAATGCAGAGAACACGTACACTTACGGAATAGCAGAACGAGAGAGGTGACAGAGAAGAACGACTGATCGAGCACGGAGAAGCCTCGCGAGAACCACAGAGCACGACGAGCGGCGATAAAAAAGAGTATGTGAGAAAGGAGAAGATTGAAGGTCATCGCGCCAAGAGGCGGGTTAAAAAAATGAATATAAACATTTAACACCGGTTGTAAATTATTCTAACCCGGACAAAACATAAACGATGTACAAGTGAAATATTTTACACCGGCTAATTTTAACAACCGGTGTAAAAAATAAACATCGATAAGTATAACACCGGATAAAGTATAACCCGGTGTAAAATCGAACAATAAATTATTTTACAAATTGTCAGACGTGCCTTTTTACACCGGATATCACTTAAGACCGGTGTTAAATATTGTAGTTTTTTTTCAACTTCCCCACCTTATATCATCCTATCCTTAGAGTCACAACATTCTTATCAGAACAAGAATCTGTCTCTGTTATTATTACATCAAAATCATATACGCAATCATTACAAGAAACTTAAAATTGCATGTTTAGACTAAACAAAAAATATATAGAAATTAATCAGAATCCACTTCTACTTCATTTAATTGTGGTAAACCTACTGAAAAAGAAGGGATCTCATAAAAAGAATCATCATTGTCAACAACACTTTTCCCTTGGAGCGCGACAGACCATCTTTCATTCTGAGGATCAGTGATAAAGAACACTTGCTTTGCTTGGTCTGCCATAATGAAAGGCTCATCCCCAAAACTTATATTATTCAAATCCACCAGTGTAAATCCTAACTGATCGACCATAACACCGTTGTTTACATTAGCGCACTTGCATTTGAATACGGGAACTTTGAATTTGGAGTCGTCCACCTCCCAAATCTCTTCAACAACGCCATAATAAGGGATGGCTGCTAATTTAGGATTGTAGTCTTTTAAACTAGAGAAATGCATAGCTTCAGCCACTAACATAACACCACTATTTTGCACGCTACTTCTATCATCTAGGGACTTCGTATAAAAGGAATACCCATTGATATCAAATGAATTCCAACAGATCACATTATGTTCAGGACCACATGCCAACCATCTAACTGTATCAGAAACACAATCCTCATTTTCAACCTCCAATTTGAACCAATGTGCAAAAGATTTGGTGTGTTCTCTAATGAGCCTTTGCTCTGTCATCCTATTATTTGTTTTCCTGACAAGATCTTTATGAACAGCAATATAGTCTTGAACTTCATCAATGTTATTCAAGATGTGTAAGTGTACTTGCTGCAGTTCATTACGATCAACACTCCTCACTGACATTCCGCGTTGACCCCCTTGTGTGGCAATGGGTTTGTGGAGACCAGTAAGTCTTGCTTTAGACAGGTATTGTTGACAAAAATCCATAGCTTCTTTGGCCACATATTTTTGAACAATGGATGCTTCGGGCCGATTTGGATTCTTCATATACCCTTTAAGGATTTTCATGTATCTTTCAAATGGGTACATCCATCGTAAGTATACAGGGCCACACAGTTTTATCTCTCGCACTAGATGAACGATGAGGTGTACCATGATGTCAAAAAAGGAAGGAAGAAACTGTTTTTCAAGCTGGCACAAAATAACATAACCCTCGTGCTCCAATTCCTCCAACCTTTCAGTCTCAAAGACTTTGCCACATATAGCATTAAAGAAGAAGCAAAGTCGGGTTACAATGTGTCTCAACTCATCTTGAAGGATTCCTCGAACAGCCACTAGGAGTAATTGTTGCATCAGTACATGACAATCATGAGACTTTTGGCCTACTAATTTCAAATCTTTCATGGACACAATCCTCTTAAGATTAGATGAGTACCCAGAGGGAACTTTGATTCCTTGCAAACACTCACAAATACTTCTTCTCTCAGCCTTGGACAAAATATTAGTCTCTTCAACATGATAGCTCCCCTCACCATCTGGCCTCGGATGTAACTCCTCCCGTATTCCCATTTCTTCCAAATCCAATCTTGCCTTCAAACCGTCTTTGGAACTACCATGTGTGTTGAGAAGTGTTCCAACAATGCTGTCACACACATTTTTCTCCACATGCATCACATCAAGACAGTGCCTTACATGAAGATGTCGCCAATAAGGAAGCTCAAAGAACACAGATCTTTTTTTCCATACATTTTTCTCACTTTTCTTGGTAAGCTTACCGAAAGTGACATTGATGTCTCTCACCTTTTCATAAACTTGTTTGCCAGTCAATGGCTTTGGAGCATTTTCAAATTCTTGGCCGCCATAAAATTTCTTCTTCAGTCGACGGTATGGGTGGGCTTGTCTTAGAAATCTCCTATGACCTAGGTAGACCGTCTTTCTTCCATGACGAAGTTGATAGTAGCAAGTCCCTTCCTCACAAATCGGACATGCTTTATGGCCCTTAACACTATACCCTGACAAATTTCCGTATGCAGGAAAGTCATTAATTGTACAAAAGATCAAGGCCCTCAAATTGAAGACCTCCTTCTTAACAGCATCAAAGACATCCACACCTTCCCATAGCTTCTTCAAATCTTCGATCAAGGGTGTTAGGTAAACGTCTATGTCATTTCCCGGTTGTTTTGGTCCTGAGATCAGCATGGACAACATTACATACTTCCATTTCATACACAGCAAGGGAGATAGGTTGTAAATCACCAGAAGGACGGGCCATGAACTATAGATACTACTAAAGCTACTATAAGGGTTCATTCCATCCGTACTAAGTCCAAGCCTTAGGTTTCGTGGTTCATTGCCGAACTCGGGAAATAAGTCATCAATCTTCTTCCATTGCAAAGAGTCAGCAGGATGACGAATCTTTCCATCATTAATCCTTTCATTTGCATGCCATAACAATTTCTTTGCATCATCTTCATTAGAAAAAAGTCGCTTAAACCTTGGTAAAATTGGAAGATACCATAACAACTTGGCAGGAGAGTTGTTTGATCTGTACCTTGGTGTCTTACATATTGGACACTTCTCCTCATCTTCAAACTCTTTCCTGTACAATATGCAATCATTTGGGCATGCATGAATCTTTCTATACTGCATGCCTAAAGGACCTATTATTTTCTTCGCATCATAATAGCGTTTGGGTAAAGCATTTTCTTCAGGAAACATGTCCTGTAACAAGTCAAGCAATTCTAAAAAACTACTGTCACTCCACCCATGCCGAGCTTTCACACTTACCAATCTCAGCACTGCATTCAACAGGTTGTATTTTCTGCACCCTGGGTATAGAGGCTTTTCTGCATCATTGCACATATTACCATATGCGTGTGACCGCATAAAAGCATCTTCTCCAACATCACGAATCATGTCCTCTACTCTATCATCAGTATCCATGTCATCGTCAAAGGTCTGTTCCACCTGTTCACCATGCCATACCCATACCGTGTAACTCTTGCAAAACCCCTCGCAAATTAGATGAGTGTAAATATCAGCAGGACTTTGTTTCCTCTCATTCAAACAACTCACACAAGGACAATAAAACCTTCCATTGTCATCATCACCATTCCGTTTAGCAAAATCCAAAAACTCCTTCACCCCCTCAGCATACTCAACACTTGTTCGTTTAGCATTTATCCAACTACGATCCATATTTGTGGAAGACTATAAGAACTAGAAAAGCAGAAAACAAGAAATTAAACCATTACGATGCAGCTAATGCATGGAGAGAATAAATTTTCAGTTCGCGAGAGGAGTTCAAAACAAAACTCACCGTCCGTGAAGCGCCGAGAAGTCTTAACGCGCGAACCAGGGAAAAATGAGAGATGGAAGGCGCGAGAAATATACCAAATAAAAGAGTATTTGGGAAAAAATAAGAAAATATACACCGGACAAAATGTTACACCGGTGTAGATATAAATATAAAAGTTGTATTTATAGTATATTTTACACCGGACACTATATATGGACCGGTGTAAAATATATCAATTTATTTATAATATAATTTACACCGATCAATATATATGGACCGGTGTAAATTATATCAGTTTTTTTTCCTCCAGAGACCAGCCATGTCATCAACTTTTACACAAAAAAATATATACATCAGAATATATAAAAGTTGCAATCTTTCACTACTCATCAGACTCAGAGTTTTGGGAGTCATCAGATTGGGTGAGATCAACAGGATTAAAGAAGCTATCACGGGGTTGATGGCGGCGAACTTCTGAGCGGAAATCCCTGAAACTTGCTTTCAGTCTGTCAACTTTGCGATTCAGTTCTTCCACGGAGTCTTCCAGCCCATTGAAGCGCAGTATGAGTTCCTCAAGTCTCTCCATCAGAGTCACAACCAGGGGAGGAGGAGAAGGAACAGAAGGGTGAGGATCAGGATGTTTGTCTTCAAAGTCGTCTCTGTTTCTTTTGTTGGGCGGAGAAGGAGGCGTGCTTAAGGAATAGGCCATTGGAGGAGTCAGATAGATGAAAAGAAAATAAAACAGAAGAATGGTATACATATATATATATGGTTAACGTTCATGATCAATAAGAATATAGAAGAATGCAATTGGCCTTCTATCATAATGACTACAAACGTTGGGAACCCAAGAAGTGAAATAAACGGTCTGACAAATAAAGAAAGCGAGCGGGAAAGCATAGACAGGAAACTGAAGAGGCGGATAAGACGAAGCTGCACCGGGTGTTTATATTTAAATCGGTTAATTTTAAAACCGGTGTAAAAATTTAATTTTTTAATAAAACAGACACCGAACTAAATATTTCCACCTCGGTCAATATAAATACGCTGTAGAAAGTAAAAATCTAAACCGGACAAAATATTTCCACATCGGTCTCTATAAAATACGCTGTAGAAAGTAAAAATCTAAACCGGACTAAATATTTCCACATCGTTCATGAGTAAATACAGTGTGAATATTTCATTTTATTTACAAAAATGCCACCTCTCATTTTTTAAAACAGTCTCCTCATGGACCGGTTTAAAAATGGGGATTTCGATTGCCCATTTTCCACCAGTGATATAATTCTTCTTAACCCTATAACATTGGTCAAAACATAGAAGAATCACATTTAAATAAGCGGAGAGTATACAAATCAGAATATTTTGTCATATAATAGGTATAAAAGGAAGATGGAAAGCATTACTTACAAGGTTTGATATATTGTCTAACCAAAATATAAAAACTTAATGAAATAGGTCAACTAAAGAAATTATTTTCAAAGTTGCAACCAGCATCGTTGATGTGCCAATGTGCAACTTGTTAGGAAGGGAGCCGGTTAGTTGTAACACATAATGAATATATAATTAAATCACGTAACACCAAACATATAAGGATTATTTTTGTTAAATAAAAAATTTAGGATAAAACTTAGGTGAAGTTACTTATATCTATTATGTTAAGTTCTTCAATTATACTTGTTATTTTGCTATTGTTAGTTATTAAAATATATATATGGATTTATAAATTTACTTATAAATACTTATAAATTTTTGTATAAAGTCTTATAATATAAATTTAGATTTATAAATTTTCATATACACCCTTGTTATTTTACTATTTGTTAGTTGTTAATGTGTATGAGATATGGACACTTATTATTTTACTATTTACACTTGTAAATTCACCTATGAAATATGGGCACTTGTTATTTTGTTACTATTTGTTGTTGCATATGTGCACTTGTAAATTTATTTATATATAAAATATGAATATTTGTTATTTTACTATTGTTAATTGTTAAAATGTGTATGTGTACTTATAAAATCACCTATGAATTTGACCTAATGAATATAAATAACTTAATCTAATTTTTGTCCAAAAATTTATTTGATTTTTGCTAAAAAATAAATAATTTATTTTAAACAGCATTTTAGAATCAATACCTAATTTTTACACCTAGCAAACACCAATGCTAAAACCTTCGCATTAGATAACAAATACTCTCTAGGCTATAGCATGTTATGCCAAATTTTTATTTAATTTATTCTATATAGCCAAATAATAACTAAATAAAAAAAATTCAGGCACTCTAAAAGTCACTGTTCACAATCAAAATGATCATTTGAACGGAAAAAACTAAGATTTTGCTTGGAAAAAAAAGAGCACTTCATATAAAACCCAAATAAAAAACAACAAATTATCATCATTATCTATATTTATAGACAAATGCACTCATGGATGGGGCCATAACTATTTTAGTATTATTTATTTTGATATTTCAGTCACGATGGAAAACAATAAATTGAAGGCCATGAAATTTCATATAAAAAACAACTTGTAATAACCTCATTATCCATATTTCATTTTGTATGGAAGTTATAAATATCATGGGTTAAAGAAAACAAAAGTTGTAAAGGTTAGAACAACAGAAAAGATAAGTATTTAGATATTTCAATAATAAAAAGATTTTTTTATACTAAGTGGCCTAATACACATACCATATACAGCAGTGCAAAAATGTTAGAGAAAATTAGATCAAAGGACCAAGAGGGAAAATATTTATTGGATTTGATGATAAAAATTGTAATTATTTAGAAGGATCAAATGTCAAAATAAAAAGTAGTAAAAAGTGGCCTAATACATATACAGATATGTTTGAATTAACTTTTGAATAATAGCTACATATATATATATAATAAACACATTATTTATTTATTAATTATATTTCTGTTGATATCTTTTACAAATAATAAGGTATGAATTATAATACATTTTTCCAAAATAATTATATTTTTATAATTGGGTGAAAACACTTAAAAGTATATATTTGAAATATCTTTAGTCAAGGTTTGAGTTTAAAAAAGTACCAAATTAATAATTTTATATAAATAGGTTAAAAATATTAAAATTATCAAATCAGTCAATTTTATATATTTAAAAATGGGCATTAAATATATTTTTTAAAATATAAATTTTTTCTCCAAATAAATATATCTTTGAAAGTTAATTCATGCAAGAAGAATAACTTATAAAATATTAAAAGATATATTTTTATTAAAATTACTTTATTTTTTCCCACCATAAGTGTCTAAGTAGTTTTTGACCAAAAAAAAGTGTCTAAGGAGTTTTTATATAATAAAGAAAATTTGCATAGGATATAAAAAAGAATAAATCAATAAATAGTATATTTATATACTAATATACGGAAAACATTATTGAAGTGAAGTGAAACTCCATCTTCAGGGAGCCAACGGCAATGAAACATCTATTATTAAAGTCCAAGCATCGCATTAAGCAAACTAATAACTAAGAGTATTGATTAATTTAATTTTAAAAATAGAAGCTTGTCAGATGAGATAACCAAGTGGGCATCTCATGAACTATCCTCTACTTACTTTATTATACCTTAACTTTCAATACGATAAATTCGATGTGAGACTTCAGTTCTTTATATGTAGTTTCTTGTTTTGAAAGTAGACAAAATTGTCCACTATATATAATATATCTTCATGAGCTAAATAAAATGAGGGGCACTTATGGTATTTGATTACAGGAAGGTAAAGAATTTGAACTTCTAACTCTCTACCTTAATTTAACAGTAAGCCCATCAATAATATAGTTATATAGACTGATTGTAGTATTATAAATATTATATTAATATATTATAAATTGTCATAAATATTGCATGCATGTGTGGATATTCATATAATTCCTAGCTAGCTTTTGGGATTTCTCTTAGGATTTCTTATTCTTTTAATGTCATAAACTTATAACCTCTATAATGAATAACTTGAAATGGGTTTCTTGTTGTTAATGCTATTACATTTATTTTTATTCCTTTGTAACCTTAGGTTTAGTGTTTAATGATTGTGGCCTATAAATAAATAGAGGTAATGCACAAGGTATTTGTACTAGTGAACATACAAGTAAATGAGGAATACTTCCTTACTTCCCCTTTCAATCTCTTATCTTATTATTTCTTCATCTTCTCTCATTTTTAATATAAATAATATATATAGATGTATGTTGAGGGTAATCTTTAAAAATATATATATATTTAATTTCACATTTAAATATTTTAAGTTCATTGTAGTGCAAATGACAAGTAGTTCCAAACAACAAGGAGGAGGGGCAAGAGTCTGAATTTTAAGGCAAGGCCACTTATCAATACGGCAAATTCCCCAATATTTGAACCCTGGACCTCCTTATTATATAGTACTTCATACCATTTGAACTGTATAAACTCTCATCTTTTCTATGAGAGAGAAATTAATTATATATATGTTGCCAAACAACACATAAGTGTGTGTGTATATATATATGTAATATTGATAATATTAATATTAATATATGAATATAATTAATATAATATTATTTATTTAATATATTTTAAATTTTATTTGTATTTGTTCTCATCTTAAGCTCTCTGGATCAATTCTTCCTATTTTTGTTCACTAATTGTCTTCTTCTCTTTTAAATCTAAGTGCTTTTCTTCCCTTCTTCCCAATTTGTGAGTGAAAGAGAAAGAAATTCGGGTGGGGGGCCACATACATACAACATATTAAATTTTATATATCAAATTAGTAGAACAATTGTATTTTAATTAGACGCTACATCAATATAGAAATTGAAATTGGAAAATTTATGCCTTTGGCTATATAAAATATGTGCGTGGATATATTATTCATTTTAAATTAAAGGAATTTAAGCAAAAGAAAAACCTATGAAAAAGGAAACTCATTACCTTATTTTATTTCTTTATAATAAACAAAAACTTAATGTTTTGAGATGTTAAATATTAAATTTAAATAAAAATTAAAAAAATTACATTTATTGAACGGAATGTTGCTGAAAGTCTTCCTTTCGACAGTAAGAAAGTTGCATCCAAAAGTATGACTTGTGAGGGGCTGAGGGCAACAATTAGTCATTGCTTAATGTCATGTTAACAAAAAAAAATTCAATGGCAACTCTCAAGAGTCTGCTGCTGAAAATGGTTGCCCAACGTCTTTTTGTAATTAATAGTAGTAATTTAGATATTATAATTCAATGAAAAATTAAGCCCAACTTAGACAAATTGTTATTAATGACTTAATATGATCCCTATTGTATTTTATTTGATTTATATATATACACACACGACACATTAATATATTAATATTTTATTTTTTATTTATTATGTCTCAAAATTATATATATATATAAAAGTTGATATATGCGTACACACCTTCATGTGTTTTAGAATCCCAAACCAAAGCTTGATCATAAAGGCTAAATTTTGTTTGTTTGCTCGGCACAAACCAAGGGCGCCCAAATCCTTCCTTGCACAAACATCATCCCAGGCTACTAAGTGTGTTTTCCGGGATGAAGTAGTACTACCCTAAAGAAAACCTCGACATCTCTTATCAATCTCCTCGCACGTATATGAAGGTAAAATCGTGGATTGCATTGTGTATGCTGAGAAAGCTGAAATCAAGATGCTAACCAGTGTGTCTAGCTGCCATGGGTGAGGTATTGACCTTCCAACTTGTTAGACAACTGTCCATCTTATACAACACATATTGATAAGTAGTTTTAGATGGCCTTTTATGATGGAGAGGTACGTCTAAATACTTACCTAGGTCTGCAGTGGGAGTAAACCCCAAAACATAATTAATCTCCTAACTCCGGTTATGATTCACTTTTCTAGAGAAGAATATTCTGGACTTACTATCTTTTACCTTTCGGCCTAAAGCAAGCAGAAGTCATCTAGACAAGCCTTCACTAGCCTGGCCTGGTCCAAATTAGCTTCTGCAAACAAGAACAAGTCACCTGTGAAAAACGAGTGGGAGACTCCTGTGCCAGATCTCGATAAACTAAACAGAGCCCAGTTTCCCAATGGCACCTCTTCTTGGATAAGATGAGAAGGTTTCTCCATGACTAGAACAAACAAATAAGGCGAGATAGGATCCCCTGCCTTATACCGCGCTCTGGGATAAAAGTAGATCCCTTTGCGCTATTCCACAAAACCTGCATCTCCACTGAATCCAAAGAGTATGAGATAGTACTTCTAAACTTGTCCAGTATTCCTAGCTCAAGTAAATAATTGAGAATAAAATCCTATCGTGCCCAATCATAAGCTTTCCCGAGGTCGATTTTCAACGCCATCAAAACCCTTCTCTTTCATGTTTGTGACATCCCAAATTTTAATAGAAAGAATTTATAAAAAACTTATTAAGGCTAAGAGTATTTTTTTTTGGAATTAAAAAGTTTTAAATGTTAAATTTCAGGAAAATAATAAAGGAAATAATAATCATTAAAAATATTTTGAGGCTCAAAAAAATTAAAGAAAAATTATAGAATAGATATTTTGAGGATCTAGAAAATTATGAAAGAGTTTATTTCCCTAGGAGAAGAATAAATGATTCAATAGCTATTTTTCAAAATTTAAGATTCTATTTTCTTGAAAAATTAAAAAAAAAATAGTTAGAAGCTATCGTCTGCTGTAAAAATTTTGGAAAAATTACTTTATAGGTTAGAGAACCTATTAGAGGAAGATTTGTTTTGAGTTTCTAATGGTTTATGTTAACCGCTAAAAACTAATCGCTACTAAAATAATTTCTTTTTGTAATGTTTGAGCTTTTAAACTTGAAATCAAACCAAAATCGTGGGTTTTGGTCATTGCATATAAACCTCCTATGTTATGCGATTTTGAGGGGATTTAATCGGTTAAAATTTGAGACTTTGAGATTAAATCATTGATTAAGTAAAGAATGAAGTTTAAGAAAGTGAAATCAAGGTTTAAATTCGAAAAGTGGTAGCACCATGTCCTTTTATGCTCTGCTTGAGTTAGACGTGAACAGGGACCCATTTTGTTAAAGTTTTGAAGTTGGACTTTTTGAAATCGAACTAAGGCTAGTCTTCTTGGTTGTTTGTTTTCAATTTCATTGCATAAGAGATATTTAGGAACTGAATAAGCTTATTGTTCCAAATCTAAAGGTGATACACTGTTTTGGGTGTGTATGGCCGAAAAATTTAAGCTTGATGGATGAGAATGGTTGATTTCAAAACTGTGGTTGTTCTTTGTTGAATCTGGTGGTCTTGGATGTTCCGTAATAACTATTAAGAGTGATTTAGATTGATGTATTAAACTGGTTTTATGAGTAGGTTTGTGTGAGCCACTATTTGTGAAAACAAAGCTTGATGATTTGAAGGATATATGGATTCTTAGAGTTCCTAAATATTGATGATTGTTGGAAAGTTTAGAGCTTGATGATTTTACATACACTGGTGGAAAATTTGCATTTGAAATCCCCATTTTTAAACCGGTCAATGCGGAGACAGTATTAAAAAAATGACCGATGGTATTTTTGTAAATAATATGAAATATTTACACCGTATTTACTAGTGATCGATGTGGAAAAATGTAGTCCGGTTTAGATGTTTACTTTCTACAGCGGATGTTATAGTGACCGATGTGGAAATATTTAGTCCAGTTTAGATTAACTCCGTCTGTATCCTTTCCCGCCATTTTATGTCAAGTCTTCTTAGACATGCGCAGTAGTACGTAGTTCATCATGATCACCTTCTCCGATATCTGTTTTATATTCATTTCTTCTATCTTCTATCTTAACTCTCCAATGGCTTCTTCCTCATCCACCCCTCCTTCTCCGCCTCACAAAACACAAAGAACTAATTTTGAAGCAAAAAATGTCTGTCATCATGATAACCCTTCAGTTCCTTCTCCTCCTCCCCTGCTCCAGCAACTGGTGGAGTGCCTGGAGGAACTCATCCCGCGCTTCAATGCCTTAGAGCGCTCGGTGGAAGAACTGGGCCTGAAAGTTGAGAGGATGAATCAACGTTTTAGAGCCTTCCGTTCTGAAGTTCGTTGCCATCAACAGGATGATTTCTTTCATCCTGTTGTTGATCCCAATTCTGACTCCCAAAATACTGACTCCGAAGAAGATGATGAGTGAAAACGGGGTCACCTACCTTTCCCTATTCCCCACCTCCTTTTTGATGTAATGAAAAGAATGAGGAGATGATGATATTGTATTTATATAGATTTCAAGATGTAAAGTTTGATAGTAAAGTTTAATTTGAATGAATGTGTCTAACAAGTTTCTTGTTCTGCATACGTATATACGTTGCTAATGATCCGTTTATTTTTCATCTAAATCCCACTTTTAAACCGGTCACTGAGGAGAAGACGGTTTAAAAAAAATTAAATTTTTACACCGGTTTTAAAAGTAACCGATTTAAAATATAAACACCCGATGCAGATTAGCTTCGTCCTATCTGCCTCTTCAGTTTCCTATCTATGCTTTCCTGCGCGCTTTCTTTATTCTTCAGACTGTTCATTTCACTTCTTCGGTTCCCAATATTTGTAGTCATTATGATAGAAGGCCAATTGCATTCTTCTATATTCTTATTGATCATGAATCATATATATATGTATACCATTCCTATGATCGATCTGTACATTTCGTCTCATCACTTTATCTCTGTTTTATTTTCTTTTCATCTATCTGACTCCTCCAATGGCCTCTTCCTCACACACGCCTCCTTCTCCGCCCCACAAAAGAAACAGAGACGACTTTGAAGACAAACATCCTGATCCTCACCCTTCTGTTCCTTCTCCTCCTCCCCTGGTTGTGACTCTGATGGAGAGACTTGAGGAACTCATACTGCGCTTCAATGGGCTGGAAGACTCCGTGAAAGAACTGAATCGCAAAGTTGACAGACTGAAAGCAAGTTTCAGAGATTTCCGCTCAGAAGTTCGCTGCCATCAACCCCGTGATAGCTTCTTTAATCCTGTTGATCTCACCCAATCTGATGACTCCCAAAACTCTGAGTCTGATGAGTAGTGAAAGATTGCAACTTTTATATATTCTGATGTATATATTTTTTTGTGTAAAAGTTGATGACATAGTAGGGTCTATCACTTAAAAAAAATTGATATATTTTACACCGGTTTATATATAGTGGCCGGTGTAAAATATACTCTCTACAACTCTTATATATATCTACACCAGTGTAACATTTTGTCCGGTGTATATTTTCTTACAAAATAAACTTTTTTTTTATTTTTTTTACCAAATACTCTTTTATTTGGTATATTTCTCACGCCTTCCATCTCTCATTTTTCCCTGGTTCGCGCTTTAAGTCTTCTCGGCGCTTCACAGACGGTGAGTTTTGTTTTGAACTCCTCTCGAGAACTGAAAATTTATTCTCTCCATGCATTAGCTGCAACGTAATGGTTTCTTGTTTTCTGTTTTTCTAGTTTCTTAGTCTTCCACAAATATGGATCGTAGTTGGATAAATGCTAAATGAACAAGTGTTGAGTATGATGAGGGGGTGAAGGAGTTTTTGGATTTTGCTAAACGGAATGGTGATATGACAATGGAAGGTTTTATTGTCCTTGTGTGAGTTCTTTGAATGAGAGGAAACAAAGTCTTGCTGATATTTACACTCATCTAATTTGTGAGGGGTTTTGCAAGAGTTACACGGTATGGGTATGGCATGGTGAACAGGTGGAAAAGACCTTTGATGATGACATGGATACTGATGATCGAGTAGAGGACATGATTCGTGATGTTGGAGAAAATGCTTTTATGAGGTCACATGCATATAGTAATATGTGCAATGATACAGAAAAGCCTCTATACCCAGGGTGCAGAAAATATAACCTGTTGAATGCGGTGTTGAGATTAGTAAGTGTGAAAACTCGGCATGGGTAGAATGACAGTGGTTTTTAAGAATTGCTAGAGTTGTTACAGGACATGTTTCCTGAAGAAAATGCATTACCCAAACGCTACTATAATGCGAAGAAAATAATAGGTCCTTTAGGCATGCAGTATAGAAAGATTCATGCATGCCCAAATGATTGCATATTGTACAGGAAAGAGTTTGAAGATGAGGAGAAGTGTCCAATATGTAAGACACCAAGGTACAGATCAAACAACTCTCCTGCCAAGTTGTTATGGTATCTTCCAATTGTACCAATGTTTAAGTGACTTTTTTCTAATGAAGATAATGAAAAGAAAATGTTATGGCATGCAAATGAAAGGATTAATGATGGAAAGATTCGTCATCCTGCTGACTCTTTGCAATGGAAGAAGATTGATGACTTATTTCCCGAGTTTGGCAATGAACCACGAAACCTAAGGCTTGGACTTAGTACGGATAGAATGAACCCTTATAGTAGCCTTAGTAGTATACATAGTTCATGGCCCATCCTTCTGGTGATTTACAACCTATCTCCCTTGTTGTGTATGAAACGGTCATCCTGCTTACTGCTGTCAGAGGATGCAGAACATTGTGATCTATATGTGGAGGATCCTCTTAGACGCTTAGTGGCACATGGCTCCATCCATAGCCTAGGGGCAACTGTTCACCACATCCAAATTCAGGACGATCAATTAAGGGTGAAAGTTGAAGACGTTCTAATTGGAGATGCTCTTGTCCCAATTCCCACTGATGAGGTGAAGACAGTGAGCCAAGCAAAAGGGACTTTCATATTGTGGCCAAAGCATCTTGTTTCTGATCACGTCGCCTCATCCCCCAGCCAACTTCCCACCCCTCCCACTTTGAATGTCATGCAATGTGTGATCCTATTGGCATATGACAAAACGTTCCATGTGGACGCGTTGCCTATGGATTCAGTTGTGGGCGACATGGGGGCACCGGCCTTCCTTGACCATATGGAATTCAAATCTCTGATCACTCCCAAGGAAGAGCTGACCTCCGGCTACATCCAAGTGTTTTTGATATAAGTATAATTTAAATATAAATATATGTAATAACAAAGTTCAAGTCTTACAACTAATGTCGTGTATGCATTGCCTGCAGGTACATGCAAGCTGAGTTGGTTTCCTCCAAGGGCAATCAAAAAAAGTTCGGATTCCTATGCCCACTTCAGATTTAAGCTAAAGGGACCTCTCAATCTTCGAGGCTTGCATACATTTTAAGGAGGCTCGGTGAAACCGATATTGATTGTTTCTTCGCACCATATATGCAGGAGTAAGAATAATAATATTTCATTTTATTTCATATATACTAGTTTTGTATTTGCTTAATTATAATACTCATTCTCTTTTAACTAATCTCTACATGAATCATTGGCAACTTGTCATCCTATGTAAGCATAGCTATAAAGTTTTCTTCTTATGCTCCCTCTATTACAAGCCATCGGTTGATGTCAGGAAGATCATGAACACGTGAGTTCTCTTCTATACACAATGATCTTTGTGATAGATGGGTTACTAACTTATTAACTTTGGTCATAGGGCTATGAGGACGTTCGCAGTTGCAATGGGCCTTAAGCACGCTAATTTGGTGGGGGACCCTGAATGGATCACACCGAAGGTAATAAAAGTATATATTAGGTGTTAGCTAGGTTCCCCATTTTGATGATGAGAAATATTTTTTATCTTGTTAACATTACAGAGTCGAAGGCAACCCAGAGAAAGCAACTTGTGCGGCTTCTACATAGTTAGACACATGGTCAATATTATCTTGTCAAATAGGATTGACCTAACTGAGGAGGTAAAATTGTATTTTTAATGATTTCATATTTCTTAATTGTCAATCTAATCTATATTAGTAATGCCTTAATTTCTTTGATTTTGATTTCATATTTCAGATGTTTGATCAACCTGATCCATTTCCCGACCAAGATATTGAGGACCTGCGTAATCGGTGGGCAGAGTTTTTTGTTCAATTCCTTCCTTCTCAATAGTATTTGTCTTTCACTGAATACCTTTTTCTACTTTTCTGTTCAAATTGTAGCATTTTTGTATTGAATTTTATTAAATGAATAATATAATGAGCAATTGAATTATATATGTCTCTGGCATCTTGAACTGATGATGATCGATGATTGAGTCGTATATTATATTTGGGCAGTTTAGAAGCTTTAAGCCAACGAAATGTATTAAATATAAATTTAATAACATATACATCGGACGTATATACCTGCCAGTGTAGAAAGAACATATATCATAATATAAATTTAATAACATCTACATCGGACGTATATACAACCGGTGTTAACATTTGAATAATCTACACAGTCCCAATATTTAACCGGTGTTAACATTTGAATAATCTACACCGTCCCAATATTCAACCGGTATAGATGTTAAAAAATAATACACCGGATGTAAGTGTGAACCGCTTTAAAATTTAGACCGGTGTAAAAAAGTATACATTCTACACCGGTCTTGTGACCGGTGTAAAATATCTCATTTTTACACGGTCCATTTCTACACCGGTTATATGTGCGATGTAGAATGCCATTTTCAACCGGTGTAGAAATGATTTTTTCCAGCCATGATAGTTAAAATAGTTGGATTTGAACTAAAGGCCCTGTTCAATATATATGTGTATGAATAAAGAGAGTTAAATGTTTTGTTGCTGTGGACCGAGTTGTTTGGGGATGTTTTATTAAACTGAAAAAAAAAATCATATTAGACCGAGTCGCTGGTGAAGGTACAAAAGTCGCTGCTGAATACCTTTAGCGATGATATTTTGTCGTCACCAAGTTGCCGCCTATGAGATTGTCGCCTATACACATTGGCGGGGACAATTGAAGGTCGCCGTTGAATGTCAACAATTAGCGGCGTCTTAAAGTCGTCACTGAAAGTTCAACAGAAGTCGTTGAACTACGTCGCCACCAAAGGTAGGTCAAAGGCGGCGACAAAAGTCGCCACGTAAAGTGGAATTAGTAGCGACAAATAAAGTTGCCACCTAAAACTGAATTAGTAGAGACCTATATTGTCACCGCATAAAGGTGAATTTGCGGTGACAAAATTGTCGCCGCCTAATGTATAATCTGCGGCGACAATTATGTCGCTGCTGAAAGTTGATATTGTTTCATACTATTTTTTAAATTCTTTTCTCTAATTTTTCTTATATGAAAACATGTAATTTGATAACAAAAATAATAAATAATAAATAACTAAATAAACCAAAATCTAATAATATTGATAAATAATTTCGATCATTCTATAAAATATCAAATTACTTCAATTGCTTAAACATATTTAAAAATAAATTAAAATTGTTTTGTTTAAACAGAAACATTATATAGAAGGACCAATACTAGGAGTAAAAGATGTAGACGCATGTGGTTGCCCCTCTACATCAAGGCAGCAAATTTAGCTTGTATCCTTTGCTCCATTAGTCTTTGCTCAAATTGCACACGCTCTTCTTCCATCTTTGCACACTCTGCCTCCATTTTTCTCTCTCCTCTTGAAATTTTTTATCAAACTCTTCCTGCAGTTGGGCACGCACACTTTGCACAACTAAATTATCACTAGATTGAGGGCTATTTCTCTTCCTTGAAGGCTTCGCTCCATACCCTTTCTCTCATACATACCCTGACCTCTCACTAAGAACTGTCGCCAATATTTCCTCTGACGCCATTCAAGCATCACTCTCTAAATTTTGGTCTTGTTGCTGAGAAAGTTCGTGCATACGACTCTATAATAAAAACATATGAAACTATTATATTAAAAATAAAACTAAATCAAAATAAGATATTAAACTACAATGCATATATGACTCAGTTTACAGTGTGGGTCAGGCCATACTACTTGTCCATCTAATGTCTTCCTAGTATGCGTTATCTTACACAACTAGTCAGGAGGGGCGGATTGTCTAGTAGTAGGATGTCTCAACAAAATAATAACATTCAAGAAAATACAAAGAATATATTTTAAAAAAAGGATTAAAATTTTAAATTATAGTGGTGATAGATTGAACTGAATGGAATTGGAAGACTCGTAGAGAAAATTAACTTTAAAAATTTTCCAATCCCTGCCTGGATCTACCGATTGTGTTTAAGTCAAGTAGTAAGAGGCGTTACCTTTGGTGTTCAAATTATTAGTGGCTCAGGGATTCTGACGTTCAGGATGCCTATGCTCTCTTTTCAATCTTGAGAATTCGACGACTCAGATCGGCTTCCTCTACCGGTATCCACACGAATAGCGTTCCAACCACGAACGACATGCTAGCGCCTCTTGTCCTTCTAGGGTTTTCCTTGAGAATTCGTCCTCACTGTCTCTATTTTGGCCATTTCTTATCTGCAAACCTTTTGCACTCTGCCTCCTAAAACCTTAGCCCCTAATGTCAAATACATAGGATGCTATCGGTGTTCTGATGGTTATTAGATTTCAGAATTAATTTTAAATTAATTATGAAATTAATACAATATCATATATTGAGTAATTTGATAAGAAATCAATTAAATAAATATGGTTTCTTATATTAAATCCGTCTCACAGATTTAATTCACCTATTCATTTAATTTAAAATAAAGATATGATAGAATTATATTTGATTTATTCTCATAAATCAAATTTGAGATATTATATCATATCAATTTAAATTTTAAATTCAAATATATCATCAATTTAAATTTCGAATTCAAAAGTGATAGAGATTTAATTTATCCTTATAAATTAAATCTTATAAATATCTCTTATATCATATAATATATATATGAATTTATATATATATATACATCCACCCTAGATTATTCATTGAATTTGGACATATCTTAGATTCAATGAATCTGGATATCATAGCTTGTGTTGGGCTATTTTGTGTGCAACCCTGTAGGCCTACATGAAGTTGACACCGGGCCATTTACTATACTGACTCACAAGTCGTAAGCAGTCTCTAGTAAGACATCACGACTACCCAAATCATGTGAGGATCGATGAACAATATAACCTTTCATACAACCATATCACGTCCCTTTTGTCACACAACATTTTGGTCATGGATGAGGCATGGAGAATGTCATCTTCTTATTCCTGACCGTTACTTTCTCGATCGCTGAGTAGTCTGACTATAGAAATGGAACTACTTTTCCATTATAGTATGGCCATACATTTCTCAGACTCACTCATCGAGGGGCCCAGTAATATCTCTCTACGAATGTGAGGGACAAATTCCATCTTGACCATTCACATTCCTCCGCATGAAAAACTACTAAGCCTGAACATAGTCTTTATGATCACTCAGTCAAAAGTGACTTTTGACTTGGTCAAAGCTGAGCATTTGTCATGTAGGAATCCATGATGATCTCAGGTCAAAGAGCGTAGTGACATGGTTTGTATATGAGAGAAGCTTATGACTTAACCCATGCAGCTCTCTTATAGCGGGTCGGTCTAATACCTTGTACTTTTACATGTGCCTATGACTTTGATTTATATCTCTATACATCTTCAAAGCTATACTGGTCTTATTTCATCTCTGCTCCCGTATAGATAACCGACCAGGGACATTTAGGATAAGATCATGAGTTATCCAAGGATGGTCATCACAGTAAATATGCAAATAATATGATAACACAATTAAGAAATTCATAAATCAATAATATTTATAATACAATGATTGTCCCCTAGGGCACAATTTCCAACATCCTCCTACTTGCACTAGGTATAATCATTGATTTGCCTAATTCTCATTGACCTAACATGATGCTCATGCTTTGCCTGCACAAGTGGCTTTGTTAGAGGATCAGCAACATTGTCTTCTCCTGCTACTTTGCATAGTTTTATATCACCTATATCGTTGATTTCTCTGATGAGGTGAAATAGCTTGAGTATATGCTTGGTCATTTGATGTGACCTAGGCTCTTTGGCCTGTGCAATGACACCGCTATTGTCACAGAACAAAGTTATTGGATCTGAGATGGTAGGTATCACCCCTAGTTCAGTAATGAACTTCCTAATCCAAACGACTTTCTTAGCTACATCAGATGCTGCTATATACTCAGCTTCCGTTATAGAATTCGCTACAGTGCCCTGCTTAGAGCTCTTCCAGCTTACTGCTCCATTATTCAGGAGGAATATGTATCCAGACTGCGATTTGTGGTTGTCCTGGTCAGTTTGGAAACTTGCATCTGTGTAACCAGTTACACAGAGCTCATCATCCAATCCACCATAGACTAAGAATAAGTCTTCGTCCTTCTTAAGTACTTAAGGATATTCTTGACAGCAGTCCAATGGCCCTCACCAGGGTCCTATTGATATCTGCTAGTCATACATAAGGCAAATAAGACATCCGATCGAGTACATAACATGGCGTACATGATAGATCCTATGGCCGAGGCATATGGAACCTTACTCATTCGACCTCGCTGATCAGGTGTACTAGGACACAAATCCTTGCTGAGGTAAATACCATGAGACATGGATGAAACCCCTATTTGATTCCTGCATACTGAACCTATGCAGTATTTTGTCTATATATGTGCTCTGACTGAGTCCTAGAAGTCTTTTAGATCTATCTCTATAGATCCTAATTCCTAGGATGTAGGTGGCTTCACCCAAGTCTTTCATCGAGAAAGACTTTTCTAACCAAGACTTGACAATCTGCAAGGTAGGAATGTCATTCCCAATAAGTAGGATGTCATAGACATAGAGTACCAAAAACACAACTGTGCTCCCACTAACCTTCTTGTACACACAAGGTTCATCAATGTTTTAAAGAAATCCAAACTCTTTGATTACTTCATCAAAACAATGATTCCAACTCCGAGATGCTTGCTTCAATCCATAAATGGACATTTAAAGCTTGTACACCTTACCAGAGTCCTCGGAACGCATAAACCCTTCAGGTTGTGTCATGTACACATCCTCAAGGAGCTTTCCATTAAGGAAGGTTGTCTTGACGTCCATCTACCATATTTCATAGTCATAATATGCTGCAATGGCAAGGAGGATTCTGATTCATTTAGCCATTGCAACTGGGGAAAAGGTCTCATCATAGTCCACACCATGAGTTTAAGTAAATCCTTTTGCAACCAGTCGTGCCTTGAAGATATTTACATTGCCATCCATGTCAGTTTTCTCCTTAAAAATCCACTTGCACCCGACGATTTTTACACCTTCAGGCGGGTCGACTAAGGTCCAAACCTGATTGTCGTACATGGATTGTATCTCAAACTTCATGGCATTAAGTCATTTTTTAGAGTTTGGTCCCACTATAGCTTCTTGATAGGTAGTCGGCTCATTATGCTCAATGAGCAACATATCACGATCGTCAGAAATCAGAAATCCATATCTCTGAGGATGAAATCGTGCCCTATTAGTTCTCCGTGGACCTTGCGTGACTTGAGGAGTTTCAACAACTTGTTGTGAGTCTTCTCTATTTTCCATCTGTAGTTTTATCGTATCTTGTGGCTCTCGAACTTCTTTGAGGTGTACGTTGCTCCCACTGGTTCTTTTAGAGATAAATTCTAGTTCGAGAAAGATACTATTTCTGACAACAAACACTTTGTTATCAGCGGGGTTGTAGATATAGTATCCCTTGGTTTTCTTAGGATATCCTACAAAAAGGAACTTTGAGGATTTGGACGCTAATTTATCTGAGGCTTGTTGCTTAACATAGACCTCACATCCCCAAATCTTGAGAAAAGACAAACTAGGTTTTCTCCCAATCCATATCTCATACGGAGTCTTTTCAATTGCCTTAGATGGAACATGATTAAGTGTGAACGCAGCTGTCTCTAGGGCATGGCCCCAAAAGGACGGTGGAAGATTTGTTCGACTCATCATGGATCAAACCATATCTAATAGTGTTCGATTCCTCCGCTCAGAAATGCCATTCCATTGTGGTGTTCCTGGTGGAGTCAATTGTGAGACTATCCTACAACTCCGAAGATGATTAATGAACTCTTGGCTCAAATATTCACCACCCCGATCAGATCGAAGGGCTTTAATTGTTTTACCAAGCTGGTTTTGTACTTCATTTTAAAATATCTTGAACATTTCAAAAGATTCGGATTTATGTTTCATTAGATAGACATAGCCATATCTACTAAAATTATCTATGAATGTGATGAAGTACGAATAACCTCCTCTGGCATTTGTATTCATCGGTCCACACACATCTGTATGTATGAGGCCCAACAAATCAGTGGCCCTCTCACTATGCCCAGTGAAAGGTGACTTTGTCATCTTTTTTAACAAGCAAGACTCGCAAGTATCATATGATTCAAAATCAAATGAGTTGAGAAATCCATCTTGATGGAGTTTAGAAATACGTTTCTCATTTATGTGGCCCAGATGACAGTGCCAAAGGTATGTCGAATTCAAATCGTTTGGTTTGACCCTTTTGGTAGTTATGTTATAGATATTTCCATGATTGGGTTGTTCCAAGTTTAATATATAATGATCAACATGCAAATCACCATGAGCATAGAAAACATCATTACGATAAATAGAACATCTACTATTCCTAGCAATGGAAGTGTAACCTTCCTTATCCAAATAAGAAAGAGAAACAATGTTACTACTCAAAGCAGGAATATAATAGCAATTGTTCAAAACTAACAAAAGCCCAGTAGGCAGAACTAATTCATAAGTGCCTACAGCTAAAGCAGCAACCCTTGCTCTGTTTCCAACTCGTAGGTCAACTTCGCCCTTCTTCAGCTTCCTACTGTCATTTAGACCCTGCACAATTGTACAAATATGAGAACCACATGCTGTATCTAATACCCATGTAGTGGAAGTAGAAAGATGAATGTGTATAACATAAATACCTGAAGCGATAGCCCCGCTATCGTTCTTGTTCTTTTTTAGATCTTCAAGGTAGAGCTTGCAATTCCTCTTCCAATGACTAGGTTCATTGCAGAAGAAGCAGACTCCTTCCTTTGGAGGCTTTGCCTTCTTTGGTGCAGGCTTGGTTTCGGGCTTGCCTGACTCTTTGATCTTACCTGATGAGCCATGACCCTTCCCTTTGCCCTTGCCTTTCTTCTTCATACCCTTTCCTTTTTTAACCATCAAAACAGTATTGGACTTCTTCTTAACACTCAGCTCAGCAGTTTTAAGCATCCTATGCAGTTCAGAAATAGATTTCTCTATGTTGTTCATGTTGTAGTTCATGACAAACTGGTCATAACATTTCGGGAGTGAGTTGAAGATCAAATCCATAGCTAACTCCTAGCTCATGGGAAATCCAAGCCTCTCAAGGTGATCAATATACCCTTTCCTCTTTAAGACATGAGTACTGACTGATGCACCTTCAGCCATCTTGCAAGAATGTAAGGCCTTAGTTGTCTCATATCTCTCTTGCCTTGCCTGTTACTGGAACATTTCCTTCAGATGCATAATCATCTCATAAGCCTCCATGTGTTCCAGATCTCTTTGGAGCTCCAGAACCATGGTGGCAAGCATCAATCATCCCACATCGACAGATTCTTCCTTATACTTTATGTAAGCATCTCTTTGAGCTCTAGGAGCATTGGCTGCTGGCTCCTCAGGAATGGGTTAATCTAGGACATGTGCCTTTCTTTCCTACTTGAGAACAATTCTCAAGTTCCTAAACCAGTCAAGAAAGTTTGTCCCATTGAGTTTGTCCTTCTCAAGGACAGATCACAATGATAATGTAGCAATATTACTAGTCGTCATGATTCTATAATTAAAATATGCAATTAAATTAGCAATCTCCCATTAAATAAACAACCCTCAATGTAATAATTAGTGGGCTAAGATCCATATTTGGCTTAAACTTAAGTCCGCTTTGGCAGGACGTTTAAAATTAAGTTATTTAGGTAGGTAACACCTTTACCAATTACATCAAATGTAACTCTTAGATGTTTATAGGATTCTATCATCATATGATCCGGCATATTTTAATCGCATCTAATGCCTTGAGACCCAAAACCATTTTGTTAATCTCAATTAAGTCAAACAATAACAAACATATGTGAGTAGCACCATTACTCTTGCTTATCTCCCCAAGATAACTCAAATTCACCCACTTTGGTAGAGCCTACAACTGAGCGATCGAGGTTTTGACAAGTGTTCATAAATTGACGACATTATGACTTAAGATTTCATTAGAGGGGTTAATTAACTATCTGGTTTACAAGAATGCATGTATCTCTGTTGTATCTCATACAAGTAATATGCATATAGAACATACATGTAGTGATATAATCATAAGATGCATAATTTTAAACGTGATACAATATGACTCACCTATCCTAAGTCCCCTCAAGCCAATGAGAGGAACTCTCTAATAAGAAAAATAAAATTACATAAAGAAACCTCGTTTTAACATTCGAGGGGAGTGAGATGAGAAGAGAATGTACATCGAGAGTAAATAAAGGAAGGCACGACACGCAGGTCGTATTTAGAAAAATTACAACACTTGTAATCTAGAGCCATATTGTTCATCATACCCAAACATTCAAGAATCAAGATTCATATTATTTGAAGGGCAATAAATGTTACAAAACTAAAACATTCATACATCAAGGAAGGAAGTATATGTTACAATTATGTTGCTCTACGACCAGGTAACCACGGCGGTTTACACATATTCGCACACTTTCATAACGAACGATCAAAATCATAACATACATCAACGTTAATTAACATCACCCATCAAAATCAATTAACATACATCAACGAACGATTTCAGTTTCAATTCGGATTCCCTATATGTCATACATAATTCGGATTCCCTTTATGTCATATATAACGAATTTCTTTGCACAATAATTATACAATATGCATATTCAAGTCGAATCATAGAAATAACTAGTCAGACATGGCGTACATGCTATCATATGATCAACCAAGAAATTTAACATACATCACATGTATCAACAATCGAACCTAACTTAAACACAAAAAGGCACGGCTCTAATACCAAAGACTCACAGCGAAAATTAACTTTAAAATTTTTCCAATCCCTTCCTGGATCTACCGGTTGTATTTAAGTCAAGTAGTAAGAGGCGTTACCTTCGGTGTTCAAATTATTAGTGGCTCAGGGATTCCGACGTTTAGGATGCCTATGCTCTCTTTTCAATTGCGAGAAGTTGACGACTCAGATCAGCTTCCTCTACTGGTATCCACACGAACAGCGTTCCAACCACGAACGACGTGCTAACGCCTCTTGTCCTTCTAGGGTTTTCCTCGAGAATCCGTCCTCACTGTCTCTATTTTGGCCATTTCTTATCTGCAAACCTTTTGCACTCTGCCGCCTAAAACCCTAGCCCCTAATGTCAAATATATAGGATGCTATCGGTGTTCTGATGGTTATTAGATTTCAGAATTAATCCTAAATTAATTCCAAAATTAATACAATATCATATATTACGTAATCTGATAAGAAATCAATTAAATAAATATGGTTTCTTATATTAAATCTGTCTCATAGATTTAATTCACCTATTTATTTAATTTAAAATAAAGATATGACAGAATTATATTTGATTTATTCTCATAAATCAAATTTGAGATACTATATCATATCAATTTAAATTTCAAATTCAAATATATCATATCAATTTAAATTTTGAATTCAAAAGTGATAGAGATTTAATTTATCCTTATAAATTAACTCTTATAAATATCTCTTATATCATATAATATATATACGAATTTATATATATATACGTCCACCCTAGATTATTCATTGAATCTGGATATATCTTAGATTTAATGAATCTGGACATCATAGCTCGTGATGGGCTATTTTGTGTGCGACCCTGTAGGCCCACATAAAGTTGACAGTGGGCCATTTACTATACTGACTCACAAGGCCTATCTAGCAAGACATCACGACTACCCAAATCATGTGAGGATCGATGAACGATATAACCTTTTATACAACCATATCACGTCCCTTTTGTCACACGATATTTTGGTCATGGATGAGGCATAGAGAACATCATCCTCCTATTCCTGACTATTACTTTCTCGATCGCTGAGTAGTCTGACTATAGAAATGGAACTACTTTTCCATTATAGTATGGCCATACGTTTCTCAGACTCACTCATCGAGGGGCCCAGTAATATCTCTCTACGAATGTGAGGGACAAATTCCATCTTGACCATTCATATTCCTCCGCATGAAAAACCACTAAGCCTGGACATAGTCTTTAAGATCACTCGGTCAAAAGTGACTTTTGACTTGGTCAAAGCCGAGCGTTTGTCATGTAGGAATCCATGATGATCTCAGGTCAAAGGGCATAGTAACATGGTTTGTATATGAGAGAAGATTATGACTTAACCCATGCAGCTCTCTCATAGCGGGTCGGTCCAACACCTTGTACTTTTACATGTGCCTATGACTTTGATTTATATCTCTTCACATCTTTAAAGCCATACTGGTCTTATTTCATCTCTGCTCTTGCATAGATGACTGACCAGGAATATTTAGGATAAAATCATGAGTTATCCAAGGATGGTCATCATAGTAAACATGCAAATAATATGATAACACAATTAAGAAATTCATAAATCAACAATATTCATAATACAATGATTGGCCCCTAGGGCATAATTTCCAATATGAACTTACTGTAGAATAGTCAATTTCTGCAAATGATCGAGGACCATAAGTATGTTTAGTCATTTGTTTTTCTCAGTTTATCGTGTTTCTACAACAAAATTTGGTTAGCAATAATAATTTAATTATTGAAACAAAAAATATAATTTATTTAGAAGGATAATGAGGTACCTTAAACATGTCAGACTTAAAATATATTAATAACCACTCTCAATCTTGAAAACTAATTGTTTGAGGAGGATCAGTCAACCTATCCTCATCAGTCTCATATTTCTTATAGTGAGAGTGTAGATTGGTCTTTCAATTTCTGAATGCATTTTGTAAAATAATTGATATAGCTATATGAATTTTTTTTTCAGTAATTGCATTAGCAGGTTCAAATTTATCCTGAAATAAATAAATATAAATACTTTATATAATAATATAAATAAACTAATATAAATATACAAATTTGACATAAATGATACCTTTATTTTTAAAATCATATCCTGACCATATTTTTCAAAAATATTCTTCCAATTACCTCCATTATCCCTGAAAGAGACTGTGGTTCTAAGAGTTAAACTACAATAATTAGAAAAGTCTCTTGCTTGTAGACCGATTGCTCGACATGGAATCTAAAATTTTGACTCGAATCTTTGCTCTTTGTACAGTCCTCAAATTCACGTTAATAGACTTATAAACTCCTCTGCTCTTATTGATTGCAGTAGAAGAGCCTATCATTAAAGTTCAATTAGAACAATTAAATATTACATGCGATGTAAATCAATTATTATAAAATTGAAGCAAACTTACCTACACTACTATTTTGAGTATGGGGAGTAAGGGGAGAGTTGACAGGCATTTTCTCAAGTGGTTGTTGCAGTGATCGAGGTGAAATAACAGGTCTTGATTGAGGTGTAGAGCATGTACCTCGACTATTTGTGTTGTCATGAGATGTAATAGAAGACCTTTCCTACCTCGTCCTCTTTTAATACTGACATATCCTACAAAATATATATTTTATTTAGGAAATAGCAATCAATCAACTTTTACATAGCAAGCAATCAAGAATCAATCTACATATTAATAAAATCTACCATATCAATTAATTTCATTCAAATGAATCTTCCGTCGCACTATCACTTTTATCAATGTCTTCTGATTCATCTGTTTCTTCTATTTCAGTTTCTATGTCACTTTCTTCTTCAGTATCACTATCAAAGTCATCAAGAAGATCCTCTTCATCACTAAATCCAATCTCATTGGCATTATTTTTATGTATTTGTGATGGTTCTCCTTGAGCTAAGGTCTGAGTTTGTCCATCTTCTCCATATAAGTTAATGATAATATCATTAGGTTGCGTAGGACTCGCATGGTAAATATTTAAGTCTACCACCAACTATTGATAAGCTTCTTTATCAACCATAGGATCATTGACCTCACTATCATTAGTATCATTGTCAGTTGGTACATTAAACAAGTCACATGGGTTTGTTTTGACAACAACGAGCTAACCAGGTGCAACAATGTCATCCACATAGAAAACTTGCTTAGCTTGAGATGCTAGAATAAATGCTTCATTAGTTTGTAATGAATATCGTGTGTTGATACTTATAAATCCATACTTATCAACCTTATATCCTTTGTCATAATGAGCCACATCCCACCAATGATACTTAAACAAGTATACTTTTCTGTTGCCTATGTAAGACAACTCATAAATATACTCTAACACACCATAATATTTTTTGTCAGCATTAGTGTCATCACCCTTAGTTCAGTTTCAGCATCTTTTAATAAGTCAAAGAACCTTTTAGCCTAAACATTAGGCTCTTTGCTCTCATAGTCTCTAGTATTTGTATAATCCATACATGGAACTCATATGCATCACATACCATCCTTACAAAGTTCTCATTATCAGTATCATTTTCTAGGTCATTACTGGAAGTTCCACAATCTGTCTTAAATCTTCTAATTTCCCTATGCAACTCCCATACCTTATAACTATTCTAGAAACCCTTGCTCAATAAGTTTGTCCTAACATCTCTTCTTACTTTAAATATAACATTCATGCATCTTTTACAAGGGCAACGTATTTGATTTACCATGCCAGGTTGAATAAATGACCATTCTAGAAAAGCATCCACGCCTCTAATATATGATATGTTACCTCTGTCTTTAATATTTAGCCAACTTTTATCCATTTATATTCCCTACAAAGTTAAACAGATGATATAGCAAAAAAATCCAACAAATATATCAATACATAAACATATGTGATTCTTATTTCAGATTATTTCAAAGCAAAATCATTGCCAGTACTTTCAATGAATTATAAAACCAAATTATGCTATATAAGAGTGCATCCAATTAATATATGCACATTACCTTATAATCAATACATTAATATTCTAAATCAATCTCAGCTCCTTATGTTTCTTTTTCCACTACATTTAACACATGTAAGTGTAACAATCATTACCCACTTTTACTAACAATCTTGAAATATAGCAGCCAAGTTGCTTGTGTTCTTCCTTTTGCTCGTTGTATTCCTTTGATCTAATAATGCTGTGAATTTAGGTAGTTTTGACCCAATACTTAAAATAATCCGTTATGAAGGATTACCTAAATTTTATAAGGGAATGAGCATAAAGATAGTACAGAGTGCTTTGCTGCTTCTGTTCTATTCATTGTCAAGGAGGAACTTGTTAAAGCTTACATGGCATTGGCAGATAAGAGTAAGAAATTTCTCTTGAAAATTTAAGCACCATATAAGGTATTGTGCAAATATTGGATGAAGTTGACCACGCAAGTCTGGGCAATCAACTGTGGGCATAGGATTTGTATTTGCCCCAAAATTGAAGAGTCACGTAAATACTAAGAACAAAAAAATCAAAGAAGATAAGGATTTTAATTATCATAATCCAATTAATCTTACAGGTATTCAAGATTAACATTCCATTTTATTATCCTTAACACTTTCTATTTGCTTTTATACCCAATAGCAGCCTCTGACTCTCTCTCTCTCTTTTCCTTCTTCGATAGCTACAGTACACACAGCAAGAAAACTTGCAGATTAGAGAAACTAACGATGGAAGAGGCTTTAGAGCACTCACCTCAGGTGGTAGAAGGCACTGCAAAGCTTCCTCTCCTCCTCCTTCGACGATGGCAACTCAGCTAATGGTAGTCAGCGGAATCTCAACAGCAGCTAAGATCTTCGTAGAGAAGAATGACGGCGGATGAACAAAGGTGGACAACCACGATACGGCCAATGGTGAGCATCACTGTTGCGTACACTGTAACATCCTGGACTTTCCTTAGCCGAAAACCCTAAGTTTCTAGCTAAGAAAATGATTAGAGAAATGTAAATAGTGTTATGGATGGACTAGAGGACCAAATTGTAAAGTTAGAAAGTTTGCTAGCCAAAAGTACAAAGTAAAAAAAACTTCAGGGACTAAAATGCAAATATTGAAAAGTTCAAGGGACCTAAATGTAATTGTGAAAAGTTACAAGAACTGTACTTTCAGCCCAAAATAGCCTGGTCTGAATTTATGATCTAAAAATACCAGAAGATAAAGCACAACATTTCGGGTTGAATGAGAGACGTCAGAATTTTGATTTGAGGTCCCGATTAATTGATATAAATTCAGTAAGTCCGGAAGAAGTACTTGAAATTTTTGGGAGACCAACTGGACCTCAGAATTCTGTGGGATTATGACAGAAGATATTTTGTGAATTATGGGAGATTTTAAAAAAGACCACACTCCCAAAAGGGGTCCAGATAATTTTAAATAGAATTTTAAAGGAATTTTAGGAGCTTGTCTACCGGTTATAAAAATTAGGGTTTTATTCGTTGAGAGACCCGAGCTCAACCAAATACCATGAAAGTTTACCAGGAGGCTCAAAATGAATTTAGATGGGTTATTATGGGCTAAGTCAAAGTCCAATAGCTAGTATGAGCCCAAACTAAAATAGGGGCAAAATTGTAATTACGGGAAATTCCGGGCCGAAAATGGCAGGTCTGAAAAATATTTAGAAAAATCCCAATAAATTCCATAAAATGGAAAATAAGATTATAAGACATTTTATGAAGGGGAAATGACAAAAATACCCCTATGTGAATTTTTATCGTATTATGGCTCTATTTGAGGTATCCGATAAAAATTAAGTATTCGGGCCATAAAAAGGCCTCAGAAAAATATGAGAAAATAGGGATAAATATTGAAAGGGTCATTAATGATGCCAAATAGGCCAGACAGGGTCAGAGAGTATTCTAGAAAATATCATGCCATTGTACAATTTAATTTCACCGAAAATCACCCGAATCGGTACCGGTTAAATCTAAAAAATTTGAGAAAATTCAAGAAGCACCAAGAAGCTCCAAGGTACTCCAAGAAGCTTCAAGAATCCTTGAGGTGGCGCCAAATGGAGAGGGAGAAGGAAAAAAGAAGAGGACAACTCAAAAGTAGTCATAATTACAACCAAAAAGGAGATTAAACCATAACCCTTGGATCCAGCTTTTAAGAATTGAATCCTAGCCCTTGATTACTCTCAATTTTTGCTATAAATACCCCCTCCAAAGGTCTCCATTTCGTTCAGCCCTCTTTACCTAGGGGAAACTCTTGACAATTCAAAACTCAAGCCAAGATCAAAGTTCCAACCTCCTAAAATTCAAGGATACTAAGGTAAGCATACTTCCAAGCTTTTAGTGATTTATTTGGAAATTTAATTTATGGTTTTTAGGGGTTGGGAACCATAAATGTTTAAGGGGAGATGCTGCCCAAATTAGGGAAAGATGATATTGATGATAAGGGTAGCAAAGACAAGTTGAAAAGGATAGGATTTAACATGTTTGAGCTCAAGGAATCAATGGTTTCTTGGAATTGTTCTTGAACTACCTTGCTGTCCAGATTTGTGCACTTTATTCTAGGGTTGAGATATGATGATTTTAAGGCCTCCAATGTGTTCAAAATGCAATTTTGTGAAGGGCATAGTAGGGAGACCCTAAGTGGAAGCCTTAAACATCAAAATGGAACTTTTAGAAAATTCTAAGTACAATTTTCGTTTCTGTCCGTACGGGAAGAATAGGAGATGAAGAAATTTCAAAATTTGGATCACACCATTGGATTCCTTAGGTAAAATTGTGTAAGATAGGATCCCAAGAGTTAATGTTAGTACTTGGGAGAAATAAAACCCTAACTTAATTCAAGAAAGGGTAGTTAGGGTTTTTAAGTTTGAATTATGTTTGAGAAGTTGTAATGACATGAAATTATTGTTCAATAATTAGGATTTGACATTTGTGCACCTAGAGAACTTCAAGTCAACAAGAAAAGACAAGGATCTCCAAGAGGTAGCAACAACTCTAACTTTATCATTGTCTTGTAATTATTTATTGGTCTTGTTGTTTATGATGTTTGGTTGAGCATGATATTATGTGATGATGTGCAAGCTTGATGGGCTTGATGATGTGGTAATCTCCTTGCTAAGATGTCATGACAAATGCATGTTAGAGAATGCCAAAATATGAGAATGATTATGTGGCTCCCATATCATATAACATGCTTTAAATAATTGCTTTATGATGTTAAGGTTTGTTGCTTGCTATTGGAATTTCTTTGGAAATCTCACTCTTTTTCAAACTAAACCATGTTAGGTGCTGACTATTCAAGCGGTAAAGAGCCAATGGATGGTGTTTGAAGCATGTTTGGTTATGTTAGATGAACCTATATTATGTAAATATGGAACAAAGAGTACTTTGTGTAAATTCTGTTGGGAGGCAGTGAGCTTTCCACCATGTTTTGGATATGATAATGTAGGAATTAAATGTTGAAATTTAGCATGTGTGAATTTAACATCTTAAGATTTAAGTGGACACCAAGTACACACAATTTGGATAAGAAACGAATTTATGGTGATTTTTCAAAGTTAATAGTTGAATTCTGGAAACCTGGAAAAATTACCATATGAATAGTACGAATTTGCGAATCTACTGGGAACGTTACAGTAACTTTTAAACCTATTTATTATTTTTTCCATAAATAGGACTTAAAGAGATTTCAGTAGGACTTGGAAGAACCTTAATTGGATTTTTCTATATTTAAATATGAATTTTCAAAGTTGGGCAAAATTCTGAAAATGCTAAATGAACAGTACCCAAGAGAAATTTAAAATTTCAGATCTTTGTTTCCAACTTTAATTGATCCTAAAGTGGTTCCAAAGGCTACTAATGGATCGTATAAGGGTATTAAAGTAAGGATACGACATACACTTTTTGACCTCTCTTCTGATAACGACTGCCTCTGACTTCTCTGTAAACTGTCGCTCTCGCTCTCACTTTCTCTTTCTCGCTGTCTCTCACGCTGACTCTAAGGGCTGAAGGGGAAGTAGTGTTTGGGCGTGGGTTACTAATTTTTTCACTTTTGGGCAGGCTGGGAAAATGAATAGTGATATGGGCTTGAATCACATTAAAGTCTTACTTTCAGTGGCGATGTTAAAAATCGCCGCTGAATGTCTACTTTCAGCCGCAACTATTTGTTCACCGCTGGAAAGTCTTACTTTTACCAAATAGTTTTTAGGAAATAATCTTCTTAATAAAATAATGATATTTTTCTCCAATAACTTCTTCAACTCATTAGGGAATTTTTATAAAATTTTCTGGGCAAATGATAACCTCTAACTATTTTTCTTGAATTATCTAAGAAAATAAGCCTTTAATTCCCGAAAAATAGCTATTAAATCATTTGGGTCTCTTTTGGAGAAATAAACTCTTTCATAATTTTATAATCCCCTAAAATACTCATTTTATGATTTTTTCTTAATTTTTCTTGGCCCAAAAATATTTTTAATGATTATTCTTTTCATTATTCTATCTTTAAAATTTCACTTTTGAGACTTTTTAATTTTAGAAACACACTATTAAACTCAATAATACCTTATAAATCATTTTTATAAAGTTGGGATGTTACATGAAATGCAATAACAGAGGGCATATGCAATAGTAACTAAGAATGTATGTATGTATGTATGTATGTATGTATGTATGTATGTATGTATGTATGTATGTATGTATGTATGTATGTATGTATGTATGTATGTATGTATGTATGTATGTATGTATGTATGTATGTATGTATGTATTTTATGTCCCTTCTTTCTCCTTATCTCTTTCACACACACACACACATCTCCCTCTCTCTATCTCCTCCCCAACATTGTCTCTAACACACACATACTAATTCTCATGCTCATTGACACATATTTATAGTATCTCTCTCATACATATACCCCTACTTCATCTCCTTCTTTCACAGATATCACATTATTATCTGTATAATCTCTTCTTATTACAATAACATGTAAAATTCCTTTATTTATTATTTAAAATGACATTATTCAATAATTTAATTCTATATATTAGATAGTTGCTTAAAATTTCTCCAAATTGGGAAAAAATTATATGAAAACTTTTAGCGGCGGAAACAAAAGTCGCCACTAAATCATCCTTCTGCGGAGACAAAAAATTATCGCCACAGAAACTATAGACTTTCTATCGTGACACATATATGTCGCTGTAGATACTATGACCTTCTTGTTGCCGCAGAAAGTCTTTCTTTCAGCAGTGACAAAACAAAGTTACCGCAGAAAGTGTAAGGGCTATGGAAGGGTTTTGAAAATGCAAGCGTTATTTGGCACATACATGTGTCGTATACTTCCAAAATGTTGGTGTGATGTTAATGTTAGAGATTTTCATAATTTATTGTAGCGATTTTAATTTAAGTTTTGTATAGAAATTCCAAATTTTGTTTACTTATTTGTGTTAGCTATTTGGATGCATACCAAGTGTTTAAAGAAATTCTTCAGAGAGGAATCTAATAAAATTTGGAAAGTATGGTAATTCTATACAATGATATTGGAAGGGAAGTCGACTTTGTGATGAGATATCGAGAATGTAGAAGATAGTATTGGATAATTATAAGGTTTTTAGTTTCTATGTCAGACTTGAAAAAAATTATATATATTCTATGGTTCATATATGTGTGTTTATATATATATACACATATATTGGTTATTCAAATTATAGTTCTAAATAACTTATAAAGTATATAATTGTGTTTGAGTGCTGTAAACGATACAAATTAAATGAAGGTTTGTATAAAGGAAATGGAGAAATTTTGTGGATTAAAATTTTAGTAGATTTCTATAAGGTTACAGCTGGGTGATAATACTATTATTAGTATGATATGGAATTAAGGTTGAAGCATATTGAAAGCTATTAAATATGATAGAATATAGTTATTACGATTATCAGGTAAGTGAATAACGTCTCATAATAATTTATTTTTAAATGATATTTTAACCATCTGTCGTACTTTTATCAATTTATCAATTATGTTAAATATTATTTAATAAAAAAATGTTTATTAAAATTATATATTTTGATTATTGACAATTAACTATTTAGATGAAATAAGAATTTTATTTATTTATTCTACTTTGATTTTAATTTTATTCATGAACCTCAAAGGAACTCTTTGAGATGTTCTTTTGAACCTTCATGCTAGGGACTTCTATTATGCGATAATCTTTATGAGTTTATACTATCAAGGGAATATTTCTGCTTACTAAAGGTAAATTGACCCCAAGCATGTTTAAAAATATTTTTTGATATGACCGAATACAGAACGCTGGTTACTAATAGTAGTGCTGTTAGTCCTTAGTGCGCCATGGCTAAAATCAAGCTCGCTTGACATTCGTGGGCACAGTACTCATGCTTAATATTCATGGGACTCCTTCTCACACTTGTTATTCGTGGGTTTTGTAGCTCCTACACTTGATTCGTGGCTTCGAACCACACTTGGTTACTTACCCTTATGGACTATGTATCCATGCTTGTCTTCGTGGCTTCAAGCCACGCTTGAATAGTTAGTTATCTTATGGACTGTGTGTCCACGCTTGTTATTTCGTTTAGTTGAAGTCCTACAAAATTACAAGAGAATTTTTATTTTAAATTGATTATGTTAAAAGGAAAAAGCTGTAAAAAAAGTGGTGGCATATTCATAAATAAAATCTCATTTTAGAAACTTTTAATAGTAGTTTTTCATACAACCGCCGTTAAAAGTGACACCGAGAACTTATAACGGCGACTTTTAGAAAAATCACCATTATAAGTCAATCGTTTTGCCTTCAAGAATTTGCATCTTCATGCCCTATGTCACATCCTGACTTTCCTAGCTTTATCTTCTCTAAACCAGTACCCTGTTATGTTTGGAAAAGGTAGGGGTGAAATTTCTGGGGAAATATCAGTAGTAAACGGTACCATAAACAATGTATGCAAGTATATGCTTAGTGTTAAACATGCTTGCTTTACTATGATTATGATTGCATTATGACATATACATGCTTCTATGATTCTTACTTATAACATATGGCCATAGCATAAAAAGAAACAGAGCATTATCAATCATACATGCTTCACATAACCAAGACAAGTAAATAGCACATTAACAACACTCAAGAAATAAGCTTACAAGTTTAGGTATAAGTCCACTACCTGGCATGCAGCCTTTCATTTAGTCCTTAGCCTTTGCTCTGAGATCCCTTCTTTATAGAGGTCAGAGCCTATACATAGCATAATAATATTCTTATTATTATCCTATCCAGCATAACTCCACTTAACTCAAGCTTATCTTGAGGTAATATCCCTATTCTAACAATCCCCTAGCTTTCTTTCTATCCACGGCTAACCTTATAGAGAGAGATATTTCTCTATTCTAACTATTAAAATCATAAGAACAATCCTATAATTTATTAGAGCAGGGATTATAATAAATTACTTACCTTATTCCTAAACTCGCCGAGTCACTAAGCTCTTTGGATTGATCCTAGCTCAGCCAGAACTCCTTCTTTCTCTTCCTTTCTTTCTTTCTCTCTCTCTCTCTTCCTCTCTCTCTCTTCCTTTCTCTTCTTCTTTCCATGGGTGTGCCTTGGAATGGGAGGGGGTGATGGGTATTTATAGGTGGAAGGAGGTGGAATTGATGGTCCAGATCGAATCATGATGAACGGCTCAGATCGCTTAGCTTCCTCAAGAAGCTTCGCCTGCATCATCATCCTCAATGACTCATCAAAGTGATATCATCAAGGGACACTTCACATGCTTAGGTGGCATAATGGTGGGGCCCTTGGGATACCTCACCAGCTGATTCAGCGCTTCCAGAGAATTCCAGAGTCTTATCTCGGAATAAACGGCTGAGATTATGCCACGTGTCCTTAACTTTCTCTCCTTCCACAGATTAGTGCCATGTGGCCTCTTGATGGGTTCAATGAGGACACCTTTCACATCATCTCATATCTTTCAGATAAGTCCAAAGCTTTATCTGATCCATTCCCCGGTTATCACTTCAACCGGGTAACTTAACTTTATTGAAAAATTACTAAAATATTATTTTAATGTCACTTTAACCCACATAATTCTTGGGCTACATTTTTGTACTTCTTGGAATTCCATCTTGGGTCTCTGATCAAGCTCAAGTACTCTGATAGCTCAATTCCCAAGAAACATCCCTTGGCAAATTACCAAAATACCTTTAGTTCCACTTTATTTACTTTAATGAGTCTAGGGGCATTATTGTCTTTTCACACCTTGCCAGAGTATTCCCTGACCCTGGTCAACTATCTAGATAACCTTTCTTGACTGTCTAACCTTATTCAAATGACCAAAATACCCTTCACTCATTCTTTAATTATTTTATAACATAGGGGTATTTTTGTCATTTACACATTTTCTACACACTGGCCCCTTTTAACTGATGAACTGATATCATTAGCCTGGACCTCACTTGGCATCACCATGGGCCTATTTATGGCATCATCTGGGCTCATTCAGTCCCAGTTTGCTTTCTACTTAATTTTCTAATTGGATATCGGGCGTTCACGAACTCCCGTCAAAATTCACTAAAAAGTGAATAACTTTTCTTACAGATCTCCTTTTGGGCCTGACCTCTACCTTCACAGGATGCATCTTCCTGTAACTTTTCACTTATATCTGAGGTCCAAGAGATCTGATAAAAAATTTAGATAACTTTTAGACTATCATATAAATTTTAGCTATCTGAAACTCTAATAAAATTCCTGTATTATGCTAGATTAACTAGCACAACTTTCTCTATCTACTGATAAAATTTGGGACTGAAATGCTTCCAGGAAGTTCTAAGCCACTTTCTGTTCAACTTTCTATAATTACCATTTTGCCCCTAGAAACTTTTTCTCTTTTCAATTAAGTCCCTTAACATTTTATAATTACACTTAATGGCCTACAACTTGTGTCTACTTTCATCTGTACACCATGAAACTTTAGACTTTCACTTTAGTCTATTTCTTTTCTAAAATAACCATTATGCCCCTAGGGACATTTACTATTTACTCATAAGTCCCTGTACTTTCACTTATTTGCAGTTTAATCCCTAAAAATCTCTGTATATTTCTGGGACTTCTGTTCAAAGGGGTCTGATAGCCTATCTATTTCAGGATACTTTATGAGTCTCTGGGCCTAAAAATTGGGATATTACACCCTATCTGCAGAAAGAAAGAGTAAATCCCTTGCCTCTTCAGTTCCCAACATCTCTAGCCTTCTCGCCTTTTCCTCTTCATGCTCTATCTGCTGAAAGAAATAGTATGCCTCTTACCTCTTCAGTTCCAAACGTCTCTAACTATCATGAGGGAAGGCCAATAGATACTTCTTATGAACCATCTTTACCTCAATCTTAAATACCCTTCCATTGTACTTTTTGTTCCACTTCCTTTTTCTCAATTTGTTCCATAATAGTATCTAATTTATTGGATTCAATATTATATATTATATTCAAATAACAGGATATGTAAACAAGTAGTTTAATAAATTAATAATGCAACAATTTACTAAATACCGTTTGCCTAATTTATTGAATTCAAGATTATATGCTATCTTCAAATAACATGATCAATGTAAACAAGTAGTTTAATGAATTAACTTTTTCAACTTTTTATGGCATTTTTATTAAAACCACAGTTACAGATACTTGTAGCGGTAGTTTTAATAAGATCGTCGTATAAAGACTTCACACAACTACTGCAATCTATCTAGTAAAAATTAGGCTTTTGACCGGTGTTTTATTAAAAACTGCAGTGACAAGTATCTGTAACAGTGATTTTAATAAAATCACTGTAAAAAGTCATGATAAATTCAAAACCCTATATCTACGGTGAGCTTTAGATTTACTTTTCACATAGCCACTTGTTGTCCCATTCTCTACGCCACCACAATAGACTAGGACGGAAGGTATTTTCTGTCATTTTCCACCTATTTTGGTGCACTCCATCATCATTCTCATCGTCGTTCACTATCTCTGTCGTCATTAGCTCACTTCGTCGTCATTCTCATCTTCAAAGCTATAAGTCACTATTTAACTTCTTCATTATTTATGTCAGTATTAGTAGTACTAAATCAAGAGTTTGTTTTGTGAGGCCTTTTGGTTGTGCAAATATGTTAGTTATTGTTATTGTCTTTTCTGGTGGCCTTTAAGAGTTGAGTTACATAATTGTGTCTGTTGAAGAGATAAATGTAGAAGAAGAAAAAGAATCCTTTGGCTTCATTATTTACATAGTTGTATATGACCTCTAAACAAAATGAAAGAAACAAAACAATTAATATCATACCCGAGGTCAGCTTATGTGATATGAGCATAGGTTTAGGTTTAAAACCTTTGCTGTATCTGGTATTCTGAATGTGTTTTATTTAGGATTTGGGTACAGTCCCATTATTAGTGATTACAAGATTGTAAAAATTGACGATATGAAATTTGCTAAGGTTGTTTTCTTAATATGATGTGCTTAGTCCCTGATGGGTAGAAATTATTATGAGAGAGAATTACACGAGTAGAAGTGTATCTCAAAATGTGATTTGTTAGTCCCTTTCAATAGCAATTAGTATTTTTTGTTGCTAGTTAGTTGTACCATATTCTTACCTATATTATTTTTTTAACAGAGCATGGACGGTTTAAGTTCAAGTTCTGGTCAGCAAGGGAAGAAAAGAGGAAGAGACCCGATCCGTATGAAACAGGTCTCTAAGACAGATGAGGGGATTAATTGCATGCATGATTAAGAATTTGAATTACTTTATTACTATTTATTAACATTTAATTTGAATTTTTGCATTGCTTATGATACGCCCAAAAAATCAAAGGGTGACTGGCACAGAATATGAGAAAACTCACATTCTATAAGCCTTTAAATATCATAATTAATATAAAAATAATCTTAGACATGCCACTACTACAAAATAGACTTTTTAAAGCCCCATTTTTAAACTGGTTCTTGCAGAAATGATTTAAAAAAATGAGCGGTGGTATTTTTATAAATAATGGTAAAATATTTACACCTGATGTACACATTAGGGGTGTTCAAGATGCCCAGTACCCGGTGTGCTCGCCTGAGCCCGGAGAAAAATAGCCCTACCCAGCCCAAAAAAACTGGCCGAAATACAATTAGGCAAGTTTGGGCCAGGCTAAGTGTCAGGCAGGGCAGGGCACTGGGCAAGATATGTCACCCCTGCCCATTTTGGCCCGGCCCAATATATACATATTATTATTTTTTAATTACTAATATACTACTTTGTGTTTGCCTTTCACTTTCAGCCTTTGCCCTAATTCAGTAATTCCTAAGAGTTGAAGTTCATAACTTCAGATTTAGAGCTATAGAGCGTATTGCCGTAGGCCATATCCGTCGCGTCTCCAACTCTCTGCCTACACTCGTTTACCAGTTCCCTAACCTCCTGCGAGTTTCCAGCAATGACGTTGTCCATTCTTGTCACCGGCATTCAGATTGTCGTTTGCTATCGGCATCCATTCTTGGTGCTTTGTTTCTGTCGACGTGCTCTGGCAATTGGTTCTTGTCCCGCAACTGAATTAAAGTGATTTGTGCAAGTATTTTTCTACCTTACTAGAAGCTGGTGTGTACTATTTGGATTATTGATGAGTTAAAATCAATATTTGTTTAGAGTTTTCTATTTAGATTTCTACATACAAATGTTCTGTTGCTGTCTTATGCTCTTAAAAGGTCAAATGAAGTGACTTAGACTTTAGAGTCAGGATCTGGAGCCTGGAGGTTTGGAGTTTGGTGTTCTGTTGCTGTCTCTGGCACTCTTACTGGTTTGGAATTGGGATCTGGAGGTTGAATTGATATAAAGATACATCTGTTGCTGTCTTTAGATTTATTGCACGTCTATTTGCAGTGTTCGTAACTCTAGAATTCTTAGACCTCTATTCCCATGAACTTTTTTATCACTTGCCTAAAAATTATCTTCTTCAGAATTCTGAAGGACTTTTAGTACCATAGTATCACTAGTGCCCTCTAAGTTCTAACTATAGCAACAAAATCTTCATTGTTTGACATATAATGTAAATGAAGGACTGCTTCTCTAGTTCTTTGAATCAATCGAATCAATACAGATAAGGAAACTTGGAAAGAAATTACAGCAAGATATATTATGTAAATCAATCATATTCCTGTTTATCTTTTGGCTAATTAGGGATAATTACAGCAAGATATATTGCCCTTATTTTTAATCACAAGCTAAAAGTTCCTTTTAAGTCATGCTTCTTACGTTCTTTATGTAAATCATGCTTCATGAATTCATTGAATTTGTTTACGCACTTCTTAGCAAGACAATAATAGTTGCTGAATCTGTTTTCATAAAATAATGCCTAATAGTCGCTGAATAGTAAGACAAAGGTGGTGAATTCATGAATTCACTGAATCTATTTTCATAAAATAGTTGCTATTAGCTACAGGGTGCATTTTAAATGGAATATTTGTTTGGTTCTTTAGGCTAGTCCATCAACTGTCATGCAACTTACACATACGACTTACTCATGCTGTTTCTTATTTCCTTTCCTTTTTAATGTTTGTGAGTGGGCATTCTTAGGAAAGCATAATATTTGCCATCACAATCACGTATAATGGATAAGAAGTGGGAAAACTCTTAGCTTTCTTCTTAGTAAGACAATAATGTTTAAATGGTTGGCTAATTTTTGAGGTTTCCATGGCTAATTTCAGGTTGAAGATACTTTGTTTAAATGGATGATCAAGCTTCTAAAGTATCGTCATCTTCTCTTGAAGATACTTCAACTTTAACCGCTTTTAAAACTTCTATTATATCATCAACCCCTAGTCTTGTCCATAATGAACCTAGTGCAACTCTCACCCCTGACCATACTCCTATGCCTCCTCCACCTACCTCTCAATCTCTCCTCACCTATCCCCACCCTCCTACTTCTCATGCTCCCACTCCCACCACCCAAACACAAACTGAATTCGTTGCCCAAGAAACAAATGTGGAAGGTAGGGGTAGAAAGAGAAAGGAAAGAGAACCCAAGCACACATCAGAGGTGTGGGATCACTTTGTTAGATTGCCATTAGAAGAAACTAATGAGGAGCACTTAGCAGCTTGCAAGCATTGCCATACGAGATGTATTGGCTATTCCAGTTTCTACAGTTGCCTTTGAGTCCGCCTTTAGCACTAGGGGATGTATAGTTGATCATTACAGAAGTTATTTGTCTTATAAAATGACAGAAGCACTGATTTATAGCCAAAATTGGCTACAAGCTGGCCAATCTATCAATGATTTAGCTGATAAGCTTTGGGAGTTTGATAATTTTGATGAAACAGAAAATGCTATTCAACTTGCAAGTAATTTCTTATTTTGAAACTAATAAATTCTATTATATATTTTACTTCATAATATGTAACGTAGTTTTTCTTTTATTTTTTCTCTAGATGCTACGCTTGGAAGAAAGAATATGATGGCTACTGGTGGTGACTGAAGATCATTTTAATTGCAATGGGTTCCAAGACTTTAATTATTATCTTGTTGTCGCCTTATTTTTAGTTGATTATGGATATTTTTTAAATCTTTAAGACATAAATATGGTATTATTTTAGAAATTTATGATTGCAAATTTTTTTCCCACAATATGAGCAGGACATCACTATTTGGTCATGCCCAGCCAGCCTATGCCTAGCCCGAAATACTTAGGGCTTTTACCAGGCAGGGCCAAGCATCGAGCTGCAAAATGCAGACTATGCTTTCTTTGGGCAGGGCATCGGGCAGGGGGTTTGCCCAGCCCAGCCCAGCCTATGTACACCCCTGTACACATGATCGGTGTAAAAGAAATTAGCGGTGCTATTTTTGTAAATAATACTGCCAAATAAGCCCCATTTCTAGATCGGTCAATGTAAATGATCAAATTGGGTATTTTAGAAAATTTAGTACATATTTTTTTACAAATAATTAATTTAAATAATTTTTTAATCTCCATAAATTAGTTATTTAACTTATGTATTTATAACTGAAAGGAGTACTTGAATATCACTTTGCTGAACACAAGAATAGAAGTATAGAAAAAAGCATATATATTATATACTTTCATAACATGTAAAGCTAATATACATAATTACAATAAGTCTTGGCATTTATTTTGTAGTCTAAAGTACAGACTTGAAAGAGATATCCTTGCTGTTAAATACACTTAATTATTATAAATAACATCAACACAAGACATACAGAAAATAATTACTTTTTCACCGTTATTTTTCCCCATTAAATATATATATGTTTCCTTGAAATTAAAGATGCTTAATTAATTAATTGGCTCTTATTCTAGTTCACTCTCCTACAATTCTTCCTGATCTCACCATTTGGATAAACCAAGGGTTTGATGTCTCCCATCCTGATCATGCCATTAACAAAGTCCCTATAAAAGGCCCTCTTGTGCCGGGCATAAGTCCGAACCAGCGAATCGGTTTCGCCGCCATTGAAGAGAACTTGATCAGAGTGAAGGAGTCCCTTCTTTTTGAGGAGGTTCTTGAAGTATCTATTGTCAAAGTGGTTTGGAGTTTTAACGTCCAAGTTTGCTATAAAATTAGTTGGAGTATTAGTCAATGGACAAAGCTTCCTCTTCGACTCGGCAAAAGAAGGATCGATGTTGGTCTCGTTGTATACGCGAGGTGTGAAACTAGGGCATCTTGCTTGCCCTATTGTGTGGCCTCCTGAAAAAAACATTTCACAAATTAAATTACTTGATACATTTGTCCTTAGAACATAAGGCTCTATAAAATTTAATGAAACGTGTTTTATTTAAAAAAATATACACGTTTAATCTTTTATGTTTGTATCAAATTTCACTTTAATCTCTTAAGTTTAAAAAGTACATTCTTAATATTTTAAATTTAATTCCGTAAATTTTACTAACAAAAAACACTGACTTAACATATGAGCTTATACGTTAATTTTTAATTTAAAATACATTTAAGAGGAATAGCCATGTAGCAATTCCATATTTTTATATTTTTATAAGGCTATTTTAATTTTGAAAAAATAAACATAATATATTAAAGAATTAAATTAAAATTTAGAGATGTTTTATAATTAATCGTTGAGTCAGCGTTTTCTGTTAATGAAGTTAACAGCGTTAAGTTTAAAGGACTAAGAGTACACTTTTTAAATTTAAACGATTAAAGTGAAACTTTATACAAATATAAACTATTAAATATATAGCCTGTGATTTTTTGGAAAGTTATAAGAACTTTTGTACATTTAACTGATTTTAATAATTTTTTTAATCTTATTAGTAAAGTAGTTAACATAATCTTATATATAAAAAGATGGGAGGATTACATGGTGGTCATGTTACTAAAGGGACATATTAAAAATTATTAATCATCAACAATATCATTAATTAATATATATCAATTCAATAATATAAAATATAAAACCTTCAATGTACAATATAAATTATAAAATAGTAATCATTTACTTTAGTGTTCGCATTTGATGATTTTCACTGTTTAATTTGATATGTTGTGATGGGAATAATCTCCTAAAAAAATGGCGTATGTATAATTGATACTTTAGTATTTAAAATAAAATTTAATTAATTTTTTTGATAAATTAAAGAAGTCAAATAAATCAATTAAGTATAATTAAATTTAACATTTCAAGATAAATTCATATTATATAATATTTAATTTATTTAAATTAGTCAACTAACTCTTGTATTAATTATAATTAATACATTTATTTAATTTTCTTACTTTATTAAAAAAAATTAACTCTTATATTAAAATAGTCAACATAAATATACTTGTCAACCCTACGGAAGTGACATGACTATATGCAGTGGTTCAAATGTCACATTCAATTAAGTGCATCTCCCTTGTATTTAATAGGAAAATTAAATACATTGAGTTGAATTACTTGGGGATGGCCATATGTAAACTGATGTATTTTTCAGTATTTATTTTCGTTTTATTATTCTTTTACACATAGTAATTGTTGTCATTAAACACAAAGCATATATAATCAATGGCTTAATATAATATAATATAATATATTCCCTTAAATCCTTACTATAAGAGTTAGTTAATTTTTTTAAGGAGATTAAAGAAGTCAAATTAATCGGTTAATTATGATAAATTTGACCGTCAAAATAAATTTATATTATATACTCATTAATCTATCCAAATTAATCAACTAGCTCTTATATTAATTATAATTAACTGATTTATTTAGTTTCTATAATTTATTTAAATTAAGGAAAAGTCCCAAAACACACCCATTTGAATTTCAAAATTTTGTTTACTATGTTTTATAAGCTATTTATAACTCTTGTAAAGCTATTTACAATTTTTTTTTATAAAAAGTCTTATTTAGAATTTTGAAATTCAAATAGGTATTTTTTAAAAAAAAATCTTAAATTAATCAATTAATTTTTATATTAAGAACTTAATTGAGTAATAATGTAATATAATGGGAAAGCAGATGATATATAGAAAAGAGAAATTAAGATATAGATATAATAATACCAGATAAGGCCACCATGTCTCGAGTAGAGAGGCCTTGAACTCCAAAGATAGAGATAAGATTGCTTAAATTAGAAGATGCAGGTGGAAGCAAACCACCACTGTCTGCAAGAGTGAAGTTTGCTGTCTTTGAATCCCTTCTTCCCAATTTAACCTCCCAATTTGGCCCTCCGAGCTGCATCATCGTCCATATTTATTTATTTCAATCAATTGAACCAAAAGAACCAATTAATTATTTCATAAATAATAGGTCTCCTCTATATGATTAATTGATATGCAGTTATTTAAGTGCAACCTATTATTATCGGATGTCCCCCCTGGGACAAGTGTACAAATATTTTTTTTGTTAGTAGAGTTCAAGAGATATCCTCTAGCTGATAAATAGAGACTAATCATCTTGAGGTGTAGAGATCATCAAAATAGGCTTTGTCTCTCCTAACAAATTAATTTTCATTCACTACACTTAAGCATTAAAGTGATTTTAATTAAAAGTGATTTAAATTAAGGTTAACACAATATTTAGTCTCTCAACGTTACACGAATTTTTGTTTTGGTCATGTAAGTTTCAAATTATGGGTTTTAGTCTTTTAACGAGTAAAATGGTTCAATTTTTAATTAAATTATAGGAATCAATATTTTATATGGAAAGAAAACTTAAAGAACCAAAACATATAATTTAAAACTTAAAGAACCAATATCAAAATGAAGATAAATTTGAGAGATTCGGCACTTTACATAGCCAAGAGTGAGAAAAAAGATAGACACATAACGTGTTATGGGCCCTATTTATTACTCTATCTTATATTAAATATAAGAATTAGCAGAAAGATTTATTTTAATTTTAAATATAAAACTCAATCTACTTTATTTTTTAAATTTATATTTTTTCTTAAATTATCCCTATCGATCCCATATATAAAGGGAATTTTCCTTGAAATTAGTAGCTTTCAACTCAAATAATTAAAATGGGTACTTTAGGAACCTAATATATATTTTGTTTATAAATAACTAACTCAATTAATTTTTTTAATATCTGTAAATTAGTTATGTATTATATATATGATCCATAACTTTTTACTTTAGTATATATTTTCACACTTGAGGGATCCATACTCAATGGGAAATTAATTAATTCTGAGGCTAATTGAAGTGTATAATTGAAATTAAACTCACAAGAACAACAGAGTCTCGAGCAGCAATGTAGACAATATCAGCACAAGAGACGATGCCAGGGCATGCTGCTTCCACCTGAGACTTGATTTGATCAATCACTTCATAACCTCTCACAGATCCATTGTTGGGACTTGCAGTCTTCTCTCCAGTGAACGTAGAAGTGTCATCCAGTAATATTGACGCATCACAACCCTACAATATAATTTCCCACCATATATATATATATATAGCATTTAATTTGTATAAAATTTGCATATCAAAGGTACAACAAAGAAAAGGGACTTGCTTGAGTTCATTGAAGTAAAGTAAAAAGAATTTGTTTCAACGATTCAGTTTTCCAATAGTTTTAGTAAATATTTGGAACTTGAGCTACAACTAAATAGCGTGAGTAAAATAAATACACATCCATCATTTTTATTATATACATAATTTTCTTCCTAGTTTATTATATCATTCATAAAACAACTTTTTTTATATATATCATTAATAAAATCAAGGTACTAAAAACTAGACCCGCCATTGAAACTAGTTGGCGTAGTGTCAGTAGTTTAATTATAGTTGAATTGAGGTGACCTTAATAATGTACAAAAGTACTCGTATATAACCCTAAAAAGAATAATATATAAATAAAAATGTATTAATCTACAAATAATTAAATAAAGTATTCATGTAAAAACCTCACAATCTAATAAGATAGAGTTATTTAATTTTTATATTTTATACAATTTAAACACACTCAGGCACACGAACATGTTAACACCGAGTTTGAACCCAGGACCTCATCTAAGCATGGCGGGTGGCGTTGCCACTAGGACAACTTGCTATTGGCATACTGCTATTTTTTCTTCTGTTTTTCTTTAAATTCAAAACAGCATAATTTCATACTCAATAATGAGAGAAAAAAATATAAAATTCAACTCAGTCAATATATCCAAAATTAGACCAAACAGGAGATTGGCTCACTGATTTGATCGACCGAACCGAATTGGATTTTAATAATACGGGTAAAACACGCAAATTCATGACAAGCATAGAAACGTCAGTAGGTAACTTCCACAAGCGCTAAGAGCCATTGTACATCACAATATAACTCCCTAAGACATAGTTTTTGACTCATGAATTCTTTTACTTATTTATTGGAGTAATTATTTATGGTATTGTTAACAGCTTTGTTTGAAACTGGCGGAAAGAGATAAGTATGTGAAGAAGAAACATCATTTTCATGGCCAAGTTGCCTAGCTATATACGAACGCTATTGTCTCCTGCCCAAGGAATTAAGAAGGAAAATCAGAACAATGATCTTTTGCATCTTCAATGAAATCTAAGAATTTGAAATCGGTGGTGAAGATGATTTACATACAAATTAAACATGGATTCAAATTTGCACGATTCATGAATATTCAGCTAAATCCCGTGGAGAAAATTTCTATAATTTGTTTCAATCCACCGACAATTATGCTCAAACACATGTCACGACACGGGCTATATTTTTTTTTAATTTAAAGGGAAAGGCACTAACGAAAAAGAGTTTTAAATAGGATCTAACTTGTGATCTCACATGAGAGCCTAATCACAAGGCCATTGGCCATGACCCGTGCTTCTAAACAACATTTTCGCTTAGTGCAGGGAAAGACATGGTTAACGTGGAATCTTTTTAAAAGGAAATTAAATCCAGAAAAAGAAAAGAGAAGAGAAACAAATATAGAAAATGTGTCCTTAAAAGACAGGAAAGGACTAAAGGTAGTAATAAGAAATAGGTAAAGGAGAGAAATTTACATTGACAAAACAATCATGAAAGAAGAGACGAAGCAAACCAGCTCCAAGAACAGGCTGTTTTGATACAACTGATTTAAGAACAGACCTGGAAATTGGGAAAAGATTTGGACAAGTTTTATGATAGAAGTTCGCACGGAGTAAGTGAGCTGAAGAGGTCCCTGCTATGAGAACCAGGAATAAAGATAAGACAACAATGGCAAAAGATGATGAGGAAGAAGAAGAAGAAAGAGCCATTTTTTCTCTGTGAAGCTTCACAGTTCTCAAAATATGGTTTGATTAGACAAATCAGGGCAAAATATATAGGTGAGTGTGCAAGGGATTATAACAGTTTTAAGCCTGGGAAATTCGGATTTAACTTGACTGATGATTGAAAAGGGTAATATTATAGTTGTTAAATATATTTATTATTAGGACAAGAAAGTGGGACCACAAACTCAATTCATGATCTATTCTATTTATTACACACTATATGATGTACCTAAACGCTTAGCTGGATATTAAGATTATCCTGAAACACTTAGTTTAGAATTTTGAGAGACGAAAGAGAGAAGAGAAAAAATTAAGTTGCTATATGTACACTTACACTTAGTAGCTTTATTTCTTTCTGTCTCTCTCTAAAATGTTAAAATTTGTTGTCTATGTGTGCACACGCATATTATTAGGATATGTTAAGCTACTTAAAAGAGCACCTTACCATTAAATCGGTTAAGCCAGTGATTCAAAGATCAGTGATAAATCATGATTGAATCAAAGTCAACACAATAATAATTAAAATATATAAAAATACTTATATATATAGCCCTAGAAAAAATAAAATTTAAATATACTGTATTAATTTATAAGTAAATGAAATATTCATAAGGTGTTAAGCCCAAAGTGACTTGAAGATATTCTTAATTAATTAAATAAAAAAATTGGCTAAAAAAATGAAACATTATATTTGTACTTATAAAGCACACATAGTACTCATCCAGTTCTTAATATAATTTTTTTACTAATTTAATTAGATTAAAGATTAATTATCTTTCTTAAGTCTCTTCTTCTCTCTCTTATTTAATTATTGTTGAGGGAGTATTAACAGAATAATTTTAAAAAAAAGATAAATATATAAAATATGACTTATATTTAGGATTAAAGTTAACTCCCTAATTATATCATATATTAAGAATTAGAGGAGTATAACAAAATAAAGTTACTAAAACACAAATTTGATAATTTGCTATTTTAGATGAGAAAAAAATTAAAATTTAACCTCTATCCAAAACTCTTAACTAGATCAACCAGGTGCTGATTCACATATTCACTGATCTAACCTATGAGTTGAGTTTTAATATCATGATATAATAATAATAATAATAATAATAATTTGAGTACAAACATCTACGTACGTATGGATATGCATTAAAATACATACACACCTCTAATATATGAATAATCTTTCGTAGGCTAGGGCGAGAAGAATATCGAAAGAATATGCTAACCATGGTTTTCCTCTAGACAGAAATTTGTATTAAAAATGAAATAGGGTCAATAAAGCCAAAGCCAAAATTATTAATTATTCCGTCAAATTATATAAAATTTATAGTTCTCTGCAAAAAAATATTTCAAATCTAATCTTATATTAAATTTCATTTGTGATGAAAGAATTCAATAATATATTTAAAAATATTTTATTTTCAAAACCTATATATATATAAATATAGGGCTGTGTATTAGAGGGTAAATAATTTCCCAACAAATAATTATCCACGATTTCTTTTGAATCCAAAATTTTCCAATAATGCATGTCCTATAGAATTATTATCATCAAGAAAAAAAAAAGGAAAAGAAAGGAGAAGACTGATTCAGTATTGAATGAGCTCAACAACAAACAGCGTAGGAGGACCAACACGGATGCTGTGTTTGATCTATCTGTCTATCTATCAATTTATTTAAAAATCTAAATCTTTGCAGTTAACAGATTACATCGTCATTATTATTTATCGCTCTTTCTGTGCTTCCCCGTTGCTTCATCAGCCACTTGGCTTTCTTTTTATTAATGACATTAGTTTGTCTATAATTTGCATCAGGAAGTCCACGTGATTTTTTTTATTTGATCAAGGGTATAATATCTTTTGAGGCTTAGAGTATAAAGGATTTTCACATCTTCTAATAAGTAAGCTTCTCAGATTTGAACTTATATTCTTCATGCGTTTATTTATCTAGTAAAGGGTATCTCTATATTTTTGAGACTTAGAGTGCAAAATTTTTTTACATCTCTCAACAAGTGTGTTTCACGATTCAAACTTGTATTATTTTTTTTATAAGAGTAAAATTATTTATTACCTTAAATAACAACTTATTAGTTAATTTGACTGGGTCGTGTTAGGTTCTAGTTATTATTGCTCATTCACTGAGTTGTGTCGGTTAGACTAAGTTTTGAAATATGGTCCCAAAGACATTGGGCTTGATACGGTATTTAGATGGTGAAGTGGAAAAAACTCGATTGGACTAGGTCAACTCACCAATTAATCTTTTGAAATGAAAGATTTTCATAATTAATTATTCTGTTTTTGTTATTGTAAATAGAGAGAATGTAATAAGAGTGATTGTACGGATCTTCTTAAGATTTTATAGATATACTTGCATTTTAAAATATGATATTTAAGAATTTTAATTTTTAAAAATTAGTTTGTAGATCAGAGGACTATATCATATTATGGTCTGATTCTAATTTTGGGAAGACATGTTCAACATTCTCTTATGAGCAGTTGAGAAGGGTAGGATATACATAAGTGATGTTTAATGTGATATAAGTATTATTGTCAAACTTATGAATTAACTCACCCAATTCATCAAGTTAACAGTTTTAGATGTGAAAATTGAGTTGACTCGCTCACAAACTTGCATTGGTCATAAATTTGCTCAAACTTGTTTTTGACTCATGCAAACTCAGCAAATTTGCCGTTCTAAAACGGAGTTCAACGAGTCCAACATTTGGATAGTAAAACAAGATTGATCTGATAATAAGATGATGAGTAGGATTTTTAGATATTTCATATATTTAGTTTTTTTATATTCAAATTTTAGAAAAGAATTAGACTCACCCATATCTAAGGACTAAACACCTAATTCATTATTCATAAGGACTGTCCTAAGTATTTCATATATTTAATTTTATTAGAGAAGATTTTGAAATATTTTGTTTTAATTTTGATTTTATTATTATTTTTTATATTTTACTATTAATTATTATTCGAATTTAATTTTAAGATTTCTAGAATATTCTGCATTTGATTTCTAGTATTAGAGTTAGAGTTATAAATAGCTCAAGCATATTTCTTCTTCTCTCTCCATTCCCTCTCTCTTTTCTCTTTTTTCTTCTCACTTCCCCCTTCATCGTCCTACTAAGTTAAGATTTCATATCCTTTAATTTTGAAGTATAAAAAATACTTACACATATAAATATTACGTTTACTTTGTATAACCTTAAAAATTATATTAAAGCTAATCAATACATTTTTTTATTATCCTTTCAAGCTGTGTGGGAGAGACAAAATCTATTTAAGTGATATTTGCACCTTAAGAGGATTAGGTCTATCTAGACTTTACAAAATATATATATATACTTCCACATTTATTTTAATTTTAATTCATGTCACACCCCGAAATTTGAGCGGTGACTGGCACAGAATATCAACAAATTTATATTCCTTAAACCTTAAACATTAAATAGTACTTTTAAAATAATAATCAAAATATAGATTCCATTATAATCAAAAGGCAAGTCATCCATAGAAATTTCAGCAAGATTATCTTTATATAACAGACCTTCCGAAAATTCTACAACAGACTGCAAAGGTTTCAAATCCCTACAAACATTTTTCAAAATAACTAGAATCTTAACTATAGACTAGGTGGAGAATATAAACTTCAAACAAAATAATACAAGTATTTCATAAATTTATAATTACATTATAAGTAGATATGCCCAAAAATCAATACTTCGGATCGGACGTGAGGTTCTTCATTGCTCAGCTGGAGGAACATGGTCAACTACACTATCTAAAGCCAAAATAATCTACAGGTGAATAACGTCCCAAAAACATAATTTAAGGTGCAAAAAGAAACAATTTCAACATATTTAAATGTAAATAGTAACACTTTATAATTAAATACAAATTTTCTAGTAAAACATTTTATTTAAAAAAAATCCATTTAGAACCCTAATTTCGAAACATTATTTTTTTGTAGGACTTCAACAGAACAAAAATAAGCATCGGCACACTGTCCACAAGGGTAACTAACCAATTCGGCGTAGCTCGAAGCCACGAAACAGGCGTAAGTACGAAACCCACGAATAACAGACAAAAGTAGCGAGAATGAATCCCATGAATATTCGGCATGAGTACGAGACCCATGAATATCTATTGAGTTCGAGTTTAACCATGGTGCACTAAGGACTAACAGTATTGCTGTTAGCGACCAGTACTCTGTATTCAGTCCTCTCTGAAAACATTTCCAAGTATGCATGGAGTGAAATTTAACGTTAACTAATTACAACTCTTTCCAATACTAGAATTTCACCAAGAATGTTTCACAATCATAAACCCCAGCATGAACATCAAAATAAATCTTAAAAGATTTCTTTCAATTCATATGAAATACTGTTCAAATAATAAAATTCGCATAATAATATTTCAAAAAGAAACATCCACTCAATATAACATTTACCAAAGTCTTTTTTTCAAAACTTACTTTATCCATTTCCATCCATAAACATGATAATATAATAAGCAAATTGGAATGAAAAATCAATAATAACAATTCGGAGCAATATGAATATACTTTGAGTAAATCATACTTAAAAATTGATACTTTAAATAAAATGTATCAAGTAACAAAATATTATTATCGTGGGACATTATTCACTCACCTGCGATATTCCGATATAGCTTACTCCTGCTCTGTTCTTTAGAATAATATTCTCTCCTTATTCTCCTAAATTTTTTTTCAAAAGTAAACATTTTATCATAATTACTATTAATCTCTTTTGTATCAATCATGAAACATGCATTCATAATTAATAGCCTCCCAAAAATTTCACTTTTTATTTCACTTTTCATCCCCATAACCCATGAGGGATAAAATTCACCCTTTATATATCCATCACCCTTGACTTGCTACAATCGCATCAACTCACACATATATACTTACTAACACTTAAAAATTGTAAAGATTTTACATTATCATCTTCTCTATTTCAAATCTGAAATTTTAACCTCATTCCAATATCTCACATCATGCAAGTATATAATCATCATTTTCCCTATACCCTTCAATTCCAACAATTAACTTTCATTAGCTTTTGGTTCAACTATTCTCCCTCCAAAACTTAAACCAAACCCACTGCACCATTTAGAAAAACAATTTCTTCCCATATCGGAGACCACCTGCTCACAACAACAAGCTTCCATATATATATATATATATGCTATCCATCCACTCCCCTACAGCAACGACATATATAAACAGCAAACAGAGGGACACATAATTTAATCTCCCACTTCACATTACACAGCTTAACGAAAATTACTAAAATCATACACTTACCCAGCTTCAAGCTCACTAGGATTCCACAGCACAACACAACTCCATATGCACCCTTCTATCCAACACCAGCTCGACAACAAAGGAGAAAGAAGGAAGTCAGTTTCTACTTACAGCTGTGAATGATCAATGAAGAGGGAAAAGTGTTGGCTTACCATACACCACACACGGTGGTTTTCTGTAGTAGCAAGAACGTGAGGCATTGCCTGTAACAGTAAACTAGCGAGCTGCAACTGACGCCAAAATAGCAGCTGTACCGCCCCCCCCCCCCCCCACAAAGCTTCCATATCAATGGCACTCGCAGCTCCTAACACTTCATTCTTACACTCTCACTTCCTTACAAACTCTCAGCAACCAGAAAGAAGGATAAAAGTAGAAGATCTGATATTGCTACAGCACAATGGATACACTTGACAGCGGCGGTAGCAGTAAAGGCGCAGGTCGACGGAGCCACAAACGACAGAGAACTACTGGCAACGTGTTCTTACAGCAACCACCGATGACCCCTCCTTCTCTTCCACCTTCAGCGATCCAACGATGCTCCTCTCCTACTCTAGCTTTGGTGCTTGGCTGAAGACGGAAGCTGCAGAAGAGAAGTGGATCCAGCGGCAACAGCACGACGTCGACCTGTGACAGACGCAAGGCGACGGCGACTCGTTCCAGCAGCTGCAGGCTTGGTGTCGCGAAGCTTCCTCTGGATTTTCCCTCTGCTCTCTCTCTCGCAGCTGTGGACGAAAATCGTACAGGAAGAGCTGCTGGTGTTTAAAATAAACAGAAGGGCAGTTTTATAATTTCACCAAATATCTGCAGCAAAAGAAATTCCATTTGGCTTGGGTCAGGATTCGAACCGGATACCTCCTTTCCTTCCATTGTCTCTAACCACTCAACCATCAACTCCCCATTCAAAATACTGCAAGAAATAATATATACTTTGTTAAAATGGTATTATTTGCCTATTTATTTACTAGGGTCATTACAAGTTTCCTTTGTCCTAATTTTTTTATATGGTTATCAAATTTTGTCAAATTCGAATATTTTTTAAGCTAATTGGGGGTAATTATCTCAAAGATGTTTTCTACATTTACACGGATTGAACTCAAGACCTCATGCTTAGGTGGCTAAAATTACTTTTAGTAGGACTAGCACCAGTGGGTAAATACGTATATTTTTAATTAAATGCATTTTCATTTGTTTTTAAAATATATATAACTCAAAAAATTGTCCCCATTTAATTTGCTTACACGAGACCGAAACACCACTCATCCCTCTTGAGACAGCATTCAAGATCCTTCTAGACTTATCAATATAGGAATTGGAATATGTTTATTAATTTTTCTAGACTTATCAATATATATATATATATATTATAAGAAGTGTTATGAATATTAGAATATAGATGTTCATCTCCATCTCCCTCTTCCTCTTCAAATTCCCTAGGTTATTATTCCTCCATTAATTACTAGACTCTTCATTATTCCTCTATTAATTACTAGACTCTTTATTATTCCCCTATTAATTATTAGACTCTTCATCTTCAACTTCTATGCCTATAAATAGGGCATGTCATTTGTGTTGTAAGGTTAAGGAGAAAGAATATAATATATATTTCTCTCATTTTCTTGTCTCCATCTTTTCTCTCTTCCTAATCTTATTGCTAGTTTTATAATACGTTATCAGCACGAAGCTCTAACCAACTGATATTATTGTAAAATCTATCATTGGAAGTATCATCATGTCAAATCTTACAAAACTTGAGATTGTGGCTCTTGACATTATTGCAAAGAATTATCTATCCTGGATACTAGATGCAGAAATACATCTAGATGCTATGGGTTTAGGAGACACTATCAAGGATGGCAATCAGAAATCTAACAAAGACAAAGCAAAAGCCATGATCTTTCTCCGCCACCACCTAGATGAAGGACTAAAAACTAAGTATTTAACTGTCAAGGACCCACTTGTTTTTTGGAACAACATAAAAAAAAGGTATGACCACCAGAAAACTGTGATTCTTCCAAAAGCTCGTTATGACTGGATGCATTTACGTTTGCAAGATTTTAAATCAGTCAGTGAATATAATTATGCATTATTTAGAATTAGTTCTCAACTGAAACTATGTGGAGAGAAAATTACTGATGATGACATGTTAGAAAGAACATTCTCCACATTTCATGCATCCATGTGCTCTTGCAACAACAATATCGTGAAAAAGGTTTCAAAAAGTTTTTTGAAATGATTTCTTGCCTTTTGGTGGCTGAACAAAATAATGAACTTTTAATGAGGAATCATGAATCCTGTCCAACTGGCTCTACTGCATTCCCAGAAGTGAATGCAGTAACAAATGAATCATCCCGTGGTCGGGGACATGACGTGGACGTGGACGTAGCCGTGGTCAACGTGATCGTGGTCGTGGTTCCCAATCGAGGTGGGCAAACAATGATGATAACCATAAAAAGGAAACTAGTGGGAATGATAATTATATTGAAAATTTATGTCATCGTTGTGGTGGCAAAGGTCATTAGGCTCTTACTTGTCGTACACCAAGACATTTGGTTGAATTATATCAAGAATCGCTCAAAAGGAAAAATAAAAATAAAGGCAAAGAGCCAAAGATAGAAACAAATTTTGCTGGGGAAGAAAGCGATTCTGATTATGTCAACATGGATGTGACTCATTTAGATGTTGCTGATTTCTTTGCCAATCCTAACGGAAAAAATTGATCACCTAATTGGTGATAGGAGTGTCCAAAAAATAAGCTAAACTTTTATGATTATGTGTGTTTTCTTTTTGCTATAATGAAGTTATTTTCTTTTATGATTATATTTGCTAATATATTTTTATTATAGTCATATGTGTTATTTTCTTATATGTTATTTTGGAAGTATAAAGATGATTAAGGGGTTTGGAAGAGCTAATATATTGTTACCTGGAGGAACACAATTATACATTGATAGTGCATTTTATTCCTCCAAATCTAACAGGAATTTATTGAGTTTCAAGGATATCCGCAGAAATGGATACTATATTGAAACAACAAATAGAGAAAACCAGGAATATCTTGTTATCGCAGATATGATTTCTGGTAAAAAATGCACACTGGAAAAAATCCATGCTCTTTCCTCTAGAATGTATTACACATTTATTAGTACAATTGAAATACATGCTATTGCAAACCAGAAGTTTGCAAGTGAGAATAAATTTAATCTTTGGCATGACCGATTAGGTCATCTTGGGACAATAATGATGCGAAAAATAAGTGAGAATTCATGTGGACATTCGTTGAGAAGAGAATCAATTCCACAATCCCATATTTTCTCATGTGCTGCATGTTCTGAAGGAAAATTAATTATTAGACCCTCATCAATAAAAATAGAAAGTGAGTCTCTCACTTTTCTAGGACGTATACAGGGAGATATTTATGGGTCGATACACCTACCATGTGGACTATTTAGATATTTTATGGTTCTAATTGATGCATCAACAAGATGGTCACATGTTTGCTTATTATCTTCTCGTAACCTGGCGTTTGCGAGATTACTTGCTCAACTAATTAGATTGAGAGCACATTTTCCAGATTATCCTATTAAGAAAATACGTCTAGATAATGCTGGTGAATTTACTTCACAAGCTTTCAATGAGTATTGTATGTCTCTGGGAATCGATGTTGAACATCCTGTAGCACATGTTCATACACAAAATGATCTTGCAAAATCATTAATTAAACGTTTGCAGTTGATTGCAAGACCATTGCTTATGAAATCAAATCTCCCAATATCTACTTGGGGACATACAATTTTACATGCAACGATGTTAATTCGTATCAGGCCAACTAGTTATCTTAAGGTCTCCCTTTTACAAATGGTTTTTGGTCAGGAACCAAATATTTTCCATCTAAGGACTTTTGGATGTGCGGTATATGTTCCGATTGCTCCACCACAACGTACTAAAATGGGTCCTCAAAGAAGGATGGGAATATATGTTGGATATGAATCTCCTTCTATAATAAAATATTTAGAGCCAACAACAGGAGATTTATTTACGGCTCGATTTGCTGATTGTCATTTTGACGAATCAAATTTTCCAACATTAGGGGGAGAAAATAAACAGCTGGAAAATAAAGTTAGTTGGAATAAATTATCATTATCTCATCTTGATCCTCGTACAAAATAATGTGAGCTAGAAGTTCAAAAGATAATTCATTTACAGAGTTTAGCCAATCAATTGCCAGACGCATTACTGACCCTAAGAAAGTGGCCAAGTCACATGTTCCAGCTGCGAATGCTCTTATCAGAATTGATCTCCCTATTGGACAATCTACTGATACAAATGGATCAAAAGCACGCTTGAAGCGTGGCAGGCCCATCGGTTCCAAAGATAAAAATTCTTGAAAAAGAAAAGGAGCTATAAATATAGATGGCCAGGTCGAGGATATTCAAAATTTAGTGACTCCAGAAGAGTCCTTTGACAACACTAATGTCTCAATTTCAAGAGACATTCAGGTACCTGAAATATGTGAAAATAATGAGATCTCAATAAATTATGTTGTCAATAGAATACGATTGGATCGAGATAAAGTCAATGTTGTCGATATTTTTGCATACAATGTAGCGCTTGATGTAATAAATGATGATGAGGATCATGAACCAAGATCTATTAGCGAATGCAAACAAAGAGATGATTGGTCAAAATGGAAAGACGCAATGGAGGCTGAATTAAAATCATTAGAAAAATAAAAAGTTTTTGGCTCTATGGTTGTTACACCTGAAGATGTAAAACCAGTTGGATATAAATGGGTTTTTGTGAGAAAACAAAATGAAAATGGTGAAGTAGTAAGATATAAAGCATGACTTGTTGCTCAAAGATTTACACAAAGACATGGTATTGATTTTATAGAAACATACTCACCAATGGTGGATGCAACTACTTTTCGATATCTAATTAGTCTGACAGTAAAAGAAGGCCTCGATTTGCGTCTAATAGATATTGTTACAGCCTATTTGTATGGCTCACTTGACAATGACATTTATATGAGTCTCCTTGATGGATTTGAGTCACCAAAAATATATAATTCAAGTTCTCGAGAACGGTACTTAATTAAGTTAAATAAGTCTTTATATGGATTAAAGCAATCAGGGCGCATGTGGTATAATCAACTTAGTGAATATCTATTGAAAGAAGGATATAAGAATTATCAGATATGTCCATGCATTTTTATAAAAAGATCTGGAAATAAATTTGCTATAATCGCTATTTATGTCGATGACATAAGCGGTGAATTGCTTAAAGACAGAGTTTGAAATGAAGGACCTGGGAAGAACAAAATTTTGCCTTGGACTACAAATTGAACATCTGAAAAATGGGATCTTCGTGTGTCAAGAAACTTACACGAGAAAAGTCTTAAAACGTTTTTATATGGATAAATCACATCCATTATGCACTCCGATGATTGTAAGATCTCTGGAGAAAGATAAAGATCCCTTTAGACCTCAAGAAAGTGATGAAGAACTACTTGGACTAGAAGTGCCTTACCTTAGTGCAATTGGTGCGCCTATGTATCTTGCTAGTCACACACGACCAGATATATCATTTGCTGTTAACTTACTAGCAAGATATAGTTCTTCACCAACACGAAGACATTAGAATGGGGTTAAGCACATTCTTCGTTACTTGAATGGTACTATAGATATGGGATTATTTTATTCGAATGAACACAAGACTGACTTTGTCGGATATGCTGATGCTGGATTTCAGTCTGATCCACATGTTGGTAGATCACAAACAGGCTATTTGTTCACATGTAATGGTACAGCTATTTCATGGCGATCAATGAAATAAATCATATCAGCCACATCATCTAATCATGCAGAAATAAGAGCGATACATGAAGCAAGTCGAGAATGTGTATGGTTAAGATTGATAATACATCATATACTTACTACTTGTGGATTGTCATATAGTAGAATTATCCCAACAGTTCTATATGAAGATAATACTGCATGTATTACCTAACTAAAAGAAGGATATATCAAAGGAGACAGGACAAAACATATTTCTCCAAAAAAAAATTCACTCATGATCTTCAAAAGAATAGTGAGATTAATATCCAGCAAATCCGGTCTAAAGAAAATCTAGTAGATTTGTTCACCAAGTCACTTCCAGCAACAATATTTGAGAAGCTCGTACATAACATCGGACTTTGCAGATTTAGAGATATCAATTGATGTTGCAAAAAGGGGGAGTTGATACACGCTGTACTCTTTTTTCCTTGTCTGAGGTTTTGTCCCACTGGGTTTTCCTAGCAAGATTTTTAATGAGGAAGCTCTCTAAGTGTATCAATTAATTGTGTACTCTTTTTTTTTTACTAGGTTTTTATCCCATAGGGTTTTTCCTAGTTAAAGTTTTTTAATGAGGCACATTATTAAAGAATGGACATCTAAGGGGGAGTGTTATAAATATTAGAATATAGATGTCCATCTCCATCTCCATCTCCCTCTTCCTCTTCAAATTCCCTAGGTCATTATTCCTCCATTAATTACTAGACTCTTCATTATTCCCCCATTAATTAGTAGACTCTTCATCTTCAACTTCTATGCCTATAAATAGGGCATGTCATTTGTGTTGTAAGGTTAAGGAGAAAGAATATAATATATACTTCTCTCATTTTCTTGTCTCCATCTTTTCTCTCTTCCTAATCTTATTGCTAGTTTTATAATAAGAAGTCATTTCTATAGCTAGTTGTCGGGCTTTAAGAGTTCATGATCTTAATAGTAATTTTCTATATTTTACTATTACTATTTTTTTAAAAAAAATGGAGGAGACAAATGATGAATATAGGTAGTATAAGTTTCACTCTTTTACAGTTTTGTATTTCATTGTGAATGATAGTATTCAATTTCCATTAAAAAATTGTCTCCATTCAGTGTATCTTCCTTAAATTATATAATTCCTGGTCATGTGAAATAATAAAACTTACTCTCTTATATGGTTAAATGACCTAGTTATATTCAAACATTATGAGATCTAATTGAGGTTAATTATTTCAAAGATGTTGAGGTCCATATTTAAAAGTTTTGGTGTAATCTTAAATATAAGATCTTATTCCTCTTACTTCTTTATACTCCTCTGATCCTTAATATATGATATAATTGAAAAGTTGAAATTGATCTTAAATATAAGACATATTTCTTATATTTATTAACTTTTTCACAAATTATCCCTATTGATACTCCCTCAACAATAATCAAATAAGATATAGAGTGTGGGAATTAAGGAAGATGATTAAGGTATTTATAAAAGAATACATCATATTAACTAACTTCCGTAATATAATCAAATTAATTAAATAGGTTATATATTAAGAACGGAAGTAGTATTAAATTCTTTATTCTTATATTTTTATCTACACTTTTTCTATCTCAACAGTCCAAGTTTTAATTATTAAACGATATGATTATTTTTGGGTAAAATCGATGGAAAATATCTGTTTAAAAATTTTATTAAGGAAAAAAGTTTGATATATTTTCATTCATATATATATAAAGTACTGGTATTCTAAAGAATTTATGCACATAGAAAATACTGGTACTTGAATTTAAGTTCTTACGATCAATAAATTTTTTAAACAAATACTTCTCACCGATTTTTTCTTATTTTTGGAAAAACAATATCATAGGTTTTCATATATTAGTACAAATAATCAATTTGTTTATTTATATTTTACAATTACTTCTTACAGTAGTTGGGACAAATCGGAGAGAAAATAAGTGTGAGAATCATAATGGGATCTTAAGAGAACCTATCTCTTGTAACCCAAGGCAAGGAACCCAAAAGGATGATTATGATAGAACTTATCTCTTATAACCCTAACCATAAAAATATCATAAAGTTGAATATTCCTTTGATGCAATATAGTATAGTATTCTCACAAGAATACGAGGCTGCAATCAAAACTTACACAAAAATATTCATTCATTTAAATATGATGTGAAGTGCAAAAACACAACCCATACATAGGCAAAATATAGAAATAAAAATATTAAGTCTTAAATGCTATTAATGATGTTTTAATGATAATTGATTGACTTGGTTGGCACTATTTAAGCCTAAAAGAAATTAGGAAAATACTTAAATTTCAAGAATAAGTCATCTAAATAATAAAACAAGATTTTTTAGAACAATCTTTGACTAAAAGGCTTATTCAAAGGAAATAAAAAGGGGTTCTTATTTTATATTCGAGAACATTTTTTTTATAAAATATTTTTTCTATATATTTTGTTCTATTCCGTAGATTATTTTGAACCACACATACAGTGCAACAACTAGCCAAGCTAAAAACAAAGACTATTTCAAAAACTAGTCAATGATGGCTTTCCATGGATTCACCTATATAAGCTGCGGCCAAAATTACAAAAATAAGAGCTTCAATTAATTAAATTAAATTAATTATTCACCTATATTTTTAATATATTAATTAAATTAATTTTATAAATTTGAATTTTAGAATTTCATAGAATACAGTAGCTATATAAAAAATGAAATTAAATCCTAATTAATAAATAAGGAGACATTCTTGGTAGTTCTTGAAGGTTCTTGGACATCATTTATACTCCTCCTCCAACGCATTTGCTTGTCACATGGTGTTATTTTAAGTGAATTCTTCAATCTACACTACACATAGGCATTGCACATCTTGTTGGGCTTTTGCAATGTGATCACCACTCTTGGACTCTTGTTGGGTTATTAAATTAGGGTTTTGTCTTTCTCAAGATCCTAGTGTGCACACACCAATGACTTGTTAGCAAAAATCTATAAAATGACCAATTATATAGTTTGAGTCGCATTAAAAGATATTATTTTTAAGAGATATTCTGTAAACTCTCAGTAAATAAGAAAGCAGCACTCCCCAAGATTAAACGAACTCTTCCTGCAAAGATACAGGTAAGAGAAACAAAATTGACAGAAAATAAAAGTAATCTTAGAATATTGGGTTATCATTCTCTATTATTCTCGTTTATCAAGAAGCACCTTTCATAAATTATGGAAGGATACAAGATATGTCTTTAAGCATATGTCCCCAAGACCAAAAGTCATGTAAGAAAGACTCTTCTTTTTTAGCGTACCCTTTCACAGTATCTACAATATTTCCAATAATCCCCATATGTGTCAAAGAAATACTATTAGCTGAGTTATGCACATAGATATAATCATTATATCTGGTGGTCCTATGGACTTAACATTTCAACTATTAATGATGGTTTTGTTCGTTAAACGGCTATGTGCATGTCCTAGTGTTTAACGAATGCTCTAAAGATTTTGTTAAGATCTCATAGGAGAGGCCCACTCCTTATTTGTATAAATGATTTCTTTGAGTGTACATGCATTACCATAGGAAAGGACTAGTAATTATATTTTAGTACTAGCAGAACTAACAAACAACTTGTTCTTACCTATTGAACCTTCTTCATGAGATCACTAGTCACAAATATTATGTTACCATCGCTTGTCATTATCAAACTGGCTTCAATCCCATTCCCCTTGATGTATCAACAATTTCTTTCCTCCCCAAGGATTTTGTTAACGAATCCGACATGTCTATTTTTGGTCTCACAAAGTTGATTAAGATATTCCATAACCTCTTAATAAATTAGGAAGCGAAACTCTCTGGAATTAAATGAACTCTTATTGCAGAGCTGCAAGAAGACATAACTGGTGGAATATAAAAGTAATCTCAGAATATTAGTGTATCATTCTTTGTTATTCTTCTTTATCAAGAAGTCACTGTTATAGATTGTGGAAGGATACGATATATGTCTTTTAGGCATATGTCCCTAAGACCAAAGAGTTATATTAGAACGAAGCTTTTTCTTTGGCACACATTTTCACAGTATTTACAATATTTTCAGCATTCACAAGCCATTGTGGCTTTCGAGGTTCCTATCACGTGTCACGTCAAGCTCCACATATATATTTATTAATGTCATCATTCAAGCAATAATCCATGTCCTCCTCTATGAAAGCATTCTTAAGAGACGTAGCACCTTGGAGAGCTTATTAGGCCTCTAATTAGATAAGTGCTTCTTAGGCTTTATGATCTCCATGTTTAATGTCTCCTGGTATGCTATCACTTTGGATAGTGTAATGCATCAAAGCATAAGAGCAGAGCATGTTGTTTTCAAAGGCCTCAGATTATAGTTTGAGTTTTGGGATTCAAGAAGGTATTTTTTTTAATCTGATTCATAATCGTCTTGCTTATACTTTAACTAAGGATGACCTATCTACTTCCTTCTTATATAGGATATGTGTCCATATCTATCTGGATCTTAGTAAATAAAGATTGTATGGGATTCAATTCCCTCTTACTTTAGTTATTTGAGAGAAAAAACTAATATTAACTTTTTTATATTTTAATTAAATTATATAATTAAAATATGAAATCTCTTTTGTTTCAAATTATAAGACATTTTTTAAAACAACTTTTTTCTTTTAATTGAAGCAAAAAATAGACTCACAAGTCAGAATAAGAATCTAAAACAGAATATTTTGGACACATCGTAATATTATTGAGCTGACACTCAAACACTCATGGTTTGCCTCATGCACCCACTCATCGTCATCTGAGAAGTGTTGTGTCACACCCCGAAAATCAAGGGGTGAGCGACACAGAATATGAAAGAACTCACATTCCCTAAACCTTTAAATATCATGATTAATATAATAATAATCCTAGACATGCATGCATAAGCCATTTTATTATTTATTATATATGAATATATTTATAGCTTCCAAAATGATAAACATCATACCATATATAAATATTTATACATCTTGAAAAAACAAGAGATGATATAAATTTTGCCTATAGACTACGTAGAGCATCTACAAATTTTGAACCACCATGAGGGTATTCTCTATTTTGTTAGAGTTGCAAGCTCGATGGTGCTATCTGAGGCTAAAATAATATTTTTGGTGAATAATGTCCCATCACTACTAGATAAATACTTATCACGCTGCTACTTCACGACGGTTAAAAGGAAAAATGCCGTAAAAAAAGTTGGTGGCGTATTCATAAATAAAACCGCATTTTAGAAACTTTTAATAACAGTTTTTCATACAACCGCCATTAAAAGTGACACTGAGAACTTATAACAGCAATTTTTAGAAAAATTGTCGTTATAAGTCAATTGTTCTGCCTTCCTGTATTTGCCTCTTGATGCCCTATCTGCAGAAAGAAAGAGTGCATCTCTTGCCTTTTTGGTTCCTAATGTCTTTATCCTTCCCGCCATTGCCTCTTCATGCCCTATCTACAGAAAAAAAGAGTTTTTCTCTTGCCTATTCAGTTTTCAACGTCTCTAGCCATCATGAGGGAATGCCAACAGATACCTCTTATGCACTGTCTTTTCCTCAATCTTAAATACCCTTCTATTATACTTTTTGTTTCACTTCCTTTTCATCAATATGTTTCCTTGTATCATCTATCTTAGTCTCTTTTTTATTTTTCTTTAAATGGCGTCCTCTTCAAGCTCTTCTCCTTCTTGTTCATAGAAAAGATCCCATGATAATTTTGAGGACAAGCATAATCTTTGACCTGATGCCTACTTCGTCATTTCCAGACCTCCTTAAATGTGTGGAAAATTGACCAAATAGATAGTTTGGAAAACTCAGCTGAAGAACTCTGACTTCAGGTAGAAAACCTTCAAGAAAAGTTTGATAGTCTCCGTTCTGATCTCCGCCAACATAACCAGCGACACTTCCACCACCCTTTAGATGACTCCCAAAACTCAAATGACTTTACTTCATTTGATTGAAAGGCTTCACCTTTCTTTCATCTCCTTTTTTTTTATGTTACAAAATGTAAAGAATAGTCAAACTAGTTAGAATATTTTCTAAAGTTAGTTATTGTTATAAGTTAATTAGTTTCATTTTGCTGATCAATTGTTTTCTCCTTATGGTTGTCAGAATATATAGCTCAAAACTCAACAAATATATGTAAAGAATTTTTTTCTTTATGGGACCTGCACCAATTTTACCTTGTTAGCTGAGCGTTCAACAATGAGTGCTTTAAAGGAAATTGAAAGTGTGCATATTTTGAGAAAAAATATTAATCAATAAGTCAAATTTATCCTATAAATTAGTAATGCAATAATTTACTAAATACCGTTGGCATATGTGTTTAATTTATTGGATTCAAGATTACATGTTATCTTCAAATAATAGGATCAATGTAAATAATAGTTTAATGAATTAATAATGCAACAATTTACTAAATACAGTTGGCATAATAGTGTCTAATTTATTGAATTCAAGATTATATGTTATCTTCAAATAACATGATCAATGTAAACAAGTAGTTTAATGAATTGACTTTTCTAACTTTTTACGACGGTTTTAATAAAAACCACCGTTACATATACTTGTAATGGCAGTTTTAATAAAACCATCGTATAAAGTCTTTAGTGAACTACTACAATCTATTAGGTAAAAGTCAGACGTTTGACCGCGGTTTTATTAAAAACTATCGTGACAAGTATATGTGACAGTGGTTTTTATTAAAACTATCATAAAAAGCCACAATAAATTTAAAACCCTATATCCATGTGAGCTTCATATTTACTTTTACACAGCCACTTGTGGTCCCATTATCTACCTCACTACCACAGAATAGGACGAAAGGCATTTTCTATCATTTTCCACCTATTTTCGATGCACTCCATCGTTGTTCACTATCTTCATCGTCGTTAACTCCCTCCGTCATCATTCTCTTCTTCAAAGTTGTAAGTCACCATTTAACTTCTTCATTATTTATGTCAATATTAGTAGTACTTAGTTAAAAGTTTTATGAGGCCTTTTGGTTGTGGAAGTATGTTGGTTCTTGTGATTACCTTTTCTGGCAGGCTTTAAGAGTTGATTTATATAGTTGTATCTGTTGAAGAGGCAAATGTAGAAGAAGAAGAAGAATCCTTAGGCTTCATTATTTACATAGTTGCATCTAAACTCTAAACAAAATGAAACGAACAAAACAATTAATACCATCACCTGATGTCAGCTTATGTGGTATGGGCATAGGTTTAGGTTTAAAACCTTTGATGTATCTGGTCCTCCGGATGTGTTTTATTTAAGATTTGGGTACAGTCCCATTATTAGTGACTACAAGATAATAAAAATCTGAGGTTGATGAAATATGTCGAGGTTGTTCTTCTTAGTATGCTGTACTTAGTCACTGATGGGTAGAAACTATTACGAGAGAGAATTGCATGAGTAGAAGTGTATCTCTGAATGTGATTTGTTGGTCCCTTTTAGTAGCAAAACATATTTTCTGTTGCTGGTTAGTTGTATCATATTCTTACCTTTATTTATTACTTTTTGAATAGAGTATAGACGGTTCAGGTTTAGCAGGTCAGGTTCAAGTTCTGATCAATAAGGGAAGAAAAGAGGAAGAGGGATGACCCATTTGAAATGGGTCTCTAAGACATATAAGGGAATTAATTGCATGCATGATTAAGAATTTGAATTGTTGAGTCTGGCTGTATCACCCAAGAGGGGCGTGAATTGGGTGATTTTAAAACTTTTTGAAACTCTAAAGATATTTAAAAATAAATTTAAAGAGTAGAGTTTAAAATGATATCACCGAATGAAGAAGTTGATAAAGGAAGATTGTACAAGCTCCTCTGAGTCTAGTTTCATATGAATTAAGTTTCACCTCAATCGGATAAGTAGATCTTGAGATATGGTCAAAATACTCAACTATGTTGACGCAAAGTAGAACAAAGTAATGAAAAATGAAGAGATTAATCGATTAGTTAATCAATTAATTGTTATTAATATATTAGTTAATCGATTAATTCAGTAAAATAGACATGTTATAAAAATAAGAAAATTAGAGAAGAAAAGAGGATAGCAAGATAAGAATTTAGGAGAGAGAGCAAAGGGAGTATTTCTTACTCACATGGGTATCTTTTTCTCTTCTACATTGCCTCTATTTATAGGCCTCCAACCCTTAAAGCTAATACAAAAGTTACAAAAAAATAAATGGCAACATAATGACATTTTACAATAAGAAACTCCACTAAGCAATTCATTGAGGAGATTATAAAGTTAAGGACATTAAGAGAAAAGGAATCCTAAGGGTTGGTGATTATGGACATCCATTTTGTTAATATTTATAACACTCCCCCTTGGATGTCCATAATCAATATTGTGCCTCGTTAAAACCTTACTAGGAAAAACCCATTGGGACAAAAACCTAGTGAAGAAAAAAGAGTACACAATACAAAAATTCTTAAAAGAAAAAGAGTACAGCAAGCACTTGTTTACTCCCCCTGATAATATTATCAATTTATGTCTTTGAATATGCGCATTCCAATAGCATACACTAACTTCTCAAATAGCTTAGTTGGTAGTGTCTTGGTAAACAAATCTGCAAGGTTGTCACATGATCGAATTTGCTGAACATCTATATCACTATTTTTCATAAGATCATGAGTGAAAAAGAATTTCGGAGAAATATGTTTTGTTCTATCTTCTTTGATATATCCTCCTTTTAGTTGGGCTATGCATGCTGTATTATCTTCATATAATACTGTTGGAATCTCTTGATTTGGAAGTAGGCAACTCATTCTTTGGATATGTTGGATTACTAACCTTAACCAAACACATTCTCGACTTGCCTCATAAACTGCAATTATTTCTGCATGATTTGATAAGGTAGCTGATAAAGTTTGCTTTATTGAATGCCAAGATATAGCAGTACCTCCACAAGTAAATAAATATCCTGTCTGAGATCTACCTTTATGTGGATCTGATAAAAACCTTGCATCTACATAACCAATCAATTGTGATCCAGATTCATTAGAATAAAATAATCCCATATTAGTTGTCCCTCGAAGGTATTAAAATATATGTTTAACTCCATTCCAATGTCTTCTTGTTGGGGAAGAACTAAATCTTGCCAATAAACTCACAGGAAATGTAATATCAGGTCGTGTTGAATTAGCAAGATATATTAGTGCCCCTATAGCACTAAGATATGGTAGTTCTGGACCAAGAAGTTCTTCCTTTTCCTCTTGAGGGCGAAAATGATCTTTTTCCTTAATTAGCGATCTCACAACCATTAGAGTAATTAATGGATGCGCTTTATCCATATAAAATTGCTTAATATTTTTTCAATATAAGCTGATTGATGAAGAAAAACTCCATTTGTTAAGTGCTCGATTTGTAAACCGAGACAAAACTTTGTTTTTCCAAGATCTTTCATTTCAAATTCTCTCTTTAAATAAGCAACTGCTTTTTGAAGCTCTTCAGGAGTTCCAATTATATTCAAGTCATCCACATAGACAGCAATTTTAACAAATTCTGATGTATTCCTTTTTATAAAAACACATGGGCTGATTGAGTCATTTTTGTAACCTGACTTTAACAAATATTTACTTAGACGGTTATACCACATTCTTCCAGATTATTTTAATCCGTATAAGGATTTATGCAAACGAATTGCATAATTTTCTCGAGAATTCTTACATGCTTCAGGCAATTTAAATCCTTTAGGGATTTTCATATAAATTTCAGTATCTAAAGAACCATATAAGTATGCTGTAACAACATCCATCAGACGCATATCAAGTCTTCATGCACTGCCAGACTAATTAAATATCTTAAAGTAATTGTATCCACCATAAGAGAATATGTTTCTTCATAATCAATGACAGGTCTTTGCGAAAAATCTTGTGCCATGAGTCGTGCTTTATATCTAACAACCTCATTTTTCTTGTTTCGTTTTCGCACAAAAACCCATCTATACCCAACTGGTTTAACACCATTCGGTATTTGGACTACAGGTCCAAAAACTTCACATTTTGAAAGTGAATTCAATTCTGCTTGAATTGCGTCTTTCTATTTTGGCCAATCATGTCTATGTGTACATTCTTCAACTGACCTAGGTTCAAGATCCTCACTTTGATTAGTTATTTCAACTGCAACACTATATGAAAATATATCGTCAACGACTATATTTTCTCGGTTCCATCTTTTTCCCGTAGTGACATAACTTATCGAGATCTCTTCATTATTTTTAGGTACCTGAACCTCTTCTAGAGTCTTTTGATTTGTTACGTCCTGGGTCTCTCCTATAAGACCATCCTCCTCAACTTGACCATCTTGATTGTTTACTCTTTTCTTTCTAGGAATTTTATCTTTGGAACCGATAGGTCTACCACGCTTCAAGCGTGGTTTAGTTTTATTTGCACTTGGTACTTGTCCTACTGGGACATCAATTCTAATTGGGGCATTTTCAGCTGGAATATGACAATTGGTAATTCTCTTGGGGTCAGTAAATGCATCTGGCAGTTGATTTGCAATATTTTGCAAATAAATTATTTTTTGAACTTCAAACTCACATTGTTGTGTTCGAGGATCTAAATAAGACAAGATAATGCTTTCCATGTGATTTCTTTATCCAGCTGCTTATTATCTCCCCCTAATATTGGAAAATTTATCTCATCAAAATGACAATCATCAAAACGTGTCGTAAGCAAATCTCCCGTTAGTGGTTTTAAATACTTGATTATAGAAGGAGATTCATAACCAATATATATTCCTAACCTTCTCTGAAGTCCCATCTTTGTGCGTTGTGGTAGAGCAATTGGGACAAATACCGCACATCCAAAAGCCAGCTGTAATGGGGAGAATTTATGATAACTTGTTGGCCTGATGCGTATAATTGCTGCTGCATGTAAAATTGCATGTCCCCAAGCTGAAATGGGAAGTTTTGTTCTCATAAGCATTAGTCTAGCAATCAATTGGAGGCGTTTAATTAACAATTCTGCTAAACCATTTCGAGTGTGGACATGAGCAACAGATTTCTTCACTATTATTCCAGTTGCCATGCAATAATCATTAAACATTTGAGATGAAAACTCACTCGCATTATCAAGACAAATTGTCATAATTGCATATTTTGGAAACTGTGCTCTTAATCGAATTATTTGAGCAAGTAATCTAGCAAATGCTAAATTATGTGTAGATAACAAATACACATGTGACCATCTTGTAGATGCATCTATTAAAATCATAAAATATCTAAATGGTCCACATGGTGGATGAATAGGTCCACATATATTACCTTGGATATGTTCTAGAAATATAGGGGATTCTACCCCAACTTTTGTTAATGAGGGTCTTGTAATTAGTTTGCCTTGAGAACAAGCAACACATGAGAAATCTTTAAATTGAAGAATCTCCTGCCTCTTCAATGGATGTCCGTGTGAATTTTCAATAATTCTTCGCATCATAGTTGATCCGGGATGGCCTAACCGATCATGCCAAACAATGAATATATTTTTATCAGTGAACTTCTGGTTTACTATAACATTTGTTTCAATTATACTAATATTTGTATAGTACAAACTAGAAGATAATACAATACTTTTTCAAGAACACATTTTTTTCAATGCCTAACAATTGTAATATGTAGATATTCAATACTTTTCTCATCTATAGTTTCAATATGATATCCATTTTGGCGGATATCCTTAAAACTTGACAAATTTCTTTGAGACTTAGAGGAATATAAAGCATCATTAATAACAAAATTTGTCCCTTTGGGTAATATTATCATTGCTCTTCCGAAGCCTTCAATTAGGTTTGTATTACCCACTATAGTATTGATGCTTGCACCATTCATTGTCAAATGAGAAAAATATTTTTTATCTTTGAGTATAGTATGTGTTGTAGCACTATCTATGAGACATATATCTTTATTCTTGTGCGCAATAAAAGAGAGAGGAACATTCTTTATTAAAAGAAAATAAATGTATCAAAATACATTATTAGCAATAATAAGAAAATAAAAGTAAATATAAATAAAGCATAAAGCATAAACTAAATTAGGATAAAATATAAATAAAATATAAACTACATTAATCTTATTCTTTTTCTGCCAAATTTGTTTGTCTAATCATGATTCTCAAAGAAATCCGCCAAGTCTAAATGTGCCATAGCATCAAGGCCATCATCTAGCTCATTGGTATCATCATTTTTGTATGCAAAATTGGCCTCAACATCATCATCTTGGAAAATCATATTTGCTTCCATTTTCTTTGAATTCTTTTTTATGGAGGCTTGATAAAGCTTTGCTAGATGCTCAGGCGTATGACAGGTACGCGACCAGTGCCCCTTCATTCCACACCTATAACATAAATTTCCCACAATTTTTGAGGGACCAACTTGTCTTTTTTCTTCCCTTCATTATGTTTCTTCTTTTGGTGGGTATTCGGTTTATAATTACTCCCCCCACCATGATGACAGTAATTGCCACGTCTCCTACCACGGCCACGGTCACGACCACGACCGCGACCATGACCATAGGCATAAAAATTAGTATGTTCAGTCGTATTCGCTTCAGGGAATGGAGCTGATCCAGTGGGACATATCTCATGATTTTTCATCAATAGTTCATTATTTTGTTCAGCCACAAGAAGACATGAGATTAGTTCAGAATACTTTTTAAAACCGTTCTCACGGTATTGCTACTACAGGAGCACATTTGAAGCATGAAAGGTTGAAAAAGTTTTTTCTAATAAGTCCTCATCTGTTATTTTTTCACCACACAATTTCAATTGAGAACTTATTTTAAAAATAGCTGAATTATATTCAGATACAGATTTAAAATCTTGCAGCCTCAAATGCAACCATTCATAATGAGCTTTAGGCAAGATTACCATCTTTTGGTGATCGTATTGTTCTTTTAAATTATTCCACAACTCTAACGGATCTTTCACCGTTAGGTATTCAACTTTTAGCCCTTCATGTAAATGGTGGCGAAGGAAAATTATGACCTTAGCCTTGTCTTGACTGCTTGCTTCATTTTCAGGTAAAATAGCATTCCCTAGACCTTTGGCATCTAGGTGGATTTTAGCATCTAAAACCCAAGACAGATAATTTTTTCCCGAGATATCAAGAGCGGTAAACTCGAGTTTGGTAAGATTAGCCATGGATCAAACTAAAATAATAATAATAACAATTAGAATTATGATGAAATTAATTAAAAAATATGATAATAAAAACAAAAATCAAATAAACATTATATATTCAAAATAAATATAAATTCAATAAAAGTAACAAAATATAATTGGCATAAATAAAGAAATAAAATAAAATAAATAAATATAATATATATAGTAACACCTAAGCAATTAGATAAATAATATAAAATAATATATAATTGGAACAACATAAATAATAAAGAGAAAATAATGCTACAATAGAAACAATATAAATAAAATAAGTAATATAAACATAAATAAATAAAATAAATAAATGTAATGAAATAAATTAAATAACATAAAGAAACATGCATAAATATAAACAATATGTTACAATATATAGAATTAGAAATAATATAAATCTAATATATAAATAGTAACATAGTATAAGTAATTTAGTGAATATATGGGGAGGAGAATTGGAAATATAAACAACATATAGGAAAGTGGAATTAGAAATATAAACAACAATACACACCCATATAAATAAAAAATCAGTCATAATAATATATCAAAAGAAGGGGAAAAAATAACATAATATTTTACATAAGAATAAAATATAATAAAGATAATCCATACACACACACATATACATAATCTAACAACAAAAATTAAAATGAATATAAAAGAATAACATAATAAATAACAGTAGAATATATAACAAATGTATAGAAAATAAAATTTACCCATAATAATTAGGTAAGAGAAAAATCGTGTAATAGGGTAAAGGAAAATATTATATACTACTAGAACATATTAACATAACATATGATAAAGAAAAGAAAATATATATGATAATTAGTTAAAGAGAAAACTAATAATATTTGTATATAATTGAGCATAATAATATATGAATTGATAAGAAGTTTATACCTTAAATTTTTCAAAGCAATGTCGTGCTGATAACGTGTTATAAAAATTAGAAAATTAGAGAAGAAAAGAGGATAGCAAGACAATAATTTAGGAGAGAGAGGAAAGGGAGCATTTATCATTCACATAGGTATCTTTTTCTCTTCTACATTGCCTCTATTTATAGGCCTCCAACCCTTAAAGCTAATACAAAAGTTACAAAGAAATAAATGGTAACATAATGACATTTTACAATAAGAAACTCCACTAAGCAATTCATTAAGGAGGTTATAAAGTTAAGGACATTAAGAGAAAAGGAATCCTAAGGGTTGGTGGTTATGGATATCCATTTTGTTAATATTTATAACAATATTTAAGTTAATCGATTAATTGTTATTAATAGATTAGTTAATCAATTAATTTAGCAAAACAGACATATTTAAGTTGATTTATTGATCATCATCTTTTCCCTTTGCTATTCCTTCACTCATTTGTTTAGTCAATCAAGAGTTCGATTAATTTCTTGATTCTTGAACTTGATTAGTCGAATTCATAGTCTATTAATTTCTTCTTCTTCTAATGCCTTCTTCATAGTTCCTCCAAATTCGAATCCAAATTTGATTAATTGTGATTAATCAAATTGGAGTTCAATTAATGTTCAATTTCCACACTAAACCTTAATCGATTACCCAATCTATTAATGTCTCCATGTTCTGTGCTTGAACTGAACCAGAATCTTGGCTTCTGATCTTAATCCTGTAATCACTTCATTTAATTGAATTGTTAGTAGATAAAGACTTGATAGAGGGTTGATGCAATAGATTTAAGATCGAAGAGAATGAATCAGAGAATAATATGATAGCATGCTCATTTAGTTGAATTCATAGTCAGTAGTTTAAGCAATGATTAAGTGTATAAAGAAGTAATAATCAACTCATATTATAAACACATCAAGTTCAAATAAAGTTCAAATGGCTTTCTTTTGAAAAGTATACTGCATTAATCCATTACCTAATCGATTAATCATCATTAATTCAATCAATATTTCAATTAATGAGAAGAACATAAAATAGAGCGTCACATTGATTAGCATTTTCAACATAAATTGATAAGTTAAGTTTCTCTAAAGATTTTTCAATGAATAATAATGACAAATAGAAGCAAACTTTGCGTTTAAATTAAACATATATAACTTAAAGATAGATGCAACTGATTTCAACATAAACAGAAAAGTATCAGTGAAATATATGGAGTTAATCGAACAACTATTCTATTAATAAAAATTAATAGAATATCTCTGGAGGAATTAACACAAAAGCCTATTAAGAATATATTAATCAAACAGTCAATGGATTAATGTATTATGTAAGTTAAAATCAATTCCATTAATCGATTAACTAATCGATTAATGGAATTGATTTTAACTTCAAGAATCAAAATTCATATTATGTGAAGGGCAATAAATGTTTCAAAATATTCATACATCAGGAAAGTCAGTACATATTACGATTATGTTGCGGTACGACCAGGTAGCCACGGCGGTCCCGCTAGCCGGTTAGCAGGCGGGGTCTGGGGCAGCGCCCTAATAAAATTTTTTTGATAAATAATCAAGACTCTTAATTCTATTTTCTTAGACCCCATCAATATTAATTGATCAAATCAATTAACATACACCACCGATTACAATTTCCTTTCATATTCCTTATATGTCATACATAAAATGGATTCCATATATGTCATACATAACTTACATGTTATCATATAATCGGCTAAGAAGTCTAACACATATCACATGTATCAACAATCAAACCTAACTTAAACACAAAACGGCATGCCTCTAATACCACTGAAGGGAATTGGAAGACACGCAGCGGAAATTAACTTTAAAAAAATTTTCCATTCCCAGCCAGGATCTACCGAATATGTTTAAGTCAAGGAGAAAGAGGTGTTACCTTCGGTATTCAAGCTGTGGTCGCGACCTCAGTGTCCACTAGTCGTGACTCTTCATCTCTGGAGTTTTCAGTCGCGACCTCCTCAGCTTCTTGTCACGACCTGTCGCCTTTGGAGTTTGCAGTCACGACCTGTCATCTCTGGAGTTTGCAGTCGCGACTTCCTCTGCTTCTAGTAGCGACCTGTAGTCTCTTTTTGGATTTCTGACGTTCAGATGCCAATTTAGTCGCGACCTCTATGTCAACTGGTCACGACTTCGTCGTACCTAGTGCTCTTTTCTCGATCGCAAGAAGTCAACAATTCAGATCGACTTCCTCTACCGGTATCCACACGAATAGCGTTCCAACCACGAACGACGTGCTAGCACCTCTTATCCATCTAGGGCTTTCTCAAGATTCCGTCCTCGCCGTCTCTATTTCGGCAGTTTCTTATCTGCAAATCTTTTGCACTCTCCTTGCCCCCTTTTTCTTGTGTATAGAACCCTAGCCCCTAATGTCAAATATATAGGATGCTATCGGGCTTCTAATTGGGTCGGGCTTCAGAATTAATCTTATATTAATTTTGAAATTAATACAATATCATATATTGCATAATTTGATAAGAAACTAATTAAATAAATATGGTTTTTATTAAATCCGTCCCACAGATTTAATTCATCTATTTATTTAATTTAAAATAAAGATAAGACAGAATTATATTTGATTTATTCTCATAAATCAAATTTGAGATATCTTATCAATTTAAATTTTAAATTTAAATAGATCATATCAATTTAAATTCAAATTTAAAAGTGATAGAGATTTAATTTATCCTTATAAATTAAATCTTGCAAATATCTTTTATATTATATATAATATATAAATACAAATTTATATATATAAATTCACCCTAGATTATTCATTGAATCAAGACATGTCTTAGATTCAATGAACCTGGACATCACAGCTCGAGTTGGGCTATTTTGTGTGCGACCCTGTAGGCCCATATGAAGTTGGCAGTGGGCCAGTTACTATACTGATCCACAAGTCGTAAGCGGTCTCTAGCAAGACATTATGACTACCCAAATCATATGAGGATCGATGAATGATATTACCTTTCATACAGCCATATCACATCCCTTTTGTCACACGATATTTCGGTCATGGATGAGGCATGATGAACGTCATCCTCCTATTCCTGACAGTTACTTTCTCAATCCCTGAGTAGTCTGACTATAGAAATGGAACTACCTTTCCATTACAGTATGGCCATACATTTCTCAGACTCACTCATCGAGGGGCCCAGTAATATCTCTCTACGAATGTGAGAGACAAATTCCATCTTGACAATTCACATTCCTCCGCATGAAAAACCACTGAACCCGAACATAGCCTTTATGATCACTCGGTCAAAAGTGACTTTTGACTAGGTCAAAGCTGAGCGTTTGTCATGTAGGAATCCATGATGATCTCAGGTCAAAGGGCATAGTGACATGGTTTGTATATGAGAGAATCTTATGACTTAACCCATGCAGCTCTGTCATAGCGGGTCGGTCCAACACCCTGTACTCTTACATGTGCCTATGACTTTGATTTATATCTGTATATATCTTCAAAGTCATACTGGTCTTATTTCATCTTTGCTCCTGCATAGATGACTGACCAGGGACATTTAGGATAAGATCATGAGTTATCCAAGGATAGTCATCACAGTAAACATGCAAATAATGTGATAACATAATTAAGAAATTCATAAATAAAAAATGTTCATAACATAATGATTGACCCCTAGGGCACAATCTCCAACATATTAATCAGATATTAGTTTAAGCTTGACATAAATATATTATCGGAGATCTCTTTGATAAATATCTTGATTGAATAGTTCACTGATAAGAGCATAATGAATCCTACTTTGAATCTTTCATGAATAAGTTTATCTTCATAAATTTAAGACAAATCAAACCATATATGATTCAAACAAATCAATCATTATAAGAAATGAATCATTATCAAAATATTTTAAATAATCAAACCAGCAAAAGAATATATATCAAAATTAGATTCAAGTTATTTGAATTTGAAACAATTCATCTTTTCTTTCTTTCATTTGATCTTATAAATTTGCAGCTTAACATTCCAAAGATCAAGAACGTAATCCAGTTAGATCACTATAAAGATCATTAATTAAAATAGAAACTCAGTGATCTGAATAAACTTAAAGCATTTTTCAAATGATCATATTTTAAACTTGTAAACATTTCTATTCTCTGATCATAAGATTTTTTAAATCATGTTTAAACAAATAAGATAGTATTCTATCAAAAGCATAGTGGAAGAACCAAAGTTCAATGCTTTTGAATCAACTCAGAAATTTTCTCATATTTATCAAAGAGTTATTTAATAAATCCTCTTATCAAATAGTCCTTTAATAAATCAGTCTTTGAAAGCAATAATTTCTTTTGAAAAACAGAACTGATTGATCGAAGTCTTTATCGATAAATCACTTTATCGATCACTTCTTCGATAAGAGTTTTTATAAAATTGAGTCTTTGTAAAACTTATCGAATATTTCTTTGATAAATCCTCTTATCGAATAAGTCTTTGAATAATTCTAGTTCTAGAACAATGACTTAGACTTTTCAAAACTCTGTTGTTCATTGATCGAAGGCTTTATCAATAAACAGTCTCATCGAATAGAGCTTCGATAAATTCATTTCAAAAAACAAATTCTCTTCAAAATTTCTTTATTATCTATCTAAGAACTTATCGAGTATACCTCTTATCCATAAGCTTATCGATAAATGCTCATATCACATTCAATTAAATTTGAAAACTTTTTGACATTTTTACCAATTGTCATCATCAAAACATTGGAGTCTAACAATAACAACAATGAAACTATATAAAAATCATTAAACAGATCAATCTGATAGCAAATAAATAGATTTTTTTAAGGAAATCAATTAAAAAATAATAATCCTCAAATTTCATCTTTTCATAAGACTTCAACAGAATAAAATAACTGGAGTAGACACAAAGTCCACAAGGGTAACAAACCATTCTGGCACGGCTCAAAGCCACAGAAATAGGCGTACGACACCACCGAATAAAAAGTGTGACAATGAATCCCACAAATATCTAGCATGAGTACTATGTTCACGAATATCAAGCGAGCTCGAGTTTAACCATAGTACACCTGGGATTAACAGTATTATTGTTACTAACTAGCGTTTTGTATTTAGTCCTTTCTAAAATCATTTCCAAGCATGCATGGAGTCAACTTATCATTTATAAAGAACAAGATCTTTTAAATACCAAAATCTCATAAAGAGTATTCCATAATCAATAACCCCAGCATGAAAATCAAAATAAATTCTCAAAAGATTTCTTTCAATTTATATGCAATAAAACTCTTTTAAAATAATAGGAATTCTCATAAAAATATTTCAAAGTGAAAACCATCTCAATATAAAAGTTTACAAAATATCTTTTAGAACTTTCTTTGTCCATTCCATACATAAACATGATAATATTATAAGCCATTTGAAAGAAAAATCAATAACAATAATCAAAGCCCTTAATTCATATAAATATGCTTTTAGCAAATTATACTTAAAAATTGATACTTTAAATAAAATTTATCAAGTAGAAAAATATTATTAAAAATATTATTATTATTATGGGACATTATTCACTTACCTATTAACTCCCAAGTACTTCAATTTTCCTTTTAAGTAGACTCCAAGAAGTTTTTTTCCCATATAGTTACCTAATTATTTAGAAGAAAGGACCTCTATTAACTTTAATTTTAAATCTTGCTCCAATCTCTATCTCAAATTTCTTTATTCTATTACTAGCCTTTTTAAATATGCCTTGATTAGAAATTTCTGCTGGCATAATAAGCAACAACGATAGAACCAAAATACTGCAAATCATTCAACTTTAAATTGCTCATGCACCAAGGTTATCATTCCCTTGATCATTAATATAAATTCAACATTATAGATTTATACACACATAAATATAATTTCTCTACTACTAAAACTTTACTTGGTTGTTCAAACAATGCATTAAAATTTCCTTTAATTTGATTCAACTTATTTTTTTATCTATAGCTAAATGCCTAACAAGCTTCAAGTCTCCATCCATTTTTAAATAGAGTTTGATTATCTAACAAATTAGAATAAATTTACTACCAGCTATAGTAAATTTTCACCTTTCTTCCAACCATTTTATCAAATATATAAAATGCACTAAAGTTATTATCATACAACAAAAGTTCTCGCCTTTATATTCTTTACGCCAAATATACGCAAGCATGAATCCAACTCCACCAAGCCTTGAACAGCCAATTTATCAGCAACACAATAAAAATCACAAATTCTTAATTCATTATAACTTACATTAGCTTTATTGGAACACAATGCCCTTTTTCAATCATTTTAACAAACACATTATAAGCATTCCAAAACTGTTCAAGCTCACATGAAAGTTCATAGTTTCTTAAAGCACCATTCCTACGTGTATGTCAACCATGGGTTAAAGAATGGAGTTAGAGAGCTCACCTCAGTTGCTCGAAGTCGTCGCAAGCTCGATCATTCTCCTCCTACGTGTATGTCAACCATGGGTGGAAGAGACGACGTACAGCCACACACACACACTTGCAGAACAGAGGAAGAAGGAAGAGAAGTTATCAGAGACGACGGCGGATGAACAAAAGACGGCATAGCCCCCGACAGTAGCATGGACAACAGAGGTTGACAGAGTCATGGCAGCAGTGAATTTCATGAGAGAAATCGTGAAGCTTCCTTCTGCTCTCTCTCGCTCGCTGTTTGTCAACAGAAAACAGAAATGGAGGAGGAGTATGGTTTAAAAAATACAGAGAGGCAACTTGGTAAGTTCACTCAATGGCCTGTGTAAAACTAAAGAATTCTATTTTTGAAGGTGCTGAGTTTCAGACCGGGACCTCTCTTTCATTCTACCTCTCCATCCACTCAACCACCAACTTTACTTAGTGTTTATTTACAAAAATTAATAGATATATTATTAAAGTTGTATTATTTCCCTGCTTATTTTCTTTATTAGTCTAGGGTCATTACATGTTGAAACATAATATATTAGCCATGCAACGATCAATCCTACTATAAGATTTTTCACGATTGCACGTGAAGTGTGGATGCTAATACTCGACGTCGATGACACCTGCTTTGTGTACCCAATTCACAAAATCTTTGTTCGGCCCTCTATGTTCTTTCATCATCGATAATCTTTCATCGTCTCTGAGAATGACATTGTAATCCCCACCTATACACCATTGTTCACTCCATTGTTTTGAATATCCTGGAGTTAGGTCCAAAGGGATCTTCGAAGATCTTGATTTGGGTGCCCGTAGACTATCGAGAAATCCCAGGCTTCTTCCAAACCAGTGCTAAACACCCTATGTAACACCTGGGAAAAATTATGAGTAACTGTGAAGTTGACCCTTTCATCCAAATTCAGATTCTAAAACTCGAACCGTTTTGCCAAGCCTACAACCTTCTGCTTTTGACGAGGTTCAGTAAGAGCCAAATAATCAAACTTATACCTTCTACATAGATCTATCAGGAACCTCGCAAAGGTCTTACAACCAACACCTCTAGCATTCAAATTAATAAATTAAAATCCATAAAAAAGATGATAAGGAAAGGCTGACCCAACAACGCCTTAGATACTTCTAATGACACTGGTAATTCCCATCTCGCCTGACACTGCATCCTCACTGAGTTTGACAATGGGTTAGAATGAACCAAGAACTCTTCGACACGTTTTCAGCCCGGGTCTATGGGATCGTAGAAACACCCTGTCGCTTAGGTCTTCAAGTAAATAGGTTAAGAATGTAAGAAAGTGGCACAACCTAGATCGTTTTCACTCAAGGAGCCTATGTATTCCTTAACTACCTAATGAACTAATGCAAATTTTCTAATAATTCAAATGAGTGAACCAAGTGAAGTGTGTAATGATTGAACATTGTACTTAAATCCTATTATATTATTTTTATTCTTTTCAAATATTAATGAATGAAAGAACAAAAGGAGTGAAGTGTGGTTTTAATGTAGTGAATATGAATTTCCTTGGTGAGTGATTCGGCCAACTACCCTAGTTCAATTACTTTCCGTTCCTTAGCTAAGTACAAGGGAGTCCGATGTCGCCTTGGGGTTACTTCAAAAATTTAAACCAAGGATTGCGTATAGTGCAACCTCGGGTCGTTCTCTTTGAGGAGTCAAAAATCTAATTGAATTCCCAAGTAACTAAATGCAATGCAACTTAAGCTAGAAAATGGGGTTTGATTTGATTGACTAACAAATAAATGCAATGAATTAGAATTAAATTTAAATAAATATTTTTGGTATTTTTAATTTAAAGAAAATGTTAATGAATGATAACAAGTGAATGGAATGAAAGAGAAAGAGATTAATAATAATGAAAGCAATCATCCAATTCAATAACGCAGGCAATCATAGCTTCAACAGATATGGGAGTTCTAAATAATGAATTAAGAATTATAATTAAACTTTTAATCTAACAACCGAGCCACCTCGAATTGTCACAAAATATTTTCCAAAATCCTAGTTTATTAACTGCCACCAGAATAATAAACTAGGATTAAAGATTTTAAATCCAATGCTTAATTATAACTCAATAATTCATAGAAATAGGATTAAAGCCAGCAAGAGATATAATAATCCAATAATTCAAGCCATCTTGAATTATCACAAAATATTCACAATAATCTCAATACCATATCTGACCCAGATCAAAGTAAATAAAATTAAAGTTAATTAACGAATAATATCAAATGCTAAGCAATAATCCAATTATAATAATTCTCAAAAATATAAATAAATCATTATAAATATTCCCAATAATTATAAAATAATCCTAAGACCTAGGAGTCATAAAATAATTAATGGGTGAAAATTAAAATAACTTAAACTTCCCTTTGAGACTCCATGCTCATGCCTTTGTCATTGAATAAGAGGATTAAGATATTTAGCCACGTATAGCCGTAGAAGTCGACGCTGCCATCATCACGAACATCATTGCACCATCATAGCTCCTGTTTGTTTCTGGTTGTGGCACTGTTCACGTGCTGCTCTGTTGCTGCACCGTGAGGTTCTGTGATGTCTGCTGCTGCCTCTGGTTCAGGGATGCGGACCGTGGTTGGGACTGGTACAGACTGCCCAGACTGATTATGTGCGTGAGATGTGGTTATCGTCGCTGCACTCGGGAGTTGCCGTCGGCGATGATGGGTGACTGGAACAGTGGATGATGGAAAAGAGGATGAGATGACAGGCAGGTTGTGTGAATGTAGTAGGTAGGTATCTCACGGCCTCGTCTGGAATGGAATGTGCAGAAGGTGTGTCTGGAAGGTCTTCACGGCGTCTTGCGTGTGTGTTCTCAGAATGGAAAACCTGAATGTTCTCCGCGGCGTCTGGAATGGAAGATGTTGAAAGTTCTCCACGGCAGTGAATGGAAGGGTAGGCGCTGGAGGTGTGTGAATGGGATGGAAGGGTTGAGGGGTTGAAGTCGCCGCGTGAATGGAATGGAAGATCTGAAGCTCAAGCTCTCTCCGCGGCGTGCTCCAAAGGTTGCGTGCATGCATGGTTAAAAAGCTAACCTAATGGGCTAAACCGCAAGGTTTGGCCCATTGGGTCTTTTCATGTAATTTCTGAATTTATGGCCCATTGTTGTCATTTGTAAATTCTGATTTCTCCTAAATTCCTGAAATATAAAATTATAATAATGTAATTCCTTTTATCACAAAAATAATTATTTAGGAGAAATAATAAAAATATGACAATTATGCCCCTATTAAACACTAATTCATTATAAGGTTCAATAATTCAATTGATGCACAAATAATATAATTAAAACCCAAAATAATGACAAAAATCCACTAAAATGATATGAATAAATATATAAAAATATGGGTTTGTCAACTCCCCCACACTTCGTCTTTTGCACTCCTGGGCAAAATATCATTCAAGCGAATCCAATAGTTAAACTCAATGCAAATAAATATAAAACTGTCAAGGCAAGAATATGCAATTAACTCAAGTAAACTCCATCCCTAATCAATCAACAGTCATGGAATACTTCGGTGCAAAGAAATTAACACAAGAGAAATAGCAAGATAGAGGAAGGGAAACATAATAGAGCTCTCATAGGTATAAGTGTCTCACTCAACTCTCAAATATAGGAAATATTCACTTAATCACCTAGATTAGTACCTACCATAGGCTTGTAAAGATTCTACTATCTCCACTACTAACATACCTTAGATTCATGATCAAGGGGACTTTATTGGGTTGTAATGTTGGTGGAAGGCTAATGAATGGATGGAATGAAATATAGAACAAGTTTAATGCATGAGTATTAAGAACACTCAAAGTAAGCTAAAATGCAACTATCGAATGAACATCAATGTACCAATAGAAGCAATCTTTAATCTTCAACTACCAAGGGATGCCTTATTTTAAACTTTATTCGTTGTTGCCAATTTTCTTTTCTTTTCTTTTTCTCTCTCTTTTTTTTTCTTTCTTTTCTTTTTTTTCGAATTTCTTTCTTGGCTTTTTCTGCACATTTTCTTTTCTTTTCTTTTCTATTTGTTTTCTCCTTTTTTTTCTTTTTCTTTTTTTTTGACTTAATCATAAAATGATAAAGATAGCAACACCAATAGTACACATTCAATTATGAAGAACGTAATGTAACTCATGCAAAATACTTGTTCAAAATCAATGGAATGAAATAAAAGTGATGGGCTCAAAGGGGTGAACAAAGGTCAATTGATATGGCTTGTGTTTAGATGAAGGGTTTAGAAATGAATGCCCCTATCATGCTCACAAATCTAGGTATTAATGCAGCTTTGAAAAAGAATCTAAACAAGTTCTAGAGGTTAACCAAAACTAAGTGGAAATCACACAAGATAAGAAAGAACATTAAGGCTCAAAAATCCTTCCATCAAGGCTTTCTCTAAGATGTTTCCTCCCTAAGATAAAGCTATGAAACAAGGTTAATAACACTGCACTAAAGACACTCCACTATGCTAATCAACTAAGAGTAAAGATTACTCAAATTAAAATGCATCCTTACCTAGACATGTCAATATTCACATGCATAAAGCAAAAATGATTTAAAAATAAAGCCCAAGGATTGTAAAAGTCAAGTAGAAAATGGGGATCACAGCAGCAATTCGCTCATATAGCAGTGAAAAATCCAAACAATTTAGGCTCAAAAGGTTCAAAATTTTTGAATTTTTCATATTATGATGATTCAATTAGTGGCAAAGCAATTCAATAAATGCATCCCCCCCACACTTAAACTATGTGTTGTCCTCAACGCATCACTAAAGCATATATCAAAGGGAGGTAGTTCAAAAGTTATGAGCTAAAGGGGAGATTTATTCAAAGAACAACTAACCTAAAACTAAGAAATCTTTAAAATGCAACCTATTCTAAGAAATTGGTAAAAGACATAAAGCAAATAAATCTAAAACTACTGTGATGGTTCCTCCCCCACACTTACTCCTAACTATCTTAGCAAACAAATATCACCAGCAATACAAAAGAAAGAAAAGGAGAAAGGTGGAAAGGAACGACCGTGCAATTAGGGAGATCTTTGATTCTCATGGTAGTGCTTAAGCAGATGACCATTGGCTTGTGAAACCTGACCTGTTGCTTCATCCACTAGCTCTACCGTACCAAAAGAATGCACCTTGGTAACTCTAAAAGGGCCTTCCCACTTAGTGACAAACTTCCCGGGCATCAACTTCAACCGGGCCTTGAACTTTAAAACCTTGTCACCTTCATGGAACTGTTTCCTCAGAATCTGTTTGTCATGAATCATTTTTAGCTTATCCTTATAGATTCTGGCATTATCATAGGACTCAAGTCTCATCTCTTCAAGCTCTTGGAGTTGCATCATCCGATTTTCAAGTGAAGATTCAAGGTATGCATCACATGCCTTGATTGCCCAATAGGATTTGTGCTCAATCTCCATAGGTAGATAGCAAGCCTTACCATAGATCAACCTAAAAGTAGAGCTGGGAATGCGGGCTGGCCCGCCAAAAACGGGCCAGCCCACTCCCAGCCCGCCAAAATACGGGGCGGGCTGTGCAGCCCGCCCCAAAATGAGCTGGCAAAATGCCAGCCCGAGCCCGCCCCCCTTAGTGGCGGGCTGGCCCTCCAGCCCGCCACTTTTTTTTTTTAATTTTTAAAAAAAATATTTTTAACATTTTTAAAATACTAATAAAAATTTTCTAATGTTATATTAGTATAATAAAAAAATTACTCATGTTATACTCTTAAAAATTTCTATTTTTTATAAAAAAATCTCAAATTTGATAATTATAAATCGGTGGCTGCTTAACTGGCTTTGACCCTTCAGCTAAAAGGATCTTGTGAGTGCAAACCAAGGGATCGATCCCTGGTATGTCCCCTAAAGACCAACCTATAGCCCTTTTATTTCTTTTCAACACAGAAACTAGTCTCTCTTCTTCAGAACTACTCAGAGAACTGGAAATAATAACAGGCAATTTACAATCATCAGCAAGAAAGACATATTTCAAGTTAGAAGGGAGGGGTTTCAATTCTAAATCAGGGGGTTGCACAATAGAAGGAACTAGTTTTGGTATATCAAGTGCATTTAGTGTGAGTGGTGTGTCCATATGGCTTGGGGAAGGAGATATAAGCTCAGTGTGGTGTATATTTCCTCCACTTCTCGACTCAGTGCCACCAGCAGATGACCTAGAAATATGAGAGTTAGGGTCAGTCTGATCAATAGAAAAAGAAAGTAAATTAGAAGTGAGAGTGGGATTAGAAGGGACTAAGGTAGTAGCAGAATCGTTGTTGTCCTCTTCTAATATTCCAGCGCCACTCAACAGGGAGTCTATATCCATAGCTCGTGAATCAACCCTTTTATCATCAGTTCCTACAAAATCAAGAAATACACCTTTCTCAAGGCTATCAAGTGTGTAATCAGCAGTAACATCACAATCAAAAAAAGATGATACATCAAAATCATGAGTAGAAGAGAGCCAATTGTCTATCTCTAAACAATAGACACATGATACACCACCCTCACATGCACAGAAGTGAGAAGGATGGAAAGGAGATAGACAAGTAAAAATATCATCATGCTTCACAACTATGTCAACCCAATGAGGTTCATGCATATCAGTCTCATGTAAGTGATCCAGATCATTATCATGACATTCAATCGAACTAATACCTAAATAAGAACAATCTTCATAACCATGATTCATAGCTTCTGAAAGATTAAATTGAACTTCTTGATCCCCAATCCCCATAGTGATAAGACCTTTTTTCATGTTAATTATGGTCTCAGCGGTTAGAAGGAATGGTCTACCTAGAATCAAAGTACTCTCAGTGGGAAGGTCATTAGTCATATCAAGGACATAAAAGTCAGCTGGAAAAACAAGACCTTTGACTTGCACGAGAATATCCTCAAGTATGCCTGTGGGGTATCTCACCGTCCTATCAGCTAGGCCAAGCACTACGCTAGTGTCTTTCAAAGCTTTAATACCCAAGGTCTTATAAACAGAGGTAGGCATGACATTAATTGCTGCACCTAAATCAAGTAAGGCATGAGAAATTGTAGTTCTACCTATGGTGCAAGGGATAGTGTAAGAACCTGGGTCTTTACATTTAATAGGCAACTGTGGCTTAAATAAGGCACTAACACTCAACCCTAGTTGGATTCTCTCACTATGCCTATACTTTCTCTTGTTTGTACATAGGTCTTTCAAGAATTTAGCACACTTAGGCATCTTTTTAATCAAATCAAGTAGTGGCACATTAACCTCAAGTTTGCTAAACATTTCAAACAATTCATCATTATCTTTCTTTTCAACAATCTTTTTACTAACCAAGTAAGAATTTGGAAAAGGCAAGTCATGAATATTTACCTCATCACCCTTGGAGTCAGAAGGTGATCCTTTCTCCACAGGTCCCTTTATGATAGTTGTTGCCTCTTCCTCATTTTGCACCACTGGTTGTTTCTGACACTTCTCCAAGAGCTTCTTTTCTTGTAGGCCTTCAGATTGGGTAGAAGCTTCTTTCTCAGCTTGGGAAGTTTCTTGAGTAGTTTTGGCAGGAGGAGACTCAACTTTTATTTCCTCATCAACTGGCTCTTCATCCTCTTCATGTTCTTTGAATTGCACATTCTTGGCACAAATTTTCTTACCACTTCTCAGTGTGATTGCATTCAAAGATTTAGGATTTATCACTGTGTTGGAGGGCATAGAACCACTACTCCTTGCTTGTTGTTCACTCAAGTTGTTGGAGAATTGAGTAACAAAAGCATTCAAATTTTCATGCTTAGTCTCCATTTGCTCCAATTTAGAGAACACATTTTGTAGACATGAGTCCACCTTATTCTCCATAGCATGTAACTTAGCCTCAGTTTGTGACTTCTGATTGTCAAGCTTTGAGTTAAGTTCAGTAATACCTTTCACAATTAAACCAAGTTCATTAGCTCCAGAAGAAGATGATGCCCCTTGACTAGACACCATTTGATTTGAGAAATTTCCCTGAGGATTGCCTTGATTTCTACCCCATTTAAAATTAGGATGATCTCTCCACCCTGGATTGTAACTGTTAGAGTAGGGATCCCTCTTTTGATACTGATCATTCCTATTTTGATACAGGGCATAAACCTCTTCATATCGAGAACAAGTATTAGAGGCGTGCATCATTGACCCACAGAGCTCACAACCAGCGACTATAGCTTGAGAGTGACCCATTGAATTAACCTGCTTTTGGCATTTACATTATTCTCCAAAATACTGAGTCTTTTCTCCATTCGATTTCCCAAAGCAGCAATTTCAGCAAGAATATCCTGGGAAGAAACCGAAGAGGTATTATACACTTTTCTTGTGTCTCCAGATTGAGGGTCATATTAGTAGCCATTTTTTGAAGCAGGTCCCATGCAGCATTAGGACTTAATTCTCTGAGAGAACCATTTGCAGCGGCATGAATTGAGGGCTTATGATGTGGAAGTAGCCCTTCAAATAAAGAGTTGACCAGATCATTCTTTGAAATATTATGATGTGGACACTGAGCTAGAAGTGTGATGAATCTGGTCCAATACTCGTGCATGGATTCATTATCCCGTTGTACAACACTAGTTATCTCCTTCTTTAGCCTTGAAGTTTTAGAGGCAGGGAAATACTCATATAAGAATGCTCCTTTCAACTGATCCCAAGTCAACGTGGTAAAATGTTGAGGCAGTGTGTAAAGACACTCCTTGGCCTTACCTTCTAAAGTAAAATGAAATGCTCTCCTCAATACATCTTGAAGATTAGCCGTCGGTGGTTTCATGGAAGAGCACACCATATGCATAGTCTTCAAATCCCTGTGTGGATCATCACCTGCAAAACCATGGAATCTAGGTAAGGAAGAAATTAATGCTCCTTTAATTTCAAAGTTTACATCATCAGTATAAAAGCCATAAGGATCATAATCAACATTAGAATTATTAATCTCCCTCATGCTTCTATCATTCTCACCATTATTTTCTAAGTTGTTCTCACCATGTCTATTATTCCCATTAAGCCCATTGTAACCATTATTACCATTAGCACCATCCATGGTTTCTGGTTCTAATTCAAAATTACTAACAGACACGTGTTCACTAGATGACAAATTTGACTCTTGTGAAATATGCCCCTCTTCAACAATAACTTGACTTGTACCCTCTATTCTCCTGTTTCTTCTAATCTTTTTCACAGACTTTTCAATTTCAAGATTTAAGGGAATCAAAGGTAAAGCCCTATCACTCCTAGGCATAAACAATAGCAGTCCAGATGAAAAGAAAAAAAAATTGAAACAAAAGAAAAATTAAATTAAATTAACCCAAAATTTTTTATTTTTTTGTTTTAAAAAAAATGCAAATGAAAATTGCAAATGCAACTGTTATGCAAACTAACTAAGAACCAATTTACTCAAAGTTACTTAACACTTAGTTACTAGAGAACTAATCTCTTGGCTCCCCGGCAACGGCGCCACTTGAAACAACCTTTAAGTCCGAAGTCGCCTTGGGGTTACTTCAAAAATTTAAACCAAGGATTGCGTATAGTGCAACCTCGGGTCATTCTCTTTGAGGAGCCAAAAATCTAATTGAATTCCCAAGTAACTAAATGCAATGCAACTTAAGCTAGAAAATGGGGTTTGATTTGATTGACTAACAAATAAATGCAATGAATTATTAGAATTAAATTTAAATAAATATTTTTGGTATTTTTAATTTAAAGAAAATGTTAATGAATGATAAGAAGTGAATGGAATGAAAGAGAAATAGATTAATAATAATGAAAGCAATCCTCCAATTCAATAACGCAGGCAATCATAGCTTCAACAGATATGGGAGTTCTAAACAATGAATTAAGAATTATAATTAAGCTTTTAATCCAACAACCGAGCCACCTCGAATTGTCACAAAATATTTTCCAAAATCCTAGTTTATTAACTGCCACCAGAATAATAAACTAGGATTAAAGATGTTAAAATCCGATGCTTAATTATAACTCAATAATTCATAGAAATAGGATTAAAGCCAGCAAGAGATATAATGATCCAATAATTCAAGCCACCTTGAATTATCACAAAATATTCACAATAATCTCAATACCATATCTGACCCAGATCAAAGTAAATGAAATTAAAGTTAATTAACGAATAATATCAAATGCTAAGCAATAATCCAATTATAATAATTCTCAAAAATATAAATAAATCATTATAAATATTCCCAATAATTATAAAATAATCTAAGACCTAGGAGTCATAAAATAATTAATGGGTGAAAATTAAAATAACTTAAACTTCCCTTTGAGACTCCAAGCTCATGCCTTTGTCATTGAATAAGAGGATTAAGATATTTAGCCACGTATAGCCGTAGAAGTCGACGCTGCCATCATCACGAACATCATTGCACCATCATAGCTCCTGTTTGTTTCTGGTTGTGGCACTGTTCACGTGCTGCTCTATTGCTGCACCGTGGAGGTTCTGTGATGTCTGCTGCTGCCTCTGGTTCAGGGATGCGGACCGTGGTTGGGACTGGTACAGACTGCCCAGACTAATTATGTGCATGAGATGTGGTTATCGTTGCTGTACTAGGGAGTTGCCGTCGGCGATGATGGGTGACTGGAACAGTGGATGATGGAAAAGAGGATGAGATGACAGGCAGGTTGTGTGAATGCAGTGGGTAGGTATCTCACGGCCTCATCTGGAATGGAATGTGCAGAAGGTGTGTCTGGAAGGTCTTCGCGGCGTCTTGCGTGTGTGTGCTCAGAATGGAAAACCTGAATGTTCTCCGCGGCATCTGGAATGGAAGATGCTGAAAGTTCTCCACGGCCGTGAATGGAAGGGCAGGCGCTGGAGGTGTGTGAATGGGATGGAAGGGTTGAGGGGTTGAAGTCGCCGCGTGAATGGAATGGAAGATCTGAAGCTCAAGCTCTCTCCGCGGCGTGCTCCAAAGGTTGCGTGCATGCATGGTTAAAAAGCTAACCTAATGGGTTAAACCGCAAGGTTTGGCCCATTGGGTCTTTTCATGTAATTTCTGAATTTATGGCCCATTGTTGTCATTTGTAAATTCTGATTTCTCCTAAATTCCTGAAATATAAAATTATAATAATGTAATGCCTTTTATCACAAAAATAATTATTTAGGAGAAATAATAAAAATATGACAATTATGCCCCTATTAAACACTAATTCATTATAAGGTTCAATAATTCAATTGATGCACAAATAATATAATTAAAACCCAAAATAATGACAAAAACCCACTAAAATGATATGAATAAATATATAAAAATATGGGTTTGTCACCTGTAAAAGAACCTTTTCAAATGGAAAGTACTCTAGCTTGTTCTGGATTTGCAAGTGGAATTATATACTCAAGTTTATCTATCCTAGCAACCTAGTTGATTACAAAGAGCATGAACTCAAGAGTGATAAAATTATATCTACCAATAGTGCTATCAACTAATCAATTACAGTAATATAATATCCATCACAAATCATAATTCCAAAGTGTTTGAACCAGAATCACCGCTAAGTTACAAATATAGATCATATTACCTACGTACGTATGGATATGCATTAAAATACCTACACACCTCTAATATATGAATAATCTTTCGTAGGCTAGGGCGAGAAGAATATCGAAAGAATATGCTAACCATGGTTTTCCTCTAGACAGAAATTTGTATTAAAAATGAAATAGGGTTAATAAAGGCTAAGCCAAAATTATTAATTATCCATCAAATTATATAAAATTTTCCACGATTTCTTTTGAATCCAAAATTTTCCAATAATGCAAGTCCTATAGAATTATTATCATTAGGAAAAAAACAGGAGAAGAAAGGAGAAGAATGATTCAGTATTGAATGAGCTCAACAACAAACAGCGTAGGAGGACCAATACGCGTGCTGTGTTTGATATATCTGTCTATCTATCAATTTATTTAAAAATCTAAATCTTTGCAGTTAACAGATTACATCTTCATTATTATTTGTCGCTCTTTCTGTGCTTCCCCGTTGCTTCATCAGCCACTCGGCTTTCTTTTTATTAATAACATTAATTAGTTTGTCTATAATTTGCATCAGGAAGTCCACATGCTTTTTTTTATTTGATCAGGGGTATAATATCTCTTGAGGCTTAGAGTATAAAAGATTTTCTCATCTTCTAATAAGTAAGCTTCTCATATTTGAACTTATATTCTTCATGCGTTTATTTATCTAGTAAAGGGTATCTCTATATTTTGTAGACTTAGAGTGCAAAATTTTTTTACATCTCCCAACAAGTGTGTTTCACGATTTGAACTTGTGTTATTTTTTTTATAAGGGTAAGACCGTCTATCACCTTAAAGAACAACTTATTAGTTAATTTGACTGGGTCGTGTTAGGTTCTAGTTATTATTGCTCATTCACTGAGTTGTGTCGGTTAGACTAAGTTTTGAAATATGGTCCCAAAGACATTGGGCTTGATACGGTATTTAGATGGTGAAGTGGAAAAAACTCGATTGGACTAGGTCAACTCACCAATTAATCTTTTGAAATGAAAGATTTTCATAATTAATTATTCTGTTTTTGTTATTGTAAATAGAGAGAATGTAATAAGAGTGATTGTACGGATCTTCTTAAGATTTTATAGATATACTTGCATTTTAAAATATGATATTTACGAATTTTAATTTTTAAAAATTAGTTTGTAGATCAGAGGACTATATCATATTATGGTCTGATTCTAATTTTGGGAAGACATGTTCAACATTCTCTTATGAGCAGTTGAGAAGGGTAGGATATACATAAGTGATGTCTAATGTGATATAAGTATTATTGTCAAACTTATGAATTAACTCACCCAATTCATCAAGTTAACAGTTTTAGATGTGAAAATTGAGTTGACTCGCTCACAAACTTGCATTGGTCATAAATTTACTCAAACTTGTTTTTGACTCATGCAAACTCAGCAAATTTGCCGTTCTAAAACGGAGTTCAACGAGTCCAACATTTGGATAGTAAAACAAGATTGTTCTGATAATAAGATGATGAGTAGGATTTTTAGATATTTCATATATTTAGTTTTTTTATATTCAAATTTTAGAAAAGGAGTTAGACTCACCCATAATCCAAGGGCTAGGCACCTAATTCATTATTCATAAGGACTGTTCTAAGTATTTCATATATTTAATTTTATTAGAGAAGATTTTGAAATATTTTGCTTTAATTTTGATTTTATTGTTATTTTTATATTTTACTATTAATTATTATTTGTATTTAATTTTAAGATTTCTAAAATATTCTGCATTTGATTTCTAGTATTAGAGTTGGAGTTATAAATAGCTCAAGCATATTTCTTCTTCTTTCTCCATTCCCTCTCTCTTTTCTCTTTTCTCTTTTCTCTTCTCACTTCCTCCTTCATCATCCTACTAAGTTAAGATTTCATATCCTTTAATTTTGAAGTATAAAAAAATACTTACACATATAAATATTACGTTTACTTTGTATAACCATAAAAAATATATTAAAGCTAATCAATACATTTTTTATTATCCTTTCAAGCTGTGTGGGAGAGACAACATCTATTTAAATGATCTTTACACCTTAAGAGGATTAGGTCCATCTAGACTTTACAAAAAAAAAATTATGTATATACTTCCACATTTATTTTAATTTTAATTCATCAGTTCCCTTTGTCCTAATTTTTTTATATGGTTATCAAATTTTGTCAAATTAGAGTATTTTTTAGGCTAATTGGGGGTGATTATCTCAAAAATGTTTTCTACATTTACATGAATTTGAATTTAAGACCTCATGTTTAAGTAGCTAAAATTACTTCTAGTAGGACCAGCACCAATGGTTAAATACGTATATTTTTAATTAAATGTGTTTTCATTTGTTTTTAAAAAATACATAACTCAAAAAATTGTCCCCATTTAATTTGCTTACACGAGACTGGAACACCACTCATCCCTCTTGAGACAGCATTCAAGATCCTTCTAGACTTATCAATATAGGAATTGGAATATGTTTATTAATTTTTCTAGACTTATCAATATATATATATTATGAGAAGTCATTTCTATAGCTAGTTGTCGGGCTTTAAGAGTTCATGATCTTAATAGTAATTTTTGTATATTTTATAATTACTATTTTTTTTAAAAAAAATGGAGGAGACAAATGATGAAGATAGGTAGTATAAGTTGTTTACTCTTTTACAGTTTTGTATTTCATTGTGAATGATAGTATTCAATTTCCATTAAAAAATTGTCTCCATTCAGGGTATCTTTCTTAAATTATATAAGTCCTAGTCATGTGAAATAATAGAATTTATTCTCTTATATGGTTATATGACCTAGTTATATTCAAACATTACGAGATCTAATTGAGGTTAGTTCTTTTAAAGATGTTGAGGTCCATATTTAAAAGTTTTGGTGTAATCTTAAATATAAAATCTTATTCCTCTTACTTCTTTATACTCATCGGTCCTTAATATATAATTTAATTTAACAGTTAATATTGATATTAAATATAAAATCTATTTCTTATATTTATTAACTTTTCACAAATTATCCTTATTGATACTCTCTCAAGAATAATTAAATAAGAGATAGAGAGAGGGAATTAAGGAAAATGATTAAAGTATTTTAGAAAAGAATACCTCATATTAACTAACTTTTTAATTTAATTAAATTAATTAAATAGATTATATATTAAGAACTGAAGCAGTATTAAATTTTTTATTCTTATATTTTTTATCTACTGGAGCTTTTTCTATCTCAACACACCAAATTTTAATCAAACGATATGATTATTTTTGGGTAAAATCGATGGAAAATATCTGTTTGAAAATTTTATTAAGGAGAAAAGTTTGATATATTTTCATTTATATATATAAAGTATTGGTACACTAAAAAATTTATAAATACAGAAAATATTAGTACTTGAATTTAAGTTCTTATGATCAATAAATTTTTTAAACAAATACTTCTCGTCGATTTTTTCTTATTTTGGAAAAAACAATATCATAGGTTTTCATATATTAATTACAAATAATCAATTTATTTATTTATATTTTACAATTACTTCTTACAGTAGTTGGGACAAATCGGTGAGAAAATAAGTGTGAGAATCATAATAAGATCTTAAGAGAACCTATCTCTTGTAACCCTAGGCAAGGAACCTGAACGTATATTGTGATAGAATTTATCTCTTCTAACCCTAACCATAAAAATATCATAAAGTTGAATACCCTTTTGATGCAATATAGTATAGTATTCTCACAAGAATACGAGGCTACAAGCAAAACTTACACAAAAATATTCATTCATTTAAATATGATGTTGAAGTACAAAAGCACAACCCATACATAGGCAAAATATAGAAATAAAAATATTAAGTCTTAAATGCTATTAATGATGTTTTAATGATAATTGATTGACTTGGTTGGCACTATTTAAGCCTAAAAGGAATTGGGAAGTTACTTAAATTTCAAGAATAAGTCATCTAAGTAATAAAGCAAGATTTTTTAGAACAATCTTTGACTAAAAGGCTTATTCAAAGGAAATCAAAAAGGGTTCTTATTTTATTTTCGATAACATTTTTTATAAATTATTTTTTCTATATTTTTGTTCTATTCCCTTAAGTGGATTATTTTGAACTGCACATACACTGCAACAACTGGCTAAGCTAAAAAAAAGACTATGTCGAAAACTAGTCAATGATGGCTTTCCATGGATTCACTTATTCACCTATATTTTTAATATATTAATTAAATTAATTTTATAAATTTAAATTTTAGAATTTCATAGAATACAGCAGCTATATAAAAAACGAAATTAAATCATAATTAATAAATAAAGAGACATTCTTGATGCTTCTTGAAGGTTCTTGGACATCATTTATACTCCTTCTCTAAGGCATATGCTTGTCACATGGTGTTATTTTGAGTGAATTCTTCAAACTAGATTACACATAGGCATTGTACATCATCTTGTTGGGCTTTTGCAATGTGATCACCACTCTTGGACTCTTGTTGGGTTATTAAATTAGGGTCTTGTCTTTCTCAAAATCCAAGTGTGCACACACCAATGACTTGTTAGCAAAAATTTACAAAATGACCAAATATATAGTTTGAGTCACATTCAAAGATATTATTTTTAAGAGATATTCTATAATCTCTCGATAAATTAGAAAGTAACACTCCTTAAGAATAAATGAACTCTTCCTATAAAAATACATGTAAGGGAAACAGAATTGACAGAAAATAAAACTAATCTTAGAATATTGAGGTATCATTTTCTATTATTCTCGTTCATCAAGAAGCATCTTTCATAGACTATGGAAGGGCACAAGATATGTATTTAAGCATATGTCCCTAAGACCAAAAGTTATGTAAGAAAGATGCTTCTTTTTTTAGTATACCCTTTCACAGTATCTACAATATTTCTAATAATCCCCACATGTGTCAAAGAAATACTATTAGCTAAGTTACGCACATAGATATAATTATTATATCTGGTGGTCCTATAGACTTAACATTTTCGCTATTAATGATGGTTTTGTGCGTTATACGGCCATGTGCATGTCCTAGTGTTTAATGAATGCTCTAAAGATTTTGTTATGATCTCATAGGAGAGGCCCCCTCCTTATTTGTATACGTGATTTCTTTAAGTGTACATGCACTACCATAGAAAAAGACTAGTAATTATGTTTTAGTACTAGCAGAATTAACAAACAACTTGTTCTTACCTATTGAACCTTCTTTATAGGATTACCAATAACAAATAATAGATTATCATCGCTTGTTGTTATCAAATTGGCTTCAGTCCTATTTTCCTCGATGTATCAACAATTTCTTTCATCCTCAAGGATTTTGTTAACGAATCCGACATGTCTATTTTTTATCTCACAAAGTCGATTGAGATATTCCACAACCCCTTAGTAAATTAGGAAGCGATACTCTCAAGAATTAAATGACCTCTTATTGCAGAGCTACAAGGAGACAGAACTGGCGGAAGATAAAAGTAATCTCAGAATATTGGTATATTATTCTCTGTTATTCTTCTTAATCAAAAAGTCCCTGTTATATACTGTAGAAGGACACGATATATGCCTCTTAGGCATATGTCCCCAAGACTAAATAGTTATATTAGAAATATGCTTCTTTTTTTGCACATATTTTCATAATATTTATAATATTTTCAGCATTCACGAGCCATTGTGGCTTTCAAGGTGCCTATCACATGTCACGTCAAGCTCCATATATGTATTTGTTAATGTCATAATTCAAGCAATAATCCATGTCCTCCTCCATGAAAGCATTCTTAAGAGACGTAGCACCTTGGAGAGCTTATTAGGCCTCTAACTTGATAAGTGCTTCTTAGGCTTTATGATCTCCATGTTTAATGTCTCCTGGTATGCTATCACTTTGGATAGTGTAATGCATCGAAGCGTAAGAGCAGAGCAGGTTGTTTTCAAAGGCCTCGGATTATAGTTTGAGTTTTGGGATTCAAGAAGGTGATTGTTTTTAAATCTGATTCAAAGAATTTAGTGGATATGTTACCAAATAGATGCCACAAATATACTGGTATGTGTTGGTTGATTTTTATCTAAATATAGAATATGATGAAACTTAGTTGGGATGTGCAATTAAGACATTTTAAAAGATCGTAATTGTCTTGCTTATACTTTAGCTAAGGATGACCTATTTAGTTCCTTCTTATATAGGATATGTGTTCATATCTGTTTGGATCTTAGTAAATAAAGATTGTATGGGATTCAATTCCCTCTTACTTTAGTTATTTGAGAGAAAACACTAATATTCACTTTTTTATATTTTAATTAAATTATATAATTAAAAAATGAAATTTCTTTTGTTTCAAATTATAAGACATTTCTTTAAACAACTTTTTTTCTTGTAATTGAAGCAAAAAATAGACTCACAAGTCAGAATAAGAATTTTTTTTGTTGTTGTTCACCCGGTTCACCGGAGCTTTGGCCCAACTCGACCTGCGTCGCACACACAGCTGGAAAAAAGCATTTCAACACCGGTTGAAAATGGCATTCAACATCGCACACACAACCGGTGTAGAAATGGACCGTGTAAAAAGTCAGACATTTTACACCGGTCCTATAATCGGTGTAGAATGTATAATTTTGTACACCGGACTAAATTTTAAATCGGTTCACATTTACATCCGGTGTATTATTTTTAACATCTGCACCGGTTGAATATTGGGACGGTGTAGATTTTTCAAATGTTAACACCGGTTAAATATTGGGACAGTGTAAATTTTTAAATTTTTAACACCAGTTGAATATTGGGACGGTGTAAATTTTTAAATTTTTAACACCGGTTGAATATTGGGACGGTGTAGATGTTATTAAATTTAATTTATATATGTTCTTACTACACCGGTGGGTATGTACCTCCGATGTAGATGTTATTAAATTTATATTTGATAGATTTCGTTGGCCTGAAGCTTCAGAAGTAAACTGCCCAAATGTAATATATGACTCAATCATCGATCATCATCAGTTCAAGATGCCAGAGACATATATAATTCAATTGCTCATTATATTATTCATTGAATAAAACTCAATACAAAAATGCTACAATTTGAACAGAAAAATGTATTCAGTGAAAGACAAATACTATTGAGAAGGAAGGATTTGAACAAAAAACTCTGCCCACCGATTACGCAGGTCCTCAATATCTTGGTCAGGAAATGGATCAGGTTGTTCAAACATCTGAAATATGAAATCAAAATCAAAGAAATTAAGGCATCACTAATTTAGATTAGATTGACAATTAAGAAATATGAAATCATTCAAAATATAATTTTACCTCCCCAGTTAGGTCAATCCTATTTGCCAAGATAATATTGACCATGTGTCTGACTATGTAGAAGCCGCACAAGTTGCTTTCTCTGGGTTGCCTTCGACTCTGTAATGTTAACAAGATAAAAATTATTTCTCATCATCAAAACGGGGAACCTAGCTAACACCTAATATATACTTTTATTACCATCGGTGTGATCCATTCAGGGTCCCTCACCAAATTAGCGTGCTTAAGGCCCCTTGCAACTGCGAATGTCCTCATAGCCCTATGACCAAAGTTAACAAGTTAGTAACCCATTTATCACACAGATCATTGTGTATAGAAGAGAACTCACGTACGTGTTCATGATCTTCCTAACATCCACCGAGGGCTTGCAATGGAGGGAGCATAAGAAGAAAACTTTATAGCTATGCTTACATAGGATGACAAGTTGCCAATGATTGCTGTAGAGATTAGTTAAAAGAAAATGAGTATTATAATTAAGCAACTACAAAACTAGTATATATAAAATAAAATGAAACATTATTATTCTTACTCATGCATATATGGTGCGAAGAAACAATCAATATCGGTTTCACCGAGCCTCTCTGAAATGTATGCAAGTCTCGAAGATTGAGAGGTCCCTTTAGCATAAATCTGAATTGGGCATAGGAATCCGAACTTTTTTTGTTTGCCCTTGGAGGAAACCAACTCAGCTTGCATGTACCTACAGGCAATGCATGCACGACATTAGTTGTAAGACTTGAACTTTGTTATTACATATATTTACATTTAAATTATACTTACATCAAAAACACTTGGATGCAGCCGGAGGTCAGTTCTTCCTTGGGAGTGATCAGAGATTTGACGTCCGCATGATCCAGGAAGGCCGGTGCCCCCATGTCGCCCACAACTGAATCCATAGGCAACGCGTCCACATGGAACGTTTTGTCATATGCATTAGGATCACACGTTGCATGGCATTCAAAGCGGGAGGGGTGGGAAGTTGGTCGGGGGATGAGGCGACGTGATCCGAAACAAGATGCTTTGGCCACAATATGAAAGTCCCTTTTGCTTGGCTCACTGTCTTCACCTCATCAGTGGGAATTGGGACAAGAGCATCTCCAATTAGCACGGCTTCAACTGTCACCCTTAATTGATCGTCCTGAATTTGGACGTGGTGAACAGTAGTTGCCCCTAGGCTATGGATGGAGCCACGTGCCACTAAGCGTCTAAGAGGATCCTCAACATATAGATCACAATGTTCTGCATCCTCTGACAGCGGCAAGCAACAACTCCCCTTAGTGCTTTGACGGACTGCAGTTGAGGGCGGGAGGGGATCAGTTGGCTCTTGCTGCCTTGATGTCATCATGGACAACATTTCTTCCTTCATCTTTGCGAACCCCTCTTGTAATCACGCCTCAATTGAAGCTTCTGCTTGTGCCCTAGCCTCTATCCAAGCCTCTTCCTTAGCCTCTGCCCTTATGGTGGAGAGCAAGGATGCCAACTCTGCCCTCGGCACCACATGTGGGGAACATATTTGAGATGCTCCAAAGTAATCTCTTATACCCACACCTCTTCCAACTCCCCTGACACGGCCCCCATGTTCTTGTTTCCCAGTGACAACAGTCAAGATGTCATTCCTACCATCTGACTTGAAGGATCCATGGGACTCTTGTTGTTTAAGATCACTCTATAACATAGAAAGAACAACAAACATAAGGAAAATGATATAATTATATATAGTCTACTATCACAAAATAATGCAAGTAGTGCTTACAATTTTTTCAGCAATCATGCGAGCATTGTCGCTTGTAAAAGCTCTGCTCTTTCTTTGGCGAGCGTACAACCATTTTTCTTCGCGACGTATCGGAGAGGGGGGGTCAAGAAGAACACTAGGATCCGACCCAGCACTTTCTTCTAACCTCTTCCTCTTGGCCCCCAACAACTCTCTTTCTGCCTTCGCGTAACCCCCTCGAGACATTGTGTGGGGTCAATCATTCTTGAGGGCGTATTCAATCGCTTTTGCTCTTTTTTCCTACAAGACATGAAGTATTTAAAATCAATACATATGATACTCTGATACGTTTTCTGCAACCACATACAAAAGGATACACTCACCATTGCTACTGGCGTGGTCCGATTCCTAACAAATTATTCCCACGCAGCTTCGTCAATGAATTGATACTTGCTGCATGGAGAAGGTTGAGGATGACCACTTCTGTCCTGTCCATGCAGATACTGACGAGGTAGTTGTGTCTTGAATGCCCTCCAACGCTCACAGCAATAAGACAACGTCTTCTTCTTCAAGAACTCATTGTTGGGCACATCGTAAGTGAGCTGCAATGTTTGCCATTGAAAGCAGAGTAATCAACAAACAGTTGTGTATTTGGTATTGCTCTGCATGCAATATTAGATAGTTCCTATACCCGGATAGTGTCCCAAATTTGATTCTTCACGCGATCATCCACAGCATCCCAAGTCAAATAGGTGATGCTAGGCTTGTTGCGTGCTAGGAGGCTGACAAAACTTACGTACTTTGTCCTGTGTTCACCAGTTGGGTTCCAGTTTCTGTCAAACTCTATCGGAAGCAGTTTCCCCTCTATCCTGTCCTTCGTAATGTCTTTCAAATGAGTCGCACTTCTGCCCTTCCTTTGCTTAGTGGCGCTTGGAGCATCGCCAGCCTCAATCTGAGTAACTCTATCCTCCATATTCCTTTGTACGCAATAACAACATCAAAAACATTGAAAACAGACTTAACCCTTTTTCCCTCAACCCGTCAGAACACACAAAACTTGTTCCTTTAGCAGTTATGAATGGAAAGATGTGCCAGCATTCATCAGGAAAAATAGAAAACCTAGATTAAACAAACATAAAAACGGCATCGCACGTACACAGGGAAAAAAATGCAGAGAACACGTACACTTACGGAATAGCAGAACGAGAGAGGTGACAGAGAAGAACGACTGACCGAGCACGGAGAAGCCTCGCGAGAACCACAGAGCACGACGAGCGGCGATAAAAAAGAGTATGTGAGAAAGGAGAAGATTGAAGGTCATCGCGCCAAGAGGCGGGTTAAAAAAATGAATATAAACATTTAACACCGGTTGTAAATAATTCTAACCCGGTCAAAACATAAACGACGTAAAAGTGAAACATTTTACACCGTCTAATTTTAAAAACCGGTGTAAAAAATAAACGTCGATAATTATAACACCGGATAAAGTATAACCCGGTGTAAAATCGAACAATAAATTATTATTAGACGTGACCTGTTACACCGAATATCACTTAAGACCGGTGTTAAATGTTGTAGTTTTTTTTTAAACTTCACCACCTTATAATATCATCCCATCCTTAGCGTCACAACATTCTTATCAGAACAAGAATCTGTCTCTGTTATTATTACATCAAAATCATATACGCAATCATTACAAGAAACTTAAAATTGCATGTTTAGACTAAACAAGAAACACATAGAAATTAATCAGAATCCACTTCTTCTTCATTTAATTATGGTAAACCTACTGAAAAAGAAGGGATCTCATAAAAAGAATCATCATTGTCAACAACACTTTTCCCTTGGAGCGCGACAGACCATCTTTCATTCTGAGGATCAGTGATAAAGAACACTTGCTTTGCTTGGTCTGCCATAATGAAAGGCTCATCCCCAAAACTTATATTATTCAAATCCACCAGTGTAAATCCTAACTGAAGAGGCGATGAAGTTGCACCGGGTGTTTATATTTAAATCGGTTAATTTTAAAACCGGTGTAAACATTTAATTTTTTTATAAAACAGACACCGGACTATATATTTCCACCTCGGTCAATATAAATACGCTGTAGAAAGTAAAAATCTAAACCGGACTAAATATTTCCACATCGGTCTCTATAACATCCGCTGTAGAAAGTAAACATCTAAACCGGACTAAATATTTCCACATCGGTCTCTATAACATCCGCTGTAGAAAGTAAACATCTAAACCGGACTAAATATTTCCACATCGTTCATGAGTAAATACGGTGTGAATATTTCATTTTATTTACAAAAATGCCACCGCTCATTTTTGTAAAACCATCTCCGCATTGACCGGTTTAAAAATGGGGATTTCGATTGCCCATTTTCCACCAGTGACACCTGGCTATGGTGAGTGAGTCTCCTAATGGGAATATTTTGCATATACCAAGGCTCGAACTCGAGACCTCGCTTATGCCCAATAATAATATCAGCCCAATAATAATACGATATTAAGCCGTTTATCACTCGAATTAACCCCCGTTGGTAAGTTAGAATAAGATTATTTTTTTTTTTTGATACAAATAATAAGAATCTAAAACAGAATATTTTGGACGCATCGTATTATTATTGGGCTGATGCTCAAACACTCATGGGTTTGCCTCATGCACCCACTCACTCGACTTCAACGCACGCTCCCAACACTCAACCACTTTGCTCCCACGAGCCCAAAAGAAAAGAAGCGTGAGCGAGAAATTTATTTTTATCATCAGGGAAATCTCCAAAAAAGAAAAGAAGTTAATAATAATAATAAATATATGTAAATGAAATAAAAATAATGGATCAAGAGTCCAAATTCTAAATCCAGAGATCTGCACTATCGTTAATCTGAGAAACCAGAAAACCCCATCTCTTCAAACCGAACCTCTTCTCTCCAAGGTCCAATTGGCCTCTCGGATCCGTTCCAAGCCCAATCTCCATCGCCCTCCCTCCTCTGCAAAACCCAAGATCGCTCTCCGGCGAGCTCGAAGCTCGGCTTCCGAGCTTCCTCCTTTCTCTGTGGATCGGTCTTCACTGTCCAATACTTCTTTTAGCTGGTGAATCCCTACCCGTAACTTCTTGTGAGCTTTTTTCTTTTGCTGTTATTTTCGGTTTCTACATGAAACTTTTTATTGTTTCTGGTAATTTAGCTTACTTACTTACCTTGTTTATTTTTTTTCTCTGATTAATAGTTGGATCTGTTGATTTTGTTTAGCTTTCGGTCAAAGAGTTGATTTTGCATTCAAAAGCTTCGATTTTTTTTTTATATGAAAAAGCTTCGAATTTTGTTTTGATCCATGGAGCGCTTCTGATCTGGGCTAATCAGTGAGCTAAATCTATTCCAGATGTTTTCTTTTTGTTCTTTTGGTTTTCCCCTTCTGCTGGTGCGAGCGCATTGATATCCCAATCTCGACCCTGTTTGTGTGGACTCTGTTGGTAATTTTCGTTTTTTACTGAACTGGGCCGGCTCGAGTGAATTGTGGGCCCAAGTCGTGTTTCGGTTCATAACCACTCGCCGATTTAGCAAGCCAGCGGGCTTAAGGGGCATGTAATGTATTGTGTTTGTGTTGTTTTTTTATAAGAAAGTTTAGGTAAATTCGAGACGGTAGGCACCGGCTTCATAAAGTAGTTATAAGAGAATTAGGAGATTATTTATCAAATTAGCCCTCATAACCGTTCCTTACCATGTGCCTCATTGGCTGTTTGTGTTGTTGACTATAGGCGATGTAGTGAGAAAAAAAAAGAAACGATATGCAAGGACGTATATATGGAGCCTGCTGTTCAACCCCATGGGCACTCCCTTGGGCCTTGCTGTTTAAATCTTTTACCATATGTACGATAACAATATTGGAGTATAAGTCACGTGCCATCTGTATATTAGACTCGTGCCAGCTGCCCTTAAGGCCACATAGCAAATAGTTCTTTTGGAACTCAAGTTGTGCTGTACATATCAGTAATGAGGAGTTTCCTTCAGCTGTTAAATGATGTCAACCTAGTTGGGGTGCTTTAAGAAGTGCTGATATCGATATCCTAGCTAGTCAAATTTAATATAGTTAGTGCAAACTTGCAGTTGCACATGCCAAAAGAAGAGATCAAAGAAGACCAAAATTCATTTTCTGTCTGTGTGCATGAATGTGGTTGAAGAAAGTCACTATTGATTCTGTTGGTTTAAATGTGTTTTATGAAAGTGAAAGCGAGTTCACACACCTTGCATTCTAATGCACGGAACTCTGTTAACGACTTGTATATTTCCCATCAAATTCCTATTGATGCAGATTCGGTCTTCAACTTTTCTACAGGATCCAGAACTGTGATGCGTTAATTTAACAGATTAACTACTTTCACAGTTCTTTTTGGTTCATTGTTCTATTTTACATTTTCTAATAGCCTTATTTCCTTTACTATGGCTTTTCTATATGCTTAATTTATTTGTTCCCTCCATGTTTCGTCCATTATGAACTTTGATTTCTCATTATGTCAGAAATTTTTCTTCAGTTCTATCTTATTAATCAATTATCTATCCATATATATATATATATATATTCTCTCACATACTTGGAAGATATTCAACGACAGTAAGCAAGATGAGATTTGCATGTTCACAAATGCAGTTTAGGATGAATAATTAATTTATGCATTTTCTTCCGTTTCTTTATCTGTTATGTATTGTCTGGAAGATGTTTTCTATTTGTAATTCACTCACCAATTTTCATAATTGCGCCTTCCAGGTAAGGAAGAGATAATTTCAAACAGAATGGCTACTGTTGAAGAGGATAGACAGGTGACCCCTGATGTGAAGAATGAATCAAACAGTGCAGCTGCTCATTCTAACAATGATCATCCAACTTCTGAATCTCTTCCTGATGGTAAATTGGAAAATTCTGAATCTCAGCCTGACAATGATGTGTCCAATTCTGAAAAACTGCCTATCAAGGTGCTTCACATGTCTGAAAACCAAGCTACTAGTGAAGAAGCGAATGTGGAGACATCATCCAAGCAGGAGCTGATCCACTCTGGAGAACCTCCAAGCAATGAGTCAGTGAATTCTGAATCACTTCCTGGCAACCATCCAGGCAATTCTGAGGCCCAACCCAGCAATGAGCCGGCACATTCTGAGGAAGCACCACCCAGCTATCAGCAGGACCATTCTGAGGCACCACTAAGTAATGGACTGGCTAATTCTGAGGCACAGCCCAGCAATGAGGCGGTAATCTCTGAAACACAAACCGTCAATGAGGTTGTAATGTCTGAAACACTGCCTAGCAATGAGACTGTTATGTCTGAAACTCTGCCTAGCAATGAGATGACTATGCCGGAAACGCAGCCTGCCAATGAGATGGCTTTGTCAGAAGTTCAGTCTGGAAATGAGGCGGTTATGCCTGAGACAGAGTCTGTAAATGAGGCAGTCATGCCCAACACACAACCTGGCAATGAGGGTGTCACGCCTGAGACTCAAAATGGCAACGAGGTAGTTATGCCTGAGAAACAGTCTGGCAATGAGGCAGTCATTCGTGAGACACAGCCAAGCAATGAGGTTTGCTATTTTTGCATCAAATTGGTTTTAAGTTTTTAGTTGCTATCCATGGAGTTCTTGTGGTCTGGGTTTTTTGTAAGTCCGATCCCTGAATCCCTTATTGTTTTTCCCATTATCACAGTTTGTGTGTGCCTTTTTGGTGGTCCTGAATCTCTGCCGTGTTTCTCTGTTAAATTATTCTTACAGTGCTTCTCTTCTTACTGGCCTGGGATACTTGACTGAATTGTTGGTCTAAGTTGCTTCTGGGTTGATACTTGATGTCTGTTTGGATTAGACGACAGTCCTATCATTTATAGAACATGTAGTTGGTGTCTATTGGTGTAGTGAGAACATAAAAAAAGAGTAACCTGCATGCACAGTCTATGAGGGGCACCAAATGTACTGGTGCTAGTTTAATGTAGTTAGTGCAATGTCCGTGGGACTCTCACTGACTGAAACTTGGAAGTAGTGTAGCTGCACAAGCCTAGAAAGAGAACTAAAGGCTAAACTCACTTTTAGTTAGCAAGCATGGGTTTAGGGCTTACTTTCAAAGTGAGTTCTTAACATTCTGTATATTACTGGATTGTGATGGATTAAATCACTTTTTTGTTCATTATTCCGGAAGATCAGATGTGGTTGAAAAAGTCAACGTTTTTGGTTCACATTATGCTTTTAGAGAAGTATCTGTTAGTTGAAACCTTTCATTCATTTTTGCAATGCTTGGAATTCTGTTAAAGAATACCTCCCTTTAATTTTCTATTGATGTAAATTTTGACATTGATGGATCTAATGATTCTGTGTTCATTATGTTTTATTAATAGATCTACTAATTTTACAGTTCTTTCTGGTTAATAGTTCTATCAAAACAATTTTCTTATAGATTTGCTTCTTAGGCTACTGCTTTCATTCATGTTTATCCACTCACCACCATTCACAAATTCTTCTGCCAGGTAGAGCAGGGATATAGGTTAACGCAGTCCAGCAATGAGGTGGTTATTTCCAAAACGCAGCCCAACAATGAGGTGGTAATGTGTGAAACACAGGACAGTGGTGATGTCATCATGTCTGAAGCCAATTCCATACAACATCCCGACAATCAGTTTTTCCATCCTGAAACTCTTCCTAATAGCCAGTTCACTGATTTCCATATGATTGAAAATCAGATTCCTCTTCCTGAATCACTCCCTAGTTCTGAACCTGAACCGCCACGAAACAATCATCCCACTGAAACCAAATCGATACATGACAATAATATGGCCCATTTTGAAACACTGCCCAGTGATCATTTGGCCCCTTTTGAGTCAATGACTAATCATCAGCTGGAAAACCCTGAAATGATGTCACATGATCAGCTTGCCAGTTCCCAAATGTTGTCTCGCTATGACCTGTCAAACAGTGAGACAGTGAACAATAATCAGCTAGCCATTTCTGAATCATACTATGAGCTAGTCAATTCTGAAACCCCACCTAGCTATGAGATAATAGATGCTTCAACACAACCAAATGATGAAGAACGTACCCCAGAAACACAACCAAACAAACGGAGGAAAAAGAAATCCATGGTGTGGGAACACTTCACCATAGAAACTGTTAGTGCTGGATGTAGAAGGGCATACTGCAAGCAATGCAAGCAGAGTTTTGCCTATAGTACAGGTTCAAAAGTTGCTGGTACGAGCCACCTCAAACGCCACATTGCCAGGGGGACCTGCCCTGCACTTCTCCGGAATCAGCAGCAGAATCAGTTAACCCCATATACTCCACGGGGAAGGGGAAGTGGGGGTGGCAGTGCTAGTGAGACACCAAAAAGACGTTATAGATCCCCTAGCACGCCTTACATGATATTGGATCAGGACCGATGTCACCATGAGATTGCTAAAATGATCATCATGCATGATTATCCCCTTCACATGGTTGAGGATCGAGAATTTGTTACATTTGTTCAAAACTTGCGGCCCCAGTTCAATATGGTGACCTTTAACACCATCAAAGGGGATTGTGTTGCAACATATCTGTCAGAAAAGCAAAACCTTATGAAGTATTTTGACAGATTGCCAGGACGTTTTTGTCTGACATTGGACATGTGGACATCAAGTCAGTCTGTTGGTTATGTGTTTATAACCGGACATTTTGTTGATAGTGATTGGAAGTTGCAGAGGCGAATTCTCAATGTTGTCATGGAACCATACCCTGATTCTGACACTGCTCTCAGCCATGCTGTTGCTGTTTGTCTTTCTGATTGGAGTTTGGAGGGCAGAATCTTTTCTATTACTTCAAACCAAGCATTGAATGGAGTTGCTCCTGAAAATCTCAGACCTTTACTCTCAGTAAAGAATCCACTTATCCTCAATGGTCAGTTGGTGCTTGGCAACTGCATTGCCCGTACTTTAAGCAGCGTTGCAAATGATTTATTGGAATCATCACATGACTTAGTCAAGAAAATTCGAAATAGTGTAAAATATGTGAAAACATCAGAATCGCATGAGGAAAAGTTCCTCGAGCTCAAGCAGCAACTTCAGGTTCCAAGTGACAGGAGCCTTTTTATTGATGACCAAACTCAATGGAGTACAACATATCAAATGCTGGTAGCAGCTTCAGAATTGGAGGAAGTATTTTGTTGTTTGGATACATCTGATCCTGATTACAAGGGAGCACCAACAATGCAAGATTGGAAGCTGGTTGAGACCCTCTGCACATACTTGAAACCCATTTTTGATGCTGCGAATATTCTTACCACAACAACTTACCCCACTGCAATCACCTTTTTTCATGAAGTTTGGAAATTACAATTGGATCTTGCTCGTGCAGTAATGAGTGAGGATCCCTTTGTTAGCAACCTCGCTAAAATCATGCAAGAAAAAGTTGGTAAGTACTGGAGAGGTTGTAGTCTGGTGTTGGCACTTGCAGTGGTTATGGATCCTCGTTTCAAGATGAAGCTTGTTGAGTTTAGTTTCTCAAAAGTATATGGTGAGGATGCCGATGCATATATCAAGATCATTGATGAAGGTGTTCACGAGCTGTTTCATGAGTATGTTGCCCTTCCCCTCCCTCTAACTCCAGCTTATGCAGAAGGAGGAGGTGCTGGTGGAGGCCATATTAAGACAGAAGAATCCCCAGGAGGAATGTTATCAGATGGCGGTCTCACAGATTTCGATGTATATATCATGGAAACTAGCAGCCAACAAATGAAGTCTGAGCTAGACCAATATCTTGAAGAATCACTGCTGCCTCGTGTTCCGGACTTTGATGTAATAGGTTGGTGGAAGCTAAACAGAGTCAAGTACCCAACTCTTTCCAATATGGCTTGGGATATATTGTGTGTCCCGGTATCAACTCTCCCTGCTGACTCTGTTTTCGATACAAAAAGCAAAGAGATGGATCAGTACCGGAGCTCCTTGCGACCGGAGACAGTGGAAGCCCTTTTTTGTGCCAAGGACTGGATGCAGCATGCATCAGCAGAGACTTCTAATACAGGTGTGAAAATGGCATTTTAGATTTTAGGTGTATGTACCAAAGGCCTTGTAGTAGCCTAGTTGTATATAAACTCTTTTTTAGGTGTACGTGCCCTGTATTGAGGTAGGTGGTTGTGGGTATTATTCTATTTCTAGTTGCAGTTTGTGTTAGGCTATATAGCCTAATACAATATTTATAATATTTGGTACTGGTGTATAAGTCCCAATTAATTTAACTGTTGTTTTGTGGATAGGAATATTTAGTTTTTGATGTTGCTCCAGGTGTAGATGCTTAAGGTTAAGCATTGGTTGATAACTCCTATGATTTTGTTGGAAGGTGATGTTAATTATGAAATTACTAATTGTTGTCCTTTTGGGGATATTAATTAAGAAAGTACTCTATGGGCAATTGCTGAATTGATCAGGTGAGATGTTTGTTTAATTGCTTATCTCTGCTCTTGACAATAAAATTAGAGTTTCAATATTGTGGTATTTTGGATTGTGTTCTTGTATCTCAGCGATTCCTAAAGTTACCTCAGGCTACTTCCTTTTCTCTTCACGTCATCTCTCAATTACTAACAATAATAATTAAAAAAAAAGCATTGAAATAAAACACATAGTATTAACTATACTCTTAAAATAATCTTAAAATTTCGATTCGATTTAGTACTTTTAATTTATTTATTTATAAGTTAGAATCAATAATTTAAATTAATAATTTTATTTTGATCTTCACAAAATTTTGAGTCCTATTTTAATTGAATTACTCAATAATTATTATTATGAGATTTAAAATCTTTTAAAAATTAAATTTTAAATTTTTTATCATAATAAAATTTTATAATAATTATAAATAATTAATTATAAAATATTTTTCCTCACTTTGTGTAATGCATATTAGAAATCTCTAGTTATATATATATTATGAATATTGTATTGGAAAAAAATATAAGCTATAAATATTGCAATTGATTTGGTGTAATGTATAGGACTCGCATATATTTCTTTCTAAGATTAGAATATATAAAATTTTATTAAATTTTAGTTAGTTACATATTACATCTTTAACTCTTAATTTTTCATATTTTGACTACCAACTCCTCACACTTAAAATTCTTGTTAAAATTAAAAGATTTTGCTTTATCATAATTTTTATATATTTTATTATATACTATGTCATTTAAAAATAACAATAAATAATTTTAAGTATTTTATACTTTTTTATTTAAAAAAGACATTGTCAAATAAATATTTTAAATATTTATTAAAGTATTTTGTACTTTTTATTTAAAAAAAGATATGATCAAATAAATATTTAAATTTCTCTTTAAGTATTTTATATTTTCTTAAATATTAAAATTTAAAATCAAAAATCAATATTACGTATTATTTTTTAAATGACATGGTATATAATAAAAAATATAAACTTTTAACATGACAAAATTATTAAAATAGATTATATGTAACTATTTTAAAATTTAGAGAAGTTTTATATATTTTAACTATTTTTTAATAAAACATACAGTACTTTATATATATAAATATATGATCAAATATATATATGAAATTGGTTTTTTATCAAAAATAAAAAAAAGATCAAAACAACAAATAACAATAATTAAATATAAATATATATACTCATACATTTTTTTTTGCAATAAAACTCTAAAACCACTTAATCTTTGGCCAAGGGAAAAAGTTGACCCTTTCGGAACTACCGACGCTATTAGTTTTCTACTTTCTGAGATTAACTGGATCAGGTTCATCTTCCTTTTCTTGGGTCATTTTGATGATTTAGCATTCATATAATTCCTATATTTGTTACAATCCATCAATTTCTTCTCATCTAGGCTAATCAACCCTACTTGTTCTTTTATTTAGATCCTTTTTTTAACCCATTAACATAGGATGAGCGAGAGTAGATATAAAAATAATTTTTGACATAATAATAATTGAATATAGATAGCCTCCTACAACATGTCACAATACGAAGAAGAATTAAAAACAGAATATTAGGACAAAAAATTTAATAATTTAACTTATAAATAGAATAAAAAAATTATTTCTCTCTCTATCTTATAAATATGATATGAGGAGTAATTAACAATAAAAACCCACGCCCATTGTATTGCTTGGCTTTTATGTGAGTGTATAAAAATTATTCATCAAACAAGTTCGAGTTTTGGCGTATGCAGAAAATTTTTGTTGAGAGTCTCACCCACCATAGCCAGGTGCGCGACTCGAGTCAGATCCGGATATAGTCAAGGCAAGCTCCGGTGAACCGGATGGGCAACTAAAAAATAAAATAAAATTATTCATTATCTTCCTTTATTTTTGTTATATCACAAGTTCAGCATAGAGATAATATGCCTTGTAGTCTTGGAGGCACAAAATGTTGGGTAATTAGTATTAATCTTTGACTTAATTAATGTAATGGTAGTTGCTCACAACTTAAATGCATAAATATATATAACCGGCTATGATTAATGTCTAATTTTATTTCAAAAGTTTTTTTTAAGTGTTATATGGGGTATATGAAAGTTTTTTTGGAAATAATATTATCGAAGTATAACACTAACCTTTACAAAACTAACATTGAGTGTTAAAAAAAAAAACACTTAAGCTTTGTAACATTGAATGTTACAAAACTAACATTGTATCAAAAAAAAAAAAACATTGAGTGTTAAGCTTTGTATTGGCGATGGCTGACATTATTTTTTTGTTTTTAACATTTTCATAGCGATATTGATACAAATAAAACTTATAGATACCTACAACCATTATGTGAGAACTTCTGATATAAAATTAGACTTTAATCCTGTAGAATTATTATATGAGTTGTAATAAAAAAAACAAAGAATTATGATTTCAGTTGAGTTAGGCGTAAAAATACTGGTGATTTTTTTCATTATCATGACTCAAACAGATATAAAACTTTGGCTGAATTTGATCGATGTTGCTCAATATTACTAACATTGTAAACAGAAAATTTGTATACATATTCAAGATTCTTAGTCTAATATAATAATAAGCTTTTACGTACTAACTTAAATTGAATGTATAATCAGGCTTTAAATAAAAGAAGATCAAAATGGTATTACAAGTAAAGAAAGAGATGGAGAAGGAGAATTTAATTTTGTAGCTGAATTTTCAAACAAGTAATAATGAGTTTCTTAAAAAGTCAACATCTAATATTGAGCTCATGCATCTCACAACTTGCATCTCAGACAGTATCATATTTAATGTTTTTGGCTATTTAGACTTTTTTATTATTGATATAAATCTATTTAGATCTTATTTTAACAAATTTTTAAATTTTTAATTAAATAATTATTTTGTTCAGTGAAAATTATTATAATTTTGCTTTTATTAAATAAAAATATGAGAATTTAAATGTGATATTGGCATCTCATAAAAGTGATAATTAAATCAAACTAGTACTTACCTTCTTTGAGTACCAAATCCAACCTCCATGGAGGATACATGGTGATGATGCAACAAGGTGCTTTATAGGAATTTTAATGGGAGCACGAACGATAACTAAATTACGCAAAAAATTGTTAAAAAATTCTATTGCAAATGTTCTTAAAGTTGAATTAAAGGACCTGGGTTTTAGGTGGCGTGCCTTTTTTTTTTTTTTTGCATCAAACTTATAAAACTTTATCAAGAAAACCAACACTAGGTCCAGTAACAACAAACTATTAGTTCCAAGTTGATAGGTAGATAGGTTGGATCACTCAAGAGGGGATGAACTGGGTGAACGACAACTTTTCAAATTCTTTTGCAACTCTTTGAAAAATCTCTATGAATAAAGCTGTATAATTTGAAAATGATTAAAAATAAGTTACTGGAAATCAAAGAGTTAAGGAAGAAGAATTTGCATAGAGAATTTATCCTTATTCGATTTTTTCTTGACTTATGTCCAGTCCTCAATTTTCTACTGAGATTTTCCAATCTACTATACACTAATTTTACAACGGGTTCTTGGTAGCCTTTACAAGTTCAATTTTCACGGTTAATTGAGAATCACCTCAAACTTAAGGTTACACCACACTTCCAGTGGCAACACTCCCCCTTAACTAGATACGATCAATTCCCAACTTTGAATCCCTGATTCTAAGATTTTGCTCTTAGATTGATGAAGAATGAAGGGTGAATCTAACTCTAAAAAAGAGTGGATAGATAGACATTATAGCTCTTAATATTTTCTCTCATAAAAAAGAATGATACATGAAGAACAGAGAGTTGAATGATTTCTAGATTTAATGACTATGACATAGTTATTGTTAATCTCATCATTGATGTTAGTCGTTATCGCTAACCTCTTAACTTTAAATGCTCTTCTATTTATAGTTGATTTTATGACTCTTGAGCATTCTTTTAGTTGAGGCTATTTTCCGTTGATTTTTTTTTCGTTAAAAATATGACCGTTGAACTAGTCGTTGTAACTGTTGAGATTTTTTGTCTTTTTGTTGTTGAATATTTGTTAGCTTTTATCTCGGTCTATTCTCATCTCTAGCTTCTGAACTCAACTTAATTTGATCTTCTGTTAGTAATCCTGTAAACACTTCAAGATTTAATTATTAGTTAATAAACATGTGAAGTGTGTATTTGATGAAATGAACTTAAACTTGAATATAATGAATCACAACAAGAATGCTATGAGAATAATGTATGCTCAATCATATCAATTAATATTTAATAGCCCAATCAATGATCAAGTGTATACAATAAATTTAGATATAAATATTTCAAGATTATATAAAACTTCTACTTATTTTTAAAGGATTATTCTATATTAATTGATTACCAATCGATTAATTAGATTAATGTGTGAAATAGAAAATAGAGCATCATACTAATTGGATTATTCATGCATATATGAAGTCATTTATAAAGATAAGTTGCTCAAAAGATTTGTTATGAAGAATAATAAGAAACATAAGCAAATTATCTCTTAAATCAATCTTTTGAAATAGGAAATAAGTTTGTAGCTTAAAACTGAGATATATTTCAAATTTCAAAAGTTTCTGAAGTTAGTTAATTAAATAATCGATTAATATAAGTTAATCGAATGCTTAGTCAATTAATGTGTTTAAAAGAATGAATGAGAAAATATTTCAACACATATTAATCAAACAAGTAACCTATTAATGAAGATTAATCGATTAATTAGTTTATATTTAAAATTTTATAAAAATTGATACTTCACAAATTAATCAAAAATAGATTAATACAGATTAATCGATTAACTAATGGATTAATAGCAATATATTTGTTCAAGTTAAAATCTAGTTTCAAAAGATTATTCAAATAACCAATTGATTAATTACAATTAATTGATTACTTAATCGATTAATTGACTTATCAATTCAATTTCAGAAGATAAGCTCTCGATATTAATCGATTAACTAATCGATTAATTGATTTCTTTTGTGAAATAGAAGGTTGCCCTTTCAATTAATCTATCATTTAATCGATTAACTATCAATAATTGAATATTAATCGATTAACTCTTCTGACTTCTTCTTTTAGTTTTATTTGATTACAAATTCATTTTCATTACTTTAAAAATACTTTTGCTCCCATAAAGGATGGAGCTACAGATACTTGTGGTCTGATAGAGGAATGACCTTCGTCCTGTGGAAGAGAGGTACTGGCAGATGGCTGCTTGGCTTGAGGGTCCCTAGGAAGCTTGCCCTTCTTGGCATCATATGGCATCTTGATCTTCATCTTGTTTAGCTGTGTCATTCCAAATGCGCTGATCTTTTCCTTCTTCCTTCCTTCTAGATGATGGATGTTGTAGTGCTTGAGGATAAAGGAGACAAGCTATGGGAAAGGCATCAGATTAGTCTTTATTTTCTTTAGACAGAAATCCCTCATCTGGCTATAGATAAAAGCTCCCAGGTTGAGCTTTCCTCCACTGATAATCCTTGCCAGGGTAATGTAGTCCTGCTGGTTCATGTAGCCGAAGCTCGAGGACTTGACAATCATACACTGGGAGTAGATGTAATGGATGATGAGGTAATGATCACACATCTGACTTGGGGTGAAGGGCAGGGATCCCGAGAATAGCTTGTTGGTCTAGAGGAGGATGTGGTATGCCTTAACCTGATCCAAAGGCTTCATATCTGTAGAGGGAGGAGCTCCTATCAGACGGTTGATCACACTAAAATCTAGCTTGATCTCTTTGCCCCTGAGCCTGGTAGTTAGATAACTATCTAGATATTCTCCTCTTCATCCAAAGTGTCGAATATCTCCATGTGGTAGTAAAATCTCCTAACTACCTTTAAACTATATGGCTCATTGATCCTTAACCAGCTCTTATAATGATGGAGGGGATCGATTAAATCCAAGGTAACCCTATGATCAGTCTTAAGGGAAGATATATCCACAGATACTATTAGACAATACTTTCTCTCCCTAAACTCAGAGTTGAATAAAGCCATATCTATATCCAAGTTGATATTACCTTGAAGAAATACCAAGCTAGATGACTAAGGTCCTGAGGTAACTGATGTGGCAGGCTTCCTTAGAGATCCTTTGTCTCTTCCTAAGAGACTCAGTAGCAATATGTACAGTCCTCTTCAGCATGTCTATGAACTTCGGATCAGAGCCAGTGTTGGAGTATGCCTATTGTGTCTTAGCCTTCCTCTTGGACTGAGGAGATGGTTCAGAGGTTGGTCCTTTTCCCTTTGCCGTCGACACCTTGTTTGTAGGTGCCTTGCCTTTTCCCTTTAAAGCATTTAGCCCATCCTTGGCCACCTTTGATTGATATTTCTTATTCTTCTCCTTCGGTTGAGAGGATTGAGGTGTTTTTGAAATTGATTTGGATGGTTGTTGCTCAGATCCATCCAGATTTTGGGTTTTGGTTCTCATGATCCTCTATGGTTTTTTGACAGATTAAACGATGAAATGGAGGAATTTGGAAGTGTTTTTGGTTGGATTTTGATTGGGAATAGGTATGCAAGCTTTCCCCTAAGGAATTTTATGGGATTTTGAAGGTTGAAGTTGAGAAAATTTAGGATTTAGTCGATTAGGGTTGAAATTGAATAGTAAAGAGTCATGACTGATAACTGATAAAATCTGATATTAATCGATTAAGTAATCAATTAATTTCATCAAATATACTCATATAGACTTTAATTAATTGATTAGGTGTTTGATTAATTCTAATTAATCGATTAATTTTGAACAAAATAACATTTAACACCATTTTAACAATGATTAATGAATTAGATGTTCGATTGATTACTATGAATCGATTAATCTATCGATTAATTCTCAACAGATACAACTTTTAACACATATACATTATCCATTAATCGATTAGCTATTTGATTAATTTTTATTAATCAACTTCTTAATCGATTAATTTCAACATAAAACACCTTTGAATATCTTTTCAACTATGATTAATCGATTGACTGTTCTATTAATTGATATTAATCGAATCTTTAATCGATTATTTTCAAAACAAAATGTCTTTTAACACCTTTTCAAACATCATTTTAATCAAACTATTAATCAACTAGCTTATAAAAATGAGATCATTGGAGAATGAAAAATGATAACTTTTCTCATGAAATCTTTGAAAACAAATTCACACAAGAAAAACACATTGAAACATAAGCTTTTGTTTTAAAAGTTAAAACACATGTATCATATTATAAACCACAGATTAACATCAAGATACCCAAGATACCCCAAACATATTTTCAATATAAAGAGAGGGTTTGAAGAAAGCTTATTCAGATTTTTTTCGCTTGATGTATTGACTCATTTTCCTTTCTCTTCTTGAGCAGCGTCTTGTATTGGCATTGTTCATTTCCTCAGCTATCTCAGCTTTGAAAACATCTCATTATTTTTCAGTCATAAATGCAAATCTCTTTCTTTCTTGGAAGATGGTTAGTGTGATCATAGAAAGATTAACTTCTTAAATAGATGTGAAATCATTCAAAACTAACTCATTATCAAAACATATAAATTTTTCAGTAAATACATATGAGTATATTTAAAGACTTAATCTTGTAAAATATAAACATATTTATAAAAATATAGAGCTCTCACTTTTTGTTAAAATAATAATTTATTTAAATCAAATATGCATCTTTAATGTTATTTTTAAAAATAAATCTATGAAGAATTGATTTCTTAACCATATTAAGAGTCAAGTGATTGGAGGAAAATATTAATCACCAATTGAATAGCATGTTTTGAAATTTGAAAATTTCCTTCAAATGTGTTAATCTCCAACATTTGATGTCTTCATATTTCAAGAATCAAACATCTTCAAATTCATTTTTATGTAATAAGAAAGGTTTGAAATTTGATGCATAGGTTTGAAAACTTTCTTGGAAATATGAGTATACAATTTTTGAATCAATTGGTATATTTATAAAACAATGTTTAAAAAAAATTTGTGAATCATTTAGTAATCCATTTAGCAATAAAAAATTTAGAAAACCTTTATTAAATTTATTGCTAATGGAATCTAACCAGGAACAAGTATCTATTACTCGATTATAAATTAATCTAATGAACAAAAAGGTAAGAATAGATTTCACCATCATAATTCTTGTTCCAGTGTATACTTGGTTTCTGTGGGCTACTTATTAATTCTTCATATTTGTAATGTTCAGCACCATAATCAAAGATCTGCTTCTCCAAAATTTTGTATTTTTCTCTACGTAGCCATTTTCTTGAGATGCAGCTTTTTCTGACTTCCTTTCCTACAACATAAATCTTTTTCTCCCAGAGTATCCAACTTTCTTGGATCCATTAGATGTCAGTTGTAGGATACACACATATTTCATATACTGAGAAAATATAATCAATCTGAGATAATTGAGCATAGTGAAGAATAAATGTCTTTATGCATAAAGGAAATATTTTTCTTTTCCAGAAACATGTATGCATAAAGATTTGTATTTATGAACATTGCTTTTTCTCCTTTTGAAAGAAAAATTTTCAATTATGTTTCGTCAGAAGTATATAAAAGACAATTTGAAATCAATTGCAATGTCAATTTTTTTAAAAAAATACAGATGTAAACTTCAAAGATAGATTAAACATGATAATTCATGAAGTTTACCATTATACCTTTACCTCATGAAGAACAAAGATTACCTTTGCGTACTCATTACATTTTTTAATTACTTTTGACAAATGCTCGCAATGGTCTCTCAACTGATTTGATTTTGAGGCTTGAGAGATCTTTCTTCTTCTTTTGTTCTCCTCAAGATAGTGGAATGCTAATATGTGATAGTCCATTCTTGAGGCAAAACAGTCTCTTTGGGCTTTCCTCTATTGTTTCTTATAGATTCCCTTTGAAATGTCAGCAATGGATGCTCTGTGAGTTCTCCTAGGTAGTGTAGCTTTCACTGATCCATGAGAGACTGGTGGATGCCCATTTCTCCATGTACCATGTGTAATATCCTTAATTTCTGTACTGATTTCCATGTACAGATTAAATGGAATATATGAGTTCTGTTTTAGGAAAAAAATGTGGTCCTTTATGTAAAGAAAAGGATTAAATTGCAAAAGAAAGGAAATGAAGGGACTTAAATGCAATTATGAAAAGTTTAAGGTTAGGAAAGAAAGGTAGATAAAAATGTGGGGTCTTAAAGTGTAATTTTAGCCAAATAAAGGGACTTAATTACAAAGAAGAAAAAGTTCCCTGGGGCTAAAGTGTAATTAAAGAAAAATAGGCCAGAAGTGGTTTGGACCGCCCGACAGCATTTCAGTCCCAGATTCTACCAGAAGTTAGGGTAGGTGACACCGGGTAACCCAGCCTAATACCGGAAATTTTGAAGACTCCAGATAGCCAGAAATGGACTGATCGTCCAAAAGTTATAAAAATTAATACCGGATACCCTAGATTTCAGATATAAGTGAGAAAATACAGGATGATGCACCTTTATGGGGCGGATGTCAGGAAACTGACAGAATACCGATAGGAGGTCTGTAGAAAAAGTTATTCACAAAATAAAAAATCTAGACGGAGTGTAATCCGGGGATCCGGGTAGGAGATTTATCGATATTTTTAAAGGAGCTGAATGTGATCGGATGACTCCAGTCAGTTGACTGTTATAACCCACAGGGATGTCTGAACACAGTAAGACACTGTATCTGGGAAAAGGAGCCGGTGTCCAGAAAGGTGTATAATCGGTAAATAATAATTAAAATATTAGGTGAATTGTGGCAGAGGAAGATTCCTCGTAATGCGTGCCATACAGGTAAGGGACCCAGGAAGCCCAAAAATGGCTCCATTAGAGGCACAATAAGACTCTTGGACTGATAGGTGGGCCAGTGTCCAGCAGAACCCCAGAAAAGTGCGAAATTACGAAAATGCCCCTGTGTTGTACAAAAAGGGCAGCAGATGAATGGAGGGCATTCTGGTCATTTTGGACAGGCCTAAAGGCTAAGACTATCTAAATAAGGTTGACTAGAGCTAGTATATGCTTTGACCAGGTTTAGAAAGGTGTGAAATGATGATTTTGCCCTTAGGGTTAAAATAGGACAAGATAGGGCACCAAGGGCATTTTGGTCATTTCGTAGGGGATCTGTAACTGAGTCTGGACCCAGTATTAAAAAGTTAATGATATAAAGGGTCTAGATACTAAATGTGAGGTCAGTAGACATAAAAAGGATTTTCAGAAAAATCAGATTCAGAAAATAGCACATTTTTCGAGGAGACGGACCGGGCCGGTACCGGATTGGATCGGAAAGCTTCCAGAAGGCTCTAGCTCCCTCTCAATTTCGTCACATGAAGAATGTGGGTGGTGAGGTGTCCCATGAGTTGGCATTAAGTGATGTCATGCATGATACAGTAAAAGGAATAAAAGAAAATAGGAAATTCAGGAAAAACCAGGACCACAGGATCATAAGTCTTCCAAATTACAAGATTGCCATTGCTCAACACTATAAATATCCCCCTATCTCCTCATTTCGGCACAAGCAAGAAAGAGAGGAAGAAAGAAGTTCTTGAGAGAGAAAGTGAGAGAAAGAAAGAAGTAAGGAAGTTCTGGTGGAGTTGGAAGTAGTAGAGAAGTTCTGAAGCTCTGCTTTTGAGGTAGCAACTAATCCTAGCTCTTATGTAATGTCTTTGTGATTTGTTGTGCTTTTGTTTAGTTAGATTGTTGTCTTATATGTTATGCTTGAAGCTCTATTCCAATGCTATGATCATATGTTATTGAATATGGAAGCATGCAGCATACTTATCTGTACACAATCACAAGCCAGCACCGTCACTCTGTATTACATATATTGTTATGATTATTGCTACTGGGATTCTTTTGAATCTCATTCCCAAATATAACATTACAGGGGAGGTTCTGTCAAAATAAAATTTGGAAATCTTAAGAGATGCCGTTATGCTGCCGAAATTCCAGCAAGGAAGCAGGAACAGGGAAAGGAACTGATACGTACTGTGTACGTAGTGCTGTCTAAGGAGGCTGGAAGTGAGTGGACCCAGCAGGTTCATCCAGTCTTTCCTGGGTACTATGTAGAATGGTAGTTCTCATGAGGGAATTACCGAATCGGTACAACATCGGTTACTTTCTAAAGAAGAATTGTAGCAGTTATGCTGCCGGATTTTAGACAATGAAAGATGTAATAGAAATATGAGGGGGTTAATCATGCACTGATATATAACAGTTGATTATTTAATGTTAATTGTTATCTGGCATGTATGACTGATATGTGTTGGTTGTATGCATGTGTATGTAAAGACTAAATGCTGAAAATAGGCTCAGTGACCAGTAATTCATGAAGACCTATTCATGTTTGATAAATCATTAAAAATAGTAAATGATTGAATTAATGTACTAAATTTTTAGGGTAAAAAGTAGACATACTAAGCTTTAATTTGATATATAGATTGCCTCATTTGGATGTATACACGAAAAGATATAAATTGTTAAAGTTGGGACCAGAATTCTGGATTCAGGAGAAAGTCATTGGATGAACAGTAAGATTGAAACGTTGACCCACGTTGAATTTGTCAAGGATTGGTTAACCAATGATTTTTTCCTGAAATATACTTAAGTTATCTTCATGTAGCAATTTGAAACACTTCATTTCAATTTTTCTAGAATTAGTTAGGATTTTTCAAAGTCAGGTCACTCATCTGGAATTTGCCACAGTGAACAGTACCCGATAAGAATAAAATTCCAGATTAAGAGTTTAGACTTCAATGACCCTGAAAAGGACCCCACCTTTTTGTCCTTAAACTTTCCATAATTCTTTCATACTCATAGAGACCTCGTATGCACATTTCACAGTTCAGTGAAATGATCAGCATAATTTTCTCTATTTTCTGGCAAAATATGGTACTCATCAGCTACCAGCTCGATCTTTCACATAATTACAATTTTGCCCCTGCATTCTCTTTCTGGCCTCATTTCTCATCTTCTCATCCCTTATCTTAAGTTCTAGAAATTCTCTTTCAATAACTCATCCCTTAAACTCTTCGGGAGTCATCGTTAATTGAAAAGCTCGACAACCCGCCCATATCAGGTTATCTTACACAGGAGCCAGCCCATATCAAGCTTCCTGCAGAATTCCTAGACTTAAGACTTAGGATATTCCTCACATTCCTCATTTTGAACCTAGGCGAACTGTCCTGATTCTGTAGGTTAAAGACTTAACTCATCTTTATATCCTGAAGGACTTAGCTCATCCCTCGGATCCTACAAAATACAGGTAAGTGATCCGCCCATATCAGATTACTACCCTGGGACTACGGTTTTAGCAGCCTGCCCATATCAGACTACTTCCCAGTTCTCCTAGACCAAAAATCGGGATGTTACAAAGGCCACGTAGGAGCATAAGAGATCTCACTTCTTCTAATGCTAACTATGATCCTTTTCATACCTGTCCTGCTTTAGATGTGAACTTTGAGTTTAAATGTCCTTTGCCGAGTAATTTACCAAAGTATTATGGATTGGCACGTGAGGATCCTTTCAAGCATTTACAGACTATGCAGTGGGTTTACTTAACTACGAAGCCTGTAGGAGCTGACATGGATGCTGTGCAGACACAAGCCGTTCATTTCACACTTGAAGGAAAGGCAAAAGAATAGTTCTATATGCTACCATATCATACACCTCAAGCTCTACACTCCTGGAACAACTTAAGAAGTGCCTTCTTGGAATGATATTTTTCTTCATCAAAGACTGCTGCATTGAGAAAGGAAATTTTTGCTGCAAAACAGCATGCTTCTTCATCCTCTTTTATCATTCATAAACCTGTTGGGATTGTGATTACATGGAGGGGGTGAGATTTTTGGGGAAATCTTAGTAGCAAACGGTACTAAACAATGCATGTACTAATGTAACTACTTGTGCTTGCTTGTGAAAGTGTTAACATTGTGTAATGTGCATGCTTCAATGTATCATATAAAATACAATTGGCCAAAGTAATCATAGAAATAGAGCTTCAATCATCTACACATATGCACACAATTCAACAAAGACATAGCACAATCAAGCATAACATTCAATACATACAAGTTTAGGGTAAGTTTACTACCTCACATGCTTGACTTTTCTCTTCCTTAGGCTTTGCCTCTTTCTTCTTACTTCTCTTTGATGTGTGGCTACCTCTTTGGAGTCCATAACCGATCCTAACATAACATTACCATTCATTCATTATGATCTAGCTCTCTTGAACATTGAGCTTACTTAATTATTTTAACTTTCCTTAATCTTTACTAATTGACTTGGCCTTTGATTCAATTGATGTCTTGACTTTACCCTACACAATTTCATCTTTTGAATCCATTTAAGAGCTTAGAATTATGAAATTCCAGCTCCCATGCACTGTTTTGGACAGATTTGAAAAACATACATAATCCTTCCAAAAATTCTCATTTTGATTCCAATGCTTCCAATACTTGTTTCTCTACTTTATCCCACACAACTTTTCATTTTCAAACCATTGGAAGTATCAAAATCATGAAATTCCAATCACTGTTCATATGAGTGAACAGTAACAGAGAAGAATTCCAAGAATTACTGCTTTCAATTCCAATGCTTCTAAGGTTTAAAACCTATCCAATCCTACACAAAATCATCATATAAATTCAATGGAAGCATTAGATCATTGAAATTCCATCTCCTTCTATCATGAACAGACCGAAAGGTCTCATCTATAGCAAAGTCAAGAATATCAACTTGATTCAATAACCAATCATCTAACTAGCTTGTTTAAGCATCAATTTCATAGTTCTAACTTAATTTTCCTCTTCCTCCTTTAACTTTAAATTTTGGACAGAAAGGGTTCCAAGGGAAGAATGAAGTTTCTAACCATTGAAACCTAAGTTTCTTCCTTCCAAAACACTTGTAAATAAACTAGGAAGGATCTCCTACCTTAGGTACTTGCTTAGGAGGCTTCTCCTTGATCTTATTTTGAGTTTTCCCTTCATTTTGGCATGGTTTGCCCAAGGGTCCTCTAAGTGCACGAAATTGTGAAGGAGGAAGGGGGTATTTATAGCCAAAACTTTGGCACCTTGGGTCCATAATGTCCTCATTTGTCCTAATTATTACAATGGCCTAATCTTGAACTTGATTGGTTGGTTTTTGGATTAATTAACCTTAATCATCATTAGGTTAATTCTTATATTATTTTATTACATTTTAGCACATGGTATAATCTTCCTTTCCTCTTCTTGGTGCCATGTGTAAAGCTTGTGGGACCCACCATGTGCAAAACCCTAATTCACCTTTATCCTTTTTCTTTTCTTTTTCAAAAATTCATAAATGATTCATTATTGGATTTGGGCTCCAAGAAAACTTTTAGGACTTATTGTGATGCCCTAGGATGAAATCTTGAGCCTTTTTTAGGTCCAATAGCTAATTGGCATAAATCCCAATGTACTTCCTTTATACCGATGTCCTTAAAATTAGCCTGATCTTGAAATAAATGCTAAAAAACTCTTTTAATGGTTCTAACATTTTTATAATTTTATTATAATATAAAATAAATTGTCTGCAAAGTTTCATAATTTTCTGAAACCCAGAAGTCCTGATAAAAATTCTTTACGTTTTCTCAAAACTCTTATCGGTGTTCGATTTCACCTTAAATTCCATAATTAATTCTACAGGACTCCTTTTTTACTTCTCTCAATTTCATAAATCCATATATTATTTATATGAAAATACTGTACTTATTCCTCAATCTTTAAAAATTTATATCAATTAATCGGGACCTCAAATTAAAATTCTGCGTCGGGTCAAACTGATCAGAATACTTTTCTTTATTTACTAGGAAAATTTGATACTAAACTATTTCTAGGCATTTTCCGGCTCAACTTTCCATAATTACCATTTTTCCCCCTAAACTTTTGAAAATTACACTTTAGGTCCTCAACTTTTCATAATTATACTTAATAGCCCAAAGCTTTTGTCTACTTTCATTTTGTACCATAGAACTTTTAGACTTTTCAGTTTAGTCCCTCTTCTTTAAACCTTTATCTAATCATTCTTTTTTCTTCTCTATTCATCATCATAATCCTTTACAAACCTCTTTCCTCTATTAGTATTATACCGATAGGGCAAAATTAGGATGTGACAAGAAAACTATCATATATTGGGTTAGACAATGTAATGCTGAGATAGCTACTTCAAAAGCTAAAGAGGAACATGATGCTTTGACCACTTGAGAAAATAGTACCTTCTTCAATCTTCCTTTACCTATGCACGATGTACCACAAGGATATAGTAATAATACTATAGATCCTGAAGTTGAGTTTCCTATGGTAAGTGAGAGCTTTGCCATGGAAAACATCGATGAAGTGAATAAAGTTGGCTTAAATGTTAAGAAGCAAGAGAAAGACTAGGAATGAGCGATCCTATGTCCCTAATCAACCTAAGGCTACCTCTTTTATTAAAGTTCCAAAGGATTTGAGTGAAGATATAAGAATTTAAGATTGATTCATAAAATCCAATATGACGTTATGAAAAACAAACATACATAACAACTCGGGTTAACACCTTTAATAAAGTGTTACTTGAGGTTGCACCTAGGTTGCCATTAGATTGTTCAAATATTAACGTGCTAACTTCCAGTTTATGACTTATGAGAATGAATATCAAAAAGAAGTTCTGACTCAAGAGTACCTTCCAATTACTTAAAGGTTGACTACCATGATAGTGGATAACTACCAGTTATAAACTCAAGTTGGGTAGAAAAGATTCAGATGAAAGAGCTAACTCAAGGGTAACTTCTAGTTACTTGGAAGCTAAACTAAGAATGAACAAGAAAGACTTATAACTTCTAGTTGAAGACTCGAGTTGACTAACAATCTTGCAATAATAAGGAGGATGCACGAGAGTAACTTTTGTAACATCCCTAATTTCTGTACTAAGTTGTATGTACAGATTGAATAAAATATATGAGATTTTTTAGAAAAATATGTGGCCATATTTATGTAAAAAAGGGATTAATTGCAAGAGGAAGAAAGTCTAAGAGCCAAAGTGCAAAATTACGAAGATGCCACTGTGATGCCCTAAGAAACAAGAAGTAAATGGAGGGCATTTTGGTCATTTCATTCAAGGGATGGATATCAGATGAAATTTGATAGTAAATTATTATAATTAATATGAGAATTTATGGAGTTGACAGAAGTAAAAAAGGAGTCCTGTAGAATTAATTATGGAATTTACGGTGAAAAAGGACACCGATAAAGGGTTAAAGGAAACGTATGTAATTTTTAACAAGACTTATGGGTCTCAGAAAATTATGAAACTTTGTATAGAATTCATTTTATATTAGAATGAATTTCTAAAAATGTTAGAACAATTAAAGGAGGTGTTTAGCATTTATTCTGAGATCAGGATAATTTAAGGATATCGGTATAAGGAAAGTACATTGGGATTTGTGCCAATTAGCTATTGGACCTAAAAGAGGCCCAACATTTCGTCCTAGGCCAGCCCAATAAGACCCAAAAGTTATCTTGGAGCCCAAGTCCAATAATGAATAATTTAGGGATTTTTGAAAAGAAAGAAAAAGAGAATAAAGTAAGAATTAGGTGTTGCACATGGTGGGACCCACAAGGACTTCAAAATGGCACCCAAAAAGAGGAAGGGTTAGGTGTACCAAGTGAGGCCATGCTAGTGATATCATGGTGGTAAGGTCTTGAGTGAAAAGTGAAAAGACATTCCAAGATCAAACCTTTAACCATGAGATCAAATAGTTTCCAAAGTGATCTTGGCCTTCAAATGGCACATGACTTTTGCTATAAATACCCCCCCTTTCCATTCATTCTTCACACCCAAGAGCTCCTTTAGAAAGAGAAGTGAGTTCTAGAGAAAGAAAGTGGAAGAAAGCAAGGAAGAAGCAAGGGTCTTGAAGGAGCAAGTAAGGTAAGTTGTCTCCTTGCTTCTACCTTTTGTTCTTATGGTTTGCGCTTGAGTTTAAGTGATTTTTGAGGCTTAAATATTGGGGAAATGCTGCTAAAATTTTTGTGTATATGTGAAAGGAATATGAGTTTTAAGTCATAGATAGTTAAGACAAACTTAAACAAGTTAGTTACATGCTTGGTTGTGAAGTAAGTTGATGTTCTTGACTTTACCATTTCGGTTTGCACTGTTCAAGCCTGTTCATGATAGAAGGAAATGGAATTTCAATGATTTAATGCTTCCATTGAGTTTATATGATGATTTTGTGTAGGATTGGAAAGGTTTTGAACCTTGGAAACCATTGGAATTAAAGGTTATATGTTGAAAATTCCTTTCGATACTGTTCACTCGCGTGAACAGTGATTTAAATTTCATGATTTTGATACTTTCAATGGTCTTAAAATGATATTTTGTGTGGGGGAAAGTGGAGGAACAAGTATGGGAAGCATTGGAATCAAAATGAGAATTTTTGAAAGAATTATGCATGTTTTTCAAATCTATCTGGAACAGTGCATAGTTGCTGGAATTTGGTTGTTTTGAGTTCATAAATGGATTCAAAAGGCCAAATTGTGTAGGGTAAGGTCAAGACATCAATTGATTCAAAGGTCAAGTCAATTGGTAAAGATTAAAGGATGTTATGTTACTTAAAGTAAGCTTAGTGTTCAAGAGAAGTTAGATTGTAATGGTTGGATGGTAATGTGATGTTAGGATTTGCTTGGTGTGCTCAAAAGAGGGCAGCCACATAGCAAGGAAAAGTAAGAAGGAAGAAGCAAAGTTAAAGTGGAAAGAAGTAAAGCAATAAGGTAGTAAACTTACCCTAAACTTGTATGTATTGAATGTTATGCTTGATTGTGCTATGACTTTGTTGAATTGTGTGCATATGTGTATATGATTGAAGCTCTGTTTCTATGATTACCTTGGCCAATTGTATTTCATATGTTACATGGAAGCATGCACATTACACAATATTTACACTTTCACAAGCAAGCACAAGTATTTACATTAATGCATGCATTGTTTAGTACCGTTTGCTACTGAGATTTCCCCAGAAATCTCACCCCATCCATGTAATCCCAAACCCACAGGTTTACGAATGAGTAAAGAAGATAAAGAGGCATGAAGAGAGGTTGGGAATTGGAAGATTTGAATTCTATGTAATAAATGTGCGAATTGTTGCATGTAATGTTGTTATATGACAAGTTGAGCAACAATGTTCATGATGAAAAGGTATAATAGTAAATGATGAAATAAATGTATCAAATAATTATGGCATAACCCCATAATGTATATGAATGTATGAAAGGCCAAAGAGATTGGTTATGTGTTCTGGAACAATTAATGGAAAATTCATGTTTTTGAGGTTAAGGTTAAGGTTAAGATTCAAAGATATTTTCTAGAAAATGCCGTTGTGCTGGGTAGACTATACAAAGTACTGTGTACGTAAGTGCTGTCTAAGGAGGCTAGAAGTGAGTGGACCTAGCCGGTTCATCCAGTCTTTCCTGGGTACTTACGTAGAATGGTAGTTCTCATGGGGAATTACCGAATCAGTATAGTTATTTTCTGCCAGGATTATCGGTGGGAGAGAATTAATAAAGTTAATATTGCTTCCGTAAGTGTACTCTGAAGGGTCTAAGGAAGGATGTTTCATTTTGGTATCAGAGCAAAGGATTCTGGCTTAGGTAATGCTCTGAACATATGATTTTTGGCGTTAGTACAGAATAAAGGTAGCACAGAACAAAGGGTTCTGGCTCAGAGCATAAGATTCTGGCAAAGAACAAAAGGTTCTGGCTTAGTGATGCTCTGGTTTAGTTAGAATGATCCCCTAAATAAATGAAAAGTTTGAGTAGTTCTCTCCCTAGAGTATGATATAGGGATGGTGTTTACTGCTTGGAAAGGTTTAGACAGAAGACAGTGACACCCAGATGAATGAGATTGTACCCTGAGCTTTATAGTCTTACGAAGGATATGATTATGATGGACTAATCTTAGTCAACCGATATAGCCAAGGTCTCGTGTTTATTAACACAATGTGGCTGGACTAAGAAAAATAATGTTTAAGAAGCAGTTTCCTCTATGGATAGAGACAGAAGCTGATCAGTTCACGACTAAGGAAGCTGTAAGAGTAGCTTGAGGTATCATTCTGTAACCAGATACTACAGTGAGGATGCCAGATGTCCAAGTTGCGATAAGTTAAGTCATAAATCATGATGAGAGAACACTTTTGGTCACAAAACACCGAGCAAATATTACAGCAGTAGACATGGGGATTCATAAAGTTAAGCTTGAAACATCAGTTAATTAGTAAGACCCCTAACCTGTAATGCTGTATAAAGATGAGGTACACCCAGACTTTGACTCTTCAGGTAGTAAAGAGAGTTTAGATGACAGCATAAGGGAATCAATCAGGAAGGTTTATAGTAAGGTACCCCATGCATATTTTTGTAAACTCAAATTTATAGTCTGGAGATTATGAGAAATTCAGTCAGATGTTGTGAATGCATCAGATAATGCTGCACTAGATAATGATGGGTCTAGTAATTATGTATAGGATGAGTTTGATAGAGTGCTCTCTAACCCTGATATAAGCTCTATTCCTCCGATGAGAGGACATATTACATCTGAGGAAGCTGAGTACTGGTACTGGACTATGGGTAGGCCAGATATTATTCCTCCTCCACTAGAGTTTGAGGATAAGTTTGATATGAGTAGCCTAAGATTCAGTTATAATCTGTGACATCCCTTCCTATTGTCCCAGTCCAGGAATATACGAGGTTATAGATAAAGATTAAAGGGATGTTCCTAGGCCTAATCCACCCCAGCCTTCTTTATGAAAGTCAGACAATGTGACTATACTAGTCTCAAGAAAGGCTGTGGGAAGTGAACTACTTAGTTTAGGTTAAGGGATGGAAGGAAGTAGAAATCAAGAGCAGTCAGTTTAGCTGCAGTTCCTCAATGCCATAGCAAGGATGATAAACAGAGATGTGATAGAGGGCATTGACCTGGATTAAGTTTTCATGTTAGTAGCATGATATGAGATAGCCATAAGCCAGATATTTCCATATACCCTACGTGACATGTAAAGCTAAGTGAGCTTTTGGAAAATGGTTCACAACTGAGGTGTAAGGATCGGCCATTACTTGGGTAAAGACTAGACAAGAACATTCTAAGGGAATATTTAAAGCAAGTTAGGTCCAGGTCGGATGTAAAGCAGTTTGGGACACAGCTAGAAGTCCTCGAGAAGTTAGGCCATGACGAAAGGTGACCCGAGGTCATGACTAAAGAATATAGAGTTGTCCAGTCATGACAAGTAGAATGAGATGATCACAACTAAAGTTTATGGATGCGTTACGCCTAGTTCATATTCAGGTCACGATGAAGATACGCAGGGACCTGGTGATGAATGAAGATGACAGCCTCATTGAAGTTTATCAGTTAGAGGTTTAGCACATGATGTAGGCAAGCGGAACAATATGAGAAATAGAGATACATGCTAGTCTAAGATGATGTTTAGAAGTAGATCCTCTATGTGACTATCAAGAGTAGATTTACATTTGGAAAGATTTGGTTCAGTTAATCTCTGATGAATAAAAGAATCAAAAGTTAGGATAAGGCTTGCGCAAGAAATGAGCTTAACATATGGCTTCAAGTTCTCGAAAGTCAAAGTTCCTGAAACAGGATATTAGTCCCACATCGGTTGGGGAGGTGAATGAAGCATGCCTTATAAGGGTGTAGATACCTCTCCCTCAAGGACGCGTTTCCAGTACTCACCAAGCGCCTCTCTTCACCAAGCGCCCCGAAGGGGTAGGCAGGCACGAGTGGGTAGGCAGGCAGTGCTGGGGAACAAAACCTGGCCTAAGGGGCAGTGGCCTCATGTCGGGATAATATCTTCCGCTGTGTACTCTGATACCAGGAGGACGCGTTTTGGGTGCCTAAGGGGTTAAAGTCCTCATGTGCCTGGAGAATGAAACTATGACCTCATGTGGGCCTGGGGCCTTCCTAAGGGGAAAGCGGACAATATCTATGTGAAAGGGTGCTGGGCTGTTAGAGAACACAAGTAATGGTACTAGATGATGAATGAGATTTATATTATCTAAGTTGGTCAGGATCAAGAAAAAGACCAGGAAGGAACCATAGTCCGGTCAAGAGTAGACTGAGACTGATGTATACGTGCGGAAAGAGTTAAGAGATAGTAGAAAGACACCAATGTTACTCCAGAGAAATGGAAACTGTTCCGCTTACCTGAGAAGTAATTCTTGAGTAAGATTATGAAAAGTATTCCTCTTAGTTAAATAGAGATGATCGTGAGGCTAAGGGTTAAAAAGAGAAAGAGGAACCCTTTGATGAAATATGTATCCGAGTTCATCCACATGAGCAATGAGAGTTGAATGACTAAGAAGTCAGTTGATGGGTTGAATTCCGTGTTATAACGAAAAAGTTTTTCTCAGGTAGTCATAGAAGTTCAATAGAGCGGTAGCTGTAAGCAAGATTAGAAAAAGAAAGATAGCCACGGTTCTAAAGATAAAGTAACTCTCCTATTTGATAGAAGGGTCGAGTCTATACCCTGATAAGAGGGTAGCATGGCAGCCTAAGTGAAATAGATAGATGTTTCAGGATGAATGATCAGGATATGATAGGCAATATGATAAAGGAAATATGTTTTGGGGCTTACTTAGTTTATTACAATGTCTAATGGATGGTTGAGCGAATTATGATGCTGAATAGTTACATCTCCTTGCAGTTGTCATATAATGACATGCATGTTAGAGTATGCTATGATGAATACCCCCATTTCGTAGTATATGCAGGGTAGAGTATACATGGTGAGGAAGTTATGAGAAAATTATGTTGCTCCCATACCATATGATATGCAATAAAGAATGTATTAAGGATGATAGATAGTCTCAGTTTGTGGGACGATAAGTTATGATATGATATTCTGATATGATTTATGATTGGGGTGATTCAGGTTTTTCTATAGGCTTACGAATTCAGTGCTTAGAGCCATTTCTATTGAAAGGAATGGTATACAGAAAAAGTTAGATTTGAAATAGATGACTCTCAGATAGAGACTAGATTCAGATGAGTACAGATCACTCTTCAGATAAGAGTTGGATCTGATGCAGTCTGCTCGTAGTTAGAGCATAGTTCAAATGGCTCGCAGTTAGAGCATAGATTTACATGAGAAGTTATGATAAGGCCATAGCAGCATAATGCAATGGCAAGTGGTTAAACCAGATTGCACAAGGCATGGTAAGCCACAGTAAGGTAAGAAAGATGAGAAGGAACTCCTGAGTAAGAGAGGAAATAAGTAAAGTCTTGGGAAATAATATGGGCTACTGAACATAATATTTTTAAATTTTTATTGAGTTATCAACAAGTAGAAGCGGTGAACCTTATAACTTAGTCTGTTGGTTTAAGATCTTCGAGAGATATACAGAATCGCAGTTAGATTATGGAGGGTCACAGTTAGATCCTAGCATAGCTCCAGGGTTGCAGTTAGATCCTAACAGTTCCAGAGTCACAGTTAGATTCTGAAGAGGCTGACGATTGACCGCAGTTAGATCTCGAGGTCGCAGTTAGACCTAGCCTAAGGAAAGTAATGAGCCATGAGTATGAGTACAATGTAGTATCTCTTTGGGAAGATGAATGCCAAATACAAAGTTAAGGTAAGGAAGCTTCACTAGTTGATAAACTCATCCAGAAAAATTATTTATAATGATTTTCCTCAGATAGCCTATATTATAAAGAGTGAATTTAGTTTTCTTTAAACAAAGACGGAGTCCAAGTTAAAGTCTGAGTGCTGATGTTTAAAAGTTTTATAGAAGTATGCCTGAGGAACAAAGAAGAGAACCCCATATGTTTTGAGAACAGAAAAGTATGAGCAGATAAATCCTCCAGATGAGGATAAAAAGATTAAAAGGCTAGAGAGACCTAGAGAAGAAGGTCTAAAGTAAAGATAGAACCCAGTAGTTCTATGAGATAGAGAATGCTAAGGCTTAGAAGAGTAATGTAGCCTTCATCTAGAAAGATGTTTAGGCAAGAGTAGTCTAAAAAAGGAGCAATACTCTCCTGAGAGGCCGATAAAGTCATAAGAGAATGTTAGACTTATGGTATCTCAGAATATGTCATGATAAGGTAAGATAAGTTAGGAAAGAGTAAGATACGCCATGATATAGCCAGACTTGGCTAGATATGCCACTATACAGCATGAGAAGTATGTAATGAGATACACTATGATAAATGTGTAAGGTGGCACGCAATGAGAAATGTGCATTTTATGAGCAAATAGAGAGGCCCCTTATTGAAAAAGGGATAAGATGATGAATGTTAGGCTACAGATAGAGATGAGAGCTTTCACTCCTTGCATAAAATGCCAAGCATTATGTTATGTTTGAAAATACGCTAAAGCTCCGAATGTTAGAGTTGTGCATATTCAGAAAAGGAATACTTGAGCTCCGATATTAGAGCTTTGCCTTCATGAGCAGGTATACAGTCCTGCAAGATATTGGCCAGGCATTATGCATGTTAGAGTATGTGCTCCTACTTAGCATTAAAGTAAAGAAAAGAATAACTGTATAAGTTCTCTCTCTGTATGATGTTTAATCATTAAAGATGATAAGAGCAACAATAGAGTTATAAGAGTTTCTATACGAAAAGAGGATGAAGCTTTGCAGATGTTAAAGAATTCCGCGAGATGCTAAGAGAAGTAATAAGGGATAAGTGTTAGAAAGTATGATGAGTGAGTGAAACTCCCGAATACAATAATATTCGAGAGAGTTTGATATGAAAGAAATGGACTCTACTCTCAAGTCTAGTACAAGGAGTTGTCCATAAGCAAATGGATGCATAGCACAAGATCAAGTGCCGTGATGAAGTAGAAATAAACTCCAATTAAGTTGACTCATACAAAAAGAGTAATGACAGCAAGGACATGAAGCGGATATTGAAAGTACTCTGCTAGATAATAAGATAAAAGATAAGAGATGGATACCCCGATTCTTAGTCGTAAAGCCGAAAGAGACTTAAAGAGGATGTATATTTAAGATTGTTGACTAAGGTACTAAGTAAATTTCGAGGACGAAATTTATTTTAAGGGGGAGAGAAATGTAACATCCCTAATTTCTGTACTAAGTTGTATGTACAGATTGAATAAAATATATGAGATTTATTAGGAAAAGATGTGGCCATATTTATGTAAAGAAAGGGATTAATTGCAAGAGGAAGAAAGTCTAAGAGCCAAAGTGCAAAATTACGAAGATGCCACTGTGATGCCCTAAGAAACAAGAAGTAAATGGAGGGCATTTTGGTCATTTCATTCAAGGGATGGATATCAGATGAAATTTGATAGTAAATTATTATAATTAATATGAGAATTTATGGAGTTGACAGAAGTCAAAAAGGAGTCCTGTAGAATTAATTATGGAATTTACGGTGAAAAAGGACACCGATAAAGGGTTAAAGGAAACGTATATAATTTTTAACAAGACTTATGGGTCTCAGAAAATTATGAAACTTTGTATAGAATTCATTTTATATTAGAATGAATTTCTAAAAATGTTAGAACAATTAAAGGAGGTGTTTAGCATTTATTCTGAGATCAGGATAATTTAAGGATATCGGTATAAGGAAAGTACATTGGGATTTGTGCCAATTAGCTATTGGACCTAAAAGAGGCCCAACATTTCGTCCTAGGCCAGCCCAATAAGACCCAAAAGTTATCTTGGAGCCCAAGTCCAATAATGAATAATTTAGGGATTTTTGAAAAGAAAGAAAAAGAGAATAAAGTAAGAATTAGGTGTTGCACATGGTGGGACCCACAAGGACTTCAAAATGGCACCCAAAAAGAGGAAGGGTTAGGTGTACCAAGTGAGGCCATGCTAGTGATGTCATGGTGGTAAGGTCTTGAGTGAAAAGTGAAAAGACATTCCAAGATCAAACCTTTAACCATTAGATCAAATAGTTTCCAAAGTGATCTTGGCCTTCAAATGGCACATGACTTTTTCTATAAATACCCCCCCTTTCCATTCATTCTTCACACCCAAGAGCTCCTTTAGAAAGAGAAGTGAGTTCTAGAGAAAGAAAGTGGAATAAAGCAAGGAAGAAGCAAGGGTCTTGAAGGAGCAAGTAAGGTAAGTTGTCTCCTTGCTTCTACCTTTTGTTCTTATGGTTTGCGCTTGAGTTTAAGTGATTTTTGAGGCTTAAATATTGGGGAAATGCTGCTGAAATTTTTGTGTATATGTGAAAGGAATATGAGTTTTAAGTCATAGATAGTTAAGACAAACTTAAACAAGTTAGTTACATGCTTGGTTGTGAAGTAAGTTGATGTTCTTGACTTTACCATTTCGGTTTGCACTGTTCAAGCCTGTTCATGATAGAAGGAAATGGAATTTCAATGATTTAATGCTTCCATTGAGTTTATATGATGATTTTGTGTAGGATTGGAAAGGTTTTGAACCTTGGAAACCATTGGAATTAAAGGTTATAATGTTGAAAATTCCTTTCGATACTGTTCACTCGCGTGAACAGTGATTTAAATTTCATGATTTTGATACTTCCAATGGTCTTAAAATGATATTTTGTGTGGGGGAAAGTGGAGGAACAAGTATGGGAAGCATTGGAATCAAAATGAGAATTTTTGAAAGAATTATGCATGTTTTTCAAATCTATCTGGAACAGTGCATAGTTGCTGGAATTTGGTTGTTTTGAGTTCATAAATGGATTCAAAAGGCCAAATTGTGTAGGGTAAGGTCAAGACATCAATTGATTCAAAGGTCAAGTCAATTGGTAAAGATTAAAGGATGTTATGTTACTTAAAGTAAGCTTAGTGTTCAAGAGAAGTTAGATTGTAATGGTTGGATGGTAATGTGATGTTAGGATTTGCTTGGTGTGCTCAAAAGAGGGCAGCCACATAGCAAGGAAAAGTAAGAAGGAAGAAGCAAAGTTAAAGTGGAAAGAAGTAAAGCAATAAGGTAGTAAACTTACCCTAAACTTGTATGTATTGAATGTTATGCTTGATTGTGCTATGACTTTGTTGAATTGTGTGCATATGTGTATATGATTGAAGCTCTGTTTCTATGATTACCTTGGCCAATTGTATTTCATATGTTACATGGAAGCATGCACATTACACAATGTTTACACTTTCACAAGCAAGCACAAGTATTTACATTAATGCATGCATTGTTTAGTACCGTTTGCTACTGAGATTTCCCCAGAAATCTCACCCCATCCATGTAATCCCAAACCCACAGGTTTACGAATGAGTAAAGAAGATAAAGAGGCATGAAGAGAGGTTGGGAATTGGAAGATTTGAATTCTATGTAATAAATGTGCGAATTGTTGCATGTAATGTTGTTATATGACAAGTTGAGCAACAATGTTCATGATGAAAAGGTATAATAGTAAATGATGAAATAAATGTATCAAATAATTATGGCATAACCCCATAATGTATATGAATGTATGAAAGGCCAAAGAGATTGGTTATGTGTTCTGGAACAATTAATGGAAAATTCATGTTTTTGAGGTTAAGGTTAAGGTTAAGATTCAAAGATATTTTCTAGAAAATGCCGTTGTGCTGGGTAGACTATACAAAGTACTGTGTACGTAAGTGCTGTCTAAGGAGGCTGGAAGTGAGTGGACCTAGCCGGTTCATCCAGTCTTTCCTGGGTACTTACGTAGAATGGTAGTTCTCATGGGGAATTACCAAATCAGTACAGTTAATTTTTGCCAGGATTATCGGTAGGAGAGAATTAATAAAGTTAATATTGCTTCCGTAAGTGTACTCTGAAGGGTCTAAGGAAGGATGTTTCAACTTTCAGTTACTTGGATGTTTAGGAAGGGAAGTTCAAAGCGAATGAAGTAACTTTTGGTTAAAGGTTAAAACTCAAGAGACAAAATCAAACCTCAGATAGTGGGTGTTTCAATATCTTTCCAAGTCATAAACATTTATCATACAACTATTTCTTCAGTCAAGATAAAAAACAGAGATAGTTTTTGAAGTCAACAAGCAAAAATAATATGACCACTAATCAATATACATTTGTTGGACGCAATTTCTAAAAGTTTCATAACATTCTATTTTATATTGGAGGGAAGCCATTTCAACATTTTATCAAAATTTCAAAACTTAAAATGATGAGGATGCAAATCAATATCGACAAAAATTGGGAGGGACTGAGTGAGGCATGCTTGCATCAATGAGGTGGCCCGATGCTTTTCTTGGATTTGATTCAAAATATAAGGTTTCTTTTCTTCTTGTCTCCCACATAGTTTACACACTTGCTCATAAATTGGGATTTGATACAATCATGAAAAACTCAAATTACTTATGAGTCTAAGTGGTAGACCCCAGGTTCTTATTTAGCAACCAATATAACTTAGAAAAACTATTAGTAAAAGAATGAATCCCAAGAACAAACATTAGAGCTTTCTTCTCTAAGACATCTATAGCTTCATTAGCATCTCTTCCAATATGGTTTACAACCACTTCCCAGTCACAACCAAGGAAAGATCTAGTTTCTACGATAATGCTATACTCAGGATGACTATGAGAGGGCCCTTGTTTCAGCTAGCAACCACATCAAGTAAGTCATATTCTAAGATGATTTTCTTGAAGATAGAGTTCTAGGACAACTTCAACCCAATCATGTATGCCCAAAAATACTATCTCCTTCAACAATATTATGCATAAACCCTTGAGCTAATCATCCTCAACTGGCAATCTTATGGGATTTGACCCCTTATCTGTCCTTGAGACCCATTTCATAGGAGTTGGGTCTCTTCCTCTTTTCTTCCCAGATTGACCAGAACCTAAACTTGAACCTGTTGAACCTGAACCGACTATATTCTATTAAAAAAACAACAAATAAAGTTAAGAATATGATATAACTAACCATCCAAAATAGTGAATTAATCTCCCAAATTATAATTTCATTGAGCCACTTGTTTAGAAATTAAGAATCTTAAAACAACACATTATATTCTACTATTTAAACCTTAATGGCCCAACTATCAAACCGTTAGTTTAACTTGAGCCCAATGTACTGCCAAACCAACCAAAAGCCAAGATTTAGTTCTCCTATGGCTTAGTGTACTCTCAAAATAAAAGAAGAGAGCAAATTCATAACTTGAGCTCTACTATCCTAAAGCCTCATTTTAGAGTTTTTCAGCGCCTATTACAATAGTTAAAATATTTAGAAATATAAATGAACAAAACTCAATTCGATTTTCAGCAACCAAACACCTAAAACTCTATAACCCACTTCAGTGAATCACTTGCCTACATACCCACAGTGCGATATTTAAATATTTTATTAAATTATTTAGTCTCTTGTAGCTTTAATCCCAATAAAGAACCAAACCACAAAATAATGAAGAAGTTAAACAGTGACTTACAGCTTTGAAGACAAGAACGACAATGGAGGGAGTTAATGTCGAAGAAAATAGTGAATGACGATGGAGTCACCAAAATCAATTAGAAAATGACAAAAAATGCCTTTCGGCCAGGTATGTGGTGGTGGGGCAGAAAATGGTACCACAAGCGGCTGTGTGAAAAGTAAATCTGAAGCTTACCGAGGATTAGGTTTAGTAAATTTTGTCACTTTTTATGGCAATTTTTATTAAAAACGATGTTAAATATACTTGTAACGATGGTTGTTAATAAAATCGTGGTAAAAAATCTGACATTTACCATATGTGAACTTTATACGATAATTTTATTAGCAAACTCCATTACAAGTATATGTAATGGGGGTTTTTAATAAAATATGCGGTGAAAAGCATTGATTACTATATATTTGAATATAACATATATATTATCTTGAATCCAATAAATTAGACTATAAGCTAGTATGCCAACGATATGTAGTAATTTGTTGCATTATCAATTTATTAGATAAATTAGACTTTTTGATTAATATTTTTTCTCAAAATATGCACACTTTCAATTTTCATTAAAGTACTCATTACTGAATGCGTAGCTAATTAAACTAGGTAAAATTGATGTATTAATTTGTTGAGTTTTGAGCAACTATATGACATCATTTTTAACTATACCAAAATTTTGGGTGAGTTTAGTTATACTGATATCAAACTTTGTACAATATAATAATAGGTTTATTCTTAAGAAAAATATGTACACAATTGATCAAAATAATAATAACTGGCTTTAGAAAATATTCTAATTATTTTGACTATTCCTTACAAAATATTATAATAGACTATTCTTTGCATTTTGTAAAAAATCACATCCCATCCGCTAAGCGCCAAAAAGTATCAAAAAACGAGATAAATGGAAGGTGTGAAGCTTTCAATCAGATGATGAGCAGAGTCATCTGAGTTTTGGAAGTCATTTGGGTCATCTAAAGGGTAGTGGAAATGCTGATGGTTAAGTTGTGGAGATCAAAACAGAGATGATTGAACCTTTCTTGTAGGTTCTCTACCTGCAAGGAGAGCTCTTCAATCGAGTTCTCCAACGTATCCATTCTGTTTATCAATTCTTCCAAACATTTAAGGAGGTATAGAAACGGCGAAGCAGGTATCTAGTCTAGGAGAGAATGCTTATCCTCAAAATCATCACGTGATCTTCTCTATGAACTGGAAGAAAAAGAGCCTGAAGAGGACGCCATTTTAAGAAAGCTAAAAATAAAGTAAGACAAAGATGAGACAAGAGGAAAAATATTGAGGAAAAGGAAGTGGAACAAAAGATACAATGGAAGGGTATTTAAGATTGAGGAAAAGGCAGTTCGTAAGAGGTATCTATTGGCCTTCCCTCATGATGGCTAGAGACGTTGGGAACCGAAGAGGTAAGAGATGTACACTTTCTTTCTGTAGATATGGCGCGAAGGTGGAAAGGCAGAATGATGGACTTATAATTGCAATTTTTTCTAAAAATAGTAGTTATAAGTTCTAGGTGTCACTTTTAACAGTAATTGTATTAAAAAATGCCATAAAAAGTTTTTAAAATACAGATTTATTTACGAATATGCCACCACCTTTTTTATGACATTTTTACTTTTAACTACCATAAAGTAGCACTATGATAAGTATTTTTTCTATGAATGTACACTTGATGAGCAAATAATAACTTAGTAGGTATTTTTTATTTGAGATCTACATATTCTGAAGGTATTTAATTAGGATTTCTCTATTAAAATTTGAAACAACTAATATAAAGACTCAAACAAATAAAGTAACTAAAACTAGCCATAAACTTAAGGTTACTGATGAGGTCGATCTGTCGTCATTTGATCCATCAAAATAATAACAATCGCACCCAATAATATAGTATAAGGTACAACCCTATCGTTCTTCTCAAGGAGTCCTTTTTATTGGAATCCTAGCAAATTGGATGACAAAAATATTGAAACCTGAGTGAAAGTAAAATGGGTTTTGGTTTTGATTGATATTTGATGCAATAAAATAAGGGTGTAGTAAAGTAGATTTTTTTTTTGTATTTTTTATTAAGAGAAAAATGAGTTTGCTTGTGAAAAAAATATGTTGAGAAAGATTCTTGATGATGAAAATGTATCTATCCTTGCTCTTAATTTGATATTGGAGTTTTGAAATCACTAAGTCTTAAATAAGAGACTCAATCGATCGATTGAGTCCAGAGCATTAATAGTTATTGAACTCCTTTGATTAAAGCTAGCTTAAAAACTTTTAATGCACTGTTAAAAACCACTTACTGTGTAATTGAATCAGATGATGAAAATGGCCTCAAATGATCATCGATCGACAAACCATAGACTTCAAGCAATTGAATTAAATATCAACTATCGTTGGTAATAGTCCAATTATCCAAAAATCTAAATTAAAATATTCGTATTAAAATCAACATTCAAATCATCCAAATTCAATTACAAATTCCTAATATGAGAATACTTAATCGATACTTAATCCCAACTCATACAATGAAATCCCTAAATCTAGAAATATCAAAACATGGAACAGGTGCAGATTAAAGTAGAAAACTCCCCAGTGCAGTCCATGAGCTCAAAATATACGGTCCATCACTAAAAGACTAAAGATCTAGCCTCTCATAACTCCTACTGTACTACAATCGATGTCCATATAGGATGACATGAAAAAAATCTATGGAAAGATGGTAGATGTGTGTGTAGGTTATAGAGAGTGTTGAGAGAGAGTCGAGTACTACTTCTTAGCCAAATCTAGTAAAAACCAACCTCCCCTTACGTCTACGGCTTCTGTTTCCTTTTAACATCAGATTGACCTAATAAAAAATACGCAGCTTCACGACTGTCTTCTTTGGTCACGACCAGATACATGTTTTAGTCGTGACCTATAAATGCAGAGAAACTTCCCAGAAGAAATTAGGTCGCGACCTGAGGATACTGTGGTCGCGACTAGAGGCCACAGAAGCTGGTTTCTTGATTTGATTCTCTCTTGTGATTTCTTTTTTGCTCATATTAGTCCTTGGTTATCCTCCAAAGTACCTACAATTCAAAATTAAAGCTCACTGTAAAAGTCCCACCAGTAAAAGAATAACATATATACAGTTTGGAGGAGTTAATTTACCATTTTACCCTTTAAATAGCACATTGCCAAGCACAATCATGTATTACCATAAAAGCACAATTACAGGCATAAAATGAATGGTAAAGTTGTTACAAAACCCTTAAAATATCACAGAGACCATACACAATTTGTGTCTTATCAATTCCCCCACACTTGAACCTTTGTACTCCTGGACAAAGAAATGAATTACACCTCAACTAACGCTATTAAATTAAAGATAACAACATAATCCGCAGTGTAACCTTAAGACAATTAATTCAACATCTTTTGGGAATGCAAAAATGATAATATGAGCAATGCCAAGTAATCAACTACTTAAATGAAATCACCTTAATTGTATGAGGGCAATAGATTCTCTCTAACAATGTAAGTGTTTAGCTCTCTATATCCTCTCATTGTTAGGGTTCTTTCACTCAAATTCAAATTGGCAAATTCCCTACCACATGATTATAATGACTCTAAATCTCATCAACTATATAACACTTATGCAAAGAATCAAGAGGACTTTTAAGGGTGAAATGATAGGGATAGGCCACGTGGAATGGAATATGAAGGATAAAAAGTACTATATGCATTCAACAATGAATATATAGCATGAATCCATGTCTTTAGAGATGTTGAGGTGATAATTGTGCTAATAGGAATTAATAATAGTGCCTTCTTCATTTCTCTCTCTCTTTTTTTGGCACCTTATACATAGAAGATGTAGTACAATATCACAATAATAATTTTTTACATGAATAAAAATTGTATTTCAAAATGATGTTGTAGCATATATGACTTTCTATAAAAATGATGGCAAGAAAAAGTGATGGGCTTAAAGGGGGTGACTACGGATATAATATATAGCGGGCTTGTGTTTGGGATAAAAGGGTTTAGAAATTAATGCCTATATCATATTTAATAATATAAATGAACAAGTAATTCTCAACTTAGAGCTAAGACAAGTTATAGAGGATATAAACCAATTGAATAATCACTCAGTACAAGAATTAAGGCTGAGAATCCTTCCAGCTGAGGTTTTCATCTAAATTGCTCATAAGCTAAAGTCTCAAACAATGTTCATCATTCACTAGGCATTAAAACACTTATCACAACTAAAAATACTCTTAAATGATGATTTAAAAGTTCCAAAGTAATAACTTATAATCATGTAATAATCCCAAATCTAACAGTAAGAACTTAAGTGTCTCCAATTCAATTTCCAAGATTTTCAAAAAATTCAAGAGTGGAAATGGTTTCTATAAACTCTTTATGCAAAAGGTTAAAATATTTTCACACTCAGGTCGCGACTGAAAATAGTGAAGGTCGCGACCAAATTTCATAGTGAGTGCTTGCTATGCACTTACAACAACTAGTCGCGATAAAGAAAGATTATGGTCATGACTGGTTTTCACAGAAAGCATATTAAGTCCAAAATATCATGTCAAGTCATGACCATACAACAGATAGGTTACGACGAAAGACCACAGAGACTACCACTTGATAGTTTTCAAAGCCCAAAACATCTTTTACACTAAAATCTTTTTAGCTAACCATAAAACAGTTTAAAGTGGGGATCCAATTTTCAGCAAAATTTATCACACACTAAGATCAAAAACCAAAAACTTTGTGATGAAAGATTGGATTAATCGAAGAATTTTATATTAATTAGCACAGAAACAAGAACATCTCCCCCACACTTAAACTTGACAGTGTCCTCACTGTCAACAGAATTAAAATAAAAAAAAGGATCACAACAGGGGAGCAATGAGAATCAAGGCATTTGTATTAAGTGAGAGCAATGTACAACCATGATATCAACATGTTTCTCAAGTGCACATCAACCAAATAAAACAAAGAAAAATGCAAAACAACTCTCATGCTACTCATTCCTCTGCTCTGCAGTGCCCTTAGTAGTGCAGTCATCCTTATTCATCTTAGCAGTTACCCCATCATCTTCCCCAGCATCTGTAGCTCTTGCCCTTGATGATTCACCTGGTCCTTCTGGAAAGAATGTAAAGGCAGGGATATTACTCTTGAAAAATGCCTCTTTAAACCCTGGAGGCAAAGCTATATGAAGCAATTGAGCAATCTTAAGAACCAATGGATCAGTGAAATGCTGTCTTCAATATTCCTGGCTCATAATGATTACTCTCTGCTCTTGTAGCTGAGAAGTAACTTTAACCAACTGATCAGATATGGCTGTGAGCTACTCACATAGACTAGAGTTACCTTCAGCAGCCTTTTCCTGAATTGGCTCCTCCTCCAAATTCCCCTCAGCTGCCCTTTTGCCCCCTTTTACACTCCTTAACTCCCCAGCCTTTTTATTGGCCTTCGAGACACTATAACATTTGGTGGTAGAGGGGTCAAGGAAAGAGTCAGTTTTGAGGGTAGGGACCACGTGCTTCTTACACAAATCAGTAATTAAATGAGGAAAGACAAGAAGAGCTGTTACAGAATTGACACAATGGTAAATGGAGTTAGAAATTATGTGGGTGAGGTCTATAGGCTGCTGCCTAATTAGCAAATAAATTAGAATGGCTCTCTCCTCATTAATATCTGAAATATGAGCCTGAGGCATCACATTATAGGTCATAAAGTTGAGCCAACTCTAGCTTTATCATTCATGACTTTACTTTCCAGATATCTCTTTTGACCTCTAATAGTCTATTCTGCTTCTTCCCCCTAAAATGGGTAACACCGTATACCAAAGGACCTCATCTAGATGAATCAACATTTAGAAAGAGTGGGTAGTTTGTAAAAAGATTTAATGTCAAAATCATCAATGAAAAATGCTTTTTCCCTAAATTTAATCCCCAGGGATTCCTCTAAGCTGTGGTAACAACTATAGGTACTCATGTTGCGACTATAATTCAAAGAAAGGTCCATTCTTCTCATAACCATATTAGACGCGACTATATGGTATATAGTCACTACCAATGAAAAATATCACTTCCTAATGCACTCCAAAACATCTCCTAATTCTCCCAAATAATCCAAAATTTCTCTCACAACAAACTAACACACAACTCAATGCAAATTCAGCAGTGAAGCACACAGTCACATTCAAATCATACATTGCAATACAAGGAAACCAAAGATGACAAGATGGGTAAACTATAGCATGCAATTAAGTGTGTAAATAGCTCAGTGAATCAGCAATAAGTAGACAACATATGGACAATACAGGAGTATTATTCAAAATAGAAATAAAGTAAAAATAAACGTTATCCTACTGAATCATCCCTTTCTAATCATTAAACCAACATATCAAACACATATTATGTCATATACCTAATTTTTTTATCTGGTGTGTATATAATATACCTAGTTTAAGGAAAGTGTTGCAATTTAAGGAATTAAAGGATTGAATTGAAAATAATGGAAAGTTCAAGGACCTAAGTAGAATTTATAAAAGTTTTAGGGCCAAAATAGAATTTAGACATAAATGTTGGGCCATTAAGGGTAATTTCAAAAAGTTTAAGGACTTAAATGTAATTTATTAAAAGTTCAAGGGGCAAAAGTGTAATTATGAAGAAATTGAGCCAGAAAAAACCCAAAATTGACCGGGAACATATTAGTCCCAAATTTTACTAGTAAATAAAGAAAATTATTTTGGTCAATTTAATGCAACACAAAATTTTGATTTGAGGTCCCGATGAATTGATATAAATTTCTGAAGTTAGAGAAAATTATTACAGTATTTCTTGGAACCCAGAATCAGATGAAGCTTTATAGTAAATTTCTATAATTAATATGAGAATTTATAAAACTCACAGAGTCAGAAAAAGAATCTTGTAGAATTTTTAATGGGATTTATAGTGGAATAAAATACCCGATAAATATCTTCGAGAGAGGTTTCTTGGGATTTGTGCCATAAAGGTAGTGGACTCATATAAAGGCCCAAAATGGCATCCCAAAGGCCCAGTAAGGTAACTGAGCAGTTATGTGGGCTAGTGTCCAGAGGAACCCTAAAAATACAAAATTACGAAAATACCCATGTGTTGTAATAATGCACAAGAGATGAATGGAGGGCATTTTGGTTATTTTGGACAGGCCAAAATGCCAAGGCAAGTACAGGAATGAGTATTCAGAGTCAGTATATGCCCTGATAAAGTATAAAGATGTGTGAAATGATAATTATGCCCTTATGGTTATTATAGTGCAAGAAAGGGCACCAAGGGTATTTTGGTCATTTCTCAAGGGATGGATAGCAGATAAATACTCAGTCTAACAATGTTAATGATAGAAAAAACCTAAACACTTGTTTTCATAGTAGAATACATATTCTGGAATATTATAAAAATTGGGAACATAAAACAGTCTGGTTTTTGTGAAACTGACCAGATCAGCACCATACTGGGCTGGAATTTTTTCTATCAATATTTTCTCATTATTTGTGCCAAACATAGCCTTCATGATGTCATTAATGAGGCTTCTAGGGTAAGCTTCTTGGAAGGTGGATTATCGACCATTAGATCAAATAATAACCAAAGTAATCTTGGCCTTCCATTTCCCCCCAATGTTTCTATAAATACCCCCCACTTTTAGAATTGATCGACATCTTAGACACCTTAGGGAAACTCTACCAAAATATACATTCAAGAAAGAAAGAAGCATACATCTTGGAGCAACACGAAAGGTAACTAGTTCCTTTGATCTTAGGACTTTATTCTAGCAAGTTTGCTCTTAGTTTTAAGAGGTTTTTGTGACATATTTCCCTTGATGGTGCTGCTGGACATGCTATTCATATGTGATAGGAATATGAGTTTTATGTTATGAATAGTTTAGACAAGCTTAAACAAGCTAGAATAAAGTGGTACTAGTTTGGAAATCCAAGTATGCATGTGAATAGAACTTTGTGTTCTTGACTGCCACTATACTGATCACTGTTTATATGTTAGAATTTCATGATTTTGATGCTTTCAATGTGTTTAAAATGGAAAATTGTGTGGGGATAAAGTAGAGAAACAAGTAGTGGAAGCATTGGAATCAAAATGAGAATTTTTGGAAAATATAGGAGGCATTTCGGTTCTGCATAGTAGCCAAGGATGTGATTTATTTTTGAAATTCTGATTTCATATTTGGATTCTACATGAAAAATTATGTGGAAATGAACCATGAGAATTTATTTCAGCAAGATGGAAGTATAATTCATAAGTTGGACAAAGAATATAATATAGTGAGAACCTGGTCTTGGAATTGTTTTGAAGTTGAGTTGTAACTTGATGTTACTTTGTAATGGCTAGGTTTTGACATTTGTATGGGAAGAAGATTATATCAAGAAGAGTATGACAAGGATAACTTAAGAGGTAGTAAGAATACCTAACTATAATATTATGTTTGTTTGATTGTATGCTTGCTTGTTAGTTATGATCCTTGGTTGAGCTTAAGATGATATTTTGATGATGATGAAGTATGAGTGATTGCAACTCCTTGCAACTAATGTCATGATAATATGAATGTTAGAGTTTGCTTATGTATGTTTACAAAGTGGCTCCCATATCATGATAACATGTTAGGCATTTAATCAAGCATGCATTATTATAGTTTGTATGACTTGCTATTGAGATTTCTATGAAATCTCATTCTTTCCATATACATAACCATGTTATAGGTGCTGGAACATCTCAAGAAAAAAGGGTAAATATGGATGGTTGAACTTGTATAATAAGTTAAGTTGATTACTTGACCTTATGAGATGGTATTGATGCATAGTATATGATATTGTGTATGTATTTTTGAGGCAGTACTCTTATGATGATAGTTTCCACAACTTAACCAACGTATTTTGGAGTGAAATTTGGTATTAAAATAGTTAAGATCTAGAGCTTTAAATGTACACCATGAATACATTAATTGGTTAAGTATTCGATTAATTACGAGTTTTCAATCTGGAACAAGATAAAAACGAGCATCCAGAGGCTGTGAGGTTCATGTGCAAATTTCAAATAGCAAATGAATGAGTTTTTCCACAAAATTTTATGAGTTGAAATTAAACATCTGGATCTTTAAATCCATATATAACACGTATCATTTGGATAAGTGAACAAGGAGAAATGAATTTTTGAATATAAGGTAAGGAAATTGGAACTTCCAGATTTACCAAATAAATAGTATTTTTCAACAAATAAACTAATTTCATTTGGGCAAGGAAGCCTCAATTTCATATTTTTACTTCAAATTTAAATGAAATATATTTCATTAGAAATTGGAACCACCCTATTTTATTTTTTTTAGATTTAGTTATGAATTTTCAAAGTTCAGACTGTATTCTAGAATACCAAATGAACAGTGCCAAGTAAACAGTACCCGAGAACCCTTTTCTTGAAAATTCATATTTCTAAGTTAAAAAGGTATTTAATTGGTACAAGCTACTTCCAATTAAGCATATCTGAGGGTGAAATTAAGGATACGACATATTACATTAGGAAAACTTGTAAAAAGTAAGAGATAGGAAAGGGACAACCTGGCTTCAAGGGGACAAAGCATATTCCTCATAAAGTTTCAAGAGGTGGCCATTTGCCTGGAAGATTTTGCCCGTCGCCTCCTCTTTCAACTTAATCATCCCAAAGTTGTGGACGTTAACAACTGTGTAAGGTCCATCCCAGCTAGTTTTTGAATTTACCATATTTGAACTTGAACCTAGCTCGGTACCTTAACACTCTATCACCCTCTTTAAACTTCTTTCTCAAAATATGAGCATCATGGATTAATTTTGTCCTTTGTTTATAAATTTTAGAGCTACTATAGGCATCCAATCTAATCTTTTCTAGCTATTGAATTTGCAATAACCTCTTTGAACTAGCTTCTACAAGGTCCTTATTGCAAGCTTTCACTGCCCAAAATGTCTTGTACTCTATTTCCACAGGCATATGACAAGCCTTCTCAAAAATCGCCCTATAAGGGGACATGCCTAGAGGGGTTTTAAAAGTTGTTCTGTATGCCCATAAAGCATCGTCAAGCCTTAAGTTCCAATCCTTATTTGATGGCTTAACAATCTTCTCTAGAATATGCTTTATTTCTCTATTAGAAATCTCTGCTAGACCATTAGTTTGATGGTGGTACGGGGTTGAGACTTTATGAGTTACACCATATTTTGCCAATAAGCTATTGATTAACTTATTATAAAAATGGGTGCCTTGATCACTGATTAATGCTTTTAGTACTCCAAATCTATGAAAGATATGAGACCTTAGAAACTTGGAGACTGTTTGGGCATTATCTAGTCTTATAGGGATGGCCTCTACCCACCTAGATAAATAGTCTACAGCTAATAAAATGTAATGAAATCCAGCTAAAGGGGGAAAAGGTCCCATGAAATCTATCCCCAATACATCAAAAATCTCACAAAATAGAATAGGTTGTTGCGGCATTTCATGCCTTTTACTAATCCCCCTAAATCTTTGGCACCTATCATAAGCTCTACAAAAGTCAAAAGCATATTTAAAATGGGAAGGCCAATAGAATCCAGATTCAAGGACCCTACGTACAGTCCTTTTCCCCCCAAAATGACCACCATAAACCCATGAATGGCAAGCTTTTAAAACAGATTTGTGATCTTGGTCTGGGATGAGCACAACGTCCACAGAAAAAGGTTTGTCCCAAATAAAGTATTTTGATTCACTCTTGAGCTTTTGGGCCTGAAATCTAGACAAATGAGAAGGGATTAGGCCAGTTTTAATGAAATTAACTAAATGAGAATACCAAGGTTCTACAATAGCAACCAAACAAAGCGATTGATCAGGGAAAGAATCAAAAATAAGATTAGAACTAAGTATTTCCCTTGTCTCTGTTAGTAACCTACTTCGGTGATCTATAACGTGGTTCACCTTTCCAGCTTAATCTCTCACTTCTATATCGAACTCTTGGAGCAGTAGCATCCATCATATAAGTCTTGGCTTAGATTGAGGTTTATGGAATAAATACTTGACTTCTGCATGATCTGTGTAGACAACAACTTTGTAGTTAATGAGATAAGCTCTGAATTTATCCAAAGCCACGACGATTACAAACAGTTCTTTCTTAGTAGCGGTATAATTAATTTGAGCAGCGTCAAGTATTTTTGACGCATAGGCAATCACTCGCGATAAATTACCTTCCTTTTGACCTATCATAGCTCCCACAGTATAATTTGAAGCATCACATGATAGTTCAAAAGGAAGATCCCAATCTGGTGAAGTTAGAATAGGTGGAGAAATCAACCTATCCTTCAATTTTTCAAAAGCCTCTTTGCAATCAATAGAAAAAACAAATCCAGTGTCTTTTTCCAGAAGCTTTGAGAGTGGCAAAGCAATTTTATTAAAGTATTTGATGAATCTTCTACAAAATCCAACATACCCTAGAAAAGATCTAAGTTCTTTTAAAGTTGTGGGGTAGGGCAACAAGGAAATGAGTTCAATTTTTGCTTTCTCTACCTCAATTCCCTTGCTAGATATAAGATATCCAAGTACTATTCCATGATCAACCATGAAATGGCACTTTTCAAAATTCAAAATCAATTTTTTCTCAACACGTCTAGCAAGGATTATATCAAGGCTCTCTAGACACTCATAAAGGAATTGCCATATACAGTAAAATCATCCATGAACACATCCATGCATTTTTCAATGAAATCAGCAAATATAGAAAGCATACAATGCTGACATGTGCCAGGAGCATTACACAAACCAAATGGCATTATTTTATAAGCATATGTACCAAAGGGACATGTAAATATGGTCTTTTCTTGGTCCTTCGAGTCTATTGGGATCTGGAAATATCCTAAATACCCATATGAGAAATAATAATGACTTTTGCTTGCTAATCTCTTAAGCATTTGATCAATAAAAGGTAAGGGAAAATTATCTTTCCTAGTAGAGTCATTCAACTTCCTATAATCAATACAAATCCTCCATGAATTTTGCACTCTAATAGGTATCAATTCATTATTTTCATTCTTTACTACTGTTAGTTCGCTCTTTTTAGGCACTACATGCACAGGAGATACCCATTCACTATCTGAAATAGTATATATGATTTTTGCCTTTAACAATTTACTAATCTCCTTCCTAACCACGTCAAGGATCAATGGTTTTAATCTCCTTTGGGGTTGTTTAATTGGCTTGGAATCTTCATTCAGTAAAATTCTATGAGTGCAAACAGTGGCATCTATCTCTTTTATGCCAGCTAATTGCCAACCCAAAGCTTCTATATTCTTCCTAAGCATACTTAATAACCTAGACTCTTCACTAACAGTTAAAGAATTAGAAATTATCACTGGCAATTTCGAGTCTGGCTCAAGATAAGCATACTTAAGGTTAGAAGGCAAATCTTTTAGCTCTAATTCTGGGGGTTGAATAATAGAAGAATAGGATAGGGGAAATCATTTAAATTAGAAATAATCCCCTTTATAGATTCTTGGAGGTCTCTCATGTTTAGCTCATTAGGACTTTCCATCTTGCCTTTAATCTCTTTAGGAGTTGCACCAAGCTTAAGTCGGTCCATAGTTGCAACATAGTTGAGATCACTCGCTTTCATACCTGTATCATTATTAGAGATCAAATCATTTAAGAATCTTATAGTATAAGATGTAATTTTGGATTGTGAGTGAGGATAAGTAGAGTTAGAACATATTGGCCCTTTAACCAAAATAGTGGAATGTGGAACTGAGGGCATTAGAAATTCACTGGTGGTATATGATATTTCCAGTCGTGACGTCTCAACATTGTTTTCAACATCTCGTCGCGACACATGTTGACAAATAGCATCTCTGGATGTTTTGGTCGCGACTTGTGAATCCACAGGTCACGACTCAAAGTCTCAAAAGTTGTTAGTTGCGACCAAAAACTTATCTTGTCACGACTTGGTTTCACAGAGAGCCTCTTCCTCAGCAAGTTCATATCTAGTCGCAACTTGGAGCCCTTTGTGTCATGACTTGGGATCACATAAGCTTGACCCCTCTTCATTTATTCCACTTCCAGCTACCAAATTACCTTGTGACCCTGTAAAATCACTCACAAATTCCTTCCCAAAAATATTATCACTGTCAATTGATGAAATCGAATCAAAATTTGATAATGAGAAATCTTGGGAAACTGAAAGCATGCTATTTACATCAAAACAATTGAAACATGATGCATTTCCTTCACAAGAACAAGAAAAAGAATAAACAGAAGAAAGAGATTCAAAATAATCATCATAAGCTCTCAAAGATGAATTTGAATCTTCATGCTCTTGAAATGCTTCATGGGAATTATACAATAGAGAATCATACCTATCATGCAAACTCAATTCATGCTCATCCTTAGTGTCTTCAACAGCATAATCAATGGCATTCAACCCAGCAAAAGCAGAATTATCAAAAGGATATTTCATTGCTTCATTCATATTGAAAGTTACTACATGTTCTTCAACTTCCATTGTAATGGAACTATGCTTCATACTAATAATTGTTTTGGAAGTTTGAAGGAAAGGTCTGCCTAGGATCAAAGTGCTCTCATTCACTAGCTCATTGGACATGTCTAGAACATAAAAATCAGCTGGGAACACTAAGTCCTTGACTTGCACTAGAATATCCTCAAGAATTCCCTTAGGATACCTAATTGATGTATTAGCCAACTGGAGCACTAGACATGTGTCTCTAAGATTATTAATACATAAAGCTAAGTATACTGACCAATGCACTACATTAATAGCAGCCCCTAGATCTAATAACGCTCCCTTGATATAAACCTTCCCTATAGTGTATGGGATTGTGTAAGATCTTGGGTCTTGGCATTTAACTAGTAATTCATCCTTAAAAAGTGATGACACATTAGCACTCACCTGAATTCCCTCAAGAAGCTTAAACTTATTCTTATCAGCGCACAATTCTTTTAAAAATTTAGCATATTTGGGATTTCTCTTGAGAAATTCAACCATAGGAATATTTATTTCTAACTTATTGAAAAGAGTGTAAGCATCTTTTACAAATTCAGGGTCAGTCTTTTTCTTTCCAGCAAAATAAGCTTTAGGAAAAGGGAGATCCTTTATACTTACCTCCTTACCTGTATGCTTAGAGGCTCCTTGCTTGCTCAACTCTGCCTTCTCCTCAGTTTGTTGTCCTTTGTATGCTGGACTTGGCATTATCGCTTCCTCTTCTTGCATCACTTGTATTTCCTCTTGTGCTTATAAGTTCTCTTCTTGGGTTGCCTTCTTAATCATAAGCTACTGTTATTTAAGACTTTCTGATTTCCTAATCTTTATCCTTGACAATAATGAATCTTTAACTTCAAAATCTTCCATATCCTCCTTTGGTGTTTCATCTTCCTTAAAATGCACCTTTCTCCTACTTCTGAGTGATATGGCATTCAGACACTTCGGATTAATAACAGTGTTCAAAGGTATGCTGCCATTGCTCTTTGTTTAGATGTCACTCACTGTATTGGAAACTTGAGTTAAATGACTTGTAATATCCACATTCTTAGAACTTAACTCCTCGAGTTTCCTGTGCATATCCGCATTATCCTTCTACATACTTTGAAGAATTGAAGCTATGGAGGTGAATTGACCGTTATTCTCTTTGAGCTTGTTATCTATATTGGTCATTCTATCATCCATATTATTCATTTGTGCTACCATACTCTTCAACAATTGAGAAGTCTCATCTGGTCTTGAAGCCACTAAAGCATTAGGGTGAGTTGGAACCATAAACCTTGCATTACTTTGGTAGTTGCTTGAGGAAGCACTACTCCCTTGGAATTGGTTTGGCCTATTTTCCTCACTCCTCCACCTAAAATTTGGGTGGTCTCTCTAACCAGGATTAAATATGTTGGAGTATGGGTCTCTCTTCTGGTATTGATGTTTTCTCTCTTGATACATTGATGCTACTTCTTCATACTATCTATCACATATATTTGAAGCATGCATCATTGAACCGTATAACTCACATCCTGTAACTAGTGCTTGTGAGGTTCCTACTGCATGAACTTGCTTCGTAGAGTGTAGTTCTCTTTCAATTAAATTCATCCTCTTTTCCATTTGGTTTCCTAGAGCTGCTATTTCTGTTAAAATCTCATTCGAATTACCTGAAGATGATGTGGGCATTCTCCATGGATCCTTAGTCTGATGGTCTTCATTTGCTATTTTCTGAAATAACTCCCAGATTGCTTGTGGAGTTTTATCTCTCAAATATCCATTTGCTGCTGCATTCAAGGACACCTTATTGTGAGGAAGTAGACCATCAAAGAAAATGTCTACTAAACCAGTCTTCGTGATGTTGTGAGGGGGATATCTAGCCAACAAATTGATCAATCTTGTCCAATATTCATGTAATGACTCTCTATCCTGTTGTAGAATATTTGTAATCTTCTTCTTCATCCGAGTAGTCTTAGAGACCGGGAAGAATTGTTCTAGATATGTTGACTTCAACTAATCCCATGTAAGAGTTGAGAAATGAGTTGGCAGATTGTATAACAACTCCTTAGACTTCCCTTCCATAGTGAAATGGAAACACCTCCTTAAGACGTCATCCAATGTAGTCATTGGAGGCTTCATCGAAGATCAGATCATATGTATGGTTTATAAGTGGCGATGTGGACATTCTCCTGTAAAACCATAAAATTTATGTAATGCTACAATCAAAGCTCCTTTAACTTCAAAATTAGCCTCTTCAGTGTAGAAACCATAAGGATCATAATTCACATGCGAATGATTTATTTTCCTCACACTTCTATTATCTTCTACATTCATTGGTCTTTCGTTTTCTCCTTGTCTATTATGCCCATTATGATTAATCTCAACCATGTTAGGAATTTCTAATGGAATCTTTAAATTAAGTTCAATTTCAGATCCCAGAACACTAAAGGATGAACTAGATTCTATTAATCTCTCCTCTTCTTTAGCTACGAATTTACTAGTTCCTTCTTATCTAAATTCCCTTCTTAGTTTCCTAAGTTGTCTTTCAATTTCAGGTTCAAAAGGCACTAATGGTTCGGTTCTTCTACGCATGCAACACAGAAACAATCAAGAATAGCTAAGCAAGCAATCAGAATTAGACACAGAAGTTCACAATAGAAAATGTCAACTAGTAGTGACACAAGGGTGTTCAGGTCGCGACCCCTCAACACAGAGAGCAAAATTTCTTAAAACTGGTTTTCCAGTCGTGACACAAATGTACTCACGTCGTAACTACATAACACAGAGAGTGATCAAGTACCACAGTAAAGCAATTTGGATACGACATAAATTATTTGTGGTAGCGACTCAATGTCATAGAGAGTGATTTCGCAGAAACTTAGAAAAAATACAAAATGCAATGCAATTAAAAATAACAAAAACTAAAATTAAAAAAATGACTTAGGTAAATAATGGAATTGACAATCAATTACTAAGGAACCAATTACTTGGCTCCTCGATAATGGCGCCATTGATGAGGTCAATTTGTCGTCGTTCGATTCATCAAAATAATAACAATCGCACCCAATAATATAGTATAAGGCATAACCCTATCGTTCTTCTCAAGGAGCCCTTTTTATTGGAATCCTAGCAAATTGGATCACAAAACCATTGAAAACCTGAGTGAAAGTAAAATGGGTTTTGGGTTTAATTGATTTTTGATGCAATAAAATAAAGGTGCAGTAAAGTAAATGTTTTTTTTGTATTTTTGATTAAGAGAAAAATGAGTTGGCTTGTGAAAGAAATATGTTGAGAAACATTATTGATGATAAAAATGTATCTATCCTTGCTCTTAATTTGATATTGAAGTTTTGAAATCACTAAGTCTTAAATAAGAGACTCAATCGATCGATTGAGTCTAGAGCATTAATAGTTATTGAACTTCTTTGATCAAAGCTAACTTAAAAACTTTTAATGCACTGTTAAAAACCACTTAGTGTGTAATTGAATCAGATGATGAAAATACCCTCAAATGATCATTGATCGACAAACCATAGACTTTCAGCAATTAAATTAAATATCAACAATCGTTGGTAATAATCCAATTATCTAGAAATCTAAACTGAAATATTCATATTAAAATCAACATTCAAATCATCCAAATTCAATTACAAATTCCTAATTTGAGAATAATCAATCGATACTCAATCCCTACTCATACAATGAAATCCCTAAATCTAGAAATATCAAAACATGAAAAAGGTGCGGATTAAGGTAGCAAACTCCCCAGTGTAGTCCATGAGCTCAAGATATATGGTCCATCACTAAGAGACTAAAGATCTAGCCTCCCATAACTCCTACTGTACTACAATCGCTGTCCAGATAGGATGCCATGAAGAAAATCTGTGGAAAGATGAAGAAAGATGGTAGATGTGTGTGTAGGTTGTGGAGAGAGTGTTGAGAGAGAGTCGAGTACTGCTTCTTAGCCAAATCTAGCAAAATCCAGTCTCCCCTTGCATCTGTGGCTTCCCTCTCCTTTTAACATTAGATTGACCTAATAAAAAACACGCAGCTTCACGATTGTCTTCTTTGGTCACGACCATATACATATTTTGGTCGCGACTTGTAAATACAGAGAAACTACACAAAAGAAATTAGGTCGCGACCTGAGGACACTTTGGTCACAACTGAAGGCCACAGAAACTGCTTCCTTGATTTGATTCTCTCTTGTGATTTCTTTTCTACTCACATTAGTCCTTGGTTCTCCTCCAAAGTACCTGCAATTCAAAATCAAAGCTCACTGTAAAAGTCCCACCAGTAAAAGAATAACATATATGCAGTTTGAAGAAGTTAATTTACCATTTTACCCTTTAAATAACACATTACCAAGCACAATCATGTATTACCACAAAAGCACAATTACAGGCATAAAATAAATGGTAAAGTTATTACAAAACCGTTAAAATGTCATAGAAACCATACACAATTTGTGTCTTATCAGTTACTAACTAAAGTCATTCTATTGGAAGATTTCAATGACATGTTTCCTTTAGACAGTAATCCATGCGAGTTTTCTTTCCCCTTTTATTAAAAAAAGAAAGATTACTAATTAAACTAACAGTCAATTAGAGGGAAGAAACGATGGATTAGACTTGGGGATTAGAACTATTCTAATGAGCCAATCGTAAGCTAATGAAGTAAGGGTTCTAAAGTACAAGCATATTATTATGCAAATAACCTAGCTAGAGATCTCTAAGATAGATCAATTAACATAAACTTGTTAAAGACATCTAAACTCAATATAATCTAATTTTTATTTATATCAATAAAATAGTCAATTTATCAACTAAGCATTTTAATTCTCAAATAGGAAATTAGACACAAGATACCAATTAAGCCATGAATATGAGTCCCTAACATCAATTCATTTAGCACATAAAGAGCATAAAGAACAAAAATTTCCATATTCAAATACATTCCGAAAACCATGTCTATTCAAACATAAATTCAAACTCAAATCCATTACAAAAGCATAAATCCATAAATATCCAATAAATCTTAATCAAGATTCATTACAATTACATTCCTAGCTAAATCCATCTAAATTTTGATTGAATGTAGATACAAAACTATAAAATGAGTATGAAGGAAATGTCACTTCCCAATCCCAACCCTTGAAGCAAATAAGCACAAATTCTTCTTCCTAAGCTTGCTTCAATGGCACCTCTCTTAAGCCCCTTTAGCTCTTAATCACAAGAATATATACCTAAACTCACAATTTTAAAAAATTCATTGATTTCTTTCCACCAACCAAACACCTTTTTTTAAGGGTTATATAACACCAAATATACTGATCTTATTTCTCATATACATTCAGTATCATAATCTTATTTATGGTACAATTTTATCCATAATTTTTTTAATTTGGTGCAATTTCACCCATAATCTGTTTAATTTGGTGCAATTCTTGGTACTTGAGAAATAATATTATGTGTAAAATTATACCAAATTAAAAAGATTATGGTGAAATTGTACTGAATTAAAAAGATCATAGGTAAAATTGTACCACAAATAAAATTATGATATTAGACGCATATAAGAAATAAAATTAGGATATTAGGTACTATATAACCTTTTTTAATAAAACCAAACAGCTTTTTCTTAAACTACAAATAACCACTACATGGAAGCCACTCTTCCTCTACCTAACATGACATTAATAAAACTAACAATTATCTCTCTTGTGATGTGAGATCGATATTATTAAGTATATTTTTATTTTATTAGAAAAAGGATAGCATTATACTGAAAAAAATTATAACATAAAAAATAACCTCTCATTATAGCAAGCTTTAAATATAAACTATTTTTTTGATAAAATAAATTCAAGCAATTTTAATTTTAATAAATCATAGAAATTCCAATATTCCTTTTTAGCCTAATTGGTGACCAATAATTAGATAGCATGAAACATGGAGTTGAATTAGAAAAGAAAACTCTCTCTCTCTCTCTCTCTCTCTCACACACACACACACACACACACATACACACAAAGAGGTGTTGTGAATAGAGATGATCTAATGGCTAAATAATTCTATAGCTGACTTGAAATATTGGGCTATATATATATAAGTAGAAAACAATTGATGTCATCTGAAAAGAAGAAATTATAGAACGAAATGGAAATTAATTAAATAGATTACAAGCTAATTATCACAAGCTAGGGCTATCTAGCTAGAAGATTGATCATTGGTTGTAATTAAGTTGCCTCCAGTTCTGAATAGCTTGAAACACAGTTTCTTGAACCACTTGTGCATCCATATCGTTAGCTTCTTCATTATCCTCCTGAAACATCATGAATTAATATTTCCCCTGTCAGTGGCTCCACGCAACAGTTAAAAATCACTCATGAAGGTGAGTGAGAGATAGGTAGTGTTTGTCTTTTACATATATTATATACATACTCATCTGGTTTTAAGGCAACTCCAATCACTTTACCAGAACTGAGAGGTGATTAAATCCTTAAATTTGTTTAAAAATGAAAACAATTCAAAATTTTCCCACATTTAAAACCATAAATTTTATCTTGAAAAAAGAGAAAATAAAAATTGCATTAAGCTTTTTTTAGTCAAAAATTGTATTGAACTCTAAAAAGGGACAATAATCTAGAAAAAATGTAAAAGATACAACCACTAATTCGCTCTAGAAAGTGCCTTATATACAATAGGGACGGGACTATGGTTTTCTATTTATGTGAATTTCTGTTTGTGGTTTGTACGTTTATTTTGAAAATATATGTATGTATGTATGTATGTATGTATGTATGTATGTATGTATGTATGTATGTATGTATGTATGTATGTATGTATGTATGTATGTATGTATGTATGTATGTATGTATGTAAATGAATTTGTTTTCATTATTTCACATGATTATTACTTGGACTCCGAGTGCTTCTAAACAAAAGCCGTCCACACAAGTAACCCTAGCGGACAGAACATCGAGGCCCAAATCTTCAAAAGCTTTCAATATGAAAGTCAGCAATCCATGGCAACTCCGTTGGCTGAACACTCTAATCAGAAAACCTCTCTCTCTTTCTTCAACTGTAAGCTTCATTCAGACAAACAATAATAACAATCAGATTTCAAATTAATTAAACATTGCTGCACTCTGCAGTATATTAAAACTATAAGGAAACCAAGTTTTGCAGCTTGATCTTCTACCACGGGCATTGGATCGTAATCAATCATGTCATGTGCTTTAGCGATTACGGCTTGACCTAGTTTTTCCAGATTTCTCTTTAACTCTTCCAATAATACTGAAGCTCTCTCACGCTGCAGAAAGTAACAGATATTATTACTCTAAATATATATGAATGTTATGAAGATGAGGAACTAGATAAGAGCCAGAGAAGATGATATAACTATGATCGTCAAGACATAAAATAGAAGGACAAGAGAGAAGAAAGAAGTTTAAGTAATTACCTCATGGGACTTAGTGATTGAACGAAGAAGCCGTAGGTTTCTACACATGTCTGTTCTCTTGTGGCCCTTGGAAGCCATTCTCTCTCTCTCTCACAAGAATAGCGATTGAAACGAAGCAGCCTTGGAAACGTTAGACGAAAGTTGATGGCTTTTAAAGAGAGCTAGTGATGATTTAGGACAGATTTTTTTTTTATCAAAGTGTCACATGTGTTACAGTTTTGGGATTATCGTTTGACCAACTACTGTTTAATTTTGTCCAGCTACTTGCACTCATTATATGTAAACTATTTTCATCGATCAGCAGCTTTCTAAAAAGTTCGATGATCCGTGGTTAAAATTTATAACGTCATTAACAATCATATATTTTATTGGAAAAATCACTCTTTTTTCACCCTACCCCTCTATTAAATTACCACCTGAATTTCAACTTCATAGCTAGTGAATCCAATGCATATATTGAAATATTAATCTTAATTGTTTAAAACACTTAAGCTTCAAAAATTCAAAGAGAAAAAATAAATCAAAAGAAGAAAATAAAATTGACTAATGTTGGACTCAATCTCTTAAGACGAGGCAGAACTAGCAATACAACATTTAGTAATTTATTTACTATATCTAGTAGTAAGAAAAGAAACGTAAATATACATATTTATAATAATCGTTATTTACCTTTAATTAGTTCTTCCTTTTGTTGTTTAATTACTTGCATAAAATATATGAATTGGGTATAAAATTCCTTTAATATCAATTTATGCTCTAGCATTTTGATAAAATGGTGTTTGTACATTTGTTATAACCCATTATTGATTCTCTTAGAAAATGTTCTTACTTAGCTCCACATAGCTTTATTTTGTATAAATAATATGTTTTTATATTATATTTGATTAGTTAGTTTGAATATAAGCTGGTGAGAGAACTGGTTAGATTAAGCGAATAAAAAATTATACAATAATGTGAAGACATTTATCTCATTCTAAAGCATATAACAAAAGTAATCAGAAATAGACAGTATACATACATACATACATACATACATACATACATACATACATACATACATACATACATACATACATACATACATACATACATACATACATACATACATACATACATACATACATACATACATACATATTAGGTGCTAGCTTTCATGTTTCTAAAAATAAGTAATGTCATATATATGCATTAAATTCAAAAGAGAAAAGTAAAGTCATAATTTTTCTTTTTTGTGAAAGAAAATTTAAGTGAGTTGGCGGGCTTGCAACGTGATCTTCACCAAAATACTTATAAAATTATTTATAGATCAACTATCAATAAGATCATTATATCACTAATGAGATCGAATCGAAGCATTTGTGTGATAAGAATGACATATTTACCAATTGCACCAATATATATTGACAAGCTATAATTTAAATTCTACATCATCTTAAGAGTTCCAATCTCATCTTACCTAAGAATCAACGATGTATTCTCATAAACCTAAAAGAATAAGATACTTGTGTAACATGACCATTTAAGATATTAAACAGAACATGACTACAATTTCTTGGACTATGGAATCTGGACAGGTAAAGCTCAGTGTCAAAAACATGTCACAGCTTCGGGTTCCTTCGTTAAATAGCTCCAAATTTTTCCTCACGGGAAGCGGATTCTCTCTCTCCAAACTATTAGGGTTTTTTGGAATTTTACCCTTAAAATTTAAGAAAACTTTGGTTCTATTATAGGTTTCTTCGCAAAAACGATGCAGCTTGTTAAATTCTTTCCAAGTTCCTCCAAAACTAGTACAGCAAAAGGATTTCAGGTCGTGTCGTGTTCTTCTGTCGTTTCTTTCTGTTTGCTTAGAGAAATTATTAAGATGCTTAAGGAAAAAAGATAACATACGATAACCCAGAATATTAGGTGGCATTTGTTTTTGTTAAATTAAAATCGGAATAGAATTATTAATATTCTTGATTTCTGAATACATATATTATAGGGCTTGACTCTAACCCCTTTTTAATACGATATAGATAAACCCTGGATATTTCTTTATTTTCCATGACGTGTAAATTATTAATCTAGGTCTAGATGTGATTGGCTGGGTGAGTAAGAATTCGACTAATCTCGGTAGAATTTAATTACACTAGGATAAAAAAATAGCTGTTATATATATAGAGAGAGAATATTTCTCACTTAATAAAATTAACGTGGAGAAATCAAAACTTTGAAGAACATGAATTAATATTTGTTGAGCCCATTTACCAGTGATATATGATTGATCAGGATTTCTTATAAGTGAAGATGGCACTTAATTATAAAATTATTGTTGAAGCAATTTTTCGTTAGATCAGGTCACTACAACATGTACCATCAGATAATCAGAATAATACGAATAAGAAAGAAATAAAGAGAAAAATACGGCAAGAAGAAGAGGAAGAGCTCTGAATATTATTGATAGAGTATATTTGTTCACAATGAGTCAAGTGAGTGAATAAAATCTTCCCCTGCCTATGCCTACCCTATCTTTTATCAGTATCCTGTAGGATGCGTGGGCCGTAAAATGACACCCTTCGCGATCTTCGCCATAGTTATTGAGGAGGGGGCGTCAGACGACACTCTTCGAGATCTTCGTCGAGGACCTTGGGGTCTTTGAGGGTGGCATTGTACGATGCCCTCTGAGATCTTCGGTTTGGACCTCGGGGTTGTTGAGGGGGGTCTGAGATTTTTAGGATCCTACCGTCAACCCCCACTATCTAACCGTTGGGGTGGTCATTCGTCCCAATGAACATATCTGTCTGGTACATTAGCCCTGACTATCTCAGAACTATCAATTTGGTGAGTCAAGCCTAACTATCTCGAGATTTCTTGGAGAGATTCCTAGTACTGGCAAGGGTCGTTCCTGCCACCCATCAAATGAGTCATCTAGTGGGTCGTGTAGTAGGTCATACCTGAGGTGACTAGACCGTGTTTGTGAAAGTTTGGCCGTCTCCATATGGGGCTTTCATTTTAGGCCTATGTCGTATGAAGTAGGCCCAAGATTAAGTCCCTCATTCTTCAAGTCCAATGGTTGTTGATTGGAGAATGAAATTGTTACATACAAGGACCATTAGACTTCATTGATGACCATAATGATAGGTAGATAGTAGAAATGAGTGTATGTAGTTTCAAACTTTTTTTAAGTATTGGCATAGTAATGTACTTTGTTTTTGTGTATTCGAACACGTCTATTGACAACCTTTGGTTTGGTGGCATAGGTCTCTGTATGTGATATTTTTATGTGATTCACATAAGGGTAGTGTCAAATTATTTGGCTAAGTAACATGTTCATCATGCAGGAGTCATGTTGTCACGCCCTGAAATTTGGGCAGTGACCAGCACAAAATATGAATAAATTCATATTTCTTAAGCCTTAAACCTTGATTAAAATGTTTAAAATAATAATCATAATATATATTCCATTTTTATAAAAAGGCAAGTCCTCTGTAGGAATTTTGGTATGATTATCTTCGTATAACCAACCTTCTGAAAGTCCAACAACAGGCTATGAATGTTTCAGATCACCTGTAAACATTTTCAATCCTTGATTGCAATGTTCCAAAACATATACATAAGAACTAAGAAGATTGCTTACCTTAAACCTTGATTGCTTTGAACCAAAGTGCCTTGTCTCTTCTTTAGTTTGTTTGAGTTTTCAATCCTCAAGAGTTTCCCCTCTTGTTCTTAACGTAATATGAAGTAATGGAGGGAGGTATTTATAGACAATTTTTAGGGTACTTAGGACTAATCCACCCTTGGAAATGCTAATTATTACAATGACTTAATTCTTCTTCTCATTGGTTGATTTTATGATTAATTAATCTCAATCATCATTAAACTATTTATTATAATATTTTAGTGTAATGAGGCACATGTGATAATTCATTCCTCTTGCTATGCTTGACATGTGGCACAAGTGGGTCCCACATGGAACACCTCACCACACACCTCACATGTCTTGAAACTTCCTCTTTTCTCTTTTTTTTTTTCTAAAAATATCTTAAAACTTTATTTGGCCACAAGACCATTCCTTATCATCTTGGGCTGCTGTAAAATGTCACTTGGGCCCTAAATTGAGTCCAATTGCCATTTGGCTCAATTCCCAAGGCACATCGTATACCGATATCCTTAAATTCTCTTGATTTTTTAAATAAATTCTATGAAATTCTTTTAAGGTTTCTAAAATTTTTAAAAATTCATTCTAATATAAAATAAATTTCCTAAAAATTCTCATAATTTTCTGAGACCCAGAAGTCTAGATAAAAATTTCTTACATTTTCTTTAACCCTTTATCAATGTCCAATTTCACCATAAATTTCATAATTAATTCTACAGGAGTCCTTTTTAACTTTTGTCCATTTCATAAATTCTTATATTATTTATAAGAATTTACTACCAAATTTCATCTGATTCTGAGGTCTAAAAGATACTGTAATAATTTTCCTAACTTTGAAAATTCATATCAATTTATCAGGTCCTCAAATCAGAATTCATTGTTATGTTAAACTGATTAGAATATTTTTCTCTATTTTATGGTAAAATTTGGGACTAAAATACTTTCGGGCAGTTTTGGGCTTTTTCTAGCTCAACTTTCTCATAATTATCATTTTGCCCCTGAACTTTTGAAATTACACTTTAGGCCCTTAACTTTTCATATTTACACTTGATGTTCCAAAGCTTATGTCTACTTCCATTTTGTGCCATGGAACTTTTAGAGTTTTCACTTTAGTCCCTTTCTTTTCTAGAATGACCATTATGCCCTTGAAATTTTTATTAATTGTAATTTAGTCCCTAGACTTTCACTAAATTGTAATTTAGCCCCTTTTTCTTTACAACTTTATACCTTCTCTCTTTCTTTGGCTTAAAACTTATCCTAATCATTATTTTTTCTTTTGATTACCATCAAAATCCCTTCATAACCTCTTTCCTCTATCAATCTTATACAAATAGGAAAAATTTAGGATATTACATTTATACCCCCCTTAAAATAAATTTCGTCCTCAAAATTTAATTAGCACCTTAGTCAAGTAACCTTGGACATATCTCCTCTTAATATCCTTTTTGTTTTGTGACTAAAATATCCTTTTTGTTTTGTGACTAAGGTTTAGGGGTATATTTGAGAATTATTTCTTTCTATTATTCTCTTATCTATATATATCCATCCATTTATGGATAACTCACTATAATGGACTTGTGAGTAATGTCCATTTCTTTCATATATAACCCTTCAGAAATTTGATAAAATTCTGGGGTTTCTTCATTCATTTTACTTCTCAGTATACTCCTCATTACGTAACTTTTACATAAGGGTTATAATCTTTTACTTCTTAGTTCTCTAGGTGTTTATACTAACTTCCCAGTGATCACCCATCATTATATTACCCTTGCTCGAGCATGCTTAACTTTTGTATACTTATGGGTTAACTCCTGATTATAATCTATAGGATCATAGGTCATTGCCTATTCCTACTTATATAATCATATTCTTCCATTATATTGCCTTAGACCCTCTTTCTTTACTCTTTGTTGAGTCTATACAGTTCTTATTCTGTTTAGTCTCCTTTTAGGGACTTAATTACTTGCTTACATTTGGTCCCTTATATGTTTCTATGGGATTTTTCTCTTATTTTCTTCAGACATGCTTCCTACAGGCTTATGATTACTTTGTACTCAAGACTAAAAAATTTTAATTATTAACTTTAACTCCTTCATTGTGTAAGAAAATTCTAAGTATAGTCTATATAGTAAGATTTATCCAAGAAAATGTCATAGGTACTCTCTCTGTATGAGTTAATCAACTTGTGAGGGTTTATGCCTGAAGTTCATCCTTGGTAATTATCTTCCTAAAGAAATACTGTGGTCACCAATTTCCATGGTTCACCTTCCTCTTTTCCTCAAGCTAGGTTGATTCGGAATCACCCATAATCTTCCTAACCTTTTTCAGGATTTACCAAATCCCGAAATAATGTTTCGGTGAAAACCATGTTAGGAACATATCACAGTTTTCTGGAAGATTTAAAACCAATGGACTAAGTCATAAGGATAGCCACTTCCACTTATTGATAACTCAATTGATAGTTCTCCAAGACAATTTATAAAAACTACTATTATCTAACTAGACTTTACTCATTTCCTTTATCACTCAGGAGTTCCTCATATAATTTCCATCTTTCTAATCATAACTTTGCTTTCTTTCTATAACATCATTCTCTTTTATGGCTCTGCGTAGAGCTACTGAGGAATTATCTCATCTCATCTGGTGGACACGGCTCTATCACAAGCTATAATGTCCATCTCTTTAAAATGGTTCTATCTCAAGAGCATCTGGTTCTATTTCATGAGTAATATCATTCATTGCATAGATGCTACTCTTTTTCAGAGCTACAACATCAATTTCATAATTGTATCTCATTTCATGTTCATGGGACATCATTTATATGTCATATTTCTATTAAAAGAATATGTCCTGAGTACTGTAATCAAATGTCTATAGGTATGCCTCTAATATCTTTCTAATTTAACATTCTAGCAACTTCTTTGCTTTAACTCTTTGTTTAACTAACTATTGTCATCTCATAGCAGACTCTTATTTATGATCTTAAACTCAATCCTAATTTCTTCCCTACTTCTATCTATTCCACTCACATTTATCTTCTCAGGATAATAATCATTTCTATATCATACAAATATAATTTAGAGTAACATAGAATGTGCATGCCAGACTTACAATTTAAATATGTAATTGTTCTTATGCCAATGAGAATAGAGTATGAATGTTAATTCAACTCATACCTTGAATCAACTTAGGTAACCTTATCGTCTCTTCACTATTCAAGGCAAATACTCTCCCCTGGTGTTGAGATTTGTCACTTGTGACATTTCGCGGACACTTCTTGGCATAATATCCTGGCTCACCACATCTATAACAAACTCCTTGACCTATTAAACAAGGCCTACCTCTGTGGTTCTTACCATAGATTTCACACATGTTCATGTTCTGCATTGATTGCATGTTACCTCTTCCTGACCAACCTCTCTTATTAGTAGCTCTCTGTCCATAATTTGATCTGAATCACTTCCTATTACCACCGACTGAGGCTGACGGTCCTATTAGAACCATTCTAATTGGAGGTATCGTAATAGGTGCGTCTTTTGGGCACTCAGGGTATGGCAGGCTATTCTCTGTAATTCTACATGCTTCAACCGCTTTATTAAATTTTTGTATTTTTCTAGGCAAAATCTTTCTCTTAATGAAGAATTCAGTCCTCGAGTTAATTTCCCTGTCATCCATCTCTCATCGCTCATATGATTCAGATATGTAGAATAGCGAGAGAGGCAGATAAATTTGGCTAAGTAGTCATCAAATGGTTCCTTCTTACCCTATTTTAACATCAAGAACTCAACCTCGCGCTCATCCCTTACGGACTGAGGAAAATACTTTTCGTAGAATTGTTCAAGAAAGATCTCCCATGTAAGAGGGGTATTCTTTGCTCACAGAATAATCTCTAAATTTCTCCACCACCGGTCAGCATCTTTTTCTAACTTATATATAGCCATTTGCACTTTTTGCTCTGAAAGACAGTTGAGAACCTTAAAATTTGTCTCTAAATGATTCACCCAATCCTCTGCAGTTTGAACATCAAAGACTCCCTCAAATGCAGGTGGATTGTGCCTGCAGAATTATTCTGTCCATGTTTGTATACTTTCCTGCTCTACTGTAGACCCCTATTGTCTATCTAATCCTATTCCAACCTGTCCTTGGCCAGATTGTGGTTCCTCGATGACTCCTTCTTCTGTTCGTCGTATATTAGCAATAGCTGCTGTCACTGCTGCTACTATAGCAACATCTCTTTCATGATCCTGACGTGCTTGCATCTCTCGAACTTCATCCATTACCCGTTGTTGTTGCTCTAGCCTATCCATAATAATTTGCATAGGGTCTACTTGGTTGCTAGTCCTATCATTATGAGGCTCTGCAACTTGAGGTCTAACTGTCTACGAGTATTAACCATTGTTTCTATTAACTCTAGTCTATATTTGAGAAAAACACAATCAAATGTATGTATAATAACTTTCATCTATTCATTGTCAAACATATATACATACAGTAGAACAATATTCATGCATATTAGCAAACCATATTCACATATCACATACATACATATGCAAACCATAGTCAATTGTTTCCTACAAAACATATGGAGTAGATCATTATCATATAATATACCTCAAGCAACCTAGGTCTCATTTTACCTATATTTCTAAACAAACATTGACCTTCTAACTCAGGTCCTTTTTTCAGAAAGAACTAGCCACACATATTGCTTTATGCTGTGGATCCATTCCTGGATATTGCTTGGAGGGTTGTGCTCAATGTACTCTCTGAAACTTGAATGCCATGTCATCGTATATGGAAGTATCTGACTCACCATAAGCTCATCCCACTCTGGTATAGCGTATACTCGGTCAAGATTAGTACCTAAACTTTTATAGCAAAAATAAAGTCTTGACTCTGCCTCCAGAAAAGTCAGTTATACTGTTTGGTCTTGATTCTGGCTTCTATCCAATCCATTGCCTAACTCTAATAATTTGTTCTCCACAACTTTCTTGACTCCCATCCAGTCATCAGCACCTTCCACCTAATGAAAGAAATATTCCCTTGGCCTTGCCCTATTTGGTTCTGCTTGCTCAGCTTCAAGAACGTAGAACGTCGGAAGTAATGGCCTACTTGGACTAGGGATGCCAAACTGAAGTAAGTCAACAAAACCATATAGAGTAGGGTTTGGATAATAAGGTGGTGACACTACTGGATACCATGGTTGGAACTTTGGATATAAGCAAACCCAATCTAAGAAATCATCATTATCTAAAATAAACTCCTCTGGACATATTGGTTCAGGATATGGATTGCCATACTCATATAATAGGATTGCAGATGGAACACTATAATTTAGCTCAGCATAAATACCTGACTCAGCATCAGTAAGAAAAGCTACAGAAATAGGCACTATATCTACTGGCTCTCCGAACTGCATGTTCGATCCTTTGGAAGACTGTCTGGATCCTACTAACATTGGCTGTTTGTTATTGAAGGATTCCTCCTCTAATGAGGTATCTGTAAGATCTGGGTCTTCTTCACCTACTTCCTTAGGAAAGGAATCACCCTGGTTTATTGAGGGAATAAAGTTCTGCCTATGAACAATGATAAGACATATTTTGTATATGGTTTTTATGACAATTTTGAGAGTTTTATAATAACTTTACCATTTATTTCATGCCTTAAATTGTACTTTTGTGTATTACATGATTGTGCGTGGCAATATGCTAATTAAAGGGTAGAATGGTAAAATAACTCTTCCAAACTGCATATATTCGGTTATCTACTGATCTGGGCTTTTACAGTGAGCTTTTATGTTGAATTGCAGGTACTTTGGAAGAGAACAAGGACCAGGAAAGAAATCAAAAGACAATGAAAGTGGAACCACGCCTCTGTGCTATTTAGTCGCAACCACAGAGTCCTAAGGTCACGACCCATAATTCTTTTGGAAGATTCTCATTGTTCATAGGTCACGACCAAAACGTGTATCTGATCGCTACTAATAGTACAAAATCGATGAAGCTGTGTGCTTTGGATTAGGTCATGCTGTTATAAGAAGAGAGGGAGGATGCCGTCAAGGAGGAGGAGGATTTTTGGACCTGATTAGGCTAAGAAACAGTACTCGAGCAATCTCTACATGTTGGAGATTGTGCCCTAGGGGCCAATCATTACCTTATGAACATTGTTGATTTATGAATTTCTTAATTATGTTATCATATTATTTGCATGTTTACTAAGATGACAATCCTTGGATAACTCGTGATCTTATCCTAAATGTCCCTGGTCGGTCATCTATACAGGAGCAGAGATGAAATAAGACCAGTATGACTTTGAAGATATATAGAGATATAAATCAAAGTCATAGGCACATGTAAGAGTACAGGGTGTCGGACCGACCCGCTATGAGAGAGCTGCATGGGTAAAGTCATAAGCTTCTCTCATATACAAGCCATGTCACTATGCCCTTTGACCTGAGATCATCATGGATTCCTACATGACGAACGCTCAGCTTTGACCTAGTCAAAAGTCACTTTTGACCGAGTGATCATAAAGGCTATGTTCGGGCTTAGTGGTTTTTCATGCGGAGGAATGTGAATGGTCAAGATGGAATTTGTCCCTCACATTCGTAGAGAGATATTCTGGGGCCCTCGATGAGTGAGTCTGAGAAATGTATGGCCATACTGTAATGGAAGGGTAGTTCCATTACTAACGTCAGACTACTCAGGGATCGAGAAAGTAACGGTCAGGAATAGGAGGATGACGTTCACATGCCTCATCCATGACCGAAATATCGTGTGACAAAAGGGACGTGATATGGTTGTATGAAAGGTAACATCGTTCATCGATCCTCATATGTTTTGGGTAGTCGTAATGTCTTGCTAGAGGCCGCTTACGACTTGTGGGTTAATATAGTAACTGGCCCACTGCCAACTTCATATGGGCCTACAGGGTCACACACAAAATAGCCCAACTAGAGCTGTGATGTCCAAATTCATTGAACCTAAGAGATGTCTAGATTCAATGAATAGTCTATGGTGGATTTATATATTTTATATATATAAATTTGTATATATATATTATATATATAATATAAGAGATATTTGCAAGATTTAATTTATAAGGATAAATTAAATTTTTATCACTTTTGAATTTGAATTTAAATGGATATGATCTATTTGAATTTGAAATTCAAATTGATAAGATATCTCAAATTTGATTTATGAGAATAAATCAAATATAATTTCGTCTTATCTTTATTTTAAATTAAATAAATAGGTGAATTAAATCTGTGAGACGGATTTAATAAAAATCCTATTTATTTAATTTGTTTCTTATCAAATTATGTAATATATGATATTGTATTAATTTCAGAGTTAATATAAGATTAATTCTGAAGCCCAGCCCAATTAGAAGCCCGATAGTATCCTATATATTTGACATTAGGAGCTAGGGTTCTACACAATACACAACACAACTCACAAGAGAAAAAGGGGCAGGAGAGTGCAAAAGGTTTGTAGATAAGAAACTGCCGGAATAGAGACGGTGAGGATGGAATCTTGAGAAAACCCTAGAGGGACAAGAGGCGCTAGCACGTCGTTCGTGGTTAGAACGTTGTTCGTGTGGATACCGGTAGAGGAAGCCGATCTGAGTTGTCGACTTCTTGTGATTGAGAAGAGAGCAGTACGATGACGAGTCTCGACTTGCAGACACAAAGGTCGCGACTAATGTAACATCCCGATTTTTGGGTCTAGGAGAACTAGGAGGTAGTCTGATATGTGCAGGCTGCTAAACCCGTAGTCCCAGGGTAGTAATCTGATATGGGCAGATTACTTACCTGTATTTTATAGGAATCCGAGGGATGAGTTAAGTCCTTCAGGATTTAAAGATGAGTTAAGTCTTTAACCTATAGAATCGGGACAGTTCACCTAGGTTCAAAATGAGGAATGTGAGGAATATCCTAAGTTTTAAGCCTAGGAATTCTGCAGGTAGCTTGATATGGGCTGGCTCCTGTGTAAGATAACCTGATATGGGCGGGTTATCGAGCCTTTCAATTAACAATGACTCCCGAAGAGTTTAGGGGATGAATTATTGAAAGAGAATTTCTAGACCTTAAGATGAGGGATGAGAAGATGAGGTTAAGATGCCAGAAAGAGAATGCAGGGGCATAATCGTAATTATGGGAAAGATCGGGCTGGTAGCCGATGAGTACCATATTTTGCCAAAAATAGAGAAAATTATGCTGATCATTTCACTGAACTGTGAAATGTGCATATGAGGTCCTTATGAGTATGAAAGAATTAGAGATGTGACCAAGGGTAAAATGGTCATTTTAAAAATTGTGCGCGCGAGCGTACTTTCAGGCCAAAACAGCCCGGTCCGGATAAAATATCTGAAAATACCGGGAGATAGAGAAAAGGATTCCGGGTTGAATGAGGAGTCACGGAATTTTGATTTGAGGTCCCGATTTTTCTGTAAAAATTCGGGAAGATGGGAATTTACAGTTATAATCGGTAAAGGAAGAGCAGTCCGAATGGAGATGATCGGACTGTGGCCAGACGCCATACAGTATTTTTTAAGACCCACAGTGACACCAGGGAAGGCCCAGGCCCATAATATCAGTTCAATGGTAAAAGGGGCCGGTGTCCGGGAAAAAGGTGCAAAATGACGAAAATGCCCTTATGTTATAGAATAACTGAAGAATGAGTAAAGGGTATTTTGGTCATTTGACTAAGGTTAGTTAGTCCAGAAGGGTATCTGGATAGTTGACCAGGGTCAGAGAATACTCTGGTAAGATGTGAAAAGACAATAATGCCCCTAGACCTAGTAAAGTAAAGAATGAGAGACTGAGGGCATTTTGGTAATTTGCCAAGGGGTGTTTCTTGGGAATCGGGCCATCAGAGTACTTGGGCTGGATCAGAGACCCAAGATGATATTCCTAGGCCCAAAACGTAGCCCAGCATAAATGTGAGAAAAAGTGACATTAAAATAATGATTTAGTGACTTTTCAGTAAAGTAAAGTTACTCGGTTGGCAAGATAACCGAGGAGGTGATCAGATAAAGTCCGGGACTTATCTGGAGGTCATGGGATGGCGTGAAAGGTCCCTTCCAGGCGCCCCATGGCACTGGTCTAGAGGGAGGATGTTTCAACTAAAATGGGCATCTGAACGTCATAAATCCGAAAAGAGGAGAAAGGTCGCGACTTGAAGCTGACGAGGTCGCGACTATAAACTCTAGAGATGTCCGGTTGCGACAAGAAGCTTAGGAGGTCGCGACTAACAACTCCAGAGGCGACAGGTCACGACGAGAAGCTGAGGAGGTCACGACTAACAACCCCAGAGGCGACAGGTCGTGACGGGAAGACGAGTAGGTCGCGACTGAAAGTTCCAGAGGCGAAGAGTCGTGACTAGTGGACACTGAGGTCGCGACTGTAGCTCGAATACCGAAGGTAACAATTCTTTCTCCTTGAATTAAACACATTCGGTAGATCCTGGCAGGGAATGAAAAAAATTTTAAAGTTAATTTCCACTGCGTGTCTTCCAATTCCCTTCAGTGGTATTAGAGCCATGCCGTTTTGTGTTTAAGTTAGGTTTGATTGTTGATACATGTGATATATGTTAGACTTCTTAGCTGATTATATGATAACATGCGAGATATGTATGACATATACGGAATCCGAAAGGAAACTGAAATCGGTGGTGTATGTTAATTGATTTGATCAATTAATATTAATGGGGTCTAAGGAAATAGAATTAAGATTCTTGATCAATTAATATTAGCGGGACTGCCGTGGCTACCTGTTCGTAGCGCAACATAATCGTAAGATATACGGCTTTCTTGATGTATGAATGTTTTGAAACATTTATTGCCCTTCAAATAGTATGAATTTTGATTCTTGAATATTTGGGTATGGTGAACAATATGGCTCTAGATTACAAGTGTTATAATTTTTCTAAATACGGCCTGCGTGTCGTGCCTTCCTCTAATGACTCTCGTTGTACATTCTCTTCTCATCTCACTCCCCTCGAATGTTAAAACGAGGTTTCCTTATGTAATTTTTCTATTCTAATTAGACAGCTCCTCTCATTGGCTTGAGGGGACTTAGGATAGGTGAGCCATATTGTATCACGTTTAAGATTATGCACCTTATGGTTATATCACTGCATGTATGTTTTATATGCATAATACTGGTATGAGATACAATCGAGATACATGCAAACCGGATAGTTAATTAAACCCTCTAAAAGAAATCTTAAGTCATATGCCGTCAATTAATGAACACTTGTCAAAACCTCGATCGCTCATTTGTAGGCTCCACCAAAGTGGGTGAATTTGAGTTATCTTGGGGAGATAAGCAAGAGTAATGGTGCTACTCTTATGTTTGTTATTGTTTGACTTAATTGAGATTATCAAAACGGTTTTAGGTCTCAAGGCATTAGATGGGATTAAAACATACCGGATCATATGATGATGGAATCCCATAAATATCTAAGAGTTACATTTGATGTAATTGATAAAGTTGTTATCTACCTAAATAACTTAAAGTTGAGCATCCTGCCAAAGCGGACTCAAGTTTAAGCTAAATATGGATCTTAGCCCACTAATTATTACATTGAGGGTTATTTTATTCAGTGGGAGATTGCTAATTCACTTTCATATTTTAATTGTAGAATCATGACGACTAGTTATACTGATACATTATCGTTGCGATCTGTCCTTAAGAAGGACAAACTTAATGGGACAAACTTTCTTGACTGGTTCAGGAACTTGAGAATTGTTCTCAAGTAGGAAAGAAAAGTATATGTCCTAGATCAACCCATTCCTGAGGAGCCAGCAGCCAATGCTCCTAGAGCTCAGAGAGATTCTTATGCAAAGCATAAGGAAGACTCTGTCGATGTGGGATGCTTGATGCTTGCCACCATGGTTCCGGAGCTCCAAAGAGATCTGGAACACATTGAGGCTTATGAGATGATTGTGCATCTTAAGGAAATGTTCCAGCAACAAGCAAGGCAAGAGAGGTATGAGACCACTAAGGCCTTACATTCTTGCAAGATGGCTGAAGGTGCATCAGTAAGTACTCATGTCTTAAAGATGAAAGGGTACATTGATCACCTCGAGAGGCATGGATTTCCCATGAGCCAGGAGTTAGCTACAGATTTGATTTTGAACTCACTCCTGGAAAGTTATGACCAGTTTGTCATGAACTACAACATGAACAACATGGAGAAATCGATTTCTGAACTGTATGGGATGCTTAAAACTACTGAGCCGACTGTTAAGAAGAAGCCCAGCACAGTTTTGATGGTTCAAAAAGGAAAGGGTATAAAAAGAAAGGCAAGGGCAAGGGGAAGGGTCAAGGCTCATCTGGTAAGACCAAAGAGTCAGGCAAGCCCGAAACCAAGCCTGCACCAAAGAAGGCAAAGCCTCCAAAGGAAGGAGTTTGTTTCTTTTGCAATGAACCGGGTCATTGGAAGAGGAACTGCAAACTCTACCTTGAAGATCTGAAAAAGAACAAGAAGGATAGCGGGGCTATCGCTTCAGGTATTTATGTTATAGACATTTATCTCTCTACTTACACTACATGGGTATTAGATACTGCATGTGGTTCTCACAGTTGTACAAATGTGCAGGGCCTAAAGGATAGTAGAAAGTTGAATAAGGGCGAAGTTGACCTACGAGTTGGAAACAGAGCAAAGGTTGCTGCTTTAGCTATAGGCACTTATGAATTAGTTCTGCCCACTGGGATTTTGTTAGTTTTGAACAATTGCTATTATGTTCCTGCTTTGAGTAGTAACATTGTTTCTCTTTCTTATTTGGATAAGGAATGTTACACTTCCATTGCTGGGAATGGTAGATGTTCTATTTATCATAATGATGTTTTCTATGCTCATGGTTATTTGCATGTTGATCATTACATATTAAACTTGGAACAACCCAGTCATGGAAATATCTATAACATAACCGCCAAAAGGGTCAAACCAAATGATTTGAATCCAACATACCTTAGGCACTGTCGTCTGGGCCACACAAATGAGAAACGTATTTCTAAACTCCATAAAGATGGATTTCTCAACTCATTTGATTTTGAATCATATGATACTTGTGAATCTTGTTTGTTAGGAAAGTTGACAAAGTCACCTTTCACTGGGCACAGTGAGAGGGCCACTGATTTGTTGGGCCTCATATATACAGATGTGTGTGGACCGATGAATACAAATGCCAGAAGAGGTTATTCGTACTTCATCACATTCATAGATGATTTCAGTAGATATGACTACGTCTATCTAATGAAACATAAATCCGAATCTTTTGAAGGGTTCAAAATATTTCAAAATGAAGTACAAAACCAGCTTGGCAAAAGAATTAAAGTCCTTTGATCTGATCGAGGTGGTAAATATTTGAGCCAAGAGTTTATCGATCATCTTAGGAATTGTAGGATAGTCTCACAATTGACTCCTCCAGGAACACCACAGTGGAATGGCATTTCTGAACGGAGGAATCAAACACTATTGGATATGGTTCGATCCATGATGAGTTTTATAATTCTTCCACCGTCCTTTTAGGGCCACGCCCTAGAGACAGCTATGTTCACACTGAATCGTGTTCCATCTAAGGCAGTTGAAAAGACTCCGTATGAGATATGGATTGGGAGGAAACCTAGTTTGCCTTTTCTCAAGATTTGGGGATGTGAGGTCTATGTTAAGCAACAAGCCTCAGATAAGTTAGCGCCCAAATCTTCAAAGTCCATCTAAGGCAGTTGAAAAGACTCCATATGAGATATGGACTGGGAGAAAACCTAGTTTGTCTTTTCTCAAGATTTGGGGATGTGAGGTCTATGTTAAGCAACAAGCCTCAGATAAGTTAGTGAAACATCCTCCCTTAGACTCTTCAGAGTACACTTGCGAAAGCAATATTAGCTTGATTATATCTTAACTTAAGCCCAGAAATTCAAAATTTTACTCTTAAGTTCCTTATTCTGGACCTTTAATTTGTAAATTAATTTATCTCGTTCTGCACATCCAAATGAGGCTTATTACCTATCCACATAATGCCCCAGATGTGTACAACTAGCCTGCCAAATTTCATATCCAAACTCCTTCGTTTACTAGGTCAAACTGAGGTCAGAGCACTGCTACCTCAAGACCTGCGAATTTCTCCCTTAATTCCCCATTCACAAATTGAACATGCCAAACAATATTTATTATTGAATAACAAAATGTCATACAACAAAGCATACACCAAATTCTCATCTTCTTATCCTTCATCTTAAGTTCTAGAAATTCTCTTTCAATAACTCATCCCCTAAACTCTTCGGGAGTCATCGTTAATTGAAAAGCTCGACAACCCGCCCATATCAGGTTATCTTACACAGGAGCCAGCCCATATCAAGCTTCCTGCAGAATTCCTAGGCTTAAGACTTAGGATATTCCTCACATTCCTCATTTTGAACCTAGGCGAACTGTCCCGATTCTGTAGGTTAAAGACTTAACTTATCTTTACATCCTGAAGGACTTAGCTCATCCCTCGGATCCTACAAAATACAGGTAAGTGATCCGCCCATATCAGATTACTACCCTGGGACTACGGTTTTAGCAGCCTGCCCATATCAGACTACTTCCCAGTTCTCCTAGACCAAAAATCGGGATGTTACAATTCTCCTCCCCTTTTAAAAATTTCGTCCTCGAAATTTTAAGTGATACCTCATCTTTCCTGAAGAGAACTTCTTACTGATCTATACAGCTATGTGATTCTTATAACACAGTCATATATATAACTAGTAAGATCATCCCTCTCTGTCTTATCCTCACTCTAGTGATGGTCTAGAGGAGCAACAGCTTGGTCCCAGACCTTCCACATGGATTCTTAGCAACTAACATCTTTCATTATAGTTGCTTACAGCTATCCATGTTCTAACCCCTCATACAGCAACCTCATCACTGAGTTAAGACATATTTATTATCTTACTAATTATTTCTCATGACTCGTTACAATAACCACATTCTCTAGATCAGAAAGGAACTCTTCATTAATCACATTATTTACATCTAGGCATACAGTTCTTACAGCTAAGTCACCCTTACAGCTATGGTTCTTCTTAACCATTCTTAGGGTCGACCTCAGGGGATTTGGAGACTCTGTTTGAAAAAATGGAAAATACTCTTCCTGTTGTCTTTGGCCTAGGGATGTCAGCATTCTTATGGCAAACTCTTGCAAAGTGACCCTTCTCACCACAAATGAAACAGCCGCTTTGCCCTGCTCGACACTCCCTTGTGCCGTGGTTCTTTCCACATCTTTGACATCTTTGTCCTCCAACCTGATCCTTACCTTGATCAATCCTCTGCCTAAACTGTTGCCTCTTTCTCTTGTTATTATTATTATTGGCTTCATAATTTGAGCTACCTCCCAGAGTGCTCCTAGCCAATGCTTCTTTACCTCTTGCCTCTGACTTAGTTACTTCCTTGCTCCTTACGCTGTTCCCGGTTGCTGCATGATTGTTCATATTTCTTTCTGTCAATCTGCAGACTTCTACCGCTCTATTAAACTGCGTAAGTTGCTGAGGAATTATTCTTTCTTTTAGGGCACTACTCAGACCCTCTACTAATCTCTTTGTCGACTATTCTTCGTCCTCCATTCTTCTAAGGTATGTGGAATAGTATGACAATCGGAGATACTTAGCCAAATACTCATCGAATGGCTCTTTCTCTCCTTGCTTCAGAGTAAGGAACTCAACTTCCTTCGCGTCCCTCACTGGCTGGGGAAAGTATTTTTCCCTAAACTGACCCAGAAACATTTCCCATGTAACTGGGATTCCTTTTACTCGAAGAATAAGCTCGGTATTCCTCCACCATCTTCGCGCATCCTTCTCTAGCTTAAAAATGGCCAGCCGGGCTTTTCTTCCTGATGGGCAATCCAGCACCTCAAAAATCTTCTCAAGCTGATCTATCCAATCCTCAGCTACTTGGACGTCAAATGTCCCTTTAAACGCCGGAGGATTGTACTTTTGGAACCGCTCCATCCATTGCTGAATGCTATTAGGATCTGTCATTGGATCCTCTATTCTCGACTGCTCATTGTTCGGAGGAATTCCTGATATTCCTTCTGCTGGTCTATCAGGGGTTTGCAATTGATTAACTATAGCTGTAAGAGTAGCTATAGTGGCATCTCTTTCTTGATCTCGGCGAACTTATTCCGCCCTTATTTCTTCCATCATCCTCTACTGCTGTTCTAGCCTAGCAAGGATAACTTGCATAGGATTTACCTCATTGGAGTTGCCAGCTTCCTCTACGTGTGGCTCCTCCACTTGAATTCTACGTCCTCGTCTCGTGTTCACCATCTGGTTCCTTGTCAATCAGAAAAGAAAAGTGAACACATAACATTATACTATTTACTCATCTAGGGGTTTTTACCTCCACTGGGCTTTTCTAAACCTCCATGTACTCTAGGGAAATAACCTTTCTAAATCATAGCATCACTAAGCCAGAACCTTCTGTTCTGTGTTAGAATCCTGTCTGGTTTATGCCAGAATCTATTGCTCTGATACCAAAATGAAACATCCTCCCTTAGACTCTTCAGAGTACACTTGCGGAAGCAATATTAGCTTGATTATATCTTAACTTAAGCCCAGAAATTCAAAATTTTACTCTTAAGTTCCTTATTCTGGACCTTTAATTTGTAAATTAATTTATGTCATTTTGCACATCCAAATGAGGCTTATTACCTATCCACATAATGCCCCAGATGTGTACAACTGGCCTGCCAAATTTCATAGCCAAACTCCTTCGTTTACTAGGTCAAACTGAGGTCAGAGCACTGCTACCTCAAGACCTGCGAGTTTCTCACTTAATTCCCCATTCACAAATTGAACATGCCAAACAATATTTATTATTGAATAACAAAATGTCATACCACAAAGCATACACCAAATTCTCATCTTCTTATTCTTCATCTTAAGTTCTAGAAATTCTCTTTCAATAACTCATCCCCTAAACTCTTCGGGAGTCATCGTTAATTGAAAAGCTCGACAACCCGCCCATATCAGGTTATCTTACACAGGAGCCAGCCCATATCAAGCTTCCTGCAGAATTCCTGGGCTTAAGACTTAGGATATTCCTCACATTCCTCATTTTGAACCTAGGCGAACTATCCCGATTCTGTAGGTTAAAGACTTAACTCATCTTTACATCCTGAAGGACTTAGCTCATCCCTCGGATCCTACAAAATATAGGTAAGCGATCCGCCCATATCAGATTACTACCCTGGGACTACGATTTTAGCAGCCTGCCCATATTAGACTACTTCCCAGTTCTCCTAGACCAAAAATCGGGATGTTACAGTTAGCGCCCAAATCTTCAAAGTGCCTTTTTGTGGAATATCCTAAGGAAACCAAGGGATATTATGTCTACAACCCCACTGATAACAAAGTGTTTGTTGTCAGAAATGGTATCTTTCTCGAACGAGAATTTATCTCTAAAAGAACCAGTGGGAATAAGGTACATCTCGAAGAAGTTCGAGAGCCACAAGACACCACAGAATTAGAGATAGAAAATGGAGAAGACTCACAACAAGTTGTTAAGACTCTTCAAGTAATGCAAGGCCCACGGCGATCTAATAGGGCACGACTTCAGCCTCAGAAATATGGATTTCTGATTGCTGACAATCGTGATGTGTTGCTCATTGAGCATAATGAGCCAACTACCTTTCGAGAAGTTATAGTGGGACCAAACTCTGAAAAATGGCTTAGTGCCATGAAGTCTGAGATGCAATCCATGTACGACAATAAGGTATGGACCTTAGTCGACCCGCCTGAAGGTGTAAAAACTGTCAGGTGCAAGTGGGTTTTTAAAGAGAAAATTGACATGGATAGCAATGTAAATGTCTTCAAGGCACGACTGGTTGTAAAAGGATTTACTCAAACTCATGGTGTGGACTATGATGAGACCTTTTCCCCAGTTGCAATGGCCAAATCAATCAGAATCCTCCTTGCCATTGTAGCATATTGTGACTATGAAATATGGCAGATGGACGTCAAGACAGCCTTCCTTAATGGAAAGCTCCTTGAGGATGTGTACATGACACAACCTGAAGGGTTTGTACGTTCCGAGGACTCTGGTAAGGTGTGCAAGCTTCAAAGGTCCATTTATGGACTGAAGCAAGCATCTTGGATTTGGAATCATCGTTTTGATGAAGTAGTCAAAGAGTTTGGATTTCTTCAAAACATTGATGAACCTTGTGTGTATAAGAAGGTTAGTGGGAGCACAATTGTGTTTTTGATACTCTATGTCGATGACATCCTACTTATTGGGAATGATATTCCTACCTTGCAGATTGTCAAGTCTTGGTTAGGAAAGTCTTTCTCAATGAAAGACTTGGGTGAAGCCACCTACATCCTAGGAATTAGGATCTATAGAGATAGATCTAAAAGACTTATAGGACTCAGTCAGAGCACATATATAGACAAGATACTGCATAGGTTTAGTATGCAGGAATCAAAGAGGGGTTTCATACCCATGTCTCATGGTATTCACCTCAGCAAGGATTTGTGTCCTAGTACACCAGATCAGCGAGGTCGCATGAGTAAGGTTCCATATGCCTCGGCCACAGGATCCATCATGTATGCCATGTTATGTACTCGACCGGATGTCTCGTTTGCTTTAAGTATGACTAGCAGAATCAAGAGGACCCCGGTGAGGGCCATTGGACTGTTGTTAAGAATATCCTTAAGTACTTGAGAATGACTAAGGACTTATTCTTGGTCTATGGTGGATTGGATAACGAGCTCTGTATAACTGGTTACACAGATGCAAGTTTCCAAACTGACCAGGACGACCAGAAATCGCAATCTGGATACGTATTCCTCCTGAATAATGGAGCAGTAAGCTGGAAGAGCTCCAAGCAGAGCACTGTAGTAGATTCTGCAACAGAAGCCGAGTATATAGCAGCATCTGATGCAGCTAAGGAGGCCGTTTGGATCAGGAAGTTCATTACTGAACTAGGGGTGATACCTACCATCTCAGATCCGATAACTTTGTTCTGTGATAATAGTGGTGCCATTGCACAGGCTAAAGAGCCTAGGTCACATCAAAGGACTAAGCATATACTCAGGCGATTTCATCTCATCATAGAAATCAATGATATAGGTGATATAAAAATATGCAAGGTAGCAGGGGAAGACAATGTTGCTGATCCTCTAACAAAACCGCTTGTGCAAGCAAAACATGAGTGTCATGTTAGGTCAATGGGAATTAGGCAAATTAATGATTGTACCTAGTGCAAGTGGGAGGATGTTGGAGATTGTGCCCTAGGGGCCAATCATTACCTTATGAACATTGTTGATTTATGAATTTCTTAATTATGTTATCATATTATTTGCATGTTTACTATGATGACAATCCTTGGATAACTCGTGATCTTATCCTAAATATCCCTGGTCAGTTATCTATGTAGGAGCAGAGATGAAATAAGACCAGTATGACTTTGAAGATATATAGAGATATAAATTAAAGTCATAGGCACATGTAAGAGTACAGGGTGTCGGACCGACTCGCTATGAGAGAGCTGCATGGGTAAAGTCATAAGCTTCTCTCATATACAAGCCATGTCACTATGCCCTTTGACCTGAGATCATCATGGATTCCTACATGACGAACGCTCAGCTTTGACCTAGTCAAAAGTCACTTTTGACCGAGTGATCATAAAGGCTATGTTCGGGCTTAGTGGTTTTTCATGCGGAGGAATGTGAATGGTCAAGATGGAATTTGTCCCTCACATTCGTAGAGAGATATTACTGGGGCCCTCGATGAGTGAGTCTGAGAAATGTATGGCCATACTGTAATGGAAGGGTAGTTCCATTACTGACGTCAGACTACTCAGGGATCGAGAAAGTAACGGTCAGGAATAGGAGGATGACGTTCACATGCCTCATCCATGACCAAAATATCGTGTGACAAAAGGGACGTGATATGGTTGTATGAAAGGTAACATCGTTCATCGATCCTCATATGTTTTGGGTAGTCGTAATGTCTTGCTAGAGGCCGCTTACGACTTGTGGGTTAATATAGTAACTGGCCCACTGCCAACTTCATATGGGCCTACAGGGTCACACACAAAATAGCCCAACTAGAGCTGTGATGTCCAAATTCATTGAACCTAAGAGATGTCTAGATTCAATGAATAGTCTATGGTGGATTTATATATTTTATATATATAAATTTGTATATATATTATATATATAATATAAGAGATATTTGCAAGATTTAATTTATAAGGATAAATTAAATTTCTATCACTTTTGAATTTGAATTTAAATGGATATGATCTATTTGAATTTGAAATTCAAATTGATAAGATATCTCAAATTTGATTTATAAGAATAAATCAAATATAATTCCGTCTTATCTTTATTTTAAATTAAATAAATAGGTGAATTAAATCTGTGAGACGGATTTAATAAAAATCATATTTGTTTAATTTGTTTCTTATCAAATTATGCAATATATGATATTGTATTAATTTCAGAGTTAATATAAGATTAATTCTGAAGCCCGACCCAATTAGAAGCCCGATAGCATCCTATATATTTGATATTAGGAGCTAGGGTTCTACACAATACACAACACAACTCACAAGAGAAAAAGGGGCAGGAGAGTGCAAAAGGTTTACAGATAAGAAATTGCCGGAATAGAAACGGTGAGGACGGAATCTTAAGAAAACCCTAGAGGGACAAGAGGCGCTAACACGTCGTTCGTGGTTGAATGCTGTTCGTGTGGATACCGGTAGAGGAAGCCGATCTGAGTTGTCGACTTCTTGTGATTGAGAGGAGAGCAGTACGACGATGAGTCTTGACTTGCAGACGCAAAGGTCGCGACTAAAATGGGCATCTGAACGTCAGAAATCCGAAAAGAGGAGACAGGTCGCGACTTGAAGCTGACGAGGTCGCAACTACAAACTCTAGAGACGTCCAGTCGCGACAAGAAGCTTAGGAGGTCACGACTAACAACTCCAGAGGCGACAGGTCACGACGAGAAGCTGAAGAGGTCGCGACTAACAACTCCAGAGGCGACAGGTCGCGACGGGAAAACGAGTAGGTCACAACTGAAAGTTCCAGAGGTGAAGAGTCGCAACTAGTGGACACTGAGGTCGCGACTGCAGCTCGAATACCGAAGGTAACACTTCTTTTTCCTTGACGTAAACATATTCTGTAGATCCTGGCAGGGAATGGAAAAAATTTTTAAAGTTAATTTCCGCTGCATGTCTTCCAATTCCCTTCACTACAAACCTTCTACACATCTCTACACCTTTCACCCTTCATCTCTTCATCGTTTCTTCATGGTATCATATCTGAACAGCGATTACAGTGCAGCAGAAGTCATGAGAGGCTAGACTTTTAGTCTCTTGGTGATGGATCCAGTATCTTGAGCTCACGGACTGAACGGGGAGTTTCTTCTGTTCTAATTTGTATCTTGTCATATTTTGATTGCTTCTAGATCTAGGGTTTTTCATCATATGAACAAGTTTGGATATCGATTGATTATTCTCAAATTAGACGATTGTAATTTACTTTGGATGTTTTGAATGCTGGTTTAAATTCAATATTTCAGTTTTGAGTTTAAGTTAGTTGAACGGTTGTCAACGATTGTTGCTAATTGATTCGATTGCTTGAATTCTAGGGTTAGTCGATCGACGCTCATTCGAGGGCATTCTTTCATCTGTTTTAAATTACACACTAAGTGATCCTTAGCAGTTCAATAATAGTCTTTAAACTAGCTTTGATCAAAGGAGTTTAAAGAATATTAGGGTTCTGGACTCAATCGATTGATTGAGGTTCTATTCAAGACTTAGTGATTTTGAAACTCTATATACATTGAGAGCAAGGATAGATATTTGTTATCATCAAGAGCCTATCATCATATACTACTTTCACAAACCAACCATCTTCCATCTTAAACAAAAAGATAAAAACATCTATTTTACTGCATCTTTATTTTACTGCACCCACAAAACAACAAAACCATTTACTCTTTACTCAGGTCTACCGTTGAATTTGACATCCCATTTGCTAGGATTCCTTTAGAAAGGCTCCTTGAGAAGAACGATAGGGTTGTGCCTTATACTACATTACTAGGGTGCAATTCACTTAATTTTGATAGGATTGTCGGCACCCTCCCTCTCTTCTTATAACAGCATGACCTAATCCAAAACACACAGCTTCAACAATTTTTTACTATTAGTAGCGACCAGATACACGTTTTGGTCGCGACCTATGAACAATGAGAATCTTCCAGAAGAATTATGGGTCGCGACCTTAGGACTCTGTGGTCGCGACTAAATAGCACAGAGGCGTGGTTCCACTTTCATTGTCTTTTGATTTATTTCCTGGTCCTTGTTCTCTTCCAAAGTACCTGCAATTCAACATAAAAGCTCACTGTAAAAGCCTAGATCAGTAAATAACCGAATATATGCAGTTTGGAAGAGTTATTTTACCATTCTACCCTTTAATTAGCACATTGCCACTCACAATCATGTAATACACAAAAGTACAATTTAAGACATGAAATAAATGGTAAAGTTATTATAAAACTCTCAAAATTGTCATAGAAACCATATACAAAATATGTCTTATCAAACAACCATTGTCTATCCCTGTAAAAACTAGCTTAAATGAATACTCACTTATCTAAGATAGGTAAACTATCCAAATTAGAGCAGTTTCTAACCTAAACCTGGGCTAGAATCTCTTGCTCTGATACGAAAATGTCACATTATAATTTTCTTACGTCTTAGGGATCAAACAGTAGCATCTGGAACCACTTATATGATCAATGAAGTCAAATTACACAATATGGTATTTTTTACCACAGGTTACTGTTTATATGGTAATATTCCAGACAAGTGATTCAACTTCAAAAATTCATAACTAATTATAGAAAAATCAAAATGAAGTGTTTCAAGTTGTTATACGAAGCTAACATAAGCCTCTTTAAGGGAAAAATATGAATCTGACCAAACTCCAGACCAATTAATAAAGTATTGACATGAAATATTACTGTTCATTTGGTCAGTTTCATAGTTTCCAGATTTGGTTCCCTAACTTTGAAAAATTTGTTCTCTTTGTACAGGTATCAGAATAAGACGTTCTTGGTACCAAAATGAAGTTCAACATGTCTATTATCATATTGTAAAGTCTTATACATTTATTCAAAGGTTAGCTATTTTTCCTAAGTCTCAACAAAACATAACCAGAACTAAAACAAGTACTTAATACACACATTACATATTTCCATAAAAAGTCTCTCATACAACAACGTATTTAGCATCATAACTTCTTCATTCTCCTTCCTTGCTTCCATAAGATAGCCCTGCTTTGATGTTTGTATAATGGAAGGGGTGAGATTTTGGGAAAATCTCAGTAGCAAACGGAAACCAAACAGTGTATGCAACTCGATGCTTGATGTTAATATGTGTGTGCTTAATGATCATGCTTGCATAATGATATCTTTACATGCTTCCATGTTACTTAAATTATAACATATGGCCATAGCATAAAAAGAAACAGAGCATCATTCAATCATACATGCTTCACATAATCGAAGTAAACATTCAACACATAAAACATCCAAGCAAGCAAAGTATACAAGTTAGGTAAGTTTACTACCTTGAAATAGCTCTCCTTTAACCTTTTCTTTCTTGCTCTTTTGGTCTTCTCTTTCACAAATTCAACGCCCAATCATGGTAGAGTAATACACTTATTACAATCCATACCAATTCAACTTTGAACTTAATAATTTAGTTTCATTTTCCGAAACTGATAACCTCCTAACTTTCTTTATTTGTGGTTAGTTGCCTTGCCCTTTGAATTAATTTGTGCCTTGACTATATCCCACACAATTTTTCCCAAGGAATCCAAATATGGAATTAGAATTACAAAATTCCAATGTTTCCTTCAGGTCTAGACAGAAACAGAAACAACACCTACAATTTTCCAAAAACTCCTCTTTTCAATTCCAATGCTTCCAAGACTTTAGTCTTACGTAATCCTACACAATTTTTCATTTTAAACCCATTGGAACCATCAAAATTATTAAATTCCAATCACTATTCATATGCAAGAACAGTAACAAAGAAGGTTTCAAATTCTCCCTTTCTTAATTTCAATGGTTCCAATGTTCCAATCTTATTCAATTCTACACAAAATCATCATATAAATTTAATGGAAGCATTAGATCATTGAAATTCAATCTTCTTCCTTTAGTTCTGTCCTAGGCCAAAAGTCACATGAATTGGGATTTCAAGGATTACACAATTAATTCAAGCAATAGCTAATAATCCAAGCTTATCTAGGTTAGTATTTCATAGTTCTATCTTACTACTCTTTTTTTCTTCATTTCTGTCCAGATTTGGAAAGCATGGAGAACCAAGGAAAAATAGGTTTTCCAACCACTAAAGATTAGGATTCAATCTTCCAAAACATATACATAAGAACTAAGAAGATTGCTTACCTTAAACCTTGATTGCTTTGAACCAAAGTGCCTTGTCTCTTCTTTAGTTTGTTTGAGTTTTCAATCCTCAAGAGTTTCCCCTCTTGTTCTTTACGTAATATGAAGGAATGGAGGGAGGTATTTATAGACAATTTTTAGGGTACTTAGGACTAATCCACCCTTGGAAATGCTAATTATTACAATGACTTAATTCTTCCTCTCATTGGTTGATTTTATGATTAATTAATCTCAATCATCATTAAACTATTTATTATAATATTTTAGTGTAATGAGGCACATGTGATAATTCATTCCTCTTGCTATGCTTGACATGTGGCACAAGGTGGGTCCCACATGGGACACCTCACCATACACCTCACATGTCTTGAAACTTCCTCCTTTCTCTTCTTCTTTTTTATATAAAAATATCTTAAAAATTTATTTGGCCACAAGACCATTCCTTATCATCTTGGGATGCTGTAAAATGTCACTTGGGCCCTAAATTGAGTCTAATTGCCAATTGGCTCAATTCCCAAGGCACATCCTATACCGATATCCTTAAATTCTCTTGATTTTTTAAATAAATTCTATAAAATTCTTTTAAGGTTTCTAAAATTTTTAAAAATTTATTCTAATATAAATTGAATTTCCTATAAAGTCTCATAATTTTTTGAGACCCAGAAGTCCATATAAAAATTTCTTATATTTTCTTTAACCCTTTATCGGTGTCCAATTTCACCATAAATTTCATAATTAATTCTACAGGACTCCTTTTTAACTTCTGTCTATTTCATAAATTCTTATATTATTTATAAGAATTTACTACCAAATTTCATCTAATTCTGAGCTTCAAAAGATACTGTAATAATTTTCCTAACTTTGGAAATTCATATCAATTTATCGGGTCCTCAAATTAAAATTCCGTGCTACGTTAAACTGATTAGAATAATTTTCTCTATTTTATGGTAAAATTTGGGACTAAAATACTTCCAGGCAGTTTTAGGCCTTTTATGGCTCAACTTTCTCATAATTATCATTTTGCCTCTGAACTTTTGAAATTACACTTTAGGCCCTTAACTTTTCATATTTATACTTGATGGCCCAAAGCTTATGTCTACTTCCATTTTGTGCCATGGAACTTTTAGAGTTTTCACTTTAGTCCCTTTCTTTTCTAGAATGACCATTATGTCCTTGAAATTTTCATTAATTGCAATTTAATTCCTAGACTTTCACTAAATTGCAATTTAGCCCATTTTTCTTTACAACTTTATACCTTCTCTCTTTCTTTGGCTTAAAACTTATCCTAATCATTATCTTTTCTTTTGATTACCATCAAAATCCCTTCATAACCTCTTTCCTCTATCAATCTTATACAGATAGGGAAAATTTAGGATATTACAAACAATGGTGGAGCTCTGACGGTAGCGCATGACCGCAGCAACATTGTGCACATCGACGGAGCCGTGGATGATAGAGGACAACGGCAACTTGATTCTTCAGTCACCAATGGACACTCTTCCCTTAACTTCAACGATCCATCACTATTCCTTCTCACCCCTTTTCGCTTTGTTTCTTAGATGAAGACGGCAACTACAAGCATGGTGTCGCGAAGCTTCTCCTCTGATTTCCTTCTCTCTTGCTGTCGACAGAATGAGAAAAAGAAGAGGGTGCAGTGGCTGAAATAAGCATAGGGGTATTTTGGTAAATTCACATGGTCTCTGAAAAATAAAATGTCACTTTAGCTAGAGCTGGGATTCGAACAGGGGACCTCACACTCAACTCCTCTGTGTCCAACCACTTAGCTATCCATATCCCTTTGCGAAAATATTGCAAGAAATAATATGCATATTACTAAAGGGGTATTATTTATGTATTTCTTTTGTAGGGTCATTACATTCTTCCCCTCTTAAGAAATTCGGTACTTCGAATTTGAAAATATGATCACCTCAATACTCGAACAAGTGTGGGTACTTGATCCGTATCTCACTCTCAATTTCCCAAGTAGCTTCTTCCTCTGAATGATTACGCCATAACACTTTCCCCGAAGGAATCTCTTTCAATCTTAACTTCTTTACTTGTCTATCAATAATAGCTACAGGATACTCATCATATGACAAGTCTTTATTTACACAAACTTCTTGATATTCCACAACATGAGAGGGGTCATATAGATATTTTCATAGCATCGACACATGAAACACTGGATGAATTCCAGATAACTCTCGTGGTAGGGCCAATCGATAAGCTACAGCATCCACTTTGTCTAAAATCTCAAATTGACCAATATACCATGGACTCAATTTACATTTCTTCCTGAATCTCAGACACCTTTAATTGACGATAACTTTAAAAATACTTTATCCCTAACCATGAATTCTAGTTCTCTGCGACGATGATCCACGTAAGATTTCTATCGGTTCTGAGCTGTCAACAACCTTTGTTGAATTACTTTCACCTTCTCTTTAGCATCCTGAACCAAATCTGGTCCAAATATCTCTTTGTCACCCATTTTAAACCATCCAATTGGAGACCTACATCGTCTTCTATATATTTCTTCAAATGGTGCCATTTGAATACTTGATTGATAACTATTATTATAGGCAAATTCCACTAGCGACAAATGCTTATTCTAGCTTCCACTGAAATCTATGATACAAGATCTCAACATATCATCAACTATTTCAATTGTTCTCTCGGATTTCCCATCAGTTGAGGATGAAAAGCAGTACTTAAATTCAATCGAGTACCCAATGCTTTCTCAAATGATTTCCAAAATTGAGAAGTGAACTGGGGCCCTCTATCTGAAATGATAGACACTGAAACTTTGTGTAAGCGCAAAATCTCAGCAATATAAATCTCGGCATATCTAGCCATACTATAAGTCATCTTTACTAAAAGAAAATGAGTAGACTTAGTTAACCTGTCAACAATCACCCAAATAGAGTTAAAACCTTTAATAGTATGGGGCAAGCCAAGGATGAAATCCATTGTTATGTTTTCCCTATTTCCACTCAAATATTTCCAATCGTTGCAATGGTCCTGTAGGCTTCTGATGCACCGCTTTAACTTGTTGACACACCAAACAACGAGCAACAAAGTTTGCCACATCATTTTTCATACCATGCCATTAATACAACTACTTTAAATCTTGGTACATCTTAGTTATTCCAGGGTGAATAGTATAAGTCGAATGATGAGCTTCTTCTAAAATTTGCTTCCTCAAGTCTTGAACTTAAGGCACACAAATCTTGCTATCGTACCTCAGAACACCCTTATGGTCAATCACAAATTCTGCATTACTTCCTTCTTTGACCAAGTATCTTAACTTGCATAGTCTTGGCTCAGAATACTGAGCATTCTTAATCTGTTCATTTAAAGAGGAATGAGCATGTAAATGAGCTAAAAATGCTCCTCTATTAACAATTTCAAATATGACTCTCTCTTGCTCAACTTTGTGAATTTTCTACACTAGCGGTCTTCTTTTAATATTTGTATGTGCCAAGCTACCCATAGACTTTTCGCTTAAAGCATCATCCACTATATTCACCTTACCAGGATGATACAGAATCGTATAATCATAATCTTTTAACAATTCCATCCATCTTATCTGTTTGAGATTCAGATCCTTCTGCTTAAAATTGTACTTGAGACTTTTATGATCAGTGAAGATTTCACAAGTTTCACCATACAGATAATGTCTCCAGATCTTTAAAGTAAACACCACTGCAGTCATTTCTAAATCATGAGTTGGATAATTTTGTTCATGCTTCTTAAGCTTTCTAGAGGCATAAGCAATTACTTGCATATTCTGTATTAATACACAGTCTAAACTAATTCGAGAGGTATCACAATACACAGAATATCCCCTAATTCTTGAAAGTAAGCTTAAAATTGGAGCAGAAGTCAAAGATTCCTTTAATTCCCTGAAAACTTCCCTTGCACTTATCATCCCAAATGAATTTCACATTCTTCTGAGTTAACCTTGTCAATGGAGCAGCTATTCTTGAAAAATCCTTCACAAAATGGCGATAATATCCTGCGAGGCCCAAGAAACTTTGAATCTCTATGACTATTGTAGGTCGTGGCCAACTTTTGACGCCTCAACCTTGCTAGGATCAACTTGAATACCGTGTGTCGACACCATGTGCCCCAAGAAAGTGACACTAACTACAAATGATGATCATGCTCCACCGTACTCTTAGAGTATACCAAGATATCATCAATAAACATGATTACAAACTTATCAAGAAATGCTTTAAATACCCGATTCATCAAATCCATGAATACTGCAGGAGCATTTATCAACCCAAAAGATATCACCAAAAATTAGTAATGACCATACTGAGTCATAAATACCGTCGTTGGGATATCTTTCTTCTTGATCTTTAGTTGATGATACCCTAATCGCAAGTCTACCTTTGAAAAATACTGTGCTCCTTGTAACTAGTCAAAAAGATCATCAATGCATAGGAACGGGTATTTATTCTTTATGGTTACTTTATTAAGCTACCAGTAATCAATGCATAGCCTCAAAGATCCATTTTTCTTTTTCATAAACAATACTGGTACACCTCACGGAGAAGTACTGGGTTGGATAAGCCCCTTGTCTAACAATTCTTGCAGCTGAGTCTTCAATTCCCTTAACTCTGAGGGCATCATCCTATAAGGCAAAATTGACATTGGCTGTATGCCTAGAATCACATCAATACCAAATTATATCTTCTATTTAGAGGTAATCCAGGTAACTCCTTAGGAAAGGCATCTGGAAATTCCTTAACAACTAGAATTTAATCTAAGCTGACATTAGTCTTATCAACATCTTTTACTACAGCCAAAAATCCCAGACAAACCTTTATCAACAATCGCTGGGCTTCTAAAGCAGAAATCAAGTTAATTGACCTTCCTACTCCATGTTTAAACACTTTAGAAATTATTGTACAACTCTTGAAAGCTCCATATACCATATCCTTAAATCAATCTCCATCTTTATAATTACCATTCTAAAGTCCTCAATCATACAGTAGCACTTGAAACTCCGGTTTAGACATTCTTGAAACATTAAACAGCAACTGATAATCCATTACAAGTTTCAATAACTAATAATTCAGACCTTAAAGATGTGAATGATCAATGGAGGAGGAAAGGTATTGGCTTACCATACACCACTTTTAAGCCTTCAGGTGTTTACTACGTTTTAGTTCCTTCTTAGTACTTACAACACATGTTTAAGCATTAAAACATGGGTATCTTCAACCCTGAACTCCTATATTAAAAAATTCCTATGCATTTAGCAATAATTAACTAATTGTAATATATAAAATACCCAAACAGTGAATATTTTACATTTTTGAAAGTGTTGTTCTAATCATTTCTTAAAATCACAATGATTGATTTCACCAAAAAAATTCCTTTCAAAATCTCATGTTAAAACTTTAATATTTAAAATACTTTATACACTTCACTTCAAATCTGAAATCGATAGCTATCTATCCCAAACCATTTAACTCATGTTTTAGCCTTGACTAACTAGGGTAATCAAAGCTTTACAGCATTAACCAAACATTTAAACATCTTCATACCACACACTTGATATATGTGTTTAAACAAGTTTCATTTCTTTTAATTCAACAACTTAGAACTTTGCAGAGATTTCAATAAGTTCCCCAAGATCTAAACTCAGCCTTGAATATTCCAAAGTACTTTCCAGAGAAGTTGAAATCATAATAGTTAAAACAAAAAACTTGATTTCAAATAATCCAAGCTTTAAAATCTAACCAAAACAAGTCTCTACACCTCTTCTCAATATCCCCAAGAAATTATATAGGCTCCCCTTGAGCATCAATGAATTTAGGAGGATCCAGCCTAATGAATCCTGATAACTTAACTGAAATATTACTATTCTCTTCAGTACACTACTAGTTTATTCTCAAGTCCTCTGCTCAGATAATATAGATATAACAAGGGGCTATGGATTTGATGGTTTGCTTTTAAATAATATTTATTATAGAGGTCTAAAGGGTCAACTTTCCTTAATCCTAGCTCTCCTATGACCTTTTCCTCTGGCTCTAAAGGCAATTCACCTTGCTGAGAGGAGCCTCTTTCCAAAACTCTATCGTTTCTATAACTTCTACCAACTGGTGGACTTCTTAATGACATTTTAATTTATACCAAAACATGAGGAATATTCAATTTCAACTGAGAGGAATATGCCAATAAAATTATGAGGAGAAAAAAAAACTTTGAGACTTCCTAAAAAGGCATTCAATGATGCCTCAATTATAATTATGCCCAGGTTCATAACGATAATAGAGACCCACCGAAACATCCCTGCTCCACATAGCTATAGAAGACCTAGGCTTTGATACCTAAACTATCACACCCTGAAATTTGGGCAGTGACTAGCATTGAATATGAATAAATTTATATTCCTTAAGCCTTAAACCTTAATTAAGACATTTAAAATAATAATCATAATATATATTCCATTTTTATAAAAAGGCAAGTCCTTTGTAGGAATTTTGGCAGGATTATCTTCATATAACCAACCTTCTGAAAGTCCTACAACAGGCTGTGAATGTTTCAGATCACCTGTAAATTTTTCAAAATAACCAGAATCTTATCTATAGGCTAGGTGGAGCATCTAGACTTCCAACAAAATAGTACAAGTATTTTATAAATTCATAATTACAATATAGGTAGATATGCTAAAAACAATGTTTCAGATCGGACACGAGGCTCTTCACTGCTCAGCAGGAGGAATAGGGTCAACAACACTATTTGAAACCAAAATAATCTACTCGTGAATAACGTCCCAAAAATATAATTCAAGATGCGAAAATAAACAATTTCAACATGTTTAAATATAAACCATAACATTTTTTTTGTAATTCAATACAAATATTTCGGTAAATATTTATTTCAGGAAAACCATTTAAAATAATCATTTCAAACCAATCATTTTTTCGTAGGACTTCAACATAACAAAAACAGACGTGGACACACAGTCCATGAGGGTAACTAATAAATCCGGCGTGGCTCGAAGACACGAAACAGGCGTAGGTATGAAACCCAAGGATAATAGGCGCGAGAATAAATCCCACGAATATCCATCAAGCTCAGGTTTAACCATGGTGCACCAAGGACTAACAATACTATTGTTAGTAATCAGCATTCTGTATTCAGTCCTTGCTAAAAACCTTTTCAACATGCGTGGGGTCCATTTGACATTTCATGATCACAATACTTTCCAATGCAACAATTTTCAGTAAGAATACTTCGTAGTTATGAAACCCCAGCATGAACATCAAAACAACTTATAAAAAGTTTTCTTCACTTCTTATGGAATAATTATTCCCACAATAAAATTCACATAAAAGTATTTCATCAAGAAAATCAATTCAGTATAACATTTACCAAAGTCCTTTTCAAAACTTTTCTTTATTCGTTTTTATATATAAGCATAATCATATAATGAACCAAGTGCAAAGAACACCAATAATATAATTCAAAGCCATCAAATCATGTAACCATGTCTTCAGAAAATCATACTTAAAATTTAACACTTTAAATAGAACATTTCAAATAACAATTCATTAGTAAAAATATTATTTGTAAGGGACGTTATTTACTCACATGCGTTATTCTGATATAGCTTACTCCTGCTTTATTCTTTAGAATATTATTCTCTCTTCATTTCCCTAGATTTTCTAAAAATAAAATATTCCATAAGTTAACATATGGAAACCATAATTTAACAAATTTAACCTTTGCAAACAACTATAATCATGCATTAAAAACCTTATCTTTATTTCTTTTTTCCTAGTCTGTCCAATTCCATATTCCATCAAGACATGCAATACATCTCTTTAGTCCCTTATGAATTCTTATTTACATCATAAATTTGTTATGTTTAACACCTTTCTGGATTCATCAACAAATCTATAAATTTTTCCCCATTTGTGGAGCACACATATACATATATTTTACAATGTCATTTCTTCTACTCCCTCACAACAGCATGGATTCCTTATTCTCCTTTCTTTTTTTTTGTTTTTGTTCAAATAAAAAACATATTAGAATATACATATACATGTATGCTGCAGCGTCCTCCCTTCCTTTCCTTCTTTCCTTCTTCTCATTTTCCCAACTAAATCATGACAACAGCACCATATGTATATACACATACATATGCCATTTAACTTCTAAAATAACGGCCTATACATGTATATATATACACCTACAGTAGCAACATCCACAATAACACGGTGTCCACTATTTTTTTCTTTAAAGTATGATAGCAACACTTCAGAACATCAAACCATATCTACACATACACATGCTCAGCTTTCACACTCTGCTCTTCGTTTCATCATTTTTTTTACAGCTTCCAACAACTAGAGAAACAAAGAAAGCTAAACCATCCAACAATAGCTATGAACAATCAATGGAGAAGGAAGTGGTTTATGCTTACCATAAAGCCCCACATGACAGTATTTTGAAATAGAAACAGAGAAGAATGTCAGAGATCTAAGATTACTACAGTAACAATGGTGGAGCTCTGACGACAACGCGTGACAGCAGCAACATTGTGCAAGTAGACGGTGCCGTGGATGACAGAGGATAACGGCAATATAATTCTTTTGCCATCGATGGACACTCCTCCCTCAACTCTAACGGTCCATCACTGCTCCTTCTCACCCCTTTTCGCTTTATTTCTTATATGAAGACGGCAACTGCAGAAGAGATGATGGCACAGGTGAGCAGCAGAACAGATACAGGAGACTAACAGAGGCAAGGCGGTAGGATTTAATGGCAACTATACACACAGTGTCGCTAAGCTTCTCCTCTGATTTCCTTCTCTCTTACTATCGATAGAATGAGAAAAAGAAGCGGGTGCAGTGGCTGAAATAAGCATAGGGGTATTTTGGTAAATTCACATGATCTCTGAAAAATATAATATCACTTTAGCTAGAGCTGGGATTCGAATAGGGGACCTCACACTCAACTCCTCTATGTCCAGCCACTAAGCTATCCATATATATATATTACTAAAAGGGTATTATTTATCTATTTCTTTTGTAGGGTCATTACACATGTCAGGACTACCACCCTTAGGGATGGGCTGAGAAGCCATTACGCTAGCACGTCATCCCCCATGTTGGGACTTCAAGCGGTACCTTTTTGAGTTCTGACACTAGGCATCCCAAGTTATAATTACTATAATTGGAACAGCTCGATGTTAGAGCACTCGCCACTACTATAAAATAGGCTTTCTAAAACCCCATTTCTAAACAGATCCTTGCAGAGATAGTTTAAAAAAATGACCGATGGTATTTTTGTAAATAAGATAAAATATTTACATCAGTTGTACAAGTGACGGGTGTAGAAGAAAATTACTACACTGGATACCTCCATAGCCAGTTTAAAATATAATTTCTACACTGGTGGCATCAAGGTCTAGTTTAGAAAAAGTTCTTTCTACACTGGTTGCCTTTAGGTACGGTTTAGATATTTTCTTTCTACAATTGATATCATTTCATTAGGTGTAGATTAGCTTTATCCTATTGTGATTATTTAGTTTCTTGTCTATGTTTTCCTGCTTCTTTTCTGTAACTTCTTCAAACAATTCATCTTATTTCTTCAGTTCCTAACATTTGTAGTTATTATGATAAAAGGCCAGTTGCATTCTTCTATATTTTTTCCTAAAACCATTCTTATTCCTTAACCTTATATGTATACCTTTTCTATGATCAGTACTTTTTATCTCATTACTTTATCCTTATTTTCATTTATTTTCTTCTATCTGAACCCTCCAATGGCTTCTTCCTCACGAATACCTCTTTCTCAACCGCACAAAAGAAATAGAGATAATTTTGAAGATAAACATCTTGTCCGTCACCCTTTAGTTCCTTCTCATTTTCCCCTGGTTGTCACTCTGATGGAGCGCCTTAAGGAACTCATCCTATGCTTTAACAGCTTAGAGGACTTATGGAAAATTGACTTTAAAACTTGACTGACTGAAAGACCATTTTAGAGCTTTCTGCTCTGAAGTTTGCCATCATCAACAGAATGATAACTTCTATAATCCTGTTAATCCCCACTCTGACTCCCAAAACTCTGACTTTGAGGAGTAAAAGATTACACCTTTATCTTCCCCTCCTTTTTTATCTTTTTTGATATAATGACAAAATGGAGGGATTATATTATATATATAGGTTGATAGATATTTTTTTTGAGATTTTAAACTTTGGATGTAAAGTTGTTAGTAAAATTTGAATGAATGAAGTTTCTTGTTCTGATGACATATCAACGTTAGGTGTAGATTATCACATTTTTACATCATATGCAAATTTCATCCGGTGTAAATTTGTTTCTGAAATAAGTTTTAATAATTAAAAAAGACTATGGAATCTTTCTACAGCAATTTACCTTTGATCAGATGTTGAAAACTTTCTAAACATGAAGTGAATTATACCCAGTTTAAAAAAAAGTTCTTTCTACACCGGTTGTCCATTTTATCCAATTTAGATTTACTTCTAAAATACTTTTGAGTAATTAAAAAATGATCATTGCATCTTTCTACACCAGTTGTCCTTTTCATTCGGTGTAGATTAGCTTCTAAAATACACTTAATTTAATCAAAACCCCTTTCGCGCCTCTCATCTCTCATTTTTCATTGGTTCCCTTGTGTATGGGCTATTTTGTCATGGGGAGTTTTGTTTTGAACTCCTTGTCTCAAGAACTAAAAATTTATGCACTATTGGTAGCTTTTGCTATTATTTATGTGGATTTATTGCTGTCATTTACTTGTTTGAATTAGTGAGTTCTTCTACTTATGTGTGATATATTTTGTACCAGAATTAGCTTAAATCAAGGTTTTCTTATTTTTTGGTTTTCTAGTATTTTACTCTTCCACAAATATGGATCATAGTTGGATAAATATTAACGGAATAAATGTTGAGTATTCTGACAAGGTGAAGGAGTTTTTGGATTTTGCTAAACAAAATATTGATGATGACAATTGAAGGTTTTATTGTCCTTGTGTGAGATGTTTGAATTCGAGGAAACTAAGTCCTGTAGATATTTACACTCATTTAATTTGTGAGGAGTTTTATAAGAGTTACACGGTATGGTATGGTGTGGTAAAAATGTGGAAAAGTTGAGTGCATCTGAATAGGTGGAATAGACCTTTGACGATGATATGGATACTGATTATCGGGTAGAGAACATGATTCGTGATGTTAGAGAAGATACTTTTATGCAGTCACATGCATATGGTAATATGTGCAATGATGCAGAAAAACCTCTATACACAGGATATAGAAAATACAACATGTTGAATACGGTGTTAAGATTAGTAAGTGTGAAAACACATCATACGTAAAGTGATAGTGGCTTTTCAAAATTGCTTAAGTTGTTGCAAGACATGTTTCCAGAAGAAAATGTGCCATCCAAACTCTACTATGATACGAAGAAAATAATATGTCCAGTAGGCATGCAATATAAAAAGATTCATGCATGCCCAAATGATTGCATATTATACAGGAAAGAGTTTGAACATGAGGAGAAGTATCTAATATGTAAGACACCAAGGTACAGATCAAACAACTCTTATACAAAGGTGTTATGGTATCTTCCAATTATATTAAGGTTAAAATGCCTCTTTGCTAATGAAGATGATGTAAAAAAATGTTATGGCAAACAACTGAAAGGATTTCTGATAGAAAGCTTCATCATCCAACTAATTATTTGTAATAGAAGATTGATTACTTATTTCCTGATTTTGGCAATAAACTACGAAACCTAAGGCTTAGACTTAGTACAGATGGCATGAACCCTTATGGTAGCCTTAGCAGCATACAAAGTTCATGGCCCGTCCTTATTATAACCTATCCCCTTATGAAATGCAAGTATGTAATATTGTCTATGTTGATCTCAGGACTGAAACAATCAGAAAATTGCATAAACGTTTACCTAAGACCCTTGATCGAAGATTCGAAGAAGCTATGGGAAGGTGTGGATGTTTTTGATACGAATAAGAAGGACAATTTTAATATGTGGACTATGATCTTTTGTACAATTAATGACTTTCCTATGTACAAAAATTTGTCAGGGTATAGTGTTAAGGGCTATAAAGCATATTTGATTTGTGAGGAATGGACTTGCTACTATCAACTCCATTATGGAAGAAAGACAATCTACCTAGGTTATAGGAGATTTCTTATACAAGGCCACTCATACCATTGACTGAAGAAAATATTTTTTGGCGGCCAAGAATTTGAAAATGCTGTAAAGCCATTCACTAGAGAGTAAGTTTATGAAAAGGTGAAAAACATCAATGTTACTTTCGGTTATTCTACAAAGGGAAGTGAGAAAAATATATGGAAAGAAAGATCTGTCTTCTTTGAGCTTCTGTATTGGCAACATCTTCATGTAAGACACTGTATTGATGTCATGCATATGGAGAAAAATATGTGATAGTATTATTGGAACACTTCTTAACATACAGGGTAATTCTGTGGACTATTAGAAGACAATATTAGATTTACAAGAAATGGGAATACGAGAGGATTTGTATCTAAGGCCAGATGGTGAGGGGAGTTATTATGTTAAATAGATTAATATTTGTCCATGGATGAGAAAAGAAGTATTTGTTAGTATTTGCAAGGAATCAAAGTTCCCTCTGGGTACTCATCAAATTTTAAGAAGATTGTGTCCATGAAAGATTTGAAATTAGTAGACTAAAAGTCTCATGATTATTGTCATATCTTGATGCAACAATTACTCCCAGTGGCTATTTGAGGCATCCTTCAAGATGATTTGAGACACATTGTAACCCGACTTTGCTTATTCTTTAATGCTATATATGGTAAAGTCTTTGAGACTAAAAAGTTGGATGAATTGGAGCACGAGGGTTATGTTATTTTGTACCAACTTGAAAAACTGTTACTTCCTGTCTTTTTTGACATCATGGTAAACCTCATTATTCATCTAATATGAGAGATAAAACTGCGTGGCCCTGTGATAAACTCATATTTGTACTAATTTTTAATATGTTAAAAGAGAGTTTAGTATTGATTCTTATCCACATTTACTACTATATTGTGCAAATTAGTTAACAATATGAAATTAGACAAGTGGGAATTTAAATGATGTGATTTTAGTGCTTAATTGGATAAATAATCTATTAAATGTCCATTTCAGGTCAATACAGCAATCAATCAGCGAAGTAGAGCTTCCCTGTGGACTTTAGTCGCGACCTTATGTATTCACCATCGCGACCAAACTTCAATCAGCGAAGAAGAAGCACTCTCTGTAAATATTAGTCATGACCTGATGTATGTAAGGTCACGACCAAACTTCAAATGCAGAAATGAATCAGCGAATGACAGAAGGGACAGCTGGACAGAAGGTGATTTAAGCATGTGATGGATTACATAGCTGGACTTAACAGATTGCAAGTGGGAGATCAAACATGTGCAGCAATAAAAATGAACTCCACATATCTGGCACTGTTCACGTATTCACTGTTCACATATCAGCATACTCCATCTAAAAAGAATGAGCAAGTTGCCAACAGCAAGTGGGAATCATGTGCTATAAACAGAATACCAGATCATGTGCTGACAGCTGGAGACCATCTGGACAGCTCCATTAACTCACTCATGCATTTTAGACTTCTCCTATATATCACACTATTTGTACAACATATGATATCATTCATCAACTGGACATATCCATTCACAGAGATCTCTCACCTTACTTATTCACACGCACCATTCACACATTCCATCCATACATTCAGATCACTCACTCACACTATCTCTCTTCTTCTCCATTTTCATTTCTCTTCTGCAAGCTTACCTCTGCTCTAGTCAATAGAAACAAAGGAAAGCTCTGTATATTCATCTTCATCATCTCATTCTATTTCCATATGACTATTGTTGCTGTACTGATGTTTGCTGCTGGAGTTCAGATAGCAATGCAAGGCTGAGCTGCTGTGCTTCCTTGGAGATGACGCCAACCAGAGTCTTTGAAGCTTAACAGGGAGTTATTCAGTCTTTAAGTCAGATTTAACTATATCTAGTTGATGTATTTACTTCTAGTTTATTGATTCAATTAGAGTAATAGATGACAAGGCATTAGGGAACCGAGTTGGATTCCTTTTTCCTACATTAATGAACCTTTGATTAATATTCATATTCTATTATCTCTAAGTTGAACGATTCCTATTCTCTATTGATGTCTTCCAGTTGTAGCGTTAATTGAGATTTAGCTAGAGAGTTGTTAGCTAACCTACTCTAGTTCAATTGATTAACTCTTGATATTCTGTGGATAATGAAGGTAAGGCAATCTCCAAGGAAACACACTTGTCATCATTCATTTATCTCATCATTATAAACACTTAAAATCAGAAATAATAGCATAGACTTTACATTCAGTCTTTAGTATAAACAAATTATCACCAAACTCATCTGTTAACTTGTTAATTTGTGGCTCAATTGATTGATTAGGAACTCTAACATTCAGTAGCTCCTTGTGATCTGACCTAGGTTAGCCTCCAAATACTATTGGTTAGCTTAGTTTTGTTTGATAATAGAAATGACAGTTATCACCCTGTATACTTACGATGGAAGTACCTAATTGAAATATACACAAAAATCCTAAAAGTGTATATGAAGAATCCAAATTGGCCCGAAGCATCCGTTGTTCAAAAATATTTGTTTGAAGAAGCTATGAAGTAAGACTTACCGGTCTCCCTAAACCCCGTGCTAAATAAGAGGTCAAGGCAGAATGATGGTGAAGAGTGTTAATCGTAATGAATTGTAGCAAATACACTTACACATCTTGAATAATATTAATGAAGTTAAAGATTATGTAGTTATTCATAAAGAGATTGTTAGGGAAAAAAATAATAGAATGACAGAGCAAAAGCTGATTAGAGAACACAACAAATCTTTTACTCATTGGTTCAAACTGAAGGTTGAAAATGAGGATTATATTTTTGATACAGTTAGATGGTTGGCATATGGTCCTGAATTTGATATGATATGTTCCAATTCATTTGATATCAACATGTATTCCTTTTGTACGAAGTCCCTAGATGATAAAAGTAGTATGCAAAATAGTGGTGTTATGTTAGTTGTTGAAGCTATGCACTTATCTAGTTTAAAATATAACAATCATAAATTAGCAGTCATCCTTTATTACGGCATTGTTGAAGAGATTTGGGAGGTGGACTGCTCCAACTTCATAGTTCCTCGTGTTCAAATGCAAGTGGGATAATGCAAACAACAGTGTTATGGTCGATCGGTTAAGATTTATACTGGTTGATTTGAATATTACAAGTTTTTGGGATGAGACTTTTATTATGGCAAACCAAGCAAAGAAAGTGTTCTATATCATTGATTCGACAAATAAAAGATGGTTTGTCATTCTCCAAGGAAAAAGGGTTGTTGACGATAATGATTCAATTTGTGAGAGCCCTTCTTTTTCAGTAGGTTTAATAAAATTGAATGAAGATGAAGTAGATTCTGATTGATTTGTATGTGAGTGTTTTATCTTTTTTATTTAATAATGCAAGTTTCTTGTTTTGATTGTATATATGTTTTTGATGTATAATGCAAGTTTCTTGTTCTGATTGCATATATATTATAGCTTTAGGGAATGGGGTAATGAAAGAGCTTGCGGGGAAAAAAATAAAACTATAAGAGTTAAACCAGACGTATCAATGTCTGGTGTAGATTATAATATTTTTTGAATTATGCTTTAGTACAAAAATTGATTGGTGGCAGTTTTGTAAATAAGTTAAACACTTTTTACACCGGTTGTAAATAATGACTGGTTTAGAACTATAATATCTACGTCGAATGTCCATGTTATCTAGTGTAGATTGTCTTCTGCAATTCACTTTAAGTTCAAAAAATGACTTATGGCATTTTTGAAAATAAGTTGAAAACTTTTTAAACCGGTTATTATGTAGGTCATGTTTAGAACTATCATATCTACACTGGATGTCCACGTTATCTAGTGTAGATTATCTTCTGTAATTTACTTTAAGTTCAAAAAATGATTGATGACATTTTTGAAAATAAGTTGAAAACTTTTTAAACCAGTCATTATGTAGGTCTGTGGGCCTGGGGCCTGCTTAAGGGGAAAGTGGAGAATATCTATGTGGAAGGGTGCTGGGCTGTTAGAGAACACAAGTAATGGTGCTAGATGATGAATGAGATTTATGTGATCTAAATTGGTTATAATGAAGAAAAAGACCAGGAAGGAACCATAGTCCGGTCAAGAGTAGACTGAGACTGATGTATACGCGCGGAAAGAGTTAAGAGATAGTAGAAAGATACCAATGTTACTCCAGAGAAATGGAGACTGTTTCGCTCACCTGAGAAGTAATTCTTGAGTAAGATTATGAAAAGTATTCCTCTCAGTTAAATAGAGATGAGCGTGAGGCTAAGGGTTAAAAGGAGAAAGAGGAACCCTTTGATGAAATATGTAGCCGAGTTCATCCACATGAGCAATGAGAGTTGAATGATTAAGAAGTCAGTTAATGGGTTGAATTCCGTGTTATAACGAAAAAGTTTTTCTCAGGTAGTCACATAAGTCCAATAGAGCGGTAGTTGTAAGCAAGATTAGAAAAAGAAAGATAGCCACGGTCCTAAAGATAAAGTAACTCCCATATTCGATAGAAAGGTCGAGTCTATACCCTGATAAAAAGGTAGCATGGCAGCCTAAGTGAAATAGATAGATGTTTCAGGATGAATGATCAGGATATGATAGGCAATATGATAAAGGAAATATGTTTTGAGGCTTACTTAGTTCATTACAATATCTGATGAATGGTTGAGCAAATTATGATGATGAATAGTTGCATCTCCTTGCAGTTGTCATATAATGACATGCATGTTAGAGTATACCATGATGAATACTCCCATTTCGTAGTATATGCTGGGTAGAGTATATATGGTGAGGAAGTTATGAGAAAATTATGTTGCTCCTATACCATATGATATGCAATAAGGAATATATTGAGGATGATAGATAGTCTCAGTTTATGGGACGATAAGTTATGATATGATATTCTGATATGATTTATGATTGGGGTGATTCAGGTTTTTCTATAGGCTTGCGAATGCAGTACTCAGAGCCATTTCTATTGAAAGGAATGGTATACAGAAAGAGTTAGATTTGAAACAGATGACTCTGAGATAGAGACTAGATTCAGATGAGTACAGATCACTCTTCAGATAAGAGTTGGATCTGATGTAGTCTGCTCGTAGTTAGAGCATAGTTCAAATGGCTCACAGTTAGAGCACAGATTTACATGAGAAGTTATGATGAGGCCATAGCAGCAGAATGCAATGGCAGGTGGTTAAACCATGATTGCACAAAGCATGGTAAGCCACAGTAAGAGAAAGATGAGAAGGAACTCCTGAGTAAGAGAGGAAGTAAGTAAGGTCTTGGGAAATAATATGGGCTACTGAACGTAATATTTTTAAATTTTTATTTAGTTATCAACAAGTAGAAGCGCTGAACCCTATAACTTAGTCTGTTGGTTTAAGATCTTCGGGAGATATACAGAATCGCAGTTAGATTCTGGAGGGTCACAGTTAGATCCTAGCATGGCTCCAGGGTCGCAGTTAGATCCTAACAGTTCCAGAGTCACAGTTGATTCTGAAGAGGCTGACGGTTGATCGCAGTTAGATCCCGAGGTCGCAGTTAGACCTAGCCTAAGGAAAGTAATGAGCCATGAGATATGAGTACAATATAGTATCTCTTTGGGAAGATGAATGCCAAAGACGAAGTTAAGGTAAGGAAGCTTCACTAGTTGATAAACTAATCCAGAAAAATTATTTATAATGATTTTCCTCATATAGCCTATATTATACAGACTGAACTTAGTTTTCTTTAAACAAAGACAGAGTCCAAGTTAAAGTCTGAGTGCTGATATTCAAAAGTTTTATAGAAGTATGCCTGAGGAACAAAGAAGAGAACCCCATATGTTTTGAGAACAGAAAAGTATGAGCAGATAAATCCTCCATATGAGGATAAAAAGATTAAAAGGCTAAAGAGACCTAGAGAAGAAGGTCTAAAGTAAAGATAGAACCCAGTAGTTATATGAGATAGAGAATGCTAAGGCTTAGAAGAGTAAGGTAGCCTTCGTCCAGAAAGATGTTAAGGCAAGAGTAGTCTAAGAAAGAGTAATGAAAAAGGGTCAAGTTGTCACAGAAGTTGGTATAGATGGACAAGGTAAGAAAAGTGAAAAGTTAAAGTAAGATAGACCCTGGAGTTACACCAAGATGTTAAGGGGTAAGATATGAAAGAGTGTAAATGCCATAGAAGTTTGGCATATATATGATGAAACAGTACACAGTACACATCCTTATTTTCGTACATCTTAGAAGTTACACCAAAATGAAACATCCTTATTTTCGTATGTCTTAGGGACCAATTGGTAGTATTTAGAACCACTTTCAAGGTCATTGAAGTCCAATTTCTCAATCTGGAGTTTTACTCTTATCGAGTACTGTTCACTATGTAAATTCCAGATGAGTGACCTGACTTCGAAAAATCGTAACTAATTCTAGAAAAATCGAAATGCAGTGGTTCAAATTGCTACATGAAGCTAACTCAATACTATTTCAAAGAAAAATAACTCGTTGACCATTCCTTGTCCAAGTCAACGTCAGTCAAAGTTATAACTTTACTGTTCATCCAGCGTTTTTCTCCTGAATCCAGCATTTTGGTCCCAACTTTGATAATTTATATCTCCATGTGTAGACATCGAAATGAGACATTCTATCTATCAAATCGAAGCTTGTTATGTATACTATTTATCATAAACATATCATATATTTATTTAATCATTTACTATTTTTTTATTATAGATCAAACATCACTATATCACCACGAGTTACTGTTCATAGTGGCAAATTCCAGCAAGCAACTTTACATACATATGCATACATCAATCACATATCAAACAAGCATGCCAAACAATACTTATCATTAAATAATAAATCTTTATACAACAGGGCATGAACAAAATCCTCGTATCTCTATTACATCTTTCCTGCCTGAAATCCGGCAGTATAACTACTATACTTCATCTGTAAAAATAACTGATCTTGTACTGATTCGGTAATTCCCGTGAGAATTACCATTCTACATAAGTACCTAGGAAAGACTGGATGAACCGACTAGGTCCACTCACTTCCAGACTCCTTAGACAGTACCTACGTACACAGTACGCATCATCTCCTTATGTTCAGTCTGAAAATCGGCAGCATAACGGCGTCTTACAGCATTCTCAAAATTCACTTCGATATAACCTCTCTGTAATGGGTTATAAATAGGGGATGAGATTCGGGGGAATCTCAGTAGCAAACGGTACTAAACAATGCATGCATTAAAGTAAATACTTGTGCTTGCTTGTGAAAGTGTAAACATTGTGTAATGTGCATGCTTCCATGTAACATATGAAATACAATTGGCCAAGGTAATCATAGAAACAGAGCTTCAATCATATACACATATGCACACAATTCAACAAAGTCATAGCACAATCAAGCATAACATTCAATACATACAAGTTTAGGGTAAGTTTACTACCTTATTGCTTTACTTCTTTCCACTTTAACTTTGCTTCTTCCTTCTTACTTTTCCTTGCTATGTGGCTGCCCTTTTTTGAGCACACCAAGCAATTCCTAACATCACATTACCATCCAACCATTACAATCTAACTTCTCTTGAACACTAAGCTTACTTTAAGTAACATAACTTCCTTTAATCTTTACCAATTGACTTAGCCTTTGAATCAATTGATGTCTTGACCTTACCCTACGCAATTTGGCCTTTTGAATCCATTTATGAACTCAAAACAACCAAATTCCAGCAACTATGCACTGTTCCGGACAGATTTGAAAAACATACATAATTCTTTCAAAAATTCTCATTTTGATTCCAATGCTTCCCATACTTGTTCCTCCACTTTTCCCCCACACAAAATCTCATTTTAAGACCATTGGAAGCATCAAAATCATGAAATTCAAATCACTGTTCATGCGAGTGAACAGTACCGTGAGGAATTTTCAACATTATAACCTTTAATTCCAATGGTTTCCAAGGTTCAAAACCTTTCCAATCCTACACAAAATCATCATATAAACTCAATGGAAGCATTAAATCATTGAAATTCCATTTCCTTCTATCATGAACAGTGCATGAACAGTGCAAACCGAAATGTTCTTCCATGGTAAAGTCAAGAACATCAACTTAATCCAACAACCAAGCATGTAACTAACTTGTTTAAGCTTGTCTTAACTATCTATGACTTAAAACTCATATTCCTTTCACATATACACAAAAATTCCAGCAGCATTTCCCCAATATTTAAGCCTAAAAAGTCACTTAAACTCAAGCACAAACCATAAGAACAAAAGGTAGAAGCAAGGAGACAACTTACCTTACTTGCTCCTTCAAGACCCTTGCTTCTTCCTTGCTTTCTTCCACATTCTTTCTCTAGAACTCACTTCTCTTTCTAAAGGAGCTCTTGGGTGTGAAGAATGAATGGAAAGGGGGGCTATTTATAGCAAAAGTCATGTGCCATTTGAAGGCTAAGATCACTTTGGAAACTATTTGATCTAATGGTTAAAGGTTTGATCTTGGAATGTCTTTTCACTTTTCACTCAAGACCTTACCACCTTGACATCACTAGCATGGCCTCACTTGGTACACCTAACCCTTCCTCTTTTTGGGTGCCATTCTTGTGTCCTTGTGGGTCCCACCATGTGCAACACCTAATTCTTACTTTATTCTCTTTTTCTTTCTTTTCAAAAATCCATAAATTATTTATTATTTGGACTTGGGCTCCAAGATAACTTTTGGGCCTTATTGGGCTGTCCTAGGACGAAATGTTGGGCCTCTTTTAGATCCAATAGCTAACTGGCCCAAATCCCAATGTACTTTCCTCATACCGATATCCGTAAATTACCCTGATCTTAGCATAAATGCTAAACACCTCTTTTAATTGTTCTAACATTTTTAGAAATTCATTCTAATATAAAATGAATTCTCTACAAAGTTTCATAATTTTCTGAGACCCAGAAGTCCTGTTAAAAATTACATATGTTTCCTTTAACCCTTTATCGGTGTTCTTTTTCACCGTAAATTCCATAATTAATTCTACAGGACTCCTTTTTGACTTCTGTCAACTCCATAAATTCTCATATTAATTATAATAATTTACTATCAAATTTCCTATGATATCCATCCATTGTGTAAAATGACCAAAATGTCCTCCATTCACTTCTGGTTTTTTAGGGCATCACGGAGGCATTTTCGTAATTTTGCACTTTGGCTCTTATACTTTCTTCCTCATCCAATTTAATCCCTTTCTTTACATAAATGGCCACATCTTTTCCTAAACATCTCATATATTTTATTCAATCTGTACATACAACTTAGTACAGAAATTAGGGATGTTACATTTCTCTCCCCCTTAAAATAAATTTTGTCATCGAAATTTACTTAGTACCTTAGTCAACAATCTTAAATATACATCCTCTTTAAATCTCTTTCTGCTTTATGACTAAGAATTGGGGTATCCATCTCTTACCTTTTATCTTATTATCTAGCAGAGTACTTTCAATATCCGCTTCATGTCCTTGGTGTCATTACTCTTTTTGTATGAGTCAACTTAATTGGAGTTTATTTCTACTTCATCACGGCACTTGATCTTGTGCTATGCATCCATTTACTTATGGACAACTCCTTGTACTAGACTTGAGAGTAGTATCCATTTCTTTCATATCAAACTCTCTCGAATATTATTGTATTCGGGAGTTTCCCTCACTCACTCACCATACTTTCTAACACTTATCCCTTATTACTTCTCTTAGCATCTCGCAGAATTCTTTAACATCCGCAAAGCTTCATCCTCTTTTCATATAGAAACTCTTATAACTTTGTTGTTGCTCTTATCATCTTTAATGATTAAACATCATACAGAGAGAGAACTTATACAGTTATTCTTTTCTTTACTTTACTGCTAAGTAGGAGCATATACTCTAACATGCATAATGCCTGGCCAATATCTTGTAGGACTGTATACTTGCTCCTAAATGCAAAGCTCTAACATTCTCTTATGACTTTATCAGCCTCTCAAGAGAGTATTGCTCTTTTGCTTATCGTTCTCCTGAACAAAGTCATAATTTAAATCTTTCATTTCAAATCCACTCTTATTTGGACTTGGCAGAAGGGTTTTAATCCTTTAATGTTCATAACCTTTCTAACTTTTCATAACTTTGTTTATCATTCATCATATATATGCCAAACCTCTATGGCATTTACACTCTTTCATATCTTACCCCTTAACATCTTGGTGTAACTCCAGGGTCTATCTTACTTTAACTTTTCACTTTTCTTACCTTGTCCATCTATACCAACTTCTGTGACAACTTGACCCTTTTTCATTACTCTTTCTTAGACTACTCTTGCCTTAACATCTTTCTGGACGAAGGCTACCTTACTCTTCTAAGCCTTAGCATTCTCTATCTCATATAACTACTGGGTTCTATCTTTACTTTAGACCTTCTTCTCTAGGTCTCTTTAGCCTTTTAATCTTTTTATCCTCATATGGAGGATTTATCTGCTCATACTTTTCTGTTCTCAAAACATATGGGGTTCTCTTCTTTGTTCCTCAGGCATACTTCTATAAAACTTTTGAATATCAGCACTCAGACTTTAACTTGGACTCTGTCTTTGTTTAAAGAAAACTAAGTTCAGTCTGTATAATATAGGCTATATGAGGAAAATCATTATAAATAATTTTTCTGGATTAGTTTATCAACTAGTGAAGCTTCCTTACCTTAACTTCGTCTTTGGCATTCATCTTCCCAAAGAGATACTATATTGTACTCATATCTCATGGCTCATTACTTTCCTTAGGCTAGGTCTAACTGCGACCTCGGGATCTAACTGCGATCAACCGTCAGCCTCTTCAGAATCAACTGTGACTCTGGAACTGTTAGGATCTAACTGCGACCCTGGAGCCATGCTAGGATCTAACTGTGACCCTCCAGAATCTAACTGCGATTCTGTATATCTCCCGAAGATCTTAAACCAACAGACTAAGTTATAGGGTTCAGCGCTTCTACTTGTTGATAACTAAATAAAAATTTAAAAATATTACGTTCAGTAGCCCATATTATTTCCCAAGACCTTACTTACTTCCTCTCTTACTCAGGAGTTCCTTCTCATCTTTCTCTTACTGTGGCTTACCATGCTTTGTGCAATCATGGTTTAACCACCTGCCATTGCATTCTGCTGCTATGGCCTCATCATAACTTCTCATGTAAATCTGTGCTCTAACTGTGAGCCATTTGAACTATGCTCTAACTACGAGCAGACTACATCAGATCCAACTCTTATCTGAAGAGTGATCTGTACTCATCTGAATCTAGTCTCTATCTCAGAGTCATCTGTTTCAAATCTAACTCTTTCTGTATACCATTCCTTTCAATAGAAATGGCTCTGAGTACTGTATTCGCAAGCCTATAGAAAAACCTGAATCACCCCAATCATAAATCATATCAGAATATCATATCATAACTTATCGTCCCATAAACTGAGACTATCTATCATCCTCAATATATTCCTTATTGCATATCATATGGTATAGGAGCAACATAATTTTCTCATAACTTCCTCACCATATATACTCTACCCAGCATATACTACGAAATGGGAGTATTCATCATGGTATACTCTAACATGCATGTCATTATATGACAACTGCAAGGAGATGCAACTATTCATCATCATAATTTGCTCAACCATTCATCAGATATTGTAATGAACTAAGTAAGCCTCAAAACATATTTCCTTTATCATATTGCCTATCATATCCTGATCATTCATCCTGAAACATCTATCTATTTCACTTAGGCTGCCATGCTACCTTTTTATCAGGGTATAGACTCGACCTTTCTATCGAATATGGGAGTTACTTTATCTTTAGGACCGTGGCTATCTTTCTTTTTCTAATCTTGCTTACAACTACCGCTCTATTGGACTTATGTGACTACCTGAGAAAAACTTTTTCGTTATCACACGGAATTCAACCCATTAACTGACTTCTTAATCATTCAACTCTCATTGCTCATGTGGATGAACTCGGCTACATATTTCATCAAAGGGTTCCTCTTTCTCCTTTTAACCCTTAGCCTCACGCTCATCTCTATTTAACTGAGAGGAATACTTTTCATAATCTTACTCAAGAATTACTTCTCAGGTGAGCGAAACAGTCTCCATTTCTCTGGAGTAACATTGGTATCTTTCTACTATCTCTTAACTCTTTCCGCGCGTATACATCAGTCTCAGTCTACTCTTGACCGGACTATGGTTCCTTCCTGGTCTTTTTCTTCATTATAACCAATTTAGATCACATAAATCTCATTCATCATCTAGCACCATTACTTGTGTTCTCTAACAGCCCAGCACCCTTCCACATAGATATTCTCCACTTTCCCCTTAAGCAGGCCCCAGGCCCACATGAGGTCACGGTTTTGTTCTCCAGGCACATGAGGACTTTAACCCCTTAGGCACCCAAAAATGCGTCTTTCGTGTATCAGAGTACACAACGAAAGATATTGTCCTGACACGAGACCACTGCCCCTTAGGCCAGGTTTTGTTCCACAGCACTGCCTGCCTACCCACTCGTGCCTGCCTACCCTCTCGGGCGCTTGGTGACAAGAGGCGCTTGGTGAGTACTGGAAACGTGAAACATCCTCCCTTACAGCCCTCAGAGTACACTAGCGGAAGCAATATTAGCTTAAAATAGCTTAACTTCATCATTCATAATTTGAATATGCCAAACCATATTTATCATTGAATCATAAAATGTCATACAATATGGTATATACAACAAGACATACACATAATCCTCATATCTCTATTACATCTCGTTCTGCCTAAACTTCGGCAGCATAACCGCTACGCTTCAGCTGTATAAAAAACTGAACCATACTGATTCGGTAATTTCCTCATGAGAACTACCATTCTACGTAGTACCCAGGAAAGACTAGATGAACCGGCTAGGTCCACTCACTTCTAGCCTCCTTAGACAGCACTACGTACACAGTACTTATCATATACTATGACGTTCAGTCTTAACTTGGGCAGCATAACGGCGTCTCCTGGCTTTCTCAAAATCTACTTCAACATAACCTCCCTGTAATGGGTTATGGATGGGGATGAGATTCGGGGGAATCTCAGTAGCAACAATCATAACAATATATGTAATGCAGTGTGACAGTGCTTGCTTGTGATTGTGTACAGATAAGTATGCTGCGTGCTTCCATGCTTAATAACATATGACCATAGCATTACAGCAGAGCTTCAGACATAACATATAAGACAACAATCCAACCAAACAATAGCACATCAAATCACAAAGCCATTACATAGAAGCTAGGATTAGTTACTACCTGGCTAGCTCAGCAGAACCCTACTATCTCTATTCTGCTTCCAACTCCGCCAGAACTTCCTTTCTTCCTTTCTCCTTTCTCTCTTCCTTTCCTTCCCCTTCTCTCTCTTCTTTCTCTCTCATTCTCCTCTCCTCCGCGGGATGCAAATGGAATGGGGGAAGGGGGTATTTATAATGGGCTCAATGGCACAATCGTAATTACCATGAACTTTGATCCTGCGGTCCTGGTTTTTCCTGGATTTTCCTATTTTCTTTAATTCTTCATTTACTGCATCATCGTGCCAACTCACCATGCTGACTCAGCGCCTCATTTTTCACATGCTTGAATTCCCGGGACACCTCAGCATGCTGACTCACCATGCTGACTCACCGGTCCAGTCTCCTGCCTCGTAATGCGTGCCATCAACTTTATCTGCTTTCTGCAGACTAATGCCATGTGGCTACTGGAAGAGACCTTGCACGCTTCCCAATGCCATCCAGATAAGTCCCTGACTTTATCTGATCATTTCCTCGGTTATCGTGCCTCCTCGGTTTTCGTGCCAACCGAGTATCCTTACTTTACTGAATTATTACTTTAATGCCATGTGGCATCTTGTGGGTCCCATGAGTATACCTTATCAGTCTACCTCATAGTTTCTAGATAACCTTTCCTGTATCTGATATCCTGCCTCCGGTCTATCTCCAACCGGGTAACTATCTCTCTTGGACCTTCACCACTCTTGGCCCGTACGCTTAGCGCCACTTTAGTCACTAGTCGCGACCTCAACATCATCTTGTCGCGACCTTACAATTCTGTGTACATTAGTCGCGACCAAAACATCTTCTCGTCGCGACCAAAACATTCTATCGTCGCGACCACAACACATTTTAGTCGCGACCATAACACTTTTTAGTCGCGTCTAAGGCTTTCTGCCACTATTAGTCGCGATATCACTGCTTTCTAGTCGCGACCATACTTCTTTTACGTCGCGACCATAATGCTTTCTTGTCGCGTATAGCTCTTTCTGTAACCACTAGTCGCGACCATACTTTACTCTAGTCGCGACCAGAACGGTCAGCTCGTAACTCTTCAACCTTTGACCTTTACATCACCCCAAATGGCCATTCTACCCCTTGGGACTTCCACTGTTTGCACATAAGTCCCCGTACCTTTACTTACTCGCAGCTTAGTCCCTAAAAACTCTCTTATGTCTCTGGGACTTCTGCTCAAAAGGGGTCTGGTAGCCTCTCATTCTCAGGCTATTTCCGTGTTTCAAGGCCTGAAAATTGGGATGTTACATTTCTCCTCCCCTTTAAATAAATTTCGTCCTCGAAATTTAATCAGTACCATAGCCAAATTAACTTAACATCTGGCAAAGTACTCATCATAACTTTACATCTCTTTATAACATGCCTTTCTGTCTCTGGGTTAATCCAATCAGAGTTGAAATCTACTTTCCTCTTATGGACCACTTACTGCACTTATGAGTAGTGTCCATTTCTTTCATATGAAATTCTCTCGAATATTACTGTATTCGGGAATTTCTTCTAACTACTCATCATACTTCTAGCATCATACTCTTATTACTTCTCTTGATATCTCGCAGACTGCTTTAAAATCTGCAACATTTCATCTTTCTTTGCACTTAACATCATACAGAGAGAGGACTTACGCAGCTATTCTTTCTTTACTTTACTGCTAAACAAAAGCACCTACTCTAACATGCATAATGCCTGGCCAACATACTGCAGGACTGCATACCTGCTTATGAATGTAAAGCTCTAATATCGGAGCTCAAGCATTCCTGTTCTAACTAGGCACAGCTCTAACACTCAGAGCTTGCATAGTTTTAGCATAACATAAGGCCTAGCATCTCATGCAAGGAGTGAAAACTCTCATTTTCTATAACATAACATTCAAACATATGATCCCTACCAAAAAGGGAGCCTCTCTGCCTGTTCATACAATGCACATCTCTAGGTGCGTATCATATTACACGTTTACTACCGTGTATCTCATTACATGCCTTTGATACTTTATCATGGCATATCTAGCCCATTCTAGCCATCTCATGGTGTATTTCACCCTTTCATAACTTATCTTGCCTTATCATAAGGCTAACATTCTCTTCCTCATAGAACTGCGTTCTATCTTTACTTTGCCTTAGACCTTCTTCTCTAGGTCTTTTCTAGCCTTTTAATCTCTTTACCCTCATCTGGGGAATCTATCTATTCATACTCTTCTGTTCTCATTACATTGAGGATTTTCTTCTCTGCTTCTCATTACACAGAGGATTCTCTTCTCTGCTTCTCATTACACAGAGGATTCTCTTCTCTGCTTCTCAGGCATACTTTCACAAAACTTTGAATCTCAGTACTCAGATTTAAACTTGGACTCCATCTTCGTTTAAGGGAAAGCTAAGTTCAGTCTGTAGACTAGAGGCTACCTGAGGAAAATCATTATAAAACAATTTCTCTGGGTCAGCTTATCAACTAGTGAAACTTCCTTACCTTAACTTCGTCTTTGGCATTCATCTTCCCAAAGAGATACTACATCGTACTCATGTCTCATGGCTCATTACTTTCCTTAGGCTAGGTCTAACTGCGACCTCGGGATCTAACTACGATCAACCGTTAGCCTCTTCAGAATCTAACTGTGACTCTGGATCTGTTAGGATCTAACTGCGACCCTGGAGCCATGCTAGGATCTAACTGTGACCCTCCAGAATCTAACTGCGATTCTGTTGTACTGTATATCTCCCGAAGATCTTAAACCAACAGACTAAGTTATAAGGTTAACTGCTTCCACCTGTTGATAACTCCATAAAAATTTTAGAAATTTTCTAGCCTCATATCCTTTACCCAGACTTTACTTACTTCCTCTTTTACTCAGGAGTTCCTTCTCATCTTTCTTACTTTACTGTGGCTTACCATTGGCTTGTGCCATCATGGTCTAACCACCTGCCATTGCATTCTACTGCTATGGCCTCATCATAACTCATCTGTGCTCTAACTGTGAACCATTTGAACTATGCTCCAACTGCGAGCATCCTGTATCAGATCCAACTCTTATCTGAAGAGTGATCTATACTCATCTGAATCTAGCTCTATCTGAGAGCCATCTGTTTCAGATCCAACTCTTATCTGAAGAGTGATCTAAAAACAATCTCTTTACTCTTATCTGCTTTCTTTCTGTCTACCATTCCTTTCAACAGAAATGGTCCTGAGTACTGTATTCACAAGTCTGCAGAATTACCCGAGTAACCTCAAACATATCTGAATATCATAACTTATTGTCCCATGAACTGAGACTATCTATCATCCTCAATACATATCTCATTACATGTCATATGGTATGGGAGCAACATACTTTCTCATCTCATATATACTCTACCCTTCATGCACTGTAAAAGGGAGTATTCATTCATCATGGCATACTCTAACATGCATGTCATCATATGACAATTACAAGGAGATGCAACTATCATAACTTATGGCATCATAAGCCATATCATCATCATACTTTGCTCAACCATCCATCAGACTAACTAAACCTCAAGGCATATTTTATTTATCATATTGCCTATCATATCTTGGTCAGTCATCCTGAAACATCTGTCTATCTCAGGCTGTCACGCTACCCTCTTATTAGGGTACAGACTCAACCCTTCATCACTCTTTCTTACATAGGGGAGTCACTGTATCCCGTAATCTGTGGCTACCTTCTACTATCTCATTTCTTCTTTTGTCTATCTATCAGTCTCAGTCTATTCTTGACCAGACTGTGGTTCCTTATCGGCCTTTACTGTAACAGCCTAGAACCCCTTTACAAAGATATTATCCGCTTTCCCCTTAGGTAGGCTTGGTGCCCACATGAGATCACGGTTTTGTTTTCCAGACACACGAGCCACAGCCCTTAAGCACCTGAAAACGCATCTTTCTCTTAATCCTAGCGAACTTCAGTCGCCTAGATCTCATTCACTATCTTTTACTATTATTTCTATTCTTTAGGGTACTCTACCCTAGATCTCTGTGATGGAATCCCTCTGCTTAGGGAATTTTAACTCTTTACCTATTAACCATCACGTCCTTAGCCTTAGACTTAGGCCATATCAAACATCATCCCATCTCTAGCCTTTAGGCTATGCCCTAGGATTACTCCGAGGCAAACTTCATACTAGCTATCCCATCTAGCTAGCTCATCTTAACTTATCATTATCATCCTTTGCGGCCTATCCTACCTAGCAAGGATGACTTGCTTAGTGGAGTTGCCAACTTCCTCTATGCATGACTTCTCCACTCAAGCTCTATGTTCATGCTTTGTGTTCACCTGTCTTTTCCTTTACAACGAAACATGCTTATTCCATCTAGGAGCTTTATCTCCACGGGCTCTTCTAAACCCATAATAGTCCCGATCTGAATCTTCTAATGTCATACCAGGACATCTCTGTCATTCCGTCGCGATATGAGTATTGGGTAATCGCTATTCATAGCCTCTATGATTCTTCATTACCCTTAACTCCTCACGACTTATCATTTCTATTCTTTAGTCGTGACCTACAGCTTCAGATGTCGCGTCCTTAACATTTTCTGTCTTCTAGTCGCGACCTAAATCTTCTGTCGTCGTGACCTTAACCTTTCTATGTCGCGACTCAACTCCTCTACCGTCGCGACCAGGATATTTTCTCGTCGCGACTTATGTCTCTTCACGTCGCAACCATAGCCATTTCTAGTCGCGACATTAAACTTTTCTCGTCACAACCTTAGCTCTCTGTTAAATAACGTCGCGACCTAGGAACATACTCGCCGCGACCAAAGCTTTCTGTGAATAACCGTCGCGACCTATAAACTTATGCGTCGCGACTAAACCTCTCATTAAGGCTACCCGTCGCGACATAAACCACGTTAGTCGCGACCGGAGTGCTATTCTGTCGTACTCAAGGGCTAAATCAGAGCATCACTGAGCCAGAACCTTCTGTTCTGTGCCAGAATCTTATGCTCTGAACCAGAGTCCTTTCTGGTTGGTGCCAGAACCTCTTGCTCTGATACCAAAATGAAACATCCTCCCTTACAGCCCTCAGAGTACACTAGCGGAAGGAATATTAGCTTAAAATAGCTTAACTTCATCATTCATAATTTGAATATGCCAAACCATATTTATCATTGAATCATAAAATGTCATACAATATGGTATATACAACAAGACATACACATAATCCTCATATCTCTATTACATCTCGTTCTGCCTAAACTTCGGCAGCATAACCGCTACGCTTCAGCTGTATAAAAAATTGAACCGTACTGATTCGGTAATTCCCTCATGAGAACTACCATTCTACGTAGTACCCAGGAAAGACTAGATGAACCGGCTAGGTCCACTCACTTCTAGCCTCCTTAGACAGCACTACGTACACAGTACTTATCATATACTATGACGTTCAGTCTTAACTTGGGCAGCATAACGGCGTCTCCTGGCTTTCTCAAAATCTACTTCAACATAACCTCCCTGTAATGGGTTATGGATGGGGATGAGATTCGGGGGAATCTCAGTAGCAACAATCATAACAATATATGTAATGCAGTGTGACAGTGCTTGCTTGTGATTGTGTACAGATAAGTATGCTGCGTGCTTCCATGCTTAATAACATATGACCATAGCATTACAGCAGAGCTTCAGACATAACATATAAGACAACAATCCAACCAAACAATAGCACATCAAATCACAAAGCCATTACATAGAAGCTAGGATTAGTTACTACCTGGCTAGCTCAGCAGAACCCTACTATCTCTATTCTGCTTCCAACTCCGCCAGAACTTCCTTTCTTCCTTTCTCCTTTCTCTCTTCCTTTCCTTCCCCTTCTCTCTCTTCTTTCTCTCTCATTCTCCTCTCCTCCGCGGGATGCAAATGGAATGGGGGAAGGGGGTATTTATAATGGGCTCAATGGCACAATCGTAATTACCATGAACTTTGATCCTGCGGTCCTGGTTTTTCCTGGATTTTCCTATTTTCTTTAATTCTTCATTTACTGCATCATCGTGCCAACTCACCATGCTGACTCAGCGCCTCATTTTTCACATGCTTGAATTCCCGGGACACCTCAGCATGCTGACTCACCATGCTGACTCACCGGTCCAGTCTCCTGCCTCGTAATGCGTGCCATCAACTTTATCTGCTTTCTGCAGACTAATGCCATGTGGCTACTGGAAGAGACCTTGCACGCTTCCCAATGCCATCCAGATAAGTCCCTGACTTTATCTGATCATTTCCTCGGTTATCGTGCCTCCTCGGTTTTCGTGCCAACCGAGTATCCTTACTTTACTGAATTATTACTTTAATGCCATGTGGCATCTTGTGGGTCCCATGAGTATACCTTATCAGTCTACCTCATGGTTTCTAGATAACCTTTCCTGTATCTGATATCCTGCCTCCGGTCTATCTCCAACCGGGTAACTATCTCTCTTGGACCTTCACCACTCTTGGCCCGTACGCTTAGCGCCACTTTAGTCACTAGTCGCGACCTCAACATCATCTTGTCGCGACCTTACAATTCTGTGTACATTAGTCGCGACCAAAACATCTTCTCGTCGCGACCAAAACATTCTATCGTCGCGACCACAACACATTTTAGTCGCGACCATAACACTTTTTAGTCGCGTCTAAGGCTTTCTGCCACTATTAGTTGCGATATCACTGCTTTCTAGTCGCGACCATACTTCTTTTACGTCGCGACCATAATGCTTTCTTGTCGCGTATAGCTCTTTCTGTAACCACTAGTCGCGACCATACTTTACTCTAGTCGCGACCAGAACGGTCAGCTCGTAACTCTTCAACCTTTGACCTTTACATCACCCCAAATGGCCATTCTACCCCTTGGGACTTCCACTGTTTGCACATAAGTCCCCGTACCTTTACTTACTCGCAGCTTAGTCCCTAAAAACTCTCTTATGTCTCTGGGACTTCTGCTCAAAAGGGGTCTGGTAGCCTCTCATTCTCAGGCTATTTCCGTGTTTCAAGGCCTGAAAATTGGGATGTTACAAAACGCGTCCTTGAGGGAGAGGTATCTAGTTGAGGGAGAGGTATCTACACCCTTATAAGGCATGCTTCGTTCACCTCCCCAACCGATGTGGGACTAATATCCTGTTTCAGGAACTTTGACTTTCGAGAACTTGAAGCCATATGCTAGGCTCATTTCTTGCGCAAGCCTTATCCTAACTTTTGATTCTTTTGTTCATAAAAGACTAACTGAACAAAGTCTTTCCAAATGTAGATTTACTCTTGATAGTCATATAGAGGATCTACTTCTGAACATCATCTTAGACTAGCATGTATCTCTATTTCTCATACTGTTTAGCTTACCTACATCATGTGCTAAACCTCTAACTGATAACCTTCAGTGAGGCTGGCATCTTCATCCTTCATCAGGTCCCTGCGCATCTTCATCGTGACCTGAGTATGAACTAGGTGCAACGTATCCATGAACTTTAGTCGCGACCATCTCATTCTACTTGTCATGACTGGACAGCTCTACATTCTTTAGTCACGACCTCGGGTCACCTTTCGTCATGGCCTAACTTCTCGAGGACTTCTAGCTATGTTCCAAACTATTTTACATGCGACCTGGATCTAACTTGCTTTAAACATTCCCTTATAATGTTCTTGTCTAGTCCTTACCCTAGTAATGGCCGATCCTTACACATCAGTTATGAACCATTTGCCAAAAGCTCACTTAGTTTTACATGCCACGTAGGGTATATGGCAATATCTGGCTTATGGCCATCTCATATCATGCTACTAACATGAAAACTTAATCCAGGTCAATGCCCTCTATCACATCTCTATTTATCATCCTTGCTACGGTATTGAAGAACTGCAGCTAAACTGACTACTCTTGATTTCTACTTCCTTCCATCCCTTAACCTAAACTAAGTAGTTCACTTCCCACAGCCTTTCTTGAGACTAGTATAGTCACATTGTCTATCTTTCATAAAGAAGGCTGGGGTGGATTAGGGCTAGAAATATCCCTTTAATCTTTATCTATACCCTCGTATATTCCTGGACTGGGATAATAGGAAGGGATGTCACAGATTGTAACTGGTTCTTAGGCTACTCATATCAAACTTATCCTCAAACTCTAGTAAAGGAGGAATAATATCTTGCCTACCTATAATCCAGTATCAGTACTCAGCTTCCTCAGCTGAAATTGTCCTCTCATCAGAGGAATAGAGCTTATATCAGGTTAGAGAGCACTCTATCAAACTCATCCTGTACATAATTACTAGACCCATCATTATCTAGTGCAGCATTATCTAATGCATACACAACATCTGACTGAATTTCTCATAATTTCCAGACTATAAATCTGAGTCTACAAAAATATGCATGGGTACTTTACTATAAACCTTCCTGATTGAGTCCCTTATGCTGTCATCTGAACTCTCTTCACTACCTAAAGAGTCAAAGTCTAGGTGTACCTCATCTTTATACAGCATTAAAGGTTGGGGGTCTCACTGATTAACTGATGTTTCAAGCTTAACTTTATGAATCCCCATTTCTACTACTCCAACATTTACCCTGTGTTTTGCGACCAAAAGTCTTCTCTCATCGTGACTTATGACTTAACTTGTCGCAACTTGGACATCTAGCATGCTCACTATAGTATCTGGTCACAACACGATACCTCAAGCTACTCTTATAGCTTCCTTAGTCGTGAACTGATCAGCTTCTATCTCTATCCATAGAGGAAACTGCTTCTTAAACATTATTCTGCTTAGTCCAGCCACATTATTTTAATAAACATGAGACCTCGGCTGTATCGGCTGACTAAGATTAGCCGATCGTAATCATATCCTTCGTAAGACTATAAAACTTAGGGTACAGTCTCATTCGTCTAGTGTCACTGTCTTCTATCTAAACCTTTCTAAGCAGTGAACACCATCCCTATATCATACTCTAGGGAAAGAACCACTCAAACTTCTCATTTGTTTAAGGGATCAGTCTAACTAAACCAGAGCATCACTGAGCTAGAACCTTCTGTTCTGTGCCAGAATCTTATGCTCTAAGCCAGAACCCTTTGTTCTGTGCTAACTTTATTCTGTACTAATGCTAGAAATCATCTGTTCAGAGCATTTCCTAAGCCAGAATCCTTTCCTCTGATACCAAAATGAAACATCCTCCTTTATATCTCTCAAAGTACTCTTGCTATAGCTCTCTTGAAGTGGATTATATCTCTCTTGCCAAAAATTCTGGTAGAAAATAACTGTACTGATTCGGTAATTCCCCATGAGAACTACTATTCTACGCAAGTACCCAGGAAAAACTGGATGAACCGGCTAGGTCCACTCACTTTCAGCCTCCTTAGATAGCACCTACGTACACAGTACTTTGTATAGTCTACCAGCACAACGGTATTTTCTAACAAATATCTTTAAGTCTTAACCTCAAAAACATGAATTTCCTAGTGTTGGGCTTACGGTTACTGTTCACTGCCACTATTCACTGGGTAATTCCAGATTACAACCTGAACTTTGGAAATTCATAACTAAATCTAGAAAAATCATTTTAAGGTGATTCCAATTTCTAATGACAGATATTTCATTTAAATTTGAGATAAAAATATGAAAATGAGATCTTCTTGTCCAGATCAAATCAGTTTATTCATTGAACTTTACTATTCATTTGGTAAATCTGGAAGTTCCAATTTCTTTGCCCCATTTTCAAAAATTCATTTCTCCTTGTATACTTATCCAATTGAGTTGAATTACATATGTATTTAAATATCCATATGTCTACTTTAATCTCACAAAATTTTGAGGAAAAACTCATTCGTTTACTATATGAAATTAGCGCATGAACCTCACTACCTCTGAGTAGTCATTTTACCTTATTCCAGATTTCAACTCCTAACTTTGAAAAATCATAACAATTCGACTTCTTAACCAAATGAGGCGTTCTTGGTGTCCATTTAAAGCTATAGATCTTAGCTATGTTCATGCCAAATTTCATATGAAAAAACATCATATAATTCAATCAAAATACCAATGGAAGTACACTACCTCAGATTGGATTTATGAGTAGCATGCATCATACAAACCAAAACATCATCTTGTAATTAAAGTGCACACTCTTTAAATTATGTACAGTCATCCATCAACATTTACCCTCTTGCCTTGAGAAGATCCAGCACCTAGAGCATGTTTAATTATATGGAAGGAATGAGATTTCATGGAAATCCCAATAGCAAGTAATATAAACTATAAGGTTATGCATGTTTGATTGCATGCCTAACATGTTATCATGCAATGGGAGCTAATTCATGCTTATACATAAGCAATTCTAATATGCATATTGTCATGACATATATTGCAAGGAGTATCACATACTCATATCACATCATCATCATCATCACACAACATTCCATGCTCAACCAAACCTTCATGCATAACAAGTAAGCAAAACAATCAAAGCACATAAGTTTATAGTTAGATATTCTTGCTACCTCTTGTAGATCCTTGTTCCTTTCCTTCTTGTAATGGTCTTTCCTTGCCACAAATGTCAAAACCTAGGCATTACAAGATAATTACCAAATTATAACTCCATTCCAAACAAAATCCAAGTCTAGTTTCAATAAGCTCCCTTTTTCCAAAAATTCCCATTTTGATTCCAATGCTTCCCATACTTGTTCCTCCACTTTTCCCCCACACAAAATCTCATTTTAAGACCATTGGAAGCATCAAAATCATGAAATTCAAATCACTGTTCATGCGAGTGAACAGTACCGTGAGGAATTTTCAACATTATAACCTTTAATTCCAATGGTTTCCAAGGTTCAAAACCTTTCCAATCCTACACAAAATCATCATATAAACTCAATGGAAGCATTAAATCATTGAAATTCCATTTCCTTCTATCATGAACAGTGCATGAACAGTGCAAACCGAAATGTTCTTCCATGGTAAAGTCAAGAACATCAACTTAATCCAACAACCAAGCATGTAACTAACTTGTTTAAGCTTGTCTTAACTATCTATGACTTAAAACTCATATTCCTTTCACATATACACAAAAATTCCAGCAGCATTTCCCCAATATTTAAGCCTAAAAAGTCACTTAAACTCAAGCACAAACCATAAGAACAAAAGGTAGAAGCAAGGAGACAACTTACCTTACTTGCTCCTTCAAGACCCTTGCTTCTTCCTTGCTTTCTTCCACATTCTTTCTCTAGAACTCACTTCTCTTTCTAAAGGAGCTCTTGGGTGTGAAGAATGAATGGAAAGGGGGGCTATTTATAGCAAAAGTCATGTGCCATTTGAAGGCTAAGATCACTTTGGAAACTATTTGATCTAATGGTTAAAGGTTTGATCTTGGAATGTCTTTTCACTTTTCACTCAAGACCTTACCACCTTGACATCACTAGCATGGCCTCACTTGGTACACCTAACCCTTCCTCTTTTTGGGTGCCATTCTTGTGTCCTTGTGGGTCCCACCATGTGCAACACCTAATTCTTACTTTATTCTCTTTTTCTTTCTTTTCAAAAATCCATAAATTATTTATTATTTGGACTTGGGCTCCAAGATAACTTTTGGGCCTTATTGGGCTGTCCTAGGACGAAATGTTGGGCCTCTTTTAGATCCAATAGCTAACTGGCCCAAATCCCAATGTACTTTCCTCATACCGATATCCGTAAATTACCCTGATCTTAGCATAAATGCTAAACACCTCTTTTAATTGTTCTAACATTTTTAGAAATTCATTCTAATATAAAATGAATTCTCTACAAAGTTTCATAATTTTCTGAGACCCAGAAGTCCTGTTAAAAATTACATATGTTTCCTTTAACCCTTTATCGGTGTTCTTTTTCACCGTAAATTCCATAATTAATTCTACAGGACTCCTTTTTGACTTCTGTCAACTCCATAAATTCTCATATTAATTATAATAATTTACTATCAAATTTCCTCTGATATCCATCCATTGTGTAAAATGACCAAAATGCCCTCCATTCACTTCTGGTTTCTTAGGGCATCACGGAGGCATTTTCGTAATTTTGCACTTTGGCTCTTATACTTTCTTCCTCATCCAATTTAATCCCTTTCTTTACATAAATGGCCACATCTTTTCCTAAACATCTCATATATTTTATTCAATCTGTACATACAACTTAGTACAGAAATTAGGGATGTTACATAGGTCATGTTTAGAACTATCATATCTACACTGGATGTCCATGTTATCTGGTGTAGATTGTCTTTTAAAATTCACTTTGAATTCAAAAAATGACTGGTGACATTTTTTAAAATAAGTTGAAAACTTTTTAAACCAGTTATTGTGTAGGTCCAGTTTAGAACTATCATTTCTACACCGGATGTCCAGTTCATCTGGTGTAGATTGGCTTATGAAAATACATTTTTGAAGTCCACCCCATGGCACGTCTCTCATTTATCATTTTCCACTGGCTCTTTTACCTCTCTCACATCAAAATCCCAAATTCTCTCATCTGTTCTCTTATACTCGGTGGTTTTCATCAGTCTTCCTTCTCACTTCTCTCATTACTCTGCTAGTTGTGCTCTAGTTTTCGTGGGGCTTCGCCATACTCAGTTGTTCTTCTCTGTTCTAGTGTTCTCGTGTTCGTTATCCTTTACCGCACTCGGTGTGCTTTATCATGATCGTGTTCTATTCTCATTTTTGTACGTGTTATTGACACTTCTATTCTTGTGTACGTGTTTTGCCTTATAAATAAACGTGTTCATTTAATCTAGGTTTTCTAATTTTCATGTGATAAATGCTTACACTTCTTTTTTATTCTATGGATAAATGCTAAAGTAAAAAGTGTTTAGTATTCTGACAGGATGATGGAAAAAGGGTTAAATATGTTTACTATATTTGATTTTGTTATTGCATATATAGGAATATGGGGGTAATGTTAATTAGAATGAGGCTAGCGATGCTCCAAGCCACTCTATGCAAAGGAAGGGCAGAAGTACGACGTGATTGAAAGATATTGCTAAAGACAAGAAGGAAGGAAAAGGCTACTAATTGAATTTGACAGACATTGGAACCCAATTAGTGAACAGAGGTCCAAGTAGTAAGTTATGTTAGTCTCCTAGCATGCAACAAGTCTAACATCACCATACAAACTTGGGATGATGTTATGATCATGTGAAGAATCAAATTTGGGACACTATTTGGTATAGAAACTTACTATTTTATATTGTATGGAGAGCAATACCAAAAAATATAACTATTTGTTGCTCACTCTACTTTCAATGGTAATTCACTTATGATGTTCTCGACAATGAAGTCTTGAAGAATAAGACATGTTATTGCCCTGAGCGTTGGAGGGCATTCAAGAAACAACTAGCTCATACTTATGTGCATGGCCAGGACTAAGATGGTCAGCCTCATCCTTCTCCATGCAGCAAGTATCAATTCATTAACAAAGCTAGTTAGGAAGAATTTATTAGGCTTCAGACTACGCCAGCAGCTATGGTAAGTTGATCTATCTTAAAGTTCATTCCTATTATGGATTATCATGTGTACTGATTTTAACTGCTTCAATTCTTGTAGTAAAAAAGGGCAAAAGCAATTGAACATGCCCTCAAGAATGATTATATGCCCCCATATAATGTCTCGAGGGGGTTACGCGAAGGCTAAAAGAGACTTCATGGCAACCAAGAGGAAGAAGCTAGAAGAAAATGCTAAGTCAGATCAATTTATTCTTCTTTCTCCACCATCTACAGTACGTCGTGAAGATACATGGTTGACACTCACCGAATAAGGAGCAGGTCATATACAAGCATTCACACTCGCATGATTGCAAAAAGAATTGTAAGTTCTACTTCTATTACTTTGTTTTAGTAGACTAATTATATTATTACTTATGTTTGTTATTTATATGTTATAGATCGATCTTAAGGAAAAAGAGACCCAGGGATCCTTCAAGTAAGAGGGCAAGAATGACATCTTGACTGTTTCTGCAGGAAAATAAGAGCATATAAAATGCGAGGCATCAGTAATAAAAAGGAAGGTGTGAGGATTCCTATGAGAAGATAGAAAGGATCTAGAGTTTTTTTTTTGGTACAGGAAAGGGTTAATATGCCCTAAATAAGAATACTAATCTAATAGGGGATTGAATCCCAAACACTCATTGTCAACTAATGCCTTCAAATGAGAAGGGCATGAATGTAATACTATAGTAGTTGTCAACCCATCCTTAGCCATAGCATCTGCAATCTGGTTCTGATATTTGGGTATGTATTGAATTTTTAGCTCCTATTCTAACTTCATAAAATTATGTATCTATGAGACCAATATATTATATCTATCGACCATCGACTTCATCATCATATCTACAATATTCTTTGCATCCGATTTAAGAATAATCTTCTTGAATCCTAAATCCCATGCTAGCTTTAGCCCTTTATAAATCGCATTGCTCAGCTTCAATTACGATATAGGGGCCCAACACACTGGTAAATCCTACAACCAAGCTTCCTATACAATCTTTAAGAACTCCACCACAACCTGTCCTATTGTGGTTTGCTGTAAGAGCTCCATCGATATTTACTTTAATCCAATCTGCTGACAGAGGCTTCAAAAGCGCTGGACTTAATACAACCAAATCATTAGATAGATATTCATCTTGAACCTGCACATAGGTCTTCCATGTTTACATTATCACCAAATAAGGATCTATGGACTTCAAAAAATTATTATCAAATATAAATTGGTTTCTCCATTTCCATAACTTCCAAATTGAAACCCCTCAAATTAGTTTCCAATTGCTAATACCATTATTCGCCAGCTCCTTTTTAAAATTCATAGCAAACCAAACTCTTAAAGGATCCCTAAAAAAGGATGAACAATACTAAGGACGAATTAATCTAATCCAAAGTTGTTTAGCATAAGAACAATTATGGAGTATATGTAAAATGTCCTCTATATCCTCATTACAGTATTGGCAAATTGCATTAGTTGAGGACCACCTACTTTTCCAAGCATTAGTCGGTAAGCGATTATTGAATTCATCCATATGAAAACCCAAATACGGTCATCCCCTTTCCACTTCTAAATTTGTTTGTAAACATTGATATAAGAATTTGTACATTGCTTTTCTATAAGAAAATAAGCACTTTTAATGTAAAAGTTCCTTCATTCGTAGCATTCCAAACTATGGCATATTACTAGCCTCCAACATAGGAAGTAACATGCTAATTAGTCTCTAAAAAACATTACTAGGCATCATAGTAGCAAGTTTTTGATAATCCCAAGTTCCAAAAGTAATCCAATCCGTAACTTTACTATTTTCTTCTTCCTTTGTAAGTGTTCGTATGCATAATTCTTTTAAGCTCTTATTAGAAAACAACCACTTATCTGTAAAGAAATTCACTAGTTGCCCATTTCTGATATGTCATCTTGTACCCATATCATCTACATCTTGTTGTTGTGAGATGAATTTCCATAGTGCAAAATCCCCTTTCCTTGCCTCCAGAAGATTCTCTTCATTCCTTAGCATATATTTGTGAAGCAACACTTCTACCCATAGTCCTTTAACTCCATTAACTAATTTCTAAGCTATCTTGGTACTACAAGCTCTTTTAAAAGATGATAACTGCTTGAACCTAAAACCACCGTTCAATTTGGACATAACTATTTGATCCCATCTAATAGGGTGGAATCCATATGAGCTTTGACTATGTCCCTATTTAAAGTTCCTTTGCAATCTCTTCACTTTGTGACAAACCGATTCAAGAATTTTAGCAACTTACATAGGATACAACAGTATAGAACTTAGGACTGAGTTTGCTAAAGTGATCCGTCCAGCCACAGAAAGTGACTTTCTTTCTAGCAGTAAGCTTATTGTTAACTCTATCAATAATGTACTAAAAATTTCTCTTGGTTTCCTCCCTGTGATGATTGGAAATCCTAGATATTTCCCTATTTCAGCAGAAAAACCTATTCCCGTAAAATTACCAATCCTTTTCCTAATGTTGACATTCACCTTTGGGGATAAAAAGATTGAAGATTTAACCTTGTTGATTTTTTCCCCAGATGCTTTACAGAATCTATCAAGATAATTCATCATATAGTATACTTGCTTTCCAGTCACCACTCCAAAAAAAAGAAGATCATCTGTAAACATTAGATGAGAAATGGATGGACCGCCAGAAGTCACCTTAAATGGTCTCCACTTACCTAAATTAACCTTATCAGTAATGATATGGGATAACCTGTCTATACAGAGAACAAACACAAGCGGTGAAATAGGATCTCCTTGTCGGAGATCTCTTTTAGGATAGAAAAACCTAGTTTGAGAACCATTCCATAATAAATTATATAAAATAGAAGTAATACAGCTCATGATAATATTTATAAGAATATGAGCCAGACCCACAATAACAAGAACCTACTTAATGAAGTCCCATCAGATGCAATCATATGCCTTCTCTAAATCAATCTTAAAAGCCATTAGACCAGTCTTTCCTCTAGTTTTATTCATTATATGCATAACTTCTTGCCCAATTATGATATTATCCTGTATATGTCTACCTTTTATAAAGCTTGATTGATAAGGAGAAATAATTTCATATATAAAATTTCTCAACCTATTAACAATTACCTTCATAACGTACTTATAGTTCACCATACATAACGCAATAAGTCTAAAATGGCCAATCCCTTGAGGTTGTTCTCTCTTTGGTATTAAAGAAATCAAAGTTTTATGATAATCATCCTCAATAGTCCCCTTCTAAAAAACTATTTTGACAAACTTACATAATGAACTACCCACCGTATTTCAATTTGCCTGATAGAATATTGGGGGAAACCATCAATACCACAGGAGCCTTATACGGCCCCATTGCAAAAAGAGCTTCTTTTATTTCCTTATTAGTTGGCACACTGGACATATTATGAATTCGAGATCTTATGTCCACAGGAAAATTTTTCTTAGTTTATAAAGAACATAGAGTATTCTCAGTCCAATTATAGAGATTCTTAAAACAATTCTACACTATATCAATTAGATATGATTCATTTTCTATCAAATTTCCACCATCACCTTTAAGGGTTATTTATAACTTTATTTCTTCTTCTTATTTTTGTTTTCGGATAATAATAACGTGTATTTCTATTATGACCCTAGAAAATGCTAAGATATGATAATAATTTATTAAAGGATAAATATGTTTTCTGGCAAGATTATCACAAGAGGAAGTGGTTAGCTGAGTGGTTGGAGGCAGTGCTGGTAAACTGGAGGTCCCTTATTCGAATCCCAGCACCTACAGAAGTAGGATTTTATTTTCTTCTTTAGACATGTGAAATTACCAAACTGCCCCTCGTCCTTTTTTTTCAGAATTTCATTTTCTTCCTCAATTTCAGTCTGACAGCGGGAGAGAACAAAGGAAATGGAAGCTTCATGCCACCAAAAACCTACTACCGTGTAACTAGACAATGTCATTACCTTGCTTCAGTCAGTTTCTTTATCTGTGTAGTTGTCGCCGAAGCCATAATCTCTTTTGGCGATTCAATCAGTGTCTGAGAAGTAGGGTGAGAGCAGGAATAGAGGAGTGTGGTGAAAAGTTGAAAGAAGTGTTCGACGGGGCTATTGTTAATACAAGTTATCGTGGTTTCTTAGTCATCCCTGACACTGTCGATGTCCAAGCTATCACCACTGTCGTTACTGTGGTACTCCCTCTATTTCACTATAGCGACCTCAGATCTCTGATCTCTTTTTCCATCACAGTGCAGTCTAGTTGGGTGGTTTCACATCTCCATCGTTCTTCACCATTAGTGGCCTTGGCTTTGGGAAGACTAGCTCTATCTTGTTTCTTCTGTGTCGTCGCTCATCTCGCCACTGTTGAAACTTCTTCAAGTCGACAGTAACCGCTTTCACCATTCCTTTCCCTTGCTGCTGCTGAATAACTACCATGTGTGGTGTGGTAAGCTTCTTCAATGTCATTCTATTTCTACTTCATGCGATCTGTGATAGTTCAATAGGGTACTGTAGCACTGTAAATCTTCAGCTTCCTTCTTTGTGCTATGGTTGTATGTAGTGGTACATTATAGATCCTTTCCTTCCCTACTTACCGGAGCTGTGTGTGTGTAATTATATGTGATGGATGTGTCTGTGGTACTACATATGGGAAAAAGGAGGATGGAAGGTTAGTAAAGATTGGAGGCGGAAGTTGAGTGTGTATATAAATATTGTGTTGCTTGTTGTTAGTTTTGGGGCACTGGTTTGAGTGAAACTGATATATATATACGTATATATATATCTATGAGAACAATGGTGCTCTGGTAGATGGAAGCTTGTTTTTATGGTTTTAAGTTAAAAAAATAGAGAAGGAAAAAGGCGTTGGACTTTGCTGTTGATATATACATACCTATATATGGTGTGGCTAGAGGTTTATATATATATGCATGTATAGTTGAATTGGGAGGCTAATAGAAGTTAATAAGTATATAAATAACTTGCAGTGATGGTATTAAATCAAAAGTATTTGGTATAATGGAGGTGAATTACATTTCTTTATGGAATATGGAGTTTGAGAAGTATGATGAATTTATTTGTCTATGAATGCCCATTAAGTGTGATAGAAGGATGTACAAGAAAAGATAGGCATATTTGGATAAAGGTTATTTAAATTTAATATGGTTGTAAAGTTTGAAAACTTTCAAAGTTAAAGGATATGGTTGCATAGCTCAAGTGGTATAAAGAAATGAAAATAATGATAAGAGAAATTGTTGGAATATTTAAATGTTAAGGGACTTGTTGTAGTTGTGATAAATAAATGGTATTTGGTATTTCCTGATAGAATATTTCATTTTGGAAACCTAGGTAATTCAAGAGAGAATATTTCCGAAGGATAGAGAAAGAGTAAATTATATCGGGGTATCACAGGTGAGTGAATAACGTCCCTTAAAAATGATATTTTGAATAATAGTTATTTGACATTCTATTTAAAATGTTGATTTTAAGTATCATTTATGAAAAGCAAGTATATGAATTCATGGCTTTAATTGTTAGCAATGATTTATCTCAAAATTTGTTATTTTGAAAATTTCATTATTGAATAATTGTCCATATGAATTGACGAAATCTTTTGATGATTTATCTCTAAATGTTCATGCTAGGGTTTTATGTGAGACATTCCCTTCACTTTGGCAACATGATTTCCCCAGCTTTTTTCTCCTGGTCATGCCGAGATTGAGGGAGTCCAACTGCCTTTACCCCAGTAAGATATGAGTTACAAAACTCAACTACCTCCTCATCTATATACCTTTCAACAATTGATGCCTCAGGTCGATAAGAATTTTTAGAATACACTTTATGGATTTTCATTTATCTCTTAAACAGGTACAACTACCTGAAACACACAGGGCCACAAAGTCTAATCTCACGTACTAGGTGAGTAATCAAATAGACCATGATGTGAGAAAATGCTGGAGGTAAGTGCATCTCCAATTAGGAGAGGATAACATAACCTTCGTTCTCCAATTCATCCAACTCAGTAGGATCAATCACTTTGCTACAAACAGCATTGAAAAACATACAAAATCTAGTAATAGTTATCCTCACATCATCTTTTGTAATACCTCGAATAGCCACTAGTAGTAATTATTGCATCAATATATGGCAATCATGGGACTTCATGCTTGTTATCTTCAAATTTATATTGATACAAGCTTCCTAAAATTTGATGAATACTGCTGTAGTACTTATGGTACCTTAATACCATGCAAACACTCACATAGGCTTTTTTTCATATTTGGATAACGTGTGTGCCACTGGGTATAAATACACTCTCTTACTACCCTCTCTTTATTATGGATGTAGAGGTGCTCTTATTCCCATTTCAGCTAAGTCTCATCTATCATTGACCTCATCCTTACTCTTTCTACTGATATGTAAGAGCGTGCCAATAAGGCTCTCACACATGTTTTTCTCCATATGCATGACATCTAAACTATGTCTCACTTCAAGACTTTGCCAATATAGAAGATCAAAGAAGAATGATCTCTTTTTCCATATATTCCTTTCAAGTACCTTCTTATTATTAGTTTTACCCAAGGTAACATGAACACCCTGTAAACATTGATATACTTCTTCTCCAGTTAAAGGAACATGAGCCATTTCATATTCCTATGAGCCATTAAATGCCTCATTTAAACTATGGTAAGGGTGGTGTTGGCTAAGAAACCTTATATGGGCAAGGTAGACTGTCTTCTTTTCATGCTTGAGTTACATGTAGTTAGTGCCTTCTTCATACATGGGACATGCTTTACGCCCCTTAACAATATAGCCTACCAAATTTCCATATATCGAGAAGTTATTTATCATGGTGAAGATCATGGTGCAGAGTTTAAAGGTATTTTGTTTGTATGCATTAAAGACATTGACATCGTCCTCCCATAATTTCTTCAAATCATCAATCAAAGGTGTCAAGTATACATATATATTGTTTCCTAGTTGTTTTGGCCCTGAGATCATCAAATACAACATGATGTACTTTCATTTTATACACAATGAGGAAGGCAATTTGTAAATCATAAGGAGAACTGGCCAAGAACTATATGTGTTATTGAGATTACTATATGGATTTATTCCATCCGTACATAGCCCAAGCTGAAGATCTCTAGGCTTAGAACCAATTCAAGAAATTTCTGATCTATTGTCTGCCATTGAGGAGAATCAGCTGGGTGACAAAGCTGTCCATCATTTATTTTTCCATCGAAATGCCATCTCAAGTTGTCCATGGTACTATTGGAAGATACCATAACACCTATGAATTAGACCCTTTAGTAATCTCATCATAACCATCACCATCTTTCTTTACTTTGTATCTTGAAGTTCCATATTTAGGGCACTTATTCCACCCTTCATACTCATTTTTGTAAAATATGTAGTCATTAGGGAATGCATGTATCTTCTTATATGATAAACCCATCGGACACAATACTTTCTTTACCTTGTACTTTGATCTTATTAGTGTATTGTCTACAGGAAGGCCATTGTAACATCCTAAATATTTCCTATCTGTATAAGAATGATAGAGGAAAGATGTTATGAAGGGACTGGGATGGTAATCATAAGAAAATATGATTATTAGATAAGTTTTAAGGCAATGAAAGATAGAAGGTATAAAGTTGTATAGCCAAAGGGGTTAAAGTGTAATTTTCAAAAGTTCAGGGGAAAAAATAATAATTATGGAAAGTTGATCCAGAAAAGACCTAAAATTGCCCAAAAATAAAGAAAATTATTTTCATCAGTTTAACGAAGCACAAAATTTTGATTTGAGGTCCCGATAAATTGATATAGATTTCTGAAGTCTGGAAAATTATTACAGTATCTTCTAGAACTCAAAATCAAATAAAAATTTTATAGTAAATTCTTATAATTAATATAAGAATTTATAAAACTGACATAAGTAAAAAAATAAGTCTTATAGAATTTATTATGAAATTTAAAGTGAAATCGGACACTGATAAAGAGTTAAAAGAAAATGTAGGAAATTTTTATAAGGACTTCTGGGTTTCAAAAAATTATGAGACTTTGTAAGAAATTTATTTTATATTAGAATGAATTTCTAAAAATTTTAGAACCCTTCAAAGTATTTTATAGAATTTATTTCAACAATTAGGGGAATTTAAGGATATCAGTATAGGAAGTACCTTGTGAATTCTGCCAATTAGCTATTGGACCCAAGAAAGGTGTCATATCCTAATTTTTCTCTATATGTATAAGACTGATAGAGGAAAGAGGTTTAGAAAAGGTTGTGATGATGAATAGAGAGGAAAAATGATGATTAGACAAAGGTATAAAGAAGAGGAACTAAAATGAAAAGTCCAAAAGTTTTATGGTGCAAAAATGAAAGTAGACCAAAGTTTTGGGCCATTAAGTGTAATTATGAAAAGTTGAGGGCCTAAAGTGTAATTTTCAAAAGTTCAGGGGCAAATTGGTAATTATGGAAAGTTGAGCCGGAAAAGGCCCAAAAATGCCCGAAAATAGTTTAGTATCAAATTTTCCAAGTAGATAGAGAAAATTAATCTTATCAGTTTAACGCAACACAGAATTTTGATTTGAGGTCCCGATTAATTGATAAAAGTTTCTGAAGATTGAGGAATTAGTACATTATTTTTTAGACTTCAGAATTGGTTGAAATTTGGTAGTAAATTATTATAAATAATATAAGGATTTATATATGAAGCTGACAGAAGTAAAAAAGGAGTCCTGTAGAATTAATTATAGAATTTAAGGTGAAATCGAACATCAATAAATTTTGAGAAAACGTAAGGAATTTTTATCAGGACTTTTGGGTTTCAAAAAATTATGAAACTTTGTAAAGAATTCATTTTATATTAGAATGAATTTATAAAAATATTAGAACTATTAAAAGAGGTGTTTATCATTTATTCCAAGATCAGGCTAATTTTAAGGATATCGGTATAAGGGAAGTACATTGGGATTTATGCCAATTAGCTATTAGAACTAAAAGAGGCTTAAGATTTCATCCTAGGGCATCCCAATAAGTCCCAAAAGTTATCTTGGAGCCCAAGTCCAATAAAGATTAATTTATGGATTTTTGAAAAAGAAAAAAAAGGGATAAAGTAGAATTAGAGTTTTGCACATGGTGGGTCCCACAAGCTTTACACTTGGCACCAAGAAGAAGAAAGGAAGGTTATCCCATATGCTAAAATATAATAAAATAATATAAGAATTAACCTAATGATGATTAAGGTTAATTAATCCAAAAACTAACCAATCAAATTCAAGATTAAGTTATTATAATAATTAGGAAAAATGAGGACATTATGGACTCAAGGTGCCAAAGTTTTGGCTATAAATACCCCACCTTATCTTCATAATTTCGTGCACCTAGAGTACCCTTGGGGAAATCATGCCAAAATGAAGAAAGAACTCAGAATAAGATCAAGGAGAAGCCACCCAAGCAAGTACCAAAGGTAAGCAATCCTTCTTAGTTTATTTCTATGTGTTTTGGAAGGGTAAAACCTAGGTTTTAGTGGTTCAAAATTCCATTAAACCTAGAGTATACTTGCTATCCAAATCTTAAGTTAAAGGAGGAAGAAAGAGATAAAGGTAGAACTATGTGATCAAGGCTTAGATAAGTTGGTTTAGATGATTGGTTATTGAATCAAGTTGATATTCTTGACTTTGCCATGAAAGAGACCTTTCGGTCTGCACTGTTTATGATAGAAGAAGAATAAATTTTAATGATCTAATGCTTCCATTGAATTTATATGATGATTTTGTGTAGGATTGGATGGGTTTTGAACCTTGGAAGCATTGGAATTAAAGTTGTAATTGTTGAAAGTCTTCTCTGTACTGTTCACACGCATGAACAGTGATTGAATTTTCATGATTTTGATACTTCCAATGGTTTTAAAATGAAAAGTTGTGTGGGATAAAGTAGATAAACAAGTATGGGAAGCATTGTAATCAAAATGAGAATTTTTGGAAGAATCATGCATGTTTTTCAAATCTGTCCAGAACAGTGCATGGGAGCTAGAATTTCATGATTCTAAGCTCATAAATGGATTCAAAAGGTGAAATTGTGTAGGGTAAAGTCAAGACATCAATTGATTCAAATGCCAAGTCAATTAGTAAAGATTAAGGAAAGTTAATATAGTTAAGTAAGCTCAATGTTCAAGAGAAGTTAGATTGTAATGGATGGATGATTATGTGATGTTAGGATTTGATTGTTGACTCAAAAGAGGAAGCCACACATCAAGGAAAAGTAAGAAGGAAGAAAGAAAGTTAAAGTGAAAGGAAGTAAAGCAATAAGATAGTAAACTTATCCTAAACTTGTATGTATTGAATGTATGCTTAGTTGTGCTATAGCTATGTTGAATTGTGTGCATATGTGTATATGATTGAAACTCTGTTTCTATGATTACTTTAGCCAATTGTATTTCATATGATACATTGAAGCATGCACATTACACAATGTTAACACTTTCACAAGCAAGCACAAGTATTTACATTAATACATGCATTGTTTAGTATTGTTTGCTACTGAGATTTTCCCAGAAATCTCACCCCTCCATGTAATCCCAATCCCAACAGGTTTATGAATGATGAAAGAGGATGAAGAAGCATGGAGAGGAGTTAGGATTGGTTAATGTGTCACATCCTTATTTTTATACATCTTAGGAACCATTCAGTAGCATTTGGAACCACTTTCAGGGTTATAGAAGTCCAAACTATCAATATGGAATTCTACTCTTTCGGTACTGTTCATGTGGCAAATTCCAGATGAGCGACTTGACTTTGAAAAATCATAACTAATTCTAGAAAACTCAAAACGAAGTGGTTCAAAGTGCTACATGAATCTAACTCAATTATATTTCAGATAAAAATCATTGATTGACCATTACTTGACCAATTCATCGTGGGTAAACGTTTCAAAGTTACTGTTCATCCAGTGATTTTCTCCTGAATCCAGCATTCTGGTTTCATCTTTGGTAATTTATATCCTTTTGTACAGACATCCAAATGGGGCATTATATATATCAAATTAAATCTTAGTATATATAATTTTTACCATAAAAATTTAGTGCATTAATTCAATCATTTACTATTTTTAATGATTTATCAAACATGCATAGGTCCTCACGAGTTACTGTTCACTGAACCTATTTTCAGCATTCAATCTTCACATACACATGCATACAACCATCACATATTAGTCATACATGCCAGATAACAATTATTATTAGATAATCAACTGTTGTATATCAGTGTATGATCAATCCCCTCAAATTTCTATTACATCTTTTCACTGTCTAAAATCCGGCAGCATAACTGCTACAATTCTTCTTTAGAAAGTAACCGATGTTGTACCGATTCGGTAATTCCCTCATGAGAACTACCATTCTACGTAGTACCCAGGAAAGACTGGATGAACCTGATGGGTCCACTCACTTCCAGCCTCCTTAGACAGCACTACGTACACAGTACGTATCAGTTCCTTTCCCTGTTCTTGGTTTCTTGCCGGAATTTCGGCAGCATAACGGCGTCTCTTAAAATTTCCAAATTTCATTTTGATAGAACCTCCCCTGTAATGTTATGTATGGGAATGAGATTCAAAAGAATCCCAGTAGCAACAATCATAACAATATATGTAATGCAGAGTGACGGTGCTTGCTTGTGATTGTGTACAGATAAGTATGCTGCATGCTTCCATATTCAATAACATATGATCATAGCATTGGAATAGAGCTTCAAGCATAACATATAAGACAACAATCCAACCAAACAAAACAACACATCACAAAGACATTACATAAGAGCTAGGATTAGTTACTACCTCAAAAGCAGAGCTTCAGAACTTCCCTACTACTTCCAACTTCACCAGAACTTCCTTACTTCTTTCTTCCTCACACTTTCTCTCTCAAGAACTTCTTTCTACCTCTAAGAATGCTTCTTGGCGTGAAAATGAAGAGATAGGGGGTATTTATAGTGTTGAGCAATGGCAATCTTGTAATTAGGAAGACTTATGATCCTGTGGTCCTGATTTTTCCTGGAATTTCCTATTTTCTTTAATTTCCTTTTACTGCATCACCCTGGACACCTCATGGGACACCTCATAGGACACCTCACCACCCATATGCTTCATGTGACGAAATTTGGAGGTTCTGGAAGCTTTCCGGTCCAATCCGGTACCGGGCCGGTCTATCGCCTCGAAAAACGTGCCGTTTTCTGAATCTGATGTTTCTGAAGATCCTTTTATGTCTACTGACCTCACATTTAGTATCTAGACCCTTTATATCATTAACTTTTTAATACTGGGTCCAGACTCAGCTACAGATCCCCTGCGAAATGACCAAAATGCCCTTGGTGCCCTATCTTGTCCTATTTTAACCCTAAGGGCAAAATCGTCATTTCACACCTTTCTGGACCTGGTCAAAGCTTATACTGGCTCTAGTCAACCTTATTTAGACATGTCTTGACCTCTGGGCCTGTCCAGAATGACCAGAATGCCCTTCATTCATCTACTGCCCTTTTTGTACAACACAGGGGCATTTTCGTAATTTCGCACTTTTTCGGGGTTCTGCTGGACACTGGCCCACCTATCAGTCCAAGAGCCTTATTGGGACTCTAATGGCGCCATTTTTTGGGCTTCCTAGGTCCATTAACTATATGGCACGCATTACAAGGAATCTTCCTCTGTCACAGTTCACCAAATATTTTAATTATTATTTACCGATTATACACCTTTCCGGACACCGGCTCCTTTTCCCAGATACAGTGTCCTACTGTGTTCAGGCATCCCTGTGGGTCATAACGGTCATCTGACCGAGGTCATCCGATCTCATTCGGCCCCTTTAAAAATACCGATAAATCTCCTACCCGGATCCCCGGAGGCCTCACACTCCCGTCTGTATTTGCTATTTTGTGAATAAATCTTTCTACAGACCTCCTATCGGTATTCTGTCAGTTTCCTGACATCCACCCCATAAAGGCGCATCATCCTGTATTTTCTCACTTATATCTGAGATCTAGGATATCCAGTAGGAATTTTTATAAGTTTTGGACGATCAGTCCATTTCTGGCTATCTGGAGTCTTCAAAAATTCCGGTATTAGGCTGGGTTACCCGGCGTCCCCTGCCCTACCTTCTAGTAGAATTTGGGACTGAAATACTGTCGGGCAGTGCAAACCACTTCCGGCCTGACTTTCTTTAATTATACTTTAGCCCCAGGAAACTTTTCTTCTTTATAATTAAATCCCTTTTTATTTGGCAAAAATTACACTTAAGGACCCCACCTTTTTGTCTACTTTTCTTTTTGGCCTTAAACTTTTTCATAATTACGTATAAGTCCCTACATTTTCTTTCTTTTGTAATTTAACCCCTTTCCTTGCATAAATAGCCACTATATCTTTAGGGACTTTCACTATTTACCTATAAGTCCTTGATCTTTGACTTATTTGCAGTTTAGTCCCTAAAAACCCTCTGTATATTTTTAGGACTTCTATTCAAAGGAGTCTGATAGTCTATCTATTTCAGGCTCACTTTCTGAGTCTCTGGGCCTGAAAATTGGGGTATTACATAATGTAAATGTTATATAGTGTTGTGTTTAGAATTGTTGCAAGTAATGATGCTGTATGACTAGTTTAAGCTACAATGTTTATGATATAATAAAAAATAGTAAATGATAGAATAAATGTATAAAATTTTACATACATTGAGTTAACATGTAAAGCTTCATTTTGACACCAAGAATGCCTTGTTTTGATGTATGTATAAAGAGAACAAAATTTTCAAAATCAGGGACCAGAATCTGTTTTCAAAATTTTTGACCAAATGAACAATAATATTTAACGATTAAACTGTATTAATTGGATAAGAATTTGGTCAAGAACTTATTTTTTCCTTAAACTTAAAGATGTTAGCTTCGAGTAGAATTTTGAACCACTTCATTTTGATTTTTCTAAAATTAATTATGATTTTTTGAAGTTCATCGCCTAATCTAGAAACCATATGAACAGTAACTGGCTAAGAGTAAAAATTCCAAATTTAGCTAATGGACTTCAAGGGTAATGTAAGTGGTTCTAAATGCTACCGAATGGTCCCTAAGATGTACGAAAGTAAGTATGTTACAAAAGGCCCAAGGGTGGTGCCATATACAAGTCTAATAGGCCCAAGAGCAAAGATTGGGGCTCAAGATAGATTTGTATAATTTTTCTAAAAAAAGAGAAGAAAAGAAGAAAATTCAAGAAAGTGCAAGGTGGCATGTGAGGTGTCTTATGGGACCCACATCCTTTACACATGGTGCCAAGAAGGAGTAGGAAGCATTATCCCATGTGATGACTTACATTAAAATAATATAAAAATTAAGTCAATGATGATTAAATATAATTAATCCAAAAATCAACCAATAAGGGGAAGAATTAAGCCATTGTAATAATTAGCACTTGTAAGGTATATTAGTCCCAAGATACCAAAGTTTTGGCTATAAATACCCTCTCCCTTAATGCAAAATCGTGAGAGTGTATGACCAAGGGGGAACTCTTGTCGATTGGTGTAACATCCTAATTTTTGGGTCTAAGAGAACTGGGAGGTAGTCTGATATGGGTAGGCTGCTAAATCCGTAGTCCCAGGATAGTAATCTGATATGGGCAGATCACTTACCTATATTTTATAGGAATCCGAGGAATGAGCTAAGTCCCTCAGGATTTAAAGATGAGTAAAGTCTTTGACCTATAAAATAGGGATAGTTCACCTAGGTTCAAAAAGAGGAATGTAAGAAATATCCTAAGTCTTAAGCCTATGAATTCTGCAGGTAGCTAGATATGGGCTGGCTCCTGAGTAAGATAACCTGATATAGGCGAGTTATCGAGCCTTTCAATTAATAATGACTCCCGAAGAGTGCAGGGGATGAGTTGTTGAAAGAGAATATTGAGAACTTAAGATAAAGGATAAGAAGATAAGTAAAGAGGTCAGAAAGAGAATATAGGGGCATAATCGTAATTATGAGAAAGATCGGGCTAGTAGCCGATGAGTACCATATTTTACCCTAAAATAGAGAAAATTATGCTTATCATTTCACTGAACTGTGAAATATGCATATGAGGTCTCTATGAGTATGTAAGAATTATGAAAAGTTAAGGGATTTAATTGGAAAGAAGAAAAGTTTCCAAGGGCAAAATGGTAATTATGGAAAGTTGAGCCAGAAGTGGCTTAGAACTGCCCGGAAGCATTTCAGTCCAAAATTTCATTAGTAGATAGAGGAAATGAGGCTAGTTAATCTGGCTTAATACAGGAATTTTATCAGAGTTCCAGATAGCTGAAATTTATCTGATAGTCTAAAAGTTATCTAAAATTTTTATCAGATCTCCTGGTTCTCAGATATGAGTGAAAAGTTATAGGAATGTGCATCCTGTGAAGACGGAGGTCAAGGAACTAACAGAATCCCGAAAGGAGTTCTGTAGAAGAAGTTATTCACTTTTTTGTGAATTTAGACGGGAGTGTGTGAGCTCCTGGGATCCAATAAGGAGATTTAGCAGTAAATAAACTGGGACTAAATGAGCCCATATGACATAATGCAGATGCCCATAATGACACCAAGGTTGGCCCAGACCCATGATATCAGTTCAGTGGTAAAAGGGCCAGTGTCCCGAAAAAGGTGTAAAATGACGAAAATGCCCTTATGTTGTAAAATAACTGAAGAATGAGTAAAGGGTATTTTGGTCATTTGACTAAGGTTAGTCAGTCAAGAAAGGTTATCTGGATAGTTGACCAGGGTCAGAGAATACTCTGGTAAGATATGAAAAGACAATAATGCCCCTAGATTCATTAAAGTAAATAAAAAGGAACCAAGGGCATTTTGATAATTTACCAAGGGATGGTTCTTGGGAATTGAGTCATCAGAGTACTTGGGCTGGATCAGAGACTCAAGATAGCATTCCCAGAGTGTAAAAACGTAGCCCAAGGAATATATGGGTTAAAGTGGCATTAAAATACTATTTTAGTGTTGTTTCCATAAAGTGGAGTTACCCGGTCGAAGTGATAACCGGGGAATTAATCAGATAAAGTTCTGGACTTATCTGGTAGCCATGAGGTGGCATGAAAGGTTCCATCAAGATGCCACATGGCACTAATCTAGAGGGAGAAGGAAAAGTTAAAGACATGTGGCACGATCTCAGCCGTTCATTCTGAGTCAAGACTCTGGAATTCTCTGGAAACGCTGAGTCAGCTGGTGAGGTGTCCCAAGGGCCCCACCATTGTGCCACCTAGCATGTGAGGTGTCCCATGATGATGTCACTTTTGATGAGTCATTATTGAGGATGATGTCATCACGATGATACAGGCGAAGCTTCTTGAGGAAGTAAGCGATCTGAGCCATTCATCGTGAATCAATCTGAGCCATCCATTTCACCTTGTCTCAAGTATAAATACCCCACCCCTTTGCATTCCATTCACGGCTCAAGTTAAGAAATTAGAGAGAGAAGTGAGTTCTAGAGAGAGAAAGTGAGAGGAAGAAAGAAAGAAGGAAGTTCTGGCGGAGCCGGAAGCAATATAGAGATAGTAGAGCCTGCTAAGCTAGTAAGGTAGTAGCTAATCTTAGCTTTTATGTAATGGCTTTGTGATTTGATGTGCTATTGTTTGGTTGAATTGTTGTCTTATATGTTATGACTGATGCTCTATTAAATAATGCTATGATCATATGTTATTATTAAGTATAGAAGCATGCATCATACTTATCTGTACACAACCACAAGCAGGCACTATCACACTGCATTACATATATTGTTATGGTTATTACTATTGAGATTCCCCCGAATCTCATCCCCTATGTATAACCTATTACAAGGAGGTTATGTCAAAGTGAATTTTGAGAATGCTAAAAGACGCCGTTATGCTGCCAAAATTATGACAGAATGTCAGTAATGAAGAAAGGAGATGATACGTACTGTGTAAGTAGGTACTGTCTAAGTAGTCTGGAAGTGAGTGGACCTAGCCAGTTCATCCAGTCTTTCCTGGGTACTTACATAAAATGGTAGTTCTCATGGGAATTACCGAATCAGTACAGTTATTTTTAAAGATGAAGTATAGTGGTTATACTGCCAGATTTCAGTCAGGAAAGATGTAATAGAGATATGAGAATTTTGTTCATGCCCTTTTGTATAACAATTTATTATTTAATAATAAGTATTGTTTGGCATGTTCAGCTTGTGTATAAGAAATTAAGAGAGAAATTCGTAGGTCCTGAGATAGCGGTGTTCTGACCTCAGTTTGACCTAGTAAACAAAAGAGTTTGGCCACAAAATTTGGTGAGCCAGTAGCACACATCTGGGGTATTACGTGGATAGGTAATAAGCCTCATTTGGATGTGTAGAATGAGATAAATCATTTCTCAAAATAAAGGTTCAGAATAAGGAACTTAAGAGTAAAATTTTAATTTATGGATTTAAGTTAAGATATAATCGAGCCAATATCATTCCGCAAGTGTACTTTGAGGAGTCTAAGGGTGGATATTTCAATTGGAAGCTTGAGCAATTCCATAGCAAGCCAAGGCTAGAAGTTAAGGTGAGTAATTAATCCTAGCTAAGGGGGAACCACTTTATTTTAATTTTTCTAGAATTAATTATGAAATGTTGAAGTTGAGTAACTTTATGAAATTTTACCCTAGAAATAGTAACTCGTGGTCATAAATTCTAAATTGTACAATTTGACTTTATCAATCATATAAGTGGTTTTAAATGCTACTGTTTGGTTCCTAAAATGTAAGAAAGTAAAGTGTTATATTTTTGGTATCAGAGCAAAGTTTCTGGTATTTGATAGGGTAGTTAGATAGAGTAGAGACTAGACAAAGAACATTAGAATATAATATTTAGAGAAAGGTAGTCCAAGTCATGACGTGAAGGTTTTTAGGTCATGAATAGTAGTCACAGAGAGGTGAGGTTATGACGAGATGACAATGGAGTAGATAGAAGTTAGAATCAAGATAAGATAATATATCTAGATTTTCTAGAGGTAGTCAAGTTTCAGGGAGTACATTGAGCACAACTCTCTAAGCAATATCTCAGAATGGATTCACAAGGTAAAGCAGTATGTGTGATTAGTTCTACCTGCAAAGAGACCCTGAGTTAGAAGGTCTAAACTTGCTCATAAGTATAATTAAATAAGAACTAGGGTGTTGATGTATATTATATGATAATAATATACCCTATAGGTTTTATATGAGACAATTGACTATGGCTTGTATATGTGTGAAGGTGATATGTGAACATGGTTTGTTAATATGAATTAATATTATTCTACTATATGTATATATGTTTAATAATAAATAGAGGAAAGTTATTATAAATACATTTGATTATATTTTTTAATGGTAGACTAGAGGAAATAGAGACAATGATTAATACCTATAGAATAGTTAGACTCCAAGTTGCAGAACCCCATAATGATGGGACTAGCATCCAAGAGGACCCTGTGCAAATTATTATGGATAGGCTAGAGCAACAACAATGGTTAATGGATGAAATCTAAGAGATGCAAGGCGTTAGGATCATGAAAGAGATACCATCATAGCAGCAGCTGTTTCTAATATTCGACAAACAAAAGAAAGAGTCGTTGAGGAACCACAATTTAGCCAAGGACAGACTGGAGCCAGATCGGATAGACAATAGGGGTCTGTAGTGGAGCAAGAAATTATACATAATATAGAACAATTCTGCAGGCACAATCCACCTCCATTTGAAGGAGCCTTTGATGTTCAAACTACAGAGGATTAGGTGAACCGCTTGGAGAAGATCTTCAAAGTTTTAAATTGTCCTTTAGAGCAAAAGGAACAAATGACTTTATATAAGTTAGAAAAAGATACTGACCATTGGTGGAGAAATATAGAGATTATTCTGTGAGCAAGAAATACCCCTCTTACATGGAAAATCTTTCTCGAACAATTCTATGACAAGTATTTTCCTCAATAAATAAGGGATGAGCGCGAGGCTGAGTTCTTGATGTTAATATATAGTGAGAAAGAACCCTTTGATGACTACTTAGCTAAGTTCATCTGCCTCTCTCGCTATTCTACATATTTGAATCATATGAATGAAGAGAGATAAACAACAGAGAAATTGACTTGAGGAATGAATTCTTCACAGAGAGGAAGGATTTTGCCTAGACAAATACAAAGATTTAATGAAGTAGTTGAAGCTTGTAGGATTACAAAGAATAGCCTGCCATACCCTAAGTCCCCAAAAGATGAACCTATTATAGTACCTCCAATCAGAATGGTTCCAACAGGTCGTCGGCCTCAGTAGGTAGTAATAGGAAGCTGTTTAGATCAGGCTCAAGACACGAAACTACTACTAAGAGATGTAGGTCAGGAAAAGGCAATATGTAAACAGGAAGAACAAGTATGAAATCTGTGGTAGGAACCATAGAGGTAGGCCTTATTTAGCAAGTCAAGGAGTTTGTTATAGATGTGGCAAGCTAGGACATTATGGCAAGGAGTGCCCACTGTAACATCCTTACTTTCGAACGTCTTAGGGACCAAACAATAGCATCTGGAACCACTTATATGTTCAATAAAGTCAAATGGCACAATCTGGAATTTATGACCAAGAGTTACTATTCATGTGGTAAAATTGCAGACCAGCGACTCAACTTCAAAAAATCATAACTAATTCTATAAAACTTGAAATGAAGTGGTTCAAGTTGCTATACGAAGCTAACATAAGCCTATTTAAAGGAAAAATATGAATCTGACCAAAATCTTGACCAATTAATACAGTTTTGGCGTGGAAAATTACTGTTCATTTGGTCAGTTTCACAGTTTCCAGATTTGGTTCCCTAACTTTGAAAAATTCATTCTCTTTGTATTGAAGTCAGAATAAGGCATTCTTAGTATCAAAACGAAGCTTGACATATTAACTAAATGATGGTAAAATTTCATACATTTATTCCATCATTTACTATTTTTTATTATATCATAAAGGTCAATGCCTTTCATGCATTCAATACATAAGTCACAACATAAATTACACTCAATCCTGCCATCAATTCCCTAACTCCTCTTCTTGCATCTTCATCTTCTTCCATCTTTGAAGAACCTGATGGTTTTGGGGTGACATGGAGGGGGTGAGATTTCGGGAAAAATCTAAGTATCAAACAGAAACCATACAATGTATGCAACTATATGCTTGATGTTACTATGTGTACACTTAATGATCATGCTTGCATAATGATACTTACATGCTTCCATGTCCCTTAATTATAACATATGGTCATAGCATAAAAAAAATAAAGCATTGCTTAATCATACATGCTTCACATCATCAAAGTAAGTGAACATCACATAAAGCATCCAAGCAACATAAGCATACAAGTAGGTAAGTTCACTACCTCATACTCCTTGCTTTCTCTATCCTTTCTCTTTACCTCTTGCTTCTTACTTATCTTTGATGTGTGGCTTCCCTCTTTGAGCTCACAAACCAAATCCTAACATTGCATTATCATTCATTTATTACAATCTAACTTCTCTTGAACATTGACTTTCTTTAACTAACATAACTTGCTTTAATCTTTACTAATTGACTTGGCCTTTGAATCAATTGATGTCTTGACTTTACCCTACACAACTTCATCTTTTGAATCCATTTATAAGCTTAGAATCATGAAATTCCAGCTCCCATGCACTGTTCTAGACAGATTTTTAAAACATACACAATTCTTTCAAAAATTCTCATTTTGATTCCAATGCTTCCCATACTTGTTTCTCTACCTTATCACACACAACTTTTCATTTTAAAACCATTGGAATAATCAAAATCATGAAATTCCAATCACTGTTCATATGAGTGAACAGTAACAGAAAAGAACTTCAAACATTACAACTTTCAATTCCAATGTTTCCAAGGTTCAAAACCTATCCAATCCTACACAAAATCATCATACAAATTCAATGGAAGCATTAGATCGTTGAATTTCCATCTCCTTTTATCATGAACAGTGCATGAACAGTGCAAACTGAATTGTTTCATTCATAGCAAAGTAAGAATATCAACTTGATTCAACAACCAATCATCTAACTAGCTTATTTAAGCTTTAATCTCATAACTCTAACTTAAATTTCTTCTTTCTTCTTTCTTCTTTCATCTAAGGTTTTGGACATCATATACACATTAGAGAAAACTCAAATTTCTTTCATGAAAACCCTAAGTTCAAGCTCCCAAATCAACTCAAATTGCTTACCTTTAATCTCTAGCTTGCTTGAACTTTGGACCTTGGATTCTTCTTTGTCTTGGCTTAAGTTTTTATTTTGACATAGCTTCCCCAAGCATTCCATGAGCTACAGTTTTGCAAGGAAAATAGTGGGGTATTTATAGAAAAATCCCATGGAAAATGAATGGCCAAGATCACTTTGTGCACTATTTTCCATAATATGCTTTATGAGCTTAAATCCAGTATCCAGATTCTTCATACCATTGATATTCTTGGACTGGGTCCAAACTTAATTACAGATCCCTTGGTAAATTACCAAAATGTCCCTTGGTTCTTCTTATTTACTTGAATATCTTAAGGGCATTATCGTCTTTTCACACCTCGTCAGAGTATTCCCTGACCTTGGTCAACTATCCAGATAACCTTTCTTGACTGTCTATCCTTAGTCAAATGACCAAAATACCCTTTACTCATTCTTTAACTATTTTATAACACAGGGGTATTTTCGTCATTTTCCACCCTTTTTATCGCTGAACTGATATCATGGGCCTGGGCCTCTCTTGGTGTCATTATGGGCCTCTGTGTGACGCCATTTGGGCTCATTCAGTCCCAGTTTGGTTATCGATTAATTTCTCAAATGGATATCGGGCGTTCACGAACTTCCGTCTAAATTCACTAAAAAGTGAATAACTTTTCTTACATATCTCCTTTCGGGACTCCGTCAGTTCCTTGACCTATATCTTCACAGGAAGCATCTTCCTATAATTTTTTACTTATATATGAGGTCCAGAAGATCTAATAAAAATTTCAGATAACTTTCAGACTATCAAATAAATTTCAGCTATCTAAAACTCTAATAAAATTTCTGTATTAGGCTAGATTAACTAGCACAACTTTCTCTATCTACTGATAAAATTTGGGACTAAAATACTTCCGGGCAGTTCTAAGCCACTTCCGGCTCACTTTCTATAATTACCATTTTGCCCCTGGAAACTTTTTCTCTTTTCAATTAAGTCCCTTAACTTTTCATAATTACACTTAATGGCGCACAACTTGTGTCTACTTCCATTTTTGCACCATGGAACTTTTAGACTTTCACTTTAGTCCTTTTCTTTTCTAAAATGACCATTATGTCCTTGAAACTTTCATTAATTGCAATTTAACCCCTTTTTCTTTACAACTTTATACCTTCTCTCATTCTTTGGCTTAAAACTCATCTTAATCATTATCTTTTCTTTCTATTTATCGTCACAATCCCTTCCAAACCTCTTTCCTTTATCAGTCTTATTTAGATAGGGAAAAATTGGGATATGACACCCATAAAATGCTACAGATGAAAGATCTCAACATCAGGGAAGAGTATTTTCCTTGAACATGGAAGAGCCAATAAAGTCACTTGAGCTAATACAAGGTATGAATTAAATTAATATTTATGCTTTACTCCCATTGGCATAAGAACAATTACATATTTAAATTGTATGTCTGGCATGCACCCTTTATGTTAGTCTAGACCTAGTATGTTATATAAATTACTATTATCCTGAGAAGACAAGTATGATAGAACAACAAAAGTAAGGGAAGAAATAGATAAGATAGTTAGTCCTAATTAATTTTTAAGAAATTAGGATTGAGTTTAAGACCATAAATAAGAGTCTATTATGAGATGACAACAATCAGTAAAATAAAGAGCTGAAGCAAAGAAGTTTTTAAAATGTTAAATTAGAGAGATACTAGAGGCATACCTATAGACATATGATTATAGTACTCAGGATAGATTCTTTTAATAGAAATATGACATAAAATGATGTACTATGAATATGAAATGAAATCAGATATAGTTATGAAAGTAATGATATAGCTCTGAGAAAGGGAGCAGTGTCTATGTAAAGAATGATATTACTCATGAAATAGAACCAGAATATTCTTGAGATAAAACCATTTTAAAGAGATGGACAGTATAGCTCGTGATAGAGCCATGTCCACTAAATGAGATGAGGAAATTCCTCAGTAGCTCTGTGTAGAGGCATAAAAGAAAATGATGCTATGAAGAACTCCATTAATATTAAACGAGAGTTGTCACATCCTCACTTTCCTAGCTTCATCTTCTCCAAACCAGTACCTTGTTATGTTTGGAAAAGGTAGGGGTGAGATTTTGGGGGAAATCTCAGTAGCAAACAGTACCATTCAATGCATACAAGATGAATACAAGTGCATGATATATGTTTCCTTTATCTTCCTTTAGCTTCCAATTGCATACTATTATGCTCCATGCCTATCACTATTATGCATAACCATAAACTCATAAAGGCAGAGCATATATCATCATCACATATCATAATCATATTAACACACAAGCATATACATCAAGCATACAAGACTGGGTAAGTTCACTACCTAGCATGTAGCCCTTCCTTTAGTCCCTTTGATCTAAAGTTCCACCTTTTCATAGGTCAGAGCCTATACATAGCATAATAATATTTTATTATGATCTTATCAAGTATAACTCCACTTAACTCAAGCTTATCTTGAGATAATACCCCTATTCTGACTATCCCCTAACTTTCTTTCTATCCACGGCTAACCTTATAGAGAGAGATATTTCTCTATTCTAACTATCTAATTTATAAGAACAATCCTCTAATTTATTAGAGCAGGGACTAGAATAAATTACTTACTTTATTCCTAAGCTTGCTGAGTCCCTAAGCTCCTTGGATTGCTCCTAGCTCCGCCATAACTTTTTCTTTCTCTTCCTTTCTTTCTTTCTCTCTTTCTCTTTCTCTCTCTTCTTTCCTCTTCTCTTCTTGATTTGGCCATGGTGTGTGGAATGAAGTGAGGGGTGAGGGGTATTTATAGGTGGAGGGAGGTGGAATGGATGGTCCAGATCGAATCACGATGAACGGCTCAGATGGCTTAGCTTCCTCAAGAAGCTTCGCCTGCATCATCGTGATGACATCGTCCTCCATAATGACTCATCAAAATTGACATCATCAAGGGACACCTCACATGCTTAGGTGGCACAATGGTGAGGCGCTCAGGATACCTCACCAGCTGACTCAGTGCTTCCAGAGAATTTCAGAGTCTTATCCCAGAATGAACGACTGAGATCATGCCACGTGTCCTTAGCTTTTTCTTCTTTCTCTATGCTCATGCCATGTGGTGCCTTATGGGTACCTTTCATGCCACCTCATGGCTTTCGGATAAGTCCAGAGCTTTATCTGATCAATTGCCCGGTTATCACTTCAACCGGGTAACTTTACTCTATTGAAAACTCACTAAAATATTACTTTAATGCCACTTTAACCCACATAATTCTTGGGCTACATTTTTGGACTCTTGGAATGTCATCTTGGGTCTCTGATCAAGCTCAAGCACCCTGATGGCTCAATTCCCAAGAAATATCCCTTGGTAAATTATAAAAATGCCCTTGGTCTTCTTTACTTACTTTAATGAGTCTAGGGGCATTATTGTCTTTTCATACCTTACCAGAGTATTTCTTGACCCTGGTCAACTATCCAAATAACCTTCCTTGATTGTCTAACCTTAGTCAAATGACCAAAATACACTTCACTCATTCTTTAACTATTTTATAACATAGGGGTATTTTCATCATTTTGCACCTTTTCTGCATATTTCAGAACACATGCCCCTTTTTCCGCTGAACTGATATCATGGGCCTGGGCCTCCCTGGGCGTCATCATGGGCCCTTATGTGACATCATCTGGGCTCATTCAGTCCCAGTTTACTGACCGATTAATTTCTCAATCGAATATCGGGCGTTCACTAACTCCCATCAAAATTCACTAAAAAGTGAATAACTTTTTCTACATAACTCCTTTCAGGATTCTATCAGTTCCCTGACCTTCGGCTTCACAGGACGCATATTCCTGTAACTTTTCACTTATATCTGAGGTCCAGGAGATCTGATAAAAATTTTAGATAACTTTCTGACTATCAGATACATTTAAGCTATCTAGAACTTTAATAAAATTTATGTATTAGGCTAGATTAACCAGCATCATTTCCTCTATCTACTGGTGAAATTTGGGACTAAAATACTTCCAGGCTATTCTAAGCCGCTTCCGGCTCAACTTTCTATAATTACCATTTTACCCCTGGAAACTTTTCTTCTTTTCAATTAAGTGCCTTAACTTTTCATAATTACACTTAATGGCCCATAACTTGTGTCTACTTTCATCTTTGCGCCTTGGAACTTTTAAACTTTCACTTTGGTCCCTTTATTTTCTAAAATAACCACTATACCCCTAGGAACTTTTACTATTTACATATAAGTCCCTGTACTTTCACTTATTTGTAGTTTAGTCCCTAAAAATCCTCTGTATGTTTCTAGGACTTCTGCTCAAAGAGGTCTGGTAGCCTATATTTTTTAGGCTACTTTCTGAGTCTCTAGGCCTGAAAATTAGGATATTACATTTCTACCCCCTTAAAATAAATTTTGACCTCGAAATTTAATCAATACCTTAGCTAAATTATCTTGACATTTGGCTGGGTGCTCTTTATCCTCCATAAAAACTTTATATCTCTTTTGTGCTACTTATGAATCAACTCAATTCACGTTGAAATCTACTTCTTTCTATTACTTGTCAATAAGCTATCGTCTATTTATCTGCTTATGCTTATGGACAACTTACTGGACTTGTGAGTAGTGTCTATTTCTTTCATAACTTACCTGAAACATCCTTATTTTCGTACGTCTTAGGGACCAATTGGTAGTATTTAGAACCACTTTCAAGGTCATTGAAGTCCAATTTCTCAATCTGGAGTTTTACTCTTATCGAGAACTGTTCACTATGTAAATTCCAGATGAGTGACCTGACTTCGAAAAATCATAACTAATTCTAGAAAAATCGAAATGCAGTGGTTCAAATTGCTACATGAAGCTAACTCAATACCATTTCAAGGAAAAATAACTCGTTGACCATTCCTTGTCCAAGTCAACGTCAGTCAAAGTTACAACTTTACTATTTATCCAGCGTTTTTCTCCTGAATCCAGCATTTTGGTCCCAACTTTGATAATTTATATCTCCATGTGTAGTCATCCAAATGAGACATTCTATATATCAAATCGAAGCTTGGTATGTCTACTATTTATCATAAACATATCATACATTTATTTAATCATTTACTATTTTTAATTATAGATCAAACATCACTATATCACCACGAGTTACTGTTCATGGTGGCAAATTCCAGCAAGCAACTTTACATACATATGCATACATTAATCACATATCAAACAAACATGCCAAACAATACTTATCATTAAATAATAAATCTTTATACAATAGGGCATGAACAAGATCCTCGTATCTCTATTACATCTTTCCTGCCTGAAACCCGGCAGTATAACTACTATACTTCATCTGTAAAAATAACTGATCTTGTACTGATTCGGTAATTCCCGTGAGAATTACCATTCTACGTAAGTACCCAGGAAAGACTGGATGAACCGACTAGGTCCACTCACTTCCAGACTCCTTAGACAGTACCTACGTACACAGTACGTATCATCTCCTTATGTTCAGTCTGAAAATCGGCAGCTTACAGCATTCTCAAAATTCACTTCGACATCACCTCTCTGTAATGGGTTATAAATAGGGGATGAGATTCGGGGGAATCTCAGTAGCAAACGGTACTAAACAATGCATGCATTAAAGTAAATACTTGTGCTTGCTTGTGAAAGTGTAAACATTGTGTAATGTGCATGCTTCCATGTAACATATGAAATACAATTGGCCAAGGTAATCATAGAAACAGAGCTTCAATCATATACACATATGCACACAATTCAACAAAGTCATAGCACAGTCAAGCATAACATTCAATACATACAAGTTTAGGGTAAGTTTAATACCTTATTGCTTTACTTCTTTCCACTTTAACTTTGCTTCTTCCTTCTTACTTTTCCTTACTATGTGGCTGCCCTCTTTTGAGCACACTAAGCAATTCCTAACATCACATTACCATCCAACCATTACAATCTAACTTCTCTTGAACACTAAGCTTACTTTAAGTAACATAACTTCCTTTAATCTTTACCAATTGACTTAGCCTTTGAATCAATTGATGTCTTGACCTTACCCTACACAATTTGGCCTTTTGAATCCATTTATGAACTCAAAACAACCAAATTCCAGCAACTATGCACTGTTCCTGACAGATTTGAAAAACATGCATAATTCTTTCAAAAATTCCCATTTTGATTCCAATGCTTCCCATACTTGTTCCTCCACTTTTCCCCCACACAAAATCTCATTTTAAGACCATTGGAAGCATCAAAATCATGAAATTCAAATCACTGTTCATGCGAGTGAACAGTACCGTGAGGAATTTTCAACATTATAACCTTTAATTCCAATGGTTTCCAAGGTTCAAAACCTTTCCAATCCTACACAAAATCATCATATAAACTCAATGGAAGCATTAAATCATTGAAATTCCATTTCCTTCTATCATGAACAGTGCATGAACAGTGCAAACCGAAATGTTCTTCCATGGTAAAGTCAAGAACATCAACTTAATCCAACAACCAAGCATGTAACTAACTTGTTTAAGCTTGTCTTAACTATCTATGACTTAAAACTCATATTCCTTTCACATATACACAAAAATTCCAGCAGCATTTCCCCAAGATTTAAGCCTAAAAAGTCACTTAAACTCAAGCACAAACCATAAGAACAAAAGGTAGAAGCAAGGAGACAACTTACCTTACTTGCTCCTTCAAGACCCTTGCTTTCTTCCACATTCTTTCTCTAGAACTCACTTCTATTTCTAAAGGAGCTCTTGGGTGTGAAGAATGAATGGAAAGGGGGGTATTTATAGCAAAAGTCATGTGCCATTTGAAGGCTAAGATCACTTTGGAAACTATTTGATCTAATGGTTAAAGGTTTGATCTTGGAATGTCTTTTCACTTTTCACTCAAGACCTTACCACCATGACATCACTAGCATGGTCTCCCTTGGTACACCTAACCCTTCCTCTTTTTGGGTGCCATTCTTGTGTCCTTGTGGGTCCCACCATGTGCAACACCTAATTCTTACTTTATTCTCTTTTTCTTTCTTTTCAAAAATCCATAAATTATTTATTATTTGGACTTGGGCTCCAAGATAACTTTTGGGCCTTATTGGGCTGCCCTAGGACGAAATATTGGGCCTCTTTTAGGCCCAATAGCTAACTGGCCCAAATCCCAATGTACTTTCCTCATACCGATATCCGTAACTTACCCTGATCTTAGCATAAATGCTAAACACCTCTTTTAATTGTTCTAACATTTTTATAAATTCATTCTAATATAAAATGAATTCTCTACAAAGTTTCATAATTTTCTGAGACCCAGAAGTCCTGTTAAAAATTACATATGCTTCCTTTAACCCTTTATCGGTGTCATTTTTCACCGTAACTTCCATAATTAATTTTACAGGACTCCTTTTTGACTTCTGTCAACTCCATAAATTCTCATATTAATTATAGTAATTTACTATCAAATTTCCTCTGATATCCATCCATTGTGTGAAATGACCAAAATGCTCTCCATTTACTTCTGGTTTCTTAGGGCATCACAGTGGCATTTTCATAATTTTGCACTTTGGCTCTTAGACTTTCTTCCTCTTCCAATTAATCCTTTTCTTTACATAAACATGGCCACATATTTTCCTAAACATCTCATATATTTTATTCAATATGTACATACAACTTAGTATAGAAATTAGGGATGTTACATTACCCTTCAGAATTTTGATGTAATTCTGGTTCTACATCATTCCTCTTAAACTTTGTTAATCTCTCAGGAGAAATACTGTTCTTTTTACCTTTCTTTCTCCTGATACAAAATCGTAATTTAAATTATGATTCCAACATAAGAGATTATATCTTCTTGCTTTTCATAACTTCTTTAATTCTTTGTAACTCTTCTTATCCTTTTACATAACTCTATGTATCTATGCCAAAACTGTGGCATTTGCACTCTTTCTTGTGCGTTCTCAGGGCTTACTAATCATTAGGCTACTCTTGCCTTAGCACCTTTCGTGCTACTGGGTTAGGGCTAGGTTACTCTTTTGTATAGCATTCTCTTTCTCATAGAACTGCATTCTATCTTTGCTTTGCCTTAGACCCTCTTCTCTAGGTATCTCTGGCCTTTTAATCTCTTTATCCTCATCTGAAGGATCTATCTACTCATACTTCACTGTTCTCAAAATATATGGGGTTCTCTTCTCTGTTTCTCAGGCATACTTCTACAATACTTTGAATATCAGCACTCAGATTTTAACTTGGACTCTGTCTCTATTTAAGGAAAAACTAAGTTCAGTCTGTATATAATAGAGGCTATCTGAGGAAAACCATTATAAATAATTTTTTTGGATGAGTTTATCAACTAGTGAAGCTTCTTTACCTTCGTCTTTGGCATTCATCTTCCCAGAGAAATACTACATTGTACTCATATCTTCATGGCTCATTACTTTCCTTAGGCTAGGTCTAACTGTGACCTCGGGATCTAACTGCGATCAACCGTTAGCCTCTTTAGAGTCTAACTGCGACTTGTAACATCCTTCCTTTCGTACGTCTTAGGGACCATTCGGTAGCATTTAGAACCACTTACATGATATTTGAAGTCCATTAGCTAAATCTGGAATTTTTACTCTTAGTGAGTTACTGTTCATATGGTATTCCAGATTGTGCGATGAACTTTGAAAAATCATAATTAATTCTAAAAAATCAAAATAAAGTTGTTCAAAATTATACTCGAAGCTAACATCTTGAAATTTAATGAAAATATAAGTTTCTGACCAAATGCTTAGTACATTGATATAGTTTATTCGTTAAATTTACTATTCATTTATTCAAAAAAATCTAAAAACAGATTCTGGTCCCCATCTTTGTAAAATCGGTTCTCTTTGTACAGACATTGAAATAAGGTTTTCTTGGTGTCAAAACGAAGCTTGACATGTTAACTAAATGTTTGTAAAATTTTATACATTTATTCCATCATTTACTATTTTTCATTACATCATAAACATTATCGTTCAAACTGGCCATACAACATCATTACTTGCAAGAATTCTTCACATAACATCATATAACATTTACATTGACGAATCCCTAACTCATCTTCATGCTTCTTCATCCTCTTTCATCATTCATAAACCTGTTGGGATTGGGATTACATGGATGGGGTGAGATTTCTGGGGAAATCTCAGTAGTAAACAATACTAAACAATGCATGTATTAATGTAATTGCTTGTGAAAGTGTTACCATAGTGTAATGAGCATGCTTCCATGTATCATATGAAATACAATTGGCCAAGGTAATCATAGAATCAGAGCTTCAATCATATACACATATGTACACAATTCAACAAAGTCATAGCACAGTCAAGCATAACATCCAATACAAACAAGTTTAGGGTAAGTTTACTACCTCATTGCTTTACTTCCTTTTACTTTAATTTTGCTTTTGCCTTCTTACTTTTCCTTGATGTGTGGCTGCCTCTTTTTGAGTCCACAATCAAATCCTAACATCACATAATTATTCATTTAGTACAATGTAACTTCTCTTGAATATTAACTTACTTTAATTAACATAACTTCCTTTAATCTTTACCAATTGACTTGGCCTTTGAATCAATTGATGTCTTGACCTTACCCTACACAATTCCATCCTTTTAATCCATTTATGAACTCAAAATAACCAAATTCCAGCAACTATGCACTGTTCAGTACAGAATTTGCAAAACATACATAATTCTTCCAAAAATTCCCATCTTAATTCCATTGCTTCCCATACTTGTTTCTCTACTTTACCCCACACAACTTTTCATTTTAAAACCATTGGAAGCAACAAAATCATGAAAATCCAATCACTGTTCATATGATGAACAGTAATACAGAAGAATTCTAAGAATTATAACTTTCAATTCTAATGCTTCCAAGGTTCAAAACCTATCCAATCCTACACAAAATCATCATATAAATTCAATGGAAGCATTATATCATTGAAATTCCATCTCCTTCTATCATGAACAGTGAATGAACAGTGCAAACCAAAATATTCATCCATGGGAAAGTCAGGAATATCAACTTGATTCAACAACCAATCATCTAACTAGCTTGTTTAAGCTTTAATCTCATAACTCTAACTTTAATTTCTTCTTTTTCCTTTCATCTAAGGTTTTGGACAGCATATACACCTTAGAGAAAATTCAACTTTCTTCCATAAAAACCCTAAGTTCAAGCTCCCAAATCAAAGAAAAATAAGCTAGGATAGATTGCTTCCTTTAATCTCTAGCTTGCTTGAACTTTGGACCTTGGATTCTTCTTTGTCTTGGCTTGAGTTTCCATTTTGACATAGCCTCCCCAAGGGTTCATCCTTCATGGTTTTGAATCAGAAAATTGGGGGTATTTATAGAAAAATCCAATGGAAAATGGATAGCCAAGATCACTTTATGCACTATTTGATCTAATGGCTCATATTTGCTCTTGGATTAGCTTGCCCTAGAAGCCAATGAGATGACATCATCCATGACATCATCAAGGGACACCTCATATCCCATGTGATGAAAATGTGAAGGGAGGAAGCATCTAGAAAAATTCCAGTCCAATCCAGTATCGGCCCAGCCCGATTTCCCAAAAACCAGACTGTTTTCTGAATCTAATTTTTCTAAGATTCCATAATATGCTTTCTGACCTTAAATCCAGTATCCGGATTCTTTCTACCATTTACATTCTTGTACTGGATCTAAACTTAATTACAGATCCCTTGGCAAATGACCAAAATAACCTTGGTGCCCTTTCTTACACTATATTAACCCTAAGGGTATAATTGTCATTTCACACCTCTTTATATCTTACCAGGGCATATACTGACTCTGAGTACTCATTCTTGTACTTGCTTTGGTATTTTGGCCTGTCCAAAATGCCCTCCTTTCATCTCTTGTACAATATTACAACACAGGGATATTTTCGTAATTTTGCCCGTTTTCTGCAAACTTCTGCCACTGGCCCCTTCTTCCGATGAACTGATATCATGGGCCTAGCCTCACTTGGAATCACCATGGGCATCTATGTGATGTCATCTGGGCTTATTCAGTCCCAGTTTGTGTAACACCCCAATTTTTAGGCCTAGAGATGCTAGAAGGAGAATTCAAGGGCATAATCGTAATTATGGGAAAGATCGGACTGGTGGCTGATGAGTACCATATTTTGCCAGAAAATAGAGAAAATTATGCTGATCATTTCACTGAACTGTGAAATGTGCATATGAGGTCTCTAGGTGTATGAAAGAATTAGAAATATGACCAGGGGTAAAATGGTCATTTTGGAAAAGTGTGCGCGTGAGTGCTTTTTCAGGCCAAAACAGCCCGGTCCGGATAAAATATCTGAAAATACCGGGAGATAGAGAAAAGGATTCCGGATTGAATGAGGAGTCACAGAATTTTGATTTGAGGTCCCGATTTTTCTGTAAAAATTCTTGAAGATGGGAATTTACAGTTATAATCGGTAAAGGAAAGGCAGTCCGAATAGAAATGATCGGACAATGGCTAGAGGCCATACAGTGTTTTCTAAGGCCCGTAGTGACACCAAGAAGGCCCAGGCCCATAATATCAGTTCAGTGGTAAGAGGGGCCGGTGTCCGGGAAAAATGTGCAAAATAACGAAAATGCCCTTATGTTATAGAATAACTGAAGAATGAGTAAAGGGTATTTTGGTCATTTGGCTAAGGTTAGACAGTCAAGAAGGGGTATCTGGATAGTTGACCAGGGCCAGAGAATACTCTGGTAAAATATGAAAAGACAATAATGCCCCTAGACCTAGTAAAGGAAATGAAAGGACTTAAGTGCAATTATGGAAAGTTTCAAGGCCAAAAAGGAAAGTAGACAAAAAGGTGGGGTCCTTAAGTGTAATTTTAGCCAAATAAAAAGGGACTTAAATGAAAAGAAGAAAAGTTCCCTGGGCTAAATTGTAATTAAAGAAAGTCAGGCCGGAAGTAGTTTGGACTGTCCGAAAGCATTTCAGTCCCAGATTTCACCGGTAGAGAGAGCAAGGGACGCTCGGTAATCTGGCTTAATACAGGAATTTTTGAAGACTCCAGATAGCCAGAAATGGACTGATCGTCCAAAAGTTATAAAAATTCATACCGGATATCCTAGAATTCAGATCTAGGTGAGAAAATACAGGATGATACGTCCTTATGGGACGGATGTTGGGAAACTGACAGAATACCGATAGGAGGCCTGTAGAAAAAGTTATTCACAAATCAGAAAATCCAGACGGGAGTGTGAGGCCTCGGGAGATCCGATAGGGAGATTTATCGGTATTTGAAAAGGGACTGAATGAGTTCGGATGACCTCAGTCAGATGACTGATATGACTCACAGGGATGCCTGAACACCGCAGGCTAGTGTTTCGGACAGAAGGAGCCGGTGTCTGGATATGTGTATAAACGGCGAATAATAGATAAATATTCAATAATTATTAACGGGGCAAGATTCCTCGTAATGCGTGCCATGAAGGTAATGGACCCTGAAAGGCCCAATAATGGCGCCAACAGAGGCCCAGTAAGACCCTTGGACTGATAGGTGGGCCAGTGTCCGGCAGAACCCCGGAAAAGTGTGAAATTACGAAAATGCCCCTGTGTTGTACAAAAGTGTAACAGATGAATGGAGGGCATTTTGGTAATTCTGGACAGGCCCAGAAGCCAAGGTATATACAGATAAAGCTACTTAGAGTCAGTATATGCCCTGACAGAGTACAGAAGGGTGTAAAATGACGATTTTACCCTTAGGGTTAAAATAGTGCAAGAAAGGGCACCCAAGGGTATTTTGGTAATTTGCCAAGGGCTGTTTCTTGGGAATCGAGCCATCAGAGTACTTGAGCTTGATCAAGATCCAAGATAACATTCCCAAAGCCCAAAAACGTAGCCTATGAAGTATGTGGGAAAAAGTGGCATTAAAATATTATTTTAATGCTGTTTCAATAAAGTAAAGTTACTCGGTTGGCACGATAACCGAGGAGTGATCAGATAAAGTCCTGGATTTATCTGGATAGCATTGGAAGGCGTGACAGGTGCCAGTAAGATGACACATGGCGCCAACATAAAGGCAGAAGAAAAAGTTGAGGACACGTACTACGAGGCAAGATACTGGACCTGTGAGTCAGCATGCTGAGTCAGCATCTGAGGTGTCCAGGATTTCAGACATGTGATAAATGTGGTGCTGAGGTGTCCTGGTGAGGTGTCCCAATGATGTCATGCATGATGCAGTAAAGGAGGAATTAAAGAAAATAGGAAAATCCAGGAAAAACCAGGACCGCAGGATCAAAGTTCATAGAAACTGCAGAATTGCCATTGAAGGCAATTATAAATACCCCCCCTCCATTCCATTCTTGCATTCACGCATGGAAGGGAGAAGGGAGAGAAAGAAGAGAGAGAAGGAGAAGGAAGGGAAGAGAGAAAGGAGAAAAAGGAAGTAAGGAAGTTCTGAAGGAGAAGGAAGGGAAGAGAGAAAGGAGAAAAAGGAAGTAAGGAAGTTCTGCTAAGCTAGCCAGGGGAGGTTATGTCGAAATGAATTTTGGGAATTTTAAGAGACGCCGTTATGCTGCCGAAGTAAAGACTGAACATCAGTATATGATAAGTACTGTGTACGTAGTGCTGTCTAAGGAGGCTAGAAGTGAGTGGACCTAGCCGGTTCATCTAGTCTTTCCTGGGTACTACGTAGAATGGTAGTTCTCATGAGGGAATTACCGAATCAGTACGGTTCAGTTCTTTGTACAGATGAAGCGTAGCGGTTATGCTGCCGGACTTCAGGCAGGAAAAGATGCAATAGAGATATGAGAATTTATGTACATGGCCAGATGTAAAACAACTTATTAATTAATAATAATTATTGTTTGGCATGTTTGACTGATATATGATGGATGTATGCATATGTATGCAAAGTTGATTGCTGGAAATTACCACTGTGAACAGTAACACGTGGTGACATGATACTGTTTGATAAATAGTTAAAAATAGTAAATGGATTAATAAATGTTCGAAATTTTTAAGGTAAATAGTAGACATACCAAGCTTCGATTTGATATATAGTATGATTCATTTGGATGTCTACACAAGGAGATATAAATTATCAAATTTGGGACCAGAATGCTGGATTCAGGGAGAAAAACGTGGGATGAACAGTAAAGTTGACACGTTGACTGACGTTGACTTGGTCAACTAATGGTCAACGAGTTATTTTTCTCTGAAAGATAATTGAGTTAGCTTCATTTAGAAATTTTAACCACTTCATTTATATTTTTCTAGAATTAGTTATAATTTTTCGAAGTCGGGTCACTCATCTGGAATTTACACAGTGAACAGTACTCGATAAGAGTAAAACTCCAGATTGAGAAATTGGACTTCAATGACCTTGAAAGTGGTTCTAAATGCTACTGAATGGTCCCGAAGACATACGAACGTAAGGATGTTTCATTTTGGTATCAGAGGAAAGGATTCTGGCTTAGGAAATGCTCTGAATAGATAATTTATGGTGTTAGTACATAATAAGGTTAGCACAGAACAAAGGGTTCTGGCTCAGAGCATAAGATTCTGGCTCAGTAATGCTCTGGTTTAGTTAGTTTGATTCCTTAAACAAATGAGAAGTTTGAGTGGTCCTCTCCCTAGAGTAGGATATAGGGATTGTGTTCACTGCTTGGAAAGGTTTAGACAGAAGACAGTGACACCCAGATGTATGAGGCTGGACCCCGAGCTTTATAGTCTTACAAAGGATATGATTATGATGGGCTAATCTTAGTCAGCCGATACAGTCGAGGTCTCATGTTTATTAACACAATATGGCTGGACTAAGCAGAATAATGTTTAAGAAGCAGTTTCCTCTAGAGATAGAGACAGAATCTGATCAGTTCACGACTAAGGAAGCTGCAAGAGTAGCTCGAGGTATCATGTTGTAACCAGATACTATAGTGAGGATGCCAGATATCCAAGTTACAACAAGTTAAGTCACGATGAGATGTGGGCAGCCCAGGCTCGCCAAGATCAAGAGCGAGATTCTGCTATCACTACGGCGGTTGCTGCTGCGGTTGCAAGATTACAGCAGTCTGGGAAGGAGGTAGTACCAGAGAATGATATAGAACCTGAACCTCAGCCAGATCATGAGCAGACTGGAATGAATAGACGTCAGGGGTCTATAGGAAATAACAATAACCAGGGAAGTCTGCAAACATGGATGGAGCGATTCCATAAGTTTAATCCGCCCATGTTTGAAGGGACTTTTGACACTCAAGTAGCTGAGGATTGGGTAAGCCAGTTAGAGAAAATCTTTAAGGTTTTAGAATGTCCCACTGAAAGAAAGACCCAGGTGGCAGTTTACAAGCTAGAAAGGAATGTGCAATAACCAGAAAAGAGTGAGCCTACTCCATCAGTACCACTGAAAGTGATGCCACCAGGTTCCCTGAGAAGGAACAATAAGAAGAGAAATGAGCCAGTATATGGGTCAAAAGTTAATAAGAAGCAAGGAAGTAGGCCAGGTAGTGGGCCAAGAGAAGTTAGTAGGCAACCAAGGCCTAATGAATGTAGGAACTGTGGTCGAGACCATGGTATGAGGCCTTGTCCAGTAGGTCAAGGGTTACGCTATAGGTGTGGAAAGTATGGACATTATGCCAGGGAGTGTCCACAGAACACAACAGGTGAAAGATACCCTACTTAGGGAAGAATATATACCCTGACTGGCAACGAGATAAGAAAGTTGCCTGCGCCAAATTAAGGTACGAGTTTATTTGTGTTCTGTTTCCACTGGCTAATGAACGGATAAATCCTGTATTGGATTGGATTGTATTGTCTAGTATGCACACTATTGAGCTACCCTATACCTAGTATGTTGCCGTTGTATGAGGATGAGTATGACTACATGTTTTAAAAGTAGGAAGTAGAGAAGAGGGGTCTTATGTCGCGACTAATATGTACAGATAAGTTGATGTTGCGACGTGAGAAGACCTTAGGTAGCGATGAGTAATATTGCAGTACGCGACTAGTGTACAAAGGAGTTCAGGTAGCGATGTTATAGGTTGCGACTAAAGGACGTAGAGCTGCCAGGTCGTGACGAGTAGTGTGCGACGGTTGCGACTAAAAGTCGCAGAGCATGTGAGTTGTGACTATGCAGTTCTCAAGTCATAACAAAAGATAGCAGAGGCCATATGATAATGAAGGTACCAACCATCGCTGAAGTCCACCAGCTAAAGGATTGGTATAGCATATGGTAAGCCAGACAGTTCAAAGGTACTGAGGTACGAAAGATCAGTTTAAGACAATGTGAAAAAGTAGATCCTCTATGTGATAACTAAGAGTAGATCTACGCTGTAGGGGTTTTATTCAGCTGCTCTGAATAGAAGACCTAAAAGCTGGGATGAGATTTGCCCAGGAATGATCCTAGCACATGGCCTAAGGTGAGAGACGTGCTGGGTAATAGATAAAGAGCTAAATGTTCTCTGAGGAGAGAGATTCCATCACGGAGAAGTAATAGACCTAGAGGAGAATACCCTAGAGAATAGAAGTAATAGTAAAAGATGATGAATGAGATCCATGTGACTCAAGTTCGCTAGGATAAAAAGAAAGATCAATAAGGAACCATAGTCCGGTCAAGAATAGACTGGGACTGATGGATAGATAGAAGAAGTTGAAAGATAGTAAAGAGGTAGCCACAGTTAAGAGATAAAGTGACTCCCCTATATCCTATATGAGATAAAGTAATGAAGGGTTGAGTCTATACCCTGGTAAGAGGGTAGTGTGGCAGCCTAAGTAAGATAGACAGATGTGCTTGTCAGATCCTGATTATGTGATTGATAATCTGACAGATAATGCGATTGATAGTATGATCAGATGATGATCTGACAAATAATATGATAAAGGAAATACGTTTGAGGCTTATTTAGACTATTATGATGTCTAATGGATGGTTGAGCAAAATATGATGATGATATGGCTCATGTTGCCATAAGATATGAAAGTTGCATCTCCTTGCAGTTGTCATATGATGACATGCATGTTAGAGTATGCTATGATGAATGGATACTCCCCTTTTGCAGTGCATGCAGGGTAGAGTATATATGAGTACATATATGAGATGAGAAAGTTATGAGAAAGTATGTTGCTCCCATACCATATGATATGAGGATGATATGATTGTATTAAGGATGATAGATAGTCTCAGTTATGGGACGATAAGTTATGATATGATACTCAGACATGATGTATGATTGAGGTTACTCAGATATGATTGAGGTTACTCAGGTATTTCTATAGGCTTGTGAATACAGTACTCAGGGCCATTTCTATTAAGCGGAATGGTATACAGATAACGGTAAAGGGATTGTTTCTAGATCACTCTTCAGATAAGAGTTGGATCTGAAACAGGTGGCTCTCAGATAGAGCTAGATTCAGATGGGTACAGATCACTCTTCAGATAAGAGTTGGATCTGGTATAGATTGCTCGCAGTTAGAGCATAGTTCAAATGGCTCGCAGTTAGAGCACAGGTTGAAAGATGATAAGGAACTCCTGAGTAAAAGAGGAAGTACGTAAAGTCTGGGTAAATGATATGAGGCTATAAAATTTTCAAATGTTTATTTATGGAGTTATCAACAGGTGGAAGCAGTTAACCTTATAACTTAGTCTGTTGGTTTAAAATCTTCGGGAGATATACAGTACAACAGAATCGCAGTTAGATTCTGGAGGGTCGCAGATAGATCCTAGCATGGCTCCAGGGTCGCAGTTAGATCCTAACAGCTTCAGAGTCGCACTTAGATTCTGAAAAGGCTAACGGTTGATCGCAGTTAGATCCCGAGGTCGCAGTTAGACCTAGCCTAAGGAAAGTAATGAGCCATGAGATATGAGTACAATGTAGTATCTCTTTGGGAAGATGAATGCCAAAGACGAAGTTAAGGTGAGGAAGCTTCACTAGTTGATAAACTCACCCAGAGAAATTATTTTATAATGGTTTTCTCAGATAGCCTCTAGTATACAGACTAAACTTAGCTTTCCCTTAGCAAAGACGGAGTTCAAGTCCAAAGCTGAGTGCTGATATTCAAAGTTTTGTAGAAGTATGCCTGAGAAGTAAAGAACAGAATCCTCTATATGTTGAAAATAGAAAAGCATTAGCTAAGAGCACTCTGGGAGGTAGCTCAAGTTGTAAAGCCAATAGCAAGAGAAAGAGGCAATAGTTCAGACAAGGGACTGATCAAGGTAATGATCAGATTGGAGAGCAGAGATGTCAATATGGTGGAAAGAGCCATGGCACATGGGAGTGTCGAGCAGGGCAAAGCAGTTGTGGTAAGAAAGGCCACTTTGCAAGAGGTTGCCCTAAGAATGCGGACATCCCTAGGAAAGGTATTTGCTCTTACCCCAGACACAGTCTTCAATATTCCCTAAGGTCGACCCTAAGAATGGTTAAGAAGAACCATAGCTGTAAGGGCGACTGAGCTGTAAGGAACTATAAGCCTAGATAATGATGTGGATAATGAAGAGATCTTTTCTGATCTAAAGGAAATGGTAATCAAAGGCCAGAGAGACCTAGAGAAGAGGGTCTAAGGCAAAGATAGAACGTAGTTCTATAAGAAAGAGATTGCTAGGGCCTAAAGCTATACAAAGAGTAATCTAGCCCTAACCCAGTAGCACGTTAAATTGAAAGGTGCTAAGGCAAGAGTAGCCTAAAGATATGTAAGCCTTAAGAAGGGATAAGAAAGTGCAAATGCCACAAAGGTTTGGCATAGGTGCATGAAGTTATGAGAATAGTCAAGAAAAGTCAGAGAAGTTATCTGGGTTATGATCTCGTATCAGGAGAAAGAAAGTCAGAAGAACAATATTTCTCCTAAGAGATTAGCAAAGTATAAGAGGAGTGAGGTAGACCCCAGAATTACATCAGAATTCTGCGGGATAAAATATGAAAGAAATGGACACTACTCACAAGTGTAATGAGTTGTCCCTAAGTATAAGAGGATGAATGCCCCAAGCCTTAGTCATAAACCAGGAAAGGATATACAGAAGAGCTATATCCAGGATCGTTGACTAAGATGCCAAGTAAATTTCGAGGACGAAATTTATTTTAAGGGGGGTAGAAATGTAACACCCCAATTTTTAGGCCTAGAGATGCTAGAAGGAGAATTCAGGGGCATAATCGTAATTATGGGAAAGATCGGACTGGTGGCTGATGAGTACCATATTTTGCCAGAAAATAGAGAAAATTATGCTGATCATTTCACTGAACTGTGAAATGTGCATATGAGGTCTCTAGGTGTATGAAAGAATTAGAAATATGACCAGGGGTAAAATGGTCATTTTGGAAAAGTGTGCGCGTGAGTGCTTTTTCAGGCCAAAACAGCCCGGTCCGGATAAAATATCTGAAAATACCGGGAGATAGAGAAAAGGATTCCGGATTGAATGAGGAGTCACAGAATTTTGATTTGAGGTCCCGATTTTTCTGTAAAAATTCTTGAAGATGGGAATTTACAGTTATAATCGGTAAAGGAAAGGCAGTCCGAATAGAAATGATCGGACAATGGCTAGAGGCCATACAGTGTTTTCTAAGGCCCGTAGTGACACCAAGAAGGCCCAGGCCCATAATATCAGTTCAGTGGTAAGAGGGGCCGGTGTCCGGGAAAAATGTGCAAAATAACGAAAATGCCCTTATGTTATAGAATAACTGAAGAATGAGTAAAGGGTATTTTGGTCATTTGGCTAAGGTTAGACAGTCAAGAAGGGGTATCTGGATAGTTGACCAGGGCCAGAGAATACTCTGGTAAAATATGAAAAGACAATAATGCCCCTAGACCTAGTAAAGGAAATGAAAGGACTTAAGTGCAATTATGGAAAGTTTCAAGGCCAAAAAGGAAAGTAGACAAAAAGGTGGGGTCCTTAAGTGTAATTTTAGCCAAATAAAAAGGGACTTAAATGAAAAGAAGAAAAGTTCCCTGGGCTAAATTGTAATTAAAGAAAGTCAGGCCGGAAGTAGTTTGGACTGTCCGAAAGCATTTCAGTCCCAGATTTCACCGGTAGAGAGAGCAAGGGACGCTCGGTAATCTGGCTTAATACAGGAATTTTTGAAGACTCCAGATAGCCAGAAATGGACTGATCGTCCAAAAGTTATAAAAATTCATACCGGATATCCTAGAATTCAGATCTAGGTGAGAAAATACAGGATGATACGTCCTTATGGGACGGATGTTGGGAAACTGACAGAATACCGATAGGAGGCCTGTAGAAAAAGTTATTCACAAATCAGAAAATCCAGACGGGAGTGTGAGGCCTCGGGAGATCCGATAGGGAGATTTATCGGTATTTGAAAAGGGACTGAATGAGTTCGGATGACCTCAGTCAGATGACTGATATGACTCACAGGGATGCCTGAACACCGCAGGCTAGTGTTTCGGACAGAAGGAGCCGGTGTCTGGATATGTGTATAAACGGCGAATAATAGATAAATATTCAATAATTATTAACGGGGCAAGATTCCTCGTAATGCGTGCCATGAAGGTAATGGACCCTGAAAGGCCCAATAATGGCGCCAACAGAGGCCCAGTAAGACCCTTGGACTGATAGGTGGGCCAGTGTCCGGCAGAACCCCGGAAAAGTGTGAAATTACGAAAATGCCCCTGTGTTGTACAAAAGTGTAACAGATGAATGGAGGGCATTTTGGTAATTCTGGACAGGCCCAGAAGCCAAGGTATATACAGATAAAGCTACTTAGAGTCAGTATATGCCCTGACAGAGTACAGAAGGGTGTAAAATGACGATTTTACCCTTAGGGTTAAAATAGTGCAAGAAAGGGCACCCAAGGGTATTTTGGTAATTTGCCAAGGGCTGTTTCTTGGGAATCGAGCCATCAGAGTACTTGAGCTTGATCAAGATCCAAGATAACATTCCCAAAGCCCAAAAACGTAGCCTATGAAGTATGTGGGAAAAAGTGGCATTAAAATATTATTTTAATGCTGTTTCAATAAAGTAAAGTTACTCGGTTGGCACGATAACCGAGGAGTGATCAGATAAAGTCCTGGATTTATCTGGATAGCATTGGAAGGCGTGACAGGTGCCAGTAAGATGACACATGGCGCCAACATAAAGGCAGAAGAAAAAGTTGAGGACACGTACTACGAGGCAAGATACTGGACCTGTGAGTCAGCATGCTGAGTCAGCATCTGAGGTGTCCAGGATTTCAGACATGTGATAAATGTGGCGCTGAGGTGTCCTGGTGAGGTGTCCCAATGATGTCATGCATGATGCAGTAAAGGAGGAATTAAAGAAAATAGGAAAATCCAGGAAAAACCAGGACCGCAGGATCAAAGTTCATAGAAACTGCAGAATTGCCATTGAAGGCAATTATAAATACCCCCCCTCCATTCCATTCTTGCATTCACGCATGGAAGGGAGAAGGGAGAGAAAGAAGAGAGAGAAGGAGAAGGAAGGGAAGAGAGAAAGGAGAAAAAGGAAGTAAGGAAGTTCTGAAGGAGAAGGAAGGGAAGAGAGAAAGGAGAAAAAGGAAGTAAGGAAGTTCTGCTAAGCTAGCCAGGGGAGGTTATGTCGAAATGAATTTTGGGAATTTTAAGAGACGCCGTTATGCTGCCGAAGTAAAGACTGAACATCAGTATATGATAAGTACTGTGTACGTAGTGCTGTCTAAGGAGGCTAGAAGTGAGTGGACCTAGCCGGTTCATCTAGTCTTTCCTGGGTACTACGTAGAATGGTAGTTCTCATGAGGGAATTACCGAATCAGTACGGTTCAGTTCTTTGTACAGATGAAGCGTAGCGGTTATGCTGCCGGACTTCAGGCAGGAAAAGATGCAATAGAGATATGAGAATTTATGTACATGGCCAGATGTAAAACAACTTATTAATTAATAATAATTATTGTTTGGCATGTTTGACTGATATATGATGGATGTATGCATATGTATGCAAAGTTGATTGCTGGAAATTACCACTGTGAACAGTAACACGTGGTGACATGATACTGTTTGATAAATAGTTAAAAATAGTAAATGGATTAATAAATGTTCGAAATTTTTAAGGTAAATAGTAGACATACCAAGCTTCGATTTGATATATAGTATGATTCATTTGGATGTCTACACAAGGAGATATAAATTATCAAAGTTGGGACCAGAATGCTGGATTCAGGGAGAAAACGTGGGATGAACAGTAAAGTTGACACGTTGACTGACGTTGACTTGGTCAACTAATGGTCAACGAGTTATTTTTCTCTGAAAGATAATTGAGTTAGCTTCATTTAGAAATTTTAACCACTTCATTTCTATTTTTCTAGAATTAGTTATAATTTTTCGAAGTCGGGTCACTCATCTGGAATTTACACAGTGAACAGTACTCGATAAGAGTAAAACTCCAGATTGAGAAATTGGACTTCAATGACCTTGAAAGTGGTTCTAAATGCTACTGAATGGTCCCGAAGACATACGAACGTAAGGATGTTTCATTTTGGTATCAGAGGAAAGGATTCTGGCTTAGGAAATGCTCTGAATAGATAATTTATGGTGTTAGTACATAATAAGGTTAGCACAGAACAAAGGGTTCTGGCTCAGAGCATAAGATTCTGGCTCAGTGATGCTCTGGTTTAGTTAGTTTGATTCCTTAAACAAATGAGAAGTTTGAGTGGTCCTCTCCCTAGAGTAGGATATAGGGATTGTGTTCACTGCTTGGAAAGGTTTAGACAGAAGACAGTGACACCCAGATGTATGAGGCTGGACCCCGAGCTTTATAGTCTTACAAAGGATATGATTATGATGGGCTAATCTTAGTCAGCCGATACAGTCGAGGTCTCGTGTTTATTAACACAATATGGCTGGACTAAGCAGAATAATGTTTAAGAAGCAGTTTCCTCTAGAGATAGAGACAGAATCTGATCAGTTCACGACTAAGGAAGCTGCAAGAGTAGCTCGAGGTATCGTGTTGTAACCAGATACTATAGTGAGGATGCCAGATATCCAAGTTACAACAAGTTAAGTCACGATGAGATGTGGGCAGCCCAGGCTCGCCAAGATCAAGAGCGAGATTCTGCTATCACTACGGCGGTTGCTGCTGCGGTTGCAAGATTACAGCAGTCTGGGAAGGAGGTAGTACCAGAGAATGATATAGAACCTGAACCTCAGCCAGATCATGAGCAGACTGGAATGAATAGACGTCAGGGGTCTATAGGAAATAACAATAACCAGGGAAGTCTGCAAACATGGATGGAGCGATTCCATAAGTTTAATCCGCCCATGTTTGAAGGGACTTTTGACACTCAAGTAGCTGAGGATTGGGTAAGCCAGTTAGAGAAAATCTTTAAGGTTTTAGAATGTCCCACTGAAAGAAAGACCCAGGTGGCAGTTTACAAGCTAGAAAGGAATGTGCAATAACCAGAAAAGAGTGAGCCTACTCCATCAGTACCACTGAAAGTGATGCCACCAGGTTCCCTGAGAAGGAACAATAAGAAGAGAAATGAGCCAGTATATGGGTCAAAAGTTAATAAGAAGCAAGGAAGTAGGCCAGGTAGTGGGCCAAGAGAAGTTAGTAGGCAACCAAGGCCTAATGAATGTAGGAACTGTGGTCGAGACCATGGTATGAGGCCTTGTCCAGTAGGTCAAGGGTTACGCTATAGGTGTGGAAAGTATGGACATTATGCCAGGGAGTGTCCACAGAACACAACAGGTGAAAGATACCCTACTTAGGGAAGAATATATACCCTGACTGGCAACGAGATAAGAAAGTTGCCTGCGCCAAATTAAGGTACGAGTTTATTTGTGTTCTGTTTCCACTGGCTAATGAACGGATAAATCCTGTATTGGATTGGATTGTATTGTCTAGTATGCACACTATTGAGCTACCCTATACCTAGTATGTTGCCGTTGTATGAGGATGAGTATGACTACATGTTTTAAAAGTAGGAAGTAGAGAAGAGGGGTCTTATGTCGCGACTAATATGTACAGATAAGTTGATGTTGCGACGTGAGAAGACCTTAGGTAGCGATGAGTAATATTGCAGTACGCGACTAGTGTACAAAGGAGTTCAGGTAGCGATGTTATAGGTTGCGACTAAAGGACGTAGAGCTGCCAGGTCGTGACGAGTAGTGTGCGACGGTTGCGACTAAAAGTCGCAGAGCATGTGAGTTGTGACTATGCAGTTCTCAAGTCATAACAAAAGATAGCAGAGGCCATATGATAATGAAGGTACCAACCATCGCTGAAGTCCACCAGCTAAAGGATTGGTATAGCATATGGTAAGCCAGACAGTTCAAAGGTACTGAGGTACGAAAGATCAGTTTAAGACAATGTGAAAAAGTAGATCCTCTATGTGATAACTAAGAGTAGATCTACGCTGTAGGGGTTTTATTCAGCTGCTCTGAATAGAAGACCTAAAAGCTGGGATGAGATTTGCCCAGGAATGATCCTAGCACATGGCCTAAGGTGAGAGACGTGCTGGGTAATAGATAAAGAGCTAAATGTTCTCTGAGGAGAGAGATTCCATCACGGAGAAGTAATAGACCTAGAGGAGAATACCCTAGAGAATAGAAGTAATAGTAAAAGATGATGAATGAGATCCATGTGACTCAAGTTCGCTAGGATAAAAAGAAAGATCAATAAGGAACCATAGTCCGGTCAAGAATAGACTGGGACTGATGGATAGATAGAAGAAGTTGAAAGATAGTAAAGAGGTAGCCACAGTTAAGAGATAAAGTGACTCCCCTATATCCTATATGAGATAAAGTAATGAAGGGTTGAGTCTATACCCTGGTAAGAGGGTAGTGTGGCAGCCTAAGTAAGATAGACAGATGTGCTTGTCAGATCCTGATTATGTGATTGATAATCTGACAGATAATGCGATTGATAGTATGATCAGATGATGATCTGACAAATAATATGATAAAGGAAATACGTTTGAGGCTTATTTAGACTATTATGATGTCTAATGGATGGTTGAGCAAAATATGATGATGATATGGCTCATGTTGCCATAAGATATGAAAGTTGCATCTCCTTGCAGTTGTCATATGATGACATGCATGTTAGAGTATGCTATGATGAATGGATACTCCCCTTTTGCAGTGCATGCAGGGTAGAGTATATATGAGTACATATATGAGATGAGAAAGTTATGAGAAAGTATGTTGCTCCCATACCATATGATATGAGGATGATATGATTGTATTAAGGATGATAGATAGTCTCAGTTATGGGACGATAAGTTATGATATGATACTCAGACATGATGTATGATTGAGGTTACTCAGATATGATTGAGGTTACTCAGGTATTTCTATAGGCTTGTGAATACAGTACTCAGGGCCATTTCTATTAAGCGGAATGGTATACAGATAACGGTAAAGGGATTGTTTCTAGATCACTCTTCAGATAAGAGTTGGATCTGAAACAGGTGGCTCTCAGATAGAGCTAGATTCAGATGGGTACAGATCACTCTTCAGATAAGAGTTGGATCTGGTATAGATTGCTCGCAGTTAGAGCATAGTTCAAATGGCTCCCAGTTAGAGCACAGGTTGAAAGATGAGAAGGAACTCCTGAGTAAAAGAGGAAGTACGTAAAGTCTGGGTAAATGATATGAGGCTATAAAATTTTCAAATGTTTATTTATGGAGTTATCAACAGGTGGAAGCAGTTAACCTTATAACTTAGTCTGTTGGTTTAAAATCTTCGGGAGATATACAGTACAACAGAATCGCAGTTAGATTCTGGAGGGTCGCAGATAGATCCTAGCATGGCTCCAGGGTCGCAGTTAGATCCTAACAGCTTCAGAGTCGCACTTAGATTCTGAAAAGGCTAACGGTTGATCGCAGTTAGATCCCGAGGTCGCAGTTAGACCTAGCCTAAGGAAAGTAATGAGCCATGAGATATGAGTACAATGTAGTATCTCTTTGGGAAGATGAATGCCAAAGACGAAGTTAAGGTGAGGAAGCTTCACTAGTTGATAAACTCACCCAGAGAAATTATTTTATAATGGTTTTCTCAGATAGCCTCTAGTATACAGACTAAACTTAGCTTTCCCTTAGCAAAGACGGAGTTCAAGTCCAAAGCTGAGTGCTGATATTCAAAGTTTTGTAGAAGTATGCCTGAGAAGTAAAGAACAGAATCCTCTATGTGTTGAAAATAGAAAAGCATTAGCTAAGAGCACTCTGGGAGGTAGCTCAAGTTGTAAAGCCAATAGCAAGAGAAAGAGGCAATAGTTCAGACAAGGGACTGATCAAGGTAATGATCAGATTGGAGAGCAGAGATGTCAATATGGTGGAAAGAGCCATGGCACATGGGAGTGTCGAGCAGGGCAAAGCAGTTGTGGTAAGAAAGGCCACTTTGCAAGAGGTTGCCCTAAGAATGCGGACATCCCTAGGAAAGGTATTTGCTCTTACCCCAGACACAGTCTTCAATATTCCCTAAGGTCGACCCTAAGAATGGTTAAGAAGAACCATAGCTGTAAGGGCGACTGAGCTGTAAGGAACTATAAGCCTAGATAATGATGTGGATAATGAAGAGATCTTTTCTGATCTAAAGGAAATGGTAATCAAAGGCCAGAGAGACCTAGAGAAGAGGGTCTAAGGCAAAGATAGAACGTAGTTCTATAAGAAAGAGATTGCTAGGGCCTAAAGCTATACAAAGAGTAATCTAGCCCTAACCCAGTAGCACGTTAAATTGAAAGGTGCTAAGGCAAGAGTAGCCTAAAGATATGTAAGCCTTAAGAAGGGATAAGAAAGTGCAAATGCCACAAAGGTTTGGCATAGGTGCATGAAGTTATGAGAATAGTCAAGAAAAGTCAGAGAAGTTATCTGGGTTATGATCTCGTATCAGGAGAAAGAAAGTCAGAAGAACAATATTTCTCCTAAGAGATTAGCAAAGTATAAGAGGAGTGAGGTAGACCCCAGAATTACATCAGAATTCTGCGGGATAAAATATGAAAGAAATGGACACTACTCACAAGTGTAATGAGTTGTCCCTAAGTATAAGAGGATGAATGCCCCAAGCCTTAGTCATAAACCAGGAAAGGATATACAGAAGAGCTATATCCAGGATCGTTGACTAAGATGCCAAGTAAATTTCGAGGACGAAATTTATTTTAAGGGGGGTAGAAATGTAACACCCCAATTTTTAGGCCTAGAGATGCTAGAAGGAGAATTCAGGGGCATAATCGTAATTATGGGAAAGATCGGACTGGTGGCTGATGAGTACCATATTTTGCCAGAAAATAGAGAAAATTATGCTGATCATTTCACTGAACTGTGAAATGTGCATATGAGGTCTCTAGGTGTATGAAAGAATTAGAAATATGACCAGGGGTAAAATGGTCATTTTGGAAAAGTGTGCGCGTGAGTGCTTTTTCAGGCCAAAACAGCCCGGTCCGGATAAAATATCTGAAAATACCGGGAGATAGAGAAAAGGATTCCGGATTGAATGAGGAGTCACAGAATTTTGATTTGAGGTCCCGATTTTTCTGTAAAAATTCTTGAAGATGGGAATTTACAGTTATAATCGGTAAAGGAAAGGCAGTCCGAATAGAAATGATCGGACAATGGCTAGAGGCCATACAGTGTTTTCTAAGGCCCGTAGTGACACCAAGAAGGCCCAGGCCCATAATATCAGTTCAGTGGTAAGAGGGGCCGGTGTCCGGGAAAAATGTGCAAAATAACGAAAATGCCCTTATGTTATAGAATAACTGAAGAATGAGTAAAGGGTATTTTGGTCATTTGGCTAAGGTTAGACAGTCAAGAAGGGGTATCTGGATAGTTGACCAGGGCCAGAGAATACTCTGGTAAAATATGAAAAGACAATAATGCCCCTAGACCTAGTAAAGGAAATGAAAGGACTTAAGTGCAATTATGGAAAGTTTCAAGGCCAAAAAGGAAAGTAGACAAAAAGGTGGGGTCCTTAAGTGTAATTTTAGCCAAATAAAAAGGGACTTAAATGAAAAGAAGAAAAGTTCCCTGGGCTAAATTGTAATTAAAGAAAGTCAGGCCGGAAGTAGTTTGGACTGTCCGAAAGCATTTCAGTCCCAGATTTCACCGGTAGAGAGAGCAAGGGACGCTCGGTAATCTGGCTTAATACAGGAATTTTTGAAGACTCCAGATAGCCAGAAATGGACTGATCGTCCAAAAGTTATAAAAATTCATACCGGATATCCTAGAATTCAGATCTAGGTGAGAAAATACAGGATGATACGTCCTTATGGGACGGATGTTGGGAAACTGACAGAATACCGATAGGAGGCCTGTAGAAAAAGTTATTCACAAATCAGAAAATCCAGACGGGAGTGTGAGGCCTCGGGAGATCCGATAGGGAGATTTATCGGTATTTGAAAAGGGACTGAATGAGTTCGGATGACCTCAGTCAGATGACTGATATGACTCACAGGGATGCCTGAACACCGCAGGCTAGTGTTTCGGACAGAAGGAGCCGGTGTCTGGATATGTGTATAAACGGCGAATAATAGATAAATATTCAATAATTATTAACGGGGCAAGATTCCTCGTAATGCGTGCCATGAAGGTAATGGACCCTGAAAGGCCCAATAATGGCGCCAACAGAGGCCCAGTAAGACCCTTGGACTGATAGGTGGGCCAGTGTCCGGCAGAACCCCGGAAAAGTGTGAAATTACGAAAATGCCCCTGTGTTGTACAAAAGTGTAACAGATGAATGGAGGGCATTTTGGTAATTCTGGACAGGCCCAGAAGCCAAGGTATATACAGATAAAGCTACTTAGAGTCAGTATATGCCCTGACAGAGTACAGAAGGGTGTAAAATGACGATTTTACCCTTAGGGTTAAAATAGTGCAAGAAAGGGCACCCAAGGGTATTTTTGTAATTTGCCAAGGGCTGTTTCTTGGGAATCGAGCCATCAGAGTACTTGAGCTTGATCAAGATCCAAGATAACATTCCCAAAGCCCAAAAACGTAGCCTATGAAGTATGTGGGAAAAAGTGGCATTAAAATATTATTTTAATGCTGTTTCAATAAAGTAAAGTTACTCGGTTGGCACGATAACCGAGGAGTGATCAGATAAAGTCCTGGATTTATCTGGATAGCATTGGAAGGCGTGACAGGTGCCAGTAAGATGACACATGGCGCCAACATAAAGGCAGAAGAAAAAGTTGAGGACACGTACTACGAGGCAAGATACTGGACCTGTGAGTCAGCATGCTGAGTCAGCATCTGAGGTGTCCAGGATTTCAGACATGTGATAAATGTGGCGCTGAGGTGTCCTGGTGAGGTGTCCCAATGATGTCATGCATGATGCAGTAAAGGAGGAATTAAAGAAAATAGGAAAATCCAGGAAAAACCAGGACCGCAGGATCAAAGTTCATAGAAACTGCAGAATTGCCATTGAAGGCAATTATAAATACCCCCCCTCCATTCCATTCTTGCATTCACGCATGGAAGGGAGAAGGGAGAGAAAGAAGAGAGAGAAGGAGAAGGAAGGGAAGAGAGAAAGGAGAAAAAGGAAGTAAGGAAGTTCTGAAGGAGAAGGAAGGGAAGAGAGAAAGGAGAAAAAGGAAGTAAGGAAGTTCTGCTAAGCTAGCCAGGGGAGGTTATGTCGAAATGAATTTTGGGAATTTTAAGAGACGCCGTTATGCTGCCGAAGTAAAGACTGAACATCAGTATATGATAAGTACTGTGTACGTAGTGCTGTCTAAGGAGGCTAGAAGTGAGTGGACCTAGCCGGTTCATCTAGTCTTTCCTGGGTACTACGTAGAATGGTAGTTCTCATGAGGGAATTACCGAATCAGTACGGTTCAGTTCTTTGTACAGATGAAGCGTAGCGGTTATGCTGCCGGACTTCAGGCAGGAAAAGATGCAATAGAGATATGAGAATTTATGTACATGGCCAGATGTAAAACAACTTATTAATTAATAATAATTATTGTTTGGCATGTTTGACTGATATATGATGGATGTATGCATATGTATGCAAAGTTGATTGCTGGAAATTACCACTGTGAACAGTAACACGTGGTGACATGATACTGTTTGATAAATAGTTAAAAATAGTAAATGGATTAATAAATGTTCGAAATTTTTAAGGTAAATAGTAGACATACCAAGCTTCGATTTGATATATAGTATGATTCATTTGGATGTCTACACAAGGAGATATAAATTATCAAAGTTGGGACCAGAATGCTGGATTCAGGGAGAAAACGTGGGATGAACAGTAAAGTTGACACGTTGACTGACGTTGACTTGGTCAACTAATGGTCAACGAGTTATTTTTCTCTGAAAGATAATTGAGTTAGCTTCATTTAGAAATTTTAACCACTTCATTTCTATTTTTCTAGAATTAGTTATAATTTTTCGAAGTCGGGTCACTCATCTGGAATTTACACAGTGAACAGTACTCGATAAGAGTAAAACTCCAGATTGAGAAATTGGACTTCAATGACCTTGAAAGTGGTTCTAAATGCTACTGAATGGTCCCGAAGACATACGAACGTAAGGATGTTTCATTTTGGTATCAGAGGAAAGGATTCTGGCTTAGGAAATGCTCTGAATAGATAATTTATGGTGTTAGTACATAATAAGGTTAGCACAGAACAAAGGGTTCTGGCTCAGAGCATAAGATTCTGGCTCAGTGATGCTCTGGTTTAGTTAGTTTGATTCCTTAAACAAATGAGAAGTTTGAGTGGTCCTCTCCCTAGAGTAGGATATAGGGATTGTGTTCACTGCTTGGAAAGGTTTAGACAGAAGACAGTGACACCCAGATGTATGAGGCTGGACCCCGAGCTTTATAGTCTTACAAAGGATATGATTATGATGGGCTAATCTTAGTCAGCCGATACAGTCGAGGTCTCGTGTTTATTAACACAATATGGCTGGACTAAGCAGAATAATGTTTAAGAAGCAGTTTCCTCTAGAGATAGAGACAGAATCTGATCAGTTCACGACTAAGGAAGCTGCAAGAGTAGCTCGAGGTATCGTGTTGTAACCAGATACTATAGTGAGGATGCCAGATATCCAAGTTACAACAAGTTAAGTCACGATGAGATGTGGGCAGCCCAGGCTCGCCAAGATCAAGAGCGAGATTCTGCTATCACTACGGCGGTTGCTGCTGCGGTTGCAAGATTACAGCAGTCTGGGAAGGAGGTAGTACCAGAGAATGATATAGAACCTGAACCTCAGCCAGATCATGAGCAGACTGGAATGAATAGACGTCAGGGGTCTATAGGAAATAACAATAACCAGGGAAGTCTGCAAACATGGATGGAGCGATTCCATAAGTTTAATCCGCCCATGTTTGAAGGGACTTTTGACACTCAAGTAGCTGAGGATTGGGTAAGCCAGTTAGAGAAAATCTTTAAGGTTTTAGAATGTCCCACTGAAAGAAAGACCCAGGTGGCAGTTTACAAGCTAGAAAGGAATGTGCAATAACCAGAAAAGAGTGAGCCTACTCCATCAGTACCACTGAAAGTGATGCCACCAGGTTCCCTGAGAAGGAACAATAAGAAGAGAAATGAGCCAGTATATGGGTCAAAAGTTAATAAGAAGCAAGGAAGTAGGCCAGGTAGTGGGCCAAGAGAAGTTAGTAGGCAACCAAGGCCTAATGAATGTAGGAACTGTGGTCGAGACCATGGTATGAGGCCTTGTCCAGTAGGTCAAGGGTTACGCTATAGGTGTGGAAAGTATGGACATTATGCCAGGGAGTGTCCACAGAACACAACAGGTGAAAGATACCCTACTTAGGGAAGAATATATACCCTGACTGGCAACTAGATAAGAAAGTTGCCTGCGCCAAATTAAGGTACGAGTTTATTTGTGTTCTGTTTCCACTGGCTAATGAACGGATAAATCCTGTATTGGATTGGATTGTATTGTCTAGTATGCACACTATTGAGCTACCCTATACCTAGTATGTTGCCGTTGTATGAGGATGAGTATGACTACATGTTTTAAAAGTAGGAAGTAGAGAAGAGGGGTCTTATGTCGCTACTAATATGTACAGATAAGTTGATGTTGCGACGTGAGAAGACCTTAGGTAGCGATGAGTAATATTGCAGTACGCGACTAGTGTACAAAGGAGTTCAGGTAGCGATGTTATAGGTTGCGACTAAAGGACGTAGAGCTGCCAGGTCGTGACGAGTAGTGTGCGACGGTTACGACTAAAAGTCGCAGAGCATGTGAGTTGTGACTATGCAGTTCTCAAGTCATAACAAAAGATAGCAGAGGCCATATGATAATGAAGGTACCAACCATCGCTGAAGTCCACCAGCTAAAGGATTGGTATAGCATATGGTAAGCCAGACAGTTCAAAGGTACTGAGGTACGAAAGATCAGTTTAAGACAATGTGAAAAAGTAGATCCTCTATGTGATAACTAAGAGTAGATCTACGCTGTAGGGGTTTTATTCAGCTGCTCTGAATAGAAGACCTAAAAGCTGGGATGAGATTTGCCCAGGAATGATCCTAGCACATGGCCTAAGGTGAGAGACGTGCTGGGTAATAGATAAAGAGCTAAATGTTCTCTGAGGAGAGAGATTCCATCACGGAGAAGTAATAGACCTAGAGGAGAATACCCTAGAGAATAGAAGTAATAGTAAAAGATGATGAATGAGATCCATGTGACTCAAGTTCGCTAGGATAAAAAGAAAGATCAATAAGGAACCATAGTCCGGTCAAGAATAGACTGGGACTGATGGATAGATAGAAGAAGTTGAAAGATAGTAAAGAGGTAGCCACAGTTAAGAGATAAAGTGACTCCCCTATATCCTATATGAGATAAAGTAATGAAGGGTTGAGTCTATACCCTGGTAAGAGGGTAGTGTGGCAGCCTAAGTAAGATAGACAGATGTGCTTGTCAGATCCTGATTATGTGATTGATAATCTGACAGATAATGCGATTGATAGTATGATCAGATGATGATCTGACAAATAATATGATAAAGGAAATACGTTTGAGGCTTATTTAGACTATTATGATGTCTAATGGATGGTTGAGCAAAATATGATGATGATATGGCTCATGTTGCCATAAGATATGAAAGTTGCATCTCCTTGCAGTTGTCATATGATGACATGCATGTTAGAGTATGCTATGATGAATGGATACTCCCCTTTTGCAGTGCATGCAGGGTAGAGTATATATGAGTACATATATGAGATGAGAAAGTTATGAGAAAGTATGTTGCTCCCATACCATATGATATGAGGATGATATGATTGTATTAAGGATGATAGATAGTCTCAGTTATGGGACGATAAGTTATGATATGATACTCAGACATGATGTATGATTGAGGTTACTCAGATATGATTGAGGTTACTCAGGTATTTCTATAGGCTTGTGAATACAGTACTCAGGGCCATTTCTATTAAGCGGAATGGTATACAGATAACGGTAAAGGGATTGTTTCTAGATCACTCTTCAGATAAGAGTTGGATCTGAAACAGGTGGCTCTCAGATAGAGCTAGATTCAGATGGGTACAGATCACTCTTCAGATAAGAGTTGGATCTGGTATAGATTGCTCGCAGTTAGAGCATAGTTCAAATGGCTCCCAGTTAGAGCACAGGTTGAAAGATGAGAAGGAACTCCTGAGTAAAAGAGGAAGTACGTAAAGTCTGGGTAAATGATATGAGGCTATAAAATTTTCAAATGTTTATTTATGGAGTTATCAACAGGTGGAAGCAGTTAACCTTATAACTTAGTCTGTTGGTTTAAAATCTTCGGGAGATATACAGTACAACAGAATCGCAGTTAGATTCTGGAGGGTCGCAGATAGATCCTAGCATGGCTCCAGGGTCGCAGTTAGATCCTAACAGCTTCAGAGTCGCACTTAGATTCTGAAAAGGCTAACGGTTGATCGCAGTTAGATCCCGAGGTCGCAGTTAGACCTAGCCTAAGGAAAGTAATGAGCCATGAGATATGAGTACAATGTAGTATCTCTTTGGGAAGATGAATGCCAAAGACGAAGTTAAGGTGAGGAAGCTTCACTAGTTGATAAACTCACCCAGAGAAATTATTTTATAATGGTTTTCTCAGATAGCCTCTAGTATACAGACTAAACTTAGCTTTCCCTTAGCAAAGACGGAGTTCAAGTCCAAAGCTGAGTGCTGATATTCAAAGTTTTGTAGAAGTATGCCTGAGAAGTAAAGAACAGAATCCTCTATGTGTTGAAAATAGAAAAGCATTAGCTAAGAGCACTCTGGGAGGTAGCTCAAGTTGTAAAGCCAATAGCAAGAGAAAGAGGCAATAGTTCAGACAAGGGACTGATCAAGGTAATGATCAGATTGGAGAGCAGAGATGTCAATATGGTGGAAAGAGCCATGGCACATGGGAGTGTCGAGCAGGGCAAAGCAGTTGTGGTAAGAAAGGCCACTTTGCAAGAGGTTGCCCTAAGAATGCGGACATCCCTAGGAAAGGTATTTGCTCTTACCCCAGACACAGTCTTCAATATTCCCTAAGGTCGACCCTAAGAATGGTTAAGAAGAACCATAGCTGTAAGGGCGACTGAGCTGTAAGGAACTATAAGCCTAGATAATGATGTGGATAATGAAGAGATCTTTTCTGATCTAAAGGAAATGGTAATCAAAGGCCAGAGAGACCTAGAGAAGAGGGTCTAAGGCAAAGATAGAACGTAGTTCTATAAGAAAGAGATTGCTAGGGCCTAAAGCTATACAAAGAGTAATCTAGCCCTAACCCAGTAGCACGTTAAATTGAAAGGTGCTAAGGCAAGAGTAGCCTAAAGATATGTAAGCCTTAAGAAGGGATAAGAAAGTGCAAATGCCACAAAGGTTTGGCATAGGTGCATGAAGTTATGAGAATAGTCAAGAAAAGTCAGAGAAGTTATCTGGGTTATGATCTCGTATCAGGAGAAAGAAAGTCAGAAGAACAATATTTCTCCTAAGAGATTAGCAAAGTATAAGAGGAGTGAGGTAGACCCCAGAATTACATCAGAATTCTGCGGGATAAAATATGAAAGAAATGGACACTACTCACAAGTGTAATGAGTTGTCCCTAAGTATAAGAGGATGAATGCCCCAAGCCTTAGTCATAAACCAGGAAAGGATATACAGAAGAGCTATATCCAGGATCGTTGACTAAGATGCCAAGTAAATTTCGAGGACGAAATTTATTTTAAGGGGGGTAGAAATGTAACACCCCAATTTTTAGGCCTAGAGATGCTAGAAGGAGAATTCAAGGGCATAATCGTAATTATGGGAAAGATCGGACTGGTGGCTGATGAGTACCATATTTTGCCAGAAAATAGAGAAAATTATGCTGATCATTTCACTGAACTGTGAAATGTGCATATGAGGTCTCTAGGTGTATGAAAGAATTAGAAATATGACCAGGGGTAAAATGGTCATTTTGGAAAAGTGTGCGCGTGAGTGCTTTTTCAGGCCAAAACAGCCCGGTCCGGATAAAATATCTGAAAATACCGGGAGATAGAGAAAAGGATTCCGGATTGAATGAGGAGTCACAGAATTTTGATTTGAGGTCCCGATTTTTCTGTAAAAATTCTTGAAGATGGGAATTTACAGTTATAATCGGTAAAGGAAAGGCAGTCCGAATAGAAATGATCGGACAATGGCTAGAGGCCATACAGTGTTTTCTAAGGCCCGTAGTGACACCAAGAAGGCCCAGGCCCATAATATCAGTTCAGTGGTAAGAGGGGCCGGTGTCCGGGAAAAATGTGCAAAATAACGAAAATGCCCTTATGTTATAGAATAACTGAAGAATGAGTAAAGGGTATTTTGGTCATTTGGCTAAGGTTAGACAGTCAAGAAGGGGTATCTGGATAGTTGACCAGGGCCAGAGAATACTCTGGTAAAATATGAAAAGACAATAATGCCCCTAGACCTAGTAAAGGAAATGAAAGGACTTAAGTGCAATTATGGAAAGTTTCAAGGCCAAAAAGGAAAGTAGACAAAAAGGTGGGGTCCTTAAGTGTAATTTTAGCCAAATAAAAAGGGACTTAAATGAAAAGAAGAAAAGTTCCCTGGGCTAAATTGTAATTAAAGAAAGTCAGGCCGGAAGTAGTTTGGACTGTCCGAAAGCATTTCAGTCCCAGATTTCACCGGTAGAGAGAGCAAGGGACGCTCGGTAATCTGGCTTAATACAGGAATTTTTGAAGACTCCAGATAGCCAGAAATGGACTGATCGTCCAAAAGTTATAAAAATTCATACCGGATATCCTAGAATTCAGATCTAGGTGAGAAAATACAGGATGATACGTCCTTATGGGACGGATGTTGGGAAACTGACAGAATACCGATAGGAGGCCTGTAGAAAAAGTTATTCACAAATCAGAAAATCCAGACGGGAGTGTGAGGCCTCGGGAGATCCGATAGGGAGATTTATCGGTATTTGAAAAGGGACTGAATGAGTTCGGATGACCTCAGTCAGATGACTGATATGACTCACAGGGATGCCTGAACACCGCAGGCTAGTGTTTCGGACAGAAGGAGCCGGTGTCTGGATATGTGTATAAACGGCGAATAATAGATAAATATTCAATAATTATTAACGGGGCAAGATTCCTCGTAATGCGTGCCATGAAGGTAATGGACCCTGAAAGGCCCAATAATGGCGCCAACAGAGGCCCAGTAAGACCCTTGGACTGATAGGTGGGCCAGTGTCCGGCAGAACCCCGGAAAAGTGTGAAATTACGAAAATGCCCCTGTGTTGTACAAAAGTGTAACAGATGAATGGAGGGCATTTTGGTAATTCTGGACAGGCCCAGAAGCCAAGGTATATACAGATAAAGCTACTTAGAGTCAGTATATGCCCTGACAGAGTACAGAAGGGTGTAAAATGACGATTTTACCCTTAGGGTTAAAATAGTGCAAGAAAGGGCACCCAAGGGTATTTTGGTAATTTGCCAAGGGCTGTTTCTTGGGAATCGAGCCATCAGAGTACTTGAGCTTGATCAAGATCCAAGATAACATTCCCAAAGCCCAAAAACGTAGCCTATGAAGTATGTGGGAAAAAGTGGCATTAAAATATTATTTTAATGCTGTTTCAATAAAGTAAAGTTACTCGGTTGGCACGATAACCGAGGAGTGATCAGATAAAGTCCTGGATTTATCTGGATAGCATTGGAAGGCGTGACAGGTGCCAGTAAGATGACACATGGCGCCAACATAAAGGCAGAAGAAAAAGTTGAGGACACGTACTACGAGGCAAGATACTGGACCTGTGAGTCAGCATGCTGAGTCAGCATCTGAGGTGTCCAGGATTTCAGACATGTGATAAATGTGGCGCTGAGGTGTCCTGGTGAGGTGTCCCAATGATGTCATGCATGATGCAGTAAAGGAGGAATTAAAGAAAATAGGAAAATCCAGGAAAAACCAGGACCGCAGGATCAAAGTTCATAGAAACTGCAGAATTGCCATTGAAGGCAATTATAAATACCCCCCCTCCATTCCATTCTTGCATTCACGCATGGAAGGGAGAAGGGAGAGAAAGAAGAGAGAGAAGGAGAAGGAAGGGAAGAGAGAAAGGAGAAAAAGGAAGTAAGGAAGTTCTGTTAAGCTAGCCAGGGGAGGTTATGTCGAAATGAATTTTGGGAATTTTAAGAGACGCCGTTATGCTGCCGAAGTAAAGACTGAACATCAGTATATGATAAGTACTGTGTACGTAGTGCTGTCTAAGGAGGCTAGAAGTGAGTGGACCTAGCCGGTTCATCTAGTCTTTCCTGGGTACTACGTAGAATGGTAGTTCTCATGAGGGAATTACCGAATCAGTACGGTTCAGTTCTTTGTACAGATGAAGCGTAGCGGTTATGCTGCCGAACTTCAGGCAGGAAAAGATGCAATAGAGATATGAGAATTTATGTACATGGCCAGATGTAAAACAACTTATTAATTAATAATAATTATTGTTTGGCATGTTTGACTGATATATGATGGATGTATGCATATGTATGCAAAGTTGATTGCTGGAAATTACCACTGTGAACAGTAACACGTGGTGACATGATACTGTTTGATAAATAGTTAAAAATAGTAAATGGATTAATAAATGTTCGAAATTTTTAAGGTAAATAGTAGACATACCAAGCTTCGATTTGATATATAGTATGATTCATTTGGATGTCTACACAAGGAGATATAAATTATCAAAGTTGGGACCAGAATGCTGGATTCAGGGAGAAAAACGTGGGATGAACAGTAAAGTTGACACGTTGACTGACGTTGACTTGGTCAACTAATGGTCAACGAGTTATTTTTCTCTGAAAGATAATTGAGTTAGCTTCATTTAGAAATTTTAACCACTTCATTTCTATTTTTCTAGAATTAGTTATAATTTTTCGAAGTCGGGTCACTCATCTGGAATTTACACAGTGAACAGTACTCGATAAGAGTAAAACTCCAGATTGAGAAATTGGACTTCAATGACCTTGAAAGTGGTTCTAAATGCTACTGAATGGTCCCGAAGACATACGAACGTAAGGATGTTTCAGTTTGCTTACCGATTAATTTCCCCAATCGGATATCGGGCGTTCACGAACTCCCGCCAAAATTCATTAAAAAGTGAATAACTTTTTCTACAGAACTCCTTTTGGGATTCTGTCAGTTCCATGACCTCTGGCTTCATAGGACGCACATTCCTGTAACTTTTCACTCATATCTGATGTCCAGGAATCTGATACAAATTTTAGATAACTTTCAGACTATCAGATAAATTTCAGCTATCTAAAACTCTAATAAAATTCCTGTATTAGGCTAGATTAACCAGCATCATTTTCTCTATCTACTGATGAAATTTGGGACTGAAATACTTCCGGGCAGTTCTAAGCCACTTCCAGCTCAACTTTCTATAATTACCATTTTGCCCCTTGAACATTCCTTAAATTACATTTAGGTCCTTAAACTTTTTGAAATTACACTTAATGGCCCAAAGTTTATGTCTACTTTACATTTTACTCCATGGAACTTTTATACTTTTTAATTTAGTCCCTCTTCTTTTAAACCTTCATCTAATCATTCTTTTCTTTTCCATTCATCATCATAATCCTTTCCAAACCTCTTTTCTCTATCAGTATTATACAGATAGGAAAAAATTAGGATATGACATTTCTACCCCTTTAAAATAAATTTCGTCCTCAAAATTTACTTGGTACCTTAGTCAACTATCTGGATATATATCTTATTTGTATCTCTTTCTCCTTTATGACTAAGGATTGGGGTATCTATCTCTTATCTTCTATCTTCTCATCTAGCGGAGTGCTTTCAATATCCGCTTTATGTCCTTGCTGTCATCACTCTTCTTATCTGAATTAACTCATTTAGAGTTGAACTTTACTTCATGTCGATACTTGCTCACTTGCTATGCCTCTATTTGCTTATGGATAACTCATTGTACTAGACTTGTGAGTAGTGTCCATTTCTTTCATATCAAACTCTCTCGAATATTACTGTATTCTGAAGTTTTCATCAATTTCTCATCATACTTTCAGTGCATATCTCTTATTACTTATCTTAGTACCTCACAGACTGCCTTAGCATCCGCAGAGCTTTACCTCTCTTTTTGTATAATCATATTTCTTTTTCTTAGAACCTCTTCTCACTCTATTGTTGCTCTTATCATCTTTAATAATTTAGCATCATACAGAGAGAGGACTTATGGAGCTATTCTTTTCTTTACTTTACTGCTAAGTAGGAGCACATACTCTAACATGCATAATGCCTGGCCATCATATTGTAGGATTACATACCTGCTCATGAATGCAAAGCTCTAACATCGGAGCTCAAGCATTCCTTTCATGAATATGCATAGCTCTAACACTCGGAGCTTCAACATATTTTACAAACATAACATAGTGCCTAGCATTTCATGCAAGGAGTGAAAGCTCTCACTTTCATCTGTAACATAACATTCAAACATCTTATCCCTTTCAAAAAGGGAGCCTCTCTATATGTTCATAAAGTTACTTCTTAACACATATTTCTCATTATGTGCCACATTACATGTTTATCATAATGTATCTCATTACGTACTTCTCATGCTGTATCATGCATATTTAGCTAAATCTGGCTATATCACGGTGTATCTCGCTCTTTCATGACTTATCTTGCTTTATCATGACGTATCTTGAGATACCATAAGTCTAACATTCTCCTTAACTTATAACTTTGTCAGCCTCTCAGGAGAATATTGCTCTTTTGCTTCTCTTTCTCCTAAACAAAGTCATAATTTAAATCTTTCATTTCAAATCACTCTATTTAGACTTGACAGAAGGGTTCTAATCCTTTTCTGTTCATAACCCTTTCTAACTTTTCATAACTCTTCTTATCATTTTACATAACTTTGTGCATATATGCCAAACTTCTATGGCACTTGCACTATTTTCTCATTACTTCCCAGGGTTACCCATCATTGGGCTACTCTTGCTTAAGTATACTTAACTGAAAAGTGCTGATAAAAATCTGAAGCACTGATGCTAACAGGCTCCAACCTTGGTACTTTACTATCTTAAACTCTTTTTTTATAGATCTCTTTGACTTTTTAACCTTTGTGTCCTTATCTAGAGGATCTATCTAGCTTTCATTCTTATTCTCTTTATTCTCATCTTAGGAACCTCTACTAACTTCACTTCATTCTTCATGTAAGAAGATTATGAATTCAGTCTATAATAATAATAAGGCTATCTGAAACTGACATCATGGGTACTCTCTCTACTATGAGTTAACAACTTGTGAAGCTTCTCTAACTTAACCTTGTCCTTGGTAATTGTCATTCCAAAGAAATATTGTACTCATAGCTCATTCATTTTCTTTCTTTAGGCCAAGTTTACTGCGACCCTCGGGATCTACTGTGATCAACCGTAAGCCTCTTCAGGATCTATCTGCGACTCTGGAATTCTTTTCTCTATGAGCCATACTAGGATCTAACTGCGATCCTCCAGAATCTACTGCAATTATGTTGGTCAAGCTAGGATCTAACTGCGATCCTCCTGAATCTACTGCGATTCTGTTGTACTGTATCATCATCTCTGGAAGACCTAAAACCAACGGACTGTTTCAAGGTTAGTCACTTCCACTTAGTTGTTAAGTCAACAGATAATTCCCCAAAAATGATCACAAAAGCCAATATTATATATTAAGACTTTACTCATTTCCTCTATTGCTCAGGAATTTCTCATATCATTCTAATCTTTTATATCATTGCTATATATATACCGCAGAGAGCTACATAGGGTCTACCATTCACGTAACTGTCATAATTTGTATATCTCATTTGATGGACATGGCTTTATCATAAGCTGCACTGTCTGCTCTATTGGCTCTATCTCAAGAGCAATCTGACTCTATCACAAGAGTAATCTATATCATGCTCATAGCTCATTATTCATATATCTAATCATTATTAAATGATACGTCATGAGTACTGTAATCATATGTCTATAGGATTGTCATCAACATTCATCTCTAATCTCATTCTCTGTTGAACTTACTATCACAGTCTGTCTTAGATTCTCATTCCAAACTTTAGGGATTAACTGGCTAACTATCTCGTTTATCACTCTTCTATTGCTTTAGTATCATTACCAAGTTAAATTATCTTATTACGTGTTGTAGGCCAAGATCACTTTGTGCACTATTTGATCTAATGGCTCATATTTGCTCTTGGATTAGCTTGCCCTATAAGCCAATGAGATGACATCATCCATGACATCATCAAGGGACACTGAAACATCCTACTTTTAACCCCTCAAAGTATGTATTTGGAAGCGTATTTGATTAGTGTAACATCCTAGTTTTCAGGCCTAGAGACGGGAAAATAGCCTAAGATTGAGAGGCTACTAGACCCCCTTTGAGCAGAAGTTCCGGAGACACATAGAGGAGTTTCAGGGACTAAGCTGCGAATAAGCAAAGGTACAGGGACTTATGTGTAAACAGTGAAAGTCCCAAGGGGTAGAATGGCCATTTGGGATGATGTAAAGGTCAAAGGTTGTGGAGTTGAGAGCTGACCATTATGGTCGCAACTAGGGAGTACTGTGGTCGCGACTAATGGTTACAGAAAGAGTTATACACGACGAGAAAGTAGTGTGGTCGCGACTAATAATGGCAGAAAGGTTTAGACGTGACGTGAAGATGTGTGGGTCGCGACTAATAGGTAAATGAGATTGGTTGCGACTAAAATGGTATGAGGTCGCGACTGAAAAGTGATGTGGTCGCGACGAAAAACTGTTATGGTCGCAACGAAAGGATATTGTGGTCGCGACTAATGTACACATAAGTGTTATGTCGCGATGAGATGATGATCAGGTCGCGACTAGTGACTAAAGTGGTGCTAGGCGTATGGGCCATGAGCTGAGAAGGTCCAAAAGAGATAGTTACCCGGTTAGAGATAGACCGGAGGCAGGAGGTCCGATAAAGGAAGGGTTATCTGGAAACCATGAGGTGGACTAATAAGGTATCCTCATGGGACCCGTAAGATGCCACATGGCAGTAAAGTAATGATTCAGTAAAGTAAAGTTACTCGGTTGGCACGAAAATCGAGAAGATGATCAGATAAGTCTGGGACTTATCTGGATAGCATTGGGTGGTGTGAAGGGTGCCTACCTTGTCGCCACATGGCATTAGTCTGGAGAAAGGAGATAAAGCTGAGGATACGCATTACGAGGCAGGACTCTGGACCGGTGAGTCAGCCTGATGAGTCAGCTGCTTAGGTGTCCCAGGGTTTTCAGCATGTGGAAAATATGCTGCTGAGGTGTCCCGATGATGCAGTAAAGGAGGAATAAAGGAAAATAGGAAATTTCAGGAAAATCCAGGACCACATGTTCAGATGGAATGGAAATTACGATTATGCCATTGGAGAAATCTATATAAATACCCCCCTTGGCCTTCATTTGCATCACGCATGGGCAAGGGAAGGGAGAGAAAGAAGAGAGAGAAGGAGAAGGAAGGGAAGAGAGAAAGGAAGTAAGAAAGTTCTGGCGGAGCTAGAAGCAGAATAGAGATAGTAGAGTTCTGCTAAGCTAGCCAGGTAGTAACTAATCCTATCTTTTATGTAATGGCTTTGTGATTTGATGTGCTATAGTTTGGTTGGATTGTTGTCTTGTATGTTATGTCTGAAGCTCTACTGCAATGCTGTGATCATATGTTATTGAGTATGGAAGCACGCAGCATACTTATCTGTACACAATCACAAGCAAGCACTGTCACACTGCATTACATATACTGTTATGGATATTGCTACTGAGATTCCCCCCAATCTCATCCCTATACATATATAACCCATTACAGGGGAGGTTATGTCAAAGTGAATTCTGAGAATTCTGAGAGACGCCGTTATGCTGCCGGAATTAAGACTGAACATCAGAGTATGATAAGTACTGTGTACGTATGTGCTGTCTAAGGAGGCTGGAAGTGAGTGGACCCAGAAGGTTCATCCAGTCTTTCCTGGGTACTACGTAGAATGGTAGTTCTCATGAGGGAATTACCGAATCAGTACGGTTCAGTTCTTTGTAAAGATGAAGCTCGGCGGTTATGCTGCCAAAAGTCAGGCAAGAGAAGCTGTAATCAAGCTAATATGGCTTCTGCAAGTGTACTCTGAGGCGTCTAAGTGAGGATGTTTCAATTAGCGGAAGCATTACGTTGGCCCAAAATTAAAAATTTTAAAACTTACTTCACGAGTACTGTTCATTAGGTAATTTCCAGATTGATAGTCCAACTTTCAAAATTCATAACTCATTGTAGAAAAATTGTATAGAGGTGATCCAAATTTCTAATCGAAGCTCTTTCATAGATATTCAAGGAAAAAATATAAATCTAAACATTTACCTTTCCAATCGATACAGTTAAATCATTACTCTTTACTGTTCATATGGCAAATTCTGGAAATTCCAGATTCTATCTCTTAACTTTAGAAATTCATTTCTATTGATATACACATCAAAATGAGACGTATTACCTATGAATTTAAATCTCTGGATGTGTTCTAATTGGTCATAAAATTTTGTACATTAATTCTTTCATTTGCTAGGTCAAACTGAAGCCACAACGCAATTGCTTAAGGACCTATGTTTTTATCATTTCAATTTTCTTTCTTTAATTCCCAATTATTGTTCCAGCATGTATAAACCATTTATTTGGCATCTTATACATTCATATACATTATGGGTTTATGTCATAATTATTTCATACATTTATTTACATATAATGGCATATTACATACATCATGGAAATTCATAGCATATGCTAAGACATCAATTACTTCACTTTCTTTCTTCCATTCTTTAGCTCTTCTCCATGCATACATTTTCCATCATGCTTGACCTAAATTTGTTGGTTGTGGGAGGGTGAGATTCTAGGGAATCTCAGTAGCAAATATTACCACTTAAATATGCAAGATGGATGCTGATGCATGATATGTAATTTTATTAAACTTTCTTTAATTAGTGACATGCCATCATGCTATATACTTTGCATAGAAAATGCATGGCCATGGGAAACATGTTCTTCATAACATATTCAACATATTTTCTCATGTCACAACATCATTCAAGTATCATATACATGTCAACACATAAGCATACCACATCAAGCACAAAAAGAGATAAGTCCACTACCTTGAACTTAAGCTTTTCTCTTGTTCTTGCACTTGCTCCCTAAGCTTCCAACCAAACATTGGATGCTTGCTCATCCTCTTTAACTCATTTTCTTCCACATATCATGTCCCTAAACACAATTACATTGTGTATACAACTCATTAGTGCCATTACATAAACATTACATACTAACTTCCTTAAAACCCTAACTCTTAACTTAAATATTGGCGTTAGTAGTTTAACTTTGTAATAATTATTTCCTTAGACCAATCCTACATAATTTTGTCCAAGGAATCCAAATATGATCTTGGAATTATGAAAATCAAACTCCTCTTATGAAATCTATCCAGAACCGTACAGCACCTTCATTTTCTCATTTTAATTCCAATGCTTCCAATACTTGTTTTCCTACTTTATCCCACACAACTTTTCATTTTAAAACCATTGGAAGCATCAAAATCATAAAATTCCAATCACTGTTCATGCGAGTGAACAGTAACAGAGAAGAACTCCAAAAACTATAACTTGGAATTCCAATGCTTCCAAGGTTCCAAACCTATCCAATCCTACACAAAGTCATCATATAAGTTCAATGGAAGAATTAGATCATTGAAATTCCCACATATAAACAGTGATATGTACAGTGGCAGCCATAAGCATAAAACCATAATTGCATGCATACTTGAATTTCCAAGCCAATACTACTTGATTTTAGCTTGTTTAAGCTTATCTAAACATCCCATGACTTAAAATTCATATTCCCCCTTTAATTTCAGATCATGTCCAGCATCCAAGATGGAGAGAAAGATGGTGTTTCAACCATCCAAATCTAAGAGAAATCTTCCTACAACATAATACAAAGATAGGAGGTCTTGGCTTGGATCCTTGCTTGTTTGCCTCTTGAGTTGCCTTGGTCTTGGCTTGAGTTTTCATTTTGCAAGAGGTTCCCCATGGTTTCTAATGTCTTGCGTGAATGTGTAGATTTGTGGGGGAAATATATAGAAAAAGTTGGGTGGAAATGGAAGGCCAAGATTGCTTTGGTTACTATTTGATCTAATGGCCAAGATTGTACCTTGAATCTTGTCTTGCCCACCAAGCCAATTATGACATCATCCATCACATCATTTAGGTTGTGTTTGGCACAAATTAAAGGAAAACACTGATAGGAAAAATTTCAGTCCAGTCCGGTACTGAATCCAGTCAGTTTCACAAAACCAGACTGTTTTATATTCCTAAGTTTTGTAATATTCCAGAATATGTATTCTGTCAGGAAAACCAGTGTCTAGGTTTCTCCTACCATTGACATTGTTATACTGAGTATTTATTTGATATCCATGCATTGTGAAACGACCAAAATACCCTTGGTACCCTTTCTTGCACTATATTAACCTTAAGGGCAAAATTGTCATTTCATACCTCTTTGTACCTTATCAGAGCATATACTGACTCTGACTAATCCCTCCTGTACCTGACTTGGCATTTTGGCCTGTCCAAAATGACCAAAATGCCCTCCATATCTCTTGCTCATTAGTACAACACAGGGGCATTTTCATAATTTCGCACATTTCCTGCAAATTTCTGGACACTGGCCCTTTTCCTCGATGAACTGATATCATGGGCCTAGCCTCACTTGGTGTCATTATGAGCCTCTGAGTGATGCCATCTGGGCTCATTCAGTTCCAGTTTACTTACCGATTAATTTCTCAATCGGATATCAGGCGTTCACAAACTCCCGTCAAAATTCACTAAAAAGTGAATAACTTTTTCTACAGAACTCCTTTCGGGATTCTGTCAGTTCCCCGACCTCTGGCTTCACAGGGTGCACATTCCTGTAACTTTTCACTCATAGCTGAGGTCCAAGAGATCTGATAAAAATTTCAGATAACTTTCAGACTATCAGATAAATTTCAGCTATTTGAAACTCTAATAAAATTTTTGTATTAAGCTAGATTAACCAGCATCATTTTCTTTATCTACTGATAAAATTTGGGAATGAAATGCTTCCAGGCAGCTCTAAACCACTTCCGGCTCAACTTTCTATAATTACCATTTTGCCCCTTGAACTTTTTGAAATTACACTTAATAGCCCAAACTTTATGTCTACATTTTATTTTGTACCATGGACCTTTTAAACTTTTCATTTTAGTCCCTCTCTTTCTTCAAAACTCATCTAACATTTATCATTCATTCTAATCTTCGTCACTATCCCTTTCAAAACTCTTTCTTCTATCGATCCCTTACAGTTCCACTGTCTATTTCATACAGATAGGAAAAAATTAAGATATGATAGACACCTCATAGCCCACGTGACAAAATTGTGAAAGGAGGAAGCATCTAGAAAAATTCCAATCCAATTCAGTATCAGCCCAGTCTGATTTCCCAAAACCCAGACTATTTTCTGTATCTAATTTTTCTGAGATTCAATAATATGCTTTTTGATCATAAATCCAGTATCTGGATTTTTCCTACCATTGACATTCTTGTACTAGATCCAAACTTAATTACAGATCCCTTAGCAAATGACCAAAATACCCTTAGTGCCCTTTCTTGCACTATATTAACCCGAAGGGTATAATTGTCATTTCACACCTCTTTATACCTTACCAGGGAATATACTAACTCTAAGTACTCATTCTTGCACTTGCTTTGGGGTTTTGGCCAGTCCAAAATAACCAAAATACCCTCCTTTCATCTCTTGTACAATAATACAGAACGCCAGTTTTCTGAAAACTTCTGGACGCTGGCCCCTTCTTCCGATGAACTGATATCATGGGCCTAGCCTCACTTGGCGTCACCATGGGCCTCTATGTGACATCATCTGGGCTCATTCAGTCCTAGTTTTCTTACCGATTAATTTTCCCAATCGGATATCGGGCGTTCACGAACTCCCGTCAAAATTCACTAAAAAATGAATAACTTTTTCTACAGAACTCCTTTCGGGATTCCTTCAGTTCCCTGACCTCTGGCTTCACAGGACGCACATTCCTGTAACTTTTCACTCATATCTGAGGTTCAGGAGATCTGTTAAAAATTTCAGATAACTTTCAGACTATTAGATAAATTTCAGCTATTTGAAACTCTAATAAAATTCCTGTATTAAGCTAGATTAACCAGCATCATTTTCTCTATCTACTGATGAAATTTGGGATTGAAATGCTTCCGTACAGTTCTAAGCCACTTCCAGCTCAACTTCTATAATTACTATTTTACTCCTTGAACATTCCTTAAATTACATTTAGGTCCTTAAATTTTATACACTTAATGGCCCAAAGTTTATGTCTACTTTACATTTTGCTCCATGGAACTTTTATACTTTTGAATTTAGTCCCTTTTCTTGTAAACCTTCATCTAATCATTCTTTTCTTTTCATTCATCATCATAATCCTTTCCAAACCTCTTTCCTCTATCAGTATTATACAGATAGGGAAAAATTAAGTTATGACACGACTATTAAGCTGTTAGGATCTAACTGCGATCCGTCCGGATCTAACTGTGACCCTGGAGCCATGCTAGGATCTAACTACGACCCTCCAGAATCTAACTGCGATTCTGTTGTACTGTATCATTATCTCTCGAATATCTTAAACCAACAGACTAAGATATAAGGTTAACTGCTTCCACTTGTTGATAACTCAATAAATAATTTTTTTTTAATTTTTTTACATCCAGTAGCCTCATATTATTTACCAAGACTTTACTTATTTCCTCTCTTACTTAGGAGTTTCTTCTCATCTTTCTTACTTTACTGTGATTCCCCATGTGCTATTGCCTTGTGAAATCATGCTCTAACCACCTGCCATTGTATTCTGCTGCTATGGCCTCATCATAACTTCTTATTTCAATCTGTGCTCTAACTGTGAGCCATTTATTTTAGATCCAACTCTTATCTGAAGAGTGATCTGTACTCATCTAAATATAGCTCTATCTGAGAGCCATATATTTCAGATCCAACTCTTATCTGAAGAGTGATATGAAAACAATCTCTTTACTGTTATATGCTGCTCTTTCTGTCTACCATTCCTTTCAAAAGAAATAGCCCTGAGTACTGCATTCACAAGTCTGCAGAAATACCTGAGTAACCCCAACCATACTGTAACTGACTATCCCACTTATTAAGACTGTCTGTCATCTTCAATATATTCCTTATTGCATGTCATATGGTATGGGAGCAACATAACTTTCTCATAACTTCCTCATCTCATATATACTCTATCCTACATGTACTGTAAAAGGGGAGTATTCATTCATCATAGCATACTCTAACATGCGTGTCATCATATGACAACTGCAAGGAGATGCAACTATTCATCATAACTTATGGCAACAAAAGCCATATCATCATCATAATTTGCTCAACCATCCACCGCGCACTGCAATTAGGTAAGCTTTAAATCATTCCTTAATTCAGGTTTCTCATCTATCTACCTTAGTCTGCCACATTACCCTAATGCTAGGGTATAGACTCAACTCTTCATTACTCTATCTTATATAGAAGAGTCACTTTATCTTTTAAACTGTGGCTACCTCTCTACTATCTCTTAACTTCCTCTATCAATTTATTAGTCCTAGTCTGTTCTTGACTGGACTGTGGTTCCTTATTGGTCTTTCTCTTGATCCTAGCGAACTTGAGTTGCATGGATCTCATTCACCATCTCTTACTATCACTTTTGTTCTCTAGGGTACTTTACCCTAGGTTTACTACTTCTCCGTGATGGAATCCCTCTGCTTAGGGAACATTATCTCTTTATCTATTAACCATCACATCTCTAGCCTTAGGCCATATCCTAGGTTCATTCCTAGGCAAGTCTCAATCTAACTTATAGGTCTTCTATTCAGACCAGCTGAATAAAAACTTTATCATGTAGATCTACTCCTAGTTATCACATGGAGGATCTACCTTTAAACATCATCTTAAACTGATCTTTAGTATCTCAGTACTTTGTACTGTCTGGCTTGATCATGTGTTATACCAATCCTCAAGCAGATGGACTTCAGCGAGGTTGGCGCCTTCATTCTCATCATTAGGTCTCTGTACATCCTGGTCATGACCTGAGTATTGGCTAGTCTCGACTCATATTCTCTGTGATCTTTCGTCATGACCATCTCCATCTACTCGTCATGACTTGACATCTCTATGTCTTTTAGTCGCGACTTAACTCTTATACAATCACGACCTAGACTCCTTTATGTATACTAGTCGCGACCTGTGACTTGACTCATCACCACCTCACTTCTCTATAGTAGCTAGTCGAGACCTGCACGCCTTCACGTCGTAACTTGGATATCTCATCATCCTCACTGTAGTGTCTAGTAATAGAATGATACCTCGAGCTACTCTTGCAGCTTCCCTAACCTTGAACTCGTCAGCTTTTGCCTCTATCTATAGAGGAAACTACTTCTCAGATGTTATCATGCTTAGTCGAGCCATATCGTGTACCTCAGCAGTAACGGCTGACTAAGACTACTCTATTGCAATCATATCCTTCGTAAGACTGTAAAGCTCGGGTATAGTTTTATTTATCTGGGTGTCACTGTCTCCTGTCTGAATCTTTCCCTGAGTAGTGAACATTATCCCTATATTGTACTCTAGGGAGAGAACAATTCAAACTTCTAACTAATTCAGAGCCCTTGATCTTCTTTACCAAATATCCCTTGGTAAATTACCAAAATGCCCTTGATCTTCTTTACTTACTTTAATGAGTCTAGGGGCATTATTGTCTTTTTATACCTTACCAGAGTATTTCCTGACCCTAGTTAACTATCCAGATAACCTTCCTTGATTATCTAACCTTAGTCAAATGAACAAAATACCCTTCACTCATTCTTTAACTATTTTATAACATATGGTTATTTTCGTCATTTTGTACCTTTTCTGCATATTTCGGAACACAGGCCCCTTTTTTCACTGAATTGATATCATGGGCCTGGGCCTCCCTCGGCGTCATCATGGGCCCCTATGTGGCATCATCTGGGCTCATTCAGTCCCAGTTTACTGACCGATTAATTTCTCAATCGAATATCGGGCGTTCACGAACTCCCGTCAAAATTCACTAAAAAGTGAATAACTTTTTCTACAGAACTCCTTTTGGGATTCTGTCAGTTCCCTGACCTCCGGCTTCACAAGACGCACATTCCTGTAACTTTTCACTTATATCTGAGGTCCAGGAGATCTGATAAATATTTTAGATAACTTTCTGACTATCAGATACATTTCAGCTATCTAGAACTTTAATAAAATTTTTGTATTAGGCTAGATTAACCAGCATCATTTCCTCTATCTACTGATGAATTTGGGAATGAAATGCTTTCGGGCTGTTCTAAGCCACTTCCGGCTCAACTTTCTATAATTACCATTTTGCCCCTGGAAATATTTCTTCTTTTCAATTAAGTCCCTTAACTTTTTATCATTACACTTAATAGCCCACAACTTGTGTCTACTTTCATCTTTGCACCATGGAACTTTTAAACTTTCACTTTAGTCCCTTTCTTTTATAAAATTACCATTGTACCCCTAGAAACTTTTGCTATTTACATATAAGTCCCTGTACTTTCACTTATTTGTAGTTTAGTTCCTAAAAAGCCTCTGTATATTTCTGGGACTTCTGCTTAAAGGGGTCTAGTAGCCTATATTTTTCAGGCTACTTACTGAGTCTCTGGGCCTGAAAATTAGAATATTACAAGAGTCATATAAAGAAAGTAAAGTTATGATTAGAAAGATGAAAATGATATGAGAAACTCCTGAGTGATAGAGGAAATGAGTAAAGTCTAGATAGGTAATAGTAGTTTTTATAAATTGTCTTGGAGAACTATCAATTAAGTTATCAATAAGAGGAAGAGGTTATCCTTATGACTTAGTCCAATTGGTAATGACTCTTCTAGGAAATTATGATATGTTTCTAACATGGTTTTTACCAGAACAATATTCATGGATTCAATAAATCCTAGAAAAATGCTTTGGGTGATTATGGGTGATTCCAAATCAACCTAGCTAGAATAAATGAAGGAGGTGAACCATGGAAATTAGAGACAACACAGTATTTCTCTAGGAAGATGATTACCAAGGATAAGCTTAAGGCATAAAATCCTCACAAGTTGATTAACTCACACGGAGAGAGTACCTATGACATTTTTCTTGGATAAACCTTACTATATAAACTATACTAAGGATTCTCTTACATAAGGAAGGAGTTTAGATAATAATTAAATCTTTCAATCTTGAGTACAAAGTAATCATAAGCTTGTAGGAAGCATGCCTGAAGAAGAGAAGAGAGATTCTCCTATAAATTTAGAAGAGACTAGATATAAGCAGGTAAGTCCCTTGAAGGAGACTAAAGAGAATAAGAGCTGGATATACCCGACAAAGAGTAAAGAAAGAGGGTATAAAGCAATATAATAGAAGAATGTGATTATATAAGTAGGGATAAGCAATTACCTACTGCCCTACATATTATAATCAGGTGTTAACCTATTAGTATACAATAGTTAATTATGCTCGAGCAAGGGTAGTATAATGATGGGTGACCACTAGGAAGTCAGACACCTAGAGAACTAAGAAGTGAGAGATCATAACCCTTATGTTAAATATGAAGAAAAGACTTAAGATGAAAGATTCAGAGTATAGTATACAAGAGTAGAAACCTCTTAAGCGACTAATCGAGCTATAAGTCAAAGAGAATATTAGACTTATAGTATCCCGGATATGCAATGAGAAATAAAGAGAGGATATGTAATAAGATACACAGGGAGGTTATGCAATGAGTTACATAATGAGAAGTATAGTGAGAAGTGAAATGAATGATAGAAACCCCAGAATTTTATCAAATTTCTAAAGGGTTATGTATAAAAGAAATGGACACTACGCACAAGTCTAGTATAGTCAGTCATCCATAAATGGATGGATACGTAGAGGTGAGAAAGAAATAGAAATAACATATTTCCACTTAGACTGATTTAATGAGAAGAAGGGAATAACTATTAGAGAAAGGCATGAGCTCCGAAATGTTAAGGAAATTCTGTCAGATACTAAGATAAGAAATGCAATTCTTAAAGATACCCCTGAAACATAGTAAAAAAAAAAGGGATATAAAGAGGAGACATGTCCAAGGTTTCTCGACTAAGGTGTTAATTAAATTTTGAGGACGAAATTTATTTTTAAGGGGGTAGAAATGTAACAACCCAAATTTTTCCTCTATATAAGACTAATAGAGGAAAGAGGTTATGAAGGGATTGTGATGGTAATCAGAAGAAAAGATAATGGTTAGATAAGTCTTAAGCCAAAGTAAGATAGAAGGTATAAAGCTGTAAAGCCAAAGGGGCTAAAGTGTAATTTTTAAAAGTTTAAGGGTAAAATGGTAATTATGGAAAGTTGAGCAAGAAAAGGCCCAAAATTGCCCAGAAATGTTTTGGCCCCAAATTTTATCATAAAATAGAGAAAATTATTTAAATCAGTTTAACACAACACAAAATTTTGTTTTAAGGTCCCGATATATTGATTTGGATTTTTGAAGTCTGAAAAATTATTACAGTATCTTCCAAACCTCATAATCAGATAAAATTATTGTAGTAAATTCTTATAATTAATATAATAATTTATTAAACTTACAAAAATAAAAAATGAGTCTTGTAGATTTAATTATGAAATTTAAGGTGAAATCAGATACCTATAAAGGGTTAAAGGAAATGTAAGAAATTTTTATAAGGACTTCTGGATTTCAAAAAAATTATGAAACTTTGTAAAAAAATTATTTTATATTATAATGAGTTTATAAAAACATCAGAACCCTTAAAATAATTTTATAGAATTTATTCCAAAAATTAGAGGAATTTAAGGATATCGGTATAAGGAAGTGCCTTAGGAATTATGCCAATTAGTTATTGGACCTAAGGAAGGCCCAAGGATGGTGACATATACAAGTCCAATAGGCCTAAGAGCAAATCTTGGGGCTCAAGTCAGATTTGTATAATTTACAAAAAAAGAGAAGAAAAGAAGAAAATTCAAAAAGGTGCAAGGTGCAAGTTAGTATAATTATTTTGTTCAATAATTTTTTAGTATCAACTGATTCAACGAGTTTTTCAATATTTCTAAATCTAAATGGTGCAACTAGTAATAGTTGACCTTTGTTATCCCTTACTTGAGGTATCTGCACGGTTCTGGGAGGAAGAAACTCAGAGGAAATATTTTCTTCAAAATGTTTCCATTGTTTAATAACATCAATATTTTAAGTAAATGGATAATCCAATTTTTTAGTTTGAGCATAGCATCAAATGAGTCAAAAAATGGAATATTGATTTGTACGTTCTAAAATGTTTATTTACCCTAGTAATGAATAGGTTGGAGACTCAATTGATTTCAAGTCTTCATCCTTTTCATAGGTTACTTGGGGAATATTTGAAGAACAATCAATTCCTTAGATTGAAACATTAGTAGTTGTCTGTGGTTGGGTAGCTAGCGATAGTATTATGGTTACCAATATGAATATGACAGGCGGTAGTCTAAGAAATGAAGAACAGGAGAATCTTGATGATTCTATTTTGATACATCTACAATCTTCATGTAAGGAAGGTTTATATCTAATGGTTTGGGAATAAGATTTTTTGGGTCTATTAAAAGATAATTTAACATCCTATTAGAAGTTTGAATAACTTTACTTACTTGAGACATGGGTCTGGCAATGGGCTGTGTAGCATTTTCCATTATCGAATCATTAGGTAATTGGACATCTTCCCACATAATAGTTTTAGAAATAGTCATGTTTCATGTGATCAATTAAGAAAACTATAGTTTGACCCTTGTTAATTGGAATTTGAACCAATGAAGTGGAAAAATTTAAGACCTTATAATATATCTTGTATATCAGGGTAGTATGTAATATCCCAATTTTCTGGCCCAGAGACTTAGAAAGTAGCCTGCACTAGATAGGCTAAAAGACCCCTTTGAGCAGAAGTTCCAGAAATATACAAAGGGTTTTTTGGGACTAAACTACAAATAAGTGAAAGTACAGGGACCTATATGTAAATAATGAAAGTCCCTAGGGGCATAATGGTCATTTTGAAAAAGAAAGGGACTAAAGTGAAAGTTTAAAAGTTCCATGGTGCAAAAGTGAAAGTAGACACAAGTTGTGGGCCATTAAGTGTAATTATGAAAAGTTAAGGGACTTAATTGGAAAGAGGAAAAGTTTCTAAGGGAAAAATGGTAATTATAGAAAGTTGAGTCGGAAGTGGCTTAGAACTGCCCGAAAGCATTTCAGTCCCAAATTTTATCAGTAGATAGAGAAAGTTGTGCTGGTTAATCTAGCCCAATATATTAGAGTTTTAGATAGCTGAAATTTATCTGATAGTCAAAAAGTTATCTGAATTTTTTATCAGATCTCCAGGACCTCAGATATGAGTGAAAAGTTACAGGAATGTGCATCCTGTGAAGCCAGAGGTCATGGAAATGACAAAATCCTGAAAGCAGAAGTGTAAGAAAAGTTATTCACCTTTTAGTAAATTTTGACGGGAATTCATGAACGCCCGATATCCGATTGAGAAATTAATCGGTAAGTAAACTGGGACTGAATGAGCCTAGATGACATCACATAGAGGCCCATGATGACGCCAAGGGAGGCCCAAGCTCATGATATCAGTTCATAGGTAAAAGGGGCCAGTGTCCAGAAAATATGCGAAATGATGAAAATACCCCTGTATTATAAAATAAGTAAAGAATGAGTAAAGGGTATTTTGGTCATTTGACTAAGGTTAGATAGTCAAGAAAGGTTATCTGGATAGTTGACTAGGGTCAGGGAATACTCTGGTAAGATGTGAAAAGGTAATAATGCCCCTAAGCTCATTAAAGTAAATAAAGAGGGACCAAGGGCATTTTGGTAATTTGCCAAGGGATGTTTCTTAGGAATTGAGCCATTAGAGTACTTGAGCATGATCAGAGACCTAAGATGGCATTCCCATAAGTCCAAAAACGTAGCCCAAGAATTATGTGGATTAAAGTGGCATTAAAGTAATATTTTCATGAGTTTTCAATAAAGTAAAGTTACTCGGTTGAAGTGATAACCAGGGAATTGATCAGATAAAGCTTTAGACATATCCAGAATCTATGAGGTGGCATGAAAGGTACCCATCAAGATGCCACATGGCACCGATCTAGAGGAAGAAGAAAAAGCTAAGGACATGTGGCACGATCTCAGCCGTTTATTCCGGGATAAGACTCTGGAATTCTCTGGAAGCGCTGAGTTAGCTGGTGAGGTATCCTGAGGGCCCCACCATTATTCCACCTACGCATGTGAGGTGTCCATGGATGATGTCATGATTGATGAGTCATTAAGGATGACGATGTCATCACGATGATGTAGGCGAAGCTTCTTGAGGAAGTTAATCGATCTGAGACGTTCATCGTGATTCGATCTGAGTGATCTATTCCACCTCCCTCCACCTATAAATACCCCTCACCCCCTCCCATTCCATTCATGGCCAAGTAAGGCAAGGAAGAGAGAGAGAGAGAGCAAGAAAGAGAAAGAAAGGAAGAGTTCTGGCTGAGCTAGGAGCAATCCAAGGAGCTTAGGGACTCGGCGAGCTTAGGAATAAGGTAAATAAGTTATTTTAGTCCCTGCTCTAATAAATTAGAGGATTATTCTTATGAATTTAATAGTTAAAATAAAGAAATATCTCTCTCTATAAGGTTAGTCGTGGATAGAAAGAAAGCTAGGGGATTGTCAGAATAGGAGTATTGCCTCAAAATAAGCTTGAGTTAAGTGGAGTTATACTGGATAAGATAATAATAAGAATATTATTATGCTATGTATAGGCTATGACCTCTATAAAGAAGGGATCTCAGAGCAAAGTCTAAGGACTAAAGGAGAGGCTGCTTGCCAGGTAGTAAACTTACCTAAACTTGTATGTATTAAATGTATGGTTGATTGTATTATGACTTGATTGATTGATGTTAATATGTAATTGTTAAAGCTCTATGCTATGATTACCTTGGCCAATTGTATTTCATATGTTACATGTAAGCATGCACATTACATTAAGTTGACACAATACAAGCAAGCACTAATACCAATCATTGATGCATACACTGTTTAGTACCATTTGCTATTGAGATTTCCCCCGAAATCTCACCCCTATCTTTTCCAAACATAACAGGGTACTGGTTTGGAGAAGATGAAGCTAGGAAAGTGAGGATGTGACATAGTAGGTATAGATCCTGGTTTCATATTTAAACCATTTAGTTTGATTTTAAGTTTAAGGGCTTTTAGGACATGTTCATCCTTTAATTCAACCATTTGATTTGCGTGGTAATTAAAGTAAACAGGTCTATTGTGGAGGCCAAACTTTGCTGCTGCTATCAGGGAGTCTTCAAAAGTATAATATCTAGTGTCTTGAAGACACACTAAACAAGATATATTTAGACCTCTACGAATGAGGGGTTTGATGGGAACTTGAACACATCCAATATGTAAAAAGTTGTATTCTTTTCTATGCCTTTCAATTAATTTGTGTGAAAAAAGAAAAAAATATTCTCTCTCAGGTTGGACAGAAACTGATTCTTCAACTGTTCTGATTATGTAATCAGATTTGGAGAAATATTTTTTGTCCTAAGTTTGTAAATAAAAATCATTTGTTACGACTAGAGGTAAAGTCCAATCATCAACTTTTTTATTTATATTTTGAAACGAAATTTTTTCTTTAAAAATACTTTTAGTTGAAGAATTTGATTCCTTATTGTTTAATATAGAGTTTGATAAAGTAGTAGAAAAAAATACTATAACTACTTTTAAAGGAAAAGGAACAAAACAAATAAGACATAATTTAAATTGCAGAATAAAAAGTAGAATAGAATAAAGGAAATATAGTAGAAATAAAGAAAATGAAGGTAAAAGAGATAAAATTCAATCTATATATCTCCCTTGCCTTAGAATTATCACCATCAAGATCTATAGTAGTATAGTAATTAAAAATGTACCTATCTTTATGGTTTAAACTCATTTGTTAAGAAATTAACAAGATTTATCAGGTCTAATTCTAGCCGAGGTATAGTACATAAATTCTTAATTTATCATACACTACTATTAGGGCATATTACCTGCCTCTACTTTGGAGACTTACGGTATTGTCATCCCACAGATAGACTCGTGTATGATAAACGAAGAACTATATATAGAAAATGCTACCGAATATACATTTTAAATCATATTAACATGTTAATAAATGTCTTAATGTCATAAAGATAAATCTAGATCTATTTACCACATCTCTACTTCACCTTCTGGCTCAATACCAAGAGAGGAGGGGCCCCGAGGGGAAGGAGTGAAAGGAGAAAGGAGAAGGGAATGAAGCATAGAAGCAGACAGACAACTCAAAACATAATTAAAATTATTTGTGTGTAGTAGGGATGCTCTATAATGAACTAAAGGCAGTAAGACCTGCCAATCTAGTTCATCAGATGAGGTAAGGATATGATGCAAATAAAGGGAAAAGAAAGAAATATTTTATTGAATGTAAAAACTTACAGATGGAAGGGGAAAAGGAATAGAGAAAGAGTAACAACGTCTTTCTAAGGAGGCTTTGTTTATATAGACAGATAAAGTTACTATTTGAACAGTGTTTGGACTTGGAAACTGGTACTGTTTAAACAGTTTTAGTCATAAAACTATTGGTATAGTACTTCTAATACTATAATGACATTATTTGCATAGTACTGTTACAGTGATTACATCATAATGACACTACAATGACATAACAATACTTTTATATTTGTTGCACCAAAAACTTAATACAGTTAAAGTCTCCGGTTTAATCGTAAGTCAAGTTGACAATAACTTCTTTTTCATATTTTTGATTTTCTGAGTTGAAGAATATCACGCTTGACATGTTGAAGGAGTTTGTTCTTATTGTTAAAGGATCTGCAGCATCAAACTGAGCTGGTTGATAAGACTAGTCTTATCCGTAATTGAGGCTAGGATAGACTGGACTCTTTTTTTCTGATTTAGGAACTTGCTTTGCTCTGTCATACAAAGATGTTTGGAATTTTGTTTAAACCATCATTCTACTCATTTGTATAAATCCAAGTAAGCTCAAACTTTGCCCACCATTTAAAAGAAGGAAGTCTCTATAGTATTGGTAGGATTGTTGATCCTTCAGGAACTGGAGAAAATCTATAATTCTAGGGAAACAATCCAGGCAACAGATAATTTTAAAAAATAGTGAACATCAATTGGAAGAGCATCTTCACTAATGTTAAATTTTTGTTTCAAAAGCTCAAAGGCTTGGATTATTTTTGGTACAAACCATTGAGGAAATTGGTACTTGGTTTTTATTTTAAAATAAATAAACCAAGTGTGTTTGAAAAGTTTATTTTGATCTCAAAAGATATAAGACCATGCATCAACATAATCACAATAACTGTATTATTCAGGTCATATGTTATCCCAACAAGTTTTTGTTTATTCAAATCCTATCCCACTGGGAAGGGGTGAGAACTTTAAGAATTTGAAGAGTATAATGAGTTATTAATGTTTCATCTTTTTTATCAGTCTTTTGATCGATTTTGATAGACTTAGAATGAAGCGAAATTAATTCATAATACTCTCTTGGTTTTTGAAAATTTATAGGCCTATAATGAAATCGAGTAAGGAAACATTTAAGGCTACTTAGTTTGGGTTTTTATGATGGAACTCTGGTTCTATCTGGACTATTTCTTGCCTATTTTTCTTTATGAAAATAAGGCGTGTCCATGTTGGGTTGTATTTGGGGTTGGATGGCGAGTACCATTGAGGAAGAAGCATTGGCCAATTGTTTTTAGGTTGAGGGAGTATGTTTGTTAATATGCAATCCTTTTAGTGATCAATTTAACAAATCATACTCTTGTTTGGTCATAACCTTCTAGGGAATTAGAGGAAGAGCCAATTTTTGGGACAAGGTTATTTCTAGAAGCTTCTTGTGGGAGAACTCTTGTGCATATGATGACAGAGTCTTTTAGTAGAAGTAGCATTGGTTTGGGGTTTCTGGATTGAAGATTCAGATGGAGTGGATGACTCCATTTGAGATTTTTGCTCATAGGATCCTTGAGGTTGGGACCCATATTATTGCAAAAGTTCTTGCATAATTACCTCCAGTTATTGCTAGAGACAATATGACTTTTGGCATCCTGAAAAATACCCTTTAGTTTATCGTCCTACTTTTCGTTAGGATCTTTCTTTTTTCTTGACATTTTGAGGAGTTGGGCTTCCTATATCAGATCTATATACCCTATAAAAACTCCCGGGGTGAGGAAATCTAGAAAAGAATTTGAAATGCCTTTAATAAATTCAATTTCAAAATAAAAAATTCTTAAAATTGCTTGCCAAATGGCAAAAACTTGTTTTGATGCAAGGTTTTCAATATCTTTTTGTAAAACATCTTTTGCTTATTTGCAATCAATATGTAGTAAAAACCTTTGGTTTAAAAGATCATATTGAAATTTGTAGATGTAAAACAATTGTAAAAATTGCTTTTGTACTAATAGAATAGTTTTGTTGAGCACTATTCCAATGTTTGGACGTAAAAGAAATGATTTTCTCTTTGTGTTGATTTGTTGTCTAAGAATGCCACCATAACTAATGTCATAGTCATCTGTTTCAACAATTTTGAAAGCAGAAGGATCAGGAAAGCTAAGACAAGGAAGTTCTTGAACCTAAGATTTGATCTGCTTAACAATTTTGAATTGAGAACAGGCCACAAAGGCAGACTTGATTTTAGACGCTGATGAAGTGATTAATAAAGTTACTAAGATGAGGAATAAAATCCGCAACATAGTTTAAACATCCTAAAAATCTTTGAAGTTGTGTTTTATCAATAATTTGATAGGGAAATTTGTCAACAAATTGAATTGCTCGTTCAATTGGTGTTATCATTACTGCAAAATATGCTTTTTAAAGCCCCATTTCTAAACCGGTCCTTGCGGAGATAGTTTAAAATAAATAACCTGTGTCATTTTTGTAAATAATATGAAATATTTACACCAGATATACACGTAACTAGTGTAGAACATAATTACTACACCAGATTCTTCCATAACCAGTGTTAAATATACTTTATACACCGAATTTAATTTCAATAGATGTAGATTAGCTTCATCCTATTCTAACTCTTCAGTTTTTTATCTATACTTTCCTGCTTCTTTTCTGTAACTTCTTCAGACCATTTATTTTACTTCTTTGGTTCCTAACGTTTGTAGTTATTATGATAGAAGGCTAATTGTATTCTTCTATATTCTTTCTGAAACCATTCTTATTCCTCAACCTTATATGTATAAACTTCCTATGATCAGTACTTTTTATCTCATTACTTTATCTCTGTTTTCTTTTCTTTTCTTCTATCTGAACCCTCCAATGGCTTCTTTCTCACGTATACCTCCTTCTCCGGTGCACAAAAAGAAACAAAGACAATTTTAAAGACAAATATCCTAACCCTCACCTTTCAGTTCCTTTTCCTCCTCCCCTGGTTGTCACTTTGATGGAGCTCCTTGAGGAACTCATCATGTGTGTCAATGGCAAGGAGGACTCCATGGAAGAACTGACTCTAAAAGTTGATAGACTGAAAGACCGTTTTAGAGCTTTTTGCTCTAAAGTTTGCCGCCATCAACAGAATGATAGCTTCTATAATCCTATTGATCTTCCCTACTATGAATCCTAAAACTCTAACTTTGAGGAGTGAAAGCTTGCAACCTTTATCTTCCCCTCCTATTTTTTTTACTTAATGACAAAAAGGAAATAATATATTATATATAGGTTAATAGATTTTCTTTTTGAAATTTAAACTTTTGATGTAAAGTTTGAATGAATGAAGTTTCTTGTTCTGATGACATGGTGTTCCTTTTATTTAAAAAAAAATAGATTGAAACCGGATATGTCAATGTAAGTTGTAGACTATCACATTTTCTACACCAAATGCAAATTTAATCCGATGTAGATTTGGTTGTGAAATAATTAAGTTTTAAACTTTTTACACCTGTTGTACAAATGACAGGTGTAGAATAAAATTACTATACCTAATATTTCATAGCAAGTGTAAAATATACTTTCTATACTGGTTGTATATATGTCCAGTTTAGAAAAAGTTATTTCTACACTGGTGTTCTATTTCATCTGGTATAGATTTACTTCCCACATACACTTTAATTTAATCGAAACCCCTTCGCGCCTCCCATCTCTAATTTTTAATTGGTTTGCTGGTTTAGGTCTTCTTGGCCCTTCTGTCACGGTGAGTTTTGTTTTGAACTTTGTCTCGAGAACTAAAAATTTATGCACTACTAGAGTTAGCTTTTGCTGTTATTTATTTGGATTCATTGCTGTCATTTACTTGTTTGAATTGGTAAATTCTTCTACTTGTGCGTGAATATTCTCTCCCATAATTAGCTACAAGATAGGTTTTCTTATTTTCTAGTTTTCTAGTTTTTTAGTCTTCCAAAAATATAGATCGTAGTTGGATAAATGCTAAACGAACAAAAGTTGAGTATGCTGAGGGGTGAAGGAGTTCTTGGATTTTACTAAATAAAATGGTGATGATGACAATGGAAGGTTTTATTGTCCTTGTATGAGTTTTTTGAATAAGAGGAAACTGAAGGGAATTGGAAGACACGCAGCGGAAATTAACTTTAAAAATTTTTTCCATTCCCAGCCAGGATCTACCGAATGTGTTTAAGTCAAGGAGAAAGAAGTGTTACCTTCGGTTTCAAGCTTTGGTCGCGACCTCAGTGTCCACTAGTCGCGACTCTTCGCCTCTAGAACCTTTTAGTCGCGACCTCCTCTGCTTCTCGTCGCGACCTGACGTCTCTGGAGTTTGTAGTCGCGACCTCATCAGCTTCAAGTCGCGACCTGCCTCTTCTTTTCGGATTTCTGACGTTCAGATGCCCGTATGGTCGCGACCTCAGCGTGTTCTGGTCGCGACCTTGCTTCGTGTCTGGTCGTATCGTAGAAGTCGACAGCTCAGATCGGCTTCCTCTACCGGTATCCACACGAACAGCGTTCCAATCGCGAATGACGTGCTAGCGCCTCTTGTCCCTCTAGGGCTTTCTAGAGATTCTGTCCTCACCATCTCTATCTCGGCAGTTTCTTATGTGCAAACCTTTTGCACTCTTCCTGCCCCCTCTTCTCACGTCTGAATGTGTGTGTAGAGATCTATATTGTCTGTAGAACCCTAGCTCCTAATGTCAAATATATAGGAAGCTATCGGGCTTCTAATAGGGCCGGGCTTCAGAATTAATCTTATATTAATTCTGAATTAATACAATATCATATATTGCATAATTTAATAAGAAACTGATTAAATAAATATGGTTTATATTAAATCCGTCCCACAGATTTAATTCACCTATTTATTTAATTTAAAATAAAGATAAGACAGAATTAAATTTGATTTATTCTCATAAATCAAATTTGAGATATCTTATCAATTTGAATTTCAAATTCAAATAGATCATATCCATTTAAATTCAAATTCAAAAATGATAGAGATTTAATTTATCCTTATAAATTAAATCTTACAAATATCTCTTATATTATATATATAATATATATATAAACTAATTTATATATATATATAATATATATCCACCCTAGATTATTCATTGAATCTAGACATCTCTTAGATTCAATGAATCTGGACATCATAGCTCGCATTGGGCTGTTTTGTGTGCGACCCTGTAGGCCCATATGAAGTTGGCAGTGGCCCAGTTACTATACTGACCCACAAGTCGTAAGCGGTCTCTAGCAAGGCATTACGACTACCCAAAACATATGAGGATCGATAAACGATGTAACCTTTCATACAACCATATCACGTCCCTTTTGTCACATGATATTTCGGTCAAGGATGAGGCATGGAGAACGTCATCCTCCTGTTCCTGACCGTTACTTTCTCGATCCCTGAGTAGTCTGAATATAGAAATGGAACTACCCTTCCATTCCAGTATGGCCATACATTTCTCAAACTCACTCATCGAGGGGACCAGTAATATCTCTCTACGAATGTGAGGGACAAATTCCATCTTGACCATTCACATTCCTCCGCATGAAAAACCACTAAGCCCGAGCATAGCCTTTATGATCACTCGGTCAAAAGTGACTTTTGACTAGGTCAAAGCTGAGCGTTTGTCATGTAGGAATCCATGATGATCTCAGGTCAAAGGGCATAGTGACATGGCTTGTATATGAGAGAAGCTTATGACTTGACCCATGCAGCTCTCTCATTGCGGGTCGGTCCAACACCCTGTACTCTTACATGTGCTTATGACTTTGATTTATATCTCTATATATCTTCAAAGTCATACTGGTCTTATTTCATCTCTGCTCCCACATAGATGACCGACCAGGGACATTTAGGATAAGATCATGAGTTATCCAAGGATTGTCATCATAGTAAACATGCAAATAATATGATAACATGATACAATGATTGGCCCCTAGGGCACAATTTCCAACAGAAACAAAGTCCTGCATATATATACACTCATCTAATTCATGAGGAGTTTTACAAAAGTTACACGGTATGGGTATGGCATGATAAAAATGTGGAAAGGTAGAGTATATCTGAATAGGTGGAATAGACGTTTGATGATGACATGGATACTGATGATCAGGTAGAGGACGTGATTCATGATGTTAGAGAAGATGCTTTTATAGGTCACATGCATATGGTAATATGTGCAATGATGCAGAAAAACCTTTATACCCAGGGTGCAACAAATATAACATGTTGAATGCAGTGTTAAGATTGGTAATGTGAAAGCACGGCATGGGTGGAATGATAGTGATTTTTCATAATTGCTTGAGTTGTTACAAGATATGTTTCCAGAAGAAAATGTGATACCCAAACGCTACTATGATGAGAAGAAAATAATATGTCCTTTAGGCATGCAGTATAGAAAGATTCATGCATGCCCAAATGATTGCATATTGTACAGGAAAGAGTTTAAAGATAAGGAGAAGTGTCCAATATGTAAGATATCAAGGTACAGATCAAACAATGCCCCTGCAAAGGTTTTATGGTATCTTCTAATTATACCAAGGTTTAAGCACCTCTTTACTAATGAAGATGATACAAAAAAAATATTATGGCATGAGACTGAGAGGATTTGTTATAAAAAACTTCGTCATCCGGCTGATTCTTTGCAATGGAAGAAGATTGATGACTTATTTCTTGAGTTCAGCAATTAACCACGAAACCTAAGGCTTGAACTTAGTATAGATGGCATGAACCTTTATGGTAGCCTTAGTAGTATACATAGTTCATGGCCCATCCTCTTGGTGATTTACAACCTATCTCCCTTATTGTGTATGAAACACAAGTATGTAATGTTGTCTATGTAGATCTCATGACCAAAATAATCGGGAAATGACAGAGACGTTTACCTATTACCCTTGATCGAAGATTTGAAACAGCTTTAGGAAGGTGTGGATGTTTTGATGCGATTAAGAAGTAGGTCTTCAATATGCGGGCCATGATCTTTTATACAATAAATGACTTTCTTGTATATAGGGAATTTGTCAGGGTATGGTGTTAAGGGCCATAAAGCATGTATGATTTGTGAGGAAGGGACTTGCTACTACAACTTTATCATGGAAGAAAGACAGTCTACCTAGGCTATAAGAGATTTTTAAGACAAGGCAACCCATACCATCTACTGAAGAAAAAAAATTTAGCAGCCAAGAATTTGAAAATGCTCAAAAGCCATTGACTAGAGAACAAGTTTATGAAAAGGTGAAAGATATCAACGTTACTTTTGGTAAAACTTTCTTTGAGCTTCCATATTGGCAACATCTTCATGTAAGGTACTATATTGATGTCATGCATGTGGAGAAAAATATGTGTGACAGCATTATTGGAACACTTCTCAACATACATGGTAGTTATATGGACGGTTTAAAGGTAAGATTATATTTGCAAGAAATAGGAATACGAGAGGATTTACATCTAAGGCCAGATGATGAAGGGAGTTATTGTGTTGAAGAGATTAATATTTTATCCAAGGATAAGAGAAGAAGTATTTGTGAGTGTTTGTAAGGTATCAAAGTTCCCTCTGGGTGCTCATCTAATCTTAAGAAGATTGTGTCGATGAAAGATTTAAAATTAGTAGGCCAGAAGTCTCATGATTATTATGTCTTGATGCAACAATTACTCCCAATGGCTGTTCAAGGAATCCTTCAAGATGATTTGAGACACATTGTAACCCGACTTTACTTCTTCAATGCTATATGTGGTAAAGTCTTTGAGACTGAAAAGTTGAATGAATTGGAGCACAAGGCTTATGTTATTTTATGCCATCTTGAAAAATTGTTTCTTCCTAGCTTTTTTGACATCATGGTACACCTCATCGTTCATCTAGTGCAAGAGATAAAATTGTATGGCCTTGTATACTTATAATAGATGTACCTAATTAAAGGATACATGAAAATTCTTAAAGGGTATATAAAGAATCCAAATCTACCCGAAGCATCCATTGTTCAAAAAATATTTCTGAAGAAGCTATAGATTTTTGTCAATAATACCTGTCAAAAGTAAGACTTACCGGTCTCCTTAAACCCCGTGCCAAATAGGGGTCAACCTGGAATGTCGGACAAGAGTATTGATTGTCATGAATTGCAGTAAATACACTTACACATCTTGAATAACATTGATGAAGTTCAAGACTATATAGATATTCATAAAAGAGCTTGTCAAGAAAAAAAATAATAGAATGACAAAGGAAAAGCTGATTAGAGAACACAATAAATCTTGTGCACATTGATTCAAACAGAAGATTGAAATTAAGGATTGTGTTTTTGATTCAGTTAGACGGTTGGATATGGTCTTGAATTTAATGTGATATGTTGGAATTCATTTAACATCAATGAGTATTCCTTTTCTACGAATTCCCTAAATCATAAAAGTAGCGTACAAAATAGTGGTGTTATGTTAGTGGTTGAAGCTATGCACTTCTCTAGTTCATAATTCCCGTGTTCAAATACAAGTGGGATAATGTAAGCAACAGTATTATGGTCGATCGGTTAGGATTTATACTGGTTGATTTAAATAGTACAAGTTTTGGGGATGAGCCTTTCATTATGGTAGACCAAGTAAAACAAGTGTCAATATTACTGATCCGGCAAATAAAAGATAGTATGTCGCTCTCCAAGAAAAAAGGGTTGTTGATGATGACAATTCGATTTGTGAGACCCCTTCTTTTTCAATAGGTTTACCAAAATTGAATGGAAAAGAAGTGGATTATGATTGGTTTGTATAAGTGTTTTATGTTTTTTATGTAATATAATAATGCAATTAAGTTTCTTGTTCTGATTGCATATATGTTTTTGATGTAATAGTAATACAAATTTCTTGTTCTGATTACATATATATGTTGTAACTTTAAGGGATAGGGTAATAAAAGAGTGGGTGGAAAAAAATAACTACAATATTTAAACCGGGTTTAAATGTTATCCAGTGTAAAAAGTGATTTGAAAATAAAAAATGAATAGTAGCATTTTTGAAAATAAGTTGATAACTTTTTAAACCGGTTACTGTTTTAGTTAGGTTTAGAAATATGCTTTTCTATACCGGATATCCATTACATTCGGTGTAGATGGGGTAATAGAACAGGGTGTGAACAAAAATAACTACAATATTTAAACCTAACGTACATGTTATCAGGTGTAAAAACTGAAAGTTTCATTTTTTTAAATAAATTAAAACCTTTTTTACACCAGATTTATATGTTATCCGATGTAAAAAGTCTTCTAAAATTCAAAAAATGAGTCGTGGCTTTTTGAAAATAAGTACATAACTTTTTAAACTGATTATTGTGTTAGTCAGGTATAGAAATATGATTTACTACACCGGATATCATGTATATCCAGTGTAAAATGGTTACTAAAAATATATTTTCTAAGCCCGTTCCTTGGCGCTTCTCTAATTTCTCACTTCTCAGGTTTTCTTCAGTCTTCCTTCTTACTTCTATCATTACTCTACTTGTTGTGCTTTCTGGTTTTCGTGGGGCTTCACCGTGCTCAGTCATTCTTCTCTATTCTCGTTCTCGTTGTGCTTTACTGTATACGTGTTCTCAGCTTACGGGTTCATTTAATCTAGGTTTTCTAGTTTTCCTATGATAATTGCTTGCACTTTTTTCTATGGATAAATGATAAATGAACAAGTTTTGTGTATTCTAACGGGGTAAAGGAAAAATGATTAAGTCTGTTTACTATGTTTGATCTTATTATTGCGTATATAGGAATATGGGGGTAGTCTTAATCAGAATGAGGCTAGCGATGCTCCAAGTGACACTAGGCAAAGGAAGGGCAGAAGTGCAACACGATTGAAAGATATTACGAAAGATAAGAAGGAAGGGAAAATGCTACTGATTGAGTTTGACAGATATTGGAACCCAATTGGTGAACATATGACCAAGTACATAGTTATGTCAGCCTCCTAGCACACAACAAGCCTAACATCACCATACAGACTTGGGATGCTGTTGATCATCGCGTGAAGAATCAAATTTGGGACACTATATGGGTATAGAAACTAACTATTTTATATTGTATGAAGAGCAATACCAAAAAATACAATTGTTTGTTGATAACTCCACTTTCAATGGTAATTATTGTAGCTCACTTATAATGTTCCCAACAATGAAGTCTTGAAGAATAAAATAATTTCTTATTGCGTTGTGCGTTGGAGGGCATTCAAGACACAACTAACTCATCATTATGTACATGGCCAGGATAAAGATGGTCAGTGTAACACCCCAATTTTTAGGCCAAGAGATGCCAGAAAGAGAAATCAAGGGCATAATCGTAATTATGGGAAAGATCGGGCTGGTAGCCGATGAGTACCATATTTTGCCAGAAAATAGAGAAAATTATGCTGATCATTTTACTAAACTGTGAAATGCGCATATGAGGTCTCTATGTGTATGAAAGAATTAGAAATGTGACCAGGGGTAAAATGGTCATTTTTAAAAAGTGTGCGCGGAAGCGTACTTTTAGGCAAAAATAGCCCGGTCCGGATAAAATATCTGAAAATACCAGGAGATAGAGAAAAGGATTCCGGATTGATTGTCGCAACACAGAATTTTGATTTGAGGTCCAGATTTTTCTGTAAAAATTCTCGAAGATGGGAAATTACAGTTATAATCAGTAAAGGAAGAGCAGTCCGAATAGAGATGATCGGACTATGGCCAGAGGACATACAGTGTTGTCTAAGGCCCGTAGTGACACCAGGGAAGGCCCAGGCCCATAATATCAGTTCAGTGGTAAGAGGGGCCGGTGTCCGGGAAAAATGTGCAAAATGACAAAAATGCCCTTATGTTATAAAATAACTGAAGAATGAGTAAAGGGTATTTTGGTCATTTGGCTAAGGTTAGACAGTCAAGAAGGGGTATCTGGATAGTTGACCAGGGCCAGAGAATACTCTGGTAAAATATAAAAAGACAATAATGCCCCTAGACCTAGTAAAGGAAATGAAAGGACTTAAGTGCAATTATGGAAAGTTTCAAGGGCAAAAAGGAAAGTAGACAAAAATGTGGGGTCCTTAAGTGTAATTTTAGCCAAGCAAAAAGGGACTTAAATGAAAAGAAGAAAAGTTTCCTGGGGCTAAATTGTAATTAAAGAAAGTCAGGCCGGAAGTGGTTTGGACTGTCCGAAAGCATTTCAGTCCCAGATTTCACCGGTAGAGAGAGCAAGTGACGCTCGGTAATCTGGCTTAATACAGGAATTTTTGAAGACTCCAGATAGCCAGAAATGGACTGGTCGTCCAAAAGTTATAAAAATTCATACCGGATATCCTAGAATTCAGATCTAGGTGAGAAAATACAGGATGATACGTCCTTATGGGACGGACGTCGGGAAGCTGACAGAATACCGATAGGAGGCCTGTAGAAAAAGTTATTCACAAATTAGAAAATCCAGACGGAGTGTGAGGCCTCCGGGTATCCGATAAGGAGATTTATCGGTATTTGAAAAGGGACTGAATGAGTTCAGATGACCTCAGTCAGATGACTGATATGACTCACAGGGATGCCTGAACACCGCAGGCCAGTGTATCGGACAGAAGGAGCCGGTGTCCGGATATGTGTATAAACGGTGAATAATAGATAAAATATTCAATAATTATTAACGGGGGAAGATTCCTCGTAATACGTGCCATGAAGGTATTGGACCCAGAAAGGCCCAATAATGGCGCCAACAGAGGCCCAATGAGACATTTGGACTGATAGGTGGGCCAGTGTCTAGCAGAATCCCCGGAAAAGTGCGAAATTACGAAAATGCCCCTGTGTTGTACAAAAGTGTAACAGATGAATGAAGGGTATTTTGGTCATTCTGCACAGGCCCAGAAGCCAAGGTATATACAGATAAAGTTACTTAGAATCAGTATATGCCCTGACAGAGTACAGAAGGGTGTAAAATGATGATTTTACCCTTAGGGTTAAAATAGTACAAGAAAGGGCACCCAAGGGCATTTTGGTAATTTGCCAAGGGCTGTTTCTTGGGAATCGAGCTATCAGAGTACTTGAGCTTGATCAGGATCCAAGACAACATTCCCAGAGCCCAAAAACGTAGCCCATGAAGTATGTGGGAAAAAGTGGCATTAAAATACTACTTTAATGCTGTTTCAATAAAGTAAAGTTACTCGGTCAGCACGATAACCGAGGAGGTGATCAGATAAAGTCCTGGATTTATCTGGATAGCATTGGAAGGCGTGAAAGGTCCCTTCCAGGTACCACATGGCGCAATCTTAAAGGCAGAAGAAAAAGTTGAGGACACGTATTACGAGGCAGGACTCTGGACCGGTGAGTCAGCCCGGTGAGTCAGCTGCTGAGGTGTCCCAGGATTTTAGACATGTGATAAATGTGACACTGAGGTGGCATGCTGAGGTGTCCCGATGATGTCATGCATGATGCAGTAAAGGAGGAATTAAGAAAAATAGGAAAATCCAGGAAAAATCAGGACCGCAGGATCAGAGTTCATGGAAATTACGGGATTGCCATTGGAGGAGGTTATAAATACCCCCCTTGCCATTCATATGCCACGGCCAAGAGCCCTTTTAGAGAGAGGAGGAGGTGCTAGAGAGAGAAAGTGAGAGGAAGAAAGAAAGAAAGGAAGTTCTGGTGGAGCTGGAAGCAGAATAGAATAGTAGAGTTCTGCTGAGCCTTTGAGGTAGTAACTAATCCTAGCTTTTATGTAATGGCTTTGTGATTTGTTGTGCTATTGTTTGGTTGGATTGTTGTCTTATATGTTATGTCTGAAGCTCTGCTATAATGCTATGATCATATGTTATTAAGCATGGAAGCACGTGGCATACTTATCTGTACACAATCACAAGCAAGCACTGTCACTCTACATTACATATATTGTTATGATTGTTGCTACTGAGATTCCCCCGAATCTCATCCCAATAAGTAAACCATTACAGGGGAGGTTATGTCAAAATGAATTCTGGGAATTTTAAGAGACGCCGTTATGCTGCTAAAATTATGACAAGATGGCAATAGTAGAGAAAGGAACTGATACGTACTGTGTATGTAGGTACTGTCTAAGGAGGCTGGAAGTGAGTGGACCTAGCCGGTTCATCCAGTCTTTCCTGGGTGCTTACGTAGAATGGTAGTTCTCACGGGAATTACCGAATCGGTATAAGATCAGTTACTTTCTGAAGATGAAGCGTAGTGGTTATGCTGCCGGAGTTTAGGCAGCAAAAGATGTAATAGAGATATGGAACCAGAATGCTGGATTCAGGAGAAAAACGTTGGATGAACAGTAAAGTTGTGACATTGACTGATGTTGACTCGGTCAATGAATGGTCAACGAGTTATTTTTCCCTGAAATATAATTGAGTTAGCTTCATTTAGCAATTGGAACCACTTCATTTCGATTTTTCTATAATTAGTTATGATTTTTCGAAGTCAGGTCACTTATCTGGAATTTTCAAAGTGAACAGTACTCGATAAGAGTAAAACTCCAGATTGGGGAATTGGACTTCAATGACCTTGAAAGTGGTTCTAAATGCTACTAAATGGTCCCTAAGACATATGAAAGGAAGGATGTTTCAGTCAGCCTCATCCTTCTCCATGCAGCAAGTATCAATTCATTGACGAAGCTACTTGGGAAGAATTTGTTAAGATTCGGACTATACCTGTAGCTATGGTGAGTTGATCTATCTTAGAGTGTCATGCGTGTATATGTTGTCAAAAGGAATCTTGCATTTCCCATGTTTCTTTCTTTTGCATGTGTTGGCATCAAAAGCAAATGTATCAGATTATATGTATTGATTTTACCTACTTCAAGTCTTATAAGGAAAAAGGGCAAAAGGATTGACACACTATCACGTCACGTCACCCCGAAGCCAACCTCCCACACCTCCTACTTTGAGTGCCATGTAACGTGTGATCCTATTGGTATACGACAAAATATTCCATATGGATGCGTTGCCTATGGATTCAGTTGCGGGCGATGTGAAATCTCTTATCACTCCTAAGGATGAACTGACCTCCAGCTGCATTCAAGTGTTTTTTATGTAAGTTTAATGTAAATGTAAATATATGTAATAACAAAATTCAACACTTATAACTAATGCCGTGTTTGCATTAATTGTAGGTACATGCAAGTTGATTTGGTTTCCAAGGGCAAACAAGGTAAGTTTAGATTTCTATGCCCAATTCAGATTTATGCAAAAGGGACCTCTCAAGCTTTAAGATTTCAATACATTTCAAGGAGGCTCAGTGAAATTGATATTGATTGTTTCTTCGCACCATATATGCAAGAGTAAGAATAATAATATTTTATTTTATTTCATACTAGTTTTGTATTTACTTCATGGTAATACTCATTCTTTTTTAATTTCCATAGCAACCATTGGCAATTGATCATCCTATGTAAGCACAGTTATAAAGTTTTATTCTTATACTCCATCCATTATACTCCATAAGTTGAAATTAAGAAGATTGTGAACACGTGAGTTTTCTTCTATAGAACAATAGTCTTTGAAATAAATGGGTTACTAACTTTATAACTTTGGTCATAGGGCTATAAGGACATTTGTAATTGTAAGGGATCATAAGCACGCCAACTCAGTGAGGGACCCTGAATGGATCACACCAAAGGTAATAAAAGTATTAAGTCTTATACTCCACATTTTGATGATGACAAATAATTTTTGTCATGTTAATATTATAGAGTCGAAGGAAACCCAAAGAAAGCAACTTATGCGGCTTCTACATGGTTATACACATGATCAATAATATCGTGTCAAATAGGACTAACCTAACTGAAGAGGTAATTGTGTTTTTAATGATTTCATATTTCTTGTCAATTTAATATATATTAGTAATACCTTAATTTCTTTGATTTTAATTTTATATTTCAGATGTTTGATCAACCTGACCCATTTCCTGAACAAGATATTGAGGACCTGCACAATCTTTGGGCTAAGTTTTTTGTTCAACTATTTTCTTCTCAATAATATTTATCTTTCACTAAATACATTTTTTTTCTGTTCAAATTATTCATTTTTGTATTGAATTTTATTAAATGAATAATATAATGAGAAATTGAATTATGTCTCTGTTATCTTGAACTCTGTCTCTGCTGCTGTGTCTTTGAGTCGTATATTTGGACAGTTTATTTATGAAGCTTCAAGGGATGGGGTAATGAAACATTAAACAGGTCATTTTTTAAAAATACATTTAAACTTGACAAAGAATACGGGCAGGTGTAGAAACAATATATAAATATTATAAAATCTACACCGGTTGTCTTTCAAGTGAGGTGTAGAAAATTGATTAATTTACAAGACGTAAACACACTCGTTGTAAAAAATTCATTCATCTACAACGGACGTTCACATAACAGGTGTGTAAAATGCATTCATCTACACCAGAACTCCTTACAACTGGTGTAGATATTAGTAAATTCTACTCATGATATCAAAAGGGACCAGTTTAAATCTGAAAAAAAAAAGTAGCTTTCTACACCTCATTTTCAGTCTGGTTTAGAAAAACATTTCTTCTACATCGGTGTACATTTTCTACACAGTCTGTTTCTACACCGGATCATTGTCCGATGTAGAATACCATTTTAAACCAGTTTACAAAGCCTTTTTTACAGTAGTTATGGATCCTTGGTATATCCAGTTTTCGAGAAACCTAATTTTAGTTTGAAATAAACTAATTATAAGTTTAGAAACTACTAAACCATTTGAATATGATAGACATGTTTGAAATGTTAATCTATTAAATGAGAATAAACCAATACATCATCAATATAAATAATGATGAATTGACTATAATCATTAAAAATTTCATTAATGATCCTCTAGAATTCAGAAGGAGTATTTTTTAAACTGAATGGCATAACATTCCACTCATACTAACTAAACAACACAGTAAAAGTAGTTTTATACCTATCATGTTTAGATATTTGAATATGCCAAAATCCATATTTAATGTTGAATTTTGAAAAGATTTTTGCAGAATATAAACATTTTAATAAGTCATATTTGTTTAGAATTGGATATCGTATCCATTGCAAAGCTTCATTTATATAGACAGATGAAGTTACTATTTGAATAGTGTTTTGACTTGAAAATTGGTACTATTTGAACAGATTTAGTCATAACACTATTGACATAGTATTGCCGTATTTATTTGGAATTTTTTCAAATAAAATCCCTAATTAGCTTAACTTGCCTTTAAATTTCTCTAAAATTTAACTAGGGGTATTTTTGGAATGAAACAACTTATACAATGTCCTATAATTCTCAAAGTATATTATCCTTGTCTTTTCTTAATTTTTTTATGTCTCTACATAGCTCAAATAATTAAATTTGGCCAAATAGTTTACATTTAGCCAAGTATCTAAAAATTCTTTAAAAATCATTCTTGGTGTTTTTTTGCCATTTGTCACCTCAAATGGGCCTTAATATCTCATTTCCCATTTTCTATGATTTTTCTGGAATTTTCATGTATTTTTCAAAATTACCCCTATTGGCCTAAAACTTTCTAAAAATTACACTTTTGTCCCAAATTCGGCTTAACTTCATATATTGTGCAAACAATGTTGATACTACTCTTCTAACCTTAAAAATTTGGGATGTGACACGACATGCACATCGACAGTGGGCGAAAGAGACGATGTATTCACTACCACACACACACTTGTAGAACAAAAAGAAGAAGGAAGAGAAGTTCTCGAAGACAATAGCAGATGAGCAACGACATGGTTAGACGACGGCACAACCTCCAGCGATGTCAATATGGATGATGGGAGCTGAATGAGTCATTACAATAGTGGATTCAGGGGAGAATCATGAATCTTCCTCTCTATTCTCTCTCTCTCTCACGACATCAAGCTCGGGAAAATGGGAAAGGAGGATTGATATGATTTAAAATATAGAGGGGCAATTTGGTAATTTCATGTAAATGGGCTAGAAAATAAAAATTCTATTTGGAGAGAGATGGGATTCAAACCTTAGATCTCTTACTCATTCAACGTCTCCAACCACTCAACCACCAACTTCCCTTAGTGCATAAGTGCAAAAATTAATACATATATTGTTAAAGTGATATTATTTTCTTATTTATTTTCTTTATTAGTCTAGGGTCATTACACCAGGAGCTTTTAATGGACCCATAGCAAACAAAGCTTTCTTCACTTCCTCTGTAGCCACCCTTCCTCCCAACTACCTCAACTCAAATTCCTAAATAAGGGATATGAAAGTTCGAATACTACTCGTACAATCTCACCTCCTCTGCCATACAATTGCTCGAAGTACCTAGTCCCTTCTCTCATAATCTCTTCTTTATCATACGAGCATTCTCCATTTTGAAGCTTAAGAACCTAAATCCTATTATGGTTCCTTCTACTATTAGCGAAAGCATGAAATAACATGTGTTTTTGTCTCTGAAAGATTACTAGTTACACCTCTACTTTTGGAGCCACCTAGCTTATCATACGATGTTTGTTCACAAAAAGGATCCATGCTTAGTTTCCTTTCAAGATCTTGAATTTTTTGACTGAGATGATTTTTTTGGAAGCACTACTAAAAAAAAGTCGTACAACGGTAGTTAAAAGTGACCTTTAACAATAGTTTTTTTACCGGCATGAATTCTACAGCCGTTATAAGTCTAACTTTCGTTAAATGTAATAATTTAAAGGCATTTTTTATAAAATTGCCATTATATATTTATAATTTTATGAAGGTTTCCAGTAAAAATGCCGTTAAAGTTTAATCATATAATGACAATTTTTTTGTTAATCGCCGTTACAGTCTATACTTGTAACGAAGATTTTAAGAAAAATCGATGTTAAAGGCTTAATTTTTTTTTTACACTTTCTTTTAATTTTCCTATCTATACTGCCCTGTATTTGCCCTAATGAAGACATACTTTAGGTAGCAAAGTATAAAGTAAGAAATGAAAAAATCCAAATTTAAATGTTAATATATAGTAATAAATTAATTTATAATTCTTATTAATGCATGCAATGAACCAAAATATAATACAATCATTTTTTACATGGATATTGTACAATCATATATACATACAAAATGGATGATTGATTAAGGCAAGTTCTCTAGGATGGTTTTTGCCAAGGCATCCATCATTGAGTGGATTTGCTCATCATCAAAGCTCATTTTGTTCTTCTCGAACAACTTTAAGTTAGAAGTAATAGGTAAATATTCAAGATGTGATAAATTAAAAAGTCTAAATATTGATCACTTCATACCTCATGTAAGCTATCAGTGATCCCTATTTCAATGATCTTGTGCATATATTGGATTATATAATATCCACACTCAACACTGCAAGGTTGACGGAAGTACTAACAAAATGGGAAAATACATAGCATATTAGTGACTAGCTTTCGCCCTAATAAATTTATGAAAACTGGAACTTAATTATTTGAAAAGTGCTTACTCGAGGATGAATCCATAAAGGATTAGTACTAGCTGGATGGCCTCTGAACAAGTTGAAGCCTTGCACAAACCTATCTCCAATTGAAAAAAAAAAAGATATCATATAACTTACTAAATTTTTATGTTAACAAATCTATGAAGAAAAACTCATGTGTTGATGATGAAAAAATCTCGGTATCTAGCCATCCAAACAATGAATCAAACCAATACACCACATTAGCTTTAAGGGCTATGACAAGCAGAGTCCAATACGTACTATAAAATATGAACAATGTTATTTATGAATGTAGACTAATATGTATGAGTATGCCAAGTATAAGAGTATACTTACTGACGAGAGCTACGGATTGTCGCGGTCCGAGCCATTAAAATTAAGTGAATTGCACCCTAGTAATGTAGTATAAGGCACAACCCTATCGTTCTTCTCAAGGAGCCTTTCTAAAGGAATCTTAGCAAATTGGATGTCAAATTCAACGGTAGACCTGAGTAAAGAGTAAATGGTTTTGTTGTTTTGTGGGTGCAGTAAAATAAAGATGCAGTAAAATAGATGTTTTTGTGTTTTTGTTTAAGATGGAAGATGGTTGGTTTGTGAAAGTAGTATATGATGATAGGCTCTTGATGATTAAAAATATCTATCCTTACTCTCAATGTATATGGAGTTTCAAAATCACTAAGTCTTGAATAGAACCTCAATCAATCGATTGAGTCCAGAACGCTAATATTCTTTAAACTCCTTTGATCAAAGCTAGTTTAAAGACTATTATTGAACTGCTAAGGATCACTTAGTGTGTAATTTAAAACAGATGGAAGAATGCCCTCAAATGAGCGTCGATCGACTAACCCTAGAATTCAAGCAATCGAATCAATTAGCAACGATCGTTGACAACCGTTCAACTAACTTAAACTCAAAACTGAAATATTGAATTCAAACTAGCATTCAAAACATCCAAAGTAAATTACAATCGTCTAATTTGAGAATAATCAATCGATATCCAAACTTGTTCATATGATGAAAAACCCTAGATCTAGAAGCAATCAAAATATGACAAGATACAAATTAGAACAGAAGAAACTACCCATTCAGTCTGTGAGCTCAAGATACTGGATCCATCACCAAAAGACTAAAGGTCTAGCCTCTCATGACTTCTGCTGCACTGCAATCACTGTTCAGATATGATGCCATGAAGAAACGATGAAGAGATGAAGGTGAAAGGGGTAGAGATGTGTAGAAGGTGTGTAGAGATCGCTCGAGTACTGCTTCTTAGCCTAATCAGGTCTAAAAACCAGCCTCCCCTTTGACGACAGCCTCCCTCTCTTCTTATAAGAGCATAACCTAATTCAAAACGCGTAGCTTCAGCGATTCCGTACTATTAGTCGCGACCAGATACACGTTTTGGTCGCTACCTATGAACAATGAGAATCTTCCAGAAGAATTATAGGTCGCGACCTTAGGATTCTGTGGTCGCGACTAAAAAGCACAGAGGCGTGGTTCCACTTTCATTGTCTTTTGATTTTTTTCCTGGTCCCTGTTCTCTTCCAAAGTACCTGCAATTCAACATAAAAGCTCACTGTAAAAGTCCAGATCAGTATATAACCAAATATATGCAGTTTGGAAGAGTTATTTTACCATTCTACCCTTTAATTAGCACATTGCCACGCGCAATCATGTAATACACAAAAGTACAAATTAAGGCATGAAATAAATGGTAAAGTTATTATAAAACTCTCAAAATTGTCATAGAAACCATATACAAAATATGTCTTATCAATTCTTCCACACTTGAACCTTTGTACTCCTGGACAAAGAAATGAATTACACCTAGAGCAATCACTATTAAAGCCAAGATAAGAACATAATCCATAGTGTGACCTGAAAAAAATTAATCCACCATCTTTTGGGAATGCAGAAGTGATAATGTGAGAAATGCCAAGTAATCAACTACTAAATGAGATCAACCTTAACGGTATGAGCGTAGAAGATCCTCTTAAAAGATATAAGTGTTTAGCTCTCTCTATCCTCTCATTGTTAGGGTTATTTCACTCAAATTTGAATTGGAAAACATCCTACCATATGCTTGTAATGGCTTTAAATCTCAGCAACTATACAGCTCTCATGCAAAGAATCAAGAGGTCTTTTAGGGTTGTAATGATGGAGATGGGCCACATGGAATGGAATATGAAGAATAGAAAGTACTGTATGCATTCAACAATAAATATGTAGCATGAATTCATATCTCTAAAGATCTAGAAGTGATAATTGTGCTAATAAGAGTTAATAATGGTGCCTTCTTCATTTCTCTTTTCTTTTCCCCTTTTTTTTTATTTCTTTTCTTGCACCATCCTGTTTTTTTTTATTTGGCACCTCATGCACAGAATCTGTAGCACACATCACAACAATAATGAATTTTTGACATGAATAAAATTTTATTTTGCAAATGAAGTTTATGCATATATGACTTTCTATATAAATAATGGATGAAAGAAAATGATGGGCTCAAAGGGGTGACTAAGGATATGAATGTAGTGGGCTTGTGTTTGGGATAAAAAGGTTTAGAAATGAATGCCTCTATCATGTTCAATTCATAAGTATGCAAGTCATTCTCAACTCAGAGCCAAGACAAGTTCTAGAGAATATAAACCAATTGAATAATCACTCAATATAGAAATTTAGGCCGAGAATCCTTCCAACTAGGGTTTTGATCTAAATTGCTCATAAGCTAAAGTCCCAAACAAAGTTCATCATTCACTAGGCATTAGAACACTTATCACAACTGAAAACCCTCTAAACGGTGATTTAAAAGTTTCAAAGTAATCACTTGGAGTCATGTAATAATCCCAAATTCAATAGCAAAAGTTCAAGTGTTTCAAATTCAATTTCCAAGTTTCTCAAAGAAAAATTCAAGTGTGGCAATGGTTTCGAAGGTTTAAGAAGGATTTGAAATTAGGGGACAATGAATTATTTGTGAAAGCATCTTAGTAGTTCAAAAGGAATCCTTCTTTCCAGTATTGCACAAGGCAAAAGAAGGTAATTGGACATTTTCCAAAAGTGAGTCGCGACTTAAATCAGTTATGGTCGCGACCTGTTTTCACGGGTGGATGCTCAGAAGTTTTCAATAATTGGTCGCGACTAATGAAATTGCCTATCACGACTAAAATACATAGAGAGGAACAGTCATGACAAATCAGGTACTATAGTCGCAACTGTAGTTCACAGAGAGCATGTTTGTCCAAAATTTCATTAAAGATCGCGACCATAAATCAGATATGTCGCGACCATTATTCACAGAGACTACCAAGTGACAGTTTTCAAAGTCCAAAAATGGTTTTCAAACTAAATCCTTTTTACCAATTAACAATTTTGTTTAAGGTGGAGGTCCAATTTTCAGCAATTCACCATATGTTAAGATCAAAAATAAAAAATTTGTGATGAAAGATTGGATTAAACACAAAAAAGCAAGAGTAAATCATCCTCCCCCACACTTAAACTTGACAGTGTCCTCACTATCACAGAACCAGAAAAAATGTGCTAATGTTATCAGTGAAATCTAGCCTCAATACAGTAGGTAGTCATAACGCTCACTGCAATTTTCTCAATGAAGCTCGTAGTCATATTCAAGTCATACAAAGCAATACAAGTAAAGCAAGGATGACAGGATGAGTAAGCGAAATTCATGCATGTGAGTGTGTGGATGGACAGGTGACTATTGAAGAGTGTGCAACATAGTAACGGGGTGTTATTCAAATTAGAAATAATCCTAGAATAGACAGAAATAAACTGAAGACAACTAGAACTAAACTGAAAATGGAATCTAATCTACCGAATCATCTCTTTCCTACACTAAACTTAACATAGCAAACCATTATAAATAGAAGAGTGTGTAAAAGGTAGGAGATAGGAAAGAGACAACCTGGCCTTAAGGTGGCGAAACAGACTCCTCGTAAAGTTTCAAATGATGGCCATTAGCCTGAAAAAGTCTACCTATTGCTTCCTCTTCCAACTCAATCATCCCAAACTCGTGGACTTTAACAACTGTGTAAGGTCCATCCCAGCTAGTTTTGAATTTGCCATGTTTGAACTTGAATCTAGCTTGGTACCTTAACACTCGATCTCCCTCCTGAAACTTCTTTCTCAGAATATTAGCATCATGGAATAACTTTGTCTTCTGTTTATAGATTTCAGAGCTGCAGTATGCATCAATCGAATCTCTTCTAGCTCTTGAATCTGTCACAACCTATTCGAACTGGCTTCCTTGAGGTTCTCATTGCAAGCTTTCACTGCCCAAAAGGTCTTGTGCTCTATCTCTACAAGCATGTGACAAGCTTTTCCAAAAACTGTCCTATACGGGGATATGCCTATCGGGGTTTTAAAAGCTGTTCTATATGCCCATAAAGTATCATCTAATGTTAAGTTCCAGTCCTTATTGGATGACTTGACAATCCTTTCTAGTATGTACTTTATTTCCCTATTGGAAACCTCCGCTAGACCATTAGTTTGAGGATGGTATGGGGTTGATACTTTATGAGTTACACCATATTTTGCCAATAGTTTATTGATCAACTTATTGCAAAAATGGGTACCTTGATCGCTAATTACGGCTCTTAGTACTCCAAACCTACTAAAGATATGAGACCTTAGGAATTTGGAAACTGTTTGGGATCATCTAGCCTTGTGGGGATGGCTTCTACCCACCTAGATAAGTAGTCTACAGCCAGCAAAATGTACTGAAACCCTGCTGAAGGTGGAAAATGTCCCATGAAGTCTATCCCCTACACATCAAAAACCTCACAAAACAGAATAGGGTGTTGTGGCATTTCATGCCGCTTACTAATCCCTCCAAATCTCTGGCACCTATCACAAGCTTTACAAAACTCGAAAGCATCTTTAAAAAGGGAAGGCCAATAGAAACCGGATTCAAGGACCCTACGTGCAGTCCTCTTTCCTCCAAAATGACCTCCACAAACCCATGAATGGCATGCTTCCAAAACTGATTTGTGATCTTGATCTGGGACACATCTTCTTAACACTTGGTCAGAGCACAGCTTCCATAGAAAAGTTCTGTCCCAAATGAAGTATTTAGATTCGCTCTTGAGCTTTTGGGCCTGAAATTTAGTCAAATGAGAGGGGATTAGGCCAGTTTTAATAAAATTAACCAAATGAGCATACCAAGGTTCTATAACAGTAACCGAACAAAGAGATTGGTCAGGGAAAGAATCACAAATGAGATCAGAACTAAGTACTCCCAGTGTCTCTGTTGGTAATCTGCTCAGATGATCTACAACATGGTTCACATTTCCAGCTCGATCCCTCACCTCTATATCAAACTCTTGAAACAGTAACATCCATCGTAGGAGTCTCGGTTTAGATTGAGGTTTATGGAACAAATACTTGACTGTTGCATGATCTATGTAAACAACTACCTTGGAATTAATTAGATATGCTCTGAATTTATCCAAGGCTACCATAATGGCATACAATTATTTCTCAGTAGTGGTGTAGTTAATTTGAGCAGCATCAAGTGTTTTCAAGGCATAGGCAATCACTCTAGATAGATTACCTTCCCTTTAACCTATCATAGCTCCCACAGGATAATTGGAAGCATCACAAGATAGTTCAAATGGAAGATCCCAATCTGGTGATGTTAGAACAGGAGGAGAAATCAACCTATCCATTAATTTTTCAAAAGCCTCTTTACAGTCATTTGAGAAAACAAAGTCAGTGTCCTATTGCAGAAGTTTTGAGAGTGGTAAAGCAATCTTACTAAAGTCTTTGATGAATCTCCTATAAAACCCAACGTGCCCTAGAAAAGATCAAAGTTCTTTTAAAGTTGTGGGGTAGGGCAGTGAGGAAATGACTTCAATTTTTGCCTTATCCACCTCAATTCCCTTGTTAGATATAAGATGTCCAAGTACTATTCCACGATCAACCATGAAATGGCACTTTTCAAAGTTTAAAACCAGTTTTTTCTCAATACATCTAATAAGGACTTTATCAAGGCTTACCAAATATTCATCAAAAGAGTTTCCATAAATAGTAAAATCATCCATGAACACATCCATGCATTTCTCAATGAAATCAGAAATTATAGAAAGCATGCAACGTTGAAATATGCCAGGGGCATTACACAAACCAAATGGCATTCTTTTATAGGCATATGTGCCAAAGGGACATGTAAATGTGGTCTTTTCTTGGTCCCTTGGGTCTATGGGAATCTAAAAATATCCTGAATACCCATCTAGAAAATAATAATGACTCTTCCCTGCTAATCTCTCAAGCATTTGATCAATAAAAGGCAAAGGGAAATGATCTTTCCTAGTGGAGTCATTCAACTTCCTATAGTCAATGCAAACCCGCCATGAATTTTGTACTCTAGTAGGAATTAACTCATTATTCTCATTTTTAACTACTGTTATCCCACTCTTTTTGGGTACTACATACACAGGTGATACCCATTCGCTATCTAAAATAGCATAAATGATTCCTGCCTTCAACAGTTTATTAATTTCCTTCCTAACCACATCAGAGATCAATGGATTTAATCTCCTTTGGGGTTGTTTAATTGGCTTGGAATCCTCAGTCAGTAGGATTTTGTGAGTGCAAATAGTGGCATCTATCCCCTTTATATCAGCTAATTGCCAACCCAAAGCCTCCCTATTCTTCTTAAGCATACTTAATAATCTAGACTCTTCAGTGGCAGTCAAAGAATTGGAGATAATCACCGGCAATTTTAAGACTGGCTCAAGGTAAGCATACTTAAGGTTAGAGGTAAATCTTCCAATTCTAACACTGGGGGTTGAACAATAGAGGGGGTAAGATGGGAGCAATCATTAGAGGTGGAAATACTCCCCTTTGTGTCCTCTCGGAGGCTGCTCATGTTCAGCTCTGTAGGGCTTCCCATCTGACCTGTAATCTCTTCAGTAGTTGCACCAAGCTTAAGTTGGTCCATAGCTGTAACATAGTTGGGATCACACTCCCTCATACCTGCATCATTATCAGAAATCAAATTATTTGGGTGTGGTAAGGCATGAGAAGCAATGTTGGGATGAGAGTGAGGGGAAGTAGGGTTAGAACACATTGGCCCTTTAACCAAAATAGTGGAAAGGTGATCTGAAGGAATTCTCAGTTCCTTGGATGCGCCTGGTATATGGGGTCGCGATCTTTCAGCGTATTGTCACAACTGATAATGACAGGGTGTACTTTTGAAGCTATTAGTCGCGACCTTATTTTCTTCCTGTCGCGACTTGTGCTCTCTGGAGTTTTGTGTCGCGACATGTAAACCATTTGGTCGTGACTCCTCTTCACAGACAGACTGCCCCTCAGTAGATTGAGGTTTAGTCGCGACGCCTTTATCTTCGCATTATGACTGGTCATCTCTGGAGTTTTGAGTCGTGACCTAAAATTCATTTGGTCGCGACTCATCTTCACAGTGGACTACAGACTGATGTTGCGTCGGGACGTTAAGGTCAATGGGTCGCGACTGTTTATCACAGAAACTCGACCCTTCTTTGAGTGTTGGCCTTTTAGCTTCCAGCATACCTTGGGATCCTGCAAAATCACTCAACAACCCTTTTGCAAGTGCATTATCTCTATCATCGTCATGTAAACTTAATTCATGTTCATCCCTAACTTCTTCAACAGCAAAATCAATGGCATTTAAAGTAGTAAACGCAGAGTTATCATAGGGATATCTCATCACTTTATTCATGTTAAAACTTACCATATGTTCTCCAACTTCCATTGTAATGGAGCTATGCTTCATACTAATGATGGTTTTGGAAGTTTGGAGGAAAGGTCGGCCAAAAATCAAAGTGCTATCATTTACTAGCTCATTAGACATATCCAGAACATAGAAGTCAGCTGGGAACACTAAGTCTTTGACCTGCACTAGAATATCCTCAAGAATTCCCTTGGGATACCTAATTGACCTATCAGCTAGTTGGAGTACTATATTTGTGTCTCTCAGATTGTTGACACCTAAAGCCTGATAAAATGACCAAGGCATTATTACATTAATGGTCGCCCCTAGATCTAGCAACGCTCCCTTAATAGGAATATTTCCTATAGTGCATGGGATTGTATAGGAGCCTGGATCTTAGCACTTAACCGGTAGTTCAGCTTTAAAAAGGGATGACACATTAGCACTCACCTGAATTCTCTCAAGAGGCCTAAATTTCTTTTTATCAGCACACAATTCTTTTAAAAATTTAGCATACTTAGGGTTTCTCTTGAGGAATTCAACCATAGGGATGTTTATTTCCAGTTTATTGAACAGATTGTAAGCATCTTTTGCAAAATCAGGATCAATCTTTTTCTTTCCAGCAAAATAAGAGTTGGGAAAAGGGAGATCTTTTATACTTACCTCCTTACCTGTATGCAAAGAGGCTCCTTGCTTGCTCGTCTCCGGCTTCTCCTCAGGTTTCTTTCCTTTCTATGCTGGACTTGGTAATGTTGTTGCTTCTTCCTGCAGCTCTTGCATCTCCACTTGCGCTTGTGAGCACTCCTCTTGAGTGGCCTTCTTGCTCATTAGCTGTTGTTCTCTAATGCTTTCAGAATTCCCAACTTTCATTTGTGGTTGTGGTGAATTCTCAAAATCAGATTCTTCGTTATCCTCCTGTGGTGCATCGGCTTCCTTAAAGTGCACCTATTTTCCACTTCTTAGAGATATGGCATTCACCCCTCTTGGATTAATAATAGTGTTCAAAGGTATGCTACCACTGTTCTTTCCTTAGATGTCACTCACTGTATTTAAAACTTGAGTTAAGTGGCTTGTGATATCTGCATTCTTACAACTTAACTCCTCAGTTTTCTGTGAACATCTGCATTATCCTTCTGCATACTCTGGAGAATTGAAGCTATGGAGGTGAACTGACCATCATTCTCTTTGAGCTTGTGATCAATATTAGTCATTCTACCATCCATGTTACTCATTTGTGCTGCCATACTCTTTAACAATTGAGATGTCTCTTCTGGTTTTGAAGGCACTAAGGCATTAGGTTGTGTGGGCCATAGACCTTGTATTACCTTGGTAGTTGCTTGAGGAAGCACCACCTCCTTGAAATTGATTAGATCTATTTTCTCCACTCCCCCACCTAAAATTTAGGTGGTCTCTCCAGCCAGGATTATATATGTTAGAGTATGGATCTTTCTTCTGGAAGTTATTCTCTCTCCCTTGATACATAGCTACAACTTCCTCATACTGTCTATCACATGTACTTGTAGAATGCATCATTGAACCACATGATTCACATCCTGTAACTAGGGCTTGCAAGGTATCCACTGCATGAACTTGTTTTATGGAGTACAGCTCCCTTTCAATCAAACTCATCCTCTTGTCCATACGATTTTCCAAGGCTGCTATCTCAACTAAGATCGCATTAGAATTACCTGAAGATGAGGGTGGTAATCTTCTTGGATCTCCAGTTTGATGGTCCTCATTAGCCATTTTCTGGAACAAATCCTAACTTGCTTGTGGGGTCTTATCTCTCAATGAACTATTTGCAGCAGCATTCAAGGATACTTTATTGTGGGGTAGTAGACCATCAAAGAAGATGTCTACTAAATTAGCCTTAGTGATGTTGTGGTAGGGACATCGAGCCAGAAGGTTAATGAATCTTGTCCAATACTCGTGCAAAGACTCCCCATCCTGTTGCATAACATTAGTGATCACCTTCTTCATCCGAGTAATCTTGGAGGCTGGGAAAAACTGCTCCAGATAAGTAGACTTCAGTTGATCCCATGTAAGGGTTGAAAAATGGGTTGCAAATTGTACAGCCACTCCTTAGCCTTCCCTTCCAAAGTAAAATGGAAACACCTCCTCAAGACGTCATCCAAAGTGGCCATTGGAGGCTTCATTAAAGAACAGATCATGTGCATAGTTTGTAGGTGCCTGTGTGGACATTCTCCTGCAAAACCATGAAATTTAGGTAAGGCTGCAATTAAAGCTCCTTTAATTTCAAAATTTGCCTCTTCAGTATAGAAACCATTAGGATCATAATTCACATGCGAATGATTAATTTCCCTAACACTTCTATTATCTTCAACGTTCATAGGTATTTCATTTTCTCCATTCCCAATATGCCCATTATGATCAGCCATATTTAATTCAGTTTCAGATTCCGGGATACTAGAGGAGGAACTAGATTTTGCCTCTTCTTCTCTAAACTCCCTAAATTTTCTCCTTAGTTTCCTAAGTCTTCTCTCAATTTTAGGTTCAAAAGGCACTAATGGTTCAGTTCTTTTATGCATGCAATGTAGAAAACAATAAAAAAATAATCAATGCAAACAGTCAGATTCAGATTCAGAAGTTGCACAGCAGAAAATTTTCAGTAGGTCGCGACAAAAGAGTATGTTAGTCGCGACTCAAAATGACAGAGAGCAGCAGTCGCGCCGAGAAGGTTTAACTGTCGCGACTGGTTTTCGCAGAGAGCAGCCAAATATCACAGATAGCAATTAGTCGCGACTTTAAGTATTGTAGGTCGTGACTCAAAATGACAGAGAGTAACTGTTGCGACTCAGGTCAGGTAAGGTCGCGACTTAAAGTCACAGAGACCGATTCTGCAAAAAAGTCAGAAAAAGAATGCAGTATGAAATGCAAGTTGAAAAATACTAAAAACTAAAATGCAATGAAAAACAATGAAAATGACTCAGGTAGGCAGTAGAATTGATAAACAACTACTAGGGAACCAATTACTTGGCTCCCCGACAATGGCGCCATTGACGAGAGCTTCGGATTGTCGCGGTCTGAGCCATCAAAATTAAGTGAATTGCACCCTAGTAATGTAGTATAAGGCACAACCCTATCGTTCTTCTCAAGGAGCCTTTCTAAAGGAATCCTAGCAAATTGGATGTCAAATTCAACGGTAGACCTGAGTAAAGAGTAAATGGTTTTGTTGTTTTATGGGTGCAGTAAAATAAAGATGCAGTAAAATAGATGTTTTTGTGTTTTTGTTTAAGATGGAAGATGGTTGGTTTGTGAAAGTAGTATATGATGATAGGCTCTTGATGATGAAAAATATGTATCCTTGCTCTCAATGTATATGGAGTTTCGAAATCACTAAGTCTTGAATAGAACCTCAATCAATCGATTGAGTCCAGAACCCTAATATTCTTTAAACTCCTTTGATCAAAGCTAGTTTAAAGACTATTATTGAACTGCTAAGGATCACTTAGTGTGTAATTTAAAACAGATGGAAGAATGCCCTCGAATGAGCGTCGAATGACTAACCCTAAAATTCAAGCAATTGAATCAATTAGCAACGATCGTTGACAACCGTTCAACTTGTTGGAAATTATGCCCTAGGGGCCAATCATTGTATCGGGTTATCACATTATTTGCATGTTTACTGTGATGACCATCCTTGGATAACTCATGATCTTATCCTAAATGTCCCTGGTCGGTCATCTATGTGGGAGCATAGATGAAATAAGACCAGTATGACTTTGAAGATATATAGAGATATAAATCAAAGTCATAGGCACATGTAAGAGTACAGGGTGCTGGACCGACCCATCATGAGAGAGCTGCATGGGTCAAGTCATAAGCTTCTCTCATATACAAGCCATGTCACTATGCCCTTTGACTGAGATCATCATGGATTCCTACATGATGAACGCTCAGCTTTGACCTAGTCAAAAGTCACTTTTGACCGAGTGATCATAAAGGCTATGTTCGGGCTTAGTAGTTTTTCATGCGGAGGAATGCGAATGGTCAAGATGGAATTTGTCCCTCACATTCCTAGAGAGATATTACTGGGCCCCTCGATGAGTGAGTCTGAGAAATGTATGGCCATACTAGAATGGAAGGGTAGTTCCATTTCTATATTCAGACTACTCAGGGATCGAGAAAGTAACGGTCAGGAACAGGAGGATGACGTTCTCCATGCCTCATCCTTGACCGAAATATCGTGTGACAAAAGGGACGTGATATGGTTGTATGAAAGGTTACATCGTTTAACGATCCTCATATGTTTTGGGTAATCGTAATGACTTGCTAGAGACCGCTTACGACTTATGGGTCAGTATAGTAACTGGCCCACTACCAACTTCATATGGGCCTACAGGATCGCACACAAAACAGCCCAATACGAGCTATGATGTCCAGATTCATTGAATCTAAGAGATGTCTATATTCAATGAATAATCTAGGGTGGATATATATTTTATATATATATAAATTTGTGTATATATATATTATATATAATATAAGAGATATTTGTAAGATTTAATTTATAAGGATAAATTAAATCTCTATCACTTTTGAATTTGAATTTAAATGGATATGATCTATTTGAATTTGAAATTCAAATTGATCAGATATCTCAAATTTGGTTTATGAGAATAAATCAAATATAATTCTGTCTTATCTTTATTTTAAATTAAATAAATAGGTGAATTAAATCTGTGGGACGGATTTAATATAAACCATATTTATTTAATTAGTTTCTTATTAAATTATGCAATATATGATATTGTATTAATTCATAATTAATATAAGATTAATTCTGAAGCTCGTCCCTATTAGAAGCCCGATAGCTTCCTATATATTTGACATTAGGAGCTAGGGTTCCACACACAATACATCTCTACACACACATTCAGACGTGAGAAAAGGGGGCAGGGAGAGTACAAAAGGTTTGCAGACAAGAAACTGCCGAAATAGAGACTGAGGACGGAATCTCTAGAAAGCCCTAGAGGGACAAGAGGCGCTAGCACGTCATTCGCCATTGGAACGCTGTTCGTGTGGATACCGGTAGAGGAAGCCGATCTGAGCTGTCGACTTCTTGTGATCAAACCAGACACGAAGACAGGTCGCGACCAGAACACGCTGAGGTCGCGGCCATACGAGCATCTGAACGTCAGAAATCCAAAAAGAAGAGGCAGGTCGCGACTTGAAGCTGACGAGGTCGCGACTACAAACTCCAGAGACGTCAGGTCACGACTAGAAGTTGAGGAGGTCGCGACTGAAAATTCCAGAGGCGAGGAGTCGCGACTAGTGGACACTGAGGTCGCGACCAAAGTTTGAAACCGAAGGTAACACTTCTTTCTCCTTGACTTAAACACATTCGGTAGATCCTGGCTGGGAATGGAAAAAATTTTAAAGTTAATTTCCGCTGCGTGTCTTCCAATTCCCTGAAAATATAAACAAAATTAGTCAAGACAAAAAACATATTAAACGTCCCTTAAAAATAAGTAAATGAAAATGTGTTTACCTCTAAAATTTGGCTGGGTGTAGGAAATCCCATCATCATCATGGCCAACTGGAGCCTGGAATCCAGAAGCTCTTGGACTCTAGCATCTATAAGCTCTTGGACTCTGGCATCCATATCATAGCGCATCTTTGCCAACTCCATTTGATGCTCTACTTTAAGTTCATCTACAACCTTTTGCAACTCATCTTGAAGCATGTATGTGGAGGGTGTGCTTCTTCTTCGAGATGCGGAGCTAAAAAAGTCTTTGCGTATGACTCCTTAGGGGGGCCCTCTCACTTGACCTGGGTGGTCAGAGGTCCCAATAGCTGTCTCCAAGATGTCCATTGCTTTTTTAGGAATGAAATACCCTTGGGATTCCTGTTGCTCTAGTGCATCCTACAACATATACAAGTTACCAAGTTAAAATAACTGAAGAGAAAGTAATAACGTATAAATTCTTAGTATTTAAATTAGTTACTTACAATCCACTCAACAACTGTAGCAACCTCTAGAGTGAAATAGTGTCCCTTCTTCACCCTCGCAACCTTCTATTTTTGTTGGCAAGATGGACGCTGGATGCTGATGGATGAAGAAGAGTATGAGGTAGTAGGTTTTGATGTAGTTTCCTCCAACTGCTATTGTATCATTTTTCTCTCAAGGACACTATAACCCCCTCGACACATATAGTAGTGGTACACATTCTTCTTGGCTATTTCTTGATTTCTCTTACAAATAGCCTACGAAAATAGAACAAAGTTATATTAGTTTATTAAAATGTACATTCATTACTAACTAAGTTAATTAAAATATAAGTTGATTAAAACCTTATAAGTAGCCTCTTCCCGCCATTGACGAAACAATGTCCAAGCTTCACTAACATTTGGGTATATGTCCTTCAGATGCTCCCCCACCGTTTATCTCATTATTTTAAAATGCAATGCTTCATGCTTTCAGTGGAGGGAAAGTCAAAATTTTGCTATGTGGAAGTACAGAAAATATATAAGATGAAGCTGCAATAAGGGATAAAAATCATGAATAACTAAAGTAGATAGGTGGAACACAGAATTAGAAATGTACTCAAATGTCCTCCCAAATCATATCATTGTCTTTATAGTCGATCGACTTCTAGTTAGGGTATACAATGCTAATCTTAGCACGTATTATATTGCCGACATAGCTGTTAAACGTTGGCCCATTTTGACCTGTTGCCTTCATGTCAGCATCAAACTCAACCGGCAACGTCATGGGATTGCCCTGTCTATCCTAAAGACCTATTTCATAAGGGCTGGGCCTTTTCCTCTTTTCTTCCCAGATTAACCAAAACCTGAACTTGAACCGTCCATGCTCTATTTAAAAATTAATAAATAAAGTTAAGAATATGATACAACTAACCATCCAAAATAGTGAACTAATCTCCCAAATTATAACTTGATTGGGCCACTTGTTTAGAAATTAAGAATCTCAAAATAGCACAATATACTCTACTCTTTAACCTCAATGGCCCAATAACATACACAAACATATATTTGTCTTTGTTATATCCATAAGTCAACTATCAAACTATCATTTTAACTATCTATTATGTTATATATAATCACCTAATCATCCAAATCCTCTTATGTCCCACAATCTTAAGTCCTAAAAATCACATTTAAGATTAACCAAGATTTAGTTCTCCCATGGCTCAGCGTACTATCCAAATAAAGGAAGAGAGCAAATTCATAACTTGAGCTCTACTATCCTAAAGCCTCATTTTGGAGTTTTTCAACACCTATTACAATAGTTCAAACATTTAGGAATATCAACGAACAAAGCTCCATTTAGGTTTTTTAGAAACCAAACACCCAAAACTCCATAACCGCAACATTTATATATTTTACTAACTCATTTAGTCTCTTTTAGTTTTAATCACAATAAAGAACCAGACTACAAAATAATGAAGTACTTAGACGATGACTTACAGCTTTGAAGATGAGAATGACGATAGAGGGAGTTAATATCGACGAAGGTAGTAAATGACGAAGGAATCACCAAAAACAGTTGGAAAATGATGGAAAATGCCTTTTGTCCAAGTCTGTGTGGTGGGGCAGAGACCGAGACCACAAGCAGCTGTGTGAAAAGTAAATCTGTAGCTCACCACGGATTAGGTTTAGTAAATTTTTGTGGCTTTTTACGGTGTTTTTTATTAAAAACCACCATTAAAGATACTTGTAACAGCGGTTGTTAATAAAATCGCAGTCAAAAGTCTGACATTTACCAAATATGAAGACTTTGTATGGCCATTTTATTAAAACCGCTGTTAAAAGTATCTGTAACGGCAATTTTTTTATAAAAACTGTCATAAAAGCATTGATCATATACTATTTGAAGATAACATATAATATCCAATAAATTATACACGAAGCTAGTATGCCAACGGTATTTAGTTATTTGTTACATTATCAATTTATTGGGTAAATTAGACTTCTTGATTAATTTTTTTCTCAAAATATGTGTACTTTCAATTTCTTTTAAAGTACTCATTGCTGAACATGCATAAACAAGGTAAAATTGATGTATTTATGTCTTGAGTTTTGAACAACCTATATGACATCATTTTCAACTATACAAAATTTTGGGTGAGTTGAGTTAGGATGATACCAAACTTGGTACAATATAATAATAGTTTTATTCTTAAAAAAATGTGTACATAAAATATCCTCCCTTAGACTCCTCAGAGTACACTTACGGAAGCGATATTAGCTTGATTATATCTTAACTTAAGCCCAAAAATTAAAATTTTACTCTTAAGTTCCTTATTCTGAACCTTTACTTTGAGAACTAATTTATCTCATTCTACACATCCAAATAAGGCTTATTACCTATCCACGGAATGCCCCAGATGTGTACAACTAGCTCACCAAATTTCGTGGCCAAATTCTTTCATTTACTAGGTCAAACTGAGGTCAGTACACTGCTACCTCAAGACCTACGAATTTCTCTTTTAATTCTTCATCCACAAATTGAACATGCCAAATAATATTTATTATTAAATAATAAAATGTCATACAACAGAACATATACAAAATTCTCATATTTCTATTACATCTTTTCGTGCCCGAACTTCGGCAGTATAACCGCTAGGCTTCATCTGTACCAAGAACTGAACCGTACTGATTCGGTAATTTCCTCATGAGAACTACCATTCTACGTAAGTACCCAGGAAAGACTGGAAGAACCGGCTAGGTCCACTCACTTACAACCTCCTTAGACAGCACCTACGCACACAGTACTTATCATATTCTGATGTTCAGTCTTAAATTCGGCAGCATAACGGTGTCTCTCAAAATTCTTAAAATCCACTTCAACATAATCTCCCTGTAATGGGTTAGATATGGGGAATGAGATTCGGGGGAATCTCAGTAGTAAATAATCATAACAATATATGTAATGCAGTGTGGTAGTGCTTGCTTGTGATTGTGTACAGATAAGTATACTGCATGCTTCCATACTCAATAACATATGATCATAGCATTGCAGTAGAGCTTCAGACATAACATATAAGACAACAATCCAACCAAACAATAGCACATCAAATCACAAAGTCATTACATAAAAGCTAGGATTAGTTACTACCTCAAAAGCCTAGCAGAACTCTAGAATCTCTATACTGCTTCCAGCTCCGCCAGAACTTCCTTTCTTTCTTTCTTTCTCCTTCTCTCTCTTCTTTCTCTCTCTTTCTCTTGCAAAATCGTGGGATGAATGAAAATGGGAGGGGGAGGGGTATTTATAGCTTTCATGGATGGCATTCTTGTAATTTTCAAGACCTCTGAACATGTGGCCACCGATTTTCCTGGAATTTTCTATTTTCTTTTATTCCTTTTACTGCATCATCAAGGGACACCTCAGGGGACACCTCATCAGTCACATTTCTCACATGGCCAAGAAACCTTCTGGAAGCTTTCCAGTCCAGTCCAGTACCGATCTGGTCCGATTTCCCACAAACTAGATTCAACGGCTAAGATTGTGCCACGTGTCCTTAACTTTTCTTCTCCCTCTAGACCAGTGCCATATGGCACCTGGAAGGGACCTTTCACGCCATCCCATGACCTCCAGATAAGTCCCAAACTTTATCTGATCACCACCTCGGTTATCGTGCCAACCAAGTAACTTTACTTTACTGAAAAGTCACTAAATCATTATTTTAATGTCACTTTTTTTCACATTTATACTGGGCTACATTTTTGGGCCTGGGAATATCATCTTGGGTCTCTAATCTAGCCCAAGTACTATGATGGCCAGATTCCCAAGAAACACCCCTTGACAAATTACCAAAATGCCCTTAGTCTCTCTTTCTTTACTTTAATGAGTCTAGGGGCATTATTGTCTTTTCACATCTTACTAGAGTACTCTCTGACTCTGATCAACTATCCAGATACCCTGTCTGGACTGACTAACCTTATCCAAATGACCAAAATACCCTTTACTCATTCTTCAATTATTCTATAACATAAGGGCATTTTCGTCATTTTGCACCTTTTTCCCGGACACCGGCCCCTCATACCACTGAACTGATATTATGGGCCTGGGCCTTCCCTGGTGTCACTATGGGTCTTAAAAATACTGTATGGCCTCTGGCCACAGTCCGATCATCTCTATTTGGACTGTTTTTCCTTTACCGATTATAACTGTAAATTCCCATCTTCGAAAATTTTTACAGAAAAATCGGGACCTCAAATCAAAATTATGTGTTACGTCATTCAACCCGGAATCCTTTTCTCTATCTCCCGGTATTTGCAGATATTTAATCTGGACCGGGCTATTTTTGCCTGAAAGTACGCTCCCGCGCACACTTTTCAAAAATGATCATTTTACCCTTGGTCACATTTCTAATTCTTTCATACCCATAGAGACCTCATATGCATATTTCACAGTTCAGTGAAATGATCAGCATAATTTTCTCTATTTTCTGACAAAATATGGTACTCATCGGTTACCAGCCTAATCTTTCCCATAATTACACTTTTGCCCACTTAAGTTCTAGAAATTCTCTTTCAATAACTAATCCCTTAAACTCTTTGGGAGTCATCGTTACTTGAAAGGCTTGACAACCCGCCCATATCAAGTTATCTTGCACAGGAGCAAGCCCATATCAAGCTACCTGCAGAATTCCTAGGCTTAAGACTTAGGATATTCCTCACATTTCTCATTTTGAACCTAGGTGAACTGTCCCGATCTTGTAGGTTAAAGACTTAGCTCATCTTTAAATCCTGAAGGACTTAGCTCATCCCTCGGATTCCTACAAAATACAGGTAATGAAACATCCTCCGTTAGACTCCTCAGAGTACACTACAGAAGCGATATTAGCTTGATTATATCTTAACTTAAGCCCAGAAATTTAAAATTTTACTCTTAAGTTCCTTATTCTGAACCTTTACTTTGAAAACTAATTTATCTCGTTCTACACATCCAAATGAGGCTTATTACCTATCCACGTAATGCCCCAGATGTGTGCCACTGGCTCACCAAATTTCGTGGCCAAATTCTTTCATTTACTAGGTCAAACTGAGGTCAGAACACTGCTACCTCAAGACCTGCGAATTTCTCTTTTAATTCGTCATCCACAAATTGAACATGCCAAATAATATTTATCAATGAATAACAAAGTGTCATACAACAAAGCATATACAAAATTCTCATATTTCTATTACATCTTTTCGTGCCCGAACTTCGGCAGTATAACCGCTAGGTTTCATTTGTACAAAGAACTGAACCGTACTGATTCGGTAATTCCCTCATGAGAACTACCATTCTACGTAAGTACCCAGGAAATACTGGAAGAACCGGCTAGGTCCACTCACTTCCAGCCTCCTTAGACAGCACCTACGTACACAGTACTTATCATATTCTGATGTTCAGTCTTAAATTCGGCAGCATAACGGTGTCTCTCAAAATTCTTAAGATTCACTTCAACATAATCTCCCTGTAATGGGTTAGACATGGGGAATGAGATTCGGGGGAATCTCAGTAATAATAATCATAACAATATATGTAATGCAGAGTGACAGTGCTTGCTTGTGATTGTGTACAGATAAGTATGCTGCATGCTTCCATACTCAATAACATATGATCATAGCATTGCAGTAGAGCTTCAGACATAACATATAAGACAACAATCCAACCAAACAATAGCACATCAAATCACAAAGTCATTACATAAAAGCTAGGATTAGTTACTACCTCAAAAGCTTAGCAGAACTCTAGAATCTCTATACTGCTTCCAGCTCCGCCAGAACTTCCTTTCTTTCTTTCTTTCTTTCTCCTTCTCTCTCTTCTTTCTCTCTCTTTCTCTTGCAAAACCATGGGATGAATGAAAATGGGAGGGGGAGGGGGTATTTATAGCTTTGATGGATGGCATTTCCGTAATTTCCAAGCCCTCTGAACATATGGCCCTGATTTTTTCTGGAATTTCCTATTTTCTTTTATTCCTTTTTACTGCATCATCAGGGACACCTCATGGGACATCTCAGGGGACACCTAATCAGTCACATGTCACACATGGCAAAATTGAGAGCCAAGAAGCCTTCTGGAAGCTTTCCAGTCTAATCCGATACAGGTCTGGCCCGATTTCCCACAAACCGGACTTAACGGCTAAGATTGTGCCACGTGTCCTTAACTTTTCTTCTCCCTCTAGACCAGTGCCATATGGCACCTGGAAGGGACCTTTCACGCCATCCTATGACCTCCAGATAAGTCCCGGACTTTATCTGATCACCTCCTCGGTTATCGTGCCAACCGAGTAACTTTACTTTACTGAAAAGTCACTAAATCATTATTTTAATGCCACTTTTTCTCACATTTATATTGGGCTACGTTTTTGGGCTTGAGAATATCATTTTGGGTCTCTGATCCAGCCCAAGTACTCTGACGACCCGATTCCCAAGAAACATCCCTTGGCAAACTACCAAAATGCCCTTAGTCTCTCTTTCTTTACTTTCCTAGGTCTAGGGGCATTATTGTCTTTTCACATCTTACCAGAGTACTCTTTGACCCTGGTCAACTATCCAGATACCCTATCTGGACTGACTAACCTTATCCAAATGACCAAAATACCCTTTACTCATTCTTCAGCTATTCTATAACATAAGGGCATTTTCGTTATTTTGCACCTTTTTCCCGGACACCGGCCCCTCATACCACTGAACTGCTATTATGGGCCTGGGTCTTCCCTGGTGTCACTATGGGTCTTGAAAACACTGTATGTCCTCTGGCCACAGTCCGATCATCTCTATTTGGACTGCTTTTCCTTTACTGAAAAATTTGGACCTCAAATCAAAATTCTGTGTTGCGTCATTCAACCCGGAATCATTTTCTCTATCTCCCGGTATTTTCATAAATTTTATCCGGACCGGGCTATTTTTGCCTGAAAGTATGCTCCCGTGCATACTTTCCAAAAATGACCATTTTACCCTTGATCATATTTCTAATTCTTTCATATACATAGAGACCTCATATGCACATTTCACAGTTCAGTGAAATGATCAGCATAATTTTCTCTATTTTCTGGCAAAATATGGTACTCATCGGCTACCAGCCCGATATTTCCCATAATTATGATTATGCCCCTGCATTCTCTTTCTGGCCTCGTTACTCATCTTCTCATCCTTCATCTTAAGTTCTAGAAATTCTCTTTCAATAATTCATCCCTTAAACTCTTCGGAAGTCATTTCGTTAATTGAAAGGCTTGACAACCCGCCCATATCAGGTTATCTTGCACAGGAGCCAGCCCATATCAAGCTACCTGCAGAATTCCTAGGCTTAAGACTTAGGATGTTCCTCACATTCCTCATTTTGAACCTAGGTTAACTGTCCCGATTCTGTAGGTTAAAGACTTAACTCATCTTTAAATCCTAAAGGACTTAGCTCATCCCTCGGATTCCTACAAAATAAAGGTAAGTAATCTGCCCATATCAGATTACTACCCTGGGACTACGGGTTTAACAGCCTGCCCATATCAGACTACTTCCCAATTCTCCTAGACCAAAAATCGGGATATTACAGTACACAATTGATCATAACAATAATAACTGACTTTAGAAAATATTCTAGCTATATAGTCTGACTATTCCTTACAAAATATTGTAATAGACTATTCTTTACATTTCGTAAGAAATCCCATCCCATCAATCAGATGTGAAGCCTTTTAATCAGATGATGAAGCAGAGTCATTTGAGTTTTAGGAGTCATATAGGACATCTGAAGGGTGGTGGAAGCGCCGATGGTTATGTTGGCGGCAGAGATCATAACGGAGACAATCGAACCTTTCTTGCAGGTTCTCTACCTGTAGGGAGAGCTTTTTAATTGAGTTCTCCAAGTTATCCATTATGTTTATCAATTCTTCTAGACGTTTGAGGATGTCTGGAAATGGCGAAGTAGGGTCTAGGAAAGGATGTTTATCCTCAAAATTATCCGATTTTTTCTATGAACAAGAAGGAGAAGAACCTGAAGAGGACGCTATTTTAAGAAAGCTAAAAAGAGAGTAAGGCAAAGATAATACAAAAGGCAACGGATTGAGGAAAAGTAAGTGGAACAAAAAGTACAATGGAATGGCATTTAAGATTGAGGAAAAGACAGTTCGTAAAAGGTATCTATTTGCCTTCCCTCATGATAGCTAGAAACGTTAGGAACCGAAGAGACAAGAGATGTACACTTTCTTTCTGCAAATAGGGCACGAAGGTGAGAAGGCAGAACGATTGACTTATAACGGCAATTTTTATAAAAACTGCCGTTATAAGTTCTCGGTGTCACTTTTAAATGCGGATTTATTTAAGAATATGCCATTGCCTTTTTTTTAACCGCGTTTTTTACTTTTAACTACTGTGTCACTGTTTGATTCCAAGCCAAGTCCTTACTCCAAGAAGTACGTACGAAATCATTTAACTCCTCATGTATTACCGATGGTGCAAAAACCAAAACGACCTCTCTCCCCTACTAGTGTCTAGCTCCATGTGCAGCTTCAGTAAAAGAGGGGTATGGTCAGATTCATACTTTGGTAAGTGAACAATCTTGGGCTCCGTACACCGTTCCCTTCATTGATTATTTATTACAGCCAGATCTAGTCGACTGAAACAACCACTATTACTCTATGTTAACTGTGGGCCGTAGAATTCCAGATCCGACAATCCGAAATCCTCAACCCAACTACAAAAACAGGCGTCCACTCCCACACTTCTTACAGCACGAGAAACACGTTCGGAAGCCCTTAAAGTCGCATTGAAACTCCCATGATACACCAGGGCGTATTAACATTCTCACCAAGACTTCGTAATGCGTCCCAAAGAACTCGTCGCTAAGCAAAGTTAGGTTTACCATACAAAACCGTTAAACAAGCTTCATTCGGCGCCCCTTCATTCATAACCCCATGCATCAGTTGATCAATCTACGTATAGTAACGTGAAAAGTCTTTGTCCCAAAAACAACAGATCCCAATGCTAAACCCGTGAGTGTCTAAAAACTCAAAATTCTGGAACATCAGGCGTCAAGTTAACTTGCTGACATGTTCACTCTTCTGACGAGTTTCCAGAAGGGCAATAAACTTCAGCTCATGTCTTTTCTTCAAATCCTCAAGGTGTCTAGGTAAACTGCAACTACCTTCTCTGCAATTCCAAACTACACAAACCATTAATACAAAACTGAAGTTAAAATAAAGCACAACTAACTGTAATAAGCACTTCATTTCTTCATGTGAAGACTCGCCCAACTCTGGTTCTTCCGACTGCTGTGGCATTAACACCAATGGGTTGTCATGCAGCATCACTGGTGTTAATATTTTGTCTCCTGGATCCACAGGAAAGTTACCATCCTGTCGTTTTAGTTCTGAAATGATTGTGGGTCCCATGCCCACATTCATCCGGACTATAGCTTGCCCTAGCCCTTCACCCATAACTGTTTGGTGCTCCAAGGACGGTGTGTTGTTGCTCATATCCATCCCATTTCCTCCTATACCTACTTCAGACTTCTTCAATAAATAAAACTCCATCGGCCCAGCGAGATAGGTGCAACATCCTCCCTCACCGAACGTTTGACCTCCGACGTAGAACACTTGACGTTCTCCATGTTACCGTTAATGCGTTGTCCGACCACCCCAGACGACGCTGCGACCTTAACTGGACAATGATCACGATCATGACCATACCAACTATACGAAAAACAAATCAAGTGGATGCCCTCGTATTCAACCTTCCTCTCCTTTCCATTCACAAGGATTAAGGGAAGTAGAGGCTTGTCGAGATCAAGTTCTACATAAATTCTCGTGAATCTACCTTTAACGCAAGATAGCATAGTCGTATCCACCCTCAACACGTTCCCAATATGACTACCTAGCACATGGAGTATCCCTTCATCGTAGTAATCCATTGGTAACCTCGAGATTCGCACCCATGCAGCCATCTTTTTATAACTTCTGAATCGGCCTCAAAGTCCTCCTTCCATGGTTGAACCGCTAACTAGTGATCTATGATCAGCCAAGGACCCTCCGTTAATGCAAACTCATAATCAGCCTTTCTCTTAAATTTGACCAAGAAAAAGCCAGAGCCGATGTCAATAAGTTCGCATTGGCTTTCCTGGAGACCCCAAATTTGTCTCGGCATTAGGAACAGGTAGTCCTCTCGGATCATCCGACCTAGGAGTCGGACAATCAATGTTTTCCTCCACTTTTTAACAAGCCTCCTTTTCTCCTCCAGTGGGATGATCACATTTGGTCCTTTCACAGTGTTCTCTACCTTGATCCTTTCCTTCCACTTATCATTAACCACCAGTCCTCTTCAGGGGCATCGTCCTCATCATCTTCCTCAGAGTGGTCGATATTCTTGATAGATTCTTTATAAGATTTCTCCTCTTTCACTCCAGAGGGTGCAGTTTCAGACTTCTTAACCCCTTGCTCCTCTTCCATCCAGTCCTCCTCCCTCGGAACCAGAGACTGTGTAGCCGTAAAACCTTCCCTATCTTGCCTAACCTTTTCCTACTACGGTCCAACTCATCAACTTCCTCGCAGTTGGCGGTGGTGCTCCCTTCCCTTCCCTGGCGGTGTCTACCATCCCTTTAACTAATACAAGTCTTGATGTTCAAATAATATTAACGTAATCACGTGCCCCGTTTGGAAATGTTACTTAAAGAAACTACTACTAACTAATAAGTTTCATAATTAAATATTTAAATATAAATATGTTAATATTTATCTATAATCTTATATTGAATTCAAAAATAACCAACAAATTATCTTTCATCTTAGTTTCATAAAAAATCTATAATGTATAACTATTAATAATTATGTACAAGCACTTGCAAGAAAATAATTATGCAATAAAACTATGCTTATATAATAAAAAATAGAAAGAAAAGCATCCCAGCAATTGAGACTCCATCACCTTGAAAGTAAAAGGGAAAAAGAAAACTTTAACCACTTTTCCAATGCTTAGTTGATGTGGTGATGCTTAAAATTTGGCATTCCAAATTAACTATTTTTTATTAACAAATATTTAGTATTCAATATTACAGAAATATCTAAAGTCCAATATTATTTGGCCCAAATAGGAGTAGACGTTTGAACATAAGTTTTTTATTGCAAAATTCGAATCAATTTTTTTCCATCAACTATCTCAGGAATTTATTAGTATATACTCCCTACGATCTTAAATATGAGAGCTAATTAATAAGTCTACTTTGATCCTAAATATAAAATCTCAATCTACTTTGTCTCCTAAAATTATAGTTTTTCTAACAAAGTATCCATATATGATTATATATGTTAAGAGAGCTTATATTAAAGGAAGTTCAAATATACATAATTAAAGGAGATATTTTTGAAAAACCAACATGCAATCATTACAAATAATTAATTTAACTAAATTTTTTAATTTATCTAAATTAATTAAATATATGATATAATAAGGACCGGAGGTAGTGTTTTATTGTCAAATCAAATCATTATTTATTCGTCAATATTCTAGTAGTCAACTAATGAAGCGAGGAGTTGAATTAGGATCAACTCCATGAACAATACTTAAGAGCTAGGACATTATTGACTTGAATTTTTTCTTTATAAATTAATTGAACTCATTCAATGAAAATTGTTTCTAAAGATTACTGAATTCATGAACTACTTAAGGTATTAAAAAAATAAGGCATTAGTTAGTTGGGATATTTTAGTTGCCTAAATTATAAATCACTCTTTGATTCATTAGATTCTTTTTCTTCTAAAATATCTAATAAATATTTAATATAGTAATAAAACAACGAAAGTTATAACTTATGAAATAAAATTGCAAAAATTTAAAACAAAACACTAAAATATTAAGACTTTATTAAAAAGATTAGAAATTAAGACACATAAATAATTTTACATTGTAACACTAAAGAAAAGTTATTTTAGCAGCGGTCAGTTTCTAGGGTTTCATAAGAATTGCTAGAAATTATAGCAGTTATGGGACAAACCCCTAGAAATTTTGATTCCTTTGACCATGTTTCTAACAATTCAACAACAACTGCTAGAAACACCGTTAGAGAATGTGGAAGGTCAATATAATTTCTAGCAGTTCTGCCAATCACTAAAGAGTTCATGAATATTTCTAGCGGTGTTCTAGCGATTTTGACACGTGACAAGGCCAATGATTGACATTTCTAGCTATTTTGACATGTTAATGTTTGACATTTTTAGCGGTTTAGGGGACAACTACTAAAAATGTTGCAAGAAATTTCTAGCAGTTATCCCTTGAACCGCTAGAAATATCAATGATTATTAAGGATCAAGACACATAGCAAGAGACGGTTCACCTAGCGTTGCATTTTCTAGCAGTTTTGGGCAAAACTACTAGAAAATACAACCTTATAAATAAACAATGCCGCCTCCATTTTCACACTTTTAGCGAGTTACGAGGCAGAGTCTGCCAAATTCTCTACACACATCAGATCTAAATCTAGATCTACAGAGTACTCTATATTTCAAGGTAAGAATTTAAATTTAACTCTAAAACTTTTCTAATGTTATTTTTTATTTTATCTATTGTATTTTTGAAATTATTATTTGATATCATTTTATTCATTTATTTATTGTATTTTTAAATTATTATTTGATATTATTTTATTTATTTATTGTATCAGGATGAGTCAACAACCCTGGAAGGAGTTGGTTGACCTTGATACACCTACTGAGGATCCTTTTTCTACGGCCGGTACTTCTAGGTGTACTAGTCATAGGCTAGATATCATTATCGACGACTACGATCTCAGTGAGGATGAGATTTTAGACTTCATGGCAAATGTTATAGCTCTTAATCATGATCAACATGCCCAGGAGGAGGAGGTGGAGGATCATACCTGAGGTATGAGCAACCCTAAGAGGAAGAGGAGGATCAGCAGGCTTAGAATGAGCTACGTTATGCTCCAAGGAATCAAGCCAGCTTCAATGTGGAGTTTGAAAGTAATTATTTTATTTATACAAAAAAGTTTTTATATTTAATTCATATGTAATTAAATTTCAAATTACATGTTGTAGACTCACTACAAAAAAAATTAGTTTTAGTGACGACTTTTCAGCGGCGACAAAAATAGTCGCCGCTAAAAATGGACTTTCAGCTGCGACTATTCTTGTCGCTGCTGAAAGTGAGTCTGAGAAATGTATGGCCATACTATAATGGAAAGGTAATTCCATTTATATGTTAGACTACTCAGGGATCGAGAAAGTAACGGTCAGGAATAGGAGGATGACGTTCTCCATGCCTCATCCATTACCAAAATATCGTGTGACAAAAGGGACGTGATATGGTTGTATGAAAGGTTACATCGTTTATCGATCCTCATATGATTTGGGTAGTCGTAATGTCTTGCTAGAGACCGCTTACGACTTGTGGGTCAGTATAGTAACTGGCCCACTACCAACTTCATATGGGCCTACAGGGTCATACACAAAATAGCCCAACACGAGCTGTGATGTCCAGATTCGTTGAATCTAAGACATGTCCAGATTCAGTGAATAATCTAGGGTGGATATACATATTTTATATATATAAATTCGTATATATATTATATATAATATAAGAGATATTTACAGGATTTAATTTATACTCTATCACTTTTGAATTTGAATTTAAATTGATATAATCTATTTGAATTTGAAATTTAAATTGATATGATTTGATTTATAAGAATAAATCAAATATAATTCTGTGTTATCTTTATTTTAAATTAAATTAATAGGTGAATTAAATCTGTGGGACGGATTTAATATAAACCATATTTATTTAATTCGTTTCTTATCAAATTATGCAATATATGATATTGTATTAATTTCAGAATTAATATAAGATTAATTCTAAAATCCAACTTAGTCAGAAAATCGATAACATCCTATATATTTGACATTAGGGGCTAGGGTTTTTGACGAGAAAGTGAAGAAGAAGGTGCAAAAGGTTTACAGATAAGAAACAGCCAAAATAGAGACGGTGAGGACGGATTCTTGAGAAAGCCCTAAAGGGACAAGAGGCGCTAGCACGTGGTTCGTGGTTGGAACGCTGTTCGTGTGGATACTGATAGAGGAAGCCGATTTGAGTCATCGACTTCTTGCGATCGAAAAGAGAGCACCAGGTACAACTACAAGTCGCAACGAGTAGACACTAAGGTCGCGACCAAATAGACATCTGAACATCAGAAAATTGAAAATAGGCTTCCAATCGCGACTAGAAGCTGAGGAAGGCGCGACTGAAAACTCCAGGGACTTCCCATCGTGATGAGAAGCCGAGGACGTCATGACTGACAACTCCAGAGACGACAAGTGGACACTGAGGTCGCAACCATAATTTGAATACCGAAGGTAACACTTCTTACTCCTTGACTTAAACACACTCGGCAGATCCGGGCAGGGAATGGAAAAATTTTTAAAGTTAATTCTGCTGCGTATCTTCCAATTCCCTTCAAGAAGGAGATGTGTGTGTGTGAGATCAGGAGAAAAATGGGACGTAAAATACATACATACATTCTTAATTACTGTTACATATGCCTTCTATTGCTGCATTTCATATTTTGGGGTTAAGAGAAAGGAAGAGAAAATCATAAAATGAGTATTTTCGGGGCTTAAAAAATTATGAAAGAGTTTATTTTTCTAAAAGAAACCCAAATAATTTAATAGTTATTTTTCGAGAATTAAATGCCTATTTTCTTAGAAAATTTAAGAAAAATAGTTAGAAGTAATCATTTGCTCAGAGAATTTTGCAAAAACTCTCCAATAAGTTGAAGAAGTTATTGGGGGAAAAATATCGTTATTTTATTAAGTGGATTATTTTCTAAAAATTATATGCTAAAAGTAATACTTTCAGCGACGACATTTGAAAGATGAGTTGTCGCCGCTGAAATATTACTTTCAGCGGCGACATTTTATTGTCGCCGCTGAAGGTCAATTTATCTACTAAAACAAACCACGTCTTCAGCCCTAGCCGTTCTTCGCTTCTTCACTTTACTCTTTTCTTCTTCCGTTCTCTGCTTCTCTCTTCACTTTACTCTTCTCTTCTTCTTCTTCCGTTCTTCGCTTCTTCAGCCTTAGCCGCATCGGCGTTGCTCACAAGCTTTAATTGTCAGTTTCTCCTGCGTCGCTCATGAACTCTGATTTATCTACCCCGCCTCGTCTGCTAAAATCAACGCCAAAGTAAGACCTCTTTATCTCCCAAATTGATTTATCTGCCCCGCCTTGTTCTGTACTTTATGGGTTACTATCTCATCTCCATCATTAACTCCAAAGCGTGCTTCAGTTATCACTTCTATGACCGCTTTAATTATTTAATTTACCATATATTAATTGCTGTAATTCTGAGCCTGGAATGCTTCCCCAATGCAAGTTGATAGGATCTATTCTGACCGAATTAATTGTACTCTTTTTAGTAACATTCTATTTTTTATAGCTACCTCTGTTCTGCTTCTGATGGATAGGATCTGTTCTTTTTCATTTCTGTTTACTTGACTCACTTTCTGTTGTTTTCATGCAACTTGATAAAGAATAGAATGAGATTGGGAAAAGGGAAAGGGAAAGGGGAGAAAGACAAATATAATGTAAATGGAGAAAGAGAGCATCTTTGAGTTCAGTAAATATTCGGGTGATGAGTAATGTAAGATTTTACCATGATGATACTTTTACAAAAGGTGAGGCAGCATTACCAGAAACACGATCATGATGCTTCACACATATATTTCCCCCTTCCTTTATTGCTTTACAAAACCTCATTTATTATCAACTACTGCTATATACATATCCTTTTCCTTCAATAGGCTTAATTTTATTAAAAGGAAGTAGCTTTATTGCTTACACTTTTAAGTCATGGTATTTCATTGAGAAGGCATTGATGAATTAATTAAACTGTGCTAAAAGATGTTAAACAGTGAATAGAAGTTGGCTAAGATGCTAATTATTGCTAGGGACTGCTGTAAGCTGTGAGCATCAATTCTATTGGTATTTTGAATAATCTTCAATGCTTAATTAAGTGAGTTATAATTCCTAATCATCATATTCGAACAAGCTAAGGAAGGCCTAGAATTCACTCATTTACTCTTTTATTGTCCTCACATTCATTAAATAAGAAAATGCCAATAATAGCTTAGTGTGTCATTTAAATACAAATACATATTATGAAAAGTTAGATAATTCACTTAATCTTTCGTAACTTGTATGTTATTGAATAGAGGAAATAACCATACTTGTGCACTTTCTTTTACTTCTTTGCCTTTTTTACTTAAAAGCTATGATCATTCTTCTACTTTCTGATATCTTGTAAGTTCCACTAACTTATCTTCATACATATTCTCCACCTTGTTTCATAATTTCATGGAAAACTCACTGATGATTTAGGCCCCATTGTTTGTCTACCATCATAACTACTACTTCAAAATCAACACATCAGTTTCAGGTTCCTATGCATCACTATTTCATGGTCGATCTCCTTGCTGAACTAATATCATCATCTTAATGTGTGCGTATTTGTCACTAACTTCATGGGTTTAGTACCCTTGCTATTCTATTTTACTAATACTAATATTACAACATAGTCTTATGAAAGCAATATAGGCCAAAATCTGTGCAAAAAGGAGGCAGTGCCAACCATGTAACCTGCATAGGCCAAAATCTGTGAAATTAGGTGATTGGCTTGCTAGTGAATAATTTTACTGCTATAAGAGTTTATAGGTTTATCATATACCAATAGAATGGGCATATAGAGATTGCATAAAGAAGGCCAAGTTGGTAGAAGGACTAGCTTCATAAATGAAAGAGAACTCCTTCGAAAGCTAGGTCACCCTATCAGCTGGGTCGAGGTGCTACTGAAAGCTTTCAATTTCAAGACTTGTCTTGCCTTGTATTCTTTTTAAGCGCATTGGTGTTCCTTGTTCTGTATTACAAGTTTATGCAAGAAGAAATTGTAGTGTAGACTTCTTACTTTCTACTGATGTAGTGGATATACCATAAAAATTGTACCATGCAGCTCCTTCCTGCATTTTCAGTTCTTGGTGGGAATTGTTAATTAGGAAGTATGCATTATATAATCATGCAAGGTGCCATCTTTGTTAATGATTCTTCCTGCAATGTCTTGCATTTTTCAATTGGAAACGATACAATGTAGAAACTCAAGCCATTTTTTTCTGTTTTGGACTCTTTTTTCCTTAATAGAAGTTTGGTCACCTTCACAGTTACGCAAAATAGAAGTTTGGACTCTTTTTTTATTAGCTTTCTTATCAACAAAATTGTAAATTTTAGGCTGAGAGCCTAATTCATGGATTCTAGTGAGCATTATGAACTGACTCAGTGATTTGTATAAGATATTGATTTGTGATTTCATGAGATTTTATTAAAATATATATTTTTGTAGGATATGTCAGTATTAAAAAGAGGTCGAGGTGGGAAAGGTTTTTCTGTTACATCTCATGACAACATAAATAGTCCAGGTACATGCTCCATACCTCAATCAAGACCTGCTATTTCACCTCTATCACTACAACAACAACTTATGAAAATGTCTGCCAACTTTCCCCTTTTGCAGGTAAGTTTGCTTCAATTTTATAATAATTGATTTACATGGCATGCAACATTTAATTGTTCTAATTCAACTTTAAAGATAGGCTCTTCTAGTGCAATCAACAAGTGCAGAGGAGTTTAAAAGTCTATTCATGTGAATTTGAGGACCGCACAAGGAGCAAAGATTCGAGTCAAATTTTTAGATTCCATGTCAAGAGCAATCAGCTCAGAAGCAAGAGACTTTTCTAATTATTGTGGTTTAACTCTTAGAACCATAGTCTCTTTCAGTGATGGTGGAGGTAACTGAAAGAATATTTTTAAAAAATATGGTCAGGATATGATTTTAAAAATAAAGGTATTATTTATGTCAAATTTTTATACTTATCTTAGCTTATTTATATTATTATATAAAGTGTTTATATTTATTTATTTCAGGATAAATTTGAACCTGCTGATGTAATTACTGAAGAAAAGTTTCATATAGCTATATCAATTATTTTACAAAATGCATTCAGAAATTGGAAGACCAATCTGCACTCTCACTATAAGAAATGAGACTGATGAGGATAGGTTGGTTGATCCTCCTCAAACTATTAGTTTTCAAGATTGGGAGTGGTTATTAATATATTTTAAATTTGACATGTTTAAGGTACCTCACTATCTTTCTAAATAAATTATATTTTTTATTTTAATAATTAAATTATTATTAATTATCAAATTTTGTTGTAGAACAAAAGTGCAAGAAACACGATAAATCGAGAAAAATAAATGACTAAACATACTTGTGGTCCTCGATCATTTGCTGAGATTGAGTATGCTACAGTAAGTTCAATCTATCACCACTCTAATTTAAATTTTTAATCCTTTTTATTTTAAAATCTATTCTTTGTATTTTTTTTCTATGTTATTCTTTTGTAGAGAGATCATACTACTGGACAACCTACCCCTCTTGACCAGTTATGGGAGATAACGCATACTAGGAAGACATTAGATGGACAAGTAGTATGGGCTGACCCACACTCTGAACAGATTCATGTATGCATTGTAGTTTAATATTTTATTTTGATTTAGTTTTATGTGTGGTGTAACATCCCAATTTTTGATCTAGGAGAACTGGGAGATAGTCTGATATGGGCAAGCTGCTAAACCCGTAGTTCCAGGGTAATAATTTGATATGGGCGGATTACTTACCTATATTTTGTAGGAATCCGAGGGATGAGCTAAGTCCTTCAGGATTTAAAGATGAGTTAAGTCTTTAACCTACAGAATAGGGACAGTTCACCTAGGTGCAAAATGAGGAATGTGAGGAATATCCTAAGTCTTAAGCTTAGGGATTCTGTAGGTAGCTTGATATGGGCTGGCTCCTGTGTAAGATAACCTGATATGGGCGGGTTGTCGAGCCTTTCAATTAACGATGACTCCCGAAGAGTTTAAGGGATGAGTTATTGAAAGAGAATTTCTAGAACTTAAGATGAAGGATAAGAAGATGAGAATAGATGCTAGAAAGAGAATGCAGGGGCAAAATCGTAATTATGGGAAAGATCGGGCTGGTAGCCGATGAGTACCATATTTTGCCAGAAAATAGAGAAAATTATGCTGATCATTTCACTGAACTGTGAAATGTGCATATGAGGTCTCTATGTGTATGAAAGAATTAGAAATATGACCAGGGGTAAAATTATCATTTTGGAAAAGTGTGCGCGTGAGTGCTTTGTCAGGCCAAAACAGCCCGGTCCGGATAAAATATCTGAAAATACCAGGAGATAGAGAAAAGGATTCCGGGTTGAATGAGGAGTCACGGAATTTTGATTTGAGGTCCCGATTTTTCTGTAAAAATTTCGGAAGATGGGAATTTACAGTTATAATCGGTAAAGAAAAAGCAGTCCCGATAGGGATGATCGGACTGTGGCCAGGGGCCGTATAGTGTTTCTAAGGCCTTTAGTGACACCAGGGAAGGCCCAGGCCCATTAGATCAGTCCAGTGGTAAAAGGGGCCGGTGTCCGGGAAAAAGGTGCGAAATGACGAAAATGCCGCTATGTTATAGAACAGCTGAAGAATGAGTAAAGGGTATTTTGGTCATTTGCCTAAGGTTAGACAGTCCAGGGAAGTTATCTGGATAGTTGACCAGGGTCAAAGAATATTCTGGTAAGATGGGAAAAGACAATGATGCCCCTAGACCTAGTAAAGTAAAGAAAGAGAGACTAAGGGCATTTTGGTAATTTGCCAAGGGGTGTTCTTAGGAATCGTGCCATCAGAGTACTTGGGCTGGATCAGAGACCCAAGATGATATTCCCAGGCCCAAAAGCGCAGGCCCAGTGATTCAGGGGGGAAAGTGACATTAAAATAATGATTTAATGACTTTTCAGTAAAGTAAAGTTACTCGGTTGGCACGATAACCGAGGAGGTGATCAGATAAAGTCTGGGACTTATCTGGATAGCATTGGAAGGCGTGAAAGGTTCCTTCCAGATGCCACATGGCGTCATCTTAGAGGCAGAAGAAAAGTTAAGGACACGTATTACGGTGCAAGACTCTGGACGGGTGAGTCAGCTGATGAGGTGTCCCGGGTTTTAGACATGTGAGAAATGTGCTACTGAGGTGTCCGCTGAGGTGTCCTGGATGATGCAGTAAAAAGGAATAAAAGAAAATAGGAAATTTCAAGAAAAACTAGGACCACAGGATCAGATGGCTTCAAAATTACAAGAATGCCATTGACCAAAACTATAAATACCCCCCCTTCCCATTCATTTGCATCACGGTTTTGGGCCTTTTAGAGAGAGGAGGAGGTGTTAGAGAGAGAAAGTGAGAGGAAGAAAGAAAGAAAGGAAGTTCTGGCAGAGCTGGAAGCAGAATAGAGATAGTAGAGTTCTGCTGAGCTTTTGAGGTAGTAACTAATCTTAGCTTTTATGTAATGGCTTTGTGATTTGTTGTGCTATTGTTTGGTTGGATTGTTGTCTTATATGTTATGCTTGAAGCTCTATTACAATGCTATGATCATATGTTATTGAATATGGAAGCACACAGCATACCTATCTGTACACAATCACAAGCAAGCACTGTCACTCTGCATTGCATATATCGTTATGATTATTGCTACTGAGATTCCCCCGAATCTCATTCCCATATATAACATTACAGGGGAGGTTCTGTCAAAATAAAATCTGGAAATTTTAAGAGACGCCGTTAGGCTGCCAAAATTCTGGCAACGAAGAAGGAACAAAGAGAGGAACTGATACGTACTGTGTACGTAGGTGCTGTCTAAGGAGGCTGGAAGTGAGTGGACCTAGCCGGTTCATCCAGCCTTTCCTGGGTACTTACGTAGAATGGTAGTTCCTACGAGAATTACCGTATCGGTACAAGACCGGTTACTCTCTACAGAAGGAATGTAGCGGTTGTGCTGCCAGATTTTAGGCAGGGAAAGATGTAATAGAAATATGAGAATTTGATGTATGCCTTGTTGTATGACATTTTATTATTTAATAATAAATCTTGTTTAGCATGATCAATTTGTGAATGATGAATTAAAAGAGAAATTCGCAGGTCCTCAGGTAGCAGTGGTTTGACCTCAGTTTGACCTAGTAAACGAAGGAGTTTGGCTATGAAATTTGGCAGGCCAGTCGTACACATCTGGGGCATTATGTGGATAGGTAATAAGCCTCATTTGGATGTGCAGAACGAGATAAATTAATTTTCAAATTAAAGGTCCAGAATAAGGAACTTAAGAGTAAAATTTTAAATTTTTGGGCTTAAGTTAAGATATAATTAAGCTAATATTGCTTCCGCAAGTGTACTCTGAAGAGTCTAAGGAAGGATGTTTCATGTGGTATGACTGAAAAAGTAGTGTCCATGCTGTTGGAGTTACTAGGAGATATTTTCCCTCAAGCCGAGTCCCCTCCATCTTTTTATAAGGCAAGACGATTATTAACAAACTTTGCTTGAACTACAAGAATATAAATGTATGCCCAAATGACTGTTTGTTGTATTAGGGAGAGGATGCAAACAGGGAGACTTTAAGCGATGTAAGACTTCTCGGTACAAGTCAGTACAGAAAAGGAAAATGCAAAAGAAGAAACTGGTCAAAATTCTAAGGTACAATTTATTGCAATATAATATGTTACTTATTATATATCTGAATGAAATTTAATGCAATTCTCAATATATTGGATTGTTAGGTACTTTCTTTTGAAACTGCGATTGTAAAGAATGCATATGTCATCAAAGATAGCTAAGCACATGAGGTGGCATGTGACAGAGCAGAATCTGGATGGCAAGTTAAGACACCCACGAGATTCGGAGGCGTGAAAAGCATTTGATGCGAAATTTCTAGATTTGCTGGTGATCCTAGAAATGTCTGTCTTGCATTAGTTACAGATGGTTTTAGTCCTTTCAGAAGCATGAGCACAAGCTACAGTATCTGGTCAATAGTGTTTATTTTGTACAATCTTCCACCTTGGATATGCATGAAGCAGAGCTCATTTTTTGCTTTCCATGATCATTCCTATCAAGAAAGCACTGGGGAATGATATAGACATCTACCTACAACCATTGATACAAGAATTAATGGAGTTGTGGATGGATGGTATTGAGACGTACGACTCATATGAGAAGTATGTGCAGCCTTGATATGGACGATAACTAATTTTTCAGTTTGGGAACCTTGTCTAGCTAGAACGTGCATACTAGGTTGGCCTATCCTGATTGCAACTTTGACTCCGTACCATGCCACCTTTTGAACAGTCGCAAGTGTTGCTTCATAGGACATTGACGGTTCCTCGATTCTAAATACAGATTTAGATTGCAATAGATTCATTTTTATGGAAACCAAGAAATGAGAGAACCTCATGTTACTTTGTCTGGTGGGGATATCCTGCGGCAGTTACAAGATGTTAATGTAGAATTTGGTAAGAATGAAGATCTCGAATGATTGGGATAACGGTTGCGTGAAACATCTAATGCTCAGGCTATCCAATGGCGAAAGATAAGCATAGTTTTTACTCTTCCTTATTGGGAATCTAATTTGTTGTAACAGAGTTTGGACGTTATGCACATTGAGAAGAATGTGAGCGATAATGTGATCTATATATTGCTCAACGAAGCTAGAAAATCCAAAGACCATCTTGTAGCTTGAAAAGATTTATGGGACTGGGGAATACGTGAAGAGGCTTGGCCTGATAAAAATGATAAATTCCAGCCAGCTAAATTCACCTTGACAAAGCAGGACAAGGATATCTTCCTTTTGACACTGAAGAACATAAAAGTACATTATTGATATTCTAGCAACTTCTCAAGGTGTATCAATCTGTAGGCTCGAAAGGTTACTGGGTTAAAGAGTTATGACTCCCATGTTCTTATGCAACAGTTACTGCCACTCTCTTTAAGAAACACACTTCCTTATGAGGTATCGTGGTTTTGGTGGAGATGTGTTCATTTTTCAGGAAGTTGTGTGCGAAGTTCCAATACTTGAAGGGCTTGATTAGCTAAAAAATCAAATAATTCTTACACTTTGTCACTTGGAGATGATATTTTTCTATCATTCTTCACTTTCATGGTCCACTTAACCGTCCATCTTGTATGAGAAGTAAAGGTCGCTGGGCCGGTTCAATATCGATGGATGTATACCCTATAAAGAGGTACCAAATGTTTATCCCTATATTTTCAATTTTACTTTTTATTTCAATTACTCAAAATTATTAATGGAATATTAACCAGTAAGTACTTAGGGAAATTAAAATTATATGTTAAAAATAAGGTATGGCCAGAGGAGTCAATAGCAGAAGGTTATTCTGGAGATGAGGTCTTAACTTTCTGTTAAAAGTACTTTGATGATGACATGAAGACATATTTTAATCACCCTCGATACATTTATGATTGTCCTCCTGGTCCCTCCATGTCAACTTTATTTCCTCCTATGGGAAAATCAGTTGGAGGATGTGAACTCTTTACACTCACTCTCAAAGAAAAACTCCAAGCACACATGCATGTTTTGATAAATTACAGCCAAGTTGAACCCTTCACGCAATAAGTATTATGCGCTCACTAACTTTTATACTTTATATGTATTGCTCACTGAGTCTAACAAGTTACACTTCATTGCAGTATGTTTAGAAATTATCTCAATCGGTAGCTACGAGGGTACACGCGTTCCATTGAAATTGATAAGAAATTCCACAAAGAATTCCCCTGATGGTTCACATGTTGAATACGTAATGACATAGCCCATACATAGATGAACTCATCAGAACCTTTTCCCTTAGTCCGTTAAACCATGCAAGAAGGTATAAAGCATATAATGTCAACAGGTTCAAGTTCTGTATAGTTGGACATGATCAGGGATTGTTCACACAAAACTATAGAGTTTATGGCACATTTAAGACGAGATGTTACACTAGCAGTAGTGATTCCAACATGCATTTTGAAACATCCTACTTTTAAACTCTCAGAGTACGTATTTGGAAGCCTATTTAACAAGCGGATGTATTATTTTGGCCTAAAAATTAAAATTTTAAAACCCACTTCTCGGGTACTATTTATTAGGTAATTTCCAGATTGAAAGTATAACTTTAAAAACTTATAACTAATTGTAGAAAAATCGTATGGAGGTTATTCAAATTTTTACTTGAAGCTCTTTCATTGCTATTTAAGGTAAAAATATAAATCTAGACATTTACTTTTTCAATCAGTACAGTTAAATCGTTACTTTTTATTGTTCATATGGCAAATTCTGGAAATTTCAGATTTTGTCTTGTAATTTTGGAAATTCATTTCTCTTGATATACACATTCAAATGAGACGTGTTACCTATGAATTTAAAGCTCTAGATGTTTAATACATGCTCATAAAATTTTGTGAATTAATTCTTTCATTTGCTAGGTCAAACTGTAGCCACAACAAAACTACTTTAGAACCTACGTTTTTACCATTTCAGTTTCCTTTCTTTAATTCCCAATAATTGTTCCAGCATGCATAAACCATCTCTTTGGCCTCTCATACATTCATATACATCATGGGGTTATGCCATAATTATCTCATATATTTTTCTTTACATATAATGGCATATTATATAACATTACATAAGAAGGATAACATACATGACATGCCATTACTTGTCTACTTCTTCTCTTCCATTCCTTAGCTCTTGTATCAAGCATGATTCTTCCATCATAAATAACCTATTATGGTTGGTTATGGGAGGGTGAGGCTCTGGGAAATTTTAGTAGAAAATATTATCACCTAAATATGCAAGATGGATGCTAATGCATGATATGTAATTTCATTAAACTTTTTTTAATTAGTGACATGCCATCATGCTATATGCTTTGTATAAAAATGCATGGACATGGGAAACATGTTATTCATAACATATTCAACATCATTCAATCATCATATACATGTCTACACATAAGCATACAACATCAAGCACATAAAGAGGAGAGTCAACTACCTTGAACTTAAGCTTTCTTCCTTATTCTTAAACTTGCTCCCTAACTTTCCAACCATGAATCCTTTTGGTCAACCACTTCCCAACATCTTCTTGGATGTCTCAAGGTCCTAAACACATTCATATTATCACATAATTTATTAAGACCATGATCATTTACAAAATGGAAGACTAGCTCTCCTTATCTTAACTAATTTTCTCTTAATTTTGGTTAATTATCTTTCCAGTTGAATTAACTAGTGCCTTGACCATTTTCACACAATTTTATCCAAGGAATCCAAATATGAAGTTAGAATTGACAAATTCTAACTCCTTCCTTGAGGCCTGGATAGAACAGAAATGTGGCACAAGGTTTTCTCTAAAAAATCCTATTTTGATTCCAATACTTGCTTCTTTACTTTACCCCACACAATTTTTCATTTTAAATTCACTAGAAGCACCAAAATCATGAAATTCTCACATATGAATAGTGATTCATACAATGGCAGCAATAAACTACAAAATCTAATTCTATGTATATTTGAATTTCTAAGCCAATACTACTTTATTCAAGCTTATTTAAGCTTTTTTAAACATTCCATGACTTAAAATTCATATTTCCCCTGTAATTCCAGATCATGTATAGTAGCTAAGATGAAGATAAAAATGGTGTTTCAGCCATCCAAATTCAAGAGAAATCTTCCTACAGCTTAATACAAAGGTAGGAGAAAGAAGTTACCTTAGATCTTTGCTTGTTTAGCTACTTGATTTTCCTCTTCTTCTTGCTTGAAATCCATTTTGGCAGCACCTCCCATGGTCTTCCAAGCCTTACGTATTGCTGAAATGGCTGGGGTATTTATAGAAAAGTTTAGATGGAAATAGATGGCTAAGATTACTTTAGTTACTATTTGATATAATGGTCCATATTCAATCTTTCACCAAGCTTGCCCTAGAAATGACATCATCAATGACATCATTTAGGGACTTGTTTGGTGAAATTTAGGTCTAGGATCTTATTGAAAAAATTCCAGTCCAATTCGATACTGGCCGGTCAAATTTCACAAAAACTAAATTGTTTAATAACTCTAATTTTTCTAAAATTCTATAATATATTTTCTGACCTTAAATCCAGTATTCGAATTTTTTCTACCATTGACATTGTTGGACTGGATATTTATCTTCTTACCATTCTTTAAAAAATGACTGAAATACCCTTGGTTCACTATTTCACACTACAGCCTTAAGGACATAATTGTCATTTCACACCTTTTACATCTTATCAGGCCATATACTGACTTAATTAATCATTACTATGTCTCCTTTAGCGTTTTAACCCTATCCAAAAGACCAAAATTCCCTCCACTCATATCTTGTTCAGTATTACAACACATCGGCATTTTCATAATTTTACATATCATAATGGCATTTTCGTAATTTTATATTTTTCAGTGTCTATTAACACTGGCCCACATACCTATATGAAAATGTCATTGGGCCTATGAGGCACCATTTTGGGCCTTCTACGTGGTCCCCTGCCTTCATGGGCTCAACTCTCAAGAAATTCCTCTTAAAATTATTTATCGAGTGTTTTATTCTGCTGTAAATTCCATAATAAATTCTACATAACTCTTTTTTGAGTTCTGTCAGTTTCATAAATTCTTATATTAATTATAAGGATTTACTGTAAAATTTCATCTGATTCTGAGATCTAGAAGATGTCGTACTAATCTTTCTAAACTTTAGAAATTCATATCAATTCATCGAGACCTCAAATCAAATTTTCATGTTGCGTTAAACTGATCAAAATAATTTTATCTATTTATTGGTAAAATTTAAGACTGAATTGTTTCTGGGCAATTTTGAGCCTTTTCTAGCTCAGCTTTCTATAATTGTCATTTGACCCTTGAACTTTTAAAAATTATATTTTAGTGTCTCAACTTTTCATAATTACATTTAATATCCCATAACTTATGTCTACTTCAATTTTGCACCATAAAACTTTTAGACTTTCCATAACTCATCTAATATTTATCATTTCTTCTGATCATATTCACAATCCCTTCCAAAACTCTTTCTTCTATCTATCCCTTACAAGTTCTACTGTCTGTTCTATACATATAGGAAAAATCAGGATGTGACACATTTTGAAGGCGTCACTTACTATGGAAATATGATTGACATTTAAGTTACCAGCTTTTCACCATAACAATGTTCAAGTGCTCATGGGTGACCGACGAATTTGGAAGACTTATTCTGTCAAGAAGACGATAATTCAGCCATTGCCAAGTATATGTCTTTTATTAAATTATTTGGTACTAAATTTTTTGCTAAATATATTTAATAATTCTAACAATAACTTTTTAAATTTCTCCTTCTAGGCATCAAAAATAACATAATCAATTATCTCTATCAGTAATGTAATAATTTCTTTTCATACGTAAATTAAATATGTACAAATAAATTAAAATTGATTCAATTTTTTAAAAATTAATATTTTTACATTTATAGCGGTTTGAGAACTGCTAAAAAGTGTCTCGAAAATAAAACCACTACAAATTTATAAAACCGCTAGAAATACTACCTAGACCTCCATAAATACCACTTTACTCCCTCATTCATTTCCACATTTATTTTCCTCTCTCTCTCCTCTCCTTCATCTCTTTCCTTAAAATTCTTTCTTCTCTTCTTCTCCACCTCATTTTTTGTTTATATGGCAAGAATTTATTTATTTTGTAGATTTTTATTTATTTTATTTATCTTCATTTATAATTTATTAACATATTTATATTTTTTTCTTTCAAATTTTATTTATTCATCTCAACCAATCCAACCACTTCTTCAACTTATGAATTGAAGTTTAACACTATAAACTATCATTTCTCAAATTCTTGCATCTCTAACTCAATTACTTTAACAAAGTAAATTAAACTCATATGAAACAATGATAACTTAATTACTTATTATTTATCACAATATATTTTTATATACAACACGTAATATATTACTAATTACATATATAAACATAATCATCTCATATAATCTATTTAATACTTTTTCTAGTTAATAATATCATATTTTATAATAATAAAAAAATATTTTTATTTTTTTACATGGAATGAAATTTTTAGCGGTTTTATAACCGCTAGAAAATAAGAAATCCTGGAAATTCAAATTTTAGAGCCTAAAAATGATTTTTTTAAAAAAAAAATAAATTTTGGCGACACATTTCTAACAGTTTCCAACCACTAGAATTTTAGCTCCATCCTAAAAATTTCGTTTCCCGCCAACCACCAAAAACTTTATAGCGGTTCTCAACCGCTACTAATGTCATTCATTTGGCTTTCTCCTGCCACATTTTTCTAGCGTTTTACTGAACCGCTAGAAATCTTTTAACTTTTTTATTACTATACGTAGCGATTCCCCAAAACCGCTAGAAACTATTTTCTAGCACATGATTTTCTAGCAATTCACCCAACCGCTAGAAAATACTGATATTTTTGTAGTGTAATCTTATAATTTTATCAGTTACTCCTCTAATCTTATTTATAAGTCACTTCTAATATATTTTACACAGATAAAAAAATATTAAGCCTCATTAATTATACCATAAAATTCAATAATTTTCTAACTTCACCCCTAGTTAATACACATAGCACTTAATGGGAATTAAGTCAACATAAATAGATAAAGGGTAAAATTCAATATTTATATATAAAATTTCTCTGTCTGCCCTATAAAATATCTATATATATATTGAAAATATTGAATTGAAATCAGATATACGACAAACCTATATTTTTGCGCGATTAATTAGGAATATAGAATTCTATTTAATAGTTTTCTAGTTAATAATATCATATTTTATAATAATAAAAAAATTATTTTTTTACCTGGAATGAAATTTTTAGTGGTTTTATAACCGCTAGAAAATAAGAAATCTCGAAAATTCAAATTTTAGAGCCTAAAAGCGAATTTAAAAAAAAAAAAAATTTGGCTACACATTTCTAGCGGTTACCAACCACTAGAATTTTAGCTCCATCCTAAAAATTTTATTTCCCGCCAACCACCAAAAACTTTGTAGCGGTTCTCAACTACTACTAATATCATCCATTTAGCTTTCTCCTCCCACGTTTTTCAAGCGTTTACTGAACCGCTATAAATCTTTTAACTTTTTTATTACTATACGTAGCGATTCCCCGAAATTGCTAGAAACTATTTTCTAGCACATGATTTTTTGGCAATTCATATAATCTATTTAATAGTTTTCTAGTTAATAATATCATATTTTATAATAAAAAAAAATATTTTTATTTTTTTACGTAGAATGAAATTTTTAGCGGTTTTATAATCGCTAGAAAATAAGAAATCCGGGAAATTCAAATTTTAGAGCCTAAAATGGTTTTTTAAAAGAAAAATAAATGTTGGTGACACATTTCTAGCGGTTTCCAACCACTAGAATTTTAACTCCATCCTAAAAATTTTGTTTCCTGCCAACCACCAAAAATTTTGTAGCGGTTCTCAACCGTTACTAACGTTATCCATTTGGCTTTCTCCTACCATATTTTTCTAGCGTTTTACTGAACCACTAGAAATCTTTTAACTTTTTTATTTCTATGCGTAACGATTCCCCGAAACCGCTAGAAACTATTTTCTAGCACATGATTTTCTAGCAATTCACCCAACCGCTAGAAAATATCGATATTTTTTATTGTAATCTTATAATTTTATTAGTTACTACTCTAATCTTATTTATAAGTCACTCCTAATATGTTTCACACAGATAAAAAAAAAACTTAAGCCTAATTAATTGTACTATAAAATTCAATAATTATCTAACTTTACTCCTAGTTAATACACATAGCACTTAATGGAAATTAAGTCAACATAAATAGATAAAAGGTAAAATTATATATTTATATATATAATTTCTCAGTCTATCCTATAAATACGACAAGATGAGTATGATATATCTATATATATATTGAAAACATTGAATTGAAATCAGATATGAGTATTCTCCCCATCTTTTAGCAAGCCACAAAGGAACAGGTTTCTGGAATATTAAGTTATACGTATTTTACTGAATATTTGTTAAAAGTGAATTTTGTCTGGGCCACATGCATCTCTCGGTGCATTAGTCAAAACACAGAATTTTTAGTATTCCGTATTCCCAATTAATGGCGCAAAAATATAGGTTTGCGTCTACCCGGTCAAAGAAGTCAGCATATTTTTTCCACAACACTCACAATGTTTCAATTTGGTGGAAATTAAAAATTTAATTAGGGTCTCACTTTGTTTGGTAACAACTTTAAGAAACAACAAATCAACAATGTTTCTCATTTGTATGTTCAAGATCTATCAACTTATCCAATTTCCTTTTCAATCTCAATTTTTGACTTTTATTTCCAAAATTCATGTTCAAAAACCCGGAAACATCTCCTATATTCTTGAATTATCACTATAATCTTTATTATAAGTCATTTGTAAAATAAAAAATTTAGTCTAAAATATAAATTATTTATAGAGTTATTAATAACCTTTTTTCAATTTTACCCCTACTTAATTCCCATTGGAAAGAGAAAACGAGAAAAGAGAAGTGAGAGATTTGTAAATGTAGAGAGAGAAAATTTTAATAAGGGCAAATTTAAAAAATTGTATAAATTTAAAATATATTATTTAATATATAAGAACAAGTTACAAGTGATTTATAATAAGGATCATATGGTAAAGGTGAGTTTTTGACCTTTTGAATATTAATAAATATGGAAAGGTAAATTATATTGTTTATGATTTACTAATAGTATAATTTATAAGAAATTTTAGGGTGAAATATATCAACCTCCCCTCTATATAATTTAAGTTACTGAAAACCTATATGAACCTTCCCTAAAATCAAAAATATATTTTATATAAGCCTCGTTACTACTTTTAAGATTTATCGTAGTTAATTAAAATGCCCCTCGTTAATGTAAATATTATTCAACAATTAATCTAGCACTCATCTTTGCCCAAAAACATAATTTTAATATACATTTTCAATTTTTTATGGGAAAATTGGGAAAAGCACACCCATTAAATTTTTTATTAATACTAAGAATCTAAATCAGAGTATTAGTAATCTATTTATGCAAGTACATAATATTCAATTATATTTTAATATTATATAATTGTGAGCATATTATATTAATATTAATAAGAAAATAAAACTATTTGTTCCATATATATTAATTTATTTTTTCAAAATATATTTTATAAAATATAAATGTTAAAAGATAAATTAGAGATTTAATATAATGAGAGGAAATTAGTGAATGATATTTATTTAATATAGTTTTCAAATAAAATAAATACTTTATTTTTAGATTTTTTAAATATTCTTTAACGATGTTAATAGCTTAGACAAAAATATATATATTTTTAAAATAGAAGAGAAATTTATGTACTTAAAACAAAATAGAAGGCAAAGAATTTTATTTAAATTTTATATTAAATAACTAACTTGTAAGAATTAAAAAATTAATATGTTTCATCATTTATAGAAAGGATGTATTAGTTTTTTTAAAATACTTTATTTTATTATTTATATTAAAAACTATACCTATTATATTGAGGAAATCACTTTTACTAGGTGCTATCAACATAAATAATTAAAAAAAATTGTAAATTTTAAAAACAAACTAATTTGAGAGATCTTATATTTAGGGATAAAATAAGTACATCGATTACTAGATCATATATATATTATTTTTTATAACTCTTTGGGTCATTTGATGTCTGGCATTTTTTTTAGATCATATTATCAGATATTTGAGCAACTGGTTAATTTAAATTAAAGTTTTATAAACATGATGCCTTTACTTAAAAATCTATTTTAATAAAGTAATATTCAAACATTAGTTATTTCACTTTATAGTTTTATTAATCTACTACTGCTAGATAAGTGGCCTTGGTACTACCTCATATATTTAGTAGCCAAAGAAATACCATATAATTTTGCTGGATAATAAGATGGTAGTTAATATACGGTAAGACAGTTGGATAAAACAAAGTTGATCATGGAACCCCACCACGGGCACACTGCTAAAAAATATATTTTTTAAATCGGTTAAAAATAGGTTTTTACACTGAACTTTAGTTTGATGTAGAAATAGCTCGTATAAAAAGTCTGATATTATACACTGGTTGTAAACGACTGGTATAAAAAATTAACTTTTTTAAACAAGTTATTCCATACAAACAGTTTAAAAAGTAATATAAAAAAAAATTAGAATCGAAAAACTCTAGGTTCAAATAAGATAAGCTTCTAAACCAATTTTTCCATTAAAATACCAAAATTATTTCTTTATTCGTCATAAACCTAAAGGAGGAGGAGAGTGATGAAAAATAATAGGTACCTATAAAACGCAAGTAGAGAACAAAAAAATGAAAAAAGAAAAAACCAGAGAACCCATGAACGAAAGAAACGAAAACTCAGATATGTGACACAGAAATGAAAAATCATAAACGTCGTTACCTAATTAAAGACATCACAAAAACATCGTCACAATTTCTTCGGTTACCTTTTCAAGAGCAAATAGAACTAAAAATGAATGAAACAAAAACTCAAATATATACACAAAAACAAAAATTTAGAAATATCGTCACCTAATTGAAGACATCACAGAAATGCTATCGCAATTCCTCCTACTTGCTTAGTCAAAAGTAAACAAAAATATATTTAAACAAAAACCAGAAAAAAAGAAACAAAAAAATAGGCACTCACCATCGTAAATCTGGATCTTCTTTTTTGGTGAGCTTTAAAGGCGAGAACGACAGACTTCAACAATAGAGAACGAAGAGTACAGGTATGGGTCATCACATATCTAGATCTTCTTCTTCAGTGAACTTTAGACGGTGTTTTACAAAGGTGGAGCTTCCTGTCACCATGTGTTCTCCATTGTTTGGTTTTCTCCATGAATGACGATGTGATTTGTGAAGATAGGGAAGCACAAAATATTAAGAATTTTTGTTAGATTTTTAATAGTAAGGACATTCTACACCGGATGTCATTCCATCAAGTATAGAATATCTCATCTTTTACACCAGTTATATGTATATTAGGTGTAAATATTTTATTCTTATTTATAAAAATGACACCACTCATTTCTTTTACACAGGTCATGTTTACATCAAGTGTAAATATTTTACCTTTATTTATAAAAATATCACCACTTATTTCTTTTATACCGGCCATGTGTACATTATATATAAATATTTTATCTTTATTTATAAAAATAACACTAGTCATTTTTTTAAATTATTTTTATAAGAATCGATTCGAAAATAGGATTTTAAAAAATCTATTGTATAATAGTAACATGCCCCAGTCTCTTTTATGTTTGTATTACATTCGTCTTTTGTTAAACGTTCAGTTTCTTTCAATCAAAGGCATATTCAGGGCCTTGCCGACCACCCACACCCTATGGCCTCCGATAAGGTCTAGGACGGCGCCACCTCCTTGTTAACGCACTACTTTATTTTTTTTTTGGACCGGCAAGAAAATATTCATTGAACTTAACCCCTCCTTTCCCCATTTCAATGTTGTGTATTCCTTCACCATTACGAATATACTAATATGGGACGGCGCCGCATGATTGATACTGGGTCATGCTTACACACACAAGTGCGAGGTTTCATGATAGATTATGTCTCTATATATTTATTTATTAGAAAAGTCAATTCACAAGTATAGTTCCATTTTGAATTAGGTTGGTGTAATTTATTTTATTTGAATTGAGCCATTTTTGTTTGATTCGTTAACTTTAATTTATATGTTTTATGTTGAGTTTCATTTATAAAAATGTAAAGGTGTTAAAATGATGTAAAGGGAATGAACTAGATTACATAAAGTTCATAAAATTTTATAATTAAAATTAACGATTTTTTAATTCAATGATATAGGTTTATAATAGATCAAACTAGAAGACCTAATTTATACAAAATAAATTGTAGATGAATGAATTCACACATTTTGGCCAAACAAAAAAAATTGTAGGAAACTAATTTAAAATTGAAATAAATTATAAGGGCATGTTGATTAATTTTACTTATTTGTTTTAAGATTCCGTCAATTTGGGGATCCATATTTACATTGATATATCTCTAAGTCAATATTAACAATCATTTATATTAGTAAATTAATAAAATATTTAGGAAACCGTATTTATCATAAATTATAAATAGTATATAATTTACTTAAATTCTATATAACATACTAGTTCCCTGCCTAATTGCAAGTTTGATGAGCATGACTAAAAGTCTAAAACATGGTTGGGAAGAAGTCCCAATTTCTCTTATAACTAAGAAAGCAATCAGCCCAATGATAGATATAGAACCCAAAATGGGTTCTATTTGTCTAATATTTATTGTATATTTATAAATTTATCTTTAAAAATTATAAAACAATATCTAATTCACTACAAAAAAATATACATTTGGCGACGACTTTTCAGCGGCGACTTCCTTGTAGCAGCAGAAAGTGAAGACTTTCAGCGACGACAATAAAGTCGCCGCTGAAAGTCCTACTTTCTGCAACTTCCACTTTTAATGTCATGCATGTGAAAAGAGGAAATGAAATAGGGATATATTCATGAGAAAAATATTATACATATGTTTCAATGTGAGTTCATCATCTATATGTGTGTGTTAGAGATAATGTGGGGGAGGAGATAGAGAGAGGGAGATGTGAGTGTGAGAGATAAGGAGAAATAATATATGTAAAATACGACCATATATATATTTTTAGTTACTGTTACATATGCTCTATATTACTATATTTTATATAACATCCTAACTTATATAAAAAGAATTTGTAAGGTATTATTGAGTTTAAGAATATTTTTCTGACAATTAAAAAGTCTCAAAAGTGAAATTTTAGAAAAATAATAAACAAAAGAATAATCATTAAAAATATTTTTGGATTAAGAAAAATATATAAAATAAATTTTTTGGGGGCATAGGAGTTGTGAAAGAGTTTATTTTCCTAAAACAGACCTAAATGATTTCATACCTATTTTTCGGGAATTAAAGACTTATTTTATTTCAAAATTGAAGAAAAATAGTTCGAGGTTATTATTTGCTCAGAAAATTTTATAAAAATTCTATAATGAGTTGAAGAAGCTATTGGAGGAAAAATATGATTAATATTTTAAGAGGATTATTTGTAAAAATTACTAGGTTCAAGTCCTACTTTCAGCGGCGACAAATGTACGTCGCCGCTGAAAGTTTGACTTTCAGCGGCGACAAATCAATGTCGCCGCTGGAAGTGTGCCTTTCAGCGGCAACAAATCAAAGTCGCCGCTGAAAGTTTGACTTTCAGCGGCGATAAATGAAAGTCGCCGCTGATGTTCAAAATTTATAATTTTAAGTGGCATTAATGTATTAGATAGTTTGTCTCCGCTAAAAGTAGTTATACATTTTTTTTCCATTTGAATTTATTTCAAATAACTATATAATAGATAAAATTAAATTATTGAATAATGTGAATTTTAAATAATAAAATAAAGAATTGCACATGTTATTATAGTAAAGAAAGATTTATACAAATAATAATGTGATGCTTGTAAAAAGAAGTAAATGAGACAAGGATATATCTATGAGAGAGATATTGTAAATTTGGGTCAATGAGAGTGAGAGTGAATATGTGTGTGTTATACATAATATGGGGGAGGAGATAGAGAGAGGTAGATGTGTGTGTGAGAGATAAGGAGAAATAATATATTTAAAAAATGAGCGTATATATATTTTTAGTTACTGTTACATATTCTTATATTACTACATTTTATATAACATCCTAACTTGTATAAAAAGAATTTGTAAGGTATTATTAAGTTTAAGAATATTTTTCTGTAATTAAAAAGTCTCAAAAGTGAAATTTTAGAAAAATAATAAAGGAAAGAATAATCATTAAAAATATTTTTGAGTTAAGAAAAATATATAAAATAAGTATTTTGGGGGCATAAGAGTTATGAAAGAGTTAATTTTCCCAAAATAGACCCAAATGATTTCATACCTATTTTTAGGGAATTAAAGACTTATTTTTTAAAAAAATTAAAGAAAAATAGTTAGAGGTTATTATTTACCCAAAAAAGTTTATAAAAATTCTATAATGAGTTGAAGAAGCTATTGGAGGAAAAATATGATTAATATTTTAAGAGGATTATTTGTAAAAATTATTAGGTTAAAGTTAAACTTTCAACGGCGACAAGGGAGTCGCCGTTGAAAGTCACTTTCAGCGGCGACAAGATATAGTCGCCGCTTAAAGATGTTTCAGCGACGACTTTATTTTGTCGCCGCTGATACGTTTTAATATTGTGCTAGGTTCCCTTCTCTTCTTCATTTCTCACCGAGTGTCCTGCTTCGGAGAACACTCGAAACATCGAGAGCGGGAGCGAGAGGGAGAGCACGAGGGAAGGACCAGAGGATTGTGACGTTGGAGGAGTGACTGGAGGTCGAAGATCCAGCTTGTGACGTCGTCGGCCATCGGAGGTGAGTTCTCCGAGTTCTTCTTCAATTTGTCTCGTCTGTTTTCTTTCGATTGTGGGGTGGGTCACCGATTGAATTCAAGATTTTGAGTAGCTTTTGGTTGATTGAGTGAAAATGAGTAAGTATTTGACTTTTTTGAGTTCAAACCGAACCAAATCGTTCGACGGTGGGGTTGGATGCAGCTTTACTGTGCCGATGCGTTTTAGGGTTTGTACATGTTTAAATTTGGGTTTTTTGGGATTAAATCTCAGATTAAATAATCAATGAAACTTAAAAACGTGAAATGAAGCTTTAATCTCCAAATTTGGTTGCAGTATGCTGTGTCACATTTCTGAATGGTGTTGCCGAAGAGGGGAGCTTTTGTTTGTTGGAATTTTGTTCTTGCGTGCCTTTTAAATTTTCTTTCATTGATCTCTCTTAAGTTGTCTTGAGAACGAAGCTATTGGACTTGTGCCTCTAAGTATTTCCTCCTGCCCTATTTTTTTCATTCAATTCACAATCCCGTAATCTGTCTCATACATATATTGATCAACTTGTGTGTTAAGTTTTGAGTAGTTCAATACAACACTAACCCACAGTTAGCTAATGCACATCTCTAGGCCCTTAGATACTCCCACTGAATAAAATAAATGAAGCCATTTTGGGTTTTCTTCTCCAAGACAGAAAAAGCTTTCTGGTTTTATTCTCTGTTTGTCTAAAATTGCCATTAATAAATTCCAATGATGTCCCTCATGCTATCCCCAATAACTTTTGCTTTATGTATTCATGGGCTAAAATGAGATGACCGAAACACTAGCTTCTTCCATCAAACCACTTTGATGAAGAAGAAGAAGAAACAAAGATTCTATGTCTGAAAAGGGAAGATGGCAATTGGATTGATGATCACATTGTAGTTAACATATTTATATGTATGCATTTTTTACTAACATGTATGACTTCTCATTGTATGCTTTGTTTACATTTATATAATCTTCTATAATTTGTCATCCAAATACTTTTCAATATTGTTGAATTATTGCATTTTACTATGTATGGCAGAACAACTCTTTTTAAGGATTATATCCTTATATTGCATTTTACTATGTAGGGCAGAACAACTCCTTAGACATGACTTTAACCAGATTTTTTATGTCGGTATTGCCAACGCACACTTCTCACCGATGTGGGAATTAAACTCCACCTTCGGTGATGATAGAGAATAGCCACTAAACTTAGGTCCTCTTTGGCTCAAGGATCTCGTGGTCTCTCATTCACCAACATAGAAACCTAGGGACCCCTCTGACTCTTCCCTCTTCATAATGACATGTGATCACATTACCATTCATCATTACAACCCCTTTTTATTCTCAAAACGCTTTTATCATTTACAAACACTGTAAGATTACAGACACACACCAGTATGCATGATTTAGAAAGGCTTCTATATAAGCAAACCTTAATCTCACAGTCAATGTCTCTTGCCTTCCTTTGACCAAACCAATTGTAATACCCAAAAAGAAAAAACCTCTCTTTGGACGACATTAAATCTGCAGGATGGTTGTCTTCTTGTTGTCTAGTTGATTATTAATTTATTAAGCTAAGAGCCAAATATCCTTGTGACACTTTGTGGTGATCAAGAAGTGACATGCCTTCTTTTCTTGCTTCCTCCACTATTTTTGGTTCCTTTTCCTTCCCTTCCACTATTGCAATCTCAATTTGTACCTATCAGAACCATATAATAATCATCTCATAACATTCAATCATCACATGCATCGATTAATGTATACAGCCTATGCAACATCCATACTTAAAAAAACAGAATTATATGTGAATCTATGTATATATCTCTGACATGTGGGCTTCTCTCTCCTCACTACAGTAGCATGCTTGTTTCATACAACTTCATAAAAAAGCTTCAATCTTTACCCCTTTTCCAAAGATGAAAATCACCATGTTTAAATGGGTTTCTTCTTCTTATTATTAGCAAAATTCTAATCTTTCCATTATCTGAGTGCTTATTACATTTTGCAGGTGCTTAATTATAGTTTGTTTACATATAATATTGTTTGAATGCCATAAAAGTTGTTCACTTTCACTGTTATGTGTTCCATTACTCTCCCATAGGCACAGGATATATAATCTCCCAGTGGAGACAGTACTATGTTAGACCCTTTTATGTCACCCTTTTAATCTGATTTGAAATTTAAAATTTTTAGGGAATATAAATGGATAAAAGTTGGCTACATATTAAAGACAGAGGTAACCTAGCATATATTAGAGGAGTGGATGCTTTTCTGGAATGGGCATTTAGTCAACCTGACGTGGTAAATCAAATACGTTGCCCTTGTAAAAGATGTATGAATGTTATATTTAAAGCGAGAAGAGATGTTAGGACAGACTTATTGAGTAAGGGTTTCTGGGATAGTTACAACGTGTGGGAGTTGCATGGGGAAATTAGAACATTTAAGGCAGATTGTGGAACTTCCAGTCATGACCTACATGAAGATACTGATAACGAAAACTTTGTCAGGATGGTTTGTGATGCATATGGAGTTCCATGTGTGGATTATAGCAATACTAGCGACAATGAGAGGGAAGAGCCCAATGTTCAGGCTAGAAGGTTCTTTGACTTATTAAAAGATGCTGAAACTGCACTTTATCCAGGTTGTGTGAAGATGTCTAAACTTTCTTTTATTGTAAAGTTGCTTCAAGTGAAATGCCTTAACCATTGGAGTAATAAATCTATGGATGTGTTATTGGGCTTGTTAAAAGAAGTTCTCCCAGAAGGGGCTTTAGTGCCAGACTTGTTCTATGAAGCTAAGAAGATAATTCGCGATCTAGGTTTACATTACCATAAAATTGATGCTTGTGAGAATGATTGCATACTGTATTGGGGAGAGCACACAAATGAGGAATCATGTCCTAAGTGTCAGATGCCTAGATGGAAGTTAAACAAACAAAAAGGGAAGAAGGTTCCACATAAAGTCTTGAGGCATTTTCCCATATCACCTAGGCTACAAAGACTTTATATGTCAAGAGATACAGCTAAAAAAATGAGGTGGCATAAGGAGAAATACTCAAATGATGATGTACTGAGACATCCAGCTGATTCTTTAGCTTGGAAACACTTTGACCACCAATACCCTAACTTCTCTGTTGATCCAAGGAGTGTTCGATTGGGTTTAGCAAGTGATGGATTTCAACCTTTTGGGAATATGAGTGCTAATCATAGTATATGGCCTGTTGTCTTGCTGCTGTATAACTTGCCACCATGGCTTTGTATGAAAAGCCCATACTTCATGATGACACTTCTTATTCCTGGTCCAAAGTGTCAAGGTGATGAAATAGATGTTTACCTCTAACCAATGATTGAGGAGCTGAAACAATTGTGGGAGGCAGGGATACAGACATATGATGCATATTCTGAATCAAATTTTATCATGCATGCAGCAATCTTGTGGACTATAAATGATTTTCCCGCATATGGAAACCTTTTAGGGTGGTCAACTAAAGGTAAACTTGCATGTCCATGTTGCCACAAGGACACGCATTGGACTTCGATAAGGAGCAAGTTGTCTTACATGGGCCATAGGCGCTTTCTTCCACAAAATCACCCATGGCGTAAAAATAAGGTATCATTTGACGGTAAGGAAGAGCATATGGATCCACCAATTCCATTGACCGAAGATGAAGTACTTACGCAACTAGAACACTTGGGTAATGTGTCATTTGGGAAGGGTACAAAGCGAAAGCGTCGTACACAAAATTATGCTTACAATTGGAGGAAAAAAAGTATTTTTTTTCAATTGCCTTATTGGAAGAACTTGCTAATACGACATAATCTTGATGTGATGCATATAGAAAGAAATGTTTCTCATAACATTGTGTGCACGGTGATGGATTTGGTTGGAAAGATGAAGGATACAATTAAAAGTAGATACGACTTGATGGACTTAGGTATTAGGAGTGATATGCACCCAGTTGAAGATGGTAATAGTATTTCTATTCCTCTTGCTCCTTACACATTGTCCCCTGAAAATAAACAATCCTGTTTACAGTTCCTGGCTAACTTAAAAGTCCCTGATGCATTTTCATCTAATATTTCAAGATGTGTCAACATTCAGGAGCGAAAGTTGTTTGGTTTGAAGTGTCATGATCACCATGTGTTGTTGCAAGAGATATTTCCAATTGCAATACGTGGGTTATTACCTTCTAAAGTGTGTGAACCAATTATAGAGTTGGGAAGATTTTTCAAAAATCTTTGTTCGAAGTCTTTGACGTGTGAACTACTTGACAAACTCCAAAGTCAGATAATATTGACATTATGCAAGTTGGAGACGGTCTTCCCACCTGCTTTTTTTGATGTGATGGTTCACTTGCTAATACACTTGGCAGGGGAGGCAAAAGTTGCTGGACCAGTTCAATATCGTTGGATGTATCCAATAGAAAGGTAACATGCGTCAATATCATTGTATATTTATAATTCATAATTATGCAAGGTTAACTAATTTTAATGCATTAGGTATTTGCGGACACTAAAATCGTATGTTCGCAACAAAGCTCGGCCTGAAGGATCAATTGCAGAAGGATATTTGGCAGATGAAAGTCTCACGTTCTGCTCAAGATATTTGAAAGATTTTCCTACAAAATTTAATGTGCCACGTAGGAATGATGATGCCAATGATGATATCAACCTTGAGTTGACAATATTTAAGAAAAATGGTCAAGCTAGGGGACATTGAGAGTCAATTTCTCTTCCCTATGAAGAATACTGTCAAGCAAGAATGTATATGCTACAAAATTATGAAGAAGTTTGGCCATTTATGGAGTAAGTTGCCTGACTTAAAGAGAAAATTTATTTGTCATAATGTCATTTTTTCTTATTGCTATGAAAATTTGTAGGGAATATACAACAGAGCTTGAAGCCCATGGAGCAAGGAGTGAGCAAAGCCAATATGAGTTTCCTCAATGGTCTCGTTCACGAGTAAGTTGTAACATTTTCAGCCTTAGTATTTTTAGCAATTACATTTATATGAAATTTAGCTAACACATGACTTTTGTCCTCAAAGGTGACATCATTATCTACACAGAGCCATGTTAGTGATGAACTCGTAAGTTTATCAATTGGCCCATTAATGATTGTGAATCATTATTCCATGTTCATAGGCAATGGATTTCGTTTTCACACAAAAGACCGTGCAACAGGAAAAAAACTCAAAACAGCGGTATCTTGGCTAAGGGTGATGATACTAATGCTGACAAAGAATATTATGGTATTTTAGAGGATATTTATGAGTTGTCTTACATAGGCAACCAAAAAGTATATTTGTTTAAGTGCCATTGGTGGGATGTTGCTCATTATGACAAAGGATATAAGGTTGATAAGTACGGGTTCATAAGTATTAACACGCGATATTCATTACAAACAGATGAACCATTTATTCTAGCATCTCAAGCTGAGCAAATTTTCTATGTGGATGACATTGTTGCACCTGGTTGGCTCGTTGTTGTCAAAACAAACCCACGTGACTTGTTTAATGTACCAGCTGACAGTGATATTGATGACAGTGGTGTCCATGATCCTATGGTTGACACAGAACCTTATCAATAGTTGGTGGTCGACTTAAATATTTACAATGCAAGTCCTAGACAACTTGATGATGTTATCATTAACTTATACGGAGAAGATGGACAAACACAGCCCTTAGCTCAAGGAGAACCATCACAAATACATACAAGTAGTGCCATTAATACTGGATTTAGTGATGAAGAGGATCTTCTTGACGACTTTGATAGCGATACTGAAGAAGAAAGTGAAATAGAAACTGAAATAGAAGAAACAGATGAATCAGAAGACATTAGTTTAAGTGATAGTGCGACGGAAGATTCAATTGAATGAAATTACTTGATATGGTACATTTTATTAATATCTACATTGATTCTTGTTTGATTGATTGATATTTTTTAAATGGAATGTATATTTTTGTAGGATATGTCAGCATTAAAGAGAGGTCGAGGTGGGAAAGGTATTTCTGTTACATCTAATGACAACACAAATAGTCGAGGTACATGCTCTACACCTCAATCAAGATCTGTTATTTCACCGCTATCAATGCAACAGCAGTTTGAGGAAATGCCTATCAACTCTCCTACTACTCCCCATACTCAAAATAGTAGTGCAGGTAAGTTTGTTTCAAATTTATAATAATTGATTTACATCGCATATAACATTTAATTGTTGCAATTAAATTTTAATGATAGGTTCTTCTACTGCAATCAACAAGGGCAGAGGAGTTTATAAGTCTATTAACTTTAATTTGAGGACTGCACAAGGAGCAAAGATTCGAGTCAAATTTTCAGATTCCATGTCAAGAGCAATCGGTGCAGAAGCAAGAGACTTTTCTAATTATTGTGGCTTAACTCTTAGAACCACAGTCTCTTTCAGGGATGATGGAGGTAGCTGGAAGAATGTTTTTGAAAAATATGGTCCTGATATGATTTTAAAAATAAAGGTATTATTTATGTCAACTTTTTATACTTTTTTTAGTTTATTTATTTCATTGTATCAAGAGTTTACGATTATTTGTTTCAGGATAAATTTGAACCTGTTGATGCAATTACTGAAGAAAAATTTCATATTGCTATATCAATTATTTTACAAAATGCATTCAGAAATTGGAAGAACAATCTGCACTCTCATTACAAGAAATATGAGACTGATGAGGATAGGTTGGCTGATCCTCCTCAAACTATTAGTTTTCAAGATTGGGAGTGGTTATTAATATACTTTAAGTCTGACATGTTTAAGGTATCTTACTATCTTTCTGAATAAGTTATATTTTTTATTTCAATTATTAAATTCTTATTACTTACTATATTTTGTTGTAGAATAAAAGTGCAAGAAACACGATAAATCGAGAAAAACAAATGACTAAACATACCTGTGGTCCTCGATCATTTGCAGAGATTGAGTATGCTACAGTAAGTTCAATCTATCACTACTATAATTTAAATTTTCAATCCTTTTTTTATTGTAAAATCTATTCTTTGCATTTTCTTATATGTTATTATTTTATAGAGAGATCCTACTACTGGACAACCTATCCCTCCTGACCAGCTGTGGGAGATAACGCATACTAGGAAGACATTAGATGGACAAGTAGTATGGGCTGACGCACACTCTAAACAGCTTCATGTACGTATTGTTGTTTAATATTTTAGTTTGATTTAGTTTTATGTTTAATTTAATAGTTTTAAATATTTTTATTATAGAGTCGTATGCACGAGCTTGCTCAACGACAAGACCAAGATTTAGAGAGTGATGTTCGAATGACGTCAGAAGACATATTGGAGACAGTTCTTGGTGAGAGGTCAGGGTATGTAAGAGGGAAAGGGTATGGAGCGGAGCCTTCAAGGAAGAGAAATCGCCCTCAATCTACAGATACTTCAGTTGTTGAGAGTATGCGTGCCCAATTACAGGAAGAGTTTGATAAAAAATTTGAAGAGGAAAGAGAAAAAATGGAGGTTGAGCGTACAAAGATGGAAGAAGAGCGTGAAAAGATGCAACAAGAGCATGTGCAATTCGAGCAAAGACTAATGGAACAAATTGAGCAAAAGATACAAGCTCAATTTGCTGCCTTGATGCAGAAGGGGCAACAATATGCGCCTACTTCTTCTAGTCATAGTATTGATCCTTCTATATAAATTTATATTCGTAATTGAACTAATTTGATATTTTATATTTATCAATGTTATTAGATTCTGATTTATTTAGTTATTTATCATTTATTATTTGTTATTAAATAATATTTTTTTGTCATATTAAAAAAATTAAATAAATAATATTAAGAAATAAATTAAAAATTTTAATTAAGAAATAAATAATATAAAAAATTAAATAAACTAATAAAAAAATTAGTTATTAAATAATATTTTTCAGCGACGACATTGTGTCGCCGCTAAATGTTTTCAGCGGCGACTTTTGCCATTTCAGCGGGGACAAAAGTCGCCGCTGAAAATCAATTTTTTTGTAGTGATTGAAACAATATCTTTGTATTTAACATTTAATAAAAAATATTATATTTATTTAAAAATAGTTTTTTTATAATTATTAAAAAAGAAAATGATAAGCTAAACTAAAAACTTAAATTTACCAGAAAATTGGAAGTGTATATATATACTTCTTGACAATATAACCTCCAAAAAAGTAGGGAAAATTAAATCAAATAAATCTTATGATAATGATGGTGTGATATAATATCCATATGGGTGTCTTGAGGAGGTAATTAGATGACATAATATAGTAAGGGACCACGACGAGACTTTCTTTATTATGACATTTTTCTTTCTTGCGGGTATAATTCTTCACTTATTTTGTGAATATCATTTTTATTGGTCTCTGTTAATTAATTCTGACGTCTCAAACACTGCCTTATATATATATATATATATTAAAACCGAAAGTTTGGAGTAAAACAATTACGTTGATTCTACATTCTGTTATGTGGTTTGATACTATTTTAGATGTTTTAAGATTAAACGAATGTTATTTAGCATTATTTGTTTTGGATATATGATAACATGAGAGTATCTTAATTAGGTATACCGCTATAATATTTATTATGTGGTCTCATTTTTCAAGATTAAACTAGATAATATTCTTTTTTCTAACTTCAGACATGCCAACAAATTTTTTAAAATTACTTTTTTTTTGTTTTACTAATTTTTTTTTAGTACAAAAAAAGTTTAAGTGAGTTCAGCATCGGTCTCCTATCAAGGTCAGGGTATAACCTCAAAGTTTAGAGAGCGTTTAAAAAAAATTTACGAAATCATCTATTAAAAAAATTCTAACGCTTGCACGGGAAATGGAACTAATTTAGATTGTGTTAGATTGAATCACTTGCATGGGCCTTTTGTTTTTAGAGAAAATTTTAGGTAAAGAAATTTTATTCCCAAAAGCTCTGAAATTTTATTGCAGTCTAGGAGGTTGAATCGAAATTAAGTTTATGATGCTATAAGACAAAAATACCCCATCACTAAAAGAAAAAAGAATAAAAATTTTAACAAGATAAATAAGAATATTAATAAAATCTCTATTGGTCTTGTTAAAGCCCATCTTTATCATCTTAAAGCCTTTATTTTTTTTGGTTAACGCCACCATTTGTCTTGTCAAATTTTTTATTATTCTTTTTATAGTCTATATTCTTTTTTTAATGTCCTATTTGTCTTATTAATACCCTTAATCATCTTATAATTTTTTTATTATTCTTGTTAATTCTAATATTTATCTTGTTAATATCTCTATTTATTTTATTAATTTTTTTGTTATTATATTTTTGTTAAAGTCATATTCTTCTTGTTAATATTCCTATTTATCTTGTTAATTTTATTATTATTCATGTTAAAGCCACTGTTCTTCTTTCTTTGACTGGTGGGTATTTATATCTTTTAGTATCATAAAGTTAATTTCAATTCAGCCCCTAAATTATAGTAAAATTTTAGATTTTTTTTAAAGGCTTTTAGAAATAAATTTACTACCGTGCTAATTTTTAATGAGAAGTTATACTTGATAGTGATACTTTTATTTATACAATCATCAAAATTTTATCTTGATCCGTTTCTATATCACACTGAAAGATATAAAAGAGTTCATTATAAACTAATACATAAACATTCATGTAAAATTTAACGTATTACCAACAGATTATATTAATGTCTATTTTTTCATATATAAAAAATATTACGCCATAGAATTTCATGTGTATCCATCCTAACCCCATTCATAATATATGCATATATATATATATATCGTATAGAATTTCATCATATATCTCCTTCATCACTTATACGCATATATATACATATATATCCATCCTAATCCCATTCATAATTAGTGTATATTCTGTTCCATTTAGGCTATGAAGCAAAAGTGTTGGCTCAGTTGAAGATGTTGGTGAGAATGTTAAATCAAACAAGATGAAATTATCTAAAACTGAGTTGAAGAAGATTGGAGAGAATACTTAATGAAATTATTGAATAGAATATTATGATTAACAATTTATTAAAAACTTTGATTGATATAATACAATGAGACAGTACGATCTATGCAAATGATCATATTTAGTAAAATAATGTTTGTTATTGTTGGTACAAATTATTTATTATCGAGATCATATATATGATATATGGGCTTTTTATTTTATAGGAAAAGAGAAATATTGAAATATTTTTTCGATTTTTAATATAAGATATAATTATGGAGTCGATAATAATCTTAAATATAAAATATATTTTTTTATATTTATTAATTTTTTTTAAATTATCCCTATTAATACTCCCTCAATAATAATCAAGTAAGATAGGGATATAAGGAGTTAATTAAAAAAATTATGACGATATTTTAAAAAAAATATTAAATTAATTAAATATGTTATATATTAAATATTTGATAAGTTGTATTAAAAGAATAAGATGATTTATTGATAGATATGTTAGATATTTTTGATGAAGTGCTATGCAATATGCAATTTTGATGAGTAAAATCTGAACAATAAGAGAAACCAAATTCAAAACAAAACAAAACTCTGTACGTAATCATCCTGAAAAAATGGATAAACACAAGTAATTACCTCTTGCCCTAATTGGTTTGGAATGTCATCATTGAAATTAATTACGAATTGCCTACAACACGTGGGCCCCACAAGAGTTTCACGCACTCAACATCTTGTCTCTCACTTTCAACTTTTTAAAATCTCCAGAGTTTTTCTCAGTACTCAGAAACTAAAGTCTGTGACACGTGGCGTTACATCGATGCCCAGCCACTATTATACCAATCTAATCACGAACCCGGATCTGCGGAAATCTCAGCGTACCCTCACAAGCAGTGAATACTGTACATCCAGATCAATCAAAAACTCCCAGAAGATCACATCATCATGTTAATAAAAATTAAAAATAAATTTAAATCATCTCTAAATAATTATTAAATTATTTTAGTTAGAGTATCAAATTTATTAGATGTATCTCATTTTAATTAGATAATTTATTAGGATATGAACTTAAATAAATCTACTTTTTTCAAGGAACAAGATATAATCTAAACCTAAATAAACTCTCTAGTTAAAGTAAAATAAATTTAAAAATTTATAAATATTTAATGATAAAATTTTATTACTTTTTATAGTCATCTGAAATGGTATAAAATACTAATAAATCTTTTAGTTAAAATCTATAAAAAGGAATTATCTTGAGATTATTTAAATTTATTTTTAATTATTTTTACTTGCATGATGATGTGGTATAATGGGAGCTTTAACTAGAAAGTTTATCTTGACCTAGATTATATCTGACCCCTTAAAAATATTAAATTTATCTAGGTCTAGACTTTAATAAATCATTCAATTGAAATGAGATATATATAAAAATTTTGATGCTCTAACCTAAAAAAAATTTAATAATTGTTCATAAATGATTCAAATTTATTTTTCTTTTTAATTGGCATAATGATTTGGTGGAATGGGAGGTTTTAGATTGACCTGAATGGACATGATTCACTGCTGAGGGACGCTGAGGATTTTTTTTTTTTTTTGGTACAAGGGACGCTGAGGATTTTGCTTGTGAGAGGATATGGTCCCTTAATCACTGCCTCTGCGTGCGTGTGTAGTTACGTATATCCTACGTCAACCTAGCTAACCACATTTTTACAATTTTCCAACATGTATACAATTTAACAAATGAGTTATAATTATAATGTTCGAATTTATTATAGATTTTATAATTATAATATATATTGATATAACCTATAAATATATCTCATTTATGTTATTTGGTTATATATACTCTATTATGAAAGATTAAATTTGTTCGTAAAATTTGTTTTTGTACATGTGGAGTTGAAGTTGAAATATATATACTATAAAACATATAAATAGTACAAGTATGCATTAAAATTCAAAATAATAAAAATTATGTTTATAAAGTGATTAGTAAGTCTAAAAAAGTATATATTTTCTTTACTTTTATCTAACTACATAATTTTATATGCATAAATAAGAAGAAAACCAGAGTTATTTATACCCTACTTTAAGTCCCAAGAAAACCTAGATTTGATTAAAGTGTTTGTTTGGATTAATTTATTTTTTTATCTTATTTTAAGTGCTTTTATACTGTATGAGGTAAGTATGTGAGAAAAATTTTATTTTGAATTGGGAAAATAATTGCTTCTGAGATGTCATAAGCAACACGATATATTTAAAAAAAATTATTTTATATACATATATCTATGTTCCTACATAATGAGCCACAAATTCATGAACCTTGACAGCAAACTATAGCCATGAAATTAAATAATTTTAATATTGAGTAAGACATTTATGAGGTGTATCTAACTATATATATCAGCCTGTGTAGTTAGATCACTTTTGTTCACATTAAATGATCCATATAATCACCTAATAATATATTTTTTCTGATTTATTTACTCAAAAGGGTAAACATAAAACAAAATTATTAAAATCCCATGTGGTACTAACGCTTTTGTGAGTAAAATTTGCGAGTTCTTGCATGAAGAATCAAGGCCAAGACAGTGCCTAAACAACAAAGAGAGCCCCACAAGATGAAGGTGCTTCTGTAACAATCCATGCCGGAGCATTCGCCGTGTCCATCGCCTTGTTTCCGGTAGACGAGGGCGGCCGATATGCCGAACAAGAAGGAGCCGATGGGGATGTTGGTGACGACCACATTGTGATTCACTGAGAAGTTCTTTGTGCCAAAGAGTTCTGTGGTTGTGGACACAGCAATAGAAGTTATGGCCCCAGTGCAGATTCCAATCATGGCCGTGCTTATGTAGAGAGATATGTCTTTCTGATTCAGAAGTAGAAAGAATGATCCTGATGATGCCGCCATTAATGCCACCATTGAAGCTGGTCTTGAAATAATTCTGGACTTTCCCCTGAAAATAGTTCATGTTTATTTGTTAGGATCTAATTGTGTTATGAAAGATCTCAATGGTGTGTTTCGATTTGTTGCTTATTGATGAAAACTTTAAATGGTGTAATTATTTACTCAGTGACATGACGTGAAAATAGAAAATAAATTATAAAAGGAAAAATTGTTGAAAAAACCAGTTACAAGAGTTATCAATCAAAAACATTTAGAATTTATTTAAAGACCCAAGTCTAACTTATTTTTAATAGATATAACTGTTTTAGAATCGTGTGAAACATATATTTAATTATGTGTAAAATGAAAGACATTTACACATAATTAAATATATATTACATATATATAAAGAAGAATTATCTTAACTTAAAGATCTAAATCCATAGGTACTTTTAAATAATAAATTTATACTAGAGATGTTTTTTTGTAATTTTTCCTAAATAAAAATAGAAGGTTCAGATTTTTTTTTTTACATTGGAATAGGGTTAAAACCCAAAAATTTCATTAAATCCTATACACAAAATGTTCTCGGTTGTATATCGTGATATGCCATCAGACACAAGCTTCAAAATTTCATTATTAATTTATTGCAATAGATGATATGACATGACAATAGTCAACGACAAATTTTATTTCACTAGTCAAACGATCAAAATATATAGGTTAATCCTTCTAATAGCAATGGATTAGAAACTCACAAACTGCATTGAATCCATTTTTAAGAAAAAAAATTAATGTAGCGAAAATTTCCTACAAATAGCATATTTACGCACCTACATGTCTTTCTGTGATCACTTTAATTTATCTTCTTGTTTTTTTTAATGAACTGAGACAGTAAAGAATGTTTTGCAATAGTTCCCAACTATTAGTTTGATGAGCTTATTAATTACAAATCAACCAACTAATACACAAACATCAATTAGCTTTTAATGAAAAGATAAAATGCAATTTATGAAGTTAGATGATAAAGAGAATGATGTGAAAAATTTTACCTGTAGAAGTAATCCAAGAGAGAAGGCATCAAACGACCAAAGAAACTAAAAGAAGACGACAATGAAACCAGAGATGAAGTTGCAGAACAACCTCTGGATTCTGCAATTTGTCCCAAGTTGTTCATAAACACCAAACCAATCGTTGCTCCAAAAAAATACACAAAGAAATATAACCAGAAATCAACCCTTCTCATCATCAATCTCCACCCAATTTCTTCTCTCACACCAACCCCAATATCACCATCTTCATCTTCTTCATCTTTTACTTCTTCCTCTGTTCTGATAACTCCATTATTACTGTTCTCTTCTGCAGTAAAATTATAAACTCTTTGTCTCTCTCTGTTCATTTGCCATGACCCCACTAATGATTTTACCTTCTCTGTGATTGGAACTAACAAAGGAACCAAAAGGGTAACTAAAATTCCAATCAAACTACTCAAAGGTGACAACTTTCCTGATATGAACTGTAAGCTGGTGATCACTGCATAAATCCCAGTTCCAATGGTGATCATAAACATGACAATGAACCCAACACTCATATTTGAAGATTTTAAGGTTTTGATTTCTCTAACCAAAGGGGCTGCAATTAGGCTAACTATAAGAGGTGTTACAGAGTTGAGAAACAGAAAGGTTTGAGCTTTTTTATGTGGAGAAAAAGTTTCAACTATGTTGGTGTAGATTTTGGCGCTTAATCCTTGGTAACTAGTTGATAATCCGATGGCGACTTGCCGGTGATCGGATTGGAAGTTTCTGATGGTGACAACATAACAGACAGTGTTAATCCAACAAATGCTGTTGCCTGCTAGAACTGTGAGGAAGAAGACATGCCAATATGAAAGAGAAGAGATATGGTTTGTTATGAAAAGATATTGCACACCATAACCTATTAGCCCAAGAATTGAACCAATGATGAGAACAAGCCAAAGAGGAAGGTATGTGACGGCGACACCGGAAAACCAGCCGAAGAGTTTTCCTGCGTCGGAGGCGAAAGCTAAGTTATTGAGCTGTAACTGAGATATAGAAAGAAGCTGCTTTAACTGAGAGGAATACGCAGGAAAGTTGTTGTTTGTGCCATTAACAGCTTGAAGCCATATCATTCCCACAAGGCTCAGCCATTGCAGAGCAATTGAAGCCATTGAAGAAGAAGAAGAAGAAGAAACTAACAATGGAGAGAAAGTTGGTCTGCAACAAGAAGGCTTAGGTTTGAAGCTTTAAATGTTAAAGGAGGAAGAAGACTTTGAGGAAGAGGCTATAAGGTGTGAAATGGAAGTCGTAAATATTACTCTCTTTGATTGAATTAGTAATGCTTGTCATGGAAAAATGGGGTTTGTTTTTCCACCATCACCACTACTTTTAGAAGGAAACATTTTTTTGTGAGTGGGAGAGCTAGAATTTCTTATGTTATGATGAGAAGATTTTAAAGAGCATTTAAGAATTGATATATATTTTCTAAGAGTGTGCAGTAAAATCTAAAACACGTTAATTTGGCAGAAAACAGTTCAAACAGCATATATATGGCTGTTGTTAGTTAAAAGTATGCATCAGAGAAGAATGCTATTTTTTTATTTAAGTGTTTGTTTTTTCAATGCAATGAAACTGAATGACCTTAGACAAGAAAAAGCTCTGCTTTGGTGATTATTTCGTCACTGTGATGTCATGGCCAGCCAGGGGAAAAACTGTGTTTTGAATTGAATCAACGAGAAAGTGTATCTACTTAGAAAGAGAACTTCTAGAATAGTTATTTCCCATTTTCCGGGATATTTAATTAAAAAATGCATAGAGGAGTAGCCCCTAACAATTTTTTTTAATATTCTTGCTCCATTTCCATTAATAAATTATTTTTTCTTATTTAATCAAACTATGATGCAATATAAATATATATGGAAAAGATGTAGAGTTTATATTTTCTTTTCCAATCATGCCCCTAATTCAATTGCACCGACCAACAGGTAGTTGGCATGTTTTTAATTCTAATATTGCACTTTGTTATAGACATTAATTTTAATGAAGGAAAAAATTGGAAAATCATATTTTCTTACAAATTTAAGGATATCAATTATCACTTCTTAAGAATAAAAAAGTATAGTTAAATTTGTCCTATAATTAGAATTGGATGAAATAATTTAATAGTGCCATTTGTATGGATATTGTTAGGTAACACTATGAGGGAGGGAGAGATTGGGAGAGATGAGTAAGAATGGATTAGTTGCATTTAATTAAGGGTATCTTTGAAAAATTAGAGCAATTTAGAAACATAAACTAATCTTAACAAATTTATTACTCCATCTATTCCTAAAATATAAGAGTTAGTTAATTTTTTTAGATAGATTAAAGAAACTAAATAAATTAATTAATTATAATCAAATCTAATCCCTCAAAATAAATTCATATTATATATTTATTAATCTATCTAAATTAGTCAACTAATTCTTATGTTAGATATAATTAACTAATTTATTTAGTTTATTTAATCTATCTAAAAAAGTTAATTAACTCTTATATTAAAAAACAGATGTATTATTTAATTTATATTAATTAATTAATTAATGATAATTTAATTTCTAAATAAAAGCTCAAAGAGTGATAGGATTCAAGTGGATGGTTTAATTAAATGCGAACTTAATTAGACCACAGTAAGTAAGAACAGTTTATGAAATCTGCAGCGTCTACGTTATAAGTTTGATACCACAGATAAACAACGGAATGAAATTGTGTATTTGTTCCCTTTTTCTTTTCCAATCAATAGTTAAATGAAAACTCTAGAGATAAAAACAAGAGTCTTCTAAATATTATTAGAAATATAATATAATAATCCATCCTTGTGACAGAGAAGATAAGGCATGTTCAGTGATTGTAATAACAACAAATCATTTCTGTATTAAAGGTATTTCTTAAACCCTTAACCAAGATCAAACTATGAAAATCGGATTGGTTATTAAACTATAGACATTATATAGTCAATTATTAAAATAATATAATTTAATTAAAATAAATAAAAATACTTATTTATAACCCTTAAGAGAGTAATAATTAGATAAAAAAGTATGTATGATCTACGAGTATATAATATAATAAAATAGAGTTATCAAAGTATAAATATGATAGATTGTTGTCTTTTTAATTTATAAATAATATTGTTTTAGGCTTAAAAATAAGAGAGAGAAATATAAAATATCAAATCTAGTCTATCTATTTAAAATTTTTGACCACATTAAATAGGGAAATAGTTTACCGATTTATTGATCTGATCGATTGATCAAACTGAGTTTTAATATCATGATCAAAACTAATAGAATAAGCCTCAATGAATTATTAGAAAAATATTCTAATTATTTGGTATGATCATTATTTTCTTCGGTTATTGTTCTTTATGGGCTTTTAGTTAAGGAATAACTATGAGATCTCAATAAAAAAAAAATTAATTACTTTAAAATTTAATGACAATTGAGAAGTATGTAATAATAAGTTATAGTATAAGAAATGAAAATAAAACTTTATGCTGTTCATTTATCATTGGGACTTTTTGATGATTAAATCTCTTTTTTTTTTATTAAGCATATGTATCCTCATGTTGGAAACAATTCTATTCAAGCTATTGTCGAATACTAAATGTGAACAGTTATCCCAATAGAAATTTAAATATTAGTTTGCTATATTTTGAGAGACTAGCCTGATTAAATCCATTCTCAGGATCTCATTGTTATTCCCATTTTTTTCTTTTTTCTTTTTTTTTTGGGGGGATTTTTTTATTATCTTTTGTGTATGCTTCTGGTTTTATTGACTATTAATTTGTTTTAATTAGTTTTTAAAAGTCTTAATTGTCATCTGCTTCAATAGGTCTAGTTTTTTGTCCTTGAACATAACTATTTTAGTATATTACGGTAGTGATATGTCGTAAGTGAGAGTTTATTAATGAAATTTTAAGGCACTGTCCTGTTTCCTCTAAAAGAGCGTCACTTATTTGATAGTTCTAAATAGAAACCAAAACATTTTCACATCAACAAAACCCTATTTCTGACCCTTTAACACATCATGACGTCATCAATGAAGAGAAGTTTAAATTTGTCTGATGATTTCATTTGCCCCACTTCACAATCAAAATCTCTTCAAAGAGAAGCTTTTATCACTACGAGACAAAGATGAGAAAAACTATCCTCTTCCCTTTGTGAAATGGGCATAAACAAGTCAATTTTTCAACACTAAGGTCGTAGTCCATTCTAGATCGTTAGTCTTATATGTGATTCTTGCACCAACAACATTTACGTTTCCCCCAACAATTTCTTTTCTTACATGGGAAAGTTGGTGTGAGTTCAGTCTAAATTTTCCTTAAAGTTATCGTATGTCGTAAAGTTAAATAAATACTAAAAAATATATGAATTAGTAGAAGTATTTGTTTTAATTTTAAATGTAATATGATTTTTTTTTAATTTATAATTGTTTTTTAAACTCTTCCTTGTATATATTAAAAGAATTTTTCATAATTTTTAATGTAAATTATTAAAAGTGGTATTTTAGGGTCTATTTAGTATGAGAGAAATGGAGGAGAGGGAAAATTTTAATGAGTTTTATTTAAAAAAATTAAAAAAAATGAGATTATAAAATTTTAATAAAAAATATATATAAAATAAAAGAGTAAGAAAAATCAGTTAAAAGCTTTAAATCTCATTTTTACAATTTTTTTAAATTTTTTTTATACAAAATTTTTTAAAAAGGGATGGGTTCACCCACGATCCAAGGGCATGGCGAAATCTCCTTTCCTCCTAGGCGATACCAATATCGGGTAGGGCGAGTCGTTTATTACTATCAAGCGTAAACCTAGACACCCAGGAGTTAAGATGTCTCCCCAAGCGCCGCGACTGGAACCACAATAAAGTGGTACTCCCTAGGGTTTGAACACGCTCCAAATAGTCGCATGTCTTACCCTTTCGCCACAGTTGAACCCACAGACAATGGGTACAATTTTTTTTAAAATTGAACTCATTAAAATTTCCTCACCTTTCCCTCGACTCCATTTCCATAATACCAAACAAACCCTTAGAAAAACTAACACACATGTTTTACAAATAATTAATTTAATTTTATAATTCTTTACAAATTAGTCATAGTTATCTAAACATTACGTTTATGCAACAACAAAAAATCTAACTTTTACGTTTAGAAAGGGAGGGAGTACCTAACAATAAAGTCATACAATGGTAAGCATTTGTATTCATTCATGATCCGTGCTTTTGTATGAGTCATGTTTTTACTAATTGGATCAATTTTCCTTAACTACATCTACAATTTCAAGACAAAAAATGAATCAAAACTTCCTAAACATGACAACAAATATCACAGAAAGTGTAAAAAAAATAATCTAAAATCCGTGTCAAATTGATCTATCTATGTTTGAAATTTGAGTTTTTAAAGAAATAAATGAAGTAACTCATGTAGCAAAGGAAAACCGAGTACTCGTGACACTTTAAAATATTTGGCTAATGTCAAAGAAAAACAGAGTACTATTAATTACTCAGTGTTAATGGTATATGAAATTTCTCAAGTAATACATTTGAAAATTCAAAATTGACAAACGGATTATTATATATTTACCTCAGTTTCAATATGAAATATACATTGTACACTTAAATTGATTTTTTTTGGGTAAAAAAAAAATCCAAATTTGCAGCTATTTGGACCATCCGCATTCCCACCTTTCTGAAACCTATTTCTCTGACTTTCTTTAAATTGTTCAGATGATCATATATAGATGGGACAAAACGGGAAGGAAAAAAAAAAACAGAACAAGTATCTACAAATTTTCTCCCTAGTATGGATTCTTTTTTTTTAGTTAAAATGCAAATTTACTTAAAAGTTTTTATTAAGAGCAATGTTATAACAGAATTTTTTTTTAAATTTAATGTAAAACAAAACAATATTGTCCCTTAACATTAGAAATATTAATGGTTAATGTCAATTTTTTAACAATCAACGTTAACTTTTTAATGGGATGGGGTAACATTGTTATGTTTTATAATTTTTAGAGTGACGTTGAACTTAAAAAAACTTCTATAATAACATTGTATATGAGTAAAAATTTCTAAAAGTAATTGTTTTTTTGGGTTGCCCACTCGATTCACCGGAGTTTTGCCCCGACTATATCCAGATTCGACCCTCGTCGCGCACCTAGCTATGATGGGTGAATCTCCTAACAGAGATTTTTTACATATGCCAAAACTCGAACTCGAAAGTAGATTTTTTGCTAAAAGTAAATTTTTACAGACATTATGTCTTAATTAGGGTGGTCCTAGAGCCTAGTTGCCCCATTTTTGTTTTGTTTTTACAAATGCAATGCCCAACGTGGCCCAAAAAAGTGGTCTAAAAATATGTTGGGCATTTTCGGGCTAGACTAATTGTTGGACAGGACCAAGCATTAGGCACAATATGTTGGCCTGCTCGAAAATATATATATATATAATTTTATTTAATATATATTTTTTTGGTCCCTCTTTGCCCTTCCAATTCAGATGTTCTGTTGCACAGTCAGCCCCTCACAACTTTTAGTCTCTGTCGTATGTTTTCATTATTTTGCTCAATCTCACTAGTCACTCTACTTATTTGTAATTTGTGAAATGATGTTTGAGTTAGATAACTCCGCCTATGCATGTAGCCGGTCCCAAGCCCGGGTAAAGGAGGAGGGTTGTGTTAGGCCCCGACAGCCAACGTAAAAATTTGTCGAATCTTATGAACATGGACATACGAAGATATTGCGCTAATACTAGGTCGTTGCCCGTAAGTAACGCGCTGTATGGCTCGAGTACAGTGAGAAGTGAGCAAGGGCTGCTGCATCGTCGCCCGGATGTAGTGTTAAATGAGCAAGGGCTACCGCTCTCTTACGGACGGAGGCGGCTAAAGAAGCTAGTTCAGGAGAGAAAGATTAGATTTGGCACTTGGAATATTGGGACTATGACTGGAAAAGCGTGGGAAGTGGTGGGCCAAATGGTAAAGCGAAAGATTAACATCTTGTGCCTTCAGGAAACTAAATGGGTTGGAGAAAAATCTCGGGAAATCAATGAGTTCAAATTTTGGTACACAGGTAAAACAGGTACGAGAAATGGTGTTGGCATCATTGTGGATAAAGAGTGGAAGACGAATGTGGTGGATGTGAAAAGGATTAATGACAGAATTATATCTTTAAGAATAATTATTGGAAGGGATACAATCAACGTTATTAGTGCTTATGCACCTCAAGTGGGAACAGAAGCCCACCTTAAGGAAAAGTTTTGGGAAGATTTGGAAGGGTTGATTCAGAGCATACCACTTACTGAGAAGATTTTTATTGGTGGAGACCTTAATGGTCATGTTGGTAAGGAGGCAGGGCAATATGCAGGGGCTCATGGTGATTTTAGTTTTGGAGAGATTAATAATGAAGGACAATCTATTCTTGAGTTTTCCTTAGCTTACAATCTTAAGATTGTCAACACGTGCTTTAAGAAGCGGGAGGAGCACTTGGTCACATATAAGAGTGGGGTCCACAGGTCACAGATTGATTTCTTTTTAGTAAGGAGTCATAACAGAAGACTTTGTACAAATTGTAAAGTGATTCCAGGGGACGGGGTGACAACCCAGCATAGGTTAATGGTCCTTGACGTGCGTATTAAGTGTAGGAAGGAAAAATGCCAACATGTTTTAAACACAAGAGTCAAGTGGTGGCAGTTAAAGGGGGAGAAGAGGGAAACTTTTAAAAGAACTATGTTAAATGAAAGGGTTTGGGAGGCGCAGGAAAATGCTAATATCATGTGGAAGAAAATGGCTGAGAGGGTCCAAATGGTTGCTAAAGTAATTTTGGGAGAATCTAAAGGTTTTGGTCGACGAGATAAGGAGACTTGGTGGTGGAATGAGGACGTACAAGAAAAAGTTAAGAACAAGAGAGATTGTTTCAAAGCTATACACTTATGTAATAATACTGAAAATTGGGAAAAATATCGTTTAGCTAAGAAGGAAACTAAGAAGGCGGTGGGTGCAGCTCGTTTTAAAGCTTTTGAGGAATTTTATAAGGAGTTAGGGACAAAGTCGGGAGAACGAAAGATTTATAAGATTGCAAGAGATAGGGAAAGAAAATCGAGGGATTTGAATCAAGTACGATGTATTAAGGATGAATAGGGTAAGGTTTTAGTTACAGATAGTGATATTAAAGAACGGTGGGAGACCTATTTTTACAAATTGTTTAATGACGAGGGAGGAGGGTCGAGTTATGAGCTCGGGGATTTAACACGAGAAGTTGAACCAAATTTAGCATTTTATCGTAGGATCCGTGTTGACGAGGTTAAAGAGGTGCTTAAGAAAATGGAAAATAGTAAAGCTGTTGGACCTGACGGTATTCCTATTGAAGTTTGGAAGTGTTTAAGCGAAGTGGGGGTAGTGTGGCTTGCTAAACTATTTAATATGATTTTAAGTTCTAAGAAAATGCCTGATGACTGGAGGAAAAGTACTTTAGTTCCTATTTACAAAAATAAAGGGGATATTCAAAATTGTGCAAATTACAGAGGGATAAAGCTTATGAGTCACACTATGAAATTGTGGGAAAAGGTAATTGAACACAGGTTGAGATTAGAGACTGATATTTCTGAGAATCAGTGTGGTTTTATGCCGGGTAGGTCTACAATAGAGGCGATTTATTTATTAAGGGGGTTAATGGAAAGGTACCGGACCAAAAGAAGAGACTTGCATATGGTCTTCATTGACTTAGAAAAAGCGTATGATCGAGTACCAAGAGAGGTGCTTTGGAAAGCTTTGGAAAAGAAAGGTGTGCGCATGGCATATATCAAGGCAATAAAAGATATGTATGAGGGGGTAACAACTACTGTAAGAACTTCTGGGGGCAAAACAAAGGATTTTCCCATAAGGATTGGTCTTCATCAGGGATCATCCTTGAGTCCTTATTTATTTAATCTAGTAGTGGATGTTCTAACCAAGCCTATTCAAGAAGAAATCCCTAAGTGCATGCTTTTTGCAGACGATATAGTTCTTGTGGCAGAGTCAAGAGAAGAGATTAATTTTAAACTTGAGTTATGGAGAAGTACTTTAGAGTCGAAGGGTTTTCGTCTGAGTAGAAGTAAGACTGAATATATGCATTGTAATTTTGATAAGAGGCAAGTTAGAAATAACTTGGAGGTCAAATTGGGAGATCAAGTTATTCCACAAATAGATAAGTTCAAATATTTGGGATCAATTATATAGAAGGATGGTGAAATTTTGGAAGATGTTAATCATAGAATTGAAGCTGGGTGGTTTAAATGGAGAAAGGCTACTGGGGTTATATGTGATCGGAAAGTACCAGATAAATTAAAAGGAAAGTTTTATCGCACTGCTATAAGACCACCAATGCTTTATGGAAGTGAATGTTGGGCTTTAAAAGGACAGCAAGAGCATAAAGTTGGGGTAGCTGAGATGAGGATGTTGAGATGGATGTGTGGACATACAAGAAAAGATAAGATTCGTAATGAACAAATTCGGGGAAGAGTTGGAGTGGCATCTATTGAGGAGAAAATGGTAGAGAACCGTCTTAGGTGGTTTAGACACGTACAAAGAAGGCCAAGGGATGCGCCAGTGAGGAGGGTGGATCAAATCGTATGGAGCCCGGTTAAAAGGAATAGAGGAAGGCCAAAGAAAACGCTCAACGAGGTCATTGAGCGGGATCTCCTGGTCAATAACTTAACCAAGGATTCAGTTTTTGATAGAGCACAATGACGTCGTATGATCTATGTAGCCGACCCCATTTAATGGGATAAGGCTTTGTTGTTGTTGTTGTTGATGTTTGAGTTAGATATCTGATCATTCATTGTGATCTTCATGACAATTGGGGTTTTATATAGTGGGAGACAAGTAATTATACTTGTACTTCATTTATTTTGAGCCTGACTTCGAAACAATGCATGGGCATTTGGGAGTTACGGAAAAAGGATATTTCATATTTGATTCGTAAAGAGATGAAAACTGAAAAATCAGTTAGATTCAATAAAATATATTAGTTCTGGGAATGATGATATGTATCTTGTAGTTTAATATTTATATTTCTTCTTTTAGAATATTTTAAGTTTGTGAAGTTATAGAATATATTTCATATTTTGATACAGAATAAAAAATTTAGAATTAGAGGGGCGAACTTTTAACAAATTTTTTTATCAAATGAACAAATAAACTATTCTTTCAATCTTTAATATAAGAGTTAGTTAATATTTTTAAATAGATGAAAGAAACCAAATAAATAGTTAATTATAATTAAAATAAGAGTTAGTTGATTAATTTGGGCTAATTAATGAATATATAATATAAATTTATTTTGAGGGTATAGATTTTTTTACAATTAACTAATTTATTTGACTTTTTTAATCTATCTAAAAAAATTAACTAACTCTTATAATAAAAATTAAAAGAGTATAATATTATAAATATAATAAAAAAAAGAGATATAGGAAAATTCTTACCAATTGGAGGGGCGGCCATCCCCTCTTCCGCTTCCCTAGTTCCGTGTTTTTTTATCACCTTTTTATTAGGTTTTTTTCACATGTGATATTATGGGTAGAAAAGCCCTGCCACTATCCAGCCCAAACTGACTAAGGCTTTTCCCCAGTAGAGTGGGCAACAAGCTACATTTTGCAGTTTTTTTTTTAATTATCCAACCGGTTCATCGGAGTTTTGCCCCGACTATATCCGGATTCGACCTGCATCGCGCATCTGGCTATGGTGGGTGAGTCTCTCAATGGGGATTTTCTGCATACGTCAAAGTTCGAACTCAAAACCTCGTTTAAGCAATACTGAGTTATTTACTATTCAGACCAATTTTTGTTAGTATTTTTTTTTCCAGCTCGTTGATCCTTCGGGTTGGACATTGCATAAGGGTCTTACCTGCCTAGTCCTACCTATATGCAACTCTACGACTAGTCTAATGGTCCTGCTCTGTCTAGTTGCATATGAAATAGGCTTACTTTATGAGTACGTCAGAACCAAATCACAAGGAAAAAAAGGCTTGAGCTTATAAAAGATTATTCAAGTATGCAGCTAGCACTAACACATGTTAGCACAGATAGTCGAAGATTTATATCCCTTAATTATAATTCTCGGGTTCGATCTTTAAAAGATAGGAATAGAGCTAACGTGTTTGAAAGAGTTTCCCACATAATTAGGCTTTTACAATACCTAAGAGATTAGTCTCTCACTTATTAAGTGGGGGATACTCTAGTATACAAAAAAAAAAAAAGTATGCAGCTAGCTTTATGATCTCCCTTGCCATGGATCTCTCAAACAAACATGTTACCGTCCAAAGCAACAAAAAAAAAAAAAATATATTTCACAGCAATAAGCCATCCTCAGTGATAATTATACAGTTTAATTATGATAATCATACTCCAGAAAGTCTCTATAATAAAGAGAGCCATCCTCTGTGCCACGGGAAGAGATAGCCAAGCTCTGCCACTTGAAGAGATAGCCAAGCTCTGCCACTTGAAGAGAGAAACATTGATCATAATAAATTAATAGCAACAATTTCTTGGTGTTCATTTGTCATCCTCAGTGATCTTTGTGGCTCTGAAAATCTTTTTACAGATACTACACTACTGAAAAAGCAACTTGAGTTGAAAAATAACAATTGGATAAGCACATCATCAGGAAGAAACAACTTAACACTCTAATTTGTACCCAAAAAAAAAAAAACTTAACACTCTAATTACTAGTGTGCAACTGCAGTCTCCCTCTAGTTACGTTACAAGACAATAAACAAATAAGGGTATGGTACTCCTCTGATATTTAATATAAGACATATTTAACTAATTTGATTATATTAAAGAATAACATACTTTTTCTAAAATACTATAATAATCTTATTTAATTCTCTCCTTTTCATACTTGTTTAGTTGAAGGAATATCAATAGGGGTAATTTTACAAAAAAATGATAAATATGGAAAATAAGACTTACATTTAAGAATAAAATTAACTCTTTAATTAAGTCATATATTAAGGATCGGAGGAGTATAATCAAACCCTTATATCCACATAGTATTCATTAGACAATATAACAAAAGCTATCATCCAGTAATAAGAAAATTTTACCTCCAACCAATGAATAATTTTACCTTTGGGAAATTTTACAATTGGTTGTAAAATCATAGCCTCCCACATAAAATCAAAGAATTTAGATACAGGTTTGATCCAACAGAGACAAAAACACATCTAGCTCCACTACCTCAATAACACATGAGAAAGACAAAAATATTAGATTATATATATATATATCAGTTTATAATGGTATATTAAGAAAGGAGAGAAAATAGACTACATTCTGAATTTCTGATGCAAAAAATGAAATATTTCTGGTTAAATACATGCTTAGAACCACAATGATGTCTGTTCACTAACTTTCTTCCCCCTGATGCAAGAACAAATTCTGAACCACTTTACAAAGCCAAGAACCTAAGTACAATGGTAAGCTTCTTGTTTTTTTTATCCCCTTCTATTTATTGAAGTTTTCATTAACTCCTCTTCCATGTATACTTTAAGCTCATCAATACTAAAATGGCACAAGTTAGTTCCTCTAGGAACGAGGAAAAAACATATCATTACAATTGAAAAAATATACAAAAGAACAGAGCACATGAGGGATACAAATGAGATATCATCATTACATAGGCCAGAAGTATCTAGAAGTGAATCTGCTTCCAGGTTCTGAATACATACCAAGCATAAGAAAGCAAGGAAGAAAAATTAAAAACAAGAACCTTCCACACTATTGTTGGCAAAGAAGCTTCATTTTCTTCTTCCATTGGAGCTGTGGATTCTACAACTTGTATTTCTGCTTAAATTGAAATTATCACTACTACTACCCAGCAACTTCATAGGCAAGAACATAACATTCAGAATGAAATATAAAACATGGAAGAATGCTTATCTTCAAAAAATGCTAAATTTAAAACTTGAGGGGTGCATGGAGTTGTTTCCACTACAAAAAATGGGTATTTTATAGCGTTTATTTTATGGTGTTTCTAGTTGTTTTAACTGCTAAAAATTAGTTTTCTAGCAGTTGGCTGAACCGCTAAAAAATCAAGTGCTAGAAAATAGTTTCTAATTGTTCTGGGGAACCGTTATGCATAGTAATCAAAACGCTAGGATATTTCTAACAGTTTAGCAAAATGCTAGAAAAAAATGTGTTAAGAGAAGCCAGAGGGATGATGTTAGTAGTAGTTAGGAACCGCTAGAAAATATTTATGTTTGGAAATATTTCTAGCGGTTCCCTGAACCGATAGAGAGTTCATGGTGGTTGGCGGGAAACAAAATTTTTAGGACAGTGCCAGAATTTCTAGCGGTTGGTAACCGCTAGAAATATGGTTCTAAATTTTGATTTTTTTTTAAATATTTTCCCCACATTTAGGCTCCAAAATTTATTTTTTTCTCGGGATTGCTGTTTTCTAGCGGTTAGAAAACCACTAGATAGTTCATTCTAGGTAAAATCAAATAGAAATCCATTTTTTATTATTATAAAATATGATATCATTAATTGGGAAACTATTAAATATATTATATCAAATGATTATGTTGATATGTGTAATCAGCAATGTACTACATGTTATATAAATATATATATATAGTGATAAATAATAAGTAATTAAATTATGATTGTATCATATGCGTTTAATTTAATTTGTTAAGAAAATTGAGTTAGAGATGCAAGAATTGGAGATGAGATAGTTTGTATTGTTGAACTTTAATTCATAAGTTGAAGAAGTGGTTGGATTGGTTGAGATGAAAACAAAAAATTTGCAAAAAGAAAATATAAGTATGTTAATAAACTATAAATGAAGATAAATAAAATAAATAAAGATATACAAAATAAATAACATCTTACCATGTAAAATAAGGAGGAGGAGGGAAGAGAAGATGAAATTTTAAGAAAAGAGATAAAGGAGAGAAGAGTAAGGAAAATAAATGTGGGAGTGAATGAATAAGGGGGTGATATAGTATTTATGGAGGTATGGGTAGCATTTGTAGCAACTTTGTGCTTTTTGTAGCGGCTTTGTATTCGAGACAATTTCTATCGGTTCTATAAAAGCAAAAAAATTAATTTTTAAAAAAATTAAACCACTTTTGATTTATTTTTATATATTTAATTTATGTATAAAAATAAATTATTATATGACTGATAGAGATAATTGATTATGCTATTCTTCATCATCATCCTGTTGGAAGGAAAAATTAAAAAAAATTATTGTTAAAATTATTAAATATATTTAGGAAAAAACTGAGTACCATATAATTTAATAAAAGACATATATACCTGACAATGGCTAGATTATCGTCTTCTTGAGGGAAGAAGTTTTCAAAATTTGTCAGTTGGAATGGCTCACTGTCATAAGTAATGTCACCATCACCTATGTTGTCATATCCTCAATTTTTTTATCTGATATGTGTGTACAGCTGTACGTAATATACATGAGATTCTTTAAGGAAAATGTTACAAATTAAGGAAGGAAAGGGATTGAATTGTAAGTAATGGAAAGTTCAAGGACTTAAGTGAAATTAGAAAAATTTTAAGGCCAAAACAAAAGGTAGAGATAAAAGTTGGGCCAAAAGGTGTAATTACCAAAAGTTTAAGGGACTTGAATGTAATTTATTAAAAGTTCAGCGGTAAAATTGTAATTATAGAAAATTGAGCCGAAAAAGGCCGGGGAAGCAGTTCAGTCCCAAATTTTATCAGTAAATAGAGAAAATTATTTTGATCAGTTTAACGCGACAAAGAATTATGATTTGAGGCCCCGATGAATTAATATAAATTTATGATGTTTAGAAAAATTATTGCAGTATTTTTTGGACCTCAGAATCAGATGAAATTTTACAATAAATTCTTATAATTAATATGAGAATTTATGAAACTGACAAAACTAAAAAAGGAGTTATGTAGAACTTATTATAAAATTTACAGTAGAATAAAACACCCGATAAATAATTTTCGGGGAATTTTCTTGGGAATTGTGCCATAAAGGCTTTGGACATATAAAGACCCAAGTTGGCATCCCAAAGGACCAGTAAGATACTTGAACAGTTATGTGCGCCAGTGTTTAGAGGAATCCTAAAAAATACAAAATTACGAAAATATCCCTGGGTTGCCATAATGAGCAAGAGATGAGTGGAGGGCATTTTGGTCATTTGGACAGGGTAAAAAATGCCAAGGCAGGTACATGGATGAATAATAAGAGTCAATATATGCCCTGATAAGAGGTAAAGTGGTGTAAAATGACAATTATGCTCTTGGGGTTAATATAGTGCAAGACAGTGAACCAATGATATTTCAGTCATTTCTCAAGGGATGGTTAGCAGATAAATACTCAGTTTAACAATGTCAATGGTAGGAAAAACCTAAACACTAGTTTTTATGACAGAATACATATTCTAGAATATTATAAAAATTGGGAACATAAAACAGTCTGATTTTTGAGAAATTGATCGGATTAGTACCGGACTGGACTGAAATTTTTCCTATCAATATTTCTCCATTTATTTTGCCAAACACAACCCTATATGATGTCATGGATGATGTCATTATAAAGCTTCTAGGGAAAGCTTTATGGAAGGTGGATTATGGACCATTAGATCAAATAATAACCAAAGTAATCTTGGCCATCAATTTCTACCAAACTTTATCTATAAATACCCTCACAAATCTGCACATTCACGCCAAGCTTTGTAGACCATGGGGAGGTGCTGCCAAAATGGATTTCAAGCAAGACGAAGACGGAAATCAAGTAGCTAAACAAGCAAGGATCCAAGGTAACTTCTTCCTTCTATCTTTGTATTGTGTTGTAGGAAGATTTCTCTTGGATTTGAATGGTTGAAACACCATTTTTCTCTCCATGGGAGTTTCTGGATGTTCTGTCTTGATGGAGAAGAAGATGAATATTAAGTTATAAAATGTTTAGACAATCTTAAACAAGCTAGAATTAAGTAGTTTTAACTTAGAAAATCATGTAATCTTGAGACCCTCTCTGTCACTGTTCATGTGCCTAGGCAGGAGTTATAATTTCATGATTTTGATGCTTCCAATGTGTTTAAAATGAAAAATTATGTGGGATAAAGTAGAGAAACAAGTATTGGAAGCATTGGAGTCAAAATGAGAACTTTTGGAAATAAAGAGGGTATGCTTTGGTTCTGAACAGATTTCATAGGAGGAGTTGGATTTTCATAATTCCAAGTTCATATTTGGATTCCTTGGACAAAATTATGTAGGATTGGTTTAAGGAGATAATTATTACAAAGTTAAACCACTAACTCCAAGATTTAAGTTTAAAGTTAGGGATTTTAAGGAAGTTAGTGTGCAATACTTATGTAATGACTCTAATGAGTTGTATACACAATGTAATTGTGTTTAGGGTCATGATATGTCAAAGGAAATGAATTAAAAAGGATGAGAAAGCAACCAATGTTTGGTTGGAAGCTTAGGGAGCAAGTGCAAGAACAAGAGAAAAGCTTATGTTTAAGGTAGTCAACTTATCATTCTTGTATGCTTGATGTATATGCTTGTGTGTTAATATGATTATGATATGTGATGATGATGTATGATATGTATGAATGATATATGCTCTGCCCTTTATGAGTTGATGGTTATGCATGATAGTGATAGGCATGGAGCATGATAGTATGCAAATGGAAGCTAAAGAAAGATAAAGGAAACATGTCATGCACTTGCATTCATCTTGTATGCATTGAATGGTACTGTTTGCTACTGAGATTTCCCAGAATCTCACCCTCCCATAACCAACCATAATAGGTTATTTATGATGGAAGAATCATGCTTGATACATAAGCTAAAGGATCGAAGTGAAGAAGCAGAAAAGTGATGGCATGTCATGGGTGTTATTCTTTTATGTAATGTTATGTAATATGCTATTATATGTAAAGAAAAATGTATGAAATAATTATGTCATAACCCCATGATGTACATTCATGTATGAGAGGCCAAAGAAATAGTTTATGCATGCTGGAACAATTATTGGGAATTAAAGAAAGGAAACTAAAATGGTAAAAACGTAGGTCCTGAAGCAGTTTTGTTGTGTCTTCAGTTTGACCTAGCAAATGAAAGAATTAATTCACTAATTTTTATGAGCATGTAGTACACATCCAGATATTTAACTTCATAGGTAATACGCCTCATTTGGATGTGTATATCAAGAGAAACAAATTTCCAAAATTACAAGACAGAATCTGGAATTTCCAGAATTTGCAAAATGAACAGTAAAAAGTAACGATTTAACTGTATTGATTGGAAAAGTAAATATCCATATTTATATTTTTACATTAAATACCTATGAAATAGATTCAAGTAGAAATTTGGAACACCTCCATATGATTTTTCTACAATTAGTTATAAATTTTTAAAATTGTACAGTCAATCTGAAAATTACCTAATGAACAGTACCCAATAAGTAAGTTTTAAAATTTTTAATTTTTGGGCCAAAGTAATGCTTCCGCTAATCAAATACGCTTTCAAATACATACTATGAGAGGTTAAGAGTAGGATGTTTCATATGTCATAAAGATCCCGAGGCTTAAGGTGGATGACCATATTCTAGTTTTTATGTTTATCGTCCTACACATAGTAAATATGGTGTGCTGCAAGGATATATGGCTCATTATCCTTATATTCTCCAAATGAATAAGTCTAGAGAAATTAATAGAGGTGATGCCCAAGTGGTAAGTGCTGAGTCCCCATGAAGTTATCGTGTTTGCCCACGAGCACTTGAACAGCATTACGGTGAAAAACTGATAACTTAACTCAATGATGTCAATCAGTTTTCTATAGTAAGTGACGCCTCCAAAATGCATGTCAGCATCACTACTGCTAGCATAACATCTTGTCCCAAATGTGCCACAAACTCTAGAGTTTTGTGTGAGCAATCCTTGATCACGTTCTATAGCTGTCATCTTTGGATCACATTCTTTGGTTAGTTTGTCTAGGATCTTCCTTACTTGATCTTCTTGACTGTATCTTTTACCAAGGATGATCAGGTGATTCATTAGATGAGAGAATCTGACTTCTATTTCTCTGATGCTATCACGTAGATTCATCTAGAATAACTCAAACTCGGTGGTCAAAGTATTGATTCTGCTTTGTTTAATGCCAGATGTTCCCTCATAAGCAATCTCCAAAGCTTCTCATATCTCCTTCACAGTTTCTAGGCTGGATATTCTGAATTACTCTTTTTGACTAAGAGCACAAGTTAGGATGTTGACAGCCTTATCATTGAGCACGATTAGCTTTTTGTCATCATTGTCATATTTGCTTGGAGTCTTTAGAATTCTTTTCCCATCAACTACCTTCATTGGAACATAGTTCTCTTCTTGGATTACGTCCCACAACCCATACTCGGAAGCCTTTATGATGTCTTCATTCTCATATTCTAGAAGGTAAAATTTTCTCCGTTAAACAGCAGTGGCTTCATTGTAGAGCTTTCTTCAGGTAAGACGCTCACCAAATCTTGCCATAGCTCTTGAGACTATTAAGTCCTTTTACAAGAGACCTGCTTTAATACCAAATGTTAGTTTTGACAGTTACATCCAAGAGGGGGTGAATTGGGTAATATTTAAAAATTTAAAATTTCTCAAAAATTAAACAGATAAGTTAAGAGCAATTTCACCGAGTATAGTTGAAGGAAGAAGTTGACAACGCAGATTTATCCTAGTTCGGTTTAACCACTTGGCCTAGTCCAGTCCTCATATTCTCTCTGAGATTTTTCAACATAACTCCAAAATTAATTGGGCTCTTGGCGCCTCAACACACCCACTATGAGAATCCCACTTACTCCCCCTTACAACTCTTAAGGATATATCATTCTCAAGAGTCCCACATTCTTAAGCAACTCAGTAAAAGATAGAGAAATTATAAAATTCTCTCAATAGAGGATTTGTGATAATCACTGAAGTACATGAAGTTCTCTCTCAAAAAAAATACTCTATTCACGCTAATTGAAATAGGGTATAATAGGGTATAAACAATGAACACAGAGAATAAAAATGAATGCACGAATAAATGCTCTTGTTGTAGGTTGTTGAACTTCTTAACTTCAGCATTTAGTTGGTCTCGTATTTATAGCTTCAACTTGTTAGTTATCTGTTAGATATATGAATGTTTAAGTGAAGTCGAGATAAAGCTATTGGTAGTTGACAACAGTAGTTAGTTGCATTTAATGCACCTTTGACAATTTTGCTTTTAGCTGAACTTTGCCATTTGAAGTTATTTGTAACGAAAAGCAATTAGGAAGATGTTGTGAGAGTAACAAATAATGATTAAAAACATATAGGAATGATTACTCTAAGTCTAAATTGATATATCAAAATCTGGTTTGAAAAACTTTTGAATTTCTTCAGGTATTTATCCAAGAGTTTACCGATAAGATAGCTTATCGAAGAGGATTTCGATAAGACTTAAACAAATTTCTTTAATGAATAGTTTCTCATCTTGTCTATAAACAACCTATTTACATAGCTTATCGATAAATAACATATGCTGAAATAGACTTGAATTTATTTCATTGTTTCTGATTTATCGAAGTGTTATTCGAAGAATTGCCTTATCGATAAATCCTTTGAAAAATAACTTCTTTCAAATTTTAACATTCAGAAACAAATCAAAAGAAAAATACTTTAAGTCTGAAACTTTAGTGAGTTTGTAATGTGAAATTTTTTCTATTTATCGAAGTATTCTTCGATAAATTCCCTTATTGAATAATATTTTGATAAATTAAGTATTTGGATTTAGAAACTTTTAAAAAGATTTGATATTTATTGAATAACTTATCGATAATTGATAAGTTAATTAAAATAGATAAAACATTGACTTTTTATCATTTATCGAATGCTTTATCGATAAACCCATTTATCGATTACGACTTCGATAAATCCATCTCAAAGAAAGTTCTCACAAAGTGTTATGTTTGAAGTCTTTATCATGCAATGTTTTCTTCAATAAATTCATTTGTATAAAACACTGAGTCACTTTTAAATTCACTAAAAGCTTCTTCGATAAACAGTCTTATCAAATAAGTCTTCGAAGAGATATAGTTTTAAAACAAAGACTCAGATTGATTATGTTGTTCATTTATCAAAAGCTATATCGATAAATACTCTTATCGAATAGGGCTTTGATAAATGTACTTCAGAAAATATATTCTCTTCATAAATTTCTTTCTTATTTATCGAAGAGCTTATCGATAAACTTATCGATAAATGCTCTTATCATAAACAATTAAGTTTTAAAATTATTTTTCAATTGTCATCATCAAAACATTTTTCTTAAGAAATACACGGTCTTCCACTGCTGTTATGATACCAAAAAATATCACATCTTACTCTAGGGTCACCAATAAAAGTAATTTAGCCATTACGTGACCCAATTGGTACCCTTAGTAGGCCCAAAAGCTTAAAAAAATTTCTTTAAAACTTTGGTACTAATGGCAATGAATTTTCTTAAAACTCTAAAAATTCATATTTAATTTAATATGACTCCAAAATACCCGGTTATTAAATTTGTACAAAACTTTTATATCAGACTTCTAAGTTTTTTAGATTGTCTACTACATCTCTGTAACATTTTAGATTCTAATTCGCGTATTAAACCCTATTAAACACTTATTCCAAACTCACAGCTCATAATAGTTATGAAATGCTAACGTTGCTGCCTTGCGTAGTTGCTAGGCTTGGCCTAACTCTTACCTGAGGTGTCCAAACCACACTCGTCACATCTTCCTTAGTTGTTACTTACAAACCACATAGTTTGCTTACAGTCCATAATAAAAGCTAATTACATAGAATCCCAACAATAATATTATATCTAACAAAATAATAAAACTAGCTTATTCTAATCTCCACCTTCTTTACTATTTTGCCACTAGCTTCACCTTGCCCCTGAGGTACTTGCTCCTACTGTGTGTACATAGGAGAAAAATTGGGCAAATGGGTGAGATTCGGGGGAATCTCAGTAGCATAAATCATAATCTTAATATATATATATTAATGCAAGGTTAATTAAGCATGCAAAATAAGCCACAAAGAACAATACCTCATAACTGAATAAACTAATTGATCTGAATAATGCACATGGCCATGACAACTACTAGAGCAAGGAGTTTACATGTTCTCATGCTTAACTACAGCAAGAAAATGGCACAAATACAAACGTACAACCAATGCATAAAAATATAAGAGATAAATTATTAAGCTACCTCTAGCTTGCTCCTCCTTCTTGATTCTTCTCTTTACGTCTCCTTGATGGGTTTAGGCATAAATCAAAGCCTATAAATTATACATATACATAAGGGTAGGTTAATACCTTTCCATTTATAATTTGTAACTTAAGTAAATTCCAATAAAAATCCCATCTCTTTTCAAGCTCTACCCTTATAGGATTGATTAGCCCAATTTTATTTAATTTTTTATTCTTTTTCCAAGTCTCAATATATATATCTATAATCTGGAACTTCCAGCTTCCATAATAAAATATAATTAATCATTCTAATACTTCTAAACATGACTTAAGTATCTCATTATTACTTAACATCTGGAAACTTCAACCTATAATTTCTAAATAAATTTCCAGATTTATACATATATACACTTTGTCCAGTTTCAACCCAACATCATAACTTAAATTACCAACTCTTATATTTCTTACCCTTCGCGTCTCCATCATCAACAGATCTGAAAATTTCCAGATTTAACTCATACAACTCCAATGGGCATCCGACAACAAACACCACATAGTTCACAGAACCATAGTTTCAGACTTTCACAAATCAATACTATGTTTTTTCGAAAGTAAAACCATAACAGAGACCATAACAGCAAGTTTCTATATATATATATATATACTTTCCAATTCAAACCAGTGCCCATACCAGACGACAGCCTCTGTATTCCTCTCTTTTTTACGATAGCTACAGTGCACACAACCAGAAAATATGCAGATCGCCGAAAAAAATGGTTGGTGACGTTGAGGAGACACTTACCTTGGTCGAGATCTACTCTAACGTATACTCTCCGACCTCTCCTCCGACGCTGACACTGACGACGATCTCCATCACTGCACTCTGTCGCGTCTCTCTCTCTAGCTCACCGTCGCTCTTCGTCTTTGTCTTTCTCACTCTCTCTCCGTCACTGCCTTGATCCTCGTCTGCCTCGCTCTCTCACCGTCTCACTCTCTCACCGTCTCACTCTCTCGCTGCCTCACTCTCTCGTGTCCCTGCCTCCGCTTTCTGTCGCTGCACTCTCGTTCTCTCTCTCTCTTGTCTTGCTGTCTCGTGTCTTGCCCAACTTGGTGGGCAAGAAAAATGGGGGTGAGCTGCAGAGGGGAAACGTGTGCGGGAGAGAGAATAATAGGATACCCATCTAGCCTTCAGTCTTATTTATTTCTAGGTCATTATTTTCTGAAGCATTCAAAAATTCTTAAAAAATACTCCTCAAAAAGATTTTCTCTCTCTAGCTCAAAAGATAATTTCCATACAATTTTTATAGTAAACGATAACACCTAACTATTTTTTTTTAATTTTTTAAGAAAATAGGCCCTTAAAAATCTGAAAATGCCATTAAATCTTTTAAGACTCTTTTAGAGAAATAAATTCTTTTGTATTTTTCTAAATCTAAAAATACTCATTTCATGAGCTTTTCTTAATTTTTCTAAGTCCCAAAATATTTTTTAATGATTATTCTTTCATATATTATTTTCCTGAAAGTTTAGCTTTAGAACTTTGTAATTCTAGAAAAATAGTTTGACCTCAATAACACCTTCTAAATCACTTTTATGATGTTAAACAATCCAAATCAAATCTTTGTAATATTTTTTTTTATTTTTTTTGTACAAAAATTTTTAGAAAGGGGTTGGGTTTACCTATAATCCAAGGGCAAGGTAAAGTCTCCATTTCTCCTAAGTAATACTAGTGTCAGGTAGGGCGAGCCATCTATTACCCTCAGGCGTAAACCTAGGCACCCAAGAGGTAGGATGCCTCCCTAAGTGTCGCGACTAGAATTACAACAAAGTGGTACTCTCCAAGGATTGAACATACTCTAAATAGTCGCATGTCTCACCCTTTTACCAGTTGAACCCACAGACGAAAAACTCAATCAAATGGGAAAAAGTAATTTAATGACAAAAATGCCCATTTTAAACCCAAAATCACATGGAAGGGCCTATGACATACAAAATAACCATAAAGTGTGCAATAAAAGCCCAATGATATATCAATGGAACCTAAAATAATATGAAAAGACATGCAGGAATGGATCCAATAAGCTTGAGAGGGCCAGGTCTCATAATAATGTTGTTTTATGGGAGCCAATAAGAGTTGACACATATAGTAAGGAATGTGTTTATATCCTATAAGTATGTAAATTCAATTCTATCTACTGTTGTGAAAGCTCCTTTAGTAGACGATCTCGTAAGTCCCTTGTAAATGCTCTCTGAGTCTTAAGACTGTGCCATAGCTTTAGTGGAAACCGGTGTTGAACTTACCTAAACTTTTTTACAGCAAAAAAGGTTGTTTTATGGGAGTACGTCATGCCTAAATGGGTCAGAACATGGTGTCAAATTTTAGGTCTAGAACATGCAAAACGCAAGTTTGCAAAATTTGAACTTTCGTTGTGGGGAAGGAAACTTTCGCTGCAATGAAAGTTGCATTCCAAGCCAAAACGTAGAGTTTCATTAATGGTATTTTTTGACATTAAATTTGGTTATTCCTTGTGTTTTCTTAGTCATTTGGACAGTTTTTCCTTAGTCCTTGTTTGACATTTGTCAAATTCACTCTCTAACTTTAATTTTTCTGCAAAATGCCTACAATCTAAATTCAAATCTTTGTAAAATTAAATATCTTATAAATCAATCAAATTGAAAAAAATAATTTAACTAAAATACCCCTTTTAAACCAAAAATCACATGGAAGGACCTAGTACACAAAATAACCACAAAGTGTGCAATAAAAGCCCAATAAACTATCAATGAACTCTAAAATAATATGAAAAGGCATGCAAGAAATGGGTCCAATCAACTTGAAAGCTCAAGTACGGGGTTTCGTAATACGGTTGTTTTATTGGAGTCATGCCTAAATGGGTTAACCCGTTTCCCAGCCATACCTGACCTAGAAACTTTTCTTGGGGTGCTAAAATACACATGAACCTTTTAAAATAGTGCAAAAATGCTACGATTTTTAAGTCTACTAATATTGAACATTTAACAAAAAGTCCCCACATGCATTGCATATCATTTTTGCTCCCAGTGGCCTTATCTGCCACTATAGATCTTTTGCAAGACGTAATAGCTGCACAACTCTCTCCATTTCTTTGTTTTCTTCTTCGTCGATAAATATTATCAAATGATTTGGACGTGTTAATTTATAATGATAGTGCCCTAATTCACAGTTTGTTAGCTCCAAGACAAAATCATCAATGATGAAGAAACCAAAGCAAATGATAGTGAATGAGGCAGTAGGGGGAGGTGCAACTATTGTATTGTGCATAAGACCCCATAGTGGCTAATAGGGCGTTGGAAGCAAAAATGTGTGCAACACATGTAGCCATTGTTTGTTAAACAGTTAATGTTAGTTGACTTAATATAATTGACTTAATTGTTGTGATACTTATGCACTATTCTAAAAAATTTCATATGTATTTTTGTATCATTTTCTTTATTGAAATGTTTTTAAACGGTCAATGCTAACTGATTAAATGACTGTAACATTTTTCCAAATTTTAAAAACTTCGTGCGTACTTTTATGCCCAAGGAAAGTTTATAGTATCCGTGCCTATTATGAAATACTTCAAAAATAAATTTGCACGATAATCCTAATTTGATTGAAGGAGAGCGTGACCCTTGTCGATCTCTTTTCTCTTATCCATTCATTTCTTAACAATATATTTCTTTTGGCCAAACAAGTAACAATCCGTTCCTGATGTTTACTAATAACCAAATCAGCCTCTACCTTTCATTTTTATTTGATAAAGTTTAGCTAAATTTTATTTGATATTTCTCTAAATTTTATCACATATAGTATTATTCATAATATTTTTAAAATAATACTAGAAAAAAAGAGGAAAAACCACAATGTTTAACATTGTTTTTGAGGTCAGGAGGAAATAGTAAACGATAAAGTAGAGATACATAACTGGAAAAATCCTAAAAAACACCCATTTGAATTTCAAAATTTTAAATCAAGATTTTTTATAAAAAAAAAGTTATAAATAGCTTATGAAATGTAGTAAACGGAATTTTAAAATTTAAATGGGTATTTTTTAAAATTTTTCCTACATAATTTATCGAAATACGACTTTTGAATAAATTAACTATTAGTAGTATGTATGAGGATATGACTTATATGGCTATATCGCTTAAACAATCAAAAATAAATTTAAATATTACTAGCGTCTGTTATGTTTCCTATTTGGTACATACTACAAGAAAATAAAGATGGGACGTTGACTTTGATCTCTTATTTATTCTCTTCTTATAGCTTAGACATCTTGGGGTCTCCATCCAATCCCAAGCCGTGTTCCTAAACCCCCTTGGGGACATATTGCTAAAAAAAATATTTACTTTCTTTTCATACTAAAAATATTGAATTACTTGTTCAAATTCATCAAGGAGGACCAAGTTATTAACGTATGAAATAAAATTAAAATAAGGATATTTTAGGGGTTATGTAGAAAAATTCTCTACCAAACCAAAGATAAAAAATAAAATGAAAGGGACAGCAAATCTGAATGCAGAACGATAGGAGCATTAAAAGTATGCAAGAGGAAAACATTATTTTCACGTTCTAAATTTAAAAAAATCTTTTAAATTTTGATAATTTTTAAATTATAATGTAAAAGGAATTCATTTTTTTTACCAATATATATAAATATATCATTGAGTATTATTAATTAGTTTATTATTTATTTATTTATAATTTATTGATATTTATTAAAAATGATGTGATATTTTGATAAAAAATATTTATCAATTTTTATTTACTATTTATCAAATTAAAAGTTTAATAATATAAAATAAAATTTTTAACTCGTGTTTTTTATAAAAAAAATCGAACATTCTTATATGCTGTGTGATAAATATTTTTTATTTCAATTTTGATAAACTGTATGAAATAATATCCATACGAGATAGGTGAGTATTAAAATGTGAATTTTATGAAATCTAACAAAATAGTTATACTTTCTATGACCTACGAAAAATGGAAGCTTGTTTTATAAATTCTATCATTTGATATTGCTACATTGACATGTTCCTCTAGAAATGTTTATAAAATAAAATTAGAGCTGGTTACTACAAAGAGAAAGAGGAAGAGAGGGAATGTTGGGGAAGTAGAATGGTGGGCCATACTGACCCCACTTCCTTTCTATATATAGGGTGGCATTAGGCTCACCAAAGTACAAAGAGGAGAAGCAACTCCTACTTTGGGAGTTGAAGATAAACCACCCAAATGGCTTCTGCTAATCTCACTTTGTTTCTGTCACTTGTGTGCTTAAGCTTCCTACCATATGAAACCTTTGCAAACTACATCAGCCCTTCTCCTCCACCATTAGAAAATCGCTACTACAAGTATGCCTCTCCTCCACCACCAGTGAAGCCCTATTTATACTTGTCTCCTCCACCGCCAAAGAAGCCTTACGTGTACTTATCACCTCCTCCACCTCCAAAGAAAGAATACATATACCCATCTCTACCTCCACCACCAAAGAAAGAATATGTACACCCGTCTCATCCATCTCTGAAGAAGGAATATGTATACAATATCCACCTCCACCTTCAAAAGAAGAATATGTATACCCATCTCCTCCTCCCGCAATGAGGCCCTATGTGTACCCATCACCTCCTCCACCTCCTCCGAAGAAGGAATATGTATATGTATCTCCTCCTCCTCTAGAGAAGCCCTATGTCTACTCATCACCTACTCCACCTCCAAAGAAAGAATACATATGCACATCTCCTCCTCCTCGAGTGAAAGAATATGTATACCCATCTCCTCCTCCTCCTCCAAAGAAGGAATATATATACCCATCTCCACCTCCACCTCTAAAGAAGGAATACATATATCCATCTCCACCTCCTCCAAAGAAGGAATCCGTATACACATCTCCTCCTCCACCTCTAAAGAAGGAATACATATACCCATGTCCACCTCCTCCAAAGAAAGAATATGCATACAAATCTCCTCCTCCACCTCCAAAGAAGGAATACGTATATCTATCCCTACCTCCTTCAAAGAAGGAATATGTATACACATCTCCTCCACCTCCAAAGAAGGAATATGTATACGCATCTCCACCTCCAAAGAAGGAATACGTATATCCATCTCCTCCACTAATTTATGCATACTCTCCATCTTACTACCTAGTGTATGACTCTCCGACACCATTATACATGAAGCCTTGTGTCTATAAGTCTCCTCCTCCACCATAGAAGCCTTATATGTACACATCACCTCCTCCACCTCCAAAAAATGAATACGTATACCCATCTCTATCTCCACCAATTTTTTCGTACTATCTGTAACTACCCAATGTACAACTCTCCACCACCACCATACATGAAGCCTTATGTCTATAACTCTCCTTCCCCAGCCCCTCCTTAACACTACTAGATATTGCATTTCCATGTCTCACCCTACTTGGTAAGTTTAATTAGTTCCATTATACTCTGTTCTTTCTCGTTCTCATTCTTAAGTTCATTGGAGAAAGAAAAGAGAATCAATGCATTCATTTAATCAAAATAACATAATGAAATAGTTCTTTTGAGGTACTAATAATGTGATATTAATAGGAATATGTATATGTATGCTATGAAACAAATTTATTTATCATCAATTTGTTTGAGACACTTTTTTTATTATCATATACAAATATCTCAAAATCATTTAACTGCAATATTTAAATTTGATATAAGATGACATAATACTTCATTTAAATTTTACTTTGATGATATTTTACTTATACTATATATCTGTATACATGTCAACCTACGGTGAATAGCAAGTATGACTTGTTTTTTTGAGCTCTGCTTAGTGCATGAAACTTGATCTAGTCAATTATTCTAGTATTTGTTTCATATATATATATTGGGAACTTCATTTTTGTGATTATGTTTGGCTACAGGGCACAGACTAATGGATTTATATATTCATCTTGTTACAGGATCTTATAATATATTCTCATTATCAAATAAAGATAGCGATCTATGGAAGCTCTTTACAATATAGCGTAAAGGAGAATGGAAGACAATCTCCTCGTTCGTATTGACCAAAAAAATTATGTAGAATTATTTATATATTGTATCTATATATCATATATCACATTATTTATATATTAGGTAGTGCCCGGTCCAAGTATTTGTTTGTTCAATATTATTAAATTACCTATGCATTGGAGACTTTTCAACCTGCTGCGGGCGTTTGCATGGTTGAAAAACCAATATGTATTAATAAAATAATTAATTTATAATTAGATTAAAAGTAATCTAAGAAATACTTGAATTAGATATTAAATATTTTTATTTTTTATATTAATATTTTCTTATTTTTAATTAGATTTTAGGGTAAAGGTGAAAATACTCATATAAACTTTTGCCTAAAATTATGCCAAACATCATATGATTTATAAATTAAAGTACCCATAAACATTTCAAATTGAGTGTGTGTTTGGTTAAGAAGAAACCATGGTTTTATAAGAACTTTTGGCCCAAACATTAGTTTAGGAAAATTTTAAAATAAACAGTCATATTTATCCAAAAGGGCTTCTGGACCAAACTATGGTTTAAAATCATGATTTTAAATAAGTTTTAGGAAATAGCTTCTGAAACAGAAAACGGGCTTATGAACTACCCAATTATTATTTTACCCATACTTTTTTTGACATATTCTCTCTTCTCTTCTTTCTCTTCTGCCGACAATAATCATTCGTCATCTCACTGTCGCTGCCATCGCTCACTCACACGTTGCCGTCGTTCACTCATGCGGCATTGCAATCTCACCGGCGTTGCAGTCTTCAACGATGGGAGGTGGAGATATATTGGCTTTCGCCACTGTGGAGGTGACTGGAGGTGTTGATGTTGCGGTGGAGGTGACTAGAGGGGATTGGAGGTGTCGCCATCAGTGCCGCTGTGGGAGAACAGTTGTCGTCGGCTAGCTGTGGAGGGGTTGACGAGGGCGAAGCTGATAATGATGATGATGAATAGTAGCAATATAGGAAAGATGTGAATAGTAGAGGTGATGGAGATGCGGACTTGGAGAGAGAATAGGGGAGAAGGGAAAAAAAGAAATGAATAGTGCATCGCATAGGGTAGCGGACAATGGGGTGCTATGTGCGCAGAAGATAATTAATGTTTTTTCCATCTCATAACATTGTTGGTAATTTACCAATCACAAAAGCCTTTTTGATAATAACTATCCAAACACTCATTTATTCAGAATCACTTTTTTCTATAAACTCTTCTTTAAAAGTTATTTTCCAAAAGCTGTCCAAAAGCTTTTCTTTTTTTCATAACCCATTTTCCAAAAGCCTATCTAAACAAGCCCCGAAGCAAAAATGACCCGGCGGTTAATTTGAACCCAACATCTAGTTATTTTATTTTGATGGGACCCACGAAGCTGTCCAAGTCAGATATTGTGATCGCGGTTACCCTCCACTTTTTGAGAAACTCTCCATCTTCATCACTCACCCTCCCCAACATCAAGTCATCCACCATGTTCAAATCAACAAATAATAAATCAACAAAAGCCAAATCAACATCATCCCATATCAACAAACCCACCCAGATCAAGTCTTAATCAAATTGAAATAGAAAAAACAGCATATTTATAACGACTTGCAATTCTGATCTACAAAATAATAAATCAAATGGTTGTAGTGATGGACTAGTGCTTGAGAAAGAAAAACATTCTTCCGATTATGCAGAAAAATCCCAGAATAGTGATGCAAGTCTCACCTAAGATAAATATTCTTAAAATTACTAATAATAAATATTAAAATAATGCTATATAACTAAAATAGTTTCTAAGTAAACATTAATTTGGACTCCACCTACCGTTATTTTCATTAATGAATGGTAAAATGAAAAAAAAACAATAAATGTTTCATTGAAATTTTAAAGCAATATTATTTTTGTAACAAGAAAAAACATAACATAAATTCCAAAGTCATATGAAAAGTATTTTGAAGTAGAGAGAGTCTGCGTTCGCGTGTTACTTTTTAAAGAAGGAAGGAGATTAGATTACCATGTAGAGAAGATAGGAGATTTAGAAGGTTTGGTTCAATATGTGTAGAGAATTTAGTCTAGGCAAGGCCTCATTAATAATTTAGATGCAGGGCCACATTAGGACATCAATCTCTTAAGCATTAGAACCAAACTCCTAAGTTCATATCATCCTAAGAGATTGTGGTTAGATTCTTTGTGATGTACGAATCCTCAAGTGTAGAGCATGCTTTAATTTCTGGAGACAAAAGTAAGATATTACAAGTTTGAGCTTTCAGAAGAAGAGATTTAGCGAGAATTCATAGGAAACACACTGGTATTATTATAAATGAATATCATACAAAACTCTTTTTGCCTCTCCACTCTTACGACCCTTTCTTATATAGACTCTAAGACACTCATAAGTCACAAGTCACACGACACACATAAGTTACAAAAAGCAAATTACAAGACACTAATGACAAAAGCTTAATGAAAGGCATCTATGTAAGTTACAAGACACTCATGACACAACATAATAAGGACCGACATATACCAACATAAGGTACAAAAAGCAAGTTACCAAACGCTCATAATTCTGCAGTAGTGATTCGTGTGACATGAGATGTTTGTCCGAGAGCAAATTACCATTTGGACTTGCATATAGGTTCCTGGTCAAATGACAAGTTGGAGTATTCTTTTTCTTCTTTCCCTTTCTTCTTCTTACCGTACTTGTGTTGGTATTCACATGCCATACTTTCAGCTCCGTCTAAGGCCTCTGATTCAGTTTGCTCAGTGTCTTTTGGGTGCATCTAGCTCATAAGGGTCTTGATAATTTGGTGGAAAGACAGGTACAAAGAGTTCATGATACCTTGGTAGACTGATAATTTCTTAGGTTCAATCAGGCCATGAAAATCATTATATGAGGATGTAGAGGGTGCAAGAGTAAGTTGTGTGAGTTCAATCCAGTTATGGGGGGATATCTACTTTAGGTACTCTAGGTTCTCTTGGGATAAAATACTTGAAAAGAATGGAAACGAGGGAGGCGCATTTTAAATATGGATCAGTACAGGAATTATGGTTTAATTGGCATAAAAATGATTTAAGGCCATGATAAACATGTCGTTCTATTTATCAAAAGAAACTAAACTAAATTATAGTAAAAGAGGAATCTAACCTAGGTCATTATTCTCAAGGAGCCTAATTGGAGCTAAGTTTTCCTAACACTTCCAATGAACTACAAGTTATCACTTTAATCAAGCAAGTGTGAGATGATTTAATTGTTTATTTTGAGAGATAAAACTCCACAAGCAAGTTGGGAGTTATTCCAGAAAATGGCTAATGAAGACCATCAGACTGAAGATCCAAGGAGAATGCTCACATCATCTTCGGGCAATTCAAATGAGATCTTAGTAGAAATAGCAGCTCTAGGAAACTGAATGGAAAAGAGGTTGAATTTAATTGAAAGAGAGCTGCATTCTACAAAACAAGTTCATGCAGTAGGAACCTCACAAGCACTAATTACAAGATGTGAGTCATGCGGTTCAATGATGCATGCTACAAGTACATATGATAGACAGTATGAAGAAGTAGCAGCAATGTATCAAGGGAGAGACCACCAATACCAGAAGAGAGACCCATACTCCAACGCATACAATCCTGGCTAGAGAGACCACCCAAATTTTAGGTGGGGGAATGGGGAAAATAGGCCAAACCAATTCCAAGGAGGTGGTGCTTCCTGAAGCAACCACCAAGGTAATACAAGGTCTATGCTTCCAACTCAACCTAATACTTTAGTGGTATCAAGACCAGATGAGACTTCTCAATTATTGAAGAGTATGACAGCACAAATGAATAATATGGATGGTAGAATGTTTAATATAGATAACAAGCTCAAAGAGAATGACAGTCAATTCACCTCCATAGCTTCAATTCTTCAAAGTATGCAGAAGAATAATGCAGATGTGCACAGGAAATTTGAGGAGTTAAGTTCCAATAATGCAGATATTACCAGTCATTTAACTCAAGTTTCCAATATAGTGAGTGACATCCAAACAAAGAGCAGTGGTAGCATACCTTCAAACACTGTCATGAATCTGAAGGGTCTGAATGCCATATCACTCAGAAGTGGAAGACAAGTGCATTTTAAGGAAGATGATGCACCAAAGGAGGATGTGGAAGATTTTGAAGTTAAAAATTCATCATCGTCACAGAGGAAGATTGAGAAATCATAAAGTCTTAAAAAACAGCAGCTTATGATTAAGAAGGTAACCCAAGAAGAGAACTCACTAGCACAAGAGAAACTATAAGAGAAGCAAGAAGAGGAAGTGACCGTGCAAGTCCATCATACAAAGGAAAGCAAACTGAGGAGAAAGTGGAGTCTAGCAAGCAAGGAGCCTCTAAGCTTACAGGTAAGGAGGTAAGTATAAAAGATCTCCTTTTTCCTAAATCTTATTTTGCTGGAAAGAAAAAGATTGACCCAGACTTTGCACAAGATGCTTATAATCTCTTCAATAAATTAGAAATAAATATCCCATAGTTGAATTCCTCAAGAGAAATCCTAAGTATGCTAAATTTTTAAAAGAATTATGTGCTGATAAGAAAAAATTTAGGCCCCTTGAGAGAATTCAGGTGAGTGCTAATGTGTCATCACTTTTTAAGGCTAAATTACCGGTTAAGTTCCAAGATCCAGGATCTTACACCATCCCATGCATTATAGGAAAAGGTCATATCCAGGGAATGTTACTAGATCTAGGGGCTGTGATTAATGTGATGCCTTGGTCGGTATACTTAGCCTTAGGTATTAAGAATCTTAGAGACACAAGTGTAGTGCTCCAGTTAGCTGATAGGTCGATTAGGTATCCTAAGGGAATTCTTGAGGATATTCTAGTACAGGTCAAGGACTTAGTGTTCCCAGCTAATTTTTATGTTCTGGACATGTCCAGTGAGCTAGTGAGTGAGAGCACTTTGATCCTAGGCAGACCTTTCCTTCAAACCTCCAAGACAATTATTAGTATAAAATATAGTTCCATCACAATGGAAGATGGAGAACATGTGGTAACTTTCAACATGAATGAAGCAATGGAATATCCTTTTGATAATTCTGCTATTGCTAGGTTGAACGCCATTGACTATGCTGTTAAAGAGACTAGGGATTAGCATAAATTGAGTTTGCATGATGGGTATGATTTTCTGCTTCATAATTCCCATAACTCCCATGAAGCATTTCAGGAACATGAGGATTCAAATTTATCTTTGAGTGCGTATGATGATTATTTTGAATCTCTTTCTTCTGTTTACTCTTTTTCTTGCTCTTGTGAAGGTAATGCATCATGTTTTAACTGTTTAGATGTAAATAGCATGCTTTCACCCTCTCAAGATTTCTTATTTTCATCAAATGTCAATGCAATTTCATCATTTGCTAGTGATAATGCTTTTGGAAAAGAGTTTGTGTGTGATTTTATAGGGTCACAAGATACTTTGGAAGTTAGAAGTGGAACAAATGAAGAAGGGTCGAGCTTCTGTGACCCCAAGTTGCTATGTGAAGATCCACAAGTCATGACCAAATATCAATCTGCTGAGGGGAGTCTCTCTGTGAATTGGAGTCGTGACAAGATGATTGTTTGGTCGCGGCCATAAACTCCTGAGACGTCCTGTCATGACAGAATGATTATGAGGTCACGACCAAATATTTTAGAGGCAGTCTCTGTGAATTTGAGTCGCGACGAGAAGTTGAAGATAAGCCTGAGAGGTTGCGACCAGAAATGGCAGACGCAACCAGTGAATTCCCAATGCCTTCAGTTCCACACTCCACTATTTTGGTTAAAGGGCCAATATATTATAACTCTACTTATCCTCACTCACAGTCTAAAATTACCTCACATACTTTAAGTTTCTTGAATGATTTGATCTATACCAATGTTGCAGGTATGAGAGAGGGTGATCTCAACTATGTTGCAGCTGTAGACCAACTTAAGCTTGGTGCAACTCCTGAAGAGACCAATGGCAAGACAAAATGTCCTAATAAACCAAATATGAGTAACCTCCAAGAATCTACAAAAGGGAGTATTTCTAATTTGAATGATTACCCCCATCGTGTTCCTTCTATTATCCAACCCACAGATTTAGAGTTGAAAGATTTGCCTTTTAACCTAAAGTATGCTTATCTTGAGCCATACTCAAAATTGCCAGTAATAATTTCTAGTTCTTTAACTGTTAGTGAAAAGTCTAGGTTATTAAGGATGCTTAGAAGGAATAAAGAAACTTTGGGTTGGCAATTAGTTGACATAAAAAGGATAGACACCAAGTTTATACTCATAGAATTTTGCTGAATAAAGATACCAAGCCAATTAAGCAACCCCAAAGGACATTAAACTCGTTGATCTCTTGTAATGACCTTAGAAATTTCATAAATCTGAAAACCAATTTAGTAAAGTATATATATATATTGCCGTGAAATTACAATGGGAATAGAATAGCCAAATGGTCAGGGACGGAGGAGTTGGCTTCAGGAAACTGTGTTCGAACCTCAGCACCTTCAGAAGGAGGATTTTAATTTTTTTTCTAGCTCATGAAATTTCCATTTTGCCCCTCTGCCTATTTCACCTAACCCCTGACTCCCTTTCCTCATTTCCCTTCGGTGAAGTCCCATCTCCATGCAGAGTAGGCGGCAGCGTGACGCAAGGTGAGGAGCAGGCATCGGCGAGCGGCGCGGGAAGGAGGTTTACGGCATGTAAGGTGGCCCGTCTCCCTTTTATTGTTGTGCACTTCTTCTTTTTCCCATTATGAGTCGACGCGAGAGAGGGTGAGAGCAGGAGAGGGCAGGGGGAAGGAGACTTTGTGAAGCAAGGATCCTTGCTGCTATCGTTGGTGTTCGGCACCGTTGTTGCTGTGGTACTCCCTCCATTTCACTGTAGCGACTATAGTCCAGAAAATCCTTTTCCTGGCTCTGCGTGGATTTGGGTTGAGCGAGAGTTCTTCTGTCTGTCACAACAGGCAAACTTCCATAGTTATTGGCCTAGGAGCTGTGGTCACCAGATACCTTCTTTGTTCTTCTGGTCAAGGGGTTGTTCAATGGTAAGTCAAGGTCTTTCTTTTTCTTCTCTGCTGATCGTTGTTCATTTTGGTTTGGTGAATGTGGATGTTGTCCCCTGCTGTCGTGGCTGTAAGCGGTAGTGGGGAATTTGGAGTTTTTGTGCTATGGTCGTTGGTGGCGCCTAGAGTTGCGTTTGTGTATGTTTGGGTATGTGTTCATGGCTGTTAGAAAGAAGAGAGATAAGGATAAGAAAACAGAGAAGAGGGGAGAAGGCGTTGGGCTGTGCTGTTTTGATCCATATATAAATATATATGTGTTTAGTTGCTGTTTTGAAGGTCTGTGATGATAGGAGGGTGGAAGTAGGACTTGGTGTGTTGGAGTTGTTTATGGGTCTAATTGAAACTGAAATTGTTAGAGAAGGAAGGTGATGATTAAAGTTCATAACGGGTATATATGTGCGTTCGTAAGTGGCGTTGATGTGCTGCTGTACTTGTTGATTCCAGACAACATATGCGCATATATATATGTATATATATAGGAGCTTACTGTTGTGTGCAGGAGTGGTCTCTGTCATGGGAAGAATAATTGAACTAAAGGTAATGGAAGTTAAGTGTAGGAATTAAAGTTTAGACTTGAAATTGGACCCAAAATCATGAGCTGGTGCTACTGGAATTGAGCAGCTTAAGTTATATATATACACTTTAGTGTTACATGGCATAGTACATAGTTAGTATTGGGCTTGCATGTTGGAATTCGAAAGTCTGGAAGTATGAAAGTTTTAAAAGATCATGGCTTTGATATTTTAGTAGGTGCTAGAGTTAGATTTAAGTAAAAATTTCAGATTTATGATGGGGTTCTGAGAGGTGTTAAAGAGTTATTGAAACTGAAGCTAAGGAAGGGAAATCACTGATTAAAGGAAGAGATAAATGTGGTTTGATGTATGAAGACAAGTGCTAGTTGGGCTAAATTTTAAGAAGCCAAAGTTATTAATTGCATATTTTATATTTAGAATAAAAGAAACTTAGGTGGATAAATGTCATATTTTTATGAATGAAAATAATTGGGATATATAGAATTATAATACTATATTATAATAACTATTATAATTGGAATTGGAATGTTAACGTTTTATTTTTCAGAAATTTAGGGAAATAAAGGGAGAATGATATTCTGGAGCTGAGAGCAAGAGTAAGTTATATTAGGCATTTCAGGTGAGTGAATAACGTCCCTAACTTTGAGATTTTGAAAAATAATTTTTACATATTTATTAAATGTGAAATTTGGCACGAATTATGATAAAAGAGTTGCGAACTCCTGATTTTATATGTTTATTTGACATTTCAGTTAAATGTTAATTTTAGCATGATTTATGACAAAGCAAACATATGAATTCATGATTTTAAAAGTTGAAAATAGATATTTCATTATTGCATACTTATTCATATGGATTGACAAACATGTTTTGAATGATTTATCATAAATGTTCATAATGGGGGAATGTTTCATGATTATGAATGATTTTAATGGAAATTGTTATATTGAAAATGTTATGATTATTGAATGTTAAATGGCCCCCATGCATGTTTGAAAGGTTTTAGAGGACGGAATACAGAACGCTGGTTACTAACAGCAGTACTGTTAGTCCTTGGTAACCATGGTTAAACCTGAGCTCGATGGATATTAGTGGGTCTTGGACTCGCGCCTGTTATTCGTGGGATTTATTCTCGCGCCTGTTATTCGTGGGTCTTGTACCTGCGCCTGTATTTCGTGGGTTTCATACCTGCGCCTATTTTACGTGGCCTCGAGTCACTACGGATTGGTTAGTTACCCTCGTGGACTGTGTGTCCACGCCTGTTTCATTCTGTTGAAGTCCTACGGAAAAGGAAAAATGATTGATTTGAAATATTTCTCATGAAATAGAGTGTTTACTTTCATGAAATGAAGTTTACTGAAACAATTGCACTGATATACGAAATATTATGATTTATACTTAGACATGCTGAAATTGTTTATTTTCACATTTCAAATTATATTTTTGGGACGTTATTCACGAGTAGATTTTGGCTTCAGATAGTGCAGTTGACCCTATTCCTCCAACTGAGCAGTGAAGAGCCTCACGTTTGATCTGAAGCAATTGTTTTGGCATGTCAACTTTTGAAGTAATTATATTTTCTGAAATACATATATTTTGCTAAAGGGTTAGATGCTCCACCTAACTTATAGATAAAGTTCTATTTTCGTATCATTTCGGAAAGTATCCGAATTTGAATTAAAGTATTTGCCTTTTCATTTAAACTGAAATTATGTTATGATTATTACTTTAAAGGTTTCATTTAAAGTTTAAAGTTTAAGGAATGTGAATTTATTCATATTCTGTGCCGGTCACGGTTCAAATTTCAGGACGTGACATCTCTGATGTGGTTAGGAAGGAGATTAGTAAATTGTTAAAAAGAGGAATCATATATGCTATTTCAGATAGTGAATGGGTGTCTCCTGTGCATGTAGTGCCTAAAAAGAGCGGACTGACAGTAGTAAAGAACGAGAATAATGAGTTGATACCTTTTAGAGTACAAAAATCATGGAGGGTTTGTATTGACTATAGGAAGTTAAACGACTCTACTAGGAAAGATCATTTTCCCTTACCTTTTATTGATCAAATGCTGGAGAGATTAGCAGGGAAAAGTCATTACTATTTCTTGGATGGGTATTCAGGATATTTCTAGATTCCCATAGACCCAAGGGACCAAGAAAAGACCACATTTACATGTCCTTTTGGTACATATGCTTATAAAATAATGCCATTTGGTTTGTGTAATTCCCCTAGCACATTTCAGCGTTGTATACTTTCTATATTTGCTAATTTCATTGAAAAATGCATGGATGTGTTCATGGATGATTTTACTGTATATGGTAATTCTTTTGATGAGTGTCATTTCATGGTTGATCATGGAATAGTACTTGGATATCTTATATCTAGCAAGGGAATTGAGGTGGATAAAGCAAAAATTGAAGTAATTTCCTCGTTGCCCTACCCCACAACTTTAAAAGCACTTAGATCTTTTCTGGGGCATGTTGGATTTTACAAAATATTAATCAAAGACTTTAGCAAAATTGCTCTACCACTCTCAAAGCTTCTGCAAAAAGACACTGACTTTGTTTTTTCTACTGATTGCAAAGAGGCTTTTGAAAAATTGAAGGATAGGTTAGTTTCTCCACCTATCCTAACTTCACCAAATTGGGATCTTCCTTTTGAACTATCATGTGATGCTTCCAATTGTGCTGTGGGAGCTATGATAGGTCAAAACGAAGGTAATTTATCTAGAGTGATTGCCTATACCTCCAAAACACTTGATGCTGCTCAAATTAATTACACCACTACTGAGAAAGAATTGTTTGCAATTGTAGTGGCTTTGGATAAATTCAGAGCTTATCTCGTTAACTCCAAAGTTGTTGTCTACACAAATCATGCAGCCATCAAGTATTTATTTCATAAACCTCAATCTAAGCCAAGACTTCTACGATGGATGCTACTGCTTCAAGAGTTCGATATAGAAGTGAGGGATCGAGTTGGAAATGTGAACCATGTTGCAGATCATGTAAGCAGATTACTAACAGAGACCAGGGGAGTACTCAGTTCTAATCTTATTTGTGATTCTTTCCTTGATCAATCTCTTTGTTTGGTTGCTATTGTGGAACCTTGGTATGCTCATTTAGTTAATTTCATTGAATCTGGCCGAATCCCTTCTCATTTGACTAGATTTCAGGCCCAAAAGCTCAAGAGTGAATCTAAATACTTTATTTGGAATAAACCATATATGTGGAAGTTGTGCTCATATCAAGTATTAAGACGTTATGTCCCAGACCAAGATCACAAATCAGTTTTAGAAGCCTGTTATTCATGGGTTTATAGTGGTTATTTTGGGGGGGAAAAGACTGCACGAAGGGTCCTTGAATCCGATTTCTATTGGCCTTCATTTCTTAAAGATGCTTTTGAATTTTGTAGAGCTTATGATAGGTGCCAAAGATTTGGGGGGATTAGTAAAAGGCATGAGATGTCTCAATAACTTATTCTGTTTTGTGAGATTTTTTATGTTTGGGGAATAGATTTCATGGGATCTTTTTCACCTTCAGCAGGGTTTCATTACATTTTATTGGCTTAGACTATTTATCTAGGTGGGTAGAGGCTATCCCTACAAGACTAGATGATGCCCAAACGGTCTCCAAGTTTCTAAGGTCTCATATCTTTAGTAGAATTAGAGTACCGAAAGCAGTAATCAGTGATCAAGGCACCCATTTTTGCAATAAGTTAATCAATAGCTTATTGACAAAATATGGTGTAACTCATAAAGTCTCAACACCATACCACCCTCAAACTAATGGTCTAGCAGAGGTTTCTAATAGGGAGATAAAGTATATTTTAGAAAAGATTGTTAAGCTATCCAATAAGGATTGGAACTTGAGACTTGACGATGCTTTATGGGTGTGCAAAACAGCTTTTAAAACCCCTCTAGGCATGTCCCCTTATAGGACAATTTTCGGGAAAGCTTGTCACATGCCTATGGAGATAGAGCACAAGATATTTTGGTTTGTGAATGCTTGCAATGAGGACCTTGTAGAAGCGAGTTCAGAGCGGTTGTTGCAGATTCAAGAGCTAGAAGAGATTAGATTGGATGCCTATAGCAGCTCTGAGATTTATAAACAAAAGACAAAGGCATTCCATAATGCCCATATCCTGAGGAAGAGGTTTAAGGAAAGTGATAGAGTGTTAAGGTACCAAGCTAGGTTCAAGTTCAAACATGGTAAATTCAAAAATAGATGGGATGGACCTTACACAGTTGTCAAAGTCCATGACTTTGGGATGATCGAGTTGAAAGAGGAGGCGACGGGGAAAATCTTCCAAGCAAATAGCCACCTCTTGAAACTTTATGAGGAATCCGTTTTGCCACCTTGAGGCTAGGTTGTCCCTTTCCTATCTCTTACTTTTTACAAGTTTTCCTAATATGATATGTTTGATATGTTGGTTTGATGATTGGAAAGGGATTATTCATAGGATAGTGTTTATTTTCAATTTATTTCTATTTATTTTTCGGTTTACTTTTGTTTTGCATAACACTCATGTGTTGTCCATGGTTTGTTTACTTATTGCTTTTGCTCTGAGCTGTTTACACACTCAATTGCATGCTATAGTTTACCCATCATGTCATCTTTGCTGTACTTGTATTGCTCTATATGATTGGAATGTGACTGCGAGCTTCATTGTCAAATTTGTATTGAGTGACGTGTTTGCCTGTTGTGTTGGAGCCCAATTGAATTGACCTTCTATAATGCTGTGATTTTTTATACCTTTACTGACAGTGAGGACATTGTCAAGTTTAAGTGTGGGGGAGATGTTCTTGTTTCTGTGCTAATTAATGTAAAAATTCTTCACTTGATCCAATCTTTCATCATAAAGTTTTTGGTTTTTGATCTTAATGTGATGCATTGCTGAAATTGGATCCCCACTTTAAACTGTTTTGTGGTTAGCTAAAAAAATTTTAAGTATAAAAGCTATTTTCGACTTTGAAAACTATCACATAGTAGTCTCTGTGAAATTTGGCCGCAACCTTCACTATTTTTAGTCGCGACCTAACATGGAATTTTGGACTTAATATGCTCTATGTGAAAATTGGTCGCGACCTATGTATAATATTGTCGCTACCCGGTTTGAAAATTGGTGATTGTAGACTCTCTGTAAAATACTGTCGCGACGTTAGTGTCTTTAGGTTACGACTATACCTCTCTATGCATTTGTGTCGCGACAGGAACCTTCCTGGTCGCGACTAGTTTTGGTAAGTTAGAGCCAGCATTCACTTGAAATTTGGTCGTGACCTTAACTGTCTTTAGTCGCGACCTGAGTGTGAAAATGTCCATTTACCTTCTCTTTGCTTTGTGCAATGCTGTATAGAAGGATTCCTTTTGAGCTACTAAGGTTCTTTATAAATGATTCATTACCCTCTTGCTTTTTAACCTTTTGCATAAAGAGTTTACAGAAACCATTTTCACACTTGAATTTTTTGTTTAAATTTCTTGGAAATTGAATTAGAAACACTTAAGTTTTTACTGTTAGATTTGGGATTATTACATGATTCTAAAGTTTACAGAAACCTAGTGAATGATGAACAGTGCTTGAGACTTTAGCTTATGAGCAATTTAGATGAAAACCTTAGTTGGAAGGATTCTCGACCTAAATTCCTATATTGAGTGATTATTCAATTGGTTTATATCCTCTAGAACTTGTCTTGGCTCTAATTTGAGAATTACTTGCGCATTTATGTTATTGAATATGATAGAGGCATTCATTTCTAAACCCGTTTATCCCAAACACAATCCCATTACATATTATATCCGTAGTCACCCCCTTTGAGCCCACCACTTTTCTTTCCATCATTTTTATAGAAAGTCATATATGCATAAACATCATTCTTTTATTCATGTAAAAAAACTCATTATTATTGTGATGTTGTGCTACATCTTCTATGTATAAGGTGCCAAATAAAAAGAGGAGAAAAGAGCATATTGCACGGAAAAAAAAGGTGCAAGAAAAATTGAAGAAAGAAACAAGGAAAAGAAAAAAAAAGAAAAGAGAAATGAAGAAGGCACTATTATCAACTCCTATTAGCACAATCACCACGCTACATCTCTGAAGACATGAATTCATGCTACATATTCATTATTGAATGCATATAGTACTTTCTATCCTTCATATTCCATTCCACGTGGCCTATCTCCATCATTTCACCCCTAAAAGACCTCTTGATTCTTTGCATAAGTGTTATATAGTTGCTGAGATTTAGAGTCATTACAAGCATATGGTAGGATGTTTTCCAACTTGAATCTGAGTGAAAGAACCCTAACAATAAGAGGATATAGAGATCTAAACACTTACATCCTGAGAGAGAATCTATTGCGCTCATACGGTTAAGGTTGATTTCATTTAGTAGTTGATTACTTGGCATTGCTCATATGATCACTTTTGCATTCCCAAAAGATAGTGAATTAATTGTCTTCAGGATACACTGCGGATTATGTTGTTATCTCGAATTTAATAGAGTTAGCTTAGGTGTAATTCATTTCTTTATTCAAGAGTATAAAGGTTCAACTTTCTTCCGTGAAAACTCTAAGTTCAAGCTCCCAAATCAAAGGAAAATAAGCTAGGATAGATCGCTTACCTTTAATCTCTAGCTTGCTTGAACTTTGGACCTTGTATTCTTCTTTATCTTTGCTTGAGTTTTCAATTGGACATAGCTAGGATAGATTGCTTACCTTTAATCTCTAGCTTGCTTGAACTGGGAAAATTTGGGACTGAACTGATTTTGGGCATTTTTGGGCTTTTTTAGGCTCAACTTTCTCATAATTACCATTTTGCCTTGGAACTTTTAAAAATTACACTTTAGGCCATCAACTTTTCATAATTACACTTAATGGCCTAAAGTTTATGTCTACTTTACACTTTGTTCCATATAACTTTTAAACTTTTCATTTTAGTCTCTCTTCTTTATACCTTTGTCTAATCGTTACTTTTCCTTTCCAAACCTCTTTCCTCTATCGTATATTATACAGATAGGGAAAAATTCAAATGTGACAATTATCAACGATCGTTGCTAATTAATTCAATTGCTTGAAATCTAGGGTTTGTCGATCGATGATTATTCGAGGGCATTTTCATCATCTGATTTAAATTACACACTAAGTATTTTTAACAGTTCATTAAGAGTTTTTAAAACTAACTTTGATCAAAGGAGTTTAAGAAATATTAATGCTCTGGACTCAATCGATCGATTAAGATTTTATTTAAGACTTAGTGATTTCAAAAACTCCCATATCAAATTAAGAGCAAGGATAGATATGTTTTCATCATCAAGAGTCTGACACAACATATTTCTTTCACAAACCAACTCGTTTTCATCTTAATCAAAAATACCAACAAATATTTACTTTACTGTAACTTTATTTTATTGCATAAAAAATCAATCAAACTCCAAAACCCATTTTACTTTCACTCAGGTTTTCAATGGTTTTGTCACCAATATGCTAGATCTCCAATAGAAAAGCTACTCGAGAAGAACAATAGGGTTGTGCCTTATACTATATTATTGGGTGCAAACATTATTATTTTGATAGATCGGAAGACGACAATACGAGCTGTTCATTACCACATCAGAGCTTCCACAAGCTACGGAGTATTCCAAAGCTTTTCTATCTGGTTCTGTCCAATCTTGTACTATGTTGAAAGATTTTTCTAAATTATTATAATGTCCTTTAGTCAAATAATTTTTATGTTTTCCAATGGTATTATTTTTTAGGGAACATTGTCTAAAAGAATATTAATAAAAATCCTTTTCTCAGATCAATTTCTCAGTTATAACTATAACTGGTTAATTGTACTTTACTAAAAATTATTAGAATATTATTTTAATATACTTGGGCCTTCTAAAATTATTGGAGCATATTTTTGGGCCTCTTTGGATGCCATCCTATATGCTCACTCCAAGCCCAAGTCTTCAGTTGTCTAAAATCCCAAGAAAATATCCTTATAGCCTTTGTCGGAGTGCCCTAATTCACCTTAAATTCTATTATAAATTCTACATTGCTCCTTTTGAAGTTATGTACTTTAATAAATTTTTATAATTATATAATAATTTTCTATAAAATTTTATCACATTTGAGGTCCAAAAGGTCCTGTAAAAATTTTGCGTAATTTTTGGAGCTTGGAAAATTAATATAAATTTTTGGTGACCTCAAATCAAAATTTTGACACACACAATTGTGATAAAAAAAATTTCTCTATTTCTTGGTAAAATTTGGGACTGAAATACTTCCGAGCAGTTTTGGATCATTTTCTTCTCAATTTCTTCATAATTACACTTTTACCCCTAGAAACTTTTAAGCTTTTCAAACAAGTCCCTCTTGCATTTTCTTTCTTCCTTAATACTTTTTTATTCTACAATTTAGTCCCTTTCTTTCCTATTCCTCTATTTCCTTTTCTTTTTTTTTCATAACTTAAACCTTCTCTAGCCATTATCTTTTTCTTCTGGTCAATTTCACAATCACTTCCTAACCTCTTTCCCACTCCATCAGTCTTATACAGATAGGAAAAAATTAGGATGTGATGAATGCCCAATTGCCAAAAACTTACTTTAAGATCAAATTTTGAAAATAATTTTGGCCTTTTTCAGATGGACTGAACGAGTGTTGGGCTTTGGTAGATGAAATTTATGATCTTGGAGAAAGGTGTTTAGTGGATTGTAATCAATAACCAAACATTTCTTTTCTCTTTTATTTTTGACATCTTTTCTACATAGAAAGTCTGGCAAGCCCAGTCTGACTTGGCTGGCCTCAATAAGGCCATGTTGGAGAAATGATGGACATTATTCTCGTGCTAATGCCAAATCATCAGGATTCATTCTAGGATGAGTGGCCTTAGTTGGGTTAATTTATTCATTTTTCTTGAAGGGTAGTTTGATGAAATATTCTTATTCTTCCAAAGAGGGACTAGATAAGGAAATTGATCATGACTGTCAGTACAAACTAGAGAAGATAATCTATGAAATCTTCTATCCAGGAGGGGCTTGTTGAATCTCCAAAATACTAAGGATATCTGTATATCCACTAAAGAAAATGTTTATATTGGATATCATCTAGGAAGTATTTAGAGTCCCTTTGTGTGATAGTAGGTATTAAATCCAATAAGAATGTATTTTGTTAGAAGATCACTCCTAAGAATTTTCATCCGTAACTTACAACCAGGAAAGAATTGTATCCCAATCTTATGTCTAGTAATCAACTCAATTTTTAAAAGCTTCCTATCTGTAATAGTGAAACATTGGTTGACAGGTGCCTAGTGTCAATGAAGGCTATAATAGGTAAGTCTTTCATACTTATCAGGGAGTATATGAATTTCGATATTGGGCTGGGTAATGAGATTCTCTTTATGTTTAAAGTAGAGAGAGCAAAGAGACCCAAGAGATACAGGTGGCTCTTGGATAATACAGATAGGTTCTCCAATTGAATAGATCTAATATGGTACTTCATCTTCATCTTTAGAATATTCTAATTTAGTATATGACAATGGGATGATATATTGAGTTTCTTCATTTTGGTTAGACTATTCTTTAATGATGGAATCAATATCCTCATTTTCTCTTACCAACAGGATGGTCTCTAAATGTTGCAATCACTTCATATCTTTATTGGACTTACTGGGGAAATTTCTTGCAAAATGCCTTTTCTTTCCAAAAGATAACATGTATAAGATTTATTGGAATACGGAGGTTTTCTTTTCCTGTGATAGGACTTCCTCAGAAATTTGTATTTATGGAAATGATATTTCTTCTTAGCATGGCACAAGCATTTTTCTTGATCTCTGCATTTGATCTTCATATAAGGTTTCTTACGGGCTGGTTGCAATTTAGTCGTTTATCCCTTCATCATGAACTTGAAAAATTTATGTTGTTCACAAACTTTATCAAGAGTGGACAGAGCTAATTGATAAACTTCCCTAAGACATTTATCATACATATCTCTTTGTAGAGTATTGATGACTCTATGTAGTTCTAGTTACAACTCATTTGGTAAAAAGGTTATGAATATGTGTCAGAGATTAATATCATTGAGTCTATTTAGCATGTAATATTTTTCAGACATCCTTTAAAAATGCTTTAGTAAGTCCTGGCAATCTAGAGAACAACATTTCATCTCAAAATGCTCTTGGCGATTTCCTTGTTCAATAAGATTAAAATCACCAATGAATTCTTTGTGTATTAACTCGAGGAGCGTCAAGTGATTGAAAAACCAACAGCTTTTGATAAGGAGTAAGACTTTAGAATCATTCCCTCAAGTTTCTTGTTAATCTTGAGAGAATTTTTTACAGAACTTCTTCAAGAGTAGCATCTTATCTCAATAATTGCAAATCAATCCAAACGCCAAATTCATGAAGTTTGTCTCTCCATTTATGTGGGTGAAGATCATTAAAAGTAAACCAGGGACCAAAAGTAGGCTTATAACCTTGGTTGGTGTCTCTATGAGATTCTAGCTGGTTTAAATCAAGAGGAGGCTCCTTAATAATCGGCTCCTCATGTGTATGTTGAACCATGGCTCTTCTTGAGATGTTAGCATGGTATTCTTTAAAATAAGAACTCTCAGCATAATCAGTGGATTCATAATCAGAATTTTAATCACTTGAGTTAAAAACTAAGACTTACTTTGTTGCAGAGAAGCTATAGTTTGTTATTGATCAATGACAATTTTACCTTTCCCATTGGTTGGGAAAGACGTATTTTTTGGTAGAGAAGTTGGTTGAGTGCTTATTTTTAGGGGAGGTTGGCAAAATGGTTCTATTGGCTTGGTGTAAGATGGTGAGGCTTTAAAATTTGTTTTGTTCAGGGATTGTTTGGAGGGACGAATGGAGGAATGAGATGGTTGTGGTTTTCTTACTTCTCTGACTATAGGGTAGGACATCTATCAATGCTTCTACAGAATATAGCTATTATGTCACTCGTATTATAATTATTATAATTATAGTATGGGACAACAACAGTTCGAAATCAAAGCTTGCTTACAAGTTATTAAGCTTCATTCTTTACTTAATCAATGATTTCATCTCAAAGCCCCAACTTTAATCAGTCAAAAACGCACAAACAGAGCAAATCTACATGCAACCTCGACGTCCAACGTTACGATTTTGGTTCAACTTCATGTCAAAAAACTCAAATTCTTACTCATTTTTAGTAAATCAACTAAAAGTTACTTAAAATCTTGACTTTAATCAGTGACCCAACCCTCAAAGACTAAAAACATAGAAGATGGAAGTGAAAATGGAGTCAGAGAACTCACCTCAGTCGATCACCGGTGTCACAAGCTCATTTCCCCCTCTTCCGGTCACTCTCCTTTGACGTCGCTCTCCTCTGGTCGTCGCTCCTCTCTCACGCTCGTTCTCTATCTCTCTCTCTCAAGCACTCCTTGCTTTCTAAAGATAGGAAGAAGTCGACAATGAGAGGAAAGAAAGAGAGGGGTCAGGTGAGTTGAGGAGAAGTGGACACGTGAGGGAGATGGTATCTCACCAAAGAAAGGCCATGTGGACAATTTGCATGTATAGAAAGAGTCAATTTTACCCTTCAACCTTTATTTATACCTATTTTCAGCCATTTCCTTATTTTCTGAAACTTTCAAAAATTTCTAGAAAATAATCCTTAATATTATATAAATATTTTCTTTCTTAATTAGCTTCTCCAACTAACAAAGTAATTCCCCCAAAACTTTCAACTCAAAATTTAACTTATAGCTATTTTTCTTGAATTTTTCAAGAAAATAGAACCTTTAAAAACCGAAAAATAGCTTTTAATTTATTTAAATCTATTTTGAGAAGATAAACTCTTCCATAATTGTTTGAGTCCCCAAAATACTCATTTCATAATTTTTTTCTTAATTTTTCTGAGTACCAAAAGATTTGCAAGTTATTCTTTCTTTTTTTTCTTTCACTAAAATTTCACCTTTGAGGCCTTTTAATTCTATATAGATATTATTGACCTTAATAACTCCTTATAAATACATTTTATTAAATTTTGGGATGTTACACAAGGAATTTAAAATGATCAAAACCCAACACATAGACATGCTAGAAATCAATCATCCAAGTACTCAAGAGGAGAATCACTTAAATGGAAACACACACACACACATCAATATAAAAATCATAGAGTATTCAGGCTACAAAAATCTACATTACAATAATCTCAATTCATTGAGTCAATTCCAAAATGTGGCTCAAATCACAATACATAAAATCAGTTAAAAAATAATCACAATACATAAAATGACTTAAACTAGATCTAGGAAATCAAAATACATAAAACAAAACATAGAAAGAAACTAGATAACTTCCTATTGAAGCTTTAAGAACTTTAGCCCTTGCTACCCATCCTCAAGAGAAGATCTCCTCAGTCACACATGGAGTTTGGAGATGTCACCACCAAGCTCAAGTATTTAGTAGCCATAGAGAATGAAAGAGATGAAGAAGATGATGATGGAGCGGTGGAAGTGATGGGAATGGGTGGAGAAGTGAGAAAAATAGTGAATAGAGTGAAGGTATGTCCTAGAGATGCTAGAGTCCTTAACTTTCAATATTATATAATCCTTAATATTATATAAATATTTTCTTTCTTAATTAGCTTCTCCAACTAACAAAGTAATTCCCCCAAAACTTTCAACTCAAAATTTAACTTATAGCTATTTTTCTTGAATTTTTCAAGAAAATAGAACCTTTAAAAACCGAAAAATAGCTTTTAATTTATTTAAATCTATTTTGAGAAGATAAACTCTTCCATAATTGTTTGAGTCCCCAAAATACTCATTTCATAATTTTTTTCTTAATTTTTCTGAGTACCAAAAGATTTGCAAGTTATTCTTTCTTTTTTTTCTTTCACTAAAATTTCACCTTTGAGGCCTTTTAATTCTATATAGATATTATTGACCTTAATAACTCCTTATAAATACATTTTATTAAATTTTGGGATGTTACACAAGGAATTTAAAATGATCAAAACCCAACACATAGACATGCTAGAAATCAATCATCCAAGTACTCAAGAGGAGAATCACTTAAATGGAAACACACACACACACATCAATATAAAAATCATAGAGTATTCAGGCTACAAAAATCTAAATTACAATAATCTCAATTCATTGAGTCAATTCCAAAATGTGGCTCAAATCACAATACATAAAATCAGTTAAAAAATAATCACAATACATAAAATGACTTAAACTAGATCTAGGAAATCAAAATACATAAAACAAAACATAGAAAGAAACTAGATAACTTCCTATTGAAGCTTTAAGAACTTTAGCCCTTGCTACCCATCCTCAAGAGAAGATCTCCTCAGTCACACATGGAGTTTGGAGATGTCACCACCAAGCTCAAGTATTTAGTAGCCATAGAGAATGAAAGAGATGAAGAAGATGATGATGGAGCGGTGGAAGTGATGGGAATGGGTGGAGAAGTGAGAAAAATAGTGAATAGAGTGAAGGTATGTCCTAGAGATGCTAGAGTCCGTGCCTCTTATGCTTAGTAGTTGGGTTAGTCGAGATTTGGGTCTCAGTTTCGGATCTGAACTGAAAATGCACAATTTTTACGATTCTACAGAATTGTACGTTCACCGCGACGAATGGTGTCCTTCGCCGTGGCAAATGGACACAAAAAGTAGTTCCAGAATTGCATTTTTGTCCCTCTCACATTTTACAGTTTGGCCGTTCTTTGGTACTTGTCAAATATGCTCTCCAATCTTCAATTAATGATCTACAAAATTCCTATAATTCAAGTCAAATCTTTGTAATACCAGATATCTTGGAAATCAACCAAAATTGGAAAGTACAAAACAATGACAAAAATAGCCTTTTTGTCCAAAATCACAAGAAAGGGCCTAAAACTCAATTAAATCGTAAAATATACAATAAAACCCGAATAAAGATATAAAATACCCCTAAAATGATATTGAAATGCTATATAAATTTGGGACTCATAAACTATTGAAAAGCTTGTTTTGAGATTATGAATCACGCACCTTTGGGTATTCCATTGATTTCCTTTTTTGCATAGTTTCTTGAGCAACAAATGAGGACACTCTCATCCTTACAATTGTGATAAGCAATTTATTGATTCAATTTGTCATTTGGTGTTTTCGAGCAAAAGTTTAAGTTTGGGGATGTGATAACTCCTAGAAATTCATGTAATTAAGCACATGTTCCTATTCTTTTACTTAATTTTGGAATCAAATTGTGCATATTTTAGGAAGATTTACATCAGAAAATGTGCATGTTACTATTCACACCTAAACATAGGCCTCTTGAGTTAAATGTGTATATTCTTTTTTTAATTTTGAGTCTCACTAGTTTTTCCATTGATGTAGGAGAATTAAGATGAAGAATGGATTTTATCAATGAGCTATAGGATGCCCAAATATAAGATTTTGAAGACTTGAAGGAAACATGGAAGTCAAAGAAGCAAATTGGGAGCTTTAAAGATGAAGAGTAAGCACACTGTGTTACTTTCCATGGCAAGTGATGTAACTTGCTGTGGCAATAGTAGTAAAAGTTAGAATTCTCTCTGTGTAACTCGCCATGGTGAGTAACGCAAAATTTAAGCTCGTGCATTTTTGTGTATGAAGCAAAAAACTAGTGTAATAACATGCAAAACCCGAAAGGAGCTGACACTTTTAACATTCTGAGATACTTGGGACCTAGTTTAAGCTTGGAGAAGAAGTTTTGAAGGCTTGGGATACTTGGGACTAGAGCTTGGAAGAGATTTTGAGCCTTCAATCTGGGTTTTTCTTGTTTTCCTTACCTTGTCTTCATCATTTCTGAATTGAACATGGATATTGTACATATTTATGCTTTGTTTCTGATTATAGGTAGCTAAAAACCTTGTTCTAGGATTACTTTGACTCTTTGTTTGTATGGATAAAGACTTGGTTTATTTCCCTCTTTTAGTTGTTAATGAAATATATATGTTGTTTTTATCTTGTGCCTAATGCTTCCAAGTGCTTGGCCACCACTTGGCTTGTTTTGTTCAATTGATTGGAACTTGAGAAAGTTCTTTCAACAGTAGAAATTAGTAATCACACATTAGACTTGGAATTAATCGGTTTTAATAGATGATTTGTTAGTGTCATAGTGATATAGTCACTAACCTAGTGTTGCCAAATTGAGGTTTGTGATTCATGGGTTGCTTTCATTAACTAAAGCAAGAGATTCGATTGGTTCTTGAGAATAGAATTTGAATTTAACTTGAGAAAGCTTTTTCAAAGACTTTTAATCCTTGGCAAGCATATTATTTTCGTACAATAGCTAATTGAGGGGTTTTTAATTCAAGTTTAAAGAAATACATTGAGGAAAAAAAATCCTAGGCCTTTTGTCTTGAAGTCAAATTTCCAATTTAGTTTTAATCAATTCATTTTCATTTTGAACAATTTAAGTTTTGAAATTAAATATTTCTAAACATGTTTTTACTCAACCTAGTTGAAAGCATAATTGTTATAGATCACTCTCTTTTGTCTTAATCTCTATGAAAATGACAAACTTTTTATACTACTTGTGACCTGTACACTTGTGGAAACTAAACGGCAACATCTCCCTTATTAAATATTAAATGAACATATTTTTTGTTGGAATAAGAGGATTTGGTAATCCTTTCCACCATCGAGACCTGATAGTCTACTTCAGTCCATGATCATTATCCTCTTCATGATAAGACTTCTTGCAAGAACAAGGGCTTCTTGCATACTTCCTTTTTTTTAAGCTTACCTTCTCTGGGACAAATCCATCCATTATAATCAAAAGGGACATCATCATCATCCCACGTGAACTATCCATTAATGTGAGACATATAAATGGGTTTTACATCTTAGTTACCTAAGCAATAGTGGGTCTCTAAAAGAACGTGGAACGTATGCTGGAGCAATTGTTACGATTTTTCCTAAGGAAATGTAGGGTTCTTCTTCCTCCTGCCTCTTAAATATGGATTCACTACAAAAAAATTGACTAAGTCACCGTTGAAAGCACAAAAATCGCCACTGAAAATTTTTAGCGATGACTTTTTGTCGCTGCCTATGAGACTGTCGCCTATAAGCATTGGCAGTGACAATTGAAAGTCGTCACTAAATGTCAACAATCAGCGGCGACATTGGGTTACAGCTGAAAGTTCAACAAAAAGTGTCAAACCGGCAGTCGCCACCAAAGACAAAGTAAAGGCGACGACAAATGCCGCCGCTGAAATTGGAATTAGCGGCGACTTAATTTGTCGCCGCCTAATGTGCAATTAGTGGCGACATAAATTGTCGCCGCCTAAAGTGGAATCTGCGGCAACAAAATTTTCACCGCCTAATGTGAAAATTGTCACTGCTGAAAGTTAATAATTGCTTTTAAATTCTTTTTCCTAATTTTTTTAAATGAACCTATAATGTGGTAATAAACATAACAATAAAATAGTAAATAACTAAATGAACTAAAATCTAATAACATTAATGAATAATTTACATCATCCTTTAAAATATCCAAATACATTAATTACTTAAACATATTTAAAAATAAAATAAAATTGTTTAGTTGAAATATAAACATTATATGGAAACACCAATACTAAAAGTAGAAGAAATAGGCGCCTCTAGTTGCCCCCTCTGTATCAAGGCAACAAATTGAGCTTGTATAATTTGCTTCATTAGTCTTTGGTCGAATTGCACACTCTCTTCTTTCATCTTTGCACGCTCTGATGCACCATTTGCTTCTATTTTTATCTCTCCTCTTAAAATTTTTTATCAAACTCTTCCTGCAATTGAGTACACACATTTTGCACAACTAGATTAATCTATGATTTTTTAATTATGGTTTCCTATCTATTTCATGATTAATGATTAATCCATGATTTTACCTCCCTTCAAATTATAAGCCTAGAATATAAGCAAGATAGATTTCCCAAATCAATGCACTTTATACACCTAAATACTACTACTCAAATATCTCTTCATTGCATGGCTTAGACTTACCAAACACTTAGATATTAGAAGGAAATGTAACTACAATGCAATATATGTTTGTGACAAATTTCTCCTCCCACCATCAAACAACTGCCAAGGAAAAAGCTGATACATAAGGTTAGATAAAATCACTAGTAAAGAATTTCAAATGAAACTGAACAAAATAAAACAAGCTAAACTTTGTCATAAATGTTGCCTCACTAGTTACAGCACTCAAAGAAACAACTTGAGCTTCTTAAGAACATAAGCAATCAAGCATTTATTTATTTAGTCAGTAACTGTGTCCAACCTTTAAGGTGGACGTTTTTCCTTTGCAAAGGAAGGATAAAGCTAACCTCTAAGGCTTTGGAACCAACAAGAGTAAACAATCCACCAATTGGCTTACAACTTTTTTACTTGGTGTATATATCGCTAAAATCTTATATGCTTCACATTGTATAGTGGAATCTATAAGAAAGAGGAATCCATATTGGAATCCTTCACAGGAGTTTATGACAAGTTCTTCCAACTTTTGGCATGTTATAAAAGCATCAATTGAACTAAACTTTAACCCAGTAAGTTTGAGAACCTTCAAAAAATTTGGAAGTAAAAAGAGGAATAAGCTTGTTGTAACTCACATTCTTCTTGTTCATGACACTCCAGTCTTACAGAATAATGAGATAGCAGAACGTGATTCCTACATCAAAGATTATCTCTTTGCAATTGTTTTGCTAGGCAAAGTTCAGTAAGGCATCAAATGCAGTACGATAGAACTTAGTAGATTTGATCTCTTTATGGTAAGAGAAAATTAACTTTTGCAAAGAACCAGCTATGTGAGGGCCATAAAGTTCTGTGATTCTTTGTATAAAGGAGAAAAATGTCTCATCTGAATTGTTCTTTTGTCCAAAGAAATTCCTATTTACCTTTGTAACGGTTTTACGAGTTTCATTTTCTAATTTAAAACCATTCTACAACATCGACAGAATAGAAAGATAACAGAGTTCTTACCATGGAGAAATCTGTTCTGGCAATCCTAGACTTAACCCTGACCAAAACACACGAACAGAGATTAGAGCTGTACAAATTGATCTAGCAAGATAACCGAGTAAAAGATTAGGTTATAATCAACAAATAATATAAAGTAGCCAATGAGAATTTTTAGATACATGCATAGGTTCAATCGGACACAGACGCTAAACCACGCAATTCAGGGAAAACTGGAAGCACGACTGAAAACCCAACTTGAAAAATGCGAGAGGTTTAGAGATATAAAAAGGAGAGGGAGATGAACCCAACTTCGTGAAACCAGAAAGAATGTATCAAAAGAAAGTCACAGAACAAATCTAGATCGCTAACGCCTTAAAAGCAAAAAAATTTAGAGATTGAGACCCATGTTAAAGTCATCTTAGAATGTTAACAAGTAGCAAGTTTTGTGCAGAAAGAGCAAGCTGGGATTTCGGTGTCTTTTGTATTTATGAATGGAGGTGTTCACAGAATGATACTCAAGGTTTAACTTCTCTCTTCCCTCAGAAACAAGGAGTATATTATCAAGGTGTCAAATTGAAACAAACTTGGTTTTAGGAAAAATTTGAACCTGTTGAGGAAGAGGAGCGGCCCTCCGGCGACAGACGGACTAAGGAAGCAGGGATGACGATTGAGGATGAGAGGGAGCTATGTGTCTGCGAGAGATGATGAAGAGATAATGAAATTAAATATTTTAAAAATTAAATATTGACCTTCTGCGGCAACAATCAATGTAGCCGCATAAAGTCTTACTAGAATAAATTTAAATTTTTAATTCTCAAAAAATAGTTATTAAATTATTTAGGTTTGTTTAGAAAAATAAACTCTTCTATAATTTTTTAAAGTCTAAAAAATACTCAGTTCATGATTTTTCTTTAATTTTTTTGAACCCAAAATATTTTTAATGATTGTTCTTTCCTTTATTATTTCTCTGAAATTTTACCTTTGAGACTTTTTAATTAAAAAAAAATACTTTTGACCTCATTAATACCTAATAAATCCCTTTTATCAAAATTTAGAATGTTATATGAAACATTACAACAAAGGGCAGAGGCAACAATATGTGTGTGTGTATGTATGTATTTCACTTTCGCTTCTTTCTCCCTATCTCTCATGCTTAATTATAATCTTCCCCCACTCTCTACCACACACACGCTATATGTATATATGTATTTCACTTTCCCTTCTTTCTCCCTATCTCTCACTTTATCTCTCTCACACACACATATCTCCCTTTCTCTATCTTCTCCCCCACATTTTTAATGATTGTTATTTCCTTTATTCTTTCTCTGAAATTTTACCTTTGAGACTTTTTAATTAAAAAAAAATACTTTTGACCTCATTAATACCTAATAAATCCCTTTTATCAAAATTTAGAATGTTATATGAAACATTACAACAAAGGGCAGAGGCAACAATATGTGTGTGTGTATGTATGTATTTCACTTTCGCTTCTTTCTCCCTATCTCTCATGCTTAATTATAATCTTCCCCCACTCTCTACCACACACACGCTATATGTATATATGTATTTCACTTTCCCTTCTTTCTCCCTATCTCTCACTTTATCTCTCTCACACACACATATCTCCCTTTCTCTATCTTCTCCCCCACATTGTCTCTAACACACACATACTAACTCTCATACTTATTGACACATAATTATAATATCTCTCTAATACACACACCCCTGCTTCATCTCCTTCTTTCATACACAAAACATTATTATTTATATAATCTCTTTTTATTACAATAACAAATGTGAAATTCCTTTATTTATTCTTTAAAAGTGACATTATTTAATAATTTTATTCTATATATTAGATAGTTACTTAAAAACCCTTTAAATTAGGAAAAAAATTGCATGAAGAACTGAAGGTGACAAAAGTCGCCGATGAATCCTACCTTCTGCGGCGATAAATTTTTTATTGCGACAGAAACTATTGACCTTCTGCGACGACAATTAGTATCACCGTAGAAAGTCTTACTTTCAGTGGCGACTTTTTTTGTCGCCGCTAAAAAGTCGTTTCCAAAACTCTTTTTTTTTATGTATTAACCTTCTGCGGCGATATAAAGTCTTATTTTCAACGGCGACAAAAAAAGTCGCAACAGACCTTTTTGTCGTCGTAGAAACTCAATTCAGCGGCGACAAAAAAAGTCAGTGCTGAAAGGTTTTTTTCAGCGACGACTTTTTTTGTTACCATAGAAACTCAATTTCAGCGGCGACAAAAAAGGTCACCACTGAAAGTCTATTTTCAGTGACGATTTTTTTTGTCACCGCTGAAAAATTGTCGCCAAAACTCTATTTTTTTGTAGTGATTTAACCGTGTCGTGTGGCCATCCTTTGTAAAATGGGAGGAGTGGATGTGAGGACATCATGCTATACTGAATGGAACTATCGTTCATAACTATTTATTCATTCAAGCGACATCAATTGAGACAATTCTTCTTCAGGGAGCCGCCTAGGAATTTGAATAATTGATGCTTCATCTAATCTTTCTTCTACCATGTGCAAAGCATCTTTTGTACTTGGGAAATAAAGGTCTAGGGCATAGTTATGGAGTTTGTAAATAATCTAATGGTGTAGAGTAGCCATAATGGCTTTAGGATCTCGTTTTACACCAATGATTTGGATTTGAACCTTTAACCTTTCTAAAAGAGTTGAGCCAAACAACTTCACGTTGAAGTTTAGAGAAATAGTCAACATTACGTTTCCATTGCTCATAGTGGTGAGGAGAGTACCAATCAGAGCATTGTTGTAAATAGTATAAGATGTATCTAGCGGCACAATTATGGCAGTTGTTGGGATCCCTTTTCTTCCATGAAGAGCAAGACTAAGTCAAACAACATTGATATGGAGATGGGTATACCCTTGAGCCATCTAGGAATTTAAGGGTTGTGGAATTTTAAGAGTAACATATTGTTTAGTAGAAGTAGTTCGGAGACCACACTGGTCAAGCTTAGAAGTTTAGACTACCTCTTTTGCATGCAGTTTTCTGGTAGAAATAAGGGACATGATATTTTGCATAGATCAGTTTGTCTTGTTGTATAGGCTATATGGGCTAAGGAGAGGAAGTTCTCTATATCTTGGATTCTAGATTCTTCAGGAAGATGGATGATTTCAACATGATGTTCAATCTCATTGGAAAGCGTCTTATTGCATTGGAAGAAAGTTCATCTAGGGAGAGTATGGATGAAAGTCTAACAGGATCAGCTAAGGTTGTTATGTATTCACTTATTTATGGGAATAATTGTTAGCGACACTGGCAAACACACCACAAAAGTATGTGGTTCAAGTTGTATCCGATGATACTGTTTTGAGGAGATATTCTGCAACCTCTTAATAAATCAAGAAGCGGCACTCCCTGTCACACCTTAGCTCTAGACCATGTTAGGCTTTATTTCATGTCAATTGAAACCATTTTGGATGGCCCAAGATTCAAGAAACTAAATATGGAATTTTTAATTTCTCAAGGACTGTTCATTTAGTATTTCTAGAATTTTTGCCTAGATTTAAAAATTTATAACTTAATTCTAGAAAAGTCAAAATTGAGTGATTCCAAGTCCTAAAAGATCTTTAATAGTTCTTTAAAGAAAAGATAGTTTTAGGCACTCGTTCATTGTAGAACAGTGCTAGATTGGTACGGAATTTCTACTATTCATTTAGTTAAAAACTGTGCTATAGATTTCTAACTCTAACTTTAAAAAATTGCTATAAATTGTACAAAGATCTAATTTAAGTGTTATACCTATGGATTTAAAGCTTGTTGTGTACACTTTAAGCACGCAAAACTTTAAAGTCAGATTCGCACAATTACTTAATCAAAACATAGTTCAAAGGTCGTTGCCTCATACAAGGTCATACATAATGTCATAATTAATTACATACAACAATAAACTTCAAAATATCATGGCATAAGTACACTAATCTTCTATCAATATGCCATTTCCTCTTGATGGCTCAGTTCCTAGATGATTGATCAATGGAAGAGTGAGATTTCAAAGAAATCCCAATCGCAAATTACATCAACAATAACATCAACAAGCATGACTATTAATGAACTAAGCATAATGTCATAATTAAAGAATTACCTTTACCTCATGCTAACTCAAATATGCATCAAGTCAATACATCACAATGCAAAGAGTAGCATCATTTGAACATATCAACGGCTTTAGTTCAACCAACAAATCATAGCAATATCACATATAACAATCAAGGCAAGTTAATATTAAAGTTGAGCAATATTGCTACCTTGATCAAGCAAACCTTAGCTTTTATTCTTGACTTTAAAATTCCAACGGTCAATTCAAAGACTCATCTTCTTAGTCTTTTTACTAGCTCAATCTCACATTTTGGTATACACTTATGCATCTCGAAATCTTGAACAATATTTACAACAATATTCTCCTTACTCATATATGCTTACAAGTAATATCTCCCTTTTGTCTCAAAAGGCAAGGCTTTGATACCATGTAGAGAGTGGGTTAATAAATCTTTATTTAAGGCCTTAAATTAACATTGGAACAGATGCGCATGTGGATAATTTGCATTGGTCTACACTCAGAGAATAGACCATTTGCTAATCAGAATAACACCAGTGCATTTAGGGACAAGGTATCCTAACTACCAGACATATATACTCACCAATGGATTGGGTTCATAGTCAATTTGATTTTGCCTCATATTGTGCTTCAATGCCCATTATGCAACCTCGTTCACTGATCATTAACTCCTTCATCTTGTAATTGACTTTCTCAATCAATCAACTAATTAAGTTGCTCTTTTCCTTTTCCTTATTATTAGAAATGTTTCAAAGGCTGCACCAGACGTCAAACTGGAAAAGCCAGACTTCTGGTTGAAATGGTAATGTAATAATTAGATAAAAACTTAACAAAAATAATTATATGCATAATATATATATAAGAAATAAATTTGTACTAAGTGTAATTGTCAATATAATAACACCACAATATATAAAGTTTTCAATAAAATAAAGATTAAAGTTTATTCAGTATTCTGAACTATTTTTTATGTGCATTCAATACTTTAAATTATTTAATAGTATACTCAACACTCTAAACTATATATATTTTGAGGTACATCCATGACCTTAAAGTGTACTTAGTACCCTGAATTATTTAGGGATAAAATTGTCCTATTAAATACTTTAGGGTGCTTAATACACCCCATTGAATAGCCTAAAGCCTGTTCGGTGTTCTAAAAGTCATTCCGAGTTCTAGTCTAATTGTAGGTTTCAACTCAATTCAGTGACGACTTAGCTTTTGGTTCAACTACGAAAATAAAAATTATATTGTAGTTGACTACAACACAAGGGCTATTAACAATAACATGTAAGGGATTAACAAGTTCTCATTTTTGTCACAAAATTAAACATTCCCAAGGTTTGGTTAAATATTATATCCAATATCCCAATCTCTACTGTAATATCCCCAAATTTTGGGTCCAAAAGCTCAAAAATAAGCCTAAATTGAATAGATTATTAGGCCCAGTCTAATAGAAGTTTCAAAAATATTATAGAAAAAGGAGGATAAGGAATACCAAAGGAGTTGAGTCTAGTAGAAGGGACTAATCTCTCACAACATGACGAATCAATATTTAAATCTTTGTTGGAAAAGGTGCTCATATTTAGTACCCAAAAGTATCTTAAATAAGATTGTTCCAATAGGAGGATACCTATAATTAGAAAAAAAAGAGGATAAGGAATAAGAGAAAATAATATATATATATATATATATATATATATATATATATATATAACCTATATTAAATTTGAATGACTTCAATTTGATCAGTTTTGGTCGGTTTAAAACATTTTATACTAAAACAAAATCGTATTTAAATTATATTCACTTTATATCTCCCGAGTTAAAGTTTACATTTTAAAAAACAAAACGAAAGTAGGCCACATGAAATTGATGGAGATTGGCTGAAAAAACCATGGCTTGACACGTTATTCTCTAACTAATAATTAATTCAGGACCTATATTTCTATCTTAACTCTTTGTCGTAACGTTCGTGCCAAATTACTTCCTATTGGCATCAAAATTATTAAAATCTGAAACAGAAAATGCTCCTCTTACCTGTAAACCACCAGACACTCGAGATGTAATCGAAATTATGGTGATAATTAATTTCCTAATGACAGTGATTAAGGAGGGATTAAAAGTTAACACATCTTTCCAATTATATTATTGTTTTCTTTTAATAAGCCCATTCATGCATGTTATTTTTTATAGACATTGATATCTTTCTATTTGGGATAATTCTGTTTGAGGTACTATTGTGTACTAAATATAATACCTCTTCTAATAGAGATTCAATCTTTAATTTGATATGAGAGATTAACTCCTTATACAAAATCTAACCCTATTGTAATAAATCGAATAGAAAAGATTCAATCAGGTAAAGTGGGAGGAAGTTAATTTTCTAAAGTATGGTTAAGGTTTGAATCTTGAGGATGAAAAATTGAGAGAATATATATCTCGATAATGTTCAAATTTGATAAGGTAGTATTGGACACTAGACATAGTGGTGCGAAAAATATTAAATATTTCTTAATTAAAATTATTAGGTTAATGCTAATGCATAATGAAAAAAATTCTCGTACCAAACAAATTTTAGGTGACCAATAAAAAAATGAAAGGAGGTCACTTTGAGCCAATGACTTCCGAGTAAAGACGTGGGCATATTATATATATATATATATGTAGCCTAAGACGTGGTCAAGTTTGAATCGAATTTTCACATTGCTTATAAAATAAAAGGTTTCGCTTTGAGTTGAATTATGTTATAGAAGAGGAATATATAAATAATAATGACTCGTGCACTTAATTACCTTAAAGTTTAACATTAAAAATGATATTAAGTCACTTATAAATATAAACATATATATTTAAAAAATATAATATAGAAATTTCCAGAAAACTTTCCCTGCTAATAAACTCAATCTAAGTAGTGTCTCTTGTTGTACACCAAGGGGCAAGGGGTCATCTCATATATGATCGAAATATAAGCCATTCTTAAATATTAAAACTGTTGCAAAATGAAATAATTAAAAAAGTTATAAATACAAAAAATTGATATAAAAAAATGTAATGTGTGTGTAAATAACATATTTATTTTATATTGTGAAAATACTTTTATTTTATATTGATATCAAATGCCCCACTAATTTAATTAGACTTAAATACGTAAAATTAATTGAATTTTGTGTCAGTTGTACATAATCTCTTTAACCTTTAAAATTTTAAATTAAAGATCATAATATTTCATATTTTGATTAACGAACTATTACCATTAAAATTGCTATTAAAGTTAATATTTTTATCATATCATAATTTTTATATTTTTTATTATATACTTTCATTCAAAAAATAATACCTAAAAATTTATATATGTAATTTTAAGTAGTATATATGTTTTATTTAACCATGGTCAAATAAATATTTTAAATACATTTTTAAGTACTTTACATTTTTTAAATATTTAAAAAATACTTTAAATTATACATCAAATATCAAGTGTTATTTAAATATTTTATATTAATTATTTAAAAAAATTCAAATTATATGTCAAGTGCTAAATGTTATTTTTAAATGAAGTGATATAATAAAAAAATAAAATTATGACATGATAAATAATATTAACTTCAATAACAAGTTTAACAGTAGATCTTGATAATCAAAATATGAAATATTGAGGTTCTTAATTTAAAATTTTAAAAGCTAGGTAGATTATGTATAACTGACATAAAGTTAGAGGGATTTTATTTATTTTAGTCATTTATAAGTTTCACGTGATCGATGCTAATCCATCTACCATCTTAGTTTTATTTTAATGTTCTTTTTTTAGTATTATGCTAGTTTAGAGTATAGAACTTCCTTGAATTTAGAGTAAAGGATTTACAATTAATTATTTCCTCTAAACCAAGTTTTAGACAAGGCTAACATTAACTTTGACCTCTGAATAGGCTGACACTTTTTTCTAAAACTAGTGACTGACGGGGGTTTAAGGATAAGTAAGTTCACCCGTGGTTGAACTATGATTAACATAATCAAAATTTAAATAATATAATTTAATTAAAAAAATATATAAACTTATATATAAACTAAAAGGAATAATATTTGAATAAAAAGATATTAATCTGTAAGTAAATAGAACATTTATGTATAAATTGTACATAATTCAACAAAATAGAATTAATAAAACATAAATATGATTTATTGTTATTTTTTATTTGTTTGTTTTAAACTCAAAAAAATATTAATTCAAGTTTATTGAGGGAAGAAAAAATATAAAATTTAATCTTGTCTACCCCTCTGAAACTTTTGACTATATTAGTCATGGGATTGGTTCATCGGGCCACTATCTAACCAGGCGACCTAAGTTAAATTTTAATACGGTGTTTTTTTTTTTTAATATTTCTATCTGATATCCATTGTTAGGGTCAAATGAAAGTAACTTTCTTAAAGTAATTTTTTTGATTAGTTTAAATTCGCATCCTCACTGGAAGAATTTTGAGTCCAACTTAACTCCAATCATCGTTGCTAAACAAACTAAAACTCTAACCTACAAGTCTTAGGCTTCCCTTGACTATAATTTAAGTAACGCATTATCATAGAAAATCTCGTTCCTTCTTTTCTATCCCTTTGCAGGAGTCATGTTAGTACCTTATTATAGGAAGATGTTTTTTTTTCCCTTCTATTAATGCACATGACAAATAATATCCATGATATAAACTTTTCTGATATCGGCCGGGTTATACAGAAATAAAAATAATAATACTAATTTTCCACCAAAAAAATAAAAATATGCATGTAAGCAAGTTGCATTGTTTGCATTCAAATAATGACTTTGGTTTTAATTTTCTCCCGTCACAAACCTTTCATTTTGATTTAGTACTGTATGTAATTAAAAGGACTTTCCACTTTCAAGCTTTATCTTCTTGCAAGAGCTAATAATGATTTTTTTATTATTATTAATGAACTTTTATAATATCATATTTATTGAAAGAGCTAATAATGTTGAACTATTTTGTCAGTTTAAAATTAATCACATTTAAAAATGAAAGTCATAAAAGGGTTAAGCTGATACATTTTTCCATTGTTAAGTGTTCATTTCATCACTTACTTTTTGAGGGTAAACAAAACACAATGGCAAAGTTTGTAATTTTACCATTCATGAACGTAATTATTTTTTATGATTTATCTTATTGAGGTGACAAAAAGCAAAAGTAAAACAGACAATATATGGAAACTATTCCTATATTATACAAAGAAAAAGTCAAATGGGGTAAGACGTATGACCACTTAAGATGTGTTTTATGACCTATGAGTCCATTTATGCATGCAACCGAATTAATTAATTATGTTTCATAAAATCATGGTGGCAACATATCTGCCTTCCCTAGTTGAACCCAACAACATGCATCCGCTTATTTTAATTAAATTGAAAAATTAATTAAACATATAGGTTTGTTCAATTCCATTCCAATATTGGTATCAAGCAATCAATTACTCCCTCCAATTTTTAATATAAAGCCTAATTAACTAATTTAGATAGATTAAATAAATTAATTAATTATAACATATGTGATATAATTTTTTTAAAATATTCATGTATAACAATAGATTATACTACTTCCGTTCCTAATTATAAGATATATTTAATTAATCTGGATAGATTAAGAAAGTTAAATAAATTAGTTAATTATAATGATTGTGTGTTAGTTTCCTTAAAATATCTCCTTCAATTATGTGCATTTAAACTAATCTTGATTGATACCCCTTAATATGTGCAATTATATATGGATATATTGGGGGATTATAATTTTAAGACACAAAGTGGATTGGGATCTTATATTTAGGGATAAATCCAACCTCATCTAGCTTTTATAATTAGGAAGGTTTATATAGCACCCAATATTCTGATCTTATTTCTCACATGCTCCAGTATCCTAATCTTATTTTGAGTACAATTTCACCAATAATCTTTTTAATTTGGTGTAATTTTACACATAATTTTATTTCTCAAATACCAAGAATTGCACCAAATTAAAAAGATTATTAGTAAAATTGTACCACAAATAAGATTAGGATATTGGACGCATATGATAAATAAGATCAAGATATTGGGTACTATATAACCCAATTATGAATGTATGTAGTATATCAGTTTATAAATAAGGTAAATTAATTTGGGAAAAATGATAAATATTAGATATAAAAATAATTAAAGTCAAACTAAATATAACCCTCCAACTAACTCTTATATTATATATAAGAGCGATGGTAGTACATCATCCTCTATATATACCAAACCGCTTGATTTCATGATGTAATGGGGTTTGTCAAGAGAGAAACGAAGAGTGAAAAATGATATTAATTCTCAATTCATAATATAAAATGATAATAATAATTTTAAAATCAAAATTTAATTATTTTGAGAATTATATAAGCAATTTATTATGGGTACCTTTTAAAATGTTATTTTCATTCTCTAAAGTTATAATATATTCTTTATATTACAATGATATTTTGTGTTTGTTACTTTCTCTTAGTGAAAATAACATATATAGGATTAAATCATAATTTTAAGGAATATGACAAATACTTTTAAAACAACTATAACAATTTATTTTAACGATATCTATGATAAATTTCAACTTATAAATATCATATCCACCATTATTATGAGTCATAATTTCTTAATTAATTAATCTATTGTTTGATGTGGCAAAGAGTTTGTTAAAAAAAAATGTCGTATAAATGCTTTTTATTTTAAGCCTAAGCTTAAAGTCTTTTTAAAGACTTATTTAAAATATAAGAATTTAAATAAGCTTAAAAGCTTGTGCTTCCAAGGTCATATATAATATTTCAAGTCTATTTAAAATCTTATATTATATCTTAAATAGGTTGATGTTAAAAAAAATTACATATATATGATTTTATTATTTAAATAAATATAATTTAAATTTACAATAAGAGAACAAAATTCCATTTATTATAATATCTTATAAAAACTCGATACAATTATAATTTTTTTTTGTAGAATAAAAATGGTATCCCCACCGATAATTAGTAACTAACCCTCCTAAGGTGTAAAGATCACTAAAATGAGTTTTATCTCTCCTAACAAAGTATTTTTCATGCATATGGCCTCGAATACAAAATATCATATTTAAGAAACCCAATCACCTATCAATTGTGACGGGTTTTGTTAGTAATACAGTTATAAGTTTACAATAATACTAATAGGATAATTTGTGTATAATAGTAACAAAAATAATCCTAAAATTTCACTGTGGTTGGGCCAATAATCCAAGACTTCAATGTAATTTCTTTTTCATTGTGTAGCTCCTACAAAATAAATCAAGCCATTAATATTAATGAGTATATATATTTAGTATCCACTAAAAACATATTTTGGTTAGTAATTGGATTAATTTCCTTATTCCTTGGATCCATTCTCACATGCAATATAAGAGTTTAATTTAGTGAGGAAAAGAAGAGAAAAGATAGTGACAACGGTTGTCTAAGCAAATAGGAAGAAATAAAGCCAATTATCCGTTGACTAAGGAGATATATTTTCTAAAATCAATCAAGCACAATAGGTAGCATGTCAAATTAAATTTTACCTCTTTTACTTCTCTCCCAGAGAAACTATGACAAACTACTCCTATTGAGATTATAATATTTAATTTAGGTATCACTACAATAATTATTATACTTCAATGAACAATCCAAATTAGGGGAGAGGGAGCGAGCTAGTGCTGCTGTCTTGACCAATCGAAGATAAGAGAGGTAGAGGTCAGGGACTATTGAATAAAATGGTTGAACTTGTTTGTGAATGATGGGATGTAAGACTTAAACTTAAGGTTAAGTTAGTAATTTTATAAATAATTTATAAAATTGATGTATTTATATTATATATAATAGTGCAATTTATTTTTTTAAAAAAGATAAATAGGCTTGGCAATAGGCTTAAATATAAGTCTGACCTATTTACTAATTAAGTTAGACTATGTTTAAAATTACCGTAGGCCTTTAATAGGAGCCTATAGTCTACTTCCACCCCACCTTTTGGTACTAAATATAAGTTATTTTTAACTAATTTACATGTACTAATAAAAATAATTAAGAACATTAAATTTATCATAAAATTCAAATAATTTCTTATATTATCCTTATTAGTTGTATTAAACTTCAAACTCATATAAAGTTATATTCCATCACTACCCTTACTAAATATGAGCATGATATAGAAAAATATTTAATACTTCTTAAAACAATATAAAAAGAACCAAGAGAATATTTTAAAAGATGTCTTATATCTTATGTATGAGACGGAAAGAGTAACTCAGATTTCTAATTCGCCCAAAAAATCATATATTTCTATTCATTTATTATTCAATAATTTTACAAGAAATACATATAATATTTGCATGCTTCTAGTAGTGGCATACAAATAATTTAAAATCTTATCACGTAGGTCCCTCAAGCCTCCATTTCATACAAATATTTTAATTTCTCTTCTCCACTTAATATCCTAATTTCTATATAAAGCAATCCCACATCATATTCACTTTCATTCCAAGTTTCTCACCGTCCCATATAGCTCTTGAGGCCGAAACATCTCAAATAGTTCGAGCTGGCAAACTCAGAGGCATGCCTTCTTCAAGAAGAGGAGGAGAGAAACAAGAGGGTTGTCACTGTGTTATACAGAGCCTTGATCTCCCGAGACACTCACACTCTCAACCATCTTCTAGCTTCTGACTTGGAATGGTGGTTCCATGGCCCTCCAAGCCATCGTCACCATTTGCTTCCACTCCTCACCGGGACTTGGTCTCCGTCTTCCGAGAAGCAATCTGTCGCCGATTTGGTTCCTGATGTGGTGATAGGGTTTGGATCGGTGGTGATTGCTGAAGGATACGACGAAGCAAACTTGGTGTGGTGGGTTCATGCTTGGACTCTCAGTGATGACGGGGTAATCACTCAGGTTAGAGAGTATCTGAATACTTCCCTCACCGTCACTCGGCTGGGGATCAGAGGAGGCTACGCCTCTCCCTCATCACCGTCATCTTCATCTCCGTCCTCGTCATCATCCTCCACCGTTGTTACTTCCATGTGTCAATGCATTTGGCAGAGCAAGCTTTGTGATGAGTCCGTCCCTGGCCTCATTCTGGCTGTCTAGTTTTATAAATGATAGTCCAGAATTGAAGGTTGAAGGTTTGAATCCAACTTTGAATCAAACTTCCTATAGTTATATATAGTATATGTGACAAACATGTGAGTGTCCATAGATGCACTTGCTTTCTTCTGTTTCAGTTTATGATAAAAGTGTCCATGTGTTACTACCTCTAGTCCTAATTATAAGAACTAATTAATTATTTTAAATAAATTAAGAAAACTAAATAAATAAATTAATTATAACTAATGTAAGAGCTAGTTGACTAATTTAGATAGATTGAGGAGTCTATAATATAAATTTATTTTAAAAATTGGATTTGATTATAATTAATTGATTTATTTAGTTTCTTTAATATACCTAAAAAAATTAACTAGCTATTATAATTAGGATAAGAGAGAGTAATAAATTGCACTGCTTATTAGCTACATAATTTTGTTGTTGACTTGTACTACATATATATATGTTGTGTCAAATGTCCAATTTATGTTGGATTTTGTCGATTTGATCGATTTGATATCATGTCATAATATATAGTTCTGTTGGTGTTGTCACCTGTGATTTTTGGCATGAATCAAAATTCTTAATATGTGTGTATATATATATAAAGTTCGAGACTGGAAATTATACTTTGCATGATTTTGTGCGCAATGCATTTTCAGGTAAATTTTAATGATATATGCATTGATAATATAAACTATCGTAATTAATTTGATAACAACTACATCACCAACTAATTTATTATGCTCACACACACATGGACCTCATTATATATAAATATCACTACTGCTACAAAAAGGCTTAAATTTGACCATTATTTTACCATATCATTTAGAGTCATCATTTATGGGGCACTCCTTATTTGATAGTTATTTAACTACTATATATGTTGAAATAACCAATAGGATTGGGTCTAACGGAAGGGTATAGTCTATTACAACATAGTAAACTAATATTCGTATCCCACTTGGAGAGGTACCTATATTTAGTTCCCAATATTATCTCGAATAGGATTGCCTCCAATAAGAAAATATCTCTACTTAAAAAATATATATATGTTGAAATAAATTTGATAGTTAAATAAAAAATTAAATAAAATATCTTCATATTTAATCCTCTAGTCGGTCCACTAGCCAATTTGACTTTTATTGAGTCATAATCGTCAAATTTGTATCCCATATTTAACTGTTAGTGTATATAACTGTCAAATTGGAGTACCCATTTAACGGTTATATAAATAACCATCAAATAAGCTTAATATACAATTTTTTTTTATTATGGGGGTTGCTTGTTAAGCAGTTCTAACAATATGATACAATTCTAAAACTTCAATGTACCATCCAGTACCGAAATCCAATATTCAATACCAAATTCCTGTAGCAAGCTAATATATAGAAAGTAACCAATTTTATTTCAAAATTAAAGTAGCAATTACAAGTCAATTGCTATCACAAAACAACAAATTCCTATAGTACAAGTCCTAGTACAAAATTCTAACAACCTATACACTAATCCTACATTAACAAAATATGGTACTGCTCACTCAAAATTGGCCACATTTTAAATGGCCACACTTGGAACTTCATTTGTTTGAGCATCCCTGAATTCTTTACAATACAAGTTTACGTGGTATAACAATATGAATGGCCAAAATAAAGTTAGTTGACGAAATTCATTATCATATATAAAGTAAAGTTTCATGACATATATACTTGTCAGGGATTGCAATTTTGGTTGAGTGATGATATCCTTCATGTACCTCATCAACCAATATCCACATAGAGTTCAGTATCAATTTTTGAAATTCCACTATATATTGAAATGAAATGCTAATAAGATGCTTAAACCATGTTCATTCAACTCCCTAACTCCCCACAAGTCAGAAATTATAATATTTTGGAATAACTTAGTGAGAAGAAGCAAAGGAGGCAAATTTTACAATCTTCAAGAGATGTTTATGGTTTGAAAATTACAATGAAGTCTCCAGTAAGAGATTTAATTATTTAAAAATTCTAATTATAATTAAGGAGTTAACAATGATAAATTTTTACATAAGAATTGACAATAAATTTATGTTATTTAGGATATTTTAGTAATTAAATTATTTTTTTAAAACCTTATAATAATTTGTTAAATTTATATCACTTACAGTGCAACAAAATGACTCAACCGAAAGAAAGAGAGAGAATGCATCACAAATTATAGGTTGAGCAAGTTGCTCGCTAACCTAGTGTGTCTACTCTCGTACCCAGTCAAATTAGGCTTGCCTAGGCCCACCCAAAAAGGAATAAAACTTGCTAGCTAAAATGGGTAAGGGATTTTTTTTTTTTGGTACAAGTGAGGGTTGAACACCCAAAATCAATAAAACTAATCTACGTGGGGATTAATTCCCAAACAATCATTACTAATAAGGGATGTCAAATGCGAAGGACATGAATGAGATATTGATGTTGTAATCAATCCATCCTTCGCTAGAGCATCGACCACTTTATTTTGCTGTCTAGAGATATGGTGGATCTCAATCTTCCAAGGAAGAATCAGAAGGTCATGTATCCTTGAAAGCAAAAGACTGGAAGCATGAATAGTCTGATTAGATATAATTTGCACAACATTCTTCATATATGTTTCCAAAATAACGTTCTTAAATCCTAGCTCCCAAGCAAGATTAAGACCTTTGTAGATAACCCATTGTTCTGCTTCAATGACTGTACACGATCCCAATTTGGTCGAAAATCCAGCAACCCAAATACCTGACTGATCTCTAATAACTCCTCCACACCCTGCCTTATTCTGTCCCGCCGTAACAGCACCATCAACATTTAATTTGAGCCATCCACAGGGGGGAGGTTGCCATTTGGAAGCATTTGTGTTACTTGAATCATTAATCAGACAATCATGTTGAACCTGTATAAAGCTCCTCCATGTTTGCATAATAATCACATGAGGTTCCACCGGTTTCAAATAATCCTCATCAAATATAGCTTGGTTCCTCCACTTCCATAATTTCCAAATTGAGACTCCCCACACTAATCCCCAATTGTTAATGCCATCCACTCCCACCTCCCTTTTGAGATTTAATGCAAACCAATCTCGCAAAGAAGCTCTAAAGAAGACGGAATAATAGCTTGGGTGAATCACGTGATACCACAATTGCTTAGCATAACTGCAATCACGTAGAATATGTAGAATATCTTCTGATTCATTACCACAATATTGGCATAGGGTGCTAGTTGATGACCATTTACTTCTCCAAGCATTAGTTGGTAGGCGATCATTGAAGGCAATCCACATAAAAACTCGAATACGCTCAGCACCCTTCCATTTCCAGATATTTTTATAGATAGAGCTATACGTACAGTCAGATTGAGCTTCAATTAGAAAATAGGCACTTTTAATAGTAAAATTACCGTCATGCGTAGCATTCCATGCCATTACATCATTCCCTACCTCTGACATCGGTGGTAGCATGCTAAATAACTTCTGAAAGGCATTACTTGGGATAAGATTCGAAAGTCTTTGAAAATCCCACGTCCCTGAATCTATCCAATCCACTACTTTACTATTTTCTTCTTCCTTTGTAAGTGGTCAGAGACATAAATCCTTTAGCTTCTTGTCAGAGAACAACCAATTATCCATAAAGAAATTCACCAGCTGACCATTCCTTATATGCCACCTTGTGCCTAGATTTATTATATCTTGCTGTTGTGAAATGAACTTCCATAACGCAGAATCTCCTTTCTTCGCATCTAATAGATTATCTTTATTCCTCAACATATATTTGTATAATAACACATCAACCCACAGTCCTCTCTAGCACCATGATGAATAACACATATATTTGTATAATATATATGTGTTAATAACACATATATTTGTATAATAACGCAACATATATGGGTAAGGGATTTTAATTATATAGGTAGGCTACAGTTAGACCCTCAGTCTCTAGCCCCTGCACTACTACTGAGAAGGATTTTAGTCACACACATTTTGTAACACTTTTACAACCAAGCTTTGCAACTATTGTTTTATAAGCTATGGCATTTCTTAGAGGAAATACTACAGCTTGTATTTAATTTATTTCAATTTTGTAAAAAAAATAATTTTAATGGTTTGTAGCACTTTAAATCAGAAGTTCTACAACTTGTCTGCACTTTTTTTTAAAAATAATACATTTATGTTGTAGGGCTAGCTTTCATAGAGAAGAGTTATAGAAACCTTTTTTTCACCAAAAAAAAAATACATTTAATGAACTATAACGCTTTCTAGAAGTAGTGCTACGGCTTGTTTGCATTTTTTTCAAATACATTGATGTTGTAGTGCACTAGTGCTGCCTCTCCAAAAGTATTTTTTAAAAAAGTATATTCAAATTACTTGTAGCGCTTTCTAAAAAAAACTAGAAATCATTAAATATTTTTGTTTCAAAATAAGAAATAAATTAAATACTAGCTACACCCTTCCTTTGAGAAGTTTATAGAGATTTTTTTTTATACAAAAATTTTTAGAAAAAGGTTAGGTACACCTACGATCTAATGGTAGGGTGAAATCTCATTTCCTCTTAGGCGATACTAATATCGGGTAGAACGAGCCATCTATTACCCTCAGACGTAAAGTTAGGCACTTATGAAGTAGGAAGATTCTTTTAAACAACGAGATTAGTTCTTGATCTCCCATAGTGAGTAGTTCAGGACTCTTGCAGGTTCGCTTTATTTAGGTGGGCCTAGGTACGAGTCCTGTGGCAACCTCTAGGGCTTCAATGCATACTATTATACTCAAGGGTCTGTAACCAAAAAAAAAAAAAGTATACTCAAGGGTTATAGCGTGTTCAAACACACATCTAAATAACTTTTGTTTATAAAAGACCTTTTAGTTATAAATATTAACTCAATTTATTATTGAGACTTGCTCACCTAAAACCAAGAGCAAGTCTAGTTTTAATTATGAAGATTTTTAGGGTTTTTTATGTCCAAAATAACTCTTATCATTTTATGGCATAAAAGTAGATCCATACTTGCCTTAAAATAAATAAAAAATAATATATCAAAATAAAGTTTTATGAACAAATCACACCTAGTCTCATTTTCATACCGTGACCCTAGAGACTGTCTGGATAAAATTTTCTAAAAAAATGAAAAAATCCAGCAAGGACTTGATGGGCCATGTAACGCCAACACCTTATTTTTCCTTTAAGTTTTGACCGGGTTGAGTCAACTGATCAATGTTGACGATTGACCTACTGAGCAAGGATCATCTTCAACCTCTGGTGGTGATGATCTGAACCGCCAACTTTGTTCCTTCATATCTCTCTTATTTGAGCTCAATGATCTTAGATGCACCAGGAGAGAGAAAGAGGAAGCTAAGGAGAAATGAGAGATAGCCTAAAAACTCAACAATTGGGGTGGCTTTCAACTAATGGAGGGAGCCTCCTTATATGGAGATATAGTGAAACACCTTATAGCTAACACCTTTATTAAGGGTTTTTCCTAAAAAATTTCAGTAAAGAACTTGAAACAGTTTCTTTAACAAGCCAAAGTTGTAATACTTTATTGTTACCAAAAGATTCTTTCCTTTCATAAATGAATGGAATTTTCCTGTAAATTTTTAAGAATTTATAACTAAGTTTTTTCATTCTTTTCAGAATTAAATTTGATTTAAATCCTTAAACTTCATTTAATAACTTTGAATAAACTTAAAACCTGAGTTATGTAACTCAATAACTAGCATGCATGTTCTACTTCATTCATAACCTATCTAAAAGCTCAATAATCATACCACCGTACAATCATCTATGTTGATGGTACTCACCTATCTCTAGTGAGGATTTGGGCTTCATCTCAGGGAAGATTACATACTTAACTATAAAGTTTATATATAACTTTATTTACAAGCCTCACACAGCTTAATCAAAAGCAACTAACTTAATCAATATATCTATATCTACTTAAGCTCCAACCTTCTCAGTCTTATGCTATCACAGTCCTTTTGCCCCTAGAGCCTCCTTCCTTTGCTATATATTATGGAAGAAAAATGGGAGATTCAAAGAATCTCATTAGTAACATTGAATCATTCATATAGATATGCATAATTCAATAAAAACATACAAATTAAGCCATGTAAAATATCAAACTAACATAAATATTGTCAATTATCATGTACATACAGATACCTGAAATAGTACTTTCTTAGCAACTACCAGTCAGGTACTCTTTTTTTAGTACAGTTTAACTCTTACGAGCAACCAGTCATCCCAAACTATAATCATGATTGTGCATGTCTACCATGCTTATGCATGTGAAACACGGCACAAACAAACATGCATAATTCAATACATACATATATGAAGAGAAAGAGTCAAAACTTAGCCCAAAACACTTGTATAACAAACTTTTCTCATAACACATCTATAATAAATCCCTCATTCACTCCCAAACTCTAAACCCATTTTCTGAACTCTTTTACTTAGTTTCTTTTCCTTGAATTCCACTTTTTAATATTCCCTTCATATAACTCATTTAGAAATTATTAGGACCCTTTAACCAATTAAAAATAAATTCTTAACTCTACCAACCACCTTAACCGTACAAGACTAAAGGAAAGAAATTGACGATTCTCTTCCATTAACCTTAAGCTCATACTAAAACCTTCAATCGTGAGTTTAGGTATAATATAAGAATTTAAAATTTAACATTAAAGAACCTGGAAACAAAACTTTATTTCACTTTTAACTTCAAAATCCTAAAACCATAATCTATCATTCATGTGTTTCATAATTGCCTTCATCTCTTATCTGGAAATTCCAACTTTAAAATATCACTTTATTAGCATACTAAGTCTTAACTCTTCTTTTTTATCCCTTATGTTCCGTAAGAACTTTATAACTATTGAAACAATAAAACTTCTCTTAGATTTTCAGATTCACCACTTTGCTCAACAACCCAAATTCAAGGGAAAAGGAATATCTTATAAAACATAACACAATAGCTTAAAACACTTATAATTCATTCATATAACATACTCAATTAATCTGTATAATTAATCTGTATAATTAATCATTCATATAACATAGCTTAAAACACTTATATTTGGTTGTTGCATAATTTTCCAAGCAACAACCAAATACTGTATAACTCCTACTTTAGCCATTTAAAATCTTATGTGGCATCAGGTATCACAAACCCACAATTTCTAAATAAAATTTCCATCTTCCAAAGCTTCTATAGTATGAACTTTAATCATCACCTTCCTTCTCTAATACCTCATGCGTCCCTCATCAGCAAATCTAGATTTTTTCTAGATTTGTAAAATACTTTAGCTTAAAGTTCCTGTCACGTCCCGAAATTTGAACCGTGACCGGCACAGAATTTGAATAAATTCACATTCTGTAAGCCTTAAAACATAAATAAAATGTTTAAACATTTCTCCGATACTAGAACTTTATCTATAAGTTAGGTGAAGCATCTAACCCTTTAGGCAACATAATACATGTATTTCAGAAAATATAATTACTTCAAAAGTCATCGTGCCAAAACAAATTCTTCGGATCAAACGTGAGGCTCTTCACTGCTCAGCTGAAGGAATAGGGTCAACTGCACTATCTGAAGCCAAATAATCTACTCGTGAATAACGTCCCAGAAAAACATAATTTGAAATGTGATAATAAACAATTTCAGCATGTTTAAGTAAAAATCATTGTATTTCGTAATTCGATGCAATTGTTTCAATAACTTCATTTCATGGAGGTAAACATTTTGTTTCATGAAAAACATTTAAAAACAATCCTTTCAGATCAATCCCTTTTCCGTAGAACTTCAACCTTAATTCATATAGATGTGTATTTCAAATGAATAACTCAGTAAACATGTTCTTTTCAGAAAAACTGTATAAACAATCGTTTCGAAATAACTCTTTTTCCGTGGGACTTCAACAGAACTGAAACATGCATGGACACACAGTCCACAAAGGGTAACTAACCAATCATGTATGGACACGAAGTCCACGAAGGGTAACTAACCAATCATGCATGGCTCGAAGCCACGAAACAGGCGCAGGTACAAGACCTACGAATAACATGCATGGGAATAAATCCCACGAATAACATGCATGGGAATAGTCCCACGAATAACATGAATGGGTCCAAGACCCACGAAATGTTCGTCGAGCTCGGGTTAACCATGGTGCACCAAGGAATAACAGTACTGCTGTTAGTAACCAACGTTCTGTATTCCGTCCTCTAAAACCTTTCATACATACATGGGAGCCATTTAACATTCAATAACATTTTTCAATGTAACACTTTCCGTTAAGAATCATTCATAATCATGAAACATCCCCCCATCATGAACATTTTCGATAAATCATCAAAACATATTTGTCAATCCATATAACAAGTATGCAATAATGAAATATCTATTTTCAAAATCATGAATTCATGTGCTTGCTTTTTCGTAAATCATACTGAAATTAACATTTAACTGAAATGTCAAATAAACATATAAAGTCATGAGGTCGCAACTCTTTTCTCGTAATTCGTGCCAAAATTCACATTTAATAAATATATCAAAAACTGATTATATTTCAAAATCTCAAAGTTAGGGACGTTATTCACTCACCTGGTAATCCCAATAGCTATAATCTATCATGTTTGATGCCTTTCAATATGCTTCTGTTTTAATTCCCTATCATATAAATAACACCATTATCACCTAACTATGACCTTATAGAATCTACTAAAATCTTAACAAAGTCAATCTTCGCAACAAATATCATCATCCATAATTCTAAAAATTCCCAACCTTGCATCCATATAAAATTCAAAATCTTTAACCTTAAAGTTTCCAAACCTTGCACCTAAATAACATTTCAAGAGTTCATACTTAGATCATTTTATTTCATTCACTTATACCCATATTTCAATAGTTTTTCTAAGCACAACTCCAACATCTCACATCATGAAGGCATAAAATCGTCATTTCCCTAACTCTTCCAATTCCATCACTTTACTTTTAAAACCAACACCACCATTCTTTGAAAACTGAATCATACCATGAGTATATAGATAGATCAAACCAAAACAGCAACATACACGCATAAATACACGCTTAGCTTCCCAAAATTTCATGTGCTAAACAACTTCTCAAATACAATTCTCTTCCCACCATCAAACAATATCTTCAATTCCATTGTTCTTTTAAACAGCCACATCTTCTCACTACTTTGGTAAACAGAAGGAAACAGAAAATAAATCCATACAGCAGCAACATATACATTCAAAACAAGGTCTACGCCTTCCCCTTTTTCTCTGTTTTCAGTTCTTCTTTTCTTTCAAAAACAGCAACACACGTATGCACACAATCAACCCCCCAATAGAAATAACGTATATATATGTCCAACACATAACTAATAGACACAAATCCAATCACACACTTGTTGTCCAAAACCATAACACCGCAGAATCCCCGCTTCTACCATCCCCTGTTTTCTGTTTCTTTTTTTTTTCCTCTCTAAGACAGTAACAAACACACTCATATGCATATACAAAATCCCCAACAGAACAGCAACAACATATATACATACATCAGTTCAAACTCCTCGGTGACAGCAACTTCATATTTGAATACACATATCCCCCTTAATGCACAATACAGCAGAACATGTACATATACTCAATCACACACTACAGCGTCTTTCTTTCTTCTCTTTCTTCTTCTTTCCATTCAACAAAACAGAGAATATATATATACACTCCTTTAGCAGCGACATGCACAGAAGCAGTAAGGAAACGTAATTCCAAACACCAGATAATATACATATAGCATTATATCCAACTACAGCAACATTCCACAGTTCAATCTGAAAACCCAACCCAAGAATTTCCAAATTTCAGCGACAGTAAACAACAAAAGAGGTAGAACTCACCGCATATCACAGACTACTCTGCAGCTCAGACTCCGGCATCGCAGTTTGGATTTCCTTCTTCAGTTCTGTCGCTTACTGCCTATTCCCTTTCTTATGATCTTCTACCCCATCACTTCACAACATTACCGCCGGGAAGAGGACTGAATTTCACAGAAGCTACAGTAACCGTCGAGCATAGATTTGGCGAAAACCAGCAACCACTCGACGACAGTGGACATTGCTAGCACAAATGAGGAGGAAAGGAAAAGTATTTCGCGACGACCCCTCACAGAACCCTCAAACTCCTCTGAATCTCTTCCCCGCTTCCTTTCTCACTGCGACACCGAAGAAGATAGAAATGAGACAGAAAGGAAACTTCACAGACTTTAAGAGGACGGCAACCAGTCTACCGTGCCGTATACTCCATTTCCGCGCCGTTCGTCGGTCCAACACTTTCTCCCAACTACCACCTGACGCCTGCGTGCTGCCCTGCCATCGTCACACCGAAAAGAAATGGAGAAGGGAGTCGGGAATGGTTAAAAGAATTCAGAGGGGTATGATTACAATTTCACGGGAAAATGAAAAAAATTCTCACTCTGCAGGCTCTGGGGCTCGAACCAGGGACCATGTTCTTCCTTCATCCGACATTAACCACTCTGCTGTTCTGATTACATTGAAAACTTCTGCAACAATTAATATTTAACCCAATTTTGTATAATTACTTAAAATTCCTTCAGAGCTATTACAGTTCCAGTTTTAGCAACTCTCTCAATACACACAGGGGTATATATATACAAGCACATTACTCATGCTCTACACAGCTCTTTGAAATATTGGCCCATTTGGATTGACTTTTAGAGAAGAGTTTATGGATAAAAAGTGATTTTGGATAACCTCTTCTAGAGAAGAGCTTATGGAAAAAAAGTGATTATGAATAAATGAGTGTTTGCATGGTTATTACTAAAATGACTTTTGTGATTGGTAAATTACCATAAAGGGTATGAGATAAAAAATATTATTGAGAATTCTTCATCATCTTCATCTGTCTCCCTACCTCCACCGTCTTTGACCTCCACGACTTCCACCATCTTCCGACCTCTACTGGTGATGGAAGTTAGGTAGAATGGAGATGGCGACTTCCACCATCTCCTGACCTCAACGAGTTTTAGATCTCCTTCATATTAACATCTCTTGACCTTTATGACTTCCAGATCTCCCTTATCTCCATATCTCTCAATGATGACTAGCACAGATAGAGGCGGAGAAGTCAAAAACGACACATACGATGTCGTGCTTGCTGTGAGAAGAAGGCAGGACGGTGTCATGCTCATCGTTGAAGGGAGATGAGGACATGTTGTGCTTGCTGTCAGATGACCTGGAGATCACAACAAAGAGAGAGGCCATCAGAGATGGTGGCGACTGCTAGAGGGAGGTAAGAGACTCGAGTTATAAAAGACGTAACACGACCCTTGCGTAGAGAGAAGAGAGAGTGTGTCAAAAAAGTAGAGATAAAATAGTCTTTTGATGCCCATAAGCAATTTTTTTCATCCATAAGCTAATCCCAGAAGCTTGTATGAAATTATGGTTTTGAACCATGGGTTAACCCAGAAGCAATTATATATATTTAGGACTGTTTGTTCAAAATTTTCCGATAGCATGGTTTGGGCTAATATAAAACCATGGTTTTCATTGAATCTAAACACCCACATTAAATGATAAGGTTTAAATCATTTTCCCATCTCAAAATTCTCAAGCGTCAAAACCTCATCACTACTAATCCTCTTATATACTCTATTTAGACTTCCTTTAGCCTTATTCATTTGAGGAACTCAACACTATACTCAACAAAATAGGTTATAGGTTAAAAATCAAATTTTTATAAATATAAATTTTCAATTTTTTGGACCATAACTGTAGTGATCCTACAAAATAAATAGATAAATAATGCAATTTTATTAATATGTATATTATTTATTATAGTATTATCACAAAGGGAAACGAATAGCTGAGTGGTTGGGGACAAAATAGTTGGGTAGGAGGTCCCCTGTTTGAATCCCAGCTCCAGCCACAATGAGAATTTTATTTTTTTAGTCCACAGGTGAAATGATCATATTGCCCTTCGGCTTATTTCTTATTTCAACCACTTCTCTTTTCCATTTCATGTCAGTATTGTGAGAGAGACAGCAGAAACCGCAGAGAAGCTTTACGACGCGTGACTGTGGCTGCTGTATCTTCCTCCTTTCCCATCATCCGCGCTAGTGTCGCCGGTGACTGTCGCCGTCCTGGTTCTCTTCTCTTCTGTTCAGATCTTGGCCGTGGGAGGAAGATAGGAGTGTATACAGTGTCGCCTTGCTCTGTCTTCCATTGCTGTCGGAATGGAGCTTCTACCTCCAACGCTGTCGACTGGCGCGTTGTTGTTGTGGTCACGAGCTGTCATTAGTGGCACTGTCGACATGCACGTTGCTATTGTAGCCGCTGTCAAGTGTCTCCATTGCACTGTAGCAGCTCGACCTCTGACCTCTTTCCCCGATGTAGTTTAATGTGTGTAAGTGGTAAGTGATGGATCTTTCCTTTTCCATGGTTTATTCATGGCTGTGAGTTTTGTAGTAATAGGAAACCGTCTTCTCCTGGAGGTGTGTGCGCGTGAGTGGTTCCTGTGTACTGTAGCTACCGTGAAGAAGAAAGAAGGCCTTGGACTATGTTTGATATATACATATACATACGATGCTGCAAGAAAGAAAATAGAAAAAGAGGAAATGGAAGCGTGTTATCAGTGTTGGGCTTTTGGGTTGAGTAGGAATGATGTACATGTATATGCAGAGGCTTGCGGTGGTATATGTTAAAGCTTCCTCATTTCTGCGGTGACAGCTTACACTGTCCCTCTCCCTTACTACTGCAGAAAAACCACCGTGTGTGGTATGGTAAGTTTCCTCCGGCGATCTATGCCTGTCATGGTTATGTGTATTGTAGCTGTTATATATAAAAAAGAAGAAGAAGAAAGAATAAAAAGGGAAGTCGTGTTGTATGAGGGAGTAGAAGAAATGATATTGCAATATATATGTGAAATGTTCTCATGTAGATGAAGCTCAAAAGCTTTTTGATGAAATGCATGAAGAAAAAAATATATATCATGACATAGATAGCATATGCGTATATATATATATATATGAAAGTAAATTGTTGGAATTAAAGGGTACAGGGAAATTGGTGTGACTGTAGCAAGTTAAGGGAAATGGACATCAATGTGGTGAATTTTATCCCTGATGGATTATGGAGTTTGGAAAGGGAAATAAAAAGAGAAATTTTTGGAGAGTTTATTAATTGTGAATGCATATTTCATAGGTAGAAATAAAAGAAGCTTATATAGATAAATGTCCCATGTTCATGAATGAAAATATTTGGAATAAATAGAATTATAAAAGTATGTTATAATCAATATTATAATTTGGAATTCGAGTATTAATGATTTATTTTTGAAAAATTTAGGAAAGTAAGGAGAGAGTATTATTCCGAAACTTAGAGTTGGAGTAAGCTGTTTTAGAGTATTACAGGTGAATAACGTCCCCTAAAATAATATTTTTAATAATGACTTGTTATTTGATATGTTCTATTTATATTGTTAATTTTTAAGTATGACGTGGTTATATGAATTAATGACTTTGATTAAAATTATTGATTTTTTTAATTGGTTCATTATATGACTATGTTTATGTATGAAAATGAGTAAAGAAAGTTTTGAAAAAGACTTTGGAAAATGTTATATTGAATTGATTTTATCAATGAAATATTCCTTGAATTGATTTTATCAATGAAATACTTTTATGTGAATTTTATTATTGGAATAATTATTCCATGTGTATTCAAGAAATCTTTTAAGAATTAATTTTTATATTCATGCTGGGGTTTCATGATTATGAAGTACTCTTGATGATATTCTTGCATTTAAAAGTGTTGTGATCCTTAAATGCCAAATGGACCCCATGCATGCTAGAGAGGTTTTCAGAAAGAACTGAATACAGAATGCTAGTTACTAACAGTAGTACTGTTAGTCCTTAGTGCACCATGGTTAAACCTGAGCTTGATGGATATTCGTGGGTCTCGTACTCACGCCGATTATTCGTTGGATTCATTCTCATGCCTGTTATTCGTAGACCTTGTACCTGCACCTAGTATTCATAGGTTTCGTACTTGCGCCTGTTAATTCGTGGCTTCAAGCCGTGCCGACTGGTTAGTTACTCTCGTGGACTGTGTGTCTCGTTCTGTTAAAGTTTTGCGGAAAAAGGATTATTTTGAAATGAATGTTTTAAATAGATTTCCTAAAATAAATTGTTTTACTGGAATATTTGTATTAATTACAAAGTATTATTATTTACATTTAAACATATTGAAATTGTTTCTTTCCGCACTTTAAATTATATTTGTGAGACGTTATTCACCGGTAGATTATTTTGGCTTCAGATAGTGCTGTTGACCCTATTCCTCCAGCTGAGTAGTGAAGAGTCTCCTTGTTAATCCGAAGCAATATTTTTTGTATATCTTCTTATAATGTAATTATAAATTTTTGGAACACATGTATTATTTTGCTGGAAGTTTAGATACTCCATCTAATCTATAGCTAAGGTTCTGGTTATTTTAAAAAATGTTTGTATGTGATTTGGAACATTTGCAGTTTATTGTAGGATTTTTGGAAGGTCTATTATACAAAGACAATCCTACCAAAATCCCTATAGATGACTTGCCTTTTGATTTAAATGAAAAGATAAATTACGATTATTATCTTAAACGTTTTATATAAGTTTTAAGGCTTAAGGAATATGATTTCATTCATATTCTATGCCGGTCATAGCCCAAATTTCGGGGCGTAACAACAACAGACCTTTGTCTTCAGCAAACACTAATTCATACATTATTAGTCAATTTTTACTTCTTTTAACTATGATTTGAGACAACCCAAAACCATTTTCATTGAGATAGCATGTCTCTCTTTCGGTCATCACAACCCAGAGCCAATCACCACACGCAACACCGATAAATGTATTAATAAGCTTCAATCTACATTCATCTACCTAATATTATCGTTAATCACTAGTTCTTCTACTTCAGTTGAAGAAATAAAAGGAGGGAAGAGACTTATATGGCTTACCTTGGTTGAAGACCAACTTTATATGGGTGTTCCAGTCTTTCCTTTTATAACATCCTAAATTTTCCCTATCTATATAAGTTGATAGAGGAAAAAGGCTATGAAGGGATTGTGATGATAATAAAAAGAAAAGATAATGATTAGATAAGATTTAAGTCAAAGAGAGAGAAGGTATAAAGTTATAAAGCTAAAGGGACTAAATTACAATTAGTGAAAGTCCAGGAACTAAACTATAAATAGTAAAAGTCTAAGGACTAAATTGCAGATAGTAAAAAGTTCGAGGACCAAAATGGAATTTTGAGAATTCATGGACCAAATTGGAATTTTAAATTTGGTTGAAATGGACTAAAGGTGGTGGCGCCTAGAGCTGTGTGTGTGTGTTTGTGTGTGTGTGATAGCTGTGATCTGTGGTACTACGTATAGGGAAAAGGAGGATGGAAGGTTAATGAAGATTGGAGGCGGAAGCTGAGTGTGTATATAAATATATTGTGCTGTTGTTTGGATACTTAGATATATGGTGTTGCTGGTGATGTGCGTGTTTAAGCTTGTAGGGAAGTGTTTGGACAGCATGGGGTGTATATATATGTATAGATGCTGATTTGAAGGATATATATATACTGCATATGCGTGGCCGAGGGAGCTGCTGTCTTGTGTGGAAAATAAAAAAGAGAGAAATAAGAATGTGGTTGTTGTTGATATATGTATAGATGTATGGATAAATTAAAGACACGAAATTTGTTCCAACAAGTTGGAATTTAAGAAAAGGAGCCTAAGGATATGGATGAAATTGGAATAAATATTTTGAAATTAAATATGGACACAAGGTTGGAACTTTTCAGGGTTAATTGATAGTTATGGCTTTTTCTTTATATAGCTTCAAGTATTAATAAAGATAAAGCTTTTAGTGAATGAATATGGTTGTTTGCAAAGGTTGCATTTGTTTAAATTGTGGTTTCTGTATGTTAGCTTATGGAATATTTTATTTTTGAGAAATCTAGGGAAATGAAGAGAGAATAATATTCTAAAGAATAAAGCAGGAATAAGCTATATTGGAATAACGCAGGTGAGTGAATGACGTCCCCTAAAAAAATGATATTTTAAATAATAGCTGGTTATTTGATATTTTATTTAAAGTGTTGATTTTAAGTATGATTTACGAAAAGCAAGTTATATGAATTCATAGCTTTAATTGTTAGCAGTGATTTTCTTGCAATTGGTTTATTATGCAAATTTCATTATGTGAATAATTGGTCATATGAATTGAAGAAGTCTTTTGATAATTTATTTTAATGGTCATGTTGGGGTTTTGTAATTATGAGGTATTTTTAGTGAAAATTATTCCATTGGAAAGTGTTGTGATCATTAAATGACAAATGGACCCACGCATGCTGGAAAAGTTCTCAGAAAGGACTGAATACAAAACGTTGGCTACTAACAACAGTATTGTTAGTCCTTGGTGCACCATGGTTAAACCCGAGCTCGATGGATATTCGTGGGTCTCGTACTCACGCTGGATATTCGTGGGATTCATTCTCGCTCATGTTATTCGTATGTCTTGTACCTACGCCTGTTGTTTGTGGGTTTCATAACTACGCCTGTTTCGTGGCTTCAAGCTGTGCCTGATCGGTTATTTACCCTAATGGACTGTGTGTCCACACTTATTTTAATTATGTTGAAGTCCTACGGAGAAAGGATTGATTTGGAATAATTGTTTTAAATGGTTTTTCCTGAAATAAAATGTTTAGCGAAATATTTGTATTGAATTACAAAATGTTATGATTTACATTTAAACATATTAAAATTGTTTATTTTCATATTTTAAATTATATTTTTTTGAGACGTTATTCACGAGTAGATTATTTTGCCTTCAGATAGTGCTATTGACCCTATTCCTCCAGCTGAGCAGTGAAGAGCCTCGTTTCAGATCCGAAATAGTATTTTTGGGCATATCTCCTTATAATGTAATTATAAATTTATGAAATAGTTGTATTATTTTGTTGGAAGTTTAGATGCTCCACCTAGTCCATAGATAAGGTTCTGGTTATTTTAAAAATGTTCGCAAGTGATTTGAAACATTCACAGTCTGTTGTAGGATTTTCGAAAGGTCGGTTATACAAAGACAATTCTGCCAAAATTCCTATAGATGACTTGTCTTTTTATTAAAATGGAATATATATTATGATTACTATTTTAAATGTGCTATTTAAGGCTTAAGGCTTAAGGAATATGAATTTATTCATATTCTGTGCCGGTCATGGCTCAAATTTTGGGACGTAACACATCTGGTCCTGACCTTACACCTGAGTATATTGAGGACGATGGGAAAAAGTGTTGTCTCTACATTGTGACAGACCAAGGGTCCATATCCTTAATTGCTAATGGTACCGTGTACCGAAATGCCAAAACACTTCACCATAAACCAATTCCTGAAGGCAATGTCAAGGTCACGGTACAATGCATAAAGAACCACACAGGCAATGCACCGTTCTCTGCCCTACTAATGAGGTCAAAATATTGGAGCAAGCTCCAGGGCATTATATTATGTGGCCAACACAACTGATCAAATTGAGAAAGTGGGTCATATCAGAGCCAATGCTAGAGAAAGTGCCGAAGAAGAAAATCCCAAAGGGCCCAGAACTAGAAAAGGCTCCACAAAAACCTAAGGTTCAGAGGGTAAGAGTAGATGAGCTCAAACCTCTTCCTAAGAATATATCCTCGAGATATTTTGCTATATCAATGCTCCACTCTATAGCAGCATGATTAGAAGAAGCACTTGGTTTTACAATTCCGTTTGGGGTTTTGACCACACAGGAGATTTACAAATTCACCTTGGATAGGAATGACATAGTGCAATTCCAATTCCTCAATTTTTAGGACCTGGATTCAGCTGTCATCCAGTGTGTCATATAGTAAGTTACAACTTTATTTTAATACTTTATGTTTAACTATTTGTGTAGTACTGACTCCTTTTTCTATATGCAATAGCTACTTCTATCGGAGATGCTTGGAAGAAACAAAAGGAGACACATATGACTTCATGTGTCATCAACATGTCTAAGAGATAGGCACTAATAGGAGCTCGAGGATTATGTACATGGTCAATGTTATGACCCGCATCATAAGGAATATATATTTTGCACCTTACATTAAAGGTAAGTGTACTCTTATACTTGGCACACTCATACATATTACTCTACATTTATGTATAACATTGTTCATATTTTATAGTATATATTGAACTCTATTTGTCATAACCCCTGAAGCTAATGTGGTATACTAGTTCGATTTGTTGTTTGGACAGCCTGAGATTTTATCAATCATCAACATGTGAGTTTTTTTCATAGATTTGTTAACATAAAAATTTACTAAGTTATGTAATATCTTTTTTTTTCAATTGGAGATAGGGCTGTGCAAGGCTTCCCTTGGTTAGTGGCCATCCCGGTAGTCCTAATCCTTCAGGGATTTATCCTCAAGTAAGTATTTTTCAAATAATTAAGTTTCAACGTTTCAGTTTCAGTCACTAATGTGCTCTATTTTTTTATTTTGTTAGTACCACCATCAACCGGATAATGTTGAGTGCGGATATTATATAATCCGATATATGCACAAGATCATTGAGATATGGATCACTGATAGCTTACATGAGGTATAAAGTTATCAATATTTAGACTTTTTTAATTTATCACATATGGTATGTATTTACTTATTAATTCTAACTTGCAGTTGTTTGAGTAGAACAAAAAGAGCTTTGAAGATGATAAAATCCTCTCAATGATGGAAGCTTTGGCCAAAACCGTGTTAGAGAACTTGCCTTAATCAAGCAACCATTTCGTGTGTATATATGATTGTACAATATCCGTTTTTGTATGCTTGTACAATAAGAATTTAAATTAATTTATTACTGTATCTTGATATTTAATTTGGATTTTTTCATTGCGTACATACTTTGCTGCCTACAGTCTGTCTGCATTATGCAAATACAGGGTGATATAGATTGAAAAATTAAAAGAAAATATAAAAAAAATTAAACCTTTTGCGGTAGTTTTTTTTAAATCGATACTGTAACGGTGGTTAAAATATAAATTGCCGTTATATGGTTAAACTGTAACAGCGATAATACTAAAAATTGCCATAAAATACTAAATATATAACGGCAGTTTTTATACAACTACCATTAAAGTATTATATTTAACGGCGATTTTCCAACTGCCGTAAAAAGCTAGACATATAACTGTAGTAGAATTTATGATGGTAAAAAAATCGCAGTGAAATGTTAATTTTAACTGCCATTATACGACTCTTTTCTAGTAGTGAAACCTACCAACAATTATCAAAAACAAGAGTTCATGAACAAAGAAAAAAAATGCAAACTAAACAGATTAACCAAAAACAAATCATAGATTAAAAGTATTCTTCATAAGAGGGGCTTTGAGGCACAGCCACCGGCAATCAACAGTTACCCAAAAACAGCTGTTATCTCCCATTTTTGCACGGATTTCAACCATCAACAATAACTCAAACTAAAATACAAAGAGATCGAGAAGCAGAGGTGTCATTTGCGCTAGATCTGAGTTCTATTTCAGCAAAAGAGCATAAGGAAGTTCGAAAGAAGAAGAGGACGGTGTTGAGAATGAGATGGAAAAGGGAGAAGATGACCTGGGTTTATGCTTTGGCTGTAGCGACGACCACGATAGCGAGGGAGAAGACGAGATCTGAGATGAGAAGATGAGAGAGGAAGAAGACGGGATCAAAATCAGAGACGAAGAAGACGTCGTCGTCCGCAAATCGAGGAGGGAGAAGACGCTATTGTAGAAATCGCAGTTCTCTCTGGTGAAGCTTCAACATTGTGACCTAAATAAGATCGCCGTTGACCCCCAATACCGTTGCTGCTTCATCGTCGTTGCTGTTGCAGCGCCATCGTCCTTACACACCTCTGCCATCCTCACTGTCGTCTTGGCCGTTTTCCTTGGCTGTTTCAGAGAGTGATGGAGACCCAACGCAAAGATACGGCGAAGGGCTAACACGGCCATGGGTTTGGCCTTCCTATTGCATGCAGGAGGGCATTTAGGTCATCTCATACTGAATTTTAAAATGCCAGAATAGGTCCTCATCCTTCTCTGTCATTTGCAATTTTTACAGTCTCAAATTAGGTTTTCCTATTTTTTTTAAATATTTTTGAGTCATTTTCCCTTTATATTATCTTTAATATAATATAAAAAATTTAAATAAAAATATATTGTCTTATAAATTATGAAAAAAAAGTTAAACTTAAATAATTCAAATTGTATATCAATAATTAATATTTAAATTTGCATATTTTTTTATTTAATATAGTCAAACTTGTACTAGTTTATCGTAGCATATTGTTTCAATATATAATATTGCCATATCAAATATTATCAATTTTTGAAAGGAAAAAATATGTTTGCAATAAAAATCAAGAAGATTTTGTAATTTAATTTTATGTTTTAAGGATAAATTGAAAATGGATAGATATTTGGTAGATGTGAAAACCCTTCTACACGGTAAGCATTGAAAGTGACTACACCCTTTTGACTAAATAAAAAAATTGATAAATATTGTTGCTGTGACATGTAAAAAGTATTTTCAAATTAGATATTTTTTTATTTAAAATATCAAAACAGAATCATTTGGAGATTGTATATTTGTTATAAAGAAAATGTAAATATATTTTTACTATAATATAAAAAATATGAAAATTTAAATACAATCATTTGAATATAAATAATTAGACTAAACAAAAATTTATTGAGAGAAAACTTTTGATTGGCAAAAGTTCAAGAGTATAATTATTTTTTTATTTATTACTCCTCAAATTCATCATATACTTAATAAATGTAAAAAAAATTAAAATGTGGAAAAATAATTTGCTATTTATTAACTCCTATACGTATATTTGCTATTCTTATGAGACTTATAGGGCCTGATACCTTTTTAATGACAACTTATTTCCAAATTCATCTCCATTTTCATAGATAATCATTTTTCGGCTAAATTATATAAAACTCCTATAAACATCAGGGCAGTTACACATAATTTCTCTAATATTTAAAAATTTAAATTTAACTTCTCTAGCTTTCTATTTTCTTATTATCGACTACTTGCAGTTAACTTATACTTATCTTTATAATAGAAATCGCCATGTCATATTAATAAAAGACACCTCGCGTCCTACATGGCATCCTATATAAGTTAATAATTTTATAATAATGAAATTATTTTAATATAAGGGTTAAAATATCATTGTATTATTTAAAAAACATTGTCTTCAATTCATCTCCTTACTATCGGAAAGACACTCATTCCCCTTTCAATTTTTAAACAAACCCTACTCTTTGGGTGGACGTTTTTTCTTCCCCCACAAGAAAATACCTATCTCTTCCACTGGTAGCTTTTTGTTTTTTGGGTCAAACATCTTCCCTTGGTAGCTTAAAAGTTTATTCTTATCCATAACCCATCAAATTACAAAACCCATCTCAATACCCCATTTCTGAACCAGGCCATTCATTGTGTGGCCAACTTGTACTATTTTTTTCTTATATGAAACTCTATAAAATGTACAAACTCTGGAGTTAATCTCAAAGTGTGTGAATCGTCTGCTGATGGTGGGAAGTGGAAATAAGATCTCTGTAAAACTAACAATATTAATTTGCGTGTGGCTGTAGGAAAAAGCGTCAACTAAGAGGATAGAAAGATTTGCCACAATTGGCGACAGTAGGGTGTGTTTGAGAATTGAAAGGTGAATGGGTGCGACAGTAAGGAGATGCAAGGAAGACGGTGTTTTTCCCCCTAAATAATAAAAATGATATTTTAACCCTTATATTAAAATGATTAGATTATTAAAACATTATTAGCTCATATTTATATAGGATGCCACATAGCTAGATATCTTTTATTAATATGACGTGGTGATTTCCGTTAGAAAGATAATATATAATAAGAAAATAAAACATCGGGGAGGTTAAATTTAAATTTCCAAATGTCAGGAGAGTTATGTAACTATCCTAAAGTTTATGGGAGTTTTGTATAATTTAGCTTTTTTTTTGTCTTTTGAAACTTCTTTTTTTAGTGAAAATTTTGACCACTACTTCATTTAAATTAACATTTATTTCAAAATAATATTTATACTAGATAATGTAATTTCAAGTTACAATATAAGACCTATTTTTATTTATTAGGAAATCAATTTTTTCATTTTTCATTTTTAGAAAACATTTGTTGGCTCCCTCATATATATATATATATATATATTGCACTATTCACATTAGAATTTGGATATACACGTAAGGTAGTCAGTCTTTGTAATTTTTTAAACATTGAGCTTATCCGTTGGGGATTCGTAAATGATAATCTCATTGATTAAATTTTATATTTCAAGGTTTAAAATCTCAAAATTATAATTTTTATTAGACTTTCATTCAATAAAATATAATTCTATTCACTTAATCGTATCTAATTTATTATATCTATCGTTTCAATCTTCAAATTTTAAACAGAAAATATTATGATGGACTCCCTAATCTATAAATACAATGCTAGTCGGCAGTTAAAAGAAACATATATATCCAAAGTTTTGACGTTGCCTATTTTCATGCCTGTTTTTTTAATTATGATTTTGACATGTGAGTAGTTCAGTTTCTAATGTACTCATATTCATGTGCAATAATAATGTAAGTTCTTCTTTGTTTATTGAATTACTCCAAGAAAGTTTTTGGTTTTTATTAAATGAAATGATTTGAGCTTTAATCCATAATTCGTTAATGATTATATACATACACACAGATTAATCAAGGCTTCTTCGACTTGAAGAGCGATTATGAGAAATATTTCCTTTCTCCTTCTTCTTCATCTTTTGAGGTGAAACCCAGTAGGATTAGTGGATTTTCTGGGCTTTTAGATCACTTACCAGTCATTAATGCTTCAAAGGTATTACTGTTAAGAATGTATTCTTGTTCTATGTTTGAAATTGACCCAAACTGAAATTTTTCTACTTTTATATATAATTGTAGTTGTTATAATAATTTCTTCATATTTTTGTGAATACAGATTCAACGGAATAGCGATTCTGGGAAAATTCAACAAAGTAATTATAAGGACCAAGATAGAAACCTGACAAAAAATTTCACATTCCATCCAAAGCATTGTCATTCTTCATCTTTTGATGACGACCCTAGCAAGTCAAATGCATTGATTCCTCAGCTTCAGAAGGACCAAGACAAAATCTTGGCCAATTTTCCTTTCGACCTCGAACCGAAGCATTATTCTGCAACATCCTTTGATAAAAACCCTAATAAGTCACGTGGATTTTCACAGCTTGAGGAGGAACAAGACAGAAACTTGCAAGATTTTACTTTCGACCTCGAACCGAATCATTATCCTGCAACATCCTTTAATAAAAACCCTAACGAGTCATGTGAATTTTCACAGATTCAGCAGGAACATGACAGAAACTTCCCCCATTTTCCTTTCGACCTCGAACCAAAGCATTCTATTGCAACATCATTTGATAAAATCCCTTGCAAGTTTAGTGGATTTTCTCAGCTTCAGCAGGGACATGACAGAAACTTGCCATATTTTTCTTTCTATCACCTCGAACCAAAGCATTCTCTTTCATCATTATCCATTCATGTAAACCCTAGCAAATCCAGTGGATTTTCTCAGTTTCTTGATGAACAAGACAGAAAATTTCCATCATCCTTTGATGAAAACCCTTATAAGTCCAAGGGATTCTCTCATCTTTTGAAGGAACATGAAAGAAACATGCCAGATTTTCGTTTCCACCTCGAACCAAAGCATTCTCTTCCAACATCCTCCTTTGATGTAAACCCTAGCAAGTCAAGTGGATTTTCTCATCAGTTTCTTGAGGAACAAGACAAAAAAATTTCTTCACCATCTGATGACAACCCTTATTATAAGGTAAGTAGATTTTCTCATGTTTTGGAAGAACAAGACAGAAACTTACCAAATTTCCCTTTCCACGTCCAACGAGACCGGCATTATTCTCTTTCGCCATCTTCGTTCATCTTCAATGACAACCCCGGCAAGACAATAAGTGGATTTTCACATCTTCAAGAGGAACCAGACATGAAATTACTATCACAATCTTTCGATGATGGATTTTCTCAACATTATTGGGAGGAACAAGATATCCACTTGTCAGATTATTATCTTTCATCATTCTTCTGTAACAACACCAGCAAGTCTAGGGACGGATTTTCTCAGATCTTGGAGGAACAAGTCAGAAACTTACCAACAATGGATTATCCTTCTTCGTCCTTCGATCGTAAATCTTTTGAAATTTCTGATCAGCTTGTAGACTCACCCACTCTTAATGGTTATAAGGTACCCACGTGTAACTCCTACACTTTTATGACTTGAAGTTTATTAAGTGATAAAGAAGAAAGTGATATGCTTAATTTTTATATTTGCTCGTGTGTTAATCTATTCTATTTTTAAATTAGTGAGAGAATATTCGTGAGATTCTGAATTATTTTAAAAATTGAATAGTTGTGTTGATATAAATTTTATTGTTATTTATTTTTTAATGTTTTTTATTAAGTAAGATTGGTTTAAGGATGTCATGTATACCATTATTCTTAAAATTTATATTTTACACACATATTCTGATTTCTCGTTTAAATAATAAAAAGCCTGTCTTATATATATATATATATATATATAGTATGGTGTATTTTTCTTTCTTTCTTTTTTTTTTTAACGAGTTAATGGCTAAAATTTCTATTGTTTCGTGATTGTAATTTTTTTTAAATAGTTATATATCATTATACATAATTTGTTATCTAATGATCATTCTTCATTATTTTTCTAAAAAATTAATAATAAATATTTCAAATAAAATAACTATATAAAAACCTATGCATTTTTTAAGAAAAAACTCCCCATATATTTTTTGTTGTGGTGGAATTTGTTTCATTTTTTTCATTCCTTTCAGATAATTATCCCCGGTTCCATGATCGTAAAAAGAGTGTTTCATCTTATAACAGCCACAACCAGTGACGACGATTGAAGAAGTTCAAAATGGATATTCTTTTTCTACAGATAAGAGTGTAGCAATTAAAACTGAAAGCACTTCAGGTCAGAACTTGAAGTTTCCTTCAGCGAATTATAGCAACTCCCATACACAAAGACAACAACCTGATGATGGATATAAGTGGAAAAAATATGGGCAAAAACAAGTGAAAGGAACTGAAAATTCAAGAAGTTATTACAAATGCACATATCCCAATTGCGAATCAAAGAAGAAAGTAGAGAGATCTTTAGTAAATGGAGAGATTACTCGGATTTTTTATAGAGGTAAACATAATCATGCCACGCCTCCATCTAATAGGAGCTCAAATGCAAGTTCTTCATCATATTCTGCAATTTCTGCTTTAAATCCTGTGAAAGCGGAAATCTCAGATCATCACTCAGTTTTCAATTATGTTGGAACACATGAGATCAACTCATCAGCTGCATTAATGGTAGATGATGATTTTGAACAGACGAAATCAGGAGGAGGGCGATATGATTTTGATCATGATGGACATGACAAATGGTAAACTTTTTTTCTTCCCTATGTTCTATGTTCTAAGTTCATGGTAAACTTATTTGGATGATATATTGAAAAGTCACTTTTAAAAAATTCAACTCTGAATAAAAAAAAAATCACTTTAATTTAAATTTGACTTTTGGCCCAGAAGTTATTTTCCCTATAATAGCTATCTCAAACATATATTTTGGTCCTAAACTAGAGCTTTGGTTTCAAAAGTCATTTTTCATGAGATAAAAGCCATGCTAATTATGCTTTAATATGAAATACCCTCATAAATTTTATTGTTAATTGATTTTGCAGGAAAATGGGAGTTAAAGAGAATAAAGATGAGACACCCAAAATTGCGTTCCAGATGCCCAGTAAGATAGATCTTGTAAGTGATGGATATAGATGGAGGAAATATGGGCAGAAATTAGTTAAGGGAAATCCAAACCCAAGGTAAAGAAATACAAACAAACTGAAATCTCCCCTTCTAATTTACTTATGACTCAAAACGAAATAGTCCCCAATTCTAGCACTAAGTGCAGTGGGTGCTGGCTTAGTTCGGCTTGTTGTGACTGTTAATGCTAGGTTTGTTTCTAGTTTAGTTTGTACTCTCTTTTTTATTAATAAAATTGACTTCTTTTTGACAAAAGAAAACGGCCACCAATTCTGCTTCTAGTTTAGTTTGTTATTTATCCTGCTTCAGCTGATGAACGAGACACTGTAGTCTGCTTCTTGGTTTTTCATTTGATGAGAGATCCTCCCAGCTTTAATAAGTAACATGTTACTGATCTTCTTGTAGATCCACATGCTCCTCAATCAGCATCACAGTAGCAAGTAAGCTCTAGGCCTTGTGAAGAACTAATCAACACTCTTAGCCCTAGCGTTCCTTTTATATATCTGACAACATTCATTGCTGCAACCATATGAACCTTCATAGGATTTTCCATATGCTGGCTAAGAGCCTGTACAGAAAAGCAAATATCAAGACGAGTAGCAGTTAACTATATCAATCTACCTACCAGTCGTCTATACTTCTCAGGGTCTATCAACAAATTAGATTCCTTATCTTTCCCTTCTTCATAGGCCAACAATTTCAAATCTTGAGGCATTGGAATAGAAAGTGGTTTACAACCATGCATGCCTGTATTAGCTAACAAATCCAGCACATACTTTCTTTGTGATAACATTATGCCTTTCTTAGATTTAGCTATTTCAATGCCAAGAAAATATTTTATTATTCTCAAATCTTTTATTTTAAAATTATCATGCAAATATTGCTTGACCTCCCTAATTTTTACTTCTGAACTCCCTGTGATTAATAGATCATTAACATAAGCTAAAACAAATAGTATATCATCTTCACGCTTCTTATAAAAAAGTGAGTAATCATGTTTACTTTGTATGAATCCTCCTTGAGTCAAAGCTATAGACAATTTTGTGTTCCATTGTCTAGATGTTTGCTTCAAGCCATATAATGATTTTTTAAGTCTACAAAATTTCCCTTTTCCTATTGAAACCTTGGGGTATGTTCATATATATTTCCTCATCAAGATCTCCCTACAAAAATGCATTATGGACATCCATATGGTACAAATTCCAATTATATAATGCAGCAAATTTGATTATTATCCTAATGGTTGTCATTTTTACTACTGGTGAGAATGTGTCATGATAATCAACTCCTTCCTTTTGACTATATCCTTTGGCCACTAGTCTTGCCTTATACTTGTCTATCTTTCCTTGTGAATTATATTTAATTTTAAATACCATTTACAACCTATGGCCTTCCTACCTCTCGGAAGTGGAACAATTTCCCAAGTCCCATTATTTTCTAATGCCTTTATTTCCATTTCCATTTCTTCAACCCATTTGGCATCTTGCACAACTTGCTCATAGGTTGAAGGTTCAATAATAGAATCTATGCAACATAAATAACACATATGTGATGCAGAAATATTAGAATAAGATATGCAGTTGTCAATAGGATATAAACACTTATCTCTGTTCTGAGAAGCTGCTAATCCTGCAGAAACAATCAAATTGCATACATAATCCTTTGACCATATAGGTGGTCTTCTCTCTTTATGTGATCTATTATTTATGTTTTTGGGTTATCTTATAAGATCTGATTGTTGATTACTCACACATTCCTAGTTCAGATTAGCTATCATTTTATCTATATCTTCATTGTCATTTTCCTCTCACAATCTGTTAGAGGAGATTCTTACAGGATCAAAAATGAAAGGATCTCTAATTGTTTGTGTATTCACTTCCCCTTGCTTAGTGCATGCTAATTCTTTAAAAGGAAATTGATCTTCACAAAATGTGACATGTCTACTAACTAAAATTTCCTTTGTTTTAAGATTAAGCAATAGAAAACCTTTCTGATTACTTGGATAACCTAAAAACACACATGGTATATTTCTGGGAAGAAATTTATTAGTGACTCGAAGGTTTGTTGCATAAGCCAAACAACCAAATATCCTTAGATTACTATAGTCTGCTTTCTTACCATAAACCCTTTCATAAGGTGTCCCATAAGTAAGAATCTTAGAAGGAATTCTATTTATTACATAGGCTGCCATCTTGATGCATTCTCCCCAGTATTGAATTGGAATTTCTGACTACATTATTAGACTTCTGGCTACCTGAATTAATGTCCTATGTTTCCTTTCGACCACCCCATTTTGTTGAGGGGTGTATGGACATGTAGTCTCATGTAAAATTCCTTTTTGCCCAAAATATTATGAAACTTGATTATTAATGAATTCTATTCCATTGTCACTTCTAACTTTCTTCACTTTAACTGAAAATTGGTTTAAAACATATGCAACAAAGTTCTTAATATAGATAATAGTATCTGATTTAGAACTCACTAGAAAAATCCAAACCTCTCTTGAATAATCATAAACTATTGTAAGAAAATATTGTTGACCTTGATGTGTGGGAGTCTTATATGGTCCCTACACATCCATGTGAATCAATTCAAAACAAGAAGCCGATTTAATGGAACTACATATAAAGGGAAGCCTTGTTTGTTTTGATTGGATACGGATATCACAAATTCTGTTCAATGACATATCCTTATTTTTCACAATATACAAATGTTTCAGTACAGAGAGAGGTGCATGTCCTAGTCTATTATGCAGCTGCCACATATCAGCAGATTTATGTAAATTTTGGGAACCACGATTGGCAAAATTCATAACATTGCATTTTGACTTTATCTCTAATATGTAAAGATCTTCTATGAGTCTACTAATCGCCTTCACTTTCCCATCCTGAAGGCCTTGTATAATGCAATGATTAGGAAAGAATGCTAACATGCAGTGTTGCTCTCTAGTTAATTTAGGGACTGAGATAATGTTAAATTTTAATTGTGAAGCATAAAGGACATTGGTGAGCATAATTTCATCAGTGAGCCTAATGCTACCTATGTGAGTTACATCTATTCTTTTCCCATTCGGTATTTGAATTGTTTCAATATAACTATCATTTTTCTTATAATTGTGAAATAGCAATAGATTTCCTACCATGTGAGTAATAGCTCCTGAGTCTATTACCCAAGTGATGTGTGTGTTATTGGAATAAGTGGGATTAGCCAAACCTGTTACAGTGTCGGTCAAGGCTTGTTCACTGGTCTCTGATTCTCTTCTCAAGATTCCCAGAAGTCTATCGTTCTGCTCCTTAGTAAAGGTTGGTGCAGTTGTTGCATCTACCACTGATAGTGCTCCTCTTCCATTGATTTCATCTATCCCCAACTGATTGGCCATAATAGTGTTGCCTTGTTTGTTCCTATTTCCCTTAAAGTTTGCTGGATAACCCATTATTTCCCAGCAGACATCCTTGGTGTGCCCCCTTTTGTGATAGTGGGCACATTCTGGAAGAGGACCTCCACGTCCTCGGCCTGCACATCCTCAGCCCCTTTCTCTGGTGTTCATTGCAACCCCTTCAATAGAGCTGTTTCTAGGGCATTGGTCATTGATTTTTGGGCTTCATCTTCTGTCACCATTGCAAAGGCTTGATTCACCGAAGGAAGAGGGCTCATAATCAATATCTAACTTCGTGCCGTCCTATAACAGTCATTCAAGCTAAGGAGAAACTGCAACAAATTTTGCTGTTGTATCATATCTGCATATACCTTTGATGTCTCACATTTGCAGGATGGTATAGGGAACATCATAGTCTGTTCTTCCCACAATTCCTTCAACCTTGAATAATAAGCTGAGACAATGAGTGAATCCTGTCGAAGGTTACCTATTTCCCTATGAAGGTAGAAGATCCTGGAACCGGTGACCTTGTCGAATCTTTCCTTGAGATTGGTCCATACCAGGTAGGCGTCTTGGTAGAAGATGACATTGCTGGCTAAATCTTTGGAAATTGAATTCAAGATCCAGGAAAGAACCACATCATTACATTGTTCCCATTAGTCGTGAAGTGATTCAGCTTAGGATTTCTTGGTGCAGGTTCTGTCAATAAATCCTAATTTGCGTCCCCTCTGAGAGAAATTCGCATGGCATGGGACCACAGGGTGTAATTGTCACTGCCAGTTAGAGTGTGTTGAATGATGGTGGCGCCCTGGGTCTCTGACAGATGAAGGAATAAGGGGTGCATGAATGTTAGCTGTTCAGCATAGGGACCATCGGACTATTTCTTAGGACTTATAGCCCTGAAATTTGCCTTATTCGTGGTACTATGTGGATCAAATTGATCGCGTCGCTCCCTTGAGTCAGCTCACAGGTGGAATTTTGTGGTGCTCGACAGTATCGCATCGCTCCTTTGAGAGTCAAGATTGTTGGTAGATCTTGATTTCCTGTATTTAGGTTCTATCACTCTTTCAATTAACGGGATCCTCTGCCAAAATCCCTCAATGTCACTGCCAGAAGCTTGCGGTGCTCTTCAGGACATCCCGCTCACGACTTCTTAGATTGGGTTACCTTCAGCTTCCTGATTACAGAACCCACTACTTTCATGAATCTTTTTCTTTCTTGTTTTTCCGGTTGCGGTGGTTTCTTGGGTCTCTTTAGATTTGGGCCCTATAGCGATTTCAAGTCCACCAGAGTTGATAGCTCTGGTACCATGTTGGGATACTCATAGCATGGGAAAACTCGGTGTGTATTATTATTAACTCAACAATTATATATATACATTACACCAAACATATATCTGATCCTAATATCCATACTCGTACATAGAAACAAGCCCAATCTTAATACAGAACTTGTGGGCCTTGAGCCCAAATTCCTAATATTACTAATATTATCGCTTTGATTCCTTTCCACAACATATATTTCTCACATTTCAAAAAAAAAAAAAAATTCTCACATTTCCCCTTGTTGAAGCGGCATCGATATAATCAACATTCTTCTTCCTATCTCGTCTAAAGATGACATTCCCTTCTGTTATTTCAAAGTATGCCTTTCCCAAATCTCTTCTCTTTTTGCAATCTTCTCCCTCTTCCTTCCTTTCTTCTTTCTCTCCCTCATGCCCTCAATATGCTATTTTGTGTACATTCCCATTCTGCAAACCCTAATAACCTCCAAGGCTCCTTAGCTTCGTTCAATTGCTTGCTATCCATGAATACCCCGTCCATCCATTGTCAAAATTAATAATATTTTAGGATCACTTGCTCTTTATTCTATGCATTGGCTATGTTTTTTTATTGACGATACATCACGGTCGTGTTCCAGTTTCGTCTAGTGAACACCCCTAACGAGAGGTCCTCAAGTTGGTAATATGGGTGGTAAACCCATGTCCTTATTATGCGGTATAAACTTCATCCTGGACAGTTGAAAAAAAATTAGTTTTTATGTCTGTGATGTATAGTTGTACTTAGTATTGGATTAGGTAGTTGCATAGTGAGGTAGTTAGGCTAGTTATTAAACTAGCCGTTGGAAGATAAGCCTATAGAAAAAGAAACAGAATTGTAATTGGAGATTACAGCTTTTGTGAATAATACATAGCACTATTCAGTATCTCTTGTCTCTCTCCTGCTCTTCTCTTTTCTCCTCTTCTCCTTCCCTCTCCTCTTCTTCCCTCTTTCTTTATACCACTATACATCAATCTATTTTGGCAACATAATAAATTTATATATAATCTTTAACATGTAGGAATTACTACAAGTGCACACACCCAGGATGTCCAGTGAGAAAGCACATAGAGAGAGCCTCAAACAACGTTGAAGAAGTGATCACTACGTACGAGGGAAGGCACAACCATAAAGTCCCAGAAGCTCGTGGCAGTGTGTCTCATTATTCTGTGAATAATAACACAGCTACTTTAACTCATGAGATTAACGTGAATAATCCCACAATTCCATTAATGCATTATTATCTTAACAGTAGTTATGCACTACCGGTGAAAGAAGAGAATTTAGCTAATTAGTCAACCCTGTTGATGAGTGGTCCAACATGTTTTACATCGTTTGGGTTAGAGAATTCAACGAGGTCTTACCCAAAGCAATAAGCATGTACGACGTCGTTTTGACATTGTGCAGGGCTCAAGAATTGAAGTTTTAGAGATCCTCAAGGTTTGAGGATTAAGTACAGAGGTCTTAGCTGGAAATATGCACTACGTACCTGAACAAGTATATTAAGGATGGAGATTGTCTTGTCTCCAAGAGAGGAGCACGAGATGTAAAGAAATATTTTGATCTGTGTAACGAAATAAAATGGGCACTATATATAAACACACAGTGCATCTCTAGTCCTTTTTTATTTTACATAAGATTTTATTTTAGTTTTTGAATTATATAAAATATTTTTTTAGTCCTCTAATCCTTACGCGATTTACAAAAAACACTGTAATTGAGTTTTAAATATTGATAAAATATTCTCAAATATTAACATATTAAGTTTAGTTTTAAAAAATAATAATGATATGTATGACAAATCATCATTTGAAAAATATTGATAAAATATTCTCAAATATTAACATATTATTTTATTTTTAAAAAATAATAATGATATGTATAACAAATCATCATTTAAAACTAACAGTCTTAAGTTTAGAAGACTGGAAAAATACTTTTGTAAAGTCAAAGAATCAAACTAAAGCATAAATTAGATAACTGAATGTGCATTTTTATTTTTTATATATAAAATATCAGTCTCTATTTGACCTTATTCCAGAGGATCAAATTAAAGTGGACAAATTGAATTGTAAACATGGAAAAGTATGAAGTAGTTTTAATCAAAACGTATTAAGTATGAAATTTAACTTATATTAATAACAAAAATTGTTTGAAGTTAATTACCAGAAATCACAAAATGTGAATTTTGACAACATTTTAAACATATAAGTGTATGTTGATATTACATATATTAACGTGTAAAATCTTTAGTGTATTTAATTATGTTTATTACATTATAATATTATTTTTCTTTTATCATTATTTATTTTGAGAATTTTTATTTTCTATTTATTATAAGTACATAATTTTAGATTTGCCATTAACATTTAAATCCCTAAAGAACTTAATTCATTAGACTCTTACAATCTAACCGTATTCGGATAAAAAAAAACAAAGTAAAACATGAACTTAACAAAAATAATATTCATAGCTTAAAACTGAAAAATAATAAATATAACTTGTCTTTAAATAGACTAAATTTCTAATCCTAAAATGTCCTAAAGTCTAAAGATAAAAAATATTCCAAAGATAAGAAGGATGATGTCATATCTAAAATAATTCAAGGATATTTTATAATATCCTTAAGATCCTCATATGTAGTGCCCATAGATCTGAAATAATATATCTAATAGATTTATAGATTGTTGTTTTTTTATTTAATTATAGGTATAGAGATTTATAACACAAAGGCCATTAGGGGTGTGCAAGATGCCCATGGCCCGGTGAGCCCGCCCGAGCGCGCACAAAAAATGCCCTGCCCAGCCCAGTAAAAAATGGCCCAATGGAAAATGGGCAATTTTGGGCAGGGCCAATATTCGGGAAGGGGTTGCTGCCCTGTCCATTTGGCCCTGCCCAGTTAGTTACTTTTTTACATATCAAAATTTGTAGATTATATTATTTCACATAGAACGAATATGATGGATATTGGTGACTAAATGGTAATTTTACAAATATGAGTAGTCAAGTAAGTAATTGCATCATTTAAAATTTATAACTAAATTGATTTCTTCCTTTATTTTTTTTAAATTTTGGTAACCATCATATTTTTTTTTCAGATGCTTCATCTTTGTCAATTTTGGGGAGATTGATGTAAAGTTGTAATTGCAAACTACTTAGACTTTAAAGCTTTTTTTATATACAATGGATTTCAAAACTTTAATTATGATCTTTTTGTTGCCTTATTCTTAGTAGATTATAGATATTATTTAACTCTTGAAGACATATGAATATGATATTATTTTATAAGTTCATAATTGTAGATTTTTTCCCATAATATAAGCAGGGTATTACGATTTGGGCATGCCCAGCCCACCCACGCCCTGCCCAAAATAGTTAAGATTTTTACCGAGCAGGGCTGGGCATCGGGCTGCAAAATGCAGCCTATACTTTTTTCGGGCAGGGCACCGGGCAAGGGGGCTACCCTACCCAGCCCTGCCCATGCACACCCCTAAAGGCCATGTTTGATATGTAGGTCTGATTTTTTATGGATTGGATTGAGTTGGGATTAGGAGTGGGTTTGGGACAGGAGTAGGATTTAAAATTTTGTTTGGTATGAAGAAATAATAGGGTAAAGTACAAGTATTTTTTAGAAGTTTTCACTCATGAGTTATGGTTATCCAAAAATTTTTTAGGAGCAATATTATCTAAGAAGTTTCCAAATCGTAAGAATATCGTATTGACATTTAATCAAAGTTAAGTTTGCCTGTTAGTTAATTAATATATTGATTTGGCATGCCTACGTGGCATTTATTTTATCTTTTATTGGGTTAAGGTGTAAATTTATCCTATAAGTTTTTACTTATGATCATTGGGTACTCTAAATTTTTTTTAAATTCAATATCCTCTTAGCCGCTATACATATTCAGTTCTACCGTTAGTTAACTAAATATGTTAAATTGACCATAATTTGAGAGAAATGTCACACTTATAAATAGAAAGCTAGATAAGAAAAAATTTAAGCGAAAAATAAGAAGAACACGAAGATTCCACCCTACAGACGTAGAATGAGAGAACTCTCAGACGATCCAACTGGGTGTAAAGATTGACATCAAACCAAACTAGATTAATAACTCAACCAAAACAAATGAAACAAAGTAAAAACTTCATCATAATTTTTTTAATAATTATTATGCATTTAATTTTATATTTCATTTTACATACTATATATATAGTAAAGTATGCAAATGCTCTAATTTCATATTAATATATAGATGAAGTAGTAATCTTAATTTTTTTTTGAAAATGATATATTAAGTATATTTATGCCATGCTATATAACTTCTGTCATGATACTAACATGAAATATAAATATAAATAATTATATGGTCTAAACAATTATTATTTTTCATATGCATTCATTATCCTAATCTTATTTGTGGTACAATTTTACTAATAATATTTTTAATTTGGTGCAATTTCACCCATAATCTTTTTAATGAAAAGAATTGAGAGAACAACAACAGCAGATGTTGAAGATAGAGACGATGGAGAGGGTGGAGAATGCGCAGCAGTGACAAAGGCAAAGAACGGCGAGGGCGAGAAGAGCAAACCCGATGAGGGTGTGAAGAACTACGGCAGGAAGATTCGATAAAAATTGAAGGGAGGGTATTTTGGTTTAAAAGTTCCAATCCCAAGATTGAATTTCCAGTACCACCTCCCACATGGTTTTCCCCAATCACACCAACATGGGTTTTAGCAAACACATGTAGCAAGCACTCCCTCTAACAAACAATCTTTTAGTAGGTTTGCTCAATCCCAATTGCAGTCCCTACCTCCCAGTACTTCCTACCAATCGAAGCTAAAGGGTTTTCACTTCTCATCCTAATATTTAAACTTGACTCTCTTATATACAGAAGCGAGGCTGCTTATTATATCAACTATTACTATAGAAATGTTGATATATATATATATATATATATATATGATTGTTATTTTTTCCCATAGATGATGATTCTGAATCGCTAAATACAAAAGCGTCAAATATTCTCTAGGAAGAATATTTAACGGTTGTGAATCATCAACTATTGTTTCTTATATATGACAATTCTTAAACAAAAATCACCATGTATTATGGCTTGTGGTTAAATTTAAACATTATATGGTTATCCTTATTTGACGGTGTTTCTTTAATACTCTCTTTGATCTTGTTTATAAATAATATTTTCTCTCATAGATGTGGTCCTATATATAAGCAACAATTTTTTTATTTTTCTAAAAATTTAATACACTTTTTTCTATCTTTACTTTCCAATTAATTATATCTCTTTCCCACTCATTCTCTCTCATATCTTTTTTTACTCATTCTTTTATATATTTTTTCACTCATTTTCTCCCTCAACTATTATCCTCATGAATAAGAGTATATTTAAAAAATAAGTTATATTTCTGACATATTTATTGTTTTAAACTAATTTTAACAAACACTTTGATCCATATTATTTGTGTAGTTGTCGGTTATAAAAAGCACCGAAAGAAGTAACTATCAAATATAGTTATCATATTTGACGATTTTAGCAAAGAACCGTGAAGTTTGTTTGCCATTTTCTTAACAATCATAGAAACTAGCTAGCAAGCTAGCATACAACAAATTATCTAGGTACAACAAAAAAGAAACTCAATTAAACATATAAAACAATAAGAAAATTTACATTGAAAAGTGGGCGCATTATTTTATCCAATTTTTATATAACCATTAAGGATATCCTTAAGGTGATTGATGTTCAGATTTTAAGTTAGTTTCCTGACTTAGATTAGTACTATATAATTCTTATGTTGCAGATGTACAACAACGGCATTTTATGAAAACATATGTGTCTGAGTGTGTTGTGAAGTATAATAATTTTATATTTTTCAAACCCTCAGTCTGATCAAGACAGAATTAAGGTATTTATAGTTGATTCCATGATGACGATTGAAGAGATATAGGTTTTATGTTTTAAATTGATGTGTAATTAATTATGTCTTCTTCTACCTTTACTCCTATATTTATTCTCAACCTAATTTACTTTGATTCATTAATTAATATCATTGATTTATTGTTGATTTAAAAGGATCAAGTTATCTTTTTAAAGATTGTCTGGGGGGGAACATTACTACCAAAGAGATGAACGGAATGGAAGTCTGTTTTTGCTGTGACTTGTTGGTGGATTTGCCGACGAAGGAACCTGGTCACTTTTGAAGGAAACGAGGGTGAACAACGAAGCTATAGTAGCCAATACTAATGCATTACTGGCTGATATCAGTACAGTTCACAAACAGTTCTCTGGTGTTACTCTTCCTGGAATCCGACCTCGTCCAGAGTCGCAAGGTTGGCTGCCTCCAGCGGAAGGATGGACCAAGCTTAATGTAGACGGAGCTTTTTATGCCACTAATCAAAGGTGTGCTTGTGGAGGCCTTCTTGGGGATGCTACATGGGACTTTTTACGAGGCTTTATTTACAGCCTTGACGATGGGGACGCACCCCATGCTGAACTTTGAGATGGTGGACATTGAAGAGTTATCTTGGAATATGACTCAACTAATGCTATAGAGTTGATTGCTGTTAATCCGGATGAAAACCATACCATGATGATTATAATGTTATCCCTGCAGTGAGAGCGTTGTTAGGCAGGGATTGGAAAGTTAAAATTGCTTAGGTGAACAGGGACTTCAATAGAGCTGCGGACTTCTTGGCAAAGAAGGGACTAGCTTCCTTGAGAGGATTTCATTTAATTGCTGATATTCCTGATGAATTGTTACCTATTCTGGATTTAGATCGCTGTAGTGTCATAAGCGATCAAGTAGGTCTTAGTCAAGGCTTCTTTTGTAATAATAAAAAAAAAAGATCAAGTTATGCAAGGTACCGTCTTGTGTTGGTTAAAAGACTAAAACCACTGTTATAGAATATTAAATTTGCAGTGGAGAAAATTTATCCATATTTCTCAATTAGTTTTTAAAGTATGCTACAGAAATGGCCCTTTTTTTCATAGAGACAACAACGTGCAGTTATCAATTCTATGATCCTTGAATCTTTAGGTACCTGCGGAAGATGAAGGTTTAATTGCATAAAGTTGGAACTTTCAAACAAAGATGATGAAAGTGAAGCATCAAGATACATAGAACTAACAATCTCTGCTGAGAAGAGCTCTAATAATACCACCAATGATAGGGATCAAAACTTGCGTTCACGTTGAATCCTGTCATGATATTGCTTTTTCAGATTGTGCATAATATATGAATAAATATCATACGAAAACCAATAAAAAAACTTCACTATTCATAACATAATCCATGACAAAAGACACACTAAAATATAATGAAATTGGGAATTTACCAACACACAATGCGATAAAAAAAAACATATTTAGAAACTCAATTTTGGGGGATGTTTCGTTCACATATCTCATGAGTCTTAAAAACTATTATTAAATATGAAATAACTTAACCTAAACCCAACAAATGTAACCCAAAATTTTAAACCCAATATATCCAAAAACTAATATTATTTTTATAAAAATAAAAAAGAATTTTGGGTTTAAAATTGTGGGTTACAAATATTATAATTATAATTATAACTTAGTTAAATATCTCATTTGGGAAATTATTCTTCTTCCTGGGAAATCATTAGGCTCGTTTGAATATTTTTCATATTTTTAATTTAAAATTTTAAATATGCATAAGGAGTTTATGATGCTGTAATCACACGATAGTGTTGGCATATATCGGGTGGTTATATAAAGTATTTATATTTTTTAATGGGAAAATCCTAAAAAATACCCATTTGAATTTCAAAATTCTAAATCAAGACTTTTTACAAAAAAAAGTTATAAATAACTTTACAAGAGTTATAAATAGCTTATAAAATATAGTAAACAAAATTTTAAAATTCAAATGGGTATTTTTTAAGATTTTCCTTTTTTTAATCTGCTAGTATTTTGATTAATAGAGTTGAGTGTTGCCCACGTCACGTGGAGCGACCCTTCTATATCTATATCTATAATAATAATAATAATAATAAGAATATATAAATAATATCTATGATCTATAATATATATAATAATAGATTAAGATAATAGATATATGTAATCATTTATATTGAAGTTATAATTTTTATTTAAAGTTTTGGTCAATTAAATAAGTCAATAAATATCTTATTGGGATTATAAGCTACAGAAACTTTAAACTCAAGAATTCAGATTTACCTAGCATAGATTCAATTCGTTTCCTACATTGAACCATACAAAGCTCTTAATCTCCCTATATTCTACAGGGAACACAATCATAGAATCATATCAATCGTTTAAAATAACTCTATATTGATTATAATAGCTTCTCATAATAATATTTGCTATATTCACATACATATTGGTTTATATAATACGGATCTAAAGAGCATAATTTTAGTTCTGTTAATGCTAATTTTGCATTCATTTGTCTTGTTTGTTCTTCTTCTATTAACGAAGCAAATAATATTAACAATTAAGAACTTCTAATATACTTTATAACTTTAAAAGGCCAAACTAAAACTTGATATAAATTTAAAGAACCAAACATAGATATTAAACATAAAATTATTAGTATTATAATATTGTAGTAAAATTTACTAAAGTTTTTTGTTTTGCTAAAACTAAAATAATTAATTTAATTGCACTTTTAGGGATGCTTTTGCACATTTGAAAAGTATATGGTGTTTTTGGCGCACATTCATTAAAAGTTCATAGGTATTTTTGTACATTTATATTTTTTAGTTTTGAGTTGGGGGTATTTTGGTATTTTCATAATAATAGCATGTAACCTACAAAAAAAAAAGTAACAGTATTAGGTTACATTTAATGGCCATAGTATTTTTGCTTCTATTTTGAAGCCTCATGGGTATTTTTGCGTCTCCAAAGAACCATGGTGTTGGGTGCACTTTTGAAAAAGTGCACGAGTATTTTTGCACATTAAGTCTTATTTTATGTAAAGTTTTTAATAAAAGTGGATTAGGGACCTAGTGGTATCTTGTTAATTGTTTGTGGTTAGGTCTAGAGTTCCAATCCTCTCTTCCTCAAAGAGGTATTTTTTGTTCTTTTTGGTAAAGAGAGAAGCCTCATGCCCAAAACAAAATATAAACCATCTTAACCCGTGCCAACCTTATCCAAGGAAATCTCCTCATGATCTATCCCCTCTGGACACATAAACCTCTCATTTTCCCTAACCAGTCCCTCAACCTTATCTCTTTCAAACATGGTTTCACCAACTCTGGAACATAACTCCATACATGAACCCTATCATCTAAACTCATCTCCATTTTAGCCAATGAGTCAGCACAAGCATTCAAATCATAACTTATTTTACATAATCTTACAGAGCAATTCTTGCCCATCATATTCATAATGTGTCGTTGGACACCATTGGCAAATCCCTCTTCCTCCTTGGCCTTCAATCTACTGAATAATATCTCATAATCCATTTCTACTATAATTTTCCGATGACCTTCCTACCAAACCAATTTGAATCCCTGCAAAAGACCCCACCTTTCGGTCTCTACCTCATCTTATGTTCCCATTCTTTATGAGAAACCAAAGATCCAGTCTCCACTTTCATCTCATAGCACTCTTCCACAACTTCCAGGTCCAAGATCTCCCTTGCAAGCTCCATCCACAGGATGTTCCCACGAATTCACCCTCACAATAGATCGAGGCTCCAGCCTCTCGGTCAGTCTCTTAACTTCTACAATCTCAACAGCAAAGTGCCAAATTTTCCAAGGCAGATCTTCACAGGATCTGGGGGACTGAGAGAAAAGAAAAGAATTTCTACTCTTCTACAAGCACCAACATGTTATGCTAAACAAAATAGGACAAGGAATGTTTATAATTTTCTTTCCTTCCTTCAAATTAGAAAGTAACTAGTCATAACATAAGTCAAAAAAGAAAGAATTATGGATATGAGAATCAACACTCAACATCCTCCAAAGTATTACAGGATCGTGGGAGTGTTGACTTAATACACTCACAACGAATGCAATATCTAGCCATGTATGAGATAAGTATATGGATTTTCACACCATTTGTTGATATCTACCCAAGTCTACTACTTGCTAAGATCCGCATCATCATTAATCTTGTCCACCCTTGTAGGATTATCACTACGTATGCACCCCAACATTCTAGTTTCCTGTAGAAGATCTAAAATGTACTTCCTTTGAGAAATATAGATACCTTTCTTTGACCTAGCAACTTTCATACCAAGGAAGTACTTCATTGCTTCAAGGTCTTTAATTTGGAACTCTTGAGCCATAGCTATTTTAATCTGTTATATTTTCACTTCATTATCCCTTATGAGAACTATATTATCAACATAGATTGCTATGAGTGTAGCCTTGTGTGATCACTCTGCCCTTGAGTATAGCCTTTCTTCTTAAGTACTCGTGTGAACCTCTCAAACCGAGCCCGTGGTTATATTTCAAGTCAATAGATACCTTTTTAGTTTAAAGACTTGGTTTGAATTTTTACCTAGGAACCCTAGAGGCAACTTCATATAAATCTTTTCCTTAAGTTCACCATTCAGGAAGGCATTCTTCACGCCTAACTAGTGTAAAGTCTATTCTAAGTTGGCTGCTAGAGACAATAGGATCTTGATAGTATTCAACTTGGAAATAGGAGCAAAAGTTTTGTTATAGTCCATACCATATATTTATGAGAAGCCCTTTGCAAGAAGTCTTGCCTTGTATTTGTCAAGTTCCCCATCAGCCTTGAATTTTTGGGTGAACACCTACTTGCATCTAACTAGTTTTTCCTTTAGGAAGGTCTACCACTTCCCATGTACCATTCTTTTTAAGCGCCTCCATCTCATCTACTACTGCTTGCCTCCACTGAGGTCTAGCCATGGCCTCATCAATGTTATTTGGTACCCAAACATTATAAAGGTGAGCTACAAAGGCATGATATTTAAAGGATAAGGCTTTACATGAAACAAACCTCTCTATGGGATGCAGAGTACAAGATCTGGGTGTTTTGCTTACTGCAATTAGAAGATCAAGATTAGTAGCATCAAGATCTTCAATTATTCAGCTAGAGTCATCTATCATTCCGTGTTCCTCTTCTGGACTTTGCACCGATTCAGACTCTTGGCAAGTATTCGTGGTTTGTGGCTCATTACCTTTCTTTGGTGGCCTCCGTGTATAAACCTTTATTTGTTGATTTGTATGTCCGCCTGTGTAACATTTTAAATTTTTATAGAAGAAATTTATAAGGGATTGTTAAGGTTAAGAGTATTTTTGTATGGAATTAAAAGTCTCAAAGGTTAAATTTCAGAAAAAGAGTAAAGGAAATAATAATCATTAAAAATATTTTGGGGCAAAAAAATTTAAAGAAAAATTATAGAATAGATATTTTCAGGATCTAGAAAATTATAAAAGAGTTTATTTTCCCAAGAGAGAAATAAATGATTCAATATATTTTTTTTTCAAATTTTAAAACTCTATTTTCTTAAAAAATTGAAGAAAAATAGTTAGAGGTTAATTTTTGAGATGAAATTTTTAGATAAATTACCTTGTAAGGTAGATAAGATATTGGAGAAAGAAAATATTTATTTTATGAAGTGGATTATTTTCTATGAATATTTTCAAAATATATAGAAAGTGGTGAATTGAAGTTAAAAATTATGACTGAATCTCTCTCCAGCACTCCTCACTCACGTGACTTCTCTTCCCGTTTAAACACCTCAATTCCCTCACTCTTTTCTCACTGCATCATCGTCATCTTTGAACATTCCAGAACTAGAATGGGAGTGGGAAGAGAGAGAGAGAAGGAGCAGAGTGCTGAAGCGTCAGGAGGGTGGCCGGAGGAGGGACGAGCTCACGATGCTGGAGATTGAACTCGCAACGCCGTCGACCTCCTGAGGTGGACTCTTTGACTACATCTTTAGCTCCGTCCCCTCTGTTCTTTCGATTTTGGGTTGGGTCACCGATTTAAGTTGAGATTTTGAGTGGTTTATGGTCGATTTAGCTAAGATAAGTACAGATTGAAGCACTTAAACACATATTGTAGACTAAAGCGTGGGAGTTCTCTTTTTCTTTGTTTACGACATTGCCGTACGTGGGTGAGAGCAAAACGCCTCCTTCCTTTCCTCTTTCTCTTGGGTGTCAATGATATGGGGTGTTCGAGACTTCTCTTCCTTGTTTCACTGTTTGCTTTGTTGTGGGCTGTGAGTGGCGTAAATTTGCACTATATTGTTGAATCTTATTCTTTCTCCTTATCACATGTGTGCGTAAAGCATGGCAAGAGTTAGAGTTGGAGATTGCTTAAAAGTAAAGGCTGAGAAATTCATATAGGGTATGTATTTTTAATTTGCATATTTCTGGTTGTTAAGAAAAAGTGGAAAGAGAATGATCTTTATTTCTACTCTGCCTTGATTTTAATCTAAGTGAAGCTTTGTGATATTATGTTGATGTTTGTATGTGGTTTAATTATTTATTTAAGAACCTTAGGACTCATTTTATATGTTGGATCTAAATTCACAAAAGGTGCTTGATAAAATGTCAAAGAAAGACTTCATGATTTAAAAAATAAAAAAAAAAATTATTTTTAAGCATAATATAGTGTAGAAGTTATTCAATTTATATATCGTAACTTACAACAAAGAAAGTTTCTCGTGTTTGCGTGTGTAATCTGTTTGTTATGAAAGGATGTGAAGGAATTAGGAAACTTCAAGAAACTTGTCCTTGAAAGTGTATTACTGTTTCTGAATTGAGATGTTTTATGAGTTAATTTTGGATGGCTATGAGGTGTTTGGAGAAATCTGTTAAAGAGAAGGTAAATGAAGTATTGTAGAAATTAAAGAACTTGATTTGTGTACTTGAATCTTTGTGCACTAAATTTATTGAATGAAAGATATATTTCTCCACTTGAGGGGTAGCAAAAAATATTAAAAAAAAAGAAGGGCTGCAAGGATACACTAATATTTGGCAAAGAATTTAATTGGTGAAGTATATTTTAGATGATGGATGGTTATAGTACTATCTTGGGTTAATTTGAATGTGAACTAAGTAGACAACTCTGAGCGGAGGATTAGTTATATAAATTTCTTTTCGTTATAGAATGTGGCAAAGGGAGATTTTTGAAGAGCTTTATTAATAAATCATTTATTAGTTGTCAAGATAAGGAAGTATGAATAGAATAAGGATACCATGTTGGTAATAGAAAAGATATAAAAACAGAATAGAATTTTCTATTACTTGCGAACAGAATTATATGGACCATTGTTAAAAGTTGAGGAAAATGAAGCTTGTTGTATACATGATAAACATATTTGATGGGAGAGTATTGATATGAGGTAGTGAATAGATGCGAAGTGAAAACTATAATTATGTGTTTAAAGAAATGTTGAAGCGCAGACAATGGTGTTTTTGAACTTTAAAGTATGATAGTTGTTAATTGTTAAGTTAATATTAGAAGTGAGTCATATAACTATAGATTATTAATTATAATTCTTTTTAAATACATATATATAGGTGCGTGGAGATAGAAAGTCTTGATAAGAGTTATAAGGAGTAAATAATAGAAGTTGGGAACACATCAGGTGGGCGAATAATGTCCCATTATAATTTATTTTTTAATGATATTTTAGCCATTTGTCATACTTTTACCAGTTTATCAATTTTGTTAAATATTATTTAATCATAGCAAGCTTATGGAAATTATGTCTTTTGATTATTGACAATTAATTGTTTAGATGAAATAAGGATTTTAATTATTTATTCTACTTCAATTTTGATTTTATTAAATTATCATTCATGAATTTCAAAGGAAATATTGTGCAATGATTTTCATGTTGGGGTACTTAATTATGAAATATTTTTTTTGTGAGATTTCAACATGGAAATGTCTTGTTCTTTATTAATATTAAATTGACCCCATGCATGCTTGGAAATCGAGTTTTGAGAGGAGTGAATACAGAATGCTGGTTACTAACAGCAGTATTGTTAGTCCTTGGTGCACCATGGTTAACTTCGAGCACGCTTGATATTCGTGGGATTCATTCTCATGCTTATTATTCATGGGTCTTGTACATGCGCTTGTTATTCGTGGGTCTCGTACCTGCACTTGTTATTCGTGGGTCTCGTACCTGCGCTTGTTATTCGTGGGTCTCGTGCTACGCTTGGTTACTTACCCTCATGGACTGTGTATCCACGCTTATTATTCGTTCTGTTGAAGTCCTGCAAAAAGATGAGATTTGAGGATTATTTTTAAACTGATTGCCTTAAATAAATTGTTTTACTGGTGATTTGAATTGATTTGAATAATGATTTTTATAAAGTTTCATTATTACTATAATTTTATAATTTAGAAATTGAGATTTATCATCAAACATATTATCCAAAGTTAAATGTATTTGAATTATTTCTTTCCATATTTTATTTATTTCTATTAATGGGACGTTATTCACTAGAAGATTATTTTGGCCTTAGATAGTAATGCCGACTTTGCACCTCCAGCTAAATAGAGGCGACCCTCATGGCTAATAAAAAACTTGTAGAGGCTCCACGTAATCTACATGTAGGATTCCTGTCTTCTCTTGTCTTTTCTAGATATATAAATAATTGTATATAGTATGGTAGTTATCAATTTAGAAGGTATAAATATGCTTATATATGATAAATAATATAATGGTTTATGCATGTATAAGATTATCATTATATTAATTACAATATTTTGAAGGCTTACGAAATGTGAGTTCTCTCATATTTTGTGCCGATCACTGCTTGATTTTTGAGGCGTGACACCCTGGATTGGACTTCTATTTATTATCACTGGCACATGGCACATGACTAGGTTCAGGTGGGGTAGGATTAGTTTCATGTTGTGTCGGAGGCTCAGTTTTAGGTGGAGATTCAGTTATATGACTAAAATTGGAATCCACAAGTTAAATAGTAAAGATATGTTGATCAATAGGCTCAATGTTAGGCTTGGTCTGGAATTTCTTCTCATTCTCCCCTGAATGACAGACTATAAATGAAAAGGCTGGCTTTCATAGAAAGTGGACATCACAAGTAACATACAACTATATAGCTATAGGATCATAACACTTATACCCCTTTTGGGACAATTAATACCCAAGAAAAATACACCGAATGGTTTTAGCATCAAGTTTGTTAATGTGATGAAGTTGCACATAAGAGGTACATCCAAAAATTTTAAGTGGTAATGTGCTTTCCAGATGTGGGGAATGGTAATGTAGGTATAGAACTTGTAGAGGTGTTTTTGTAAGACAGTGGTTTACTTTGCATATGGTTTATGAGGAATATGGTAGTGAGGACAGTGTTATCTCATTGATATTTAGGAACATGAATACTAACAAGAATATGGTGATTTTTTCATTCTGCTATGCTGTTTTTGTTGGGAATTGGAAGACACGCAGCGGAAATTAACCTTAAAAAATTTTCCATTCCCTGCCTGGATCTACCGAGTGTGTTTAAGTCAAGTAATAAGAAGTGTTACCTTCAGTGTTCGAATTATGGTCGTGACCTCAGTATCCACTCGTCGCGACTTGTCATCTCTGGAGTTTCGAGTCGCGATGTCTTCAGCTTCTCGTCTTGACGGGTAGTCTCTGGAGCTTTGAGTCGTGACGTCCTCAGCGTCTCGTCGCGACGGGTAGTCTCTGGAGTTGTCAGTCGCGACTTCCTCAGCTTCTAGTCGCGACTGGGAGCCTCTTTTCGAATTTCTGATGTTCAGATGCCTATATGGTCGCGACCTTAGCGTTTCTGGAGTTCAAAAGGAATCCTTCTTTCCAGCATTGCACAAGGCAAAGAGAAGGTAATTGGATATTTTTTTAAACGTGGGTCGCGACTTAAAACGGTTAAGGTCGCGACCTATTTTCACAGGGGTGCATGCTCAAAAATTTTCAAACATTGGTCGCGAAGAATGAAATTGCCTATCGCGACTCAAATACACAGAGAGGAACAGTCGGGCCAAAGTAGGTACTATCGTCGCGACTCAACTCGACAGAGAAGTATTATCGCTACCATAAAGCACACAGGTCGCGACTGTAGTTTACAGAGAGCATGTTAGTCCAAAATTTCATCACAGGTCGCGACCAGGCCCAGTAATATATCTCTACAAATGTGAGGGACAAATTCCATCTTGACCATTCACATTCCTCCGCATGAAAAACCACCAAGCCCGAACATAGTCTTTATGATCACTCGGTCAAAAGTGACTTTTGACTAGGTCAAAGCTGAGCGTTTGTCATGTAGGAATTTATGATGATCTCATGTCAAAGGGTATAGTGACATGGTTTGTATATGAGAGAAGCTTATGACTTAACCCATGCAGTTCTCTCATAGCGGGTCGGTCCAACACCTTGTACTCTTACATGTGCCTATGACTTTGATTTATATCTCTATACATCTTCAAAGTCATACTGGTCTTATTTCATCTCTTCTCCCGCATAGATGACCGACCGGGGACATTTATGATAAGATCATGAGTTATCCAAGGATGATCATCACAATAAACATGCAAATAATGTGATAACATAATTAAGAAATTCATAAATCAATATTCATAATACAATAATTAGCCCCTAGGGCACAATATCCAACAGTTTTGTTATGGATTGTTTGGGTAGGTACTTTTGTGAATAATTTCATGGGAAGTTAGAAATTAGGATAATATTTGATTAAAGTATTAAGTGACATTATCAGTGTGAAGAACTTAAATTGAAGTTAGGAACTGAGTTTTAATCATGTTATAAAAATTGGTGAAAATTTATAAAACCTCAATTTTTTCTTTCATTAGATAAACACAACTCACACTTGTGTAATCATCAATGAAAGTGATAAACCACTTAGATCTTGTCCAGTTAGGTGTTCTTGAGGGACCCCACAAGTCACTATGAGGTAGCAAAAGGTTTTGATTCTTTGTATGGAACACTTGTAAAAGTCGTTCTATGGTGTTTGGCTTTTTCACAAGAATTCTTATTATAGCAAATTAAAGGAAACAACTAAGACATACAATGGAAATTTGGGTGACCTAATTGCTTTTGCCATAACTCCAAATCACTAGTCATAGGGAGAGACACCTTATTACAAGATTGAACAAGACTTTCATTACTCGTATCCAAGTAATAGAGACCATCAAACTCATTTTCACTACCAATCGTCATCCCTATCAGCATGCCCTGAAATACACAATAATTTGAGAAGCAATATCATGACAACGTTCTTCTCTAGTCAATTGATTCACAGATAACAAGTTACATTTTAGATTTGGTACATGTAGAACAAATGAAGATTCAGTGTATTAGACATTTTAATAGTACCAATATGTTAGACCCCATGTTTTGATACTGACAAATAGTTAAAACTTTGATTATGTTTTTAACATAGCTTATTTTTTGATAAGTTGATAGATAAGGATTTTATCGATAAGCCCTTTGATAAATAGGAAAAAAAATTCAGTTTGTAAAATTAGTTTCTAAATAGAATTTATTGAAACATTGATCGATAAGTACTTCGATAAATAAACCAGTTAAGTGATATTTGAATATGTGAAAATCTTTATTTGAATTAGTTAAGTTTTGAAAAACTTTCTAGAAAAATGATCTTATGAAAGTTTGGATATCTTGTCTTCTAATTGATAATGTATTCTGAATTTAAATGAAGTCAATCTCTAGTATCATCAAAGCAGATTTCAAAGGATAGAGTTTTATGCAAAAGTTTTTGAACTTAGGTTTATTGATAAACTATTCGAAAAGTCTATTTATCGATAAACACTTCGATAAGATTACTTATTCTATTTCAAACAAAAGTTTATGTTCTCTATTTTTGAAAGAAGAGAAAAGGATTTAATCGAAGAACATTTTGAAAAGACCTACGTTCAAAACACTTTAATAAACCTAAACCCAAGCCTTTGTAACTTAACGTTCATTTTTTGAAGGACACTTTGATAAGGCTGGTTTTTGAAGTATTATTCATTTTGTTGTAATACAGTCATTTATCGATGTAATTATCGATAAGGTTACTCTTGGATAAACACTTCAATAAATCATGTTATTTTTTATCACATACAAAATTGATCTTCAACCTTTGTTTATGAAATTTAATCCAAAATTTTGTAAACTAATTTACTTTTACTTAAACACTTCTTATATCAATTACACAATGTATTACAAGATTGTTTGGGTAAAACAAGGATCAATATCATAATCTTAAAAAAAGTAGTTTGTGTCAAAACAACATTAAATATATTCAACCGTTACACTTTAATGACTCTATTCTTTTAACGGCTACTTCAATGAGTCTAAAGGCTATTCAAAGAACTGATTTTTAGACTCAACTATAAAAGAAGTCATAATAAATGTAACCAACTTACAACGAATAAATATTTACTGAGTATTGATTATCGACCTTTTGCATTTATTCTCATACTTTGTTTTTCATACTTTGTAAACTATTTTACCTTTACTTAAACACTTATTATAGCAATTACATAATGCATTACAAGACTGTTTGTTTAAAATGAGGATCAATATCAAAAATCTTCCAAAAGCAGTTTGTGTCAAAATAACATTAAATGCATTCAACTGTTACACTTTAACGACTCTATTTTTTCAACGGTTACTTCAATGAGTCTAAAAGCTAGTCAACGAACTGATTTTCAGACTCAACTATAAAAGAATCCATAATAAATGCAACCAACTAATAACAAACGAATATTTACTGAGTATTGATTATCGACCTTCTGTATTTGCTCTCGTAGTTTGTTTTTCATATTCTGAGAAGAGAACTTCTAAACTTCAATTTTTAATACTATCACTCTATTTGAGAGAGAGACTTAGAAATCTTTTTATCTTCCATCTCAAATACTCAAGAGAGTGGGCCTCTTGAATTGTTAGATTGTAACCTTATAGGAATAAAAGGGGAGTGAGAGAGGTTATTTCTTGTTGATGTACTGAGACACTAAGAGTCTAGTGAATATTGGATTATAGTGGAAACTCAAAGGAGCTCTCTGGGAACTAAACATTGGCCAAGTGATTGGGCTGAACTAGTATAAAATTTCTATGAATTTATTTTCTCCATTGCTTCCAAGATCGATGATACCTTTCAAGATAATATTCATTCAAGGATCGAAGTTCCTATTTTACCTACCATAATTTTGCCCTTATGTCGAAGATCTAAGAGACGTTGCTGCTAGTACCATAAGCTATTAACAATATTAATTGGAGAAGAATATCATCATCTTCATTAACCAAGGAGCAACATGCTCATTACAATTATAGTAACCCACTTGAGTTACACACTAATCTACCCTCACTTGAGGGAGATAAACTAACCCCACTTGGGGACTTTGAGGAGAGACCCAAGTTACCCTCTCCTTCACTATGGTGAAGATTACATAATCTCACACACTTAACCAATAGACTGGGACCCTTTATATAGAATTAGGGTCATCTAGTAACCAAGTGATTAACACTAATCACCTAATTAATCCAACCTTCTAACACCCCCGCTCAAGTTGACACCCCTTAATTCTAGGTGTTCAACTTGTCAACACAACACACAGGGAGTAAGGTGAATTAAATCAAACCAAACCAAACCAGTCTGAGGCTACTGATTTGATAAAACATGCTGTTGAAGTTGCTGCTTGTTCACTCTCTACCTTCAACTTGTTATATTCATGTTGTGCTTCTGCCACTTTATCAGATCGTGTCAGCGTGAGTTTGTCAAGATTAATCTCCTTCAACTTCATAGTTTCAGCTAGCTCACATTGTCTCCTGAAGGCATTCGCTCTCTCTGCTATTGTTGCCTTGATAGATTGCACAGCACGGACATAATCTTTCAGTGGTTCTTCAAAATCCATCAGAATCTGATATGCCTCCTTTTGCAGCTTGATTGATAAAGTCTCAGACTTTGCCCCGAGTTCAGAGAATGCCTTTCCAAGAGCATGTCCTTCACAATCACCAAGAAGTTTCACTGCTTTCCCAAAATCTGAAAGTGATTGCCCCAACTCTCTGTGCCTCTTCACAAGTCGATATGCATGTTTTTGAGCTTCAGCCAAGTGGTTTTACAGATAATACATAGAGATCATTCAGTACTGAAGAACCAAGCTCAGATCTCTCACTAGGAATAGAAACAGTGAGATTCATCTATTCCTTGCCCAAGAATCTGGTCTTCTCTACTCTCCCGGTTCCCTTGTAGTTGTGAAGTTTCGGATTATCACTTGATTTCTTCCAAGAATTTCATGGTGGTTATTGACGACGGACTCGGGATTTAGCCGGGAGAAGTGTCTTTCATCGGTGGTCTTTCAAGAACCGCCATGGTAGCTGTCGCGCAGCTGGTAGCTGTTGCGCAGCAGCAGCAACAACATCATCCACAACCTCAACCTCAATCGCAGCAACAGACTCAGCGAACTACAACCTCTGCGCAAGATGAGGCCTTAAAGAGGACCATGGATTCCGTCTACTTTCTTGCTTCCCTGTTGACATGCAAAAAGGGAAATGAACATAAATCTGTAGTAGATATTGACCAAGAAAGATATTGTGGGTCACAAGGTTATGACATGTACGATCACATGCAAGAGACGTATGAATAGGATCAGCGCAGGAATTCATTTGAAAGAACATTCCGGGGAACAACCCATTTGGAAAGGATGGCTCATCGCAGATCTGGCAGTCCTGAAAATGTTGGGGTTTCAAATCTTCGACATGAGTGAAATTCGAATTATTTGCTTCGATTTTGAAGGAGACTGGTCTGTGAGGTGATCAGTTCAGAAACAAGAACAAGAACCGTGCATTTGAAACCCCAAAATTTTGCTTGGATGTTCAGTTCTTTCTTTCTTTCTTTGTAAGGTGTCCCCAGTTTCTCCTTCTTTTTTTCTTCTTGGAATTAGCTGACGTGGGTTTAGCGTCAACCACATTTTTACCTACCTTAACAGAAAAATCTCTTCAACACCTTTAAAGATATCTTTCGCTGCTGTTGCTTCTCCTTCATTCTCCTCCAGAACAAACAACGATCTCCCATGCCTTCTTCAACCTCTAACTCCAAGCTGAGATGAAGAATGGAGTGCTCAAGATCAAGAATCATCCAAGAACATGGCGCCATTCATTCAAACTTACACAAAGAATCTATTCAAGAACCTTTCAATATTGAAAGATTTCAAGAACTAAAGGTGTGATGTTGCCATCTTCTTAGAAAAGTTGAAGGAAGTATTGAAAGGGCATTGCTTCAGCATTTTTGTCCCAAGGATGATAGCTTTGATACCATGTTAACAATATTAATTGGAGAAGAATATCATCATCTTCATTAACCAAGGAGCAACATGCTCATTACAATTATAGTAACCCACTTGAGTTACACACTAATCTACCCTCACTTGAGGGAGATAAACTAACCCCACTTGGGGACTTTGAGGAGAGACCCAAGTTACCCTCTCCTTCACTATGGTGAAGATTACATAATCTCACACACTTAACCAATAGACTAGGACCCTTTATATAGAATTAGGGTCATCTAGTAACCAAGTGATTAACACTAATCACCTAATTAATTCAACCTTCTAACATAAGCTTCCTGAACGGTGACCCAGATTTCTCGAGTAGTTGGGAGGAACATAAAGCTTTTCTTTCTTGTCGTTGCCATGAGTTGACTAGCCATGAAGCCACCAACGCATTCTCGGACTCCCACACAGCCCACGCCTTGGTGTCCGATTTTGGAGGAGCAACAGTGACGCCGATGACATAACCTAGCTTGTATCGGCCACCAAGTGCGAATGTGATTGATTAGGCCTATTCCCTGTAGTTATCACCGATAAGCTTGTCCGTCACGATAAGAACCGAGGGGACTTCTGGACCTGATGATGCATATCGTGCTCCTACATTGTGCAAAGGTTCCTCGAGGCTGAAAATTATCGGAGATGGTGATTCGAGCTAGAGGTTCAACTCTGTATTTTCTACGTCAAAAGAATCAAGAGTTTCCAACATTTGCTCCGATACCATGAAGGACACTGAGGTATTGGATTCAACTGTATATTTCCCGTTGAGCAATGTACAACATATATAAAAGAGGAACTGATCTCTAGCTGATGATTCTAGCTGCAAATCAAGGGAAGACGATTATAATCAAATCAGGATCTAATCTCGTAAAATATGAAACAAAATAGAATCAAATCAAATATTTACACAACTAAAATATCTTTTATAATCTTGGTAGATACCAACAAAACCAACTTTCGGCAATCCAGACCCAAGGTAAAGTTCCCAAATACTCCTCTGGTTTATTTATCAAATGAAGAGAAAATAAAACATTTTTCATATGGGACGTACTACAAATGCACACACCGGCAATGCCCAGCAAGGAAACACATATAAAGAGCTGCAGACAAAATAGAAGAGGTGATCACCACGTACGAGGGACGGCATACCCATGAAGTCCCAAAAGCTCTAAAATAATTCAAGGTAAAGATATATATTAAAAAATATCAGTGCCAGGTTTTCAATTGTAATGCATTTTTTTAATCGAGGAAGAGGACATAGAGTGCGTGGCCCAAGTTTAGGAGACTACTTTCTCAGGATCATCCGTATGTTTAGATGTTTGATATTTCCAATTGTGGCTGTGTTGATAGTATCTACAGTTATATATGTAGAAAGCCTAGTATCACTTGGCACATACTGTTGATTCTAAACCTTGATTGTTACTCGAATTATCCACAATTGATGGAGATTATCCCTTTATGGATATAGTTCTATTTGTTCAATATGCCTTGTGTATTTCGATTGTATTCTATTTTGGAATAGTGAGTGCATTTTCTTTTTGCTTTGGTTGAGTTCTAAGTTTATTTTCCTCTTACATTACTTTTGACATTTTAAGCTCTAACATTTGATTAGAAGTGGAGCATTCCATTAAAAGTTGACATTGTTACCTTTATTTGTCAAATTTTGTTATTATGTCACAATTTGCTTTTTAGTCTTTAGTAGAAGTCGTTACATGAGAGCATGGTGAATATATTGAAGGGTGATGGTGACATTTTTTAAAGGTTAATCCAAATTCAAATTCAATTAAAATTAGACTTAGTCTTGGTTCTGTTATTTGCTTGGCCCTTAATATTCAGAAATATGGGTAGTTGCTTTGTTTATAAGAGTTATTTTTGGTACTCCTCCAGTCTTTAATATAAATCTATTATTTGTAATATAAATTTCATAAAAAAAACTAGATCTTATACTAAGGATCATGTATTTGCATGCAAATTTGCTTATCTTTCTTTGATATTGGTCTTATGCTGCTTGGAACTCTTACATAATAATCAAAGTCTCTTTTATATTTTGGAATGTTTATGGCATTGGATTATTGTTTAGAATTTAGATTAAATTGTGAATCTTTGTGATACTGATAAGTGACAATATTTACATGCATTTTATATGTTATTTGTTAGCTCCTTAACACTAATATTAAGTATTTTGTTTATAATTAGAGGTATTTTAGGCTTAGAGGTTAGTGAAGTCATTTATTAGGTTTTAGTACATTTTTACATGTTTTATACGATTTTTTTGTGTTTGTGCTTTTAATCCTTGGCTTTGGTATGCTTTGTAGGAAGCTTGGATCAATATTCATCAATTGGGGATAAATTCCATAAATTCCAGTTAAGGACGTAGAGTTATTGTCACTCAAGGACCTCAAATTGAAGAATCACAAAGAAGGACCTAGAATAATTGACGTTCAAGGATCTGAATTAGAATAATTCGAGAGAAGGACCAAAGGGGACGTTTGGCTTTCTCCAGATCTGAAGTCCTGTTCTTTCTCTGATTCATATTCAACTCACGTGCGAACACAAGACACATCGACCACAGCTCGAATTCTCCTACCAAATCACCTTCTCCGACTTCTCCTTCAGGTTTTGACTGATTTCTACACCTCCACCATCTCCATTAGTCGATTCACTCCATTTCCATCATTCATCTCCTTTCTCCTTGCAAGTCTGACACTCCTTTGTTCTTGAATCGCGATTTGATGGCCTTGGGAGGAACTAAGACTAGGTTGAGTGTGCTTCCAGCTATGGAGTCGTGATTTCTCCCCCTCCTTGATGTACTATTGACGAAGCTACTTGGAGTTCCAAAGCCGAAAGTGGAGTTCTATTGTTCTTTTTATTGATTTCTACTCATTCTATGTATCGATCTGAGCTGTTAGGGTCCTAGAACTTTATATTGGTGTAATTGGATGAGGATTATTACTAGTATGTATAATCAGGAGATTGATATTTGTTTTGGATTTATGTTCAAATAAATTGTGATTGCCTAATTAGACCGATTGTCTAAGTTATTACTTTTGATGTCATTGATTACTCTTTATTATAATTCTATGTTGCTAGGTTTGATTGAGAGTGATCTGACCTCTGTAGGTTCAATGCAAGCTAAGTCCTAAGGCTTTTTATCTAGTTGATCGGTTAGGTTGCTAATAAGGTCAATTAGGTACTAATGGAGTAGGTTAAGTGCAATTGAATTCATTTGTTAATAATTGGAACACTCTTTTATGTTGTTTATTTTCATTGAATATTATGGTAATTACATTTATTATTATATTTCATTTCAATTGAAAGTTTATATTCTTTGAAGGTTTTCACAATTAGGTGCGTGGGTTTGGGATTTTCCTCATTTTAATATTTGTTGGAACTACTTAATGATTTAATCTAGCTAATTTCCTTTCACTGGATAAAGGGATTTATTCAGTTGCTTTTTCCAATCAAAATAGCTTCAAATTGAATTTGTCATTGATATAGAGTTCAATTAGAGGTCAATCTTCTATGACTTTAGTGTTTCTTGAAATGTTTGAAAAATTTTGCATGGGAAAAGCTCTCTTGGTATTATGACGAGAATGGAGAAGATGAATTGTTTTCTTAGTTACCAAAGTATAGTTTTACTACGTTTATGTAGTATGAAACTCTATCATTATCAAATTATTCGTACAAGTTTAGAAATTAATTAGTTTTATCATATAAAAGTTATACTATCTAAAAGTTAATAGGGTCTTTGGTGAATCGTCACTCAAATTTCTTATACTTAAATTCATTTGATGGTAACCCCTTATGCCACCGGACAATTTCTTTGAAAACTTGATGGTGACATAAATTATGAATTTTAATCAATAGACACTAAAACATATGTATGTGTAGGTTGTTAATTTTATTTATAATTTTTTTCCTAGTTGTTTTGCTTTGAATTTTAAAATTTTGATAAAATAAAATGAATTTTTCTTAGTTGTGCATTTCTTTCAATATTAAATATCATTGATAATAAAATTATTGGAGATAGGGTGTTTGGATATTGTTGAGAAGAAGCTTATATCATGTGAAGATGATATTATGGATTAAGAGACGATTTTGTCCGCAAGAAAAGGACATGATAATTACTTTGATTGTAGATTAAAGAAAACACACGTTATTTAATAGCTTCTGTCTTATCATTATTGTTGTTAGTACAATCAGAATTATTATTTTCGTTCATATTTATATGTATACACACACACATATATATATAATGCCATTGAGAGAAAGTAGGAAATTTGTTTTTTAAAAGGTTTTATAAAATTTATTGACATATTTTGTTTGAGCAAAGATCCATGAATTGAAATAAATGCTTTTTTAATAAAATTTTTGGACACTTTTCTCATAGGAACTACACACATAGCACTTGATTGGTTATTTACCACCTGGGTTGCATGTCCACACTTGTTTTCGTAGTTACATGCTGCACTTAGTTATTTACTCTCACAGACTATATGTCTATACTTACTTTCATGGAAGCAAGCCCCGCTTAGTTATTTACCCCAGTGGTCTATGACCACACTTGTTTTCATAGCCTTGAGCGCACTTATTTTTGAGGTTTTTGAGTTGGGCTTAATATTCGCTTTGTGATTGCTCCTCTAGTGAAATAAGTTTTCAAAAAAAATTGTTTTCATCATTATGTACTATTTTTGAGAAGAAATTACTTTATTGAACTTTTATTTAAGTTGGACTTATAATTATTTTTTAAATTTCTATTTTTGTTAAATACAACCATATTGTTATGATAAGTTTGAAAATAAGTTTTATACATATCTGATTGATGATTGACGTTGTTTATCTTTTTCATATTAGGAAATTTGTATAAACTAGCAGCACATATTTATTTCAAGTATTTTATATATTTGAATTATTGAATTATGACATTTTCATTTTGAGAAACTAATTATGTGTATTAAGATTTCATTTACTTACTAAGTTATTTGTTTTACAAATTATAGAAATGTACCTACTCCTTCATCTGTATCTCATATTAGATCACTTACTTATTGGACGGTTGCATTAAATATTATGATAAATTGTTTTGTTCTTTTCTATAGATGAAATTTGTTCCACAAAACTTGTAGACGTGATATCATTTCCTTATTTAGATATTTATGTTTATAATAAGAGAAAATGTCTCATGTTATGTAGAAATTGATTGGTTGATCATTGCATTTTTTTTGGGAAAAAAGTCCAAAATTCAAAGTGATTTTGTTAAATATTTATACAAAGGTCCATGAAACGAATATTATATTCCCAATTAATTTTTTATATTATTGAGGTCACGTTTTGATAGGTTGGGGCGTGACAGAAGATAGATCGAACAATCAAAACATATGAACAAACCCACGAATAAGATCCAGAAATTAAAATGAAAAGAAACCATAGACAAAATGAAAAGAAATCGAACGAGTCGTAGAACCTCTCCAAAGAAGTCTCAAATGAAGATGCTCGTCCAATAAAGATGCCAGTATTCTGTATCTCTTTTCCAAGTCTGAATTTGTCTTCCCAAGCTCTTTTCAAAACGCACAGCTTCCACTTTGATCCCATTTTTACAAATATTGTGCCTTCTTTTCCTATGTAGATACAATAAGTAATAAAAAAATATAGGGCTATATAGTACCAAAAATTCTGATCTTATTTCTCATATGCTTCTAGTATCCTAATATTATTTATAGTAAAATTTTACCTATAATTGTTTTAATTTAATCAATTTCATCCATAATCTTTTTAATTTGATATAATTCTTAGTACTTGAGAAATAAGATTATGTGTAAAATTATACCAAATTAAAATGATTATGGGTGAAATTGCATATGAGAAATAAGATCAGGATATTAGGTGATATATAACCAAAAAATATAATATCATGTACTCAAAAATATAATCACTTAGAATAAAAATAGAAAATGATTAATCAAATGCGTTTTTTAGCTATAAATCCACACCATCATTTCCTATCACAATTGAGTCTAAAGAACATAATTAAGCTCAATAAAAATATTAAACTTCTAAAATAAGATATAGAAAATCATTATAAAAGAGATTCGTTCATTTCTCATTCTTCTTCTCCCTCGAATCTGCTTCTTCATTCTGATTTTTCTGATAATATGAAAGTTTATTATGGCTGAAATCTTACTACCCTCTTTATCTATTTCCAATTCCAATTCCAGGGGTTTCTTAGCCTTCTCCAGTTTTTCTAGAAATGTTCTGCTCTTTCTTTATTCTCTTCTAATGCCTGTATGTGAAAGTCAGAAAAAATCATATTTATAAATCTTAAAGTAAAAAAAAAAAAAATTGAATGAAAAACAGCAAATAAACTAAGTTTTCTTTCTTTCTTTCTTTCTTTTTTCATTTTAAACAAGATTGAGCCCAAGTAAAGCTGTCGTACAGACTAAATTGTTGTTATAGCATAAATTAATAAGATTGATTCACTGTTGCACAAAACCAGTGTTTTGCTGAGATAATTGTTGTTATGGATCAGTAATTTAATTTAAACTATTGCCACAATCTATGTTCTTTTTCATTTTTGTTGGTGAAAAAAAGAAGGTTTAAGAACTGCTCACGAACATGTCCTCCATCAATTTACAAGCTTCTTTTCTTGGAAAGAAGGGGAAAAAAGCAAATTGAGGTATTGGACAGTAATTATATGAGACTGAAAGAGACGCATGGGATTCTTTTTGTCTAGCTGATAATTTGTCTTTGGTCTTTTTAGATCTAGTTTGTGCATACGAGACACTAGTTAAATTTTTTTGTTTAGATTTATATATATATATATATATATATATATTGGCAAAAATAGTACCGAAGAAGTTTACGCTCTCCACCGTTCTATCAACTTACTGCCTCAAGGATCCATATCTATTACTCACTATTAGAATTTTATAGAGTCAGAGGTATATAGGGGTTATCTTTATATCAAAATGACTTGGTTAATTTGACAAGACTCCCATTGATATTATATATACTCTTAATCCATATTTTTTACCTCTAAGATCGAATGGCTCTATACTATATTAGAGTTTTATAGAGTTAGAGATATATAAGCGTTGTCTTTAATTCAAAATGACTTAGTCAATTTGATAGAACTCTCTTTGATATTATATACTCTTAACCCATATTTTTCTTTTTGGTCCCAGATCGAATAGCTCCTGATACTATATTAAAATTTTATAGTTAGAAGTATATAGAGGTTGTCTTTCTATCAAAATAACTTAATCAATTTGATATGACTCCACTCAACATTTTATGTTCTTAACCTTTTTTATTATGTCGCAAATCAAATAGCTCTTGATACTACATAAGAATAGCTCTTGATACCACATTAGAATTGTATAGAGTAGCTAGAGATATATATGGATTGTCTTTCTATCAAAATGACTTAGTTAATTTGATAAGACTCCCATTAACATTATATACTCTTAACCCTTTTTTTTACCTCCTAGATCAAATGGCTCTTGATACCATATTAGCCTTTTATAGAGTTAGAGATATATAGGCATTACCTTTCTATTAAAATGACTTAGTCGATTTGATAGGACTCCCCTTGATATTATATACTCTTAATTCATATTTTTTTTACGTCCTAGATCAAATAGCTCTTGATACGATCCTAAAATTTTATGGAGTTAGAGGTATATAGTAGTTGTCTTTCTATCAAAATGACTTAATCAATTTGACATGACTCCTTTTAAAATTATATACTCTTAACATCTTCTTTAATTATTTAACTATGTTCTAAAATTGACTTCTTCACCAAAATGAAAAAGCTGTGGGAAGCATATTCATCTTTGGCGATAATTCCTACCTGCAACTACCATGTGTCTTCTGAGTAGGATAAGATGATGCAGCAGCAAAAGTTATTCCAGTTCCTGATGGGGTTAAATGAATTATACCAATATCTACGCACCCAGATTCTTTTAATGTCTCTATTACCATTGATAGATGAGGTGTACTTCATGCTACTAACAGAAGAAGCACATCATATCATCTCCACCCTACTTGAGCCGCTTTTAGAAAATTCTGCCATGATGGCCAGAGGCAGCGAAAGCGAGACACAAGAACAAGAACATGATGATGGGTATGAATGGAGAAATTATATAGGGAGAATCCAGTAGATAAACAGTATGTTAAATTTTGAGATTACAAGTATATATTGAAGTTACTTTATATCAAAACGACTCAAATCTATTTAATAGAATTCTTTTTGACATTATATACTCTTAACCTTTCAGTTATTTAATGTGAAACTATATTCTAACACAGTAAGTTATTACGAATGTACCTACCCAAATTGCCCATTAAAGGAGAGGGTAGTGACTGTAAATGAAGAGGTTGCTACGATTTATTATCCATATAGTCATGACCAGGTCCAACAAGACACTCCTAGAGTCGCATTCCATTTCCCTAGCGAAAAATGTCCTGTAAAGGATGAATATGAAGCAATATGGGAAGAAACCAATCAAGGGCAATCCCAACCCAAGGTAATTTTTTCATAAAATTGCAACCTACAAAGTATTTATTCAACCATTCAATCAGGTAAAAATTATCCTAATGAGTACTAGTCCAATGAGTTTTACATCCATAGTCACGGTTTGAGAATTCAGTTGTTTTAACAGAGATCCTCATGTTTGAAGAATATTTCTTTTCATTCATGAGCTAGATGCAAGATCGAAAAGTTTGGGAGGAAAAATATAATCAACCTTTTGTTTTGCTAAAACTTTCCTTATATTTTCCTTACAAAGGACTAACACCCCTAATTGACATTAAACATAGCAAATGGATTCAATTAACATGGTCTTCACATTTTCAACCTTCCCTACTCCATTACTACATGTACCCGAGTTAACATGGTCTCCTGCCACAAATCAATGAACTCTACCAAAAATTTCAAATTATTAACTTAGGACATTGAACTTGATCATTTAATGACTTTTTAAGGGGGGGGGGGGAAATGCTATTATTCTCATAGAAGTTGGAAAGTAAAAAAAAAAAGTTAAAAATATGGAAGCTTCGATCAATATGTTTACTACTTATATAATACCTTACTGGTGCTTCATAGATCAGGTATCAATTGATGTTTCATAGGTTGGGTTGTCATTTATTGCAATTGATTCTTCTAATCCTTCTATCTTTATTGAAATTATTTTTATTTTTAATTATTTATAAATGATTATTGATCCATTAATGAAATTTAGGTGTGTTCTATAAATTAGGGGATTCAAATTAAATTTCATTTTAATTTACAAGAAACCTTATATGGGAACTTACTTTTTTTTTTTTTTTTTGACTTATTGAATTTGCGAGAAACATTTTGGGGATTTACTTTTTAATTTCGTCTTCCCGTAATTAATAATTAGTTTAGAATTTATTTAACTTTTGCAGGAAACATCCTTTGAAGGTAATTTTCCTTCTAATTTACTTTAATTTATTAATTATTAAATTAGTTAATATTTGATTATTTGCTTGTGAGTAATGAATTAAATCAATATGTTATTTAATGTATTATTTAATATTTTGATTAAATAATTATATTCCAATCCAAATACTTGTGGGCAAGAAACATTTTGCAAGTCGTGGTCATTTTTCTCCCTTTTTTTTTATATTGGGCAAAGGTGCAATTTTGACAATATAATTATATGTTATGAGCATCTAGCACTATTAAATTTTTACGGGTATAAAAGTATACATAAATGTTATAAAGTTAAGCAAAAATATTAATTCCGTCAAATGGTCTAAACTTCCATGTCCATCACTTTCTTTTCTGTGGGTCCCACCTAACATTTTCACCATCTCCACCTCAACTCTCCCCCACACCCTCCCTCTCTCTTTCTTCTCTCCCCTTACCGTTAGAGTTAGAAAAATGAGCTAGGCTCTCTAAAAAAGTGTTTTTTAGGGTAAACATATTTTTTTTATTACACAAATTTTTAAAAAGGGGTTAAGTTCACCTATGATCTAAGGGCAGGGCGAAATCTCCCTTCTTTTTAAGCGATACCAATGTCAGACAATATGAGTCGTCTTTTACCTTCAGGCGTAAATCTAAACACCCCAGAGTTAGAATGTCTTATCAAACGTCGCGACTGAAACCACAACAAAGTGGTATTTCTTAGGATTCAAATACGCTTTAAATAATCGTATGTCTCACCCCTTCGCCAGTTAAACCTACATATAATAATAGGTGGGTAAATATGCTTTTAGTCCCAGCTCCTTTAAGACCGAGCTTGACAAGCGTCGGCTGTTTAGGCCCGCATAGGTTTCTTTTATTTTTTTATTTGAAGTTTTGACAAGTTCACTTGTTTATTTTTATTTAGTTATTAGTATTGCAAAATTATCAAGATAATCCTACGATTATGGATTAGTTTTCTATAGACAATTCTAGTGTTTAAGCTATTACTTGTGTTCGTAACTGTTTGTATAGTGTTACATATAAGAATAATTTATATTTATTTTGCTATACTGTTATTTATATATTTTTGACCCCATACATTATAATTATACCGTGAGTCTATAATTTTGATTTATTATTTGTTGTAAATAATAAATGTGATTACGGAAAAGAAAATTAAACCTTGCCATTTTTGTTATTGACAAAGAGTCTACTAAGAGTGAAACACAATCAAATATTGCTAATATTAATTATTGAAGTTGAAAATGATATTCATATTGATATTATTATTAATGTTTAGTATTTAGTTTGTGTTTTGAGTGATTTATTTAATTTAATTCCCGACAATGACTTATCAATGTTCAAGAGAATCGCTTGATTTTGTTTATTTTTAGAAATTTAGACAATACTTTGACATTTTATTTTTCTGATATTATTTATTGAATCATACTGTAAGGTATTCAGTTTTAGGGATCGTGGCTATTACTGACACACTTTATTTTATTAATATTTAATTTTCTTATCTTATTTATAAATCATTTTTAACATGTTTCGCACAAACTAAGAAAACCTTAAAATTTATTAACTCTACCTTAAAAATTAATGACTTTTTAACTTTATCCCTATTTAATATACACCATGCCCCATGAGAACAAAGTCAGTACAATAATAAATGAAAAGTAAAATTATATATTTATATGAAAAATTTAAGGATGTACCTTGTAAATAAGACCAAAAATTTTATTCTCTCTTTATCCTATAAATAAGACAGAAAAATATAGTTTAAATTTTGAAATTCATTATTTTACTTTTATTCATTTAAAAAATATATTAAAAATATTTTTAAAAATTATAAAAAGATACCAAAAGTCTGTCGGCCAGCCCCGACCCAAGAGCTCAAGAGCGGGGCTTCAAAATATGGGTTTTTTAGAGGTCGGGGCCCCTTTAGGCCATAGAACAATGTGCATGCACAAACTTTGTGAAACCACTGTTTTTTTTTTATATATTGTGATTACAGTCGCGATACTTGGAGAGAGGCATCTTAATTTTTAGGTATCTAGATTTATACCTGAAAGTAATTAACGGCTCACCCTACCTGACTTTTTTCCAAAAAAAAATTGTATAAAAAAAATACAATGTTTTTTTTTTTTTTGTATAAATTGTTTTAGTACCATAGCCTGAAACCCGCCTCTGCAGATCATAAAAATAAGATTTTTATTATGTGCTAAGCACCAGAAAATCTTGACATTTAACATAGTAAATGGACTCAATTAACATAGGCTTCTCATTTTCAACCTTCCCTAATCCATTACGTCTTTGAGCTCTAATATGAAAAACTAAGCCCCCATTTGTCTCTCCCGAATGCATATTTGCTTCTTAGACCTTCAAAATGGTTACATGGGCTCCAAATGCTTGCTTATTTTACTCCATTACTACTGAACTATCCTATTAATTTGAATCATTCGTCTACCAGATAAAGATCCTATCCCATAATAATTCATTAAACTGTAGAATTATGTACATGCCACTCTACATTAATTACCTCATGGCAACCCTCACGCTTTAAAATATATGATAGTTAATCTTGTTCTCAAAATTAATATGGCCAAGAAGAATTAAAATTTATACAATTATGAATTATCAAAACATTTCTCACTATAATCTGTCTCTCGATTAACACATCAAAGATTCAAAAGAAAACAAACTCACGATCACCCCATGAGAAGTATCACATTACAATTTTCCAATTTCGTCACAATTCTTATGCAAAGAGTTATTTATTTAAGGTTTTTATTATATTGGGACAGAAACTTAAGTAATTTAGTTAATGTAGACATAAAAACTTGATTGAAAATTTAATTAATTTTTCTAAAATATATATAATTGACTAAATATATTTATCAATGTTTGTAATAATTTTTTAAATAACTTTTAAATTATAAATTTAAGTGATTTTATAATTTCTCAAACTTACATCATTTATACTATATGATAAAAAAGAAAAAAAATTAATCTTTTAATCTTTCAACTTTTAACCTACTTATAACCTAGTCTCAACTATAACTCAAAGCGGCTCAATCCTCCAATTTTTGGAAAAAAATATCATCCTTATTACCCCAAACTTATCACTAGTCAATCGTATGTGTAAAACAACTTTAGTAACGCCGTTAAAAAGTGATGAATTGGCTGTCAAATTAGATAAAACACATGCATGTAAAAATAAATAAATAAATCAGACTGGAGGCGACGCACGGCACAACTGAAGCGACGAGGAATACCAGACCAGAGTAGAAGAAGAAGACTAGAGAAGAGAAGAAGAAGACGACCAGACCAGAGAGATATTGCTTGGAGTCATGTTCAATAGCGATATTCTCATTGATTCTTAAACGTCATTACAACAGAACCAAATTTCCATTTCATACGAAGCTCCAAAGCCTACAATTATAATACTCCTTTAGTCTTAAATATAAGACATATTTAATTTATTTTGATTAGATTAAAAAAATTAGTTATTATAGGATGTTTTAACTGAACAAAAACCAGCAACAGAGAAGTAGGGTGCTCCGTAGAGATATGATAGAGAATGCTTCGAACAGCATTAAAAAACCTTCCTTTTTGCCTCATACTAATTCATTATATGATGTGGTGCTTATATGGATTGAGAGCTGATGTGGCACTTACATAGACTGAAAGATCTGACGGAGGAGGACAAATTTGAAAAGATGAAGGATTGAGTCACACGCGAAACAAAAGTTGAAGGATTAAGTTACATCGAGTGGTTGAGGAACTAAGTTATGAGAATTAAAAGTTGAGAGATTAAAAAATTAATTTTTCTTAAAAAAAATGTGTTTAAAATATTATGTAGCCATCTAAAAGAAACATAAATAAATACCACCATGCGTTTGAATTGACTAGCTATAAGTCATTTAAGTTTAACCACTAATCTCATATTCGAGCTTTAAGTATGTAGCTGTGATAATTACTTGAAGGTAGCGAGTCCTCCCAAATTATAGGCTTACATTTTCATGAATCGGACTTGTCAATTGTTAGTAGCATCGAATACGGGGTGAATAAATCTAAAAAAAACATAAATAAATAAGTTTCTATAAATGTGATGAAAAATTAAAACTATAATAAATTGTAATATAATACAAATTAATAAATTGTATTACATTTAGAAAGTTTAAAAATATATGTATTAAAATTATTTTTTGGCTATGTAAAAAATTATTTTTTACAAATAAATTTTAAATAATTCTTATTTTAATGAGGGCATTTTGGTCAAAACAACATTTTAAGAATCAAACTTAACGACTAACTAACTAACGGCTGAATAGATAAAAATAAAATATCAAATACCTAAAAGTAATTTTTGTGTAATATACATTTTAATTTTGACAGAGGTTTGTATAATTTTTAAAATAGATTGAAGGTTTTCTATAACTTAGATAAAATAGAGGGGTAGTTAGGATAATTTACTTTTATTTTATTCAACAAAGTTCATTCTTCTGTTCTAGGCTTTCAACCTATGTCTCTTAACATGGAATCTTGAAGAATTTTCATTTGAGCTTTCGTTTAAACCAGTTTCTTTCAAAGCGCATTCTCACTTTCTCTTGCTCAGCCATATTCTAGAAGCTTGTTCAATCACTTGCAAATGCCCTAAAGCCTCTCAACCCTCACATCATTTTGATAACTTTATAAACTTAAAGCACTAAAACGTAAACTTAAAAAATTAAACGTATATTTTATCTTTTAAATGAAGAGGCTTTTTTTGATACATTGGAAAATCAATGAAGAGTTTTATGCACAATTATTTTTTTACTGATTCTACAATAACTATTAATTATTTAAATTTCTTTGCGTTATTCTTCATATCAAGTTCAAACACTTGGGCTACATTAATTACCAAATGTAGGTCGAGTCATTTTATACTGTATGATTCCCTTATCTTATTATCTTTCTTCCATTTTTTTCTAACTGAGCATCTTCTTCTTTTGGGTAAGTATACTTTTGTGCTCTTTTCTACGCCAGAGTGAGTTGTAAAAGCTTTCCTCTTGGTAGGATTTATTTTTAATTTCTTGCAGGGCATCGTATCTTGTTCCAAAGCTATTTTTGTGATTTTTGGAGATACATTTTGAATAAAGTTTATTGCCATGATGGCCGAAGGTAGAAGAAGCCAAACACAAAAGCAACATGAAGAATTGATGATTGGTATAAATTGAGACAATGTGGGAGAAGAAACTAGTGAAAGAAACTTTTTTTTTTGGTTACAAATTTTTTGGAAAGGGATTGAGCTCACCCACGATCCAATGGTAGGGCGTAATCTCTCTTCCTTCTAGGCAATATTAATATCGGGCATAGTAAACTGTCTATTACACTCAAGCGTAAATCTAAATACCTAGAATGCTTTCCCAAGTATCGCGATTAGAATCACAATAAAATAGTACTTCTTAAGAATCTAATATAATCTAAATAGTCGTATGTCTTATCTTTTTACCAATTAAACTGAAGGACAATGGGTAACTAGTGAAAGAAACTAAAAACACAATACACTGCTAGAGTTGCGCTTCAGTTCCCAACGAGATGGATCTTGTAAACGATGGAAATAGATGGATAAAATATAGGAAGAAATTAGTCAAGGGTAATCCAAACCCAAGGTAAAGAAACACACAAGAAAAACGGAATTAATCCCCCTTCTAATTTACCTATGAGATTATTTAATTTACTTTTAAAAAAATTGTTATGCTTTCCTATTCATTTCTTTTGAAACTTAAGAGGCCTTTTGGTTGCCGAAAGAGACGAGAATGGACAGGATTAAAGAGATAAAAAAAAATGACTAAAATACGGAGGGGGATAGGTCATTGACTCATTGTTAATTGCCATTGGTCACCAAGAGCAGGAAAATTAATAAAATTATTCAGTTTACAAAATAAAAAAATCTCTCATTCTAGTAATAAAGTGTAAATGAGATATATGTATTTATATATTTTGCTTTTATCGTTAAAAGTTTAAATCCATTTGACAGTTCATACTTATTAATAACAAAATGTGGATTTTGGCAAAGGTTTTGAAACAGAGAAGGGTTTATTTTTGGGACAAAATTAAAGTCAAATTGCTTATATTAAAGTACATATATATTTTAACAATAATAGTAAAATAATAAATGTTCATATTTCATAAATAAATTTATAAATACCCATATTTATTTGAACAACTAACAATAGCAAAATAAAAAATATCCATATTTCATATATAAATTTACAAGTCCACATACATATTTTAATAACTAATGATACTAAAATAACAAGTATCAATATTTCATAGATAAATTTACAAATACACATACTCAATTAACAACCAATATTTTATAAATAAATTTACAAGTGTAAATACACATTTTAACAACTAACAATAATAATAAATGTCCATATAAAATTTTTATAAATTTTAATTTATATTATAAGAAATTCTACAAAAATTTATAAGTGTTATAGGATTAAAAATATACTTTAGAAACTTAAGAAGCTAAAATAAAAATTAATATAAACTTAAAATACTAAAGGTATAATTTAGCCCTAAAACGTTAGAACTACTAGAAATTTCATATCTTAAAACTGGAGAAAAAAAAGTAGATTTAACTTGTCCTTGACTAAATTGGGAATCCAAAATAACTAAAGATAAAAAATATTCTGAAGATAAGGAGGATAGAATGACAAGAGATATATGAATATTGACAAGATACTGCATGATATCCTTAAGATCCTCATATGTAGTGCCCATATATCTGAAATAATATATCTAATAAAATCTTACAAGATAATGACACTCAAAGGATAATCCAAATCATTTATTTAGAGATCTTCCAAATACGAAAATCCTAAATAAACAAAACTGAAAAAAATAAGACCCCTATTTGACATTAAACATAGCAAATGGACTCAATTAACATAGGCTTCATATTTTCAACCTTCCCTGGTTTATTACTAGCTAAAAAATGCAAAACTAAGCCCCATTTATCTCTCCCAAATGCATATTTGCTTCTTAGGCCTTCAAAATGGTTATATGGACTCCAAATACTTGCTCATTTTACAACATTAATATTGAACTTTCCTATTTGAATCCTACGTCTACCAAATGAAGATCCTGTCACATAATAATTCACTAAACAATTATAGATGATTTAATCTCATCTCTGACTATAATCCGTCCCTCAATTTATACAATTATGAATCATAAAAACATTTATGACAATAATCTGTCTCTCAATTAACACTTCAAATATTCAAAAGGAAACAAAACTCACAATCACCCCATGAGAAGCATCACAATTTTTCAATCTCATCACAATTCTTATGCAACCTCCTATGACTAAAAATACAATCATTTTCTTACCTCTCATAGTGTAGATCAATTTGTGGTCCCTATCTTGCTATCCCATAACTTGTAACAAGGGTTTGAGGTTTGATTCAAAGCCATAACTAACTAGCTTCAACCCTTTTCTGTCCTTTTCCCTTTGAATGATTCCCCATGCTTTATTCAAGATTTGATATGCAGTTCTATGATGTTTTCTCCCATCATTAATATGAGAATCATAGTCATAACTTCCATTTTCACGCTTTTAGAATTGCAAAGTATGCATGCAATGTGAGGAACCAAAAGGCACCACATCCAGTATTACGTGATTGCCATGCTTTATTAACTTACGAAATTCCAGGTGTTAGTACAAAAGCTGCTTTACTTCAAGCAGTTAAGACCCATATGAAGGTTATCGTTATTGGACAAACTGATCACTTGTCAACTTGTGATGGAGAAAATAGCATGCTCTGTGTTCAAGCAAGTCCAGCTGACCCCGAGATCTCTTTTTCTTTTTGACCAAGTAACGTAGAGATCACAGCATCACACATCTAGAAAATCCTTACAATGATAGTCCATATCCAAAAACCCCCCTGTGCAGACCATAAAATAAAATTTTTTATTGTTGAATGCCAGCAGTTAAAACCCGCCTGTTGACTGTTGAATCCTTACTGAAATGGTTTATTGGTAAACTAGGACAATTATGAATTTATTAACCAGCCCCTACTAGCCAGTAAAACAAATTTGCCTGAAGTTGAAGATAGCCAGTACAACCACATGTTTTTCTCTCTCATCTCTAAAAATTATGTGCTAATCACCAGTGCATTCCTGCTAATACTTAACCAGTACTAACTCCTTCATGAAATTTATATCAGTTGGATAATTTAAGATTTAATAAATTATAACTCCACAACTAGCAGGGGGGAGCGAAATTCTTAAATCTTATGGTCCAACAAGATATGAGTTAATCATGATCTACCAATAATCAAGACAGGAACACTTGCCTTCCTTAAAATGGTGAAACCTGCTGCCATCCCTGACTACTATCTCTCTCTGAAACACTTTGGATATAATCTTGCTCACCTCATGACAGTCCTCACAAATTCTCAGGTTTTTAACAATTCTGATGCAATCATCGACTTCTGTTACCAAAATACCAAAACCAATTGCTAATCTCTCACTGTGCCTTTAATTGCGTTTTCTTTCTCTTCCTCCTCAATATCATGCAATACCGGTGAAATATTTGGTGAGTATCCAGCTTCAGCTATTCTCATTCCTATTGTTTGCAGCATTTTATAAATGTCAGAAGAACGTTCATGCTCTCTGTCTTCTGCAACAAATCGATGAACTCTACCCTGGTTCTCAATCAGGCTCCAACCTGCAACTTTCTTGCTGTTTTGTTGGATCATTAATCTGCGAACTCTAACCACATCTTCCCATTTTCTGGCTTTTGCATATATTCCGGCCAACTGTACATAATGCGCATCATGTGTTGGGTCAAGTTGTATCAACTTATTTCCAATCTTCTCTCCCATTTCCACTAACCCATATATCTTACAAGCACCTAAAAGTGTTGCCCACAATACAGGGTCTGGTGGAGTCACCATTGTCTCAATCAACTGAAAGGCCTCTTCTATTAATCCAGCACGAGCAAAAAGATCAACCATGCATCCATAGTGCTCCATTTCTGGTTGAATGCCATATTTGTCTATCATTAACTTAAAGTATTCCCTGCCCTCACAAACCAGACCTGCTCTGCTACAAGCATTTAGAACCCCTATGAAAGTTATGTTGGTGGGACAGAAACCTTCACTTATAAAGTTCTGAAAGAGTGCAAATGTTTTCTTTGCATGACCATGTGAAGCTAAGCCACAAATCATGACATTCCAAGTCCAGCAATGCTTCCTGGGCATATCACTGAACAACAACATTGACTTTTCAATGCAGCCACACTTTGCATACATGTCAATTAGAGCTGTTCCTATGGGAATAGATATAGGGAAATTCAAGGATTCAATGGTAGAATGAATGAATTGACCATTCCCGAGCAAACCCAATTGGGCTGAAGCTGAAATCACGGTAACGAATATCGCCTCATTAGGTCTCAAGCCTCTCACTCTCATTTCTTTAAAGCACTCCAGCCCTTGTTCCAATAGTCCATTTTGAACATATCCCTTGATCATTGTACTCCATGAGATGACATCTTTCTCTGGCATTTTTTCAAACATCTGTTCTGCAACATTTATCTGCCCACCTCTCATCATAGCTGCCAACATTGAGTTCCAAGTGACCACATCTCTGCAGAGGACATGTTCCTCAAACACCCTTATCGAACATTCAACTCTAGAACAAGCACAGTACAGGTGAATCAATGCATTTCGAATGAACAAATCTTCTCCAAAACCAAGTTTGATCACATGGGCATGAACTTGAACCCCTTCATTTATAGCCAAAGCCTTACTACAAGCTTGTAACACAAAGGTGAAAGTGTGCTTATTGGGTTTCAAGCATCTCCGTCGCAAAGATGTGTATAAAGAAATGGAATCAGAAGGTGACTTCCCTTTGGCAAGGCACCGAATCATGTTATTGAAGGTGAAGACACTAGGGAAGCTCATTGTATGAAAGATTGTGGAGCAATAGTCCAAGGGAATCGATGAGGGCAAAGAAAGATAAGCAAGAAGATGACCCATGAAGCGGACATAGCCAAAGACACCTGAGACAATAATGTAAGCATGGGCTTGATTGATTTGACGCAATGAAGGTCGGGGTGGGAGATAACGGAGGGGCCGTGAATGAGAAATAGGCTGGGAACTTGAAATTTGTTTACATAGGGAAAGAAGGTGGTTAATTTTATTTGCAAGCATAAAGAGAATGCTCTGACCAAAATATTGTCCTGCAGTAAACCAGAAATTTCAACTGTAAACCAGAATCTGCACAATCCAAAATTTGTAATGTAATCCAGAACATTACTTTGTAAACCATTGGTTTAACACAAATTAGAATTTTCAAAGTAATTGAGAATTTTGAGCCAAAGGACAGTATTTTAGCCAACCCAGAATTTGCCATATCAACCAGAAATTTATTACTAAAATAGCATTTTTTAACATGGATCAAAATTTAAACTGTAAGCCCTAAGTTTGTGCGAGAACAAAATGTAAAAAAGAATTTTAGAAACATAACCAAATCTTACAAGTTTATACAAAGATACAACCTGCAAGAGCTATTGGCTCTTGCACTAAACATTCATAACATTATGCTAGAAGGTAACGTAAAGCAAAATGAATAAATGGTAACACTCATAGAAAGCCATGGAACTTGAACAAATATAACCAAAAAAATTCTGCTACATCTACAGCAATAATATTAAAACCAATGTTGTTAAAGGCAAAAGGCACACTGAAGGTGCTAGAAAGGCGCGCGCCCGAGCAAAGCAAGGCAATACCATGTGAAAATACATAATGCATAGACAAAAAAAATCATAGATAAATGTAAATTTACTTAACATTCATAATAAATACTCTGAAAATTTGTGTCATATGAAGAAGACATAGATAAATGTAGCAGTCATCTAAATCATAAGCCATTACAAAACAACATTTTAATATTTCATCATATAAATTTCCATATCTTATATCATATTTTATAAAAATAGTTCAACTTTAAATGGGCTCTCTATTATCGAATGAGAAGAAGCAGAAACATTCGGCCAACAGACCTACACAACCCAGACACTTTGACATGTTCACAGGAGTTCAGAGGCATATCAACATGTTGATAAAAGCTTCATCAGCCAAATTGACAACACAAAACATTATCGACATCAACCTCCAAAGCCAGAAAAGCTTCACTGTCCAAACCAGAAAAGCTCCAACATTGTTCCCTACTTCTCTATGTGAAACTCAAAACAGGTGCCAAAAGGCACTCAACTTTTGATCGAGAAAGACGCCTAAAGAAAAGGTGAGCGCCGAGTGAACCCATCACCTCTCTTCACACGAGAGGCAATGAGGGTGTTCTGCATCTCAACTCAGCACCTTAGGCACAAAGGCGAGCGCCTTTAACAACAATGATCAAAACTTGCAACCTATATCTGCAGCAATCTAAAACCAACTGAAGGTAGGATGACTATATTAAAGTCATATTAACAAAATTCATTTGACTTCTTTAAGTACACATTTTCTCTAGCATTTCATCTTAACAAGTTGCTTAGCGCAAATTACATCTAGCATTATATAGAAAATAATTTTTCACTAATAACTGAATTACTAAAAAACTATTGCCAACAAACTCAACTCAGCACTTGCGTATTGCAAACCACTAAGACGAGTTCTGTCAAGCAATTTTCACAAAACCATCTCACTCAAACTTTCCTTTTAGCCACTATCTCACTCAAACATCAGATTATACAATATTGAACAGAACAGAAAGCTTAATCAATAAAAAACATGAGAAATTATCGGCCATTCACTATCCCACAAATTATATAATAATGAAGTATGAGTACTACCAGATCAAAAAACAATAGCTACAGGTGTTTAAGAAAATGCTACCAAATAAAATTAGCACTAATTTTGAAGTCATTTGAAAAATAGAAGTAAGAGCTAAAGACCTGAAACATGTCCACACGGGCTTGCAAAGCCACAGAAATCCTACTTCTGAGTGCCACCACATAAATATTCAAATTCTGATAAAGGCATTTTAACAAACAAGTGAATGGCAACAATTATTGGTCAGAAGTTAAGCCTTTTAAGAAGCATTCCAACTCAAGAACAAGAGGATGAAAAGTGGATCTTAATAAATCTGTAAAATTCAATATGCATCACAAAACTGCTCTACTTTGAAAGCTACAAGAGTTAGGAGGTGAATGAGGAGTGAAAAGGTTAACCTGTTCTTGTCAATGTGCTGAACTGTCGGGTGGCTCCGCCGTACCGGTGTACCTGGTGGCCGTCAAGATTGAGGGAATAATCCGATTAGTTAAATCAGATGAGTATTTGAAAATAGCAGCTGTGCACGGGCACGGCTCTGGTTTCTCCCACCATCCTTGTTGACACTTTTAATAATTGGGTTAAAAAAAAAAGGGTAAATATCAGGTACATCTAATATCCTAAGGTACGTCTAATATCCTAATATATAATTTTACCCTCTATATTTAAAAAATGGAGCATTGGCGAAGGCAGAAAATCCCCGTTGGGAGACTCACCTACTATAGCCAGGTGCGCGACGCGGGTCGGATCCGGATGTAGTCGGGGCAAACCCCCGGTGAACCGGGTGGGCCAAAACAAAAAAAAAAAAACAGAGCTCCAAACATCTGTCAGTATCATTGTCTTCCTCCTCTTTGCGACATTGCTTCCTTGCTCACTTAAACCAAATGCTTCCTTCTTTTTCTTCCTCCTTGTTCTCTCTGTGAATCTAAGCACCAGGAATACTCGAGCCACTATTCTTCACAAAACCGTCCAAGTGAATAAAATGCCAATACCAGACAAGAATCGAAAAAATGGCCGAAGTGAATCACCAAATTCAGGAACAAAAGAATATCACCATAGAGAGGAGAAGAATAACCAATACCAGACAAAAATTGCAGAAAAATAACCAATATAATAATAACCATGAACAGAACAAATTGAATAAAATAGTCAAGCTAGAGAAGATGAAGCAAAACTCTAATAAAAACGAAGACATAAATCACCAACAAAAGCCAGAATTGAATAATCCATGCAACAATAAAGAAATCGAAGAAGCTGATTGCTGTCGACATTGGGGATGGAGGTCGTCACTTTCATGTTCAAAAGTGATAGCATAAGTGAGAACGAGATCTGAAATGCATTACCTTTGACGTTCGAAATTACTGGGAACAAGAATGAGATCTGAAACTGATAATCTCAAATGCTACATGAGTGCTGGAGACAGCAACGACAGAAAAGTGACGGATCGCGGCGACGAAATCACCGGAAGAGATTGAGTGATGGGCTGCGTTTAGATTGAGAAGAGCACGACAACAGGGTACACCCAAGAGCTTCGAAGGGTGAGGTTGACGGCGAGTTCCAAGGTCACCAGAGACGATGGCGAGATTGCAAAGCTACTGGGTGTAGAGGAAAGGGCGAGAGGGAGGAGGGAGGAGGGAGGAGGGGGGAGGGGGCAATGGAGGTCTGTTAACCTGCGTAAAATTGCTCCATTTTTAGAAGTTAGAGCAACTTTTCATTACATTTTTTATATATGTCTACTATACTAATTTTATTTATAATATTTTATACATAATTTTTTTTAATTTAATATAATTTTATTTATAATTTTTTATATTTAAAAAATAAAATTATATTAAATTAAAAATATTATAAGTAAAATTGTAATAAATTAAAAAATTATGAGTAAAATTATATTACAAATAAAATTAGGATACTAGATAAAAAATAAAATCAAAATATTATATACTATATAATTTTTTATTTTAAAATATCAAAATTAAAATTATTCTAAAGATAAAATTATATCATAAATAAGATTAAATATTTGATATATATAAAAAATAATATTACGATACCAGATATTATTTTACCTAAAAAAATCATGGCACTTTAGTTCTAAAATTTTAAATTAGTCTTTTCCATCTTTAATATAAAAATATTTATTTAATTTTGAGATATTAATAAAATAAAATATATTAATAAATAATAAATATAAAATATAAAATATAAAATAAATTAATTAGTTAGTTAAATTATTTTATATGATATATTTTACCTAAAATACTATAATCATCTTATTTAATTCTTCTTTCGTTTTTTTATTTAATTATTATTGAGGAATCATCAATAAAAATAATTTTAAAAAAATTGATAAATATAAAAAATATATTTTATATTTAAAATTAAAATTAATTTTTTAATTAAATTATATATCAACGGCAGAATGAATATTTTTTACTTGACTTTCAACATTACTTTTAAAATCGAAAAATGAATACAAATAAAATAGTTTAATTGAAAACAATTCCAACCAAAGGTTATTCCCCATTGGCAACCATGCTCCAGCCAGCGACGTGGACGAACTTTGTGAAACTACAATAAAAGTAAATATTGTGTATTATACAGAACACTACGCAATTTATAAATATGGTTAATATAATTTTTTTCTTAAATTTATCCTTTAATTTCTTAAATTTTAATTTTTTTTTCATCTAAAATATTTATACCAACAATTTAATAAAATCTATATTATTTTATCTTTTAAAAAATCAAAATTTATAATTTAAAACTTAAGAAACTAAAATTAAAATTCATACAAATTTAAAAAATTAAATATTATATTAACCCATATAAATATCACAACTAAATAATAGATTTAATATTTTATATTATCTCTAATTTTTAACATAAGTTATATAACTAATTTAAATAAATTAATTATATTAATTATTAATAATAAATATAGCTTAATTTTTTTAAAATGACAATATTTCATTATGACCATCAATAAAAATTCATTAATCTGTACAATTAATAGAGTACTTTATGAGGGCTCGTATCAATAGAATCCTTTATAAAATCAATAGATTACCTACTAAAAAAATCAATAAAAATTAATATACAAATGAGAAATAACCTCGTATCTTATAAAGACGTAAATTCGATTTCTACTACCGTTGTGAGAACTTCTTTAATAGACAATCTTATAAATCCTTTATAAATACTCTCTAAGCTTTAGGACTATGCCTTATCTTTGGTAAAAATTCGACGCCCAACCCATCTAATAAAAAAAATAGAATACTTTGGAAAAAAATTGTAAATTTAGAGGGTATTAATAACCTCTCAATTAGCTCTTATATTAAGGATAAGAGGGAGTATTAATAATAAGCAGCTTCACTACAAGCCTTGAACTTATGCACATTATCCTTGGGCGCACGTTAGCATGTCAGGTTTTCAGTAATCGTTTCAGTTCATTCTTAAGAGAAACTGAGTACCAAAGAGAGCTTAAATCATTTTTGTCAAAAGGTACACACTGCAAGGCAGTAAATTACCTTTAAACATGAAAATCTACATTTTACTACAGACTATAAGGCAATTCAGTTTCCGTTCAGTCGATATCAAGGCAATGTTACGAGTGCTTCACAAACGTTTGGGAGGGATATACTGCACACGCTCATCTTCACAAATAGCCTGCAAAAGAGTATAAAAATGATCAAATATATGTACATCGGCACACAACACTGCTTCAATCAAGGATTCAAGTAGAAGAAATGAAAAAGAATAGAAACTGAATTTCCAAAACTTTTAACACTCGTCATCTGTGCAATCTAAGGAAGGAAGTAAGGAAGGATCTAGGAAATGTGGACAATGGTATGGAGGTAGAATGATGTCACAACAAAATTTAAAGTGTTCTGCCAATATCTCTCAAGTCTAGTGACATGAAAGTTCTCCTATAAATAGAAAGTTACGGGTTTAATCTTACTCATAACCTCAGGTCATTAGTACCTCCCCTCTAATTCAAAAAAAGGAAAAATTGAACTGTTGTGCAGCGTGTGTTTGCCATGTCTAATATGGGTCCAATATGTGTCCGAGACCAACAAATCTCATTTTTCCGAAAGAAAATAAATAAAAATGTCCATGCTTCATAGAGAGGATTGCTGATCTCTCTGTTACAGGACTCTAATAGGAGGCACAAAACAGATGAATTTAGTGATGAATCAAAACATGTTGATGATTCACCAAGGGGTAAAGAAAAGATAAATCGTGTTAGTAGATAATTTGACCCAATTATGCCATCAGCACATCAATGGGAAATTACAAACCTGCATTTCTTCTGGAAGAGCCTCTGAAACAGCAAGAGTGTAAACACCAGGAAGAAATTTTCCTGCAACATATTTTAAAAAAAAAAAAACTCAGGTTCCAAGCCATAAATGCAATACAATATCTCAACTATTTGTGGCAATTAATAAAACGTGTGAATATCGAATTTGTGGAATGCTAACTGCGAGTAGATTGTATGCTGACACTATAATATCTCAATAACTAATGTAGTTTTAATATCTTATCTTCTATCATGTATCTAATGAGACCATTACATGTAGGTCAAAATGACCACACACAATTTCCACAAACGAGGTTTCTCTTTATCTCTCTCACATTTTATATGATATTAAAGCAAAACGAAAATGGGGAAACCCTCAATCTTAGAGAAACAAAAGGTTGAATCATAACATGAGGTAGGGGGAAACTCAGGGACTCCCATAACTAGCAAGGAGTCCAAGTAAGCATGCCCGCCATGAACCAATCTTAGTAGATGTTGTCATAATGAAGGTCATCTAAAAGTTAAACCGTATACCAACCAATGTAATCTCTAGAAAAACAAAGTTTCCAAGACCCTTTCATTATTGAGTCTGCACCAAATCTTTCCCCAACAAGATAATGACAAGCTTTCTCCAGGAAAAGTCAACTTAAGAAACAAACACCAATTTCTTTGGCTTCTCACATTCTTCCCCATTTAATTTGCTTATAAGACATCTAGAACTGACTTAAAAGAAAGCCACTTTGGATCTCCTAAATAATGTTTGTAAGCATTCATTCAGTCTAACAAGTGGACGTTAGTGATGAAAAAAAAATCATATCTATATAACTCTAATCGAACTCGTAAAGTTTTCTTACCAAATTCTCTTTAATAAAGTTATAAATTTCATGCCAAGTGCTTCTAGCTCACATAGCACTCTACGCCTCCTCTCATGGAGGTTGTTGGTTCTATTCCCCAAAGTGGCAAAATATGGTGTGTGTGTGTGTGTGAGATAGGTGGGCGTGGGTCATAGGGGAGGGGGTTTTAAATTGTCAAAATAAAAAAAAATCTAAAATTCATGAAAGAAGCCCATTGCAGAATAATCAAGACCTGATGCCCTTATCCATCCAACCCAAATGTCCTTTTTCTATTTTCCTTCCGCCTCAAAAGATCTGTTGCTGGGCTTCAGCTAAACTCTTCATCTTCAAGATCCAATTTCTTTACCAATTTTTCCTTGTTTTAGAAGCAGCCATTCTATGAATTATTCACAACTCAGGTCCCTGGTGCTAGAGGAAGTAGGCTGCCGCTACAAGGTCAGAGCTAGACTCTGATGACAGAAACAAACACGCGCCTAACAAAGGGAAACATGAATGGCAAAGTTCCCTGATTTTCAGGAGATCAAATCTCCCCACACTAGTTTGCATTCAGTTTCTACCTACCTGCCTATTCTCTTCCCCCCTTAACCCTATAATTCTCTCATTATTTTCTCTCTCTATCTCCATCAAGGCACAACCCAAGAAAGGTAGTGATGAAAATACACAAGCCACCCGATAGGTCACCCCTGGGCCCATTTCCCTATTTTCCTACAGAGTCCCCTCCTAGCCCACCAGTTCTATCAGAAAGGTAGTGATAAAAATAAAAAATCTATATAACTGTGTTCATACTAATGGAACTCATCATGCACCCTGACCAAATCCTCTCTAATAATGTTCTACAAATTATGAATCCCAGCGTAAAACCATGAAGACCTAATGACTTGATCCGTACAACCAAAAATTACCCTGATTTCTTCCTCCCCAAAAGGTTTCCCAAGCCAAGCTACCTTAGCCAGAGAAATCAAGCACCAAACAAGACCTCAAGAAAAGGCCTACAAGGAGAATCCTATATTGTGAGAATATTCTGATATCATTAGGATATTATAGATATTATTGTTATTAGAATCAGATCAATCAAATCAGATTTGATTATTGTAATTATTAGAATCAGATTTGATTTAGGAGTAGTTATTAGGGATTTGATTTGATTCTCAAGCATTGTGTATATATTTGACTCATATACCAAAGGAATAAATCAATCGGACTATTCAAATTCAACATGGTATCAAAGCCCGTAGTCCGGCAGCATCCAGTTAGTGAAGTGTGACGCGGAAAGTGTTCTCTATTTCTGGTCCAGCGATCAACGGTGTCCAGTTGGGAAGTCTGTAGCGTTTCTGGTCCAGCGCTGACTCGATTGCTGGCGCAAGGTGTAGTGTTGCACCCATCTGTGAGTTGGCGTCCTGCTCCTGCGTGAGAATCTCCATCAATGGCTTCAAAAACTTCGTCAAGAACGGCGATTTGGTGATTCGAGACGACATTGCAGCGGTGGCATCGACGCAAGCAGATCGCACTGCAAAGTTAGGGTCACAGAGTCGACGTAGTGGAGATCATCTTCTGCTCTGATGTTCCGTAAGTTCCAGTTTCCCTTCAACGTCTTCTATTCTGTTATGTTTCAGTTGTGAAGGAAAACTCTGTTCTGTTCAACATCTTCTCTGGTCCGTGAAGCGCCCAGCCAATAACGTAAAGTAACGTGCTACAGTGTTGCTACAGTACTTTGTGCAGTGTATTGATACAGTACGTGCTACAGTGTATTCACAGCACCACTATCTCCAGGTCACTGTCTCCTTGCTACAACTAAGTTGCATCTACTGGCGTCAAGTTTTTTGCCATGTCATCTACAGGTTTTGACCAGAGGAAGATTTTTGGCATTCACCACGCGTTGAGTACAGGCTTAGATAGGGATCAAGTGTTCCTGTTTCCATTGTATCCGATAAGCTCACCTTGACAAATTATCAAGACTGGGCTTAGGCAATAAAACACGCAGTCGGTAGACGCGGAAAACTTGCTTATTTGACTAGTGATGCAACAAAACCAGCAAATAAAGCTTCTCCTGAGATGCAACAGTGAACCATCAATAACCATTTGGTCTCTTCCTGGCTTATCAACTCCATGTCTCCAAATGTCAAACGAAGCTTCATGTATCTACCCATAGCACGAGATATTTGGGTAGCTGTTCGTGACTCATATTCAGTCACCAAAGACCATTCACGTCTATTCAATCTGCAACATAGTACATGGCGTTGCATTCAGGGGACCCGTGGAGTGCATGAATACTGGCTTGATCTCGTTGCATTAGGGCAAGAGATGGATCTTCTTGACGATGATGAGTGGGATATTCCTGCAGATGTCGTCCGTAATCAGAAAAGGATTGAAAAGGGGAGGATACTTCTTTTTCTTGCTGGTCTAAATGCTGAATTCGATGCTGTAAGGGCCAGAATTCTCAGCAATACCATATTACCATCTCTTCTGGAGACTTATGCTGAGGTACGTAGGGAAGAATCCAGGAGGAAGACTATGCCTGTTGAATTTAAACAACCTCTTCCTGAGTCTCCTGCCTTTGTTAGCAAGCATGACAACCCTGATGCCTCTAGTAAGACTCGACCCACCTGTGACACTGCAAGAAGGTGGGACATACTCGTGAAAAATGTTGGGATATCTATGGCAAGCTAGTTGATTGGAAGCCTAGTAAAAATAAACCATGCGCTCACTAGGCCTCCATTAAATCAACATATGCACCATCCCTATCTGAGCCATCCACATCTTTCAGTCAAGAGCATCTCAATCAGATTGCACGTATGTTCAGAACTCTTCAAGCTGAACAAAACCCCTGGCTCATAAAGGTACGATTCCCATTGCTTTACATACATCTCTTCTTCCATCAAAGTGGATTATGGATACAAGGCCTCTGATCTCATGACATCAAATGCAAAGATGTGTGTCAGCTACCATCCCTTAGCAAGAAATAAGAGAATTACTACTGCTACAGGCACTTCTTCACCCATAGCAGGCATCGGTTCTGTGACTATCTCAGACTCTTTGCATCTTGAATCAGTACTTCATGTTCCTCATTTAGCTTATAACCTACTTTCTATTAGCAAATTGATTAAACAAGCAAACTGTTCGGCTCATTTCTACCCTACTCATTGTGTTTTTCAGGATCTCACATCGGGGAAGATGATTGGTTCTGCTAAGGAGTATGATGGTCTTTACTGTCTCGACACATCTAACGTGAGTGCATTATGGTCTCAGGTCACCACCTCTATGCTCTATACCACCTCTGATGAGGATATTTTTCTTTTATGGCATAAAAGATTGAGTCATCCTAGTGTTACCTATTTGCAAAAGTTGTTTGTCCAACTATCTATTAATAAAAATTCCTTTTTTGGTGATACTTGTGCTCTTGCTAAACATCACCGTGTTTCATTTACTTCTGTTTCATACAAACCGTCTTCTCCTTTCTCCATTATTCATAGTGATGTCTGGGGTCCCTCTAAGATTCCTAATCGCACTAGGTCCAAATACTTTGTCACATTTATTGATGATTATACCCGTATGTGTTAGGCCTTTCTCTTAAAAGATAAATCTGAGGTTACCAGTGTCTTCATCAGATTCTATAATTTTGTACAAAACCAATTCAATACATCCATCAAAGTCCTTTACACCGATAATAGCACTGAATACTTCAATCATTCTCTACACTCTTTCTTATCTACTAAAGGCATTGTTCATAACAATAGTTGTCCCCATAGTCCTCAACAAAACGGGGTTGCAGAACGTAAAAATAAACACATTCTTGAGGTTGCTAGAGCTCTCTTATTTCAGTATCAGGTTCCTTTGTTTTATTAGGGGGATGCCATCCAAACCGCCATCCATCTCATTAACTGTCTTCCTAGTCGCATTCTTTCCTTCATCTCTCTACTTGAGGAGTTACAAAAAACTCACGTTGTCTCTCACTTACAGTCTTCTCTTCCACTACGTATCTTTGGTTGCACTGTTCTTGTCCATCTTCACCATCCTTCATCCAAGTTCAACCCCATGTCACAAAATGTGTCTTCTTGGGTTACTCTACCTCACAAAAAGGTTATAAGTATTTTGACCCCATCTCGAAACACCTGTTTGTTACCCGAGATGTCCTCCTCAATGAGCACCAGTCCTATTATCCCAAGTCTTCAATTCAGGGGGAGTGTTGGAATGAATCTCAACCTGTGGAACCCATTGTACCCACTTCACCTACACCACATGAACCGCCTCCAGACAGACCTGAACAACAAAGATGGGAAAAAATGTACTCACGTCGACATCATAGAGACAACAACCATCATATCTCTGAGGTAGAGTTAGTTCCTGAACCGATTGTAGATCCTGAACAAGGTGAGGCTATTGATACTGATCTTGATCTTCCCATCGCTTTGAGAAAACCACCCCAGACATGTACAAAGCATCCTATCGGAAAGTTTGTTTCCTATGCATCTCTTGCACCCAGTTATCATGCTTTTGTGACTAACCTTTACAGCCTCAAGATCCCTAATAATGTACATGAAGCATTGGCTATCCCGGAAGGGAAACAGGCAGTATTGGAAGAAATGCAAGCCTTGGAGAAAAATGGGACGTGGGAGATAGTGCAACTACCTTCAGGAATAAAACCTGTGAGTTGCAAGTGGGTGTTCACACCAAAATATAATGCTGATGGTACTCTAAACAAGTTGAAGGCCAGACTAGTTGCTCGAGGGTTCACTCAAACGCAGGGCTTTGACTACAACGAAACCTTTGCACCAGTTGCTAAACTTAATACCATACGAGTTCTTCTCTCGGTAGCAGCAAATCTTCATTGGCCTCTAGAACAACTGGATATTAAGAATGCTTTCCTCAATGGAGATTTGAAAGAGGAAATATACATGACACTCCCACCAGGTTTTGAAGAAGGAAAAAAAATCAGGTGTGTAAACTAAGAAAATCCATCTATGGGCTAAAACAATCACCACGTGCCTGGTTTGATAGATTTTCAAGTGTTCTCAAGGTTGAAGGGTATAAGCAAAGTTTATCTGATCACACTATGTTTGTATCCTGACATAATAACCTCATCACTATTATCATTGTCTATGTGGATGATATTATTGTACAGGAAATGATACTAAGGAGATTGATTGAATCAAGGTAGCATTGAATCGTGAATTTGAGGTCAAAGATCTTGGAAAGTTGAAATACTTCCTTGGTATGGAAGTAGCAAGATCCAAGGATGGTATTTATGTATCTCAGAGAAAGTATGTTCTTGATCTACTCAAAGAAACAGGAATGCTTGGGTGCAAACCAAATAAAGTCCCTATCAACACAGTGAAACAGAAGAACAAGAAATTTGTAGTAGAAACTGACAGAGATGTTAAACAACAAAAGAAACAAGAGAGGGATGAAATGGGAATAGACAAAGGAAGATACCAACGGCTAGTTGGGAAACTCATTTATCTCTCCCACACACGTCCTGATATCGCCTTTGCAGTAAGTGTGGCCAGTCAACATATGCATGATCCAAGGAAGAAACATATGGACTCAGCCTACAAGATACTGCAGTACCTAAAAGGCACTCCCGGCAGTGGTTTATTCTTCAAAAAGAGCAACAATAGATCAGTAGAAATCTACACAGATGCTGATTGGGCAGGATCACAAGAAGATAGTTGATCTACCTCGGGCTATTGCACATTTGTGTGGGGAAATCTGGTCACTTGGCTGAGTCAGAAATAGAAAGTAGCAGCTAAAAGTACTGCATAATCAGAATTGCGAGCTCTTGCTTAAGGAATCATGGAGGGTTTGTGGTTAGCAAGAGTTGCAAAAGAAGTTCATTTGAAGACAGATGCTCCATTGAAGTTATTTTGTGACAACAAGGCTGCCATAAACATGGCCTTGAACCCTATCCAACACAGCAGAACAAAACATGTGGAAGTGGACAGACATTTCATTCTTGAGAAAGTAGAAGATGGGATTATGTGCCTCACCTACATACCCACAAGGCTAAAAACTGCAGATATTCTTACCAAGGGACTACCAGAAGAAATATTTGAGCGATTTGTAGGCAAGTTGGACATGATAAACATCTATGATCCAACTTGAGGGGGAGTGTGAAAATATTCTGATATCATTAGGATATTATAGATATTATTGTTATTAGAATCAGATCAATCAAATCAGATTTGATTATTGTAATTATTAGAATCAGATTTGATTTGATTCTCAAGCATTGTGTATATATTTGACTCATACCAAAGGAATAAATCAGTCGGACTATTCAAATTCAACATATATAGAGATAATTTTGACTCATCTCCTCAGCAACATATAATTTTAAAAATTCAATATATCTCTAATCCCCAGGCGCCAATTTCTTTACCAATTTGTCCCTGTGTTATCTGTGATCAAACTATTGAACAGTTTATTCCCAACATCCAGACCACTTAAACCATGATTTTCTTTTTAACTCATCTCCACCAAAGTCATAGCAAAAAAGGGATTTCACACAAGTGGCAAGTGAAAGCCTGTAAACCATCAACAAGTGAGGAAATTCTTTCTGATACACTATTACAGTGTCGTAGTAACACCTTTTAGCCTCTAGCTTTACTGCCATCTCAAATGAAAATAAAGCAGCCAAGGTCTTCTTGAGCAATTAAGTAAACCACTACCGCCACCTCTTTGATACAAAGACTGAGCAAGGCTTAATAAATCTATTAATAAAATCCACCTACTCATATGTAGTCTCTGACTTTTATTCCATTAAAAAGATTAGCCTCCTTATATGCAAGTAACAGTTGGTGCTTTGGAAGCAATTCAAAAAATAAGCTCATTCTGCCGTTACAAAGCCTTGTAAATGAAAGTAAGGACTCTTAGAACTAAAGAAAAATGCCATTACATCCTAGGATTATTTCCGCATATGTGGTAGGAAAGATAGTGTTATATTTGCAGAAAATCATATAGGACATATTAGTGAGCCTAACTAACATACCAATTCGCAACCAACGCGCAGCCCAACTTCGAGATGGATCCATGACTGAAATTATCCTGAGAAAGGTACAAAGAAAGGACAAGGACAATTGCAAATGATAAGAGCCTTAGGCTAAACGAATGCCCGGCAAACGAAATGTCACACAAGTTCTAGTCCAACATCCATACCCATTGAAATTAGGAGTTGTGCAATCAACAACACGCTCATGGTCTTCCTCCATCTTAAAGAATGGGCAATTCTCGCAGCCTGATTCCCTAAACTGTTACGCATAGAAGCAGATACGAAGTTGGGAAAAAAGAAGAGTCTAGCGGAAAATAAACATAAAAAACCTTAAAACATTCTATGAAAAGAAAGAGATAAAAACAACAACGATAGTGCATGTACAAAGGAGCATGAATTAGCTGTGACCTGGTCGTAGGTTTTGACAAGGCGGCAACGCAGACATGCCCTCAGCTCATGGCCAAAGCTACTGGGAATTTGCGCCGCCGCACTTCCCATTTGGATTTCTTTCTCTAATCTAAATAAAAATGTCAAATTCCAATTGTGAGAATAACAAAGGCTCAGTTACCCAGTATTCTGAGACTATACACACACACACACACACACATATATACTCAGGAACAAACAAACGGCGGAAATTGTGGATCAAAAGTTAAGCCTTTTACGATACATTCCCACTAAAGAACATAAGGATGAAAAGTTATCATAAAAAAAACTCCAAAATTCACTATGAATCAATAAAATGAAGCACTTTGAGGGCAACGAGAGAGGAAGCGGGAGGAAAGAGTGAAAAGGCCAACCTGTTTTGTCGATGGGCTAAGGTGGTGGCTATTTATGCTGTATACGGTAGCCGGTGGCGGTGAAAATTGAGTGAGAGAATCTGAAGTATATATGAGAATCCACGGTGGCGGAGGCGAAATCTAGTTTCTCTCGAATCTTATTCAGTTTCTCAGGTTCTCCCCGATAATCGCCGCTCAGGGACGCGTGAAGAAATTAAATCTGGAAAAACCATTTAGGTACGGCTTTTTAGAAATTTTTAATTTGATCCATGTTTTTTTTTCCTCTTAAATAAATCATTTTTTTTATAAAAAGACAGGTTTATTAATATATAAAATAAAAAGATACATAAAAAAAAGCCTACCAACTAACCCATCAAAATGAGATCTAATGAGACCTAAATATAAGTATAGAATATGAAAATAAACAACCACCAAGAAAAATAAATGGTAAAAAAGTCAAACAAAAACAATTAAAATATAAAAATTCATCCAGAAGGCTTAAAAGATGGACAACATTTTAAAGACTAGCTAAAGTTTGAGTTTTATTTTTAACCAACTATAACACCAATAAACTTGATATCTCTAGAAGTCCTAAAAACCATGAGTAGATATTACTGGACAGCAATGATAATGTAAAGGACATAAAAGAATACCGTAACAGACCACCAACTCATATAAGAGACCCACTATATTAGTAGCTCTTGAGCTTTCGATAAGGGTACTTGTATGACAGTAAGAAGAGGAAGTGACCAGAGCGTGTTGATAACCTGGAGGGAGTGATGATGCAGAGAAAAGCTAACCAAACTGGCTTGCGCATCCAAACTTAAATCGTATAAACTGATAAGTAAACATAAACACACCAAAATACCATCATATGTGGATTGACAAAAAGATGAGATTATTTAAAACGTGTTTAATTCTTAGAGATTATCATCTTGTTGTAGTTTCAGTCGTGATATTTAGGGAGACATTTTAACTCCTGAGTACTTAAGTTTACGCCTAAAATTAATAGATAGTTCATCCTACCCTATATTGATATCGTCTAAAAAGAAGGAAGATTTCGCTCTACCTAAAAGTGCCAACCTCTTTCTTAAAATTTGTGTACTAACCAAATAAAAAATAAACACACCAAAATAAAGGAAAGACAGAAACATAATAAAAAAACACAACCAAAGCAACTAAGGAACCAAACAAAAGAAGAAAAGGTTTAGGCGAGACTTACTCCCAAACCAACATCCTGAAATCATATATCCTAAATAAGATGGAAAATAGTAAAAACAAACTGAAGGCACAGGTGAAAGATGAAAGAAGCAGCCATAGGGAGAGGAAAAAAGGATGAAAGGAAGGCTGTGGAGACTAAGATGAAAGAAGAAAGAAGATACGAAAACGGTCAGGCAGTGGAGAGAATGGAAAAAAGAATTTGTTAAAGGCAGTGAAAGCTGTTAAGGCGACGGAAAAACGACGGAGAAGGACCAGAGAAAAAGACATAAGATTGAGGAGGAAGAAGAGAATTAGAGAAAGGGTGGAAGAAGAAACGGTGAAGAGGCAAGAAAGAGGAAAGGCGGAGCAAAACAAAGGGAGGGGAAAAAAGGCAGTGAGTTACAGACTGAGAAGAGACAAAAACCAGGCGTGGAACAGATCGGAACAACCCACTAAGAAATCGCAGACAAGCAAAGAGAGAGACTAAGCTCTCCTGGGACAAAAGAAGCCTCGAAAAAGGATGCCGAAAAGCACCAAACTGAGGGTGCCAGAAAGAGACACCAGAGCTCCCCCGGCATGGGAGGGTCTTAGATCATTTAATTTTTTTCTATTAATAACCTTAATCCATACCTTTTATTTTAAAAGAACAAAGTTAAAGATTTAATTAAAAAACACACACATATACGAAATTAAAATTTTGAAAAAGTATAAGTAGCTATAATATGGTCTCTTGTAGGTTCAGTTTATATGTTTTCTTTATACACCCGATGTCTATTTTACCTGGTGTAGATTATCTTCGTTTTCTTGTGACTCTTCAGTTTCTTGTTTATCATTTACCGCTTCTTTAATTTATGTCACTTAGCTTCTTCAAAAAGTTCATCTCTCTTATTCAGTTCCCAACATTTCTAGTTATTATGATAGAAGGCCAATTACTTTCTTTTATATTCTTTTCTGAAACCTTGCTTTCCTCAACCTTAAATATATACCCTTCCTCAGTAATTTCCATCTCACTTTCTCTATGTTTTCTTTTCTTTTCTTCTAACTGAACCCTTCAATGGCTTCTTCCTCACATACACCTCCTTCTCCGACGCACAAGATAAACAAAGACGATTATGATGACAAGCATCATGTCCCTCACCCTTCAGATCCTTCTCCTCCTCCCTTGGTTATCACTCTGCTCGAGCACCTTGAAGAACTCATCTTACGCTTCCATAGCTTGGAGGACTCAATAAAAGAACTGACTCTAAGACTTGAGAGATTGGAAGACCATTTTAAAGCCTTCCGTTTTGAAATTCGCCGCTATAGTGAGAATGACAGTTTCTACAATGCTATTGATCCCAACTCTAACTACCAAAACTACAACTCTGAGTGAAAGGCCTCACCTTTTTCTTGCCACTCCTTTGTTATCTTTTTGATGTAATGACAAACAGGAGGAGAATATATAGGTTGATAGATATTCTTTTAGCTTTTAAACTTTGGATGTAAATATCACCTTTTATTTTGATGCAAGGTTAGTAAAGTTTGAATGAATGAAGTTCAACTAGTTTCTTGTTCTGACATGTTGTTCCTTTTATTTTCTAAAACTAAAGGGAAAAAATAAAAAAAATAAAACTATAAGATTGAAACCGGACATGTCAAAGTCAGGTGTAGATTATCACTCTTTCTATACATTATGCAAATTTCATTTGGTGTAGATTTGATTATGAATACATTTTAATTAAGAAAATGACCTGTGACATTTTTGAAAATAAGTTGAAAACTTTCTAATCCTGATGTGAATTATGTCCGGTTTAGAATAAAGCTCTTTCTACATCGAATGTCTATTTCATCCGGTAGATTGGCTTTTAAAATACACTTTAATCGAAACCCCCTTCACGCGTCTCTCATCACTCTTTTACATTGGTTCATGTACGTGTTATCAGTCCTTCTATCACAGTGAGTTCTGTTTTGAACTCCTTTTCTTCAGAACTAAAAAATTATGCACTGGTAGCTTTTGTTGTTATTTGTGTTGATTAATTGCTATCATTTACTTGTTTGAATTAGTGAGCTCTTCCACTTGTGCGTGAATGAGTTTTTAGATTTTGCTAAACGAAAGTTGATGATGACAATGGAAGGTTTTATTGCCCTTGTGTGAGATGTTTGAAAGAAAGGAAACTAAGTCCCACAGATATGTACACTTATTTAATTTGTGAGGAGTTTTGCAAGAGTTATATAGTATAGGTATAGCATGGTGAAGATGTGAAAAGGTCGAGTGCATCTAAACAGGTGGAACAGACCTTTGATGATGATATGGATACTGATGATCGAGTAAAGGACATAATTCGTGATGTTAGATAATATACTTTTATGTGGTCACATGCATATGGTAATATGTGCAATGATGTAGAAAAAACTTTATACCCAGGGTGCAAAAAATACCACTTGTTGAATGCAGTGTTAAGATTGGTAAGTGTGAAAGCATGACATAGGTGGAGTGATATTAGTTTTTCAGAATTGCTTGAATTGTTGCAAGACATGTTTCCAGAATAAAACGTGCTATTGAAACGCTACTATGATATGAAGAAAATAATATGTCCGTTAGGCATGTAGTATAGAAAGATTCATGCATGCCCAAATGATTGTATATTGTACAGCAAAGAGTTTGAAGATGAGAAGTGTCCAATATGTAAGACACCAAGGTACAAATCAAACAACTCTCTTGCAAAGGTGTTATGGTATCTTCCAATTATACTAAGGTTGAAGCACATCTTTGTTAATGAAGATGATGCAAAAAAATTGTTATGGCATGTCACTGAAAGGATTTCTGATGGAAAGCTTCGTCATCCGGTTGATTCTTTATAATAGAAGAAGATTGATGACTTATTTTTCGAGTTTGACAATGAACGATAAAACCTAAAGCTTGGACTTAGTACAGATGTCATGAATACTTATCACTACTAGAAAATATGCTTTCTAAACTAGTTGAAAATGGGCTTCTACACCGGATCTTGGTCTGGTGTAGAAACAACCCCTATAAAAAGTCTGATATTCTACACAAGTTGTATACGAATAGTGTAAAAAATTATCTTTTTTAAACCGATTATTCCATACATTCAGTTTAAAAAGTAATGTAAAAATAAAAAAAATCCAGAATCGAAAACCTCTGTTCAAATCAGAAAAGCTTCTAAACCAGTTTCCCCATTAAAGCACCAAAATGATTTCCTTCTTTGTCACAAATTTGAAGGAGGAAGAGAGTGATGAAGAAGAATAGGTATCTGTAAAATGCAAGTAGAGAACAAAAAAGAGGAAGAAAGAAAACGCTAGAGAACCCATAAAAGAAAGGAACAAAAACTCAGATATATACACAGTAACATAGAAATGAAAAACCATAAACACCATCACCTAATTGAAGACATCACAAAAATATCGTCACAATTCCTTCGGGTTACCTGCTCAAAAGCAAACATAAATATATTTAAACAGAACCCAGAAATGAATGAAATGAAAACCCAAATATATACATAGAAATTAAAACCTAAAAATGTCGTCACCTAATTGAAGACATCACAGAAACGCCGTTACAATTCCTCCGACTTGCCTAGTCAAAAGTAAACAGAAATATATTTAAACTGTTATTTCAGATGAATAATACTTGTACTTTATTAATATTCAGAAGGGATATATATACACACAATAGAGAATCCTAGATACTAATAAAATAATATCATATCTTATCCTATATACTAATTATAGGATATTTAAATATCTTTTAATATCTCTACACTTCCCCTCAAGTTGGAGTATAGATGTCAATCATGCCTAACTTGTCATAAAGATATTCAACTCGAATCCTATTAAGAGCTTTAGTAAGGAGATGACCCAGTCGATCACTGGATCTGACATGTTCTGTATAGATAAAGTTTTCCTTGAACTTGTCTCAAATAAAATGACAGTCGATTTCAATCTGTTTCATGCGTTCATGGAATACCGAATTAGAAGTTATGTGTAAGGCCATTTTATTATCACACCAAAGATTTGCTAGTAACGAGATTTTAATGCCAACCTCCTTCAATAACTGATATATATAAACTATCTCACATACTGATTGTGTCATGACTCTGTATTATGCTTCTGCACTCAATCTTAACACCACATTTTGTTTTTTCTTCTCCAGGATACCAAATTTCCTCCTACAAAAACATAGAATCCTGTAGTAGACCATCTTGTGGCTTTTGATCCACCATGATATGCATCACAAAAATACTCAATATCTATGTGACCATGATTCTTGTATAATATCCCACGACTTGGAGATCCCTTCAAGTAATGTAACACATGTTTTAAGGCTTCCCACTGTCGGACAGTTGGCGAGACTATAAATTGTCTAAGGACACTCACTGGATAAAGTGATATCAAGTCGGGTCATCGTAAGATAATTCAATTTGCCAATCAATCTCCTATACCTCTTTGGGTTCTCAAACAACTTGCTTTTAACAACTTTAATGGGATTTTCATACGGTATACTACCATCAACATCAAGTAGAGGATTATAAACTATAGGAAAGCTAGTTGGGGCAGCTCCTAGTTTTCCAGTTTCCTTTAGCAGATCAAGAACATATTTTCTCTAAATTAATAAGATACCCTTCCTACTCCTCATGACTTCAATCCCCAGGAAGTACTTTAATGAATCCAGATCCTTCATCTGAAAGTGGGAATTAAGGAATGACTTGAGTGATGAGATTCTCGAGGTATCACTTCCCGTAATCACAATATCATCGACATACACAACTAGTAGAATCATGCCAGCACTTATTCTCTGATAGAACATAGAATGATCACACTTACTCTAGCATAGGCCAAAGTCCTTCACAACAGTACAAAATTTGTCAAACCATGCCCGAGGACTTTGCTTTAACCTATATAAAGATCTCTTAAGATGATACACTTTACCATGATCCCCCTGAGCAACAAAACCTGGTGGTTGCTCCATGTATACTTTTTCAAGAAGATTACCATTTAAGAAGGCATTTTTTATATCTAGTTAAGAGAGATCCCAACCATAAGTAGCAGCCAGAGAAATGAAGAGACGAATAGAGGAGAGATTGGCCACGGGGGAGAAATTCTCAGAGTAGTCAACACCATACTTCTGAGTATAGCCTTTAGCAACAAGACGTGCCTTAAGGCGTTTAAGTGTGCCATCACCTTAGTTTTAGGGGTCAACACCCATTACACCCAATGGATTTCTTTCCTGTAGGTAAATCTACTAAGGTCTATATGCCAGCACGATCAAAGGCCGCCATCTCCTCTTCCATAGCAGAATGCCAACCCGTGAGGGACAAGGCCTCAAGAAGGGATTGAGGTACTAAAATAGTGTCTAAAGAGGTAATGAAAGCATGAGAAGTAGTGGAGAGGTGATTATAGGAAACAAAAGAAGCAATAGGATAGGCACAAGTACGTTTACCTTTTCAAAGGCCAATGGGAAAATCAAGGGAGGGATCAAGATTTGGAATAGGAAGTGTCTCAGAGTCAAGAACTGGGTCTGGGTCTGGCTCAGGGTGAGTGATGCTCGCTGCAGGATCTGATGAAAAAGGAAACAATGACAGAGCTGAATCTAACGCAATAGCAGGACTGATTTCCTTTAAACGTCTGGTATAAACCTGAGATAAAAGTGGTAGACTAGTTGCCGCTATGGGAGCTGGGGCCGGTGATGATGAGGTAATAATAGAATATACTAGAAGAGGGTCCTCCTCCTCAGGTGGAGAAGGAGGAGCGAAAGTGTTAGAGGCAAAATATGCAACAGATTCCTGAAAAGTAACATCTGCAGAAACTAGATAATGATTAAGAGTAGGAGAGAAACACCGATAACCCTTCTGAACTCGAGAGTAGCCAAGAAAGACACACTTGAGGGACTTAGGATCTAATTTAGAGACAGTAGGATGCATATCTCTAACAAAACACACACAGCCAAAACTCTTAAGATCAATGGGAAACAAAGACTTGGAAGGAAAGAAAGTAGTGTAGGGAATATAACCATCAAGAATAGATGAGGGCATGCGATTAATGAGAAAACAAGCAGTGGGGACCGCATTTTCCTAAAAGGGTTTTGGAACCTGCATTTGAAATAAAAGTGCATGGGCTACTTTTAATAAGTAGCAATTTTTTGTTTCGGTAACACTATTTTGAGTCGGTGTATCCACACAAGAAGATTGATGTAGAATTTTATTTTGAAGCATGAAAGAGCGAAATGATTCAGAAAAATATTCTTTAGCATTATCACTGCGCAGGGTATGGATAGGAGTATGGAATTGATTTTTAATTTCGGCAATAAAGGCACAAAAGTGAGAGAACAACTCAAAATGACTTTTCATTAAATATAACCAAGTAGTGCGGGAATAACATCAACAAATGTAACGAAGTACTTGAAACCAGCTTTGGACTCAACTAGATATGGACCCCAAACATCGGAATGCACTAACTCAAAAGGAGATCAAAATTGTTTATTGACTCGAGATACTAAAGGAAGACGATGATGTTTAACAAGTTGACATGACTCATAATCTAATGATGATAAATGCTGAAACTGAGGATAAACCTTTTTTAAAGACGAAAAGATAAATGACCCAAACAACATTATGCTTCAAAAGGAGTGACACCATCGACACAAGCCACCGCACGAGACCACTGATCATCAAGGAAGTAATGACCGCTAAATTCGTAACCTCTACCAATAATCTTCTTCGTCAAGAGATCCTGAATCAAGCAGTGATGAGGACAAAATGAAACACAACAATTAAAATCCCGGGTAAGCTTGCTCAGACAAAGAAGATTAAATACAAGGTCAGGTACATGCAACATCAAAGGTAATTGAATGGAAGGAGTAATACTTACTATGCCAGAACCAATGACACGGGAACAGGAACCATTAACAATGGTAATACTTGATGGATTAGCATATGAGTCATAAGTAGAGAAGAGATAATAGTTACCTATCATGTGGTTAGTAGCACCAGAATCTATGATCTATTTAGAAGTAGAAGAGACTAAACATGTCTCATTATTACTTTTTGCAATAAGACTACTAACATTCAGAGTGGCATGCTTTTGCAACTTGCTGTATTTAAGAAACTGGGCATACTTCGAGCCAGATATTATGAATGTGTTATCATAATTATCATCCATAAAATACCATAGGAGAAGATTTAGCAAGCCAATCGCTATATCCAGATCAAAAAAGCTTAACCAGATGTCATACTAGGGAAAAATAATCAACAAGTATCCAAACTAAGAATAATATACTAGAGAGAGCAATAGCCACACCAGGGGCTTTGTCACAGAAAATACCAAACACAAAGCCATTACACGAGACATTACGTGATATGATATATAGCCAATTAGTATTAGAAGCACTTAATCAAAGTAAATACACAGCCAAAGGCCACTCTAGGGACCAATCAGCAAGAAAATATTAACCAAGGTGTCAAAGATGTCTCACGGGGACAGAGGGGATCGTGAATCGAATAAAATAGAGATGACTCAACCTGTAAACGTTGAACTATAGTGCAAAACTGGAGAAGATGAATGTCGTCATAGAAGGGCATTACACGCGCTGCCACGGGCCAGAGCATGAAACTGACGTCAGAAACTCGTGGTTGCGCGTGGGAATCACGTGTTGCTCGGATGATGACAAAGCTTTAAGGGAGCCACCGATTGTAACCTTGCTCTGGTACCATGTTATTTCATATGAATAATACTTATATTTTATTTATATTTAAAAGGGATATATATACACACAATAAAGAATCCTAGATACTAATAAAATAATATCATATCTTATCATATATACTAATTATAGGATATTTAAATATCTTTTAATATATCTTATAATATATCTACGTAAACAAAACCCAAAAAGAAAGAAATAAAAAAATAGACACTCACCATCATAGATCTAGATCTTCTTCTTTGGTAAACTTTAAAGGCGAGAACTACAGACTTCAACAATAAAGAACGAAGAGCACAGGTATGGGTCATCGCATATTTAGGTCTTCTTCTTCGGTGAGCTTTAGACGGTGTGGTACGAAGGTGGAGCTTCCTGTCACTAAGTGTTCTACATTGTTTGGTTTTCTCCATGGATAACGATGTGATTTGTGAAGATAGGGAAGTGCAAAAAATGCCACCGCTTATTTCTTTTACATTGGTCATATGTATATCAGGTGTAATATTTTACCCTTATTTACAAAAATGACATCGCTTATTTCTTTTACACCGGTCATGTGTATATCAGGTGTAAATATTTTACCCGTATTTACAAATATGTCATCGCTCATTTCTTTTACACCAGTCATATGTACCTCAAGTGTAAATATTTTACCCTTATTTACAAAAATATCATCGCTCATGTCTTTTACACTGGTCATGTGTACATCAGTTATAAATATTTCCCTTATTTATAAAAATGCCACGGTCATTTTTTTTAAATCGTTTCCACAAGAACTAGTTTAAAAATGAGGATTTAAAAAGTCTTTTTTATAGTAGTGTATGGTATCCTTAGAAGCATACATATTTCATGGCCCGTTCTCTTGGTGATTTACAATATATTCCCCATGTTGTATATGAAACGCAAGTATGTGTTGGGAATTGGAAGACACGCAGCGGAAATTAACTTCAAAATTTTTCCATTCCCTGCCAGGATCTACCAAATATGTTTAAGTCAAGGAGAAAGAAGTGTTACCTTTGGTATTCGAGCTGTAGTCGTGACCTAAGTATCCACTAGTCGTGACTCTTCGCCTCTGGAGTTTTCAGTCTCGACCTGTCGCCTCTGGAGTTTTATGTCGTGACCTCCTCATCTTCTAGTCGCGACCTGTCGTCTCTGGAGTTTTCTGTCACGACCTCCTCAGCTTTTAGTCACGACCGGTCGTCTCTTTTCAGATTTCTGACATTCAGGACGCCTGTATGGTCGCGACCTGAGTGTCTACACGTCATGACTTGTCGTCATACCTGGTTCTCTCTTCTCAATCGCAAGAAGTCGACAACTCAGATCGACTTCCTCTACCAGTATCCACACGAACAGCATTCCAACCATGAACGACGTGCTAGTGCCTTTTGTCCCTTTAGGGCTTTCTCAAGAATCCATCCTCACCGTCTCTATTTTGACAGTTTCTTATCTACAAACTTTTTGCACTCTCCTTGCCCCTTTTGTCTCCTATAGAACCCTAGCCCCTAATATCAAATATATAGGATGCTATCGGTCTTCTAATTGGGCTGGGTTTCAGAATTAATCTTATATTAATTATGAAATTAATACAATATCATATATTACATAATTTGATAAGAAACTAATTAAATAAAAATAGTTTATATTAAATATGTCCCACGGATTTAATTTACCTATTCATTTAATTTAAAATAAAGATAAGACAGAGTTATATTTGATTTATTCTCATAAATCAAATTTGAGATATCTTATCAATTTAAATTTTAAATTCAAATAGATCATATCAATTTAAATTTCAAATTCAAAAGTGATAGAGATTTAATTTATCCTCATAAATTAAATCTTGGATATATCTCTTACATTATATATAATATATATACAAATTTATATTTATAAAATATATATATAACCACCATAGATTATTCATTGAATCTGGACATGTCTTAGATTTAATGAATCTGGATATCACAGCTCGTGTTGGGCTATTTTATGTGCGACCCTGTAGGCCCACATGAAGTTGGTAGTGGGCCAGTTACTATACTGACCCACAAGTCGTAAGCGGTCTCTAGCAAGACATTACGACTACCCAAATCATATGAGGATCGATGAACGATGTTACCTTTCATACAACCATATCACGTCCCTTTTGTCACACGATATTTTGGTCATGGATGAGGCATGGAGAACGTCATTCTCTTGTTCCTGACCGTTACTTTCTCGATCCCTGAGTAGTCTGACTATAGAAATAGAACTACCTTTCCATTACAGTATGGCCATACATTTCTCAGACTCACTCATCGAGGGGCCCAGTAATATCTCTCTACGAATGCGAGGGATAAATTTCATCTTGACCATTCACATTCCTCCGCATGAAAAACCACCAAGCCCGAACATAGTCTTTATGATCACTCGGTCAAAAGTCACCAAGCCCGAACATAGTCTTTATGATCACTCGGTCAAAAGTGACTTTTGACTAGGTCAAAGCTGAGCGTTTGTCATGTAGGAATCCATGATGATCTCAGGTCAAAGGGCATAGTGACATGGTTTGTATATGAGAGAAGCTTATGACTTAACCCATGCAGCTCTCTCACAGCAGTTCGGTCCAACACCTTGTACTCTTACATGTGCCTATGACTTTGATTTATATCTCTATATATCTTCAAAGTCATACTGGTCTTATTTCATCTCTGCTCCCGCATAGATGACCGACCAGGGATATTTAGGATAAGATCATGAGTTATCCAAGGATGGTCATCACAGTAAACATGCAAATAATATGATAATATAATTAAGAAATTCATAAATCAACAATGTTCATAATGCAATGATTGGCCCCAAGGGCACAATCTCCAATAGTATGTAATGTTGTTTGTGTTGATCTTAGGACCTAAACAACTGAGAAATGACAGACATTTACCTAAGACCCTTAATAGTAGATTTGAAGAAGCTATGGGAAGGTGTGGATGTTTTTTATGCGAATAAAAAAGATATTTTTAATATGCGGGCCGTGATTTTTTAAACAATTAATGACTTTCTTGTATATAGAAACTTATTGAGGTATAGTGTTAAGAGCCACAAAGCATGTCTGCTTTGTGAGGAAGGGACTTGCTACTATCAACTCCGTCATGGAAAAAATAGTCTACCTAGGTTATAGGAGATTTCTTAGACAAGGCCACCCATACCGTCGATTGAAGAAAAAAAATTTGGCGGCCAAGAATTTAAAAATGCTCCAAAGCCATTGACTGGAGAGAAAGTTTATGAAAAGGTGAAAGACATTAATGTTACTTTTGGTAAGACTACCAAGAGAAGTAAGAAAAATATATAGAAAAAAAGATCTATCTTCTCTGAGCTTCCGTATTGGCATAATCTTCATGTAAGGCACTGTATTGACGTCATACATGTGGAGAAAAATATGTGTGATAGGATTGTTAGAACACTTTTCTACATATAAGGTAGTTCCAAGGACGATTTGAAGGCAATATTAGATTTGTAAGAAATGGGAATATGAGAGGATTTACATCCAAAGCCAAATGGTGAGGGGAGTTAAAGAGATTAATAGCTATGCACTTCTCTAGTTCAAAAGACAACAATCTTAAATTAGCAAACATCCCTTATTATGGCTCTATTAAAAAGATTTGGGAGGTGGACTACTTCAGTGTTTTGGTCGATCGGTTGATTTAAATAGTACAAATTTTGGTGATGATTCTTTCATTATGGCAGACCAAGCAAAGCAAGTGTTCTATATCACTAATCTGACAAATAAAAGATGGTCCTTGGCTCTCTAAGGAAAAAATGTTATTGACGATAATGATTCGATTTGTGAGACCCCTTTTTTCAGTAGGTTTACCAAAATTGAATAAAGATGAAGTGGATTCTAATTGATTTGTATATGAGTATTTTATCTTTTTGATGTAATAACAAAATGGAGGAGAATATATATAGGTTGAATGAATGTAAGTTTCTTGTTCTAATTGGTGTTCCTTTTAAGTTTCTCTGACGCTAACTTTAACTCGTTGCTTTAAGTTTTATCATCATAAAGTGTTGGACATATATGTTGTAGCTTCAGGGGATATGGTAATGAAACAGCGTGTGGGGAACAAAATAAAACTATAATATTTAAATCGAACGTGTCAACTTTGGTGTAGATTATCATCCTTTATGAATTAAATTTTATTACAAAAACTGACTGGTGGCATTTTTATAAATAACTTAAAATTTTCTACACTGATTATAAATAAAGCCCAATTTAGAACTATCATATCTACAACTGATGTTCATGTCATCCGATGTAGATTGTCTTTCGAAATACATTAAATTCAAAAAATGGCTGGTTGTATTTTTGAAAATAAGTCGAAAACTTTCTAAATCGGTTGTTCTGTAGGTTCGGTTTAGAACTATCATTTCTACACTGGATATCCATTTTATCCGGTGTAGATTGACTTCTGAAAATACATTTTCGAAGCCCCTTTCGGGCATCTCTAGTCTCTCATTTTCCATTGTTTCTTTTACTTCTCTCTCACATCAAAATCCCCAATTCCCTTCTCTGATCTCTTGTGTGTGGTGCTTTTCATCAGTCTTCCTTCTCACTTCTCTCATTACTCCGCTTGTCATGCTCTATCATGTTTGTGGGGCTTCATCGTGCTCATTCATTCTTCTCTGTTCTTGTGTTTGTTATGCTTTGTTGTGCTCGATTGTGCCAGTGCTCGTGCTTCATCGTGCTTGTGTTCTTTGTTCTCATTTTTGTACATGTTCTCAGCACTTTTGTTCTCGTGTACGTACTTCATCATGTACGTATACTTGTTCATTTAATATAGGTTTTCTTGTTTTCCTGTGATAAATGTGTGCACTTCTTTTTTATTCCATAGATAAATACTAAAGGAAAAAGTGTTGGGTATTCTAATGGGGTGAAGGAAAAAGGGTTAAGTGTATTTATTATGCTTAATTTTGTTATTGCCTACATAGGAATATGGGGATAGTGTTAATCATAATGAGACTGGCGATGCTCTAAGCCACTCTACGCAAATAAGGAGTAGAAGTGTAACGCGATTAAAAGAGATTGTGAAAGATAGGAAGGAAGGGAAAAGGCTACCAATTGAGATTAACAGACATTGGAACCCCAATTGGTGAATAGATAACTAAGTACGTAAGTTATGTCAGCCTCTTATCACGTAATAAGCCTAATATCACCATAGAGACTTGGGTTGCTGTTGATGATCGTGTGAAGAATTAAATTTGGGATACTATTTGAGTATAGAAACTAACTATTTTATATTGCATGGAGAGCAATACCAAAAAAATAGAACTGTTTGTTGCTAACTTTACTTTAAATGGCAATTATTGCAGCTTACTTATGATGCTCCCAACAATGAAGTCTTGAAGAATAAGACGTTATCTTATTGCGCTGAGCATTGGAGGCATTTAAGACACAACTAGCTTATTATTATGCGCATAGCCAGGACAAAGATGGTCAGCCTTATCCTTCTCCATACAACAAGTATCAATTTATTGACGAAGCTAGTTGGGAAGAATTTGTTAGGCTTCGGACTATGTCAGCAACTGTGGTGAGTTGATCCATCTTATAGTTCATTCCCATTATAGATTATCATATGTATTGATTTTAACTACTTTAATTCTTGTAGGAAAAAGGGCAAAAGCGATTAAATACGCTCTCAAGAATGATTGCCCCCACAATGTCTCAAGGGGTTACACGAAAGCTAAAAGAAACTTGATAGCGACCAAGAGTAAGAGGTTAGAAGAAAACATTGAGTCAGATCCTTCTATTCTTCTTTCTCCCCATCTCCTGTACGTCATGAAGATAAATGGTTATACGCTCACCAAACAAGGAGCGAATCATATACAAGCGATCACTCTCACATGATTGCAAAAAAATTGTAAGAACTACTTCTATTATTATGTTTTAGTAGACTAATTATATTATTACTTATGTTTGTTCTTTATATGTTATAGACCAATCTTAAACAACAAGAGGCCCAGGGATACTTCAAGTCAAAGGATAGGAATGATATCTTGATGTTGCTACAGGTAAACAAGAGCATGAGAGCCGTGTTAGGGGAGTTAGAGGAAGTGCGGGTATAAGAAATTACTTTGGAGCATCTCCACAACATTTCCCACATATGGTGCCGAGGGCAGAGTTGGAATAGTTGTTGGCCACTGTGAAGGAAAAAGCTAGGGCGGAGGTAGAAGCTTCACTTGATGCATGATTACAAGTGGGGCTGACAAAGCTCAAGGAAGAAATATATTGTCCATGATGACATTAAGGAAATAGGAGCCAAGTGCCCCCAAACATACTCACATGTAGCCTGTTATAGCACTAAAGGGAGTTATTACATTGCCGGGCCGGTGTCAAAGGATCATGCAGATTTGGATACTTAACTTTGTAATCTATTTCTTAGATGGTTAGTGGCACATGATTCTATCCACATCTTAGGGGAAATTGTCCACCATATCCAAATTCAAGACGATCAATTAAGGGTGACAGTTGAAGACATGGTAATTGAAGATGCTCCTGTCCTAATTCCCACTGATGAGGTGAAGACAGTGAGTCAGGTGAAGGGAACTTTCATATTGTGGCCAAAACATCTTGTTTTGAATCATGTTGCATCATCCCCGAGCCAACTTCCAACTCCTCCCTATCAGCCAAATTCACCTCCCACTTTGAGTGCGATGCAACTTGTGATCCTATTGACATTTGATAAAACGTTCCATCTAGATTCGTTGCCTATGGATTCGGTTATGGGCGACGTGGGGGCACTGGCCTTTCTTGACTATACGGATGTGGCCTCTCTCATCACTCTTAAGGATCAACTGACTATCGTGTGCATCCAAATATTTTTATTTAAGTCTAATTTAAATATAAATATATACATAATAAAAAATTTCAACTCTTATAACTTACGTTTTGTTTACATGAATTGTAGGTACATGCAAGATGAGTTGGTTTCCAATGGTAAACAAGCTAAGTTTGGATTCCTATGCCTAATTCAGATTTATGCAAAAGAAACCTCTCAAGCTTTGAGACTTCAATACATTTCTAGGAGGCTTAGTGAAACTGATATTGATTGTTTCTTCACCCCATATATGCATGAGTAAGAATAATAATATTACATTTTATTTCATACTACTTTTATATTTGCTTAACGATAATACTCATTCTTTTTTAATTTCTATAGCAACCATTGGCAATTGGTCATCCTATGTAAGTACAGTTATAAAGTTGTCTTTTTATGCTCCCTCAATTATAAGACATCAGGTGATGTCAAGAAGATTATGAACTCGTGAGTTTTCTTATACAGAACAATAGTCTTTGTAATAAATAGGTTACTAACTTTATAACTTTGGTCATAGGGATATAAGGACGTTCGTAATTGTAAAGGGCAACGAGGTGAAGTACCATGATTGGATCACACCGAAGGTAATAAAAGCATTAAGTGTTAGACTCCACGTTTGGATGATGACAAATAATTTTGATCATGATAATATTATAGAATCGAAGGCAACCCAGAGAAAGCAACTTGTACCGCTTATACATAATTAGACACATGGTCAATATTATCGTGTCAAATAGGACTGACCTGACTGAGGAGGTAAAATTGTGTTTTTTAATTATTTCATATTTTTTTCAATTTAATATATATTAGTAATGCCTTAGTTTCTTTGAGTTTAATTTTATATTTCAAATGTTTGATCAACCTGACCCATTTCTTGAACAAGATATTGAGGACCTATACGATCGTTGGGATGAGTTTGTTGTTCAAAACATTTCTTCTCAATAGTATTTACCTTCCAATACATTTTTTTTAATTTTCTGTTCAAATTGTTGCACTTTTTGTATTGAATTTTATGAAATTAATAATGAGCAATTGAATTCTATCTCTGCCATCTTGAACTCTGTCTCTGTTGCTGTCTCTTTTATTCGTATATTTGGGTTGTTTATTTATTAAGCTTCAGGGGATGAGGTAATAATACGATAAACGGGTCGTATTACAAAATTAACATTTAAACCGGACAACAAAAGTCTAGTGTAGAAACAATATTTAAACCTAAGACGTAATACTATAACATCTACACTGGTTTTATGCAGGTGAGGTGTAGAAAATGGATTCATCTACACTAGTCGTGCTCACAACCAATGTAGAAAATGCATTCATCTACACTGGATGACCTCACAACCAGTGTAGATATTAGCATATTCTATACTAGATTTCTTCTAAACTGGTGTACCACCCTATTTAAAAGGTTGTACACTTTCTACACAGGTTGTATCTATACCGGATCGTGGTCTGGTGTAGAATATCATTTTCAACCGATTTAGAAAGTTTATTTTGTAGTAGTGTAAGGAAGATGATTAGGGTACTTTAGAAAAAATATGCTATAATAATTAACTTAATAACTTCCTTAACCTAATTAAATTAGTTAAATAAGTCTTATATTTATAACTAAGGGAGTATCAATTTACTGTATAAAAAAAGTAGTATTAATTTATGGAATATTAATATTTTTAACTTGATTATATCCAATAATTTTATATATAAGCTTGATTAATTTTTTTATAAAAAAATGCTATGATTTGGATAGATTAAGAAAATTGGGTTAAAGTCCTATTTTAACCAGTAAGTTTACATCCTGAGCTATGCTGGCCTGAAAGTTTTTTTTGGATTCAATGTTGTCCTAAAAGTTTTCAAATTGTAGCAATTTTGTCCTAACCATGATCCAGGTTAAGTTTGACCATTAGTTGACCAAATTTGATGAGTTAGCAGTCAAAGTGTCATCCACATTTTTGTTTTGGTTTAAGATGCAAATTAGCCTAAGAGGTTTTCAATAGGAGCACTGATATCTGGAAGTCTCCAAATCACAATAATTTTGTCCTGTCTGTTATCCAGGTTAAGTTTGACTATTAGTTGACCAAATTTGATAATCTGATAGGTCCATGTGTTATCCACTTCATTTAGTCTAAGCTAGATTTATAAATAAAGAAAAAAAATTAAACAAGTGCATCTCGTCCTTAGGATTTGAGAAATTAAAGAGGTGAAAAAAAATTCAAAGAAGTGGAAGCATGGGAGTTAACACCAAACTTTTAAAAGGATTTTGGAAAATGTTTTTAAAAAAAGGAGTGTGGTCTACGAAAATAGAAAAGGGTCCTGGATTCGATTATGCATGGAGAAGGTGCTAGTCTCCTATAGCATCCGTTCATGAGAACGGTTACCCTAAATTGATTGTTCAAAATTAAAGGCCATTAATTGTATATTAATTATCCAAAAAAGGAATAAAAATATATATAAGAAAAAATACTTACAAGAGAAAAAAGAACTTATTTATATAGTTGGACCTGACTTAGGATGAAAACCTAAGGTCTAAGTATCCTTTAAAATGATCAAAACCCATGTAGTTTTGAAGGTAAAAGGGAGTGTTAGTTGGTTAGTGTCTTATAGAAAAGATCATTTAATTTATTCATGAAAAATATTTTTTATTTGTATTTTTTATTTATAAAAATAACTCTTTTACTTTTATTGAGAAAAGATTTTTGGAAGGATTTTGGATTAAACTTCCTACAGAGATTCTCATAATCTTACACAGAAGAATAATCATTTTTACCTGTGGAGGTTATAAAAACCTCACCCGGTATAAAATTATTTGGAAATCAATTTTATTTATTATGTTTAAAAAAAAGAACTTTTCCATTTTCATTTATATTAAAAATTAGGATCAAAATTATCTTCAGATGAAACATGAAGAACCCATATTGGTATTCCTGCGGAGACTCCAATAATCTCACATGCTTACCCATGAACATAAATGCCTATGAAGTTTCAAAAACCTTACACGTCACAGATTATAAAAGAAGGGGATGTCATGTTTGAAGAGATGAAGAGAGGAAGAAAAACACCCAAAACATATTCGTGTCTGCAATTTATTAGTGACAAATGAAGGAAGTACCCGTGATCATATTCGTAATGCAATAGCCTATCGATAAATGAATCATAGGACAAACAAAATAAAAATCCAAAGCAAGACTTGTTCTAAAGCTTGATATACATATGCCTCTTATTGACATGTTCATTGGCATGAAAAGCATCTACACACATATGGTGAAAGGAACAATAGGTGCCTCAAATATGTTTTCGATTCCCCTAAATTTATAAGAAAACCTCTCATTTAGAATCATGATAGATGAAGAAGTAGGGTATCTCTCTACCTTTCTCTCTTGCCTCTCCTCCCTCTAAACAAATCCCCTTATATAGGCAACACTAGTGTTTGCCTCATTAACGTACACATTTTTCAAATTTTCGTTTTTTTTTTTGTATTTTTTCCTTAATGAGATTTCCTAAATTGAAACCAATCAATATAAATGAGAGATGTTTATTTTTTTTAGTTTTTTATTTTTCCTCCCATAATGACTCCATACCACAATTTCTTAACCTAGAGGCCAGTCAACATTTATGGAGATTTCTTCTTTAAATTTTGAATTTTGTATTGTCATTTATTGCAAAGAAGATTTTATCACACTTTAATTGCAAGTCCAACCATCATCAATGGTGAATTTTCAAAGGAGATTTTCCAAAATTGTAAGAGGGAATCAAAAAGTATTTATATGTATTTTTTTTATTTTGTGGGGCTCGGACAAAATAGGGTATTTACAAAGAGAAAATCAAAGAGGCACCCACTTATCTTATAGTTGATGGGGTATGGCGGTGGAGGATTTCCAATGTCCTTGATATATGGGCAATCTACTATAATGTGTCATGCATTCGAAAATTGAATCTTCTTCGTCATTAGTCTCTGGCGAACGTGAGCACCTCCTCCATCTGCAGCTTTGTTTTCATTGTTGTTCACGCTACAAGTTTAGCATATTTGGTCAACTTACGATTAAATTTAACATGGATAATGATACAACCATATTGTTATGGTTTGGAAACTTCCGAAGTAATATTGCTCCTAAGTAAAAACTTCCAAGGTAAATTTACACCTTAATAAAAATGATGTGGATGATACATGAACCTACTAACTAAGCATATTCAGTCAACTAATGGTCAAACTTCACCTAAATAATGGTTGGGGCTATAATTGCTACGATTTGGAAACGGGCAACATTGAACCCAATAAAACTTTTAGGGCAAAAAAGGACCTTAATTCAAAGAAATTAGTTATGTTAATTACTTGTAACAAAAATAGTTTAGTTTTCTAAAATATCATCTTTCATCATGATGACTACATTCAAATGAAAATCCCTTAATATGGGCAATCAATAGGGATACTTTAAGCAAAAATTATAAATTTGGGAGACAAAATATATTGAGATATTATATTTAAGACTAAATTGAACCCCAACTAACTCTTATATTAAAGACTGAAATGAATAGATAAATTTATTTGAACAACATTTAAATAAATTTGTTGTTATAATTATTTTCATTTTGTAGTTTTAAGTTCTTATAAGTTATTATTTATTAATAAGAATAAATTCTTAACAGTATACGATTTGATTTCACAAATTTACATATATTTTAATTTCATTTTCCTTATTTAAATTTTAAATATTAATTATAAGATGATAAATTCAACAAAACTTTCAAAACCCTTCTTCTTTACAATAATAAGTTCCTCTAATTTTATGATATACTATCATTGATCTTAGCCTTCATTCAGAGTATATACAATTAAGATTTCTCATATACCTTTTGAACACGAACCCATGTTTAAGAAGGAAAGACATAGCTATATAGGTAATAACTAACCAAACAAAATCTAGATTCATTCCCAAGTCATCAATATCATAGAGTTTACAAGTCTTAATTCTTCTAAGGTTACATTATTTTCATAATCCAACTCTTTAAGATCTCTTGGAATTAATAGTGTAACCAAAATTGATTCATCATCTCATCTAACTACTAGAAAAAATACTTTTAACGGCGGTTAAAAGTAACTTTTCACAACGACTTTATGAGCGACGTGAATTTTACTGCCATTATAAATCTACCTTTTAAATGCGGTTTTGTAACCGCCGTTAAAGGTAACCTTTCACGGTAGGTTTTTCACAAAACCACCATGAAAGGTGAAGCCATTAACGATGATTATATTACAAACTGTCATCAATAGCTTTCTTTACACGGCGGTTATACCTAAAATCGCCATGGAAAGCTTCAAATTTTTTTGGCATTTTAAGCTTTCCATAGTTGTTTTCCATTTAAACGCCATTTATTTTTTTAATTTTTTTTATTTTCTTTAATTTTTTATTTTATACCATATTGCATTTAGTATAATTAAAACAAACTATTTAATTCCAGGCAGCAAAGTATGAAGTCAGCAAAGCCAAAATCCAAATGGTCATAAAATAATGTAAATTAATAAACTTACAATGAACCTCAGTATTTATACATCATATATACAAAAAGGAAATGGTTGAATGATGAATCATAAATAAGTTAAAAAATATTGATTAAATATTTACTAAAAATGTACTTCATCATATTCACAAAATAATAAATAAAGGTAAAAACTAAAAATAATAATCATACAATTAATTTAGTAATTAAATAAATATTCCATAATATGGCATGGACCCAATTTTAGCCTTTTATCTTTTGAACTAGCAAAATGGATTACTTCGGCCACAATCATCACTCATTGTTCTGCATAGTACTTTTATCATCTTGGGCTTTTGTGTAAAAAGATTAACCATTTATGTCATATCCTTCCCAACACACAACCTCAAAATTAAGCCCTGCAGTTAGCTTTTGTATTGCGTGAGAAGCATTGTTATCCTTTAACACATCTTACTTCAACCATTCTGCAAAGACTTGTTGTGCTCACGAGCTAGTTCCATAGCGCTATTTCTTAGGTTCATATTCCTGAGCATATTCTTGTGAGCATCCAAGTAAAGCAGAACTTCATCTTTATTGTTTAAAATATAAAGATGTGCTTGCATCACTTTGGCACCTCGAGTTCCCTTACATTTTGTCCTCTAATGATACTGAGATTAGGAAATCTAACTGCCTTTACCCCAGTAAGATGAGTTACAAAACTCAACTTTCTCCTCAGCTACATATCTCTCAACAATTGATGCCTCAAGTCAAGAAGGATTTTTAGAATACCCTTTAAGGATTTTCATGTATCTCTCAAACGGGATACATCCATCTCAAACACACAGGGTCATCAAGTCTAATCTCACTTACTAGGTGAGATACAAATGTACCATGATATCAAAAAATACTCGAGGAAAGTGCATCTCCAACTGGAAGAGGATAACATAACCTTCGTTTTTCAATTCATCTACCTCAGTATGATCAATCACTTTGCTACAAACGGCATTGAAGAATATACAAAGTCTAGTAATAGTGCTAATTATATCATCTTTCATAATACCTCGAATAACCACTAATAGTAATTATTGCATCAACATGTGGCAATCGTGGGACTTCATACCCGTTATCTTCAAATCTTGCATTGAAACAATCTTCCTAAAATTCGATGAATACCCTTGTAGAACCTTAATACCATGCAAACACTCAAATATGACTATTTTTTCACATTTGGATAATATGTGTGTCGCTAGGTACAAATAAACTCTCTTACTATACTCTCTTTATTATGGATGCAGATGTGCTCTTATTCCCATTTCAGCTAAGTCTCGTTTAGCATTGACCTCGTACTTACTCTTTCTACTGATATGCAAAAGCATGCTAATAAGGCTTTCATACACATTTTTCTCCATATGCATGACATCTAGATTGTATCTCATTTCAAGACTTCGCCAATATGAAAGATTAAATAAGATTGATCTCTTTTTCCATATATTCCTTTCAATTGCCTTCTTCTTATAATTTTTAGCCAATGTAACATAAACCCCTACAAACGTTGGTACACTTCTTGTCTAATTAAAGGTACTGGAGCCATTTCATATTCCTGGAAGTCATTAAATGCCTTCTTCAACCTACGGTAAGGGTGGTATCAGTTAAGAAACCTTATATGAGAAAAGTAGATAGTCTTCCTTACATGTTTGAGTTATATGTAGTTAGTTCCTTCTTCACATATAGGGCATGTTTTATACCCCTTAACACTATAGCCTGACAAATTTTCATACTCTGGGAAGTCATTTATCATGGCGAAAATCATGCCGCGATGTTTAAATATCTCTTATTTGTATGTATAAAAAACATTAACAACACCTTCCTTTCATAGTTTCTTCAAATCATTAATCAAAGGTGACAAGTATACATCGATATAGTTTCCCGGCTATTTTGGCCTTGAGATCATCAAAGACAACATGATGTACTTTTGTTTCATACATAATGAGGGAGGCAATTTGTAAATTACAAGGAGAACTAGCCAAACACTATATTTGTTATTAAGATTACCATACACACTGATTCCGTTTGTATATAACCCAAGCCAAAGTTTCTAGGCTCACAACCAAATTCAAGAAAATTATAAGCTATTGTCTTCCATTGAAGAGAATTAGCTGGGTGACAAAGTTGTCATCATTTATTTTTCTATCGAAATGCATCTCAAGTTCTTTACATCTGTGGTGTTAGCAAACAAACGCTTAAATCGTGGTATTATTGGAAGATACCACAACACCTTTGAAAGAGAGTCTTTGGTAATATCATCACAATAATCGTCATCTTTTTTCACTTATTTAGCCCTTCATACTCATTTATGTACAATATGTAGTCGTTAGGGCACACATATATCTTCTTATAAGATAAACCCATCGAACAAAACATTTTCTTCTCCTCATACATTGATTTTGGAAGTGCATTTCCTATAAGAAGTGCACCACTCAACAACTCGAGCAATTCTTTCAAATTATAATTGGTCAAATTCATCAATTGCGACACAAATTTTAACTTTGTGTACTCATCTTTACTCCCTAGGTACAATGACGTCTCGGCATCACTTTACAAACTTTCACATATAGGAGATAACTATGGAAAAGACTCGGCTATAATATCATGAAACATATCCAGAATTCTATCCCCAAGGTTATCTTTCACAACTTCCTTATTTCCACACAAAGGAATCCTCCTAATCTCACTATGCCAAATCAAATTTGTATATATTAAATTTATCCAATCACATATAAGATGCTCTCTTATAGATAATTGGTTACAGTTTAAATAGTTTACACAGGGATAGAAGAACAACCTATCACTTTTTTTTCAAATCATTCCTCTAAACAAATTCAAGAAACCTTTCTAACACCACTTCATATTCCTTAATAGTTCTTCTAGCTTTCATCCAACTATGATTCCCTTAAATATAAACAATCCCAAATGGTAACCAAATAGGGTAGAAAGGAAATAAATAGGAACTAATGTATTGAACAAATAGGAAAAAATGCATTGAATAAGCCAATTAACAACAAAAAAAGTCCAATAACAATGTATTATTTTTCAAAATTCACACAAACACGCCCATAAACAAATAGGAACCAATGTAACAATTCAAACATGACAACAATAAAATCTTTAGTTGAGGAAGATAGCTCACATGATCTATTGCATTTTATAAACAACAAGCAACTGAAAAATTCGCAAAAACACACCTACAAATTTGAACAATTTGCAAAAACTCAAACATAAATAAATAGGAACCAATGTAACAAACTAAAACTATAAAAATTAAGTCTTTAATACAAGAATGATAGTCCATATGATGTATTACAGTTTATAAAAAATGAACAACTGAAAAAGTAACAAAATGAGCAAATAATGAAGTTAAACGGTGACTTACGGCTCTAACGACATAGAACGACGATAGAGACATTGGAGAACAACATTAATGACAGAGATAGACACCAAAAATAAGAGAAAATGCAGAGAAATGACCTTTGTGCAAATTTGTCGTGATGGGGTAGAGGAATGAGAGTATAAACGGTTGTGAAAAGTTAAAATTGAAACTATATCAAGTCAAAGTTTTAAAATTTTTAGGGACTTTTAATGATGATTTTATAAAAAATAGCCATTAAAAGTGTAGCAAAAACTTATCACAACGATTTTATTAATAAAATTGCATTATAAGTAAGTCCAACTGAGTTTTTTAAGTTCGGTTGGACAGCTTATCATGGCTGTTTTTTACAAAACCGTCGTGATAAGTCTTTTTCATGGCGGTTTTTAACATAACCACCATGATAAGCATTTTAAAATGAAATTTATTTATGAAAATCTCACTGTCTTTTTTTTACGGCGTTTTTGCTTGTAACCGCTATAAATATTATTTTTTCTAGTAGTGTCTTCCCTTATTAGCTAAGGGGAGCAAAATGACCATAAAAGTTGAATTGGATCAATCTGCAAAACGTTGCGTTAAACATGGTATCTATATCAAGAAGTCGTACATCAACTCTGCATAGAAGTTTCTTATCACCTTTGGGTTCCTTAGGCGGCGAAGGGAACCTTGATGGAAACACATTTTCTTGTTTCATGCCTTCCATGGAGGACAATGCCAAAGCTCTTAACACTTACACATCTTCATAACACTGAATATCTTTGATTTTAGGGGGTCTACAACATCTTCATCTTGGAGATTTGTGAGAGAAAGTAATATGATAGAAGAAAGTGAATTTTGATAGAAGATAATAAATAGAAAATAAATATGTAGAGAGTGACAAAGACAAAGAAGAAACTGAGAAAAACAAAATCAATTATGAAGATGATGAAAAACAATCTCTACATAATAAGGGGATATGTGAATCAGAACTGCGATTATGGGTGTGAATTGACCTCGTAGTTACTCCAAGGCATCTTCTATTGCTATTTCAGCAACTCTTTGTTGATCCCCCTTCCAAGTTTGTGCTATCTCCAGAGAAGACGAGTACAAGATTGACGGGCACAGTTGCATGTGATGTCACATCCTTATTTTTATACATCTTAGGGACCATTCAGTAGTACTTAAACCACTTTCAGGGTCATTGAAGTCTAAACACTTAATCTGGAATTTTATTCATATCGAGTACTGCTCATTGTGGCAAATTCCAGATGAGTGACCTGACTTTGAAAATTCATAACTAATTCTAGAAAAATCGAAATGAAGTGGTTCAAATTGCTACATGAAGATAACTCAAATATATTTCAGGGAAAAATAATTTGTTGACCAATCCTTGACAAATTTAACATGGGTCAATGTTTCAATCTTACTGTTCATCCAATGACTTTCTCCTGAATCCAGCATTCTGGTCCCAACTTTAACAATTTATATCTTTTCGTGTATACATCCAAATTAGACATTCTATATATCAAATTAAATCTTAGTATGTCTACTTTTTACCCTAACAATTTCGTACATTAATTCAATCATTTACTACTTTTAATGATTTATCAAACATGAATGGGTCTTCACGAGTTACTGTTCACTGAGCCTATTTTCAGCATTTAGTCTTTACATACCCAAGCATATAACCAACACATATCAGTCATACAGGCCAGATAACAATTAATATCAAATAATCAACTGTTATATCTCAGTGCATGATTAACTCCCTCATATTTTATTACATCCTTCTCTGTCTAAAATCCGGCAGCATAACTGCTACAATTCTTCTTTAGAAAGTAACCGATGTTGTACCGATTCGGTAATTCCCTTATGAGAACTACCATTCTACGTAGTACCCAGGAAAGACTGGATGAACCTGCTGGGTCCACTCACTTCCAGCCTCCTTAGACAGCACTACGTACACAGTACGTATCAGTTCCTTTCTTTGTTCCGTCTTCGTTGCCGGAATTTCGGCAGCCTACCGGCGTCTCTTAAGATTTCCAAATTTTATTTTGACAGAACCTCCCCTGTAATGTTATGTTTGGGAATGAGATTCAAAAGAATCCCAGTAACAATAATCATAAAAAAATATGTAATGCAGAGTGACGGTGCTTGCTTGTGACTGTGTACAGATAAGTATGCTGCATGCTTCCATATTCAATAACATATGATCATAGCATTGGAATAGAGCTTCAAGCATAACATATAGGACAACAATCAACCAAACAAAACAACACATCACAAAGACATTACATAAGAGCTAGGATTAGTTGTTACCTCAAAAGCAGAGCTTCAGAACCTCTCTACTACTTCCAACTCCACCAGAACTTCCTTACTTCTTTCTTTCTCTCACTTTCTTTCTCAAGAACTTCTTTCTTCCTCTCTTTCTTGCTTGCACCGAAATGAAGGAGTAAGGGGGGTATTTATAGTGTTGAGCAACGGCAATCTTGTAATTAGGAAGACTTATGATCCTGTGGTCCTGGTTTTTCCTGGAATTTCCTATTTTCTTTACTTCTCTTTTACTGCATCACCCTGGACACCTCATGGGACACCTCATAGGACACCTCACCACCCATATGCTTCATGTGACGAAATTTGGAGGTTCTGGAAGCTTTCCGGTCCAATCCGGTACCGGCCCGGTCCATCGCCTCGAAAAACGTGCCATTTTCTGAATCTGATGTTTTTGAAGATCCTTTTTATGTCTACTGACCTCACATTTAGTATCTAGACCCATTATATCATTAACTTTTTAATACTGGGTCCAGACTCAGTTACAGATCCCCTGCGAAATGACCAAAATGCCCTTGGTGCCCTATCTTGTCCTATTTTAACCCTAAGGGCAAAATCGTCATTTCACACCTTTTTGGACTCGGTCAAAGCTTATACTGGCTCTAGTCAACCTTATTTAGACATGTCTTGACCTCTGGGTTTGTCCAAAATGACCAGAATACCCTTTATTCATCTGCTGCCCTTTTTGTACAACATAGGGGCATTTTCGTAATTTCGCACTTTTCCGGGGTTCTGCTGGATACTGGCCCACCTATCAGTCCAAGAGTCTTATTGGACCTCTAATGGCGCCATTTTTGGGCTTCCTGGATCCATTACCTGTATGGCACGTATTACGAGAAATCTTCCTTTAGCACAGTTCATTGAATATTTTAACTATTATTTACCGATTATACACATTTTCCGGACACCGGCTCTTTTTCCCAGATACAGTGTCCTACTGTGTTCAGGCATCCTTGGGGGTTATAACGGTCATCTGACCGAAGTCATTCGATCGCATTTAGCCCCTTTAAAAATACCGATAAATCTCCAACCCAGATCCCCGGAGGCCTCACACTCCCGTCTGGATTTTCTAATTTGCAGATAACTTTTCCTACAGACCTCCTATCGGTATTCTGTCAGTTTCCTGACATCCGTCCCATAAGGGTGCATCATCCTGTGTTTTCCCACTTATATCTGAAATCTAGGGTATCCGGTATAAATTTTTATAACTTTCGGACGATCAGTCCATTTCTGGCTATCTGGAGTCTTCAAAAATTCCGGTATTAGGCTTGGTTACCCGGCGTCACCTGCCCTACCTTCTGGTAGAATCTGGGACTGAAATGCTGTCGGGCGGTGCAAACCACTTCTGGCCTATTTTCTTTAATTATACTTTAGCCCCAGGGAACTTTTCCTTCTTTATAATTAAGTCCCTTAATTTGGCTAAAATTACACTTTAAGACCCCACATTTTTGTCTACCTTTCATTCCTAACTTTAAACTTTCCATAATTGCATTTAGGTCCCTTAATTTCCTTTCTTTTGCAATTTAATCATTTTCTTTACATAAAGGTCCACATGTCTTTCCTGAAACAGAGCTCATATATTTCGTTTAATCTGTACATAGGAACCAGTACAGAAAATTAAGGATATTACATGTGACAAGGATGATCTTCTTCTTTTCGTGTCTATGCTTGCGATTGCACTCCCCTATGGTGATTTCGCCTTTGGGTCCAAAAAGATTATGTCTTTCAAACCCAAAACTTTCTGCAGAGTCGATTAGAAATTTAAAATGTAGCTTCTCAATGAGTTCACGACTTTGTTCTAGGATTTATACAAAAATAACTATCCCCAAATCCATGATAAATTAACAGCATCATTACTTTGATCGAATATAGAAAACTGGGTCTTCATAGAATCCTTACGTGAAGGTGAGTAGCTTCCTAAGGATTAAAACCAAGGTTCAGCTTCCACGGCATCTAAAAAATTCTAGGGCTGAGAGAAATTGTAGAATCTAGGAGCTCCGAACTCATAATCCTGTGGGAAAAAGGAAATCTCTAATAACTTTCTATGATTACCAAGACGAGATATAATAACACTGGATATAGATAAATGTTAGGAAATGGGCCAGTCCACCCATGGTGGATTAGCCCAAGTCCATGAGAGGCAGAAAGGGAGGGAACCGTTTCTAGTTTTTCAAATGAGGGAAATGGAAGTTACAGAAGGTAACTTCCCGCATGCATGCTCTCCGGATAAGAAGGCTCCAAAGGGGGGAGTTGAATTCATTCCGCAGAGAGAGCAGTTGTCTTTCAGTTCATGCGTGTGTGTGCATTTCTCTCCTCCTCTCTGTTTCAGCGCTTCCCGGTGCTCTATTTTTCTTCCTCTTCCGATGTCATTTGCTGTGAAACGTACCAGAGTCCATTCAAGGTGCTCCGGTTACGTGTGGCTATCTCGGTGAACAGGAAAATATCCAAGGTATGCCCGAAACCTTTAGTGGCATCAGAGCATGCTTCCGCAAGTTTCTGTCAATTTTTGTTTTTCTGGTAGCTTGCTGTTCTTGCATATATTTCAATATAAACATGTTTGTTTTATGCCAAGATACATATAGCATGCGTTTAAACCATAGACAGAAGCATTTTTGCAGTGAACCGAAACAGAGATGTTTCTTTTTTAAATTAGGTCATTAGAAAACAGTGTTTTTAGGCTATGATATTAGTACCATTGCGTAGAGCTCGAAAAAACGAAGAAAATGACACCAAGAAAGTCGAAATCGGGCGTCGGACGGAGAAGTTACGGCCAAAAGACAAATCGGGTCCGACGGACCGACCCGTTTTACAGTCGGGTCTATCCCTGACCCGGCTGGAGGTCAAGGACGATCAAAACGGCGTCGTTTTGATCCTCCCCTACACGACGTCGTTTTGCGTCTGGCAGAAAACAAAAAAAAAAGAATATTTTCTGTTTCTGCTGACTGGGCTGAGTTCAGCCCAGTCCATCCGTGCAAAAAAAAATAATTTTTTTGGGCCACAGTGAGTAGGCCCATTTTAAAAAAAAAGTTTTTTTTTGGAGGCTGTAGGGGATTCGAAAAAAAAATTATTATTTTATTTTAAAAAAATTGGAGGAAATTCTGGTGGCTGACACGTGGCAGTGGCCACGTGGTAGCACCAGACTGGCGCGTGTAGTATACGCGCCAGACGCTGAGAGTGAGCTTCGTTCAGTTTTTTTATTTTTTCTGAATTAATTCTTCTTGGGGCGCGTGAGGGCGCGTCGAAGCTCCGATTAAGGTGCAGTTTGTTCCTAAAAATCCCTAAAATCAAGATCTTCATTTTGATATATAATTTGCCTAATTTGGGGGGCAATTTTAGACCTATTTATGGATATTCAGTGTATTTTCTAGTTTTTTTTGTGTTTAAAAATTCCAAAAAATTATAATAATTAATATTTTTTATTATTTAGGTGAAAATGGCTTCATCTAGCACTGAATCTCTGGGACTAAGCTTAAATGATGACATCTCATTTTTAGATGATGTCAATAACCCAGAGGAGGACCTTCAAGAGGGTCCCGAGGGGGAACCTGAAGAGGATCCAGAACAAGATCTTGACGACCTTTCTGAAGAAGAACCAGAGGAGTTGATGGAGGAAGTTCCACAAGAGGAACCACATGTAACGTGTATTTCCGGATCGAGGTCAGAAACTTTATTCCCCATCGAACCCCTTCATTTGTAGCCTTTCATGGATTCTTCTGACTCCAAGTCGGTGCCTACTCTTCATGACGAATCTCCAGTTGAGGATGGAGAGGAAGTGGATCAACCTCTTACCCCTGCTTTGGCTATGCGTATAGATGAAAAAGATGCAGCCAAACTAACAAATATAAAAGGCGTTAATGGCGTTTGAGACACACAGAACAGCACAAGCTATGTGGATTGCCTTAAAGGATAAGTTTGGTGGAGTTTCTACGACCAAGCTTAGAAGGTTGACGATTAAATTCGATACATATAAGCTAAAATCGAATAATCCTATGAGGCAACATCTGCGAGAGATGTCCACAATGATCCGTGAATTGAAGGAGGCTGGACATAATTTATCTGACGAGCAGCAAGTGCAAGCTGTAATCAGGTCGCTCCCTGCCAGTTGGGAGCACATGAAAGTTAATCTGACCCACAATGAGAACATCATCACTTTCAATGATGTAGCTAAGCATTTGGAGCTAGAGGATGAACGTCTGGAAGCTTATAAGGCCATTGGACAAGCCTATCTGACCGAAGGTGCTGGTCCTTCCCAATCTAAGCCTGAATTTAAAAAGGGCAAGAAATTTCAGAAAAATGGGAAGAAAGGCGGTCCTCCGCCTAAGAAAGGCAAGCAACAATACAAGAAGAAGGGAAAGAAAGGAGGCAAGAAAAAGCTAGACCTAAAGAAGGTCAAATGCTTTGCATGCCATAATATGGGATATTTCGCACGTGACTGTTCTAAACAGACCGAGAACAGAAAGGTAAAAGTGAATTATGTGAATTCACATGTCTCATTTGTTTCTAGTACTATTTTTCTAACAGAACCTGTTTCCTTTTCTTGGATTATTGACTCAGGCTCCACAGACCACGTAAGTCGAGATCGAGGATCCTTCGTGGAATACCTTCGATTGCCATTTCAAAGCAAGTGGCTTTTCGTTAGCAATAATGCAAGGATCGAGGTTCGAGGCATTAGCACCTGTAAACTTGTTTTGCGTGGTGGAAAGACCTTGATGCTGCATGATGTGCTTCATGCTCTTGACATCCGACAGAATTTAGTTTCTGTAATTTGCTTAATGAACTTTGGGTTTAATGTAAACTTTCATGGTAAAGTTGTAGACATTTATAGCAACTCAATATTTTATGGTTTAGCTTTCCAATTTCAAAAGTTCTTTATTTTGGATCTTGCTGGTGATTTTAATATTCACGATTGCTTTGCTATTACTTCGAATAATCCTGATATGAATATCTGGCATGCTAGACTAGGACATATTAATCAAAATAGAATGATTAAACTAGCAAAAGAAGGCTTGTTGGGGGTAATCCCTAACATGGATATGTCATTATGCGAAAGTTGTTTAGCAGGTAAGGCTACCAAAAAACCATTCGGTAAGGGAACACGAGCTGAAAATCCATTGCAATTAATTCATTCCGATATTTGCGGTCCAATGAGTGTGAGGGCAAGACACGGAGCTTGGTATTTTATTACCTTTATTGATGATTTTTCATGATATGGTCATGTCTATTTGATTTCACACAAGTCCGAGGCACTAGAGTGCTTTAGACGATACATTAATGAAGTAGAGAATCAAATGGACAATAGAATCAAGGCATTACGCACTGATCGAGGTCGTGAATACCTTTCCGATCAATTCAAACAGCTCTGTGAAGAAAAAGGGATTATTAGGAAACTAACTATCCCTGGCACACCTCAACAGAATGGGGTTGCCGAAAGAAGAAATAAAACTCTTCTAGACATGGTTAGGTCAATGATGGCTCAGGCAAATCTTCCAATTTCACATTGGGGTGATGCTTTATTGACAGCAACCTTCATACTTAACCGTGTACCCTCCAAGTCAGTCGCTTCCACACCCTACGAGTTATGGACTAAACGCCAGCCAGATCTAAGCATCTTTAGACCATGGGGTTCGGCGGCCTATATCCATGACAGTTCTCATAGGCATGGGAAACTGGGTCCTAGAGGAAAGAAATGTATCTTCATAAGGTACTCTGAACCCTCAAAAGGATATGTATTCATAAGTGAAATTGAAGATGGAACAGTGACTGAAACAGATTCAAGAGATGCTGTATTCATTGAAACAGAATTTTCCAGTCGGGGAGATGTTGACAGCACTGTATCTCTTTATGAGACTCAGGAACAGGACAGTGCTGAACAAATTGACAGACTAGGATCTTCCAGGTATGTCAATCTGAGTGGGAGCCAAGAATAGTCAACACAAAGACTGAGGCAAATAAGAAAAGATAAGCAAGTTGCTGTTGCTCCTACCAGAAAGAGTAACAGGGAAAGTGTTCCAAAGAGACGCTTCCAAATAGAAGGCGAAGCACTCTTAGTTACTCCAGAAGGGGATGATGAACCCCACACTGTTCATGAGGCCTTGGCAGGTCCTGCTAAGGAGGAATGGAAGAAAGCAATGAAAGAAGAAATGGACTCAATGATGAAAAACCAAGTCTGGGAATTGGTTGATCTGCCAAAAGGGCGTAAAGCCATTGGGAACAAGTGGGTTCTCAAAATCAAAAGAAAGGTGGATGGATCAATTGACAAATTTAAAGCTCGATTGGTTGCAAAGGGATATACACAACAGGAAGGTATAGATTATGAGGATACTTTTTCACCTGTTGTGCGCTTCAACTCTATAAGACTTATTCTGGCAATAGTAAACAGTTTAAACCTGGAGTTGCATCAGATGGATTTAAAAACCGCATTCCTGAATGGTGATCCGGATGAAGAAATCTATATGGAACAACCAATAGGTTTCATTGAAAAAGGGTTTGAACACAAGAAGTGTAAACTCAAAAGATCCATTTATGGATTAAAACAGTCATCCAGACAGTGGTAATTGAGGTTTCACAAGGCAATAACCTCATATAACTTCCAAATGATAGAGGAAGACCACTGCGTCTATGTTAAGCGGTTTGAGGGTAATTTTGTAATATTATCCTTATACATAGACGATATACTATTAGCCGGAAATAGTCTCGACTCGGTGATAGCTATTAAAGAATGTCTTTCATCAAACTTTGAGATGAAAGACATGGGTGAAGCAGAATACATACTTGGAGTCAAGATTCAAAGGAATCGCTCCAAGAGAATCCTCACTCTTTCACAAGAGAGTTATATCAAGAAAATACTTGAGCGATTCAATATGACTGAATGCAATCACATGGATATCCCTGTAGCCACTGGAGTGGCCTTGAGTTCAGACATGAGTCCCAAAACTGATATAGACAGAAAGCAAATGGAAAGAGTTCCAAATGCCAGTGCAGTTGGTAGCCTGATGTACGCAATGCTGTGCACAAGACCAGATATTTGTTATGCAGTGGGGCTGGTTAGCAGATTCCAGTCTAACCCTGGTGAGAAACACTGGAAAGCAGTGAAGAGGATCTTAAGATACTTAAAGGGCACATCTGAGTATACGTTGTGTTATCAAGGAAGCGATCTGTGCCTAGTCGGTTATTTCGATGCTGATGTAGTCGGTGATGAAGAAGAACGAAGATCTACTTCAGGATACACCTTCTTGCTTAACAACGGAGCCATATGTTGGAGTAGCCAGAAGCAGACGTGCATTGCTTTACACTCTATGGAAGCTGAGTTTGTGGCATGCACTGCAGCAGCGCAAGAGGCTGTTTGGCTGAAGAGATTTATCGAGCACCTAGGATTTGGGAACGAGAGTACCAATCCGGTGTTGATACACTGTGACAATACTGCAGCCATAGCCTATACCAATATCACAGCAAGACCAAACACATTGATATCAAGTATAACTTTGTGAGAGATTATATGGCACAGAAAATTGTAACTGTACAATACATTTCAACTAAGTGTATGGTTGCAGATCCCCTGACTAAGCCAAGAGCAAAAAAATATTTGAGAAACATGTAACAGCCATTGGCATGCGAAAAATGTAAAGTAACAGACTGTATGTAATACTTTTATTTTTTATTAATGATATCATGTCATTTATTATTACTTATATGTCTGAGTGAAAGTATACAATGTCTAGTATGTCGTACAGGTTGAAAAGGGTAGCTCTCTCACACGAGCAACCGCCTTTGATGCTAGAGAAGCGTTCAAAGATGAGACATGTATTCACCAGTAAAACAGCAAGAGTGCTGATATGGTAGAGAAGAAACACAATGAATGTCGCCTTGGCTTAAATAGTGCAGTAAGTCAAGATGAAATCCATGAGTATAGATATGGATCGAACAATGGATACCCACATCCATGAAACCTGTAGCCAGATAACAAATTCTTCAAAATTGACGTCATATTATGTGAATAGAGTTGAAGAGTTTGGGTTTAGATATTATGAGTGTCTGGACTTAAGTCTGTACGGTGTGATTGATAGAATTAAAACGACGTACACTCTTATGGGATAAAAGAAACACCGTAACATGTGATTCATACCACATGTGCTAAAGAACCGCAAATGGAAAGCAAGTGAATCAATTCCTGCTTCATTGTTGTGTGAGTTCCAGAAAGGTATCATCCTTTCACTAATGTCCTTTGACTTTGACAGTGTTATGGAGGTATGTTTCAGCGATTGCTACTTTAGTATATGTCCTATGGTCAAAATTATATATGAACCAAAGGTATTATGCTAGGAAAGCGGTTGATTCATATCAAAATGATACATGGGCGAAAGAAAGATTGCCAGAATATATACATCCATGCTAGTGTCTGTGACCGGTCCCTTGTGATATTATTTTGTTAATTTCATAAGTGTGGATACTATGCAGAAGTGGAGGCTATCTGAGTTTTATACTGACTCAAGAGGGATTAGATTAGCCATAAGAAAGTGTATATGGGCAAATCTAGGACATTCAAGGCACTATAACTTATTCTGATTGAGCTGCACTAATGGGTTGCTTTGTGCTGGTCTCTGTAAAAGGGATTTCTAGTACAAACGCCCGGAAGGAGACGTCATGCCTACGCGGTCACGGCAAAGCACCTAGTATGAAATAAGGAAGAAAATGAAATTGGACATAAGACATCTAATCCACCAAGTGTGAGTGGGAGATGTTAGGAAATGGGCCAGTCCACCCATGGTGGATTAGCCCAAGTCCATGAGAGGCAGAAAGAGAGGGAACCGTTTCTGGTTTTTCAAATGAGGGAAATGGAAGTTACTGAAGGTAACTTCCCGCATGCATGCTCTCCGGATAAGAAGGCTCCAAAGGGGGGAGTTGAATTCATTCCGCAGAGAGAGCAGTTGTCTTTCAGTTCATGCGTGTGTGTGCATTTCTCTCCTCCTCTCTGTTTCAGCGCTTCCTGGTGCTCTGTTTTTCTTCCTCTTCCGGTGTCATTTGCTGTGAAACGTACCAGAGTCTATTCAAGGTGCTCCGGTTACGCGTGGCTATCTCGGTGAACAGGGAAATATCCAAGGTATGCCCGAAACCTTCAATAAATCATGGAAAAACCGAATTGAATGGAGGCGACAATTTCTTTCGGCGGTAACGCAAACGCAATGAAGGTTGAGTTCTAGAAATTTCTGTACTTTCCTTCCCTGAACTTTTTCGTTCAAATTGACAACCTAACACAATTCTAGAAATTACATACGAAGAGAATCATGAAGTATAAATAGATAAAATGATGGAAAGAAAAAATGAATGAGAAAACGGAGATACCATGTATAACATCCCGAATTTTGAATATCGGGTGAAATAAGTTGAGTTGGCCCAAAAATTGGAAACTGTAGTAAGTTTAAGGGAAAAAGCGTAAACAAGATTAATTATCGAGGAAAAGTATAATTATATAAAAATTCTTGAAAAATTAAGATAAATCCTGAAAAAATAGGAAAGATGTTCTTAACGTAATTTTGAGGCTTAGGGAAATTATTTAAGGTGAAAATGCCTCAAGAAGGATTTATTTGTCCAAAAGCTTATTTTCGGATGGAAGTTTAAAGAAATAAAAGATGGTTTTTTTACCGATGCCCTGTAAACAATAAACAAAATTACTCAAATGCTACAAGGTGGAAATTATTTCCTAAGATGCTATATCCGTACAAATAGAAGTTCATCTTGGGGTAAACAACTGCTAAAGTTCATCACCCGTTGCACAACTTCTTCATTTTTTAAGCACAAATTCCAAAGCTGTCATATCTAAAAAGTGAAATTGTTTGCCCATACACAACTTACTCTTTTTTTGTCCACAATATAAGTAATTTTTTACAACTTCATTAGAATTAAAGAAATGCTCTTCTGGTGAAGTGGTTTGTTAGACATATCCTGTCTTGAAAATGTATATCCTCGGAAGGAGGGAAGCTTTTTTCTTTTTTTAAAGGGTATTCTGTCTTTTTTAATTCTCACTGATATTATACCAAACAAACTTGGTGTGTCGCCATTACATTACCTTGTATTCTCACGGATTCTCTATGAACCAAACGGGCTCTAAATATCTGTGTTAAAATTTGTTTTTTTTTTTATGAAAAGGAAATAGGAAAATAATAGGATTTCTCAATTAAAAAATTATGCTTGTATTTGTTTGATGTGAAAATAATAGCAAAATAATAGGATTTCTCAAAATCAAAGAACGAAATAAAGTATATATAAAAACATAATAATTAAAAAATATTTATTTTTGGTGCCATTAGGAATTGTTTTTAAAATATTTGTTTCTTCAATTTTTTTAACTAAAATAAGAGAAAGTATTTTTTTTAACAAATCTTTTGGTATTCAAGTCATATAAGAGTCCAACTAATTAAAATATGAGGAATTACTATGAGGTCCTAAAGAAGGGACTTAAACATCAAATAATCCTAAGTAATATAAACTTGTTGTCAATTACTATACTAAAATATGTCCTTGTTAATTTTTTTGTTGTCATTGAGATTTTTAAATAATTAAATCTTTTATTTGGGACCTCATAGTAATTTCTTATTAATATTTAAACTAGGACTCAATGATTCCCAAAGATGTATTTTACCCTTACACATACTTGAACTTGATAGAATTAATTATTTTTAAAAAAATATTTAAATTTTGTGAAACAAATGTTCATTAAAAATTCCAAATAAAAAAATGTAATCATATTTAGAATAAACTCAAAAACTGTTTACAATATCAAGTTAAAACAATTCTTTCTGTGTATTTTTTTACGGGTGAACACAAAAGATTATTAATAAATATTTATGTCAACGAGAAGTATTTTATTAAAAAAAACATTCTGGTGATGAGTTAACAACGCGTCACTTGTGATTCAAGGAAATATTCTGAAAGTTTTTGAAATAAAAGGGAAGTATTTTATAGAGAAGTTAAAGTATTAAAATATCATGTACACACACACATGTGTGTGTGTATAATATTATAATCTGTGTTGATAAAAGATGTAAGCTATCGTGTATAGATACGATTAAGATTATGATTTGAGTGTATTTATACAAAAACAAAAGGCCTTCTCCTCTTTCCCTTTACTACCAACCGAAATTCCCTTTTTGCTATATATTTTCTCAATACTTTCTCCTTTTTTTCCTTACTACGGCCTTCAGTTTTCTCTGAGAATATAGTAAACTGTGAAGGTGATATTACTAACGTGTTTGAAGTTATAGGCGGATCAAACCAACAATCTTCAGCTATTTATTGGGAAACTTTCACATACACCACTAAATGTGAAATTAATATTTATAATTAACTGTATTTTGGGGAATTTTGAGTGTCATATTTATAATTTACAGTCATGGTTGTATATATATTGTTATACTTTGTAAATATTAGTTTCTTTTTGTCATTCCAATTAATGTTAAACTTTACTCTATTCTTTTAGGCTTCAAGATATTAAATGAATTCATTTCTTTTCGTTTACCGATTTAAACATTTTTTAATTCTAAAAATTTTAAAGCTTCATACGATCATAAATTAAAAAAATTACATTAATCTTGAATAGTTTCTAAGTTTCGGTTAATATTTTCATATTATTGATTTTAATTTATTTTAAAATTAAAATTATTGAGAAAATTGTTACTAAAAGAAACTAATATTTCAATATAAGTATCAAAATATATCAAAAGATCATTAGATTTCTTTTAAAAAAATTCACGCATTGCTTGTAGAATTCGGTTGATCAGTTTTTCAAAATTAAAGTTTCTTAAATTATATATGAGACCACTAATATTATTGGATATTCTTTATGAATTTGATATATTATTACTACTAGTCTATTACAAATGAAATGTGTCTATAATAAAACAATATGAAACTTGGTATAATACTAATGTTAAAGAAATGATATTAAATTATATTTCACAATAGTATTACTTAAATTATATTAAATTAAATTTATATTGAATCCAAAATTAAAAAGAAATGAATTAAATCATATATTTAAATTCAAAAATAAAAAATATAAAGAATTACATTCAAGCTTTAAATAAGTAGATTAATTCTTCTCACTCAATACAAGTAACATTAACAAAGTGGTTGGGACCTATGTGTAATTGATTTTTTATTTGAAATTTATATATAATTCTCCCTTTGAATATATTATAAGTTTATAACATAGAGTACCATTTGTTACTAATTTAGATGGTTACATGTCATAATTTAATAGCTCCGCTTGCAAAATTTAAAAATTATAATTGAAGAATGTTATTGTTAAGCTTTAACAACTGTCTAAATTTGAATTTGAAGCTTTAAGATTCAAAGGAGTTCGTCTAATATTTCTTTTGGAAATTGCAAGGAGATGCTTACAAGTTATAACAGATAAAGTGTATGGGTTATTTTATGGTTTAATAAATGATTATTGTTGTGTATGAGTGATGCTTGAATATGGAATTCTGTTGACAGGGGAGAGCTGTTCGAATTTTCAAATTAGGAACTGATATATAAAGTTTGCTGTTTTCATGTTCCTAAATGCTAATATGAAAGCTGAAAATTTTCAGAGGGACAACATGATGTTGGCCGAATGGTTAAGGAGCAAAATGATCTTGGAAGCTAATAATTATGTAGTAATAGGTATTAGCATAAAATGTGTAATATATATGATTAAATTGGCAGTTAGTTTCGTAACATCATAAATTTTGATAAAAAGGGCTTATAAGGTATTATTGAGGTTAAAAGTATTTTTTTTAAAATTAAAAAAGTCTCAAATATAAAATTTCAGGAAAAGAAAAAATAATCATTAAAAATATTTTGTGACTCAAACAAATTAAGAAAAAAATATGAAAAGAGTATTTTGGGCACTTAAAAAATGATAAGAGTTTATTTTCCTAAAAGAGACCTAAATAATTTAATAAATATTTTTCAAAAATTAAGAGCCTATTTTCTTAAAAATTCAAAAAATTAGTTAGAGGTTTGCGTTTAGTTTAAAAATTTTAGAAAAATTAATTTATAATTTAAAGAATCTAGTTAAGGCATAAAAATCTTATAAAGTGTCCTAGATTAATTTGTAGAAATTATTTGATAATTTTAGTACCAATAAAGAAGGGTAAAATAGTAAATTTATCATCTTAAATCTAAAAGTGTAACTGGGCCAAGACTAAACTTAATTTATAGAGTCCAAAACGTGCCGTCCATGTTTAAGAAGACAAGTTTCAGATTTTGAGATATTGTAATGAAGTTTATGGGATAAGCTTGTGTGTGGGACCCAAGACAATAAAATTAAACATTTCAACCTTCAGCTCCCTCATTCAGAATATATATATAGAGAGAGAGAGGGAGGAAGAAGAAGAAGAATAAGAAGAGGAATGTACTAAAAAAAAGAGAATATGAAGAGGATGAAAAGGGAGAAGAGCAAGGTGGATCTTACATGCAAATGGCATTCTAGGCTAAGTTAAGTGTTTAGAACAACCAACGGGGGTTGGTCGGAGTGGTAAACGGCTCGATATCGCTTAAGCGAGGTCTCGAGTTCGAGGCTTGGCGTACGCAAAAAATCTCCGTTGGGAGACCCACCCACCATAGCCAAGTGCGCGACGAGGGTCGGATCCGGATGTAGTCGGAGCAAAGCTCCGGTGAACTAGGTAGGCAACAAAAAAAAGTGTTTAGAACATCAATCCATCTTAGTTTTCTTCATTTATTGAGTGTTTTGGGAGTTGATGGTGGCTGAAATTTGGGGGTCCTAGAGAGAGAGTGAAGAAACAAAGAGTCAAGTTAAAGAAATCATGCCTATGTGATAGAACCAAGCTTGTAGGGGATGATTTTATCACATGCATACTGATTTTTGATAGTTGAGAAAATATTTGTGAATCTGAAAATTTTAGAGCAAGAGGCGCTGCTGTTATTTTTCCCCCCTATAGCTATGTAAGGGTGCTCAAATGATAGAATATGAATGGGTATTGGTAATATTTGTGGCGTGAGGAACTTTAGTCATGGTTCCTATATAAAACTTTTTACTACTCTACGAAGTTATATGTCTAAATGTTAAGATAGTTGAGTAATTTGGAAGCCATGGGTTTCGAACTTGAAGCTAGAAACTGATTTGGGAAATCTCTGATTAATAATTCTGTATGCTGAAATTGAATTGTGTTGTTATGGGAGCATTTCCGAAATTGGAAATCTAGTTTGGAAGGAAGTGCTGTTTGTTTATTTTAGGACATCATATAATGCTTAATATGATCATAATAATTATGGTACAAGTATTGATTATGTGCACATGATTGAAAGCTTGATGGATTCAATATTTTTGAGGATGAAGGTTTTTGGGCGTACCTTGGATGTTTGTCTGCTTACCGAGGTACCCACGTGTCGCCGGAGCACCTTATATGGACTCTGGCACGTATACACAGCAAATGACACCGGAAGAGGAAGAAAACAGAGCACCGGGAAGCACTTCTGAAAACAAAGAAGCCAGAACAGAGGAGGAAAATGAACCCAAAACTCACACTTTGTTTTCTACCGAGAGAGAGCCTTTTCTTAGAAAACTTAAACTTGCTCTTTCTTCTGTTTTCGTATGCATTGGTATGTGGTGGGTGGAGTGGGATATAACTTCCCACTCCCTCATTTCCTCCATTCAAAAACACTCAACCGTTCCCTCCCTTTCTGCCTCTCATGGACTTGGGCTAATCCACCATGGGTGGACTGGCCCATTTCCTAACATCTCCCACTCACACTTGGTGGAGTAGATGTCTTATGTCCAATTTCATTTTCTTCCTTCTTTCATACTAGATGCTTTGCCGTGACCACGTAGGCATGACGTCTCCTTCCGGGCGTTTGTACTAGAAATCACTTTCACAGATACTAGCACAAAGCAACCCTTTAGTGCAGTTCGATCAAATAAGTTATAAAGCCTTGAATGTCCTAGATTTGCCTATATACACTTTCTTATGGTTAATCTAATCCCTCTTGAGTCAGTATATAACTAAGATAGCCTCCACTTATGCATAGTATCTACACTTATGAAATTAACAAAATAATATCACAAGGGACCGGTCACAGACGCTAGCATGGATGTGTATATTATGGCAATCTTTCTTTCGCCCATGTATCATTTTGATATGAATCAACCACTTTCCTAGCATAATACCTTTGGTTCATATATAATTTTGACCATAGGACATATACTAAAGTAGCAATCGCTGAAATATACCTCCATAATACTGTCAAAGTCAAAGGACATTAATGAAAGGATGATACCTTTCTGGAACTCACATAACAATGAAGCAGGGATTGATTCACTTGCTTTCCATTTGCGGTTCTTTAGCACATGTGGTATGAATCACATGTTACAGTGTTCCTCTTCTCTTATAAGAGTGTACGTCGTTTTGATTCTATCAATCACACTGTACAGACTTAAGTCCAGACACTCATAGTATCTAAACCCAAACTCTTCAACTCTATTCACATAATATGACATCAATTTTGAAGAATTTGTTATCTGGCTACAGGTTTCATGGATGTAGGTATCCATAGTTCGATCAATATCCATACTCATGGATCTCATCTTGACTTATTGCACTATTTAAGCCAAGGCGACATTCATTATGTTTCTTCTCTACCATATCAGCACTCTTGCTACTTTACTGGTGAATACATGTCTCATCTTTGAACGCTTCTCTAGCATCAAAGGCGGTTGCTCGTGTGAGAGAGCTACCCTTTTCAACCTGTATGACATACTAGACATTGTATACTTTCATTCAGACATATAAGTAATAACAAATGACATAATATCATTAATGAAAACAAAAATATTACATACAGTCTGTAACTTTACATTTTTCGCATGCCAATGGCTTTTACATGTTTCTCAAATGTTTCTTTGCCTATTGGCTTAGTCAGGGGGTCTGCAACCATACATTTGGTTGAAATATATTGTACTGTTACAAGTTTCTGTGCTATATAATCCCTCACAAAGTTATACTTGATATCAATGTGTTTGGTCTTGCTGTGATACTTAGGATCTTTGGTGTAGGCTATGGCTGCAGTATTGTCACAGTGTATCAACACCGGATTGGTACTCTCGTTCCCAAATCCTAGGTGCTCGATAAATCTCTTCAGCCAAATAGCCTCTTGCGCTGCTGCAGTGCATGCCACAAACTCAGCTTCCATAGAGTGTAAAGCAATGCACGTTTGCTTCTTGCTACTCCAACATATGGCTCTGTTGTTAAGCAAGAAGGTGTATCCTGAAGTAGATCTTCGTTCTTCTTCATCACCGCCTACATCACCATTGGAATAACCGACTAGGCGCAGATCGCTTCCTTGATAACACAATGCATAATCAGATGTGCCCTTTAAGTATCTCAAAATCCTCTTCACTGCTTTCCAGTGTTTCTCACCGGGGTTGGACTGGAATCTGCTAACCAGCCCCACGGCATAACAAATATCTGGTCTTGTGCACAGCATTGCCTACATCAAGCTACCAACGACACTGGCATATGGAACTCTTTCCATTTGCTTTCTGTCTATATCAGTTTTGGGACACATGTCTGAACTCAAGGCCACTCCAGTGGCTACAGGGATATCCATGGGATTGCATTCAGTCATATTGAATCGCTCAAGTATTTTCTTGATATAACTCTCTTGTGAAAGAGTGAGGATTCTCTTGGAGCGATTCCTTTGAATCTTGACTCCAAGTATGTATTCTGCTTCACCCATGTCTTTCATCTCAAAGTTTGATGAAAGACATTCTTTAATAGCTATCACCGAGTCAAGACTATTTCCGGCTAATAGTATATCGTCTACGTATAAGGATAATATTACAAAGTTACCCTCAAACTGCTTAAGATAGACGCAGTGGTCTTCCTCTATCATTTGGAAGTTATATGAGGTTATTGCCTTGTGAAACCTCAAGTACCACTGTCTGGATGACTATTTTAATCCATAAATGGATCTTTTGAGTTTACACTTCTTGTGTTCAAACCCTTTTTCAATGAAACCTATTGGTTGTTCCATATAGATTTTTTCATCCAGATCACCATTCAGAAATACGGTTTTTACATCCATCTGATGCAACTCCAGGTTTAAACTGTTTACTATTGCCAGAATAAGTCTTATAGAGTTGAAGTGCACAACAGGTGAAAAAGTATCCTCATAATCAATACCTTCCCGTTGTGTATATCCCTTTGCAACCAATCGAGCTTTAAATTTGTCAATTGATCCATCCACCTTTCTTTTGATTTTGAGAACCCACTTGTTCCCAATGGCTTTACGCCCTTTTGGCAGATCAACCAAATCCCAGACTTGATTTTTCATCATTGAGTCCATTTCCTCTTTCATTGCTTTCTTCCATTCCTTTTTAGCAGGACCTGCCAAGGCCTCATGAACAGTGCGGGGTTCATCATCCCCTTCTGGAGTAACTAAGAGTGCTTCGCCTTCTATTTGGAAGGGTCTCTTTGGAACACTTTCCCTGTTACTCTTTCTGGTAGGAGCAATAGCAACTTGCTTATCTTTTCTCATTTGCCTCGGTCTTTGTGTTGACCGTTCTTGGCTCCCACTCAGATTGACATACCTGGAAGATCCTGGTCTGTCAATTTGTTCATTACTATCCTGTTCCTGAGTCTCATAAAGAGATACAGTGCGGTCAACATCTCCCCTACAGGGAAATTCTGTTTCAATGAATACAGCATCTCTTGATTCTGTTTCAGTCACTGTTCCATCTTCTATTTCACTTATGAATACATATCCTTTTGAGGGTTCAGAGTACCTTATGAAGATACATTTCTTCCCTCTAGGACCCAGTTTCCCATTCCTATGAGAACTGTCATGGATATAGGCCGCCGAACCCCATGGTCTAAGGATGCTTAGATCTGGCTGGCGTTTACTCCATAACTCGTAAGGTGTAGAAGTGACTGACTTGGAGGGCACACGGTTAAGTATGAAGGTTGCTGTCAATAAAGCATCACCCCAATGTGAAATTGGAAGGTTTGCCTGAGCCATCATAGACCTAATCATGTCTAGAAGAGTTCTATTTCTTCTTTCAGCAACCCCATTCTGTTGAGGTGTGCCAGGGATAGTTAGTTGCCTAATAATCCCTTTTTCTTCACAGAGCTGTTTGAATTGATCGGAAAGGTATTCACGACCTCGATCAGTGCGTAATGCTTTGATTCTATTGTCCATTTGATTCTCTACTTCATTTAAGTATCGTCTAAAGCACTCTAGTGCCTCGGACTTATGTGAAATCAAATAGACATGACCATATCGTGAAAAATCATCAATAAAGGTAATAAAATACCAAGCTCCGTGTCTTGCCCTCACACTCATTGGACCGCAAATATCGGAATGAATTAATTGCAATAGATTTTTGGCTCGTGTTCCCTTACCAAATGGTTTTCTGGTAGCCTTACCTGCTAGACAACTTTCATATAATGACATATCCTTGTTAGGGATTACCCCCAACAAGCCTTCTTTTGCCAGTTTAATCGTTCTATTTTGATTAATATGTCCTAGTCTAGCATGCCAGATATTCATATCAGGATTATTCGAAGTAATAGCAAAGCAATCGTGAATATTAAAATCACCAGCAAGATCCAAAATAAAGAACTTTTGAAATTGGAAAGCTGAACCATAAAATATTGAGTTGCTATAAATGTCTGCAACTTTACCATGAAAGTTTACATTAAACCCAAAGTTCAATAAGCAAATTACAGAAACTAAATTCCGTCGGATGTCAGGAGCATGAAGCACATCATGCAGCATCAAGGTCTTTCCACCACGCAAAATAAGTTTACAGGTGCCAATGCCTCGAACCTTGATCCTTGCATTATTGCCAACGAAAAGCCACTTGCTTTGAAATGGCAACCGACGGTATTCTACGAAAGATCCTCGATCTCGACTTACGTGGTCTGTGGAGCCTGAGTCAATAATCCAAGAAAAGGAAACAGGTTCTGTTAGAAAAATAGTACTAGAAACAAATGAGACATGTGAATTCACATAATTCACTTTTACCTTTCCGCTCTCGGTCTGTTTAGAACAGTCACGTGCGAAATGTCCCATATTATGGCATGCAAAGCATTTGACCTTCTTTAGGTCTAGCTTTTTCTTGCCTCCTTTCTTTCCCTTCTTCTTGTATTGTTGCTTGCCTTTCTTAGGCGGAGGACCGCCTTTCTTCCCATTTTTCTGAAATTTCTTGCCCTTTTTAAATTCAGGCTTAGATTGGGAAGGACCAGCACCTTCGGTCAGATAGGCTTGTCCAATGGCCTTATAAGCTTCCAGACGTTCATCCTCTAGCTCCAAATGCTTAGCTACATCATTTAAAGTGATGATGTTCTCATTGTGGGTCAGATTAACTTTCATGTGCTCCTAACTGGCAGGGAGCGACCTGATTACAGCTTGCACTTGCTGCTCGTCAGATAAATTATGTCCAGCCTCCTTCAATTCACGGATCATTGTGGACATCTCTCGTAGATGTTGCCTCATAGGATTATTCGGTTTCAGCTTATAGGTATCGAATTTAATCGTCAACCTTCTAAGCTTGGTCGTAGAAACTCCACCAAACTTATCCTTTAAGGCAATCCACATAGCTTGTGCCGTTCTGTGTGTCTCAAACTCACACATCAAATCATCTGCCATTGCACTCAGCAGTGTAATTCTTGTTATGCTATTCTTCTTTTTCCATGACAGGTATGCTTCTTGGTCCCTCCTGTGCTGGGCTGTATTTTCAGCTTTAGGCTCTACCATTGCCATGGTTAATGGCTCAACCGCATCCTGTTCTTCTAGAATATATTGGACCTTTCGGTGCCAAATATCCCAGTTGTCCCCGTTGAGTTTTTCCCCTTTATTTAATTCAGCAATAATGTTCTTTGAAGCCATTGGTCAATATCGGTTCTGTGACAAACCTATCCCACATTAATTTATTGAACCATAGAACATTTAAGTGAATTTATATAGCACATGTAAAGTATAAAATGTCATGTACTTTTATCTTTTTTGATCAGAAAATAATAACATTACTAGACCCACGATCAGGAGAATACGTTTGTATCTCCCATCACATAGGCACGAGCAGCGTCATTATTTTCTATCAAAATTAATATAAGCACTCTCATGTTTTTCTTTTAGAATACTCATTATCTAAAAGGCTCCCACTTATAAAAGACATACATTAATCATAACTTGTAAAGAAATTAAATAAAACATAATTCCATTGCATATAAGGCATGTAATAAATGTCAAGTCTTTACAATGAAAGAGTAATAAAATATGTCCTTAACTAAGTAAAGCAATGGTAATCAAATACAAATATACATCATTCAATATGAGCTTTACAATAATCTAACATTGCTTTTCTTAATTTCTTAAGCTTACGAGGTGGCTTGCGAAGGTTAGATACAAATTCTATTACTCTAAGCCAATATTTCTTGCCTAAGCGTCCTTGTTTAGGCTTTCCTCTAACCCTAACTGCCCTTATATACTCCATTATGACTTTCAAGTAGAATGCAGTATTCTTCTTATCTGTCATTAAATCAATGTAGTCGTAAATCACGCCATTAACGCCTTTTATATTTGTTAATTTAGCTGCATCTCTTTCAGCTATACTCATAGCCAAAGCAGGGGTAAGAGGTTGATCCACTTCCTCTCCATCCTCAACTGGAGATTCGTCGTCAAGAGTAGGCACCGACTTGGAGTCTGAAGAATCCATGAAAGGCTGCAAATGAAGGGGTTCGATGGGGAATAAAGTTTTCGACCTCGGTCCGGAAATACACGTTACATGTGGTTCCTCTTGTGGAACTTCCTCCATCAACTCCTTTGGTTCTTCTTTAGAAAGCTCGTCAAGATCTTGTTTTGGATCCTCTTCAGGTTCCCCCTCGGGATCCTCTTAAAGGTCCTCCTCCGGGTTATTGACATCATCCAGAAATGAGATATCTTCATTTAAGCTTAGTCCCAGAGATTCAGTGCTAGATGAAGCCATTTTCACCTAAATAATAAAAAATATTAATTATTATAATTTTCTGGAATTTTTAAACACAAAAAAAATACCAGAAAATATACTGAATATCCACAAATAGGTCTATAATTGCCTCCAAATTAGGCAAATTATATATCAAAATGAAGATCTTGATTTTAGGGATTTTTAGGAACAAACCGCACCTCAATCGGAGCTCCGACGCGCCCTCACGCGCCCCAAGAAGGATTAATTCAGAAAAAATAAAAAAACTGAACGAAGCCCACTCTCAGCCTCTGGCGCTTGTACTACACGCGCCAATCTGGTGCTGCCACGTGGCCACTGCCACGTGTCAGCCACCAAAATTTCCTCCAAATTATTATTTTTTTAATAAAATAATAATTTTTTTTTCGAATCCCTTACAGCCTCCAATTTTTTTTTTTTGCAAATGGGCCTACTCACTGTGGCCCAAAAAAAAATTTTTTTTTTGCACGGATGGACTGGACTGAACTCAGCCCAATCCGCAGAAACAGAAAACATTCTGTTTTTTTTTTTTGGTTTCGCCCATAAGCAAAACGACGCCATTTAGGGGAGGATCAAAACGACGCCGTTTTGATCATCCTTGACCTCCAGCGGGGTCACACAGACCCGACTAGAAAACGGGTCGGGTCCGACGGACCCGACCCGTTTTTCCTCCGTAACTTCTCCGTCTGACGTCCAATTTCGAAGTTCTTGGTGTCATTTTCTTCGTTTTTTCGAGCTCTACGCAATGGGACTAATATAATAGCCTAAAAATACTATTTTATAATGACCCAATTTCAAAAACGAAATGTCTCTATTTCGGTTCACTGCGAAAATGCTTCTGTCTATGGTTTAAACGCATGCTATATGTATCTTGGCATAAAACAAACATGCTTAAACAGAAATATATGCAAGAACAAGATGCTACCATAAAAAACGAAAATTGACAGAAAATAAGCGAAAGTACTGAACCTTGCTTTGATGCCACTGAAGGTTTTTGGGCGTACCTTGGATGTTTGTCTGCTTACCGAGGTACCCACGCGTCGCCGGAGCACCTTATATGGACTCTGGCACATATACACAGCAAATGACACCGGAAGAGGAAGAAAACAGAGCACCGGGAAGCACTTCTAAAAACAAAGAAGCCAGAACAGAGGAGGAAAATGAACCCAAAACTCACACTTTGTTTTCTACCGAGAGAGAGCCTTCTCTTAGAAAACTTAAACTTGTTCTTTCTTCTGTTTTCGTATGCATTGGTATGTGGTGGGTGGAGTGGGATATAACTTCCCACTCCCTCATTTTCCTCCATTAAAAAACACTCAACCGTTCCCTCCCTTTCTGCCTCTTATGGACTTGGGCTAATCCACCATGGGTGGACTGGCCCATTTCCTAACAGAGGAAATATTGAATCCATCAAGCTTGAATTTCATAAGCTTGAATCCATCTCTTGGGTGAGGAATTATAAACTTGAATTTCATAAGCTTTTCTGTATGATTTGCTCTGTCAGCCACCATTTCCATAGGAGGTAGATAATTTTTGGTAAAGTTAAAATTATTCAACAAGAACAAAGAAAAAGATCTAAGTTAATGAATTGGGGTTTGGAGTTTTGAGAAAGATTGTTTATGCCATTCGAATTTATATAGATGTATATGTATGTGTGTATATATATATTTTGTCCAAAATGACAAACTACTGCCATAAGGGTAGTGCTTGAAAAGAGATAGAGTTTTAAGGGAAGTTACTTAAGTTACAAATTATAAATGGAAAGTTATTAACCTACTCTTATGTATATGTATAATTTATAGGATTTGATTTGTACCTAAACCCACCATGGAGACATAAAAAGAGGAACCAAGAAAGAAATTAGAGGTGGTAATGAAGCCAACCCGCCAAATACGGGTTGGCCCGTCGTGGGTTAGGGTGGAGGCGGGTTGGTGTAACACCAACCCGAGACCGCCAACCCGCCAGCTTTTTTTTTTTTAATTTTTTATATGTATATGCCAACTTTTAAAAAAAAAATTACATATATCAATATTAATTAGATTCGAATCATGTCTAAAGTTGTCAAAATATTTATTTAGTCAACTTTATCACTATCCATAGATAAATCTATCACAAAGAAAATAATAATAAAATTAAATAAATATATATAAAGAAATGACTCAATGAGATAAAGTTAATATAAATTAAGTGTAATGTCTCTTGTTTAGCTAAAACTCTCAAATTAGTAAAGTGCAAATGTGTAATATAAATAATTAAAAAAATAAAACAAAAAAATGGGAAGGGTTAGCCCACATCAAAATGGGTTGCAAATATTGCAACCTAACCCCCCATTTTTTGGCGGGTTGGGCCCGCGAATTACCAGCCCTAAAAGAGATATTACCGAATAGGAGAAAGCTAGAAGTAGCTTAATCATTTATCTTTTATATTTTTATGTATTGGTTGTGCATGTTTATGTGTGCCATTTTCTTGCTGTAGTTAAGCAAGAGAACATATAAATTTCTTGCTCTAGTAGTTGCCATGGCCATGTGCATTATTCAAATCAGTTAGTTTATTCAGTTATGAGGTGTTGTTCTCTATGTCTTGTTTTGCATGTTAACTAACCTTGTATAAATATATTGAGATGATAATTTTAATACTAAAATTCCCCTGAATCTCACTCCTTTTTCTCCCATGTACCCACAGTATGAGCAAGTACCTAAGGGGCAAGGAGAAACTAGTGGAGAAGGTGAAGAATTGGAAGAAACTAGCTTTCCTATTTTGTTAAATATATGCTTACTTTGTGGTTGTATGTTAGATTATTTTGGACACCTCAAGTTAGTATTAGGCCGAGCCTAGCAACTATACATGATAGGAGTGTTAGATACTATTAATTATTTTGAATTGTAATTTTGGAATAGGTAATTGATAGGGTTACCATATGAATTAGACCCTAAAACTTTACAGAGGTAAAGTAGACATCATAGCCCTTCAAATGAGCTCTATTCCATAATTTTTTGATGTAAGAATTATAAGTTATGATTTTCCTAAGTAAAACCTAGAAATCTGAAAATATGCTATGAAAAGCTTTTGAACAGATTTGATATTTGGGCATTCTGAAACAAATGGGTCATATATGGAATCTGGGTCTTATTTTATAACAAATCTCTCTACAAGAGATAAAAGTTGAGTTTTGAACTACTATTTTTGGAGCTGTATTGAATTAGATATGAATTTTTAAAATTTTAAAAAAAATCAATGTCATTGGTATCAAAGTTTTAAAGAAAAGTTTTTAAACTTTTGGGCTTACTAATGGTACTAATTGGGTTACATAATGGTTCTATAATGGCTAAACTACTCTGATAGGTGACCCTAGAGTAAGGTGTGATAGGTTTAATAATATTAAATCTGGAAAAAAAGTACACAACAATGTCATAAGGATGTTGAGATGGGTGTGTGAGCATACAAGAAAAGATAAAATTCGTAATGAACATATATGAGGAAGAGTTGGAGTGGCACCTATTGAGGGAAAAATAATAGATAATCATCAGAGGTGGTTTAAACACATACAAAGAAGGTCATCAGGTGCACTGGTGAGGAGGATGGATTAAGCAATTTGAAGTATTGTGAAAAGGGAAGAGGAATATACTAAAGAGAACGCTCAATGAAGTTATGAAGCGGGACGACCTAGTCAACAACTTATCCAAATAGCTAGTTTTTAACATAGCACAATAGCGTCCTGCAATCCATGTAGCTAACCCTATCTAATAGGATTAAACTTGTTGTTGTAATGTCCAAGTTGCTCAATGAATGAGAAAAGGGTGAAATACTAGACTGGGTATTGGAAATTTGCCCAAGGGGCCAATCATTGTATTTTGAACATTGTTGATTTATGGATTTCTTAATTATGTTATCATATTATTTGCATGTTTACTGTGATGACCATCCTTAGATAACTCATGATCTTATCCTAAATGTCCTTAGTCGGTCATCTATGCGGGAGTAGAGATGAAATAAGACCAGTATGACTTTGAAGATGTATAGAGATATAAATCAAAGTCATAGGCACATGTAAAAGTACAAGGTGTCGGACCGACCCTCTATGAGAGAGCTGCATGGGTTAAGTCATAAGCTTCTGTCATATACAAAACATGTCACTATGCCCTTTGACCTGAGATTATCATGGATTCCTACATGACAAACGCTCAGCTTTGACCTAGTCAAAAGTTACTTTTGACCGAGTGATCATAAAGACTATGTTCGGGCTTGGTGATTTTTCATGCGGAGGAATGTGAATGGTCAAGATCGAATTTGTCCCTCACATTCGTAGAGAGATATTACTGGGCCCCTCGATGAGTGAGTCTGAGAAATGTATGGTCATACTGTAATGGAAAAGTAGTTCCATTTCTATAGTCAGACTACTCAGGGATCGAGAAAGTAACGGTCAGGAACAGGAGGATGAAGTTCTCCATGCCTCATCCATGACCAAAATATCGTGTGACAAAAGGGACGTGATATAGTTGTATGAAAGGTTACATCGTTCATCGATCCTCATATGATTTGGGTAGTCGTGATGTCTTGCTAGAGACCGCTTACGACTTGTGAGTCAGTATAGTAACTGGCACACTGCCAACTTCATATGGGCCTACAGGGTCGCACACAAAATAGCCCAACACGAGCTATGATGTCTAGATTCAATAAATAATCTAGGGTGGAATGTATATATTTATATATATAAATTCATATATATATTATATATAATATAAGAGATATTTACAAGATTTAATTTATAAGGATAAATTAAATCTCTATCACTTTTGAATTTAAAATTCAAATTGATATGATATCTCAAATTTGATTTATGAGAATAAATCAAATATAATTATGTCTTATCTTTATTTTAAATTAAATGAATAGGTGAATTAAATCTGTGGGACGATTTAATATAAACCATATTTATTTAATTAGTTTCTTATCAAATTATGCAATATATGATATTGTATTAATTTCAGAATTAATATGAGATTAATTCTGAAATCCAACTCAGTCAGAACACCGATAGCATCCTATATATTTGACATTAGGGGCTAGGGTTTTTGACAAGAGGGAACAAGGAGGGTGCAAAAGGTTTGTAGATAAGAAACTGCTAAAATAGAGATGGTGAGGACAGATTCTTGAGAAAGCCCTGGAGGGACAAGAGGCGCTAGCACGTCGTTCGTGGTTGGAACGCTGTTCGTATGGATACCAGTAGAGGAAAGCTGTGAATGTCGCATCTGATAACTCCAGCAACGCTCAGGTCGCGACCATATAGGCATCCTGAATGTCAGAAAATCGAAAAGAGACTACCCGTCGTGACGAGAAGCTGAGGACGTCGAGACTGACAACTCCAGAGACTACCTATCGCAACGAGAAGCTGAGGAAGTCGCGACTGAAAAATCCAGAGCCGACAAGTCGCGATGAGTGGATACGGAGGTCGCAACCATAGTTTGAATACTGAAGGTAACCCTTCTTTCTACTTGACTTAAACACATTCAGTAAATATGGCAGGGAATGGAAAAAATTTTAAAGTTAATTTCCGCTGCGTGTCTTCAAATTCCCTTCACTGGGATGGTTGTAGAGTTATATAAATGTTATATAATGGATGTATCAATACATAATTATTAAATTTGAATGTTTGGAAGTTGAAACTTAAAGGAAGGCTCACTGTTTCAGGCACACCATAATGTGGACGAAGTGATTTAAAGAGAGTTTATGGCCCCTAGAAAGCTTTATATGATATTTTGGAAGGCTAGAGTTGAGTATGTAAGTTTTCTTTTACTCCCATGTTTTTGACAGTCTTATTTCAGTTAGAGGGAGTTGGATTTATTCCATTTTATGGCTCCAATAAACTTAGAATGGGAAATTGTATAAGGAAGAATTTAAAATACAAAGGGAAAGTAAGTTAAGAATTAAAGACAAAGAAACAAAGTTAAAGAACTAAATAAGAGAATGAGAGCGCAGGATTATGGGGAGAGATCAGTTATGCACTGAAATGTACCTAAGTTGATTGTTGATCTATCTCTATAAATGTATATATATTATAGGATTTGACATTTTCTATCAAGATCAAAGAGGAGACAAAAGAAAGGAAGTTCAAGCAAGCAAGTTCAAGAAGAAAAGCTAAAAGACTGGAGTAAGTTGGAAAATTGTGTAAAAGAGGTGGTGAAATGTCACGCCTCGAAAATCATGAAGTGATCGGAATAGAATATACAGAATTTATATTCCTTAAACCTCAAGTATTTAAATAGAATAATTAATTCAATGATTAAAAATAATCTTGAACATGTATATTAATTCATCAAAATGACAAAGGTAAATAAGATCTTATCTATAGGTTAAGTGGAACATCTAATTTCTAAAAATAATATATAAGTTTATAAGTTTATATTTATATTGTATAACAGCTACACAAAAAGAGTAGCAACTTCATATCAACAGAGAGACTCTCCGCTACTCAATTAAAGAATAGGGTCAATAGCACTATCTGAAGCCAAAATAATCTACTAATGAATAATATCTCATTAAAAGAAATAACTAAAATACGGAAAGAACAATTTAAAATATATTTAACTATGAATAATAAAACTTCTTGATGAATCTAAATTTTCAGAGTATAGAATCACAGCAATAATGAAATTGTATAAAAATTATTAATCAAATCAATCCAAATATCTAGTAAAATATTTTATTTAAGGAAATCTATTTAAAATGATAATCCTCAAATCTCACTTTTCTGTAGGACTTCAACAGAACGAATAATAAATATGGATATACAGTCCACGAGGGTAATTAACCAATTTAGCGCGGTTCAAAGCCACGAAAACAGGCACAAGTTGATATAAGGTACGAATACGGAACGGCTAGAGACAAGTTAGGAAACTAGAAGAACGATCGGAGGTAGGACCTTAAGAGAACCTGTCTCTTACAACCCTAGCCATGGAGACACCACAAGGATGATCAGCCCTTGATACAGTCGAGTATTCCCACGAGAATATGAGGCGGCAAGCAAAGCTCACTCAAGAGAAATAAAATTCTCTAAAATTCATTCATTCAAATCTGTCTCAATTACAAAAAATGTAGCCTTATATAGGCAGCAAAAGAACAATCTAGAATCAAAAAAACCCTACGTCATAAATGCCATAAATGTGCCTTAATGATGATTGACTATCTTGGTTGGTACCAATTAAGGCTAAAGAAAATAGGAAAGTTACCTTTTCTTGGAGAAAAAGGCTGCTACCTAAAAATAGGAAACTAACCTAAAATATTCTTATGCAATCTTTGACCAAAAGGCCTTATTTAATGCAAATAAAAATGGAAACTTTAAAAAAAATGAAATTAAACCATAAATAATACATAAAGACGCCTTCTTGATGCTTCTTGAATATTCTTGGACGTCACTTATGCTCCTCCTCCAAGGCACATGCTTGTCACATGGTATTTTGAGTGAATTCTTTAATCTGGACTGCACATGGGCCTGCAATGCCTTGTAATGGGTCTTTTAGACTATTGGACTTCCATCTTTTAGCTTGGGCTCCATGCTCCGTGTTTTGGTCTTCCTTTAATGCTTGATCATGCCATGCTCCTCTATCATTCCCTCCCTGCTCAAAAGGATTCGTCCTCGAATCTACAGCATCAAAGAGAGATAAATTAGTCACATTAAATGTAGCACTTACATTACCGTAGGAGCTGGGCAAATCTATTTTATAAGCATTATCATTGATTCGCTCTAGGACTTGGAAAGGGCCATCTCCTCTTGGCTGCAACTTAGACTTTCGTTGTTCTGGAAACCTCTCCTTTCGCAAGTGTACCCAAACCCAGTCTCCAGGCTCAAAGACAACTTTCCGACGACCTTTGTTAGCTTGCTTTGTATATTGCTCATTCTTTCTCTCGATGTTGGCCCTCACCTTAGCATGTAATTCCTGCACAAACTCAGCCTTTTTCTTGCCATCAAGGTTAACTCGTTCACTAGAAGGCAAAGGCAGAATATCTAAAGGAGATAGAGGATTAAAGCCATAAACAATCTCAAATGGAGAGAAAGAAGTGGAAGAGTGAATCGCCCTGTTATATGCAAATTCAATATGAGGCAAGCAATTGACCCAATTCTTCAAGGTCTTTTGAATTATTGCACGTAACAAGGTAGTGAGTGTTCTATTGATGACCTCAGTTACTTCATCAGGGAATAGGTCACCAAATTCCTGCAATAAAGCCACAACACTAGAAGGCAAAGAGGGGTTAAGTTGGTTAGTAGAAAAACAAGCATCCTTGCACACGAGCACCAAGACTCGCTCACTCAATAATGCTCTCTTAACCTCGCTTTTTCCAACAAATAGACTCTCTTTCTTTTGTTCATTTTTCTCATATTCATTCCTTCTCTTTTCCTTTTTTTGTACTCTCTCTTTTTCACTCCACCCACTCATTTTTTTACTTTCTTTCTCAATCCTCACTTGGTCATCATAAGCTTCCTTAGGCTTAAGAGGCTTCAATACAATGATTTTTCCATTGAAAGGTACAGAATAACAATTTTTGTAACCATCATGGTGAGCTCTACTATCAAACTGCCATGGTCTTCCAAGCAAAAGATGTCCAGCAAGCATTGGGACTACATCACATAAAACTTCAGCATGGTAGTTGCCAATAGAGAAAGAAACCAAAACTTGCTTAGTGACCTTAGCTTTAGCACTAGCATTCAACCATTGCAATTTATAAGGCTTAGGATGCTTCATAGTAGGTAAATCCAACTTTTCAACAAGTAAGGTACTAGCAACATTGGTAACACTACCACTATCAATAACCATGCTACATACCTTATTCTTTATGAAGCACCTAGTGTGGAAGATGAGCTCTCGCTGCTCTGGCTCTTTATCTTCCTTTGGTTGCATGTTTAGGGCTCTTCTAGCCACTAATGCTTCTCCCTTAACAGGTTCAGCTTCATCAATCTCCAATTCAGAATCAGTCACCAAAGAAGGCATGTCATCATCACTTTTATCGCTAGAATGCACACTGTCATACTCGCCATTATCTTTGAGGATCATGGCTGTCTTATTGGGACATTGGGAAGCAATATGCCCTTTTCCATGACATCTAAAACATTGGAGGGAAGAGGTACTACCAGTAGAAGAAGTTCTCCACTCACTCTTGGGCTTGGATTCCTCCTTGGCTTGTGGTATGAATTTTGCAACATCTTTAGCCTTAGAATCCTTCCACTTCGATGCTGATCTAGAGTCCCTCCAACCATGAGATGAGGATTTGGAGTGTTTTTCTTTATACCGCTTCTCAACTTTGATGGCTTTATGCACTAGCTCTTCTTTATCAACAAAAGTGTACATCTCAACTTTGTCTCTAATTTCAGGCCTTAACCCATCAATGATTCTGGTCATGCTTGCTTCTTCTCCTTCTTGTACTCCAGCTCGCATTTTAAGAAGGTCAAGTTCATGCACATATTCATCAACAGTCATAGAGCCTTGGCCAAACAGTTGTAACTTTCTATTTAGCTCTCGGTAGTAGTAACTAGGGACATACTTGTTGCGCATGAGTTTCTTTAGCTTTGACCATGTATGAGGTGGTCCTTTGCCCTTAAGACGCCTTTTAAGCTGTAAATCTTCCCACCAAACAATAGCATAGTCATAAAATTGATATGAAGCAATTTTTACCTTCTTTTCTTCTGGCCAGTCATTCATTCTGAAGATTTGCTCAAACTTCATCTCCCAATCAAGGTATGCATCTGGATTTATATTACCCTTGAAGGTAGGGTACTTGACCTTTGGGTCATAGGTGTCAAAATCATGTTTTTCAGGTCTGCTCCTATTCTTTGAGGATGAAGAACCAGATCTAATCACCTCCTCGTCACCACTACTTGTTTTGGATGCTTTTAGCTCCGCTAGCTCCAACTTGAGTTTGAGAAATTCATCTCTCATGGCTCTCATGAACAGCTTAGGATCTGTGTTGAATTCTTCCATAGGGGCTTCTTTGTCACTCATCTTGAAACTGAAACGTTAGTGTGATCAAAGAGAAATGAAATAGTAAGAAGGGACCTTACCACTCTACTCACGTGTTTCACTCAAGAAATCGTAGTGTCACTCGTGTTTAACTCAAATCTGGCTTTTAAATTGATGTAATAACACTCTCGCCTTTTACCACTCAAACTTGCCTCCTATAATATTCTTGATTGAAACTCAACAAAATCAAGAGACAATGTTAATAAATGGTAATCTCCATAACCAGAATTGCAAGAACCAAAAAAATATAAGAGATAAGAAAGGAGAATATGGAAAGCTATGAGTTAGAAAAGAAAGGGAAAAAAGGAAGAAAATATTTAGGAAAGGTGCTACCTCGAAAATAATTTAGGAAATTGAGCACCTTGCAAGAAAAGCAAATCAAGTTAGGAAGGTGAGATATGGAAGGAAGGAAGCAAATAGGAAACTTGAAGGAAAAAGGAAAGAAATTCAAATTAAGCAATACGAAAATTAGGAAATATGCAAAGAGAGGAAATAAGAACTGTTACCACCCAAGTTTAATGATTTAGGAAACTAGTTGTGACTTGTAATGGAAGCTCTTCTCAATTTTAGGAAACTCATCCTTAACATTGTAATTCTCAAATCTACAGCTCCTCCTTTTTTTTTCTTCTTTTTTTTTTTTGAATTTTCGGATTTTTTTTTTTGCTTTTTTTTTCGGAGCTTTTTTTTTCTGAGCCTTTTTTTTTTTTTGCTCAAAGGAACATAGAAAGTCACAAAAAAACACAAATAGGAGGTGGAAAGGTGAAGAACCAAATTGATGGAAGCAAGGGACGAAGGACAAATGATAGAATTAAGAAGATGAAACAAGAAAACAAAAATAGTATATAAAAGGATAGAACTTGAATTCTAGCAAACCTTAGCTTTGATACCAAATAATATAAGGTACGAATACGGAACGGCTAGAGACAAGTTAGGAAACTAGAAGAACGATCGGAGGTAGGACCTTAAGAGAACCTGTCTCTTACAACCCTAGCCATGGAGACACCACAAGGATGATCAGCCCTTGATACAGTCGAGTATTCCCACGAGAATATGAGGCGGCAAGCAAAGCTCACTCAAGAGAAATAAAATTCTCTAAAATTCATTCATTCAAATCTGTCTCAATTACAAAAAAAGTAGCCTTATATAGGCAGCAAAAGAACAATCTAGAATCAAAAAAAACCCTACGTCATAAATGCCATAAATGTGCCTTAATGATGATTGACTATCTTGGTTGGCACCAATTAAGGCTAAAGAAAATAGGAAAGTTACCTTTTCTTGGAGAAAAAGGCTGCTACCTAAAAATAGGAAACTAACCTAAAATATTCTTATGCAATCTTTGACCAAAAGGCCTTATTTAATGCAAATAAAAATGGAAACTTTAAAAAAACGAAATTAAACCATAAATAATACATAAAGACTCCTTCTTGATCCTTCTTGAATATTCTTGGACGTCACTTATGCTCCTCCTCCAAGGCACATGCTTGTCACATGGTATTTTGAGTGAATTCTTTAATCTGGACTGCACATGGGCCTGCAATGCCTTGTAATGGGTCTTTTAGACTATTGGACTTCCATCTTTTAGCTTGGGCTCCACGCTCCGTGTTTTGGTCTTCCTTTAATGCTTGATCATGCCATGCTCCTCTATCACAAGTGCAAAACCCATGAATAATAAGCGCAGGTACAAGACCTACGAATATCAGGCGTAAGAATAAATCCCAGAATATCCAGCGTGAGTACTGTGCTCACGAATATCTATCAAGCTCGAGTTTAACCATGGTACACTAAAGACTAACAGTACTGTTGTTAGTAACACTAACGTTCTGTATTTAGTCATCTTAAAAACCTTTTCAAGTATACATGGGGTCAATTTAATTTAATAAAGAACAAAATCTTTCAGTATTGAAATCTCATAAAGAGCATTCTATAAACAAAAAACTCTAGCATAAACATCAAAATAAAATCTCAAAAGATTTCCTTTCATTTCTGTCTTCCAACTAAAACCCTTTAAAATATAGTAACTCACAAAAAATATTTCATAACTTAAGTCATTCTAAAATGAGAGTTGACAAAAGATATTTCAAAACTTTTCTTGATTTGTATGAACATCAATATATTTTTCAAGATGTTAAAACATGACAATGCCAATAAAATGAATATAAATAATGATAATATTTAAATGTGCCTTGATAAATAACATTTAACATAATTAATAAATTAATAAAGTATGACAAATGGTAAAAAAAAATCATTCAAAATAAATAATTATGGGACGTTATTCACTTACCTGCTATACTTTTAAATTTTTACTTTTTCCAACTAAATAATTTTTAATTATTTTTACATCTCAACTCCCTGATATCCCAAAAATAATATATTAAAATTCTAATTTTACTTTTGACAATCCATAATCATATCTCAACACTCAATTTATAACAATTTAAAATATAAGAAGAACTTAAACTTTAATCCCCATCTTTCACCGAATAATATGATGGTAATTTAAATAATAATAGAACTTATCACCCATAGTTAACAAATCTAATATTTGCACTTTAGAAATTATCTTCGACCTTTCCCCTTTCTCCTTGTCAAACTCAAATTCAATAAATTTAACCACTACCACAACATCAATAAATATTTATATATATATATGAGCAACATTGATTTTTTTCTCTAATTTCCATCGAGAGCTTGAAAGACTTTAATTAAACCAAATTCTTGTATATAAAGAGCATCATTTTCTATCCACTACTTCCATGAACATATAAATATGCTAATTTAAACATTTGTTCTCTAAATCATATATACAAATTCCAACAGTATTATGAAACCCGTAACATCCAAATTTCAATATAAAAGAACATAAAGCTTTTATTTCCTTCAATGTATTGACATTTCAGCTTCAATATAATCATCATCACCCTTCAAATCCCTTACCCTACAATTTCCAAACATCAGTATATATATATATATATATATATATAGATTATGCTTTCCGACTCCATTCTTTATTTTTTCCAAATATCCATGTGTAGGATGGCTTATCAGCTACAATTCTTTATTAAAAGATTTGGGTCAAACCTTGAGTAAATGATAGGGATTTTTTTTTATTCAGTGAAATGTATCCTACCTTTTCAAAATTTAAAGTATAATTTTTTTTTATCTCTTTCAATAAATATATTTTATAAGATTTGAACTTATATTTTTTTCTATATGGGAATAAAATCGTTTGCTATCTTGTTAGCCAAATCTGCGAAATGATACAAATCAGGCCGGACCAAAAAAATCAAACAAGCATATCAGACCAAAAGCCCCCAAGCCTAGGCGGACACACATGTCTTGTTTGATTCTGTTTTTAATCTTTTTTTATTCTTAGAATAGTTTTATAAAATTGTTTTTAAAAATAAGTTTTGACAAAAAAAATATGAAAAAAAATATTTGGATGATTATTCTAAAATCATATTTGTTTCAAAAAAAATATAAAAAATTGTTTAAAACCAACTTCGGTAAGCACTAAGCAGACTAAAGAGTGGAAACAGCAAATAGACCGAGACTCGAGAGTAGCGAGTTTGGGTTTTAGGGGCGAGAGCTCAAGTTTTAAATCATTAAAGGAAGATGGAGCTCTTCTCTTATTGCCCAATTTTACAGAATAAAAAATGAAGAAAAAAAAAGAAAATGTGTTTTTTTTTCAACAAAATACTTTTCTTCTGTCCTTAATATAAGATTTAATTGAAAGTTTATTTTAATCCTAAATATAAAAATATTTATCATATTTATCAATTTTTTTCTGAATTACTTATATTGATATCCTCTCAACAATAATCAAGTAACAGAAGGAATTAGATAATTAAATAAAATAGTTAGGATATTTTAAAAAAATTATGTCATATTAACTAATTTAACTAACTTCTTTAATCTAATTAAATTAGTTAAATATATCTTATATTAAGAATTGGAGGAATATTTAAAAATTAATTACCAAACAAGTTTTTTTTAAAAGAAAAAATTATTTTGGAAATAGGAAATCAAAACAAGGCCTTACTCTCCTTAAAGACATGGCTCAATTGAAGGGCATGGGTGTTAAAAACGGCATTTATGACCTGTTTCAATCATTTAACTCATTCAAATGTTTAGATTTTTCCAACTGATTAAATTATTTAATGCAGTTCACATGACAATCCACAGTTCCAACTTCAAAAAAAAAAAAGGTTCCAACTTTCAAACAAACCATAAACATTTTCAAATAAATCATACCCATCGTCCGTGGGTTCAACTAGTAAAGGGATGAGACATATGACCATTTGAAATGTGTTCGATCCCTTAGGAGTACCACTTTGTTATAGTTCTAATTGCGACATTTGGAGAAGCATCCTAACTCCTGAGTGCCTAAGTTTACGCCTGAGGGTAATAGACGACTCGCCCTACCTGAAATTGGTATCGCTTAAGAAAAAATGAGACTTCGTCATATTTTTAGATCATAGGTGAGCCTAACCCCTTTCTAAAATTTTTTGTAAAAAAAAAACATAAACGTTGATGATTCATCGAACATGCCTAAGGATCAATTGGTTGGGCTGTGCTACTGTAGAGTTTATTGGGCCTGACTGTACTAACGAGCCCACGTGGAATTGCATCCACTGAGAATGAAAACCAGACTGCGGAACCGCAGGAGCGGCATGCCCCTGCCCGTCAGTCGGAATTCTCCCGTACTCAAACTGCTTACATGATATTTGGTCTTTTATATTTAAAATTATTATATTTATAATATTATTGTTTATTTATTCATCTAATAAAAATAAAATTGTTAAAAGTTTACCCATTTGGTCTTAAATTTATGGTTCCACCAACGTGGAATTAAGTATTTTAGTAATTAATCATGGACTTTTAAAATTAATAAGAATAAGGATATATCGGGAAAACAGTAATGAATTTTATCTTAAAAACTTTAAAATGAAAGATAAATATTAAAAAGTCTATTCAAAAGTGATAGTAATTAAAAAAAGAACGAGGTAATGCCACTTTATAAAATGGTAGGGGCATAATAGACTATGAGTAAAGATCAAGAATTCAAACTCTCTCTTTTTTCGATAATAAAAGAGACCTACAATCTCAAGAAGCAATTATCCATCACCAGTGGGTTCATTACGGTCTCTATAAAGTAGAGAGGTAAGATTAAGAATGCAAACTCTTTCAATATAACACAACTAAAGAAAAACAGAAGTATATATGTAGTAAATTTGACGTTGAATCACGTGTGTTGCACATAACTAAAGTTTCCATATTCCTATATTGATTATTTTTGTGCCATATGCGATGAATGCACAATCATCATTATATTTATCTATCAATATTATATATATATATATTATATTTTATAAAATTGTGTGTAAATAATAACATAAAACCGTTTAGTTTTAGGTTTATAAAAATAAAAGAAAAATTGAGAATAGTCCCCATTAAAAATTTTATTGGTGAGAAAGACCTCATAAATTTTTATATGTATAGAGTATCAGTACTCTACAAATTTTGTATACACAGAATACTAATACTCTGATTTAAGTTCTTATCACCAATAACATTTTTAATGAGGGATTTTTCCCAATTTTTCCTAAAATAAAAGCAAAGCATCAATAAAAAGTGGTCCAGTTAGTAAATAGTTGACTAATAACTCATAAGGTTATGAGTTCAAATCTCACTGCTGATATAAGGACTTTATTGGTAGATAATCAGGTACCTTTGTAAGTGCTATTTGAGCATGGATGCATAACCTAACTCTAATGAGTTTCTAGAACTCAACTCACTTAATTTTTTTTTTTTTTAAAAAGTAGAGCATCTAGACTCCATAATACATACAAAGCAAACCAGTAAAGGGATATAATTATGAAGAAAAACCTAATGAATTCAAATATTCAATACAGCAACGTGCAACCACCTAATATGGTACTTCTGTACGAAATGGATCATCTGGCATATATACATGCACTTTGCTATGCTATCTCTTGTCAATATTTAAGGACCTCATGCACATATATTCTATAATATAATATGTTTTGTTTAATGAGAAATCCTTATATATACACAAAATTAATAAGAGCTTAAAAAATAAAATTATAAATTTGTGAGACAATATAAACTAAAATCTTATCTATAAGATCAAAGTAAACTTTTTTATGAATTCTTTCATTTATGATTGGAACGACTTTTAATATTTTCTATCTAGTATTTTTAACTAACCATAAGCTTAATTAATTAATCAAACTTCTCTAACTAATAACTTTTATATATTGAGAATAAGTTTGGGATTATACAAAAAATAATTAATTTTAACTAATTTTTTAATTTAGGATCGGGTGGGTGAAGTACTATTATAACTTATAAATAATGCTACTTTGTTAAAATTTTACTTTTTATATTGACATTTTGAAATAAGATTAGATATAAATTATAAAATAAGATTTGAAAGGTAGTAATCCTACATAATCTCAAATGTTATTAGTTCTGATACCTAGACTAAATGATACAATGCAAGCAGAAGTTAAATAAATAAATATAATAAATATATTGTATTGTAATAAATTGTAACAGTAATATATTAATTATATGTTACTACACATGGAAATTTTGACATGAAATTATAGCTTTTATTTCTTCATTATATTTCGAATTTGGACATATAAAATAGGGATTTTATTTTTTGTTTTTCCATCTAAAATAGGGATTTTATTATACTATTAATTAATATAAAATGTATAATTTATGCTAGTCATACTATTCACAAACTTTGTATCATAGAAAATTGTCTCTAAAATGTATTGTCACTAAAAACATAGTATGAAGTCTCCAAATTATTACAAGGGCCATGGGCAGCATACTTAGGCGCAACATTTAAACATCAAATCAATGGAAATTGTATCTTATAAAAAAGGAATGGAGGAAATATATTATTTCAACAAATAAATATTCGTCATTGAATTAATAAATATAATTGGATTATATGTCGGTAATAAAATTTAAAAAGAAAATCCTATAATTTAGGCACCATTATTTATTCAGTTGATAAAGTTACGTTACCAACTTAATCAAGTCAAATATATTTATCAAATGAGACAAATTGTTTAACCCTTTTTTTTATTTCTAAAACTAAGAATCAAGCAAAAACAAAAAGAACTCTCTATTACCCGAGCTCACAAAGATGGCCCAAATTTAATTATTAAACATAGTCAATCAATCAATTAATTAATTAAAACATTAGTTATGAGTCGACATCGATGACCAAATTCTAGACTCATTTGTCCTTTCCAATTTCTTCTCTGGGCTCAATGCTTCATTGGGATCTCCCACTTCCCTTTTTTGTTTACATTGATATTTCAATATTCCCATAATAGCTTTACCAATTTAATTTAATCATTTACAACAAATAAAAATACATATATAGTATTCTAACTTCACATGTAATTTATTTTAGTTTATTAATTTTGTAAAGCAACTTTTTAGCTCTTTTATTCTCATGTTGTTAACAATAAAAATATTCACATTGAAATTTTAACTATTGACAAAATACTCTTAAATATACTGAAAAGATATTTTATAAAATTAAAGAATTAAATTAAAATTTGTTATAAAAAGTAGAGGATAAAAAATATTCTTTTTTAATGATAATGTTTTTATACATATAATGATCACCATCCAAATAATATTAGTAATGATCGTTTAGGGAAAACCTCATATCACCTCCCTTTTAATCAAATCAACAAAATTTGAATTTTTAAGGAATTCATCATATTTTAATAATTTTCTAGTATTTTTTTGTTGGGGTTAAATGCAAAAAGTTATAAATCTCTAATGAATTGAGTTTCAAAAGCTCACTAATAAATATAAATCCTACTCATAGCATCAAGTCTAATTAATGATTTAAGAACATAGTGTGGCATGGCTTGTCGTTTTCTTTGATATTAAATATAAAATATAATTTAAAAATTTTATTTTAATTTTAAATATAAAATATAAATTTATTTTATCTTTGCTTTATTATTTTTTTCTTAAACTATTTATATTGATTACATGCATAATATAATAATTTTTAATATGAATAATTATAAAGAATAACATGGGGTAACTAATTTTCTTAATTAATATAAATTAGTTAATTATTTTTTACCTTTAGGATTAAAATAAGTTTCATGATATTGATTATGTTTAAGTAGTTAATAATATAGTATTGATCGAGTTGTACAAATGGGTAAATATTAGATCTTCATTGAAGACTACTAATTTTTGTGATTGTATATGTGTATGAATGTGTGTGTGTGTATATATATATGTATATGTATATATGGACAGAAGAAAAGGAATGCATGTGAAGAACTAAGAGAGAAATAAGTCAAGGAAGAAATGCCAGCTTGTTTGCTTTTGTTTGTAGCTGAGTGTCCCTATTTGAGATATATTCAACTTATGTACGGCAAGTGGCTCATGGCCCCATTTATCGCTGTTTCCAATATTTTCCCATATAGTTTAATAAATATCAATATAAAATATATTAAATTCTTTATGAATAAATATACTGGCCATAAATCATCACTAGTAGAATATATTTTCTTTTTGAACTCCTTTTTTTAAAAAAGAAAAATTGTTTCAACTGTCTTTTCACATCTTATTAAGCTCGATCTATACAACCTCTTTTTTTTAAAAAAAATAAATTTATACATATTCTAATAAGATTTGTGTTTGTTTAGATTAACAATTTGAAACCCCAATTTAATTTTTTAATCTTTTTAATCATGATATTATGATTTACAAGATAAATATGTGAAAAAAATTTATCTTTACTTTCATGAATGTACTTACATGAATGTGTTTATTATAAATAAATCTAAATAAACACTTAAATGTTAAAATGAGATGAGTGTAGTATTTCATAAACTTTTAGCTTTAGGTAATTATCTCCTGTGTGCTATATTATTTGAAGTATGCTAAAGAGAGTTATCTTAATTAGGCATGACAATATTCGAATATATGATCCAGTGGTATAGCTATTTTATTATTTAAAATATTAAAATAAAATATAAATAATAATTTATCCGGGAGGGACGGAGAGGAGAACTGGCTGGAGTCATGTCTCTATTTATTTTGTTTTTATAGAAGTGATTGTTGATAACGTACTTGATAAAATCCTTATCATATGAGGTAACCTCTCATATCGTGTGGTCATAATTATTTTTCCTTTAAATCATGAGATGGGGCATTGTTCCTCCTTCATGCGCTGAGGCCCCCCAACTTTTTCTTTCCTTTCAAATGTTTATGTCATTTTCTTCCTTCTCATCACTTCAAACATTTTCCAATCCATGATTCAACTCAAAACTTTAATGAACTTTACTTGCTTTACTAAATCTCTCTTCTACCCCACTAAATATATTCATGAATCTCTCTCATTTTTCACTTTCTTGTTTGGCTTCCTCTTTTTTGATTTTTTTTTCGTCTGGATACAAAGAAGAAATTGACTTAGTATTTATTATCAAAAGACTCGTGATATTTCTTCAAATTTTATTTTTTTTCTAAAAATTAATTATATATAACATTGGTGGAAAAAATATCTTTAACACTGGTTAAAGAAACACTAATTCTACAACTAGTGTAGATATAACCAATGTAAAAAGTATTGAGCTTTTTACATCCATTTTACTGCCAATGTAAAACATTCATTTTTTTTAGAGTAACCTTCTTAACATATATATATATATTTAGAAAAACTAATGGGGATTGATCCGAGTGGTAAGCGGCTTGGTATCGCTTAAGCGAGGTCTCGAGTTCGAGCCTTAGCGTATGTAGAAAATTTTCGTTGGGAGACTCACCCACCATAGCCAGGTGCGCGATGTGGGTCAGATCTGGATATAGTCAGTGTAAAGCTCCGGTGAACAGGGCAACTAAAAAAAAATTTAGAAAAAAAAATTGTTTTGTTGTAAGATGGATGATAGGGCAGTTTTAATTTAGTAAAAATGGTGCTCTACTAATCTCAGAAACACTCATCACATGCTATTGGCTTTTCTACAACAAACCTAAGTATCTAAAAGGCCCCTATTCCCTATATTAGTCTCTGGGGATAAGTGAGTCTATTGTAGAATATCAATAGCATGTAGACGAGTGGTTTAGGGACTGATACAGCAACCTTCTTACTAAATATATATATATATATATATATATATATATATATATATGTTAACTTGGTTGGTTTGTTAGGAAAATTATAATTTACTAAGAAGCCTTTTGCACCAGTCCTTGAACCACTCGTCCTCGGGCTATTGGTATTCTACAATGAACCTATGTATAACCAGAGGCTGGTATAAGGAATAGGGGCCTCTAAGGGATATTTGGGTTTATGATAAAGCACCTTTTTAACTAAATTAAAATAGTGGTGCAGAAATTAAAGTTCAATACTTTTTAAATTGACTATATCTTCGACGATTGTAAAACCGATGTAGAAAAACCTCTTAACTGGTGTTTAGGATTCTTTTATCATTAGTATCTATTAACAATTAAATTTTTAAATATATTGATAACAAAAAAAAATCATCTAACAACTTTATTTAATATTTTTTTAGTATTTCTCTACTCCTTTTCCAAAGATTCATCTATCATCATCACCCGCATCTGCAATGTTTAAAAGAAAACCATTAAAGTCTAAGTAAGCCTCATTACTTGAAAAAATGTTTACAACGATTTCATAGAGTAATAAGAATAAAATTAAAAGAAATAAGTTGAGACAAAGACGTGGAAGCTTGACACTTAATTATTAATTATTAGGGAAAATATATATAGTTATACTTAAGAATGATTAACGATTAGTATTAATTAAAAATTTCATTATCCGAAATTCCCTCTCATCAGAAGATGCCAAAATGCCTGTCTACTGGGGTTTGAGTTTGACTAATTATGATTCATGAATGTTAATATTTGGTATGTTCCTCTAATAAATTGAAGCTGGTTCTAATTTCTAAACATACTTAATTATTTATTAATTAAAAAATTAATTATAACCTTAAAGTGATACTATACATACACTCTCTTCAACTAACAAATTGGAATAATTATGTCATGAACCAAACTTTTGTTTTCCTTTCTTTATTTTCCACCTAATCGATTCCATGTGTAGACATATATATGTGCCTAACACGCATATGTTTGTTCCACTTGAAATATCTAAATTTAAACTATGGGTACTACTAATCTTGGATCTAACATTAAAAAAGTTAAAAATATATTCTCATATATTTGGTATAGAGCTTGAAATGAATCATCCTGTTTACTATCTATGAATAATAGAAGCTGGTTTAAAAATATATATTATATAAATATTAATATATATATATTGGATATACATATCAAAATTTAATACAAAGTTGATATTTTTATAATATTAAAATTAAAAAAATAAAACTGTAACCCATTAAACCAAGCAGAAGTAGAGAGGAGAAAATAGAAGATAAGAAAAGATCATAATTTTTTTTATTTCTGCCATAGAAAAGATCATCGTTTAATACAAAGTAACTTTGCTCCTTCTATTTGGTTATTTCTCTTTTCTTCTTTTATTTTTAATAAGAAGCACAAGCAGATCATGTAATTGATCGATTTGAGGAACAAGATAACTGCTTTATATATCCACAAAATCAAATACCCAAATACATATTTTAAAAAAAAAAGAAATAAAGAAAGAAAAAGCTCTTTGGACTCTTTTCGACATATAATTTAACTTAGTTCCTCCGGATTGCCAGATCATTCCGGCGCCGGCAACTGGAGAACGCACAAAACAACTAGTCCTCCGAGATGCTCTCTAAATATGGCCGAAATACACCAGAGGAACGGCTGTGCCGGCGATCCCTACGTGAGGCTTTCTTTTCGCCGCCGGAGACTAAGACGTCCGCGACTACTTCTTTAGCGCATGATCTGTTGCATTGTGAAGAGGAATCATTAGACTTGTTGCTCTTCTTCTTAGATAAAGCAGCAGCTTTAGTACTCTGCTGCTTGGTCTTCTCCGGCGGCATAGATGAAGACGGTATCAAGAAATACATGCTGCCTCTCTTGAGCTCAGTCTCCGGCGAGAGGATCAAAATCCAGCGACGAACAACTCCTTGAGAGGTGGGTTTGCTGAGAACATGATTGGGGTTAGCTTTGAGGACTTGTCCTGCTGTGATAGGACCTGTAATCTCTTCGACATAGCCATTCAAATGAACGATTCTGATCAAATCCAAAGCTCCACAAGGAAGAACACAAGCCAAACAACACCTTAAGCTATTCCTCATATTCTTCTTGATGATCGATGATCTTTCTTTTCAGATCTCTCTCAAGCTTTGAACTTTTGGATCAGAATCGATTCTGAATTGATGATATTATGATTTGGTGCGTTGAACTATGCAAGGGGGGGGGGTTAGAATGGAGGATGAGTTGGGTGTGTGTATATATATATATATAGAAAGTGGGGAACAAGATCTCATTATTCCTAAAATGATGAAGATGATGATGAAATGACGAAAATGACCTTGAGAGAGAGAGAGAGATTCAATTCTGTGGGTTTGGGTTTATTCTCACATGGTGGTGGGGTTTTCCTTCTTTAAGTGATTTAACTTCAAGATGACTTGTGGTGTTTTTGAATCTATTGTGACTGCTATGCCAAATTACTTACTCTATTTCAAAATTTAATTACTCTACTTTTTCTTTTGCGTATAAGAAAATATAAAATAAAATAAATAAAAGCCGTCTCTATGCATATGATAAGTTTTCTAGTATGAGTTAATTTAAATTTACTTTAAATACACACTATCTATATAAATATACGCAAATGTTTTTCTCCTTGTAATGGAAGCCCTTACTTACTATTTTATATTCTGTTGCATTGAGTTATTAAAAAATTATATATGCTCTAACAGTATTTACATGATTATTATAAACAGAAGAAACAAATCACAGTTTCCCATATAAAAGGTTCACTTGATTATAGATTAACTTTTATTATATGTAGATCCTAAGGTTGCCACGGTAAGTGTGGAGATTATAATTAATTAATAAACATATTGGCTAGATCCTCATCAATAATATTTTTATAAGGATTAATATAATTTTTAGCCCATCAAATTTATCCTCATTTTAATTTTGGTCCCTCAAATTTAAAACCTTTAGTCCCTCAAGGATATAAAAGTGTTAAATATGATGATGTGGCACTAACACCGTTAATTATGCTTATTTGGTGTGGGCATCTACTTCACTTTTTTTGCAAACATGGTTTTATAAAAAAAAAAAAATTGAGCTCCTGTGACCATCATCACCTGGATAACATTGGAGCGATGAATCTGTACACCATTGCGGTGAAGGGGATCAAAGGTCACCTTAACCATTTGCCGTCTGCTTACATTGGATACATGTTCATGGCCACCATAAAGAAAGGGAAGCCTAATCTCCGGATGAAGAAGGTCCTGCCCGTCGTTATTGTATGCCAGCGCAAGCCATGGCGCAGAAAGGACCATGTTTAGATATACTTTGAAGATAACGCTGGTGTCACTGCGAATCGAAAGGTTCTGCTATCACCGGTCAATTGGTAAGGAGTTTGCAGATTTGTGGCCTGGGATTGCAAGTGCAGCAAAATGACTCGTCCTGCCCGTGAGATTTGGTCACTCCCTACATTCATAATTTATATCAGATTGATGAGTTTGTTAAGCCTGGAAGTGCTTCTGGTTTAGATTTATAGCATCCTTTGCGTTTGCTTCCATGGATTGTTCTACATGAGATTGGGTTCAAACTGGATTGGGGTTTACCAATTTTTGTAATTTGTGCTTCATTTTCCCCTTCTGTTTCTACTTTATAGCGGTTAAACAGGATTATTGGATATTGAATGTCAACCCCAAAACTTATAAAAATTAATAAATTCTTTTTTTAATTGTGAAAACAAATTATATAAAAAAATGTGTATAAATAGAATCGTTCTCCTCCTCCAAGCATATAAAGAGAATATGACCAATGACGCCATGACTTACAGGCGTCTTCTCCGACCAGACTGTTTAAAGTTCTTTGAATTTGTGTCTCTAAAGTGACCGTCAACGGTAATGGCAGTGAATGAGTCGTCTAAGGTTCGGTGGAGGAGTTCCTGAAGTAGTGAGAGCAGTCCGGTGTCGACGCGTTCGGTGCACTCCGGTCGCTATAACTGACTGGGGTCATATGAAGGACCTGACCGATTGGTTTTGTACACGAACAATGGATTTTTACGAACACCACAGTTTGCCGAACAGAGAAATGGGTTAACCGAGAGAAGATTTTTAATAACTGACTGGAGCTCAAATTTTTTTTTTTTTATTTTGTTTACTTGTAAATCCAAGTTGGAAAAGTAAGTGAGATGGACTCCACATCCTCATGCCAAATAAGTGCAATTAACTGCACTAATGCCACATTATCTTATTCAACACTGTTAACACCTAAGGGACTAACGGCATTCAATATAATAAACTTCAGGAACTAAAATCTAAGATTTCAAACTTAAAGTATTAAAATTAAAATGAATATAAATTTAAAAGACTAAAAATTATATTAATTAATAAACATATTGGCTAGCTCCTCATCAATAATATTTTTTTTATAATTATCATAGAGACAACATGAAGGAAAACAAAAAAAAGAATCAATTCAATTTTACTAATCAATACATAATGCATGAAAATATACGCTTGTTTTTTTCCCTCTGGACAAGTTTTTTTTTTCTTCTAAAAATCTTCGAAGAGAAGCTGAACCTAAAAAAGTTAGGGCTTCAGATTCTACTGGCAATTCTTGAGTTTTTAAATCTACTTTTGTCAAAGAATTTTAGAAAACAATTCCTGAGTTACATATAGTTTCTTTTAATATTTAATTGGGTATTTGAGTGTTTTTTTCTCTAATTATTAAATTATTTAATTTTACTTTATTAGCAATAGAGTAAAATTAAAAGATTTAATTAAAAAAATATATAGGTACCAAATTAAAAGTTGAAGCAAATTATAAGTACATCAAGGATGATTTTTCCAAAAAAAAAAAAATCAACATCTACTTCAATTTATCATCTATTGTTACATCATGTCACTTGATTCAATTTTATGCAATGGGGATCAAATGTTGTATTATAATTATTTTAATAAAATTAGACTAAAAATTCAGGAAGTGCAAATTTTGTAAATTAATTCAGGATGTTCGTGGAATTAATTTCTAAAAGTTATAGATATTGTTGTACTATAAAGAATATAAGGAATTGAAAGGTTGAAACGTGGCAAACTTTGAATATTCTGGCGTGTTATATACATGTATACCACGATTTCGACTCAGAAAATAAAGAAAAAAATTAATCCATAGATTCTTATAATTTATCTCAATTTTAAATCAATTCTCTAAAATTTATTTTGTTTTTATTAAATCCTTATAATTTTATGTATTATAGGTATTCATCCTTGATCACAAACACCTTTATTTTATTAATATAAAATTAATTTAATAATATAAAATTTTATTAATTTTTTTTTAAATTTTGAGTTCGAGTTTTAGAACATTAACTATATTAAAAGGGAAAATCACAAACTCTTAAAAATATATACTTAATAATAAAATCTAGAAAATAGTATAAAAAACTGTTATTTTTAATTTATAGAATTTCATCAACTTTATAGATTTTTTTAAATTTCATTTAACACGGTTTTAACACTCATAAATTTCTAAAAATGAAATTTTATAAATACGATAAACTAAAATTATCGGATCAAATAATGCGGCCCAATTAAAACAAAATAAACTATAGAGATATGATTTAAAATTGAGGTAAATTATAAGAAATAATTATGTATGTATTAATGTAGAAGCTAATAAAGTTATGTTTTAACATTTAAGTAGTATCGTTTTATTGCTTCAAAGGAATTTTAATGGTGGCTTGCCTTCACGAACCGTTAATTAATTAATTAATTACTTAATTAATGTATTGAGAATGTAATAATTTGAATATAGCAGTGTCTAATTAATCGTGCAAATAGAAGCTTTTTGGGCCGTCTAATATGGTTCTGTCTGGTTAACATAATTAATTTTGCATAATCATTTTGTCAACATAATAAATGATAAAGCCTATTAAGTCTTGATACCCATTTACTCTTCTTGTCCTATTTATAAGACATAGAGACAAGAAAATTTTGTCCATATTTAACTTTAGAAAATTTCACATGAACATACAATTTTATCTTTTATTTATTATTATGTTAACTTTATTTTCATAAAGTATAATATATATTAAATAGGAATAAATTGTAAAGTTGTTGAATTTTAAAATAAAATTAATGAAGTTTAAGATTTTTTTAGTCTATGTGAAACATGTTAAAAGTGTATAACTTTTAAATAGGATTAGAGGAGTTCATTCTAAATTGTTCAATCCAATGTTGAAAACAATTCGTTCATCAAATAATGCTTGATTCAAAGGATGTTTGAGATTTGTGTAAATTATACAACTAATAATTAAATTCTTTTTAAGGCTTCACAGAGGGAGAGTTAGGTGTGTATTTGATTTTATGCTCTTTTTTTTTTTTTTTTGCCAAATATTTGATGTTATGTTGAAAACCCACCAAAACTATAATTTTTTGAAACTTCATTCTTTGTTTTTTTTTAGTACTGTGCGATTACGATGGCTTAAACTTAATTTTTGCCTTTTAGTTAATATGGACATAAGCTAACCTGTTTCAAATAATTGAAGATGGGAACTCCCATGACGCGATATATTTATTACTGAAAATGATTTTTCAACGGATATTATTATATCACATTGGTTTAAATAATTATAAGTTTAACCATATATAAATAGTTTATTAATTATAAGTATACGAGTTAAATAATCTAATCATCCTCAATTTTATCTTAATTATATAGACCTCACATCTATTTAAAAATTCATATAAACCTCCCTTAAAAATAAATCTATGTTACATAAATATTTTTTATATATTTAAGATTTTATTTCCTTTCACACAAATAGTTGGTTATTTCTTACTTTTAAACATTTATATTTTTAAAAATAATTTTTACACAATCAAAAAATAATTCTAATACATATATTTTCAAATTTTTTTACATGTTATAAAATTTATTAATTTTTAAAAATATTTTTTACATTCATAAGACTTTGTATTTAAAATTTTTATTTCTTAATTTTATAAAATATTTTTCAGTCATTTAACACTAGAGGCATTAACAAAAGTATCGACGTTAAAATTTAAAATATTAACAAAATATTTATAAATAATAAAATATTAAATTTAATTTTTAAAATAATAATCAATATTACAAAAACTATTACTTAAAATTAACGATATTAAAGTTAGAGGATGAAAATATACTTTATAAAATTAAAAAGTTAAATTAAAATTTTATATAAAGTTCAAGGATTAGATGTGTGTTTTTTTTCATATATTTATTCAATTATATCAGGTTTAAATATTAGTATGCCTAATTGGAAGTAACATTCTCAAAAACGTTTTCCCAAACGTATTTTTACCCTTATATATATTAATTAAATAAAATGCTATCAATTATGGCTAAGTAACATCGATGTCATAAAAATTGACCCAATTAATTGAACAACGAAACCGTGTGGAAAATTTGGAAACTCCAAACGGATCTGCGCTGTTTCATATATAAGAGAGTTCCTAATTAATTTCAAATGTTTTCTTCTTGTCAGAATTCGTGTGTTTTTAATGAATAATTACATACTTTTTTGATACACTATCAATTACATATTTTATTCAATGAATAATACATGAGGAAGCTGTTTCTTTAATTTATTTTATTACGACCCACTTGAATTTTGTTTATCCTAATTTGTCCTCATGTTAAGTAAAAATTCCACATTTATTGAATCGTTATATAGATGTCTGCTTCAATTACTTTAGGCATATATTTCTCTTCTTCATGTTAATGCGCTTCCGATTAATATATAATGTATATATGAGATTATAAATATTATGATTACTATATATATTTATAACGTATATATTATTTTATAATTATATTTATAATTTGTATATGTAAATTTTAAATATTATTATAATATAATAATTATATCAATTCTTTTAAAAAATCCCATCTCATTCCATTCGAGACTAGGCGACTTCATGATAGACAGGACTTAGTATAAAAAATACCATCTCATCCCTTTACATTGGTATTTGACAAGATAAGATTGTCCCGGTATCCCATAAATACCCATATTTCTAATATGAATATAAGATCTAATTAATTAATTTATAGAGAATATCAATTATATTTTGATTAGACATAATTTTTTATTGCATTATTACATATATGGAATTTGAATAATAATGAGTCACATTATTCATAATTTGAGGAATTGGGGCTTGGTATGTACTAATAAAGTACAAAAACATGTAATATTTTTCTACTTGAAGCTAAGGTGTTCTTTTAGGGTTTGTAAATGCTTGGGGTGGTTTAGCTGTATTTTCATATTCTATCTCTATCATCAATACCATATATATATATATATATATATATATATATATAAGAAAATAAACTTTTTTTGTTAATTATGTATTTTTTTTTGGAAATAAATACATGAATTAGGGTTTAGGTAGCGTGTCAAATATGAGTAGGTTTCATTGTCATGTGGTACATACATACTCATTAGAGGACGAAGCTTCGTAGCACAGAGGTTTATTCTGGCACCGACCATTTCCAGCAAATTCCTCATTTAACGTTTCTCATAAACAAAACCAAAGATATATTGACAAATGTGGTGGTTATGGGAGTTTCCAATTTCATATATAATTTAAGAGATTGCAATAATCTTGTTTTGTCTTATATATTATGTGAAGATTTTTAATCCTTTATTTCATACTCTAATACAAATATACAATTATATGGTATTTGATAGTATTACCGATTTACCATTATTTATAATTCAAACTAAATAATGCTCAAATGTAACTTAAAATATTAAATATTAAATGATTAATTATATAAAAATATTGAATTCTTTTCACTTAACTTAACCACTACTAGTTTTATTTCACAATAGAGTGATAAGATAGTACATATAAAATCAACAGCTAAAATTATTTTGAAAAGTCTAATGTACGAGAGAATTAGTCACTATAGTTATTTTTAATAGTAAATACTCTAAACTTACTTAAAAATAAACAGTTAAAATGTTGTTTTTTAATAAAAAACAATTCATAAATTAAAATAAAAGGATACAACATAATAAACCCTTATTTTAGAGGATAGGGGCATCATAGTTCTAAAAGAGAAATATTATCTGAAAAACAGAAACGAAAATCATAGAAGAAAGTTGTCAATGTAATAAGATCTTCAATAATGACATCAGAGAGGAGGAGAGATTGCAGCTTCTTATGACAAGGAATCTTATTGAAACCTAAAACTTTCGGAGTGTCTCTTGGTAAATTTCTTTAAGAGCAATAATTCATTATCCAAGTAAAGATCTTCTGCAAAGACAATAGATAAAGATATTTGATGCAGGAGGAAGAAGATTGCTTCTTCTTAATCTTCCTGATCCATATAGTCCAACCAAGCAAAAACTCATCAGAGAGGAAGCTAATATGCTCCAAAATAGAGAGATATGAACGGCTAAAAAGTTAAAATAGAACACTCATTCGTCTAAATATAAGATTTATTTAAAAAAAATTTAGCTTGGTCCTAAATATAAAAGTTTCAATTTTCTCTTATCTCTTATATTAATTGTTTCTTTTTCATAATACCCTATTTATTGAGACATTTTTATCTCTACACATTAAATTTTAATTATTAAATAGTAAGAATTGTTTTTTGAAAGTGTCACAAATTGTATATATATTAATTATAAATAACCATCTTAAGTCTTAACTATGTTTTTTTTTTGGGATTTTATGAATTAGATAACACAATATTATAATATTTAATACCGATGAGATAAAGATTAAAATGTTTTGAATTATATGGAATCCAAATCAGATTAAAGGAATGCACGAGGCATATCATTTACTACATATATACGATTCCCAAAGTGCATTAAATCTAACACAAAAGATATATATATAGAGAGAGAGAGAGAAGGGGGGGGAGGAGGGAGTATATGAGATTCCATTATTGAAGAACGTGAGCTTAGCCTGGCTTACACTAAAGCCAAGACGGAAATCCTATCATTTTAATTAATTAATCTCCTTCTTGTATATTAGAACGTGTCTCAGTTACAAGATGGAATCCTTAATTTGACTAATGTATAGATGATAAATATGCCAATTATATATAGAAGATATATTATGTTAGGATATTTCATACCGTACTTCTACCCATAATTTTCGTGTGCGTTAATCATCACCATCTTTCTTGAACAAGTATTTTCTTTTGTGATAAGTCAAGTACACGTTACTCTAAGGGCAAATATATAAAAAATGATGTGCATGTTTTTTTATGGGTACTTGAAAGACACAAAAATACTTCTTTAATATGAAAATCCCAATTTTGGATTTTGAAATCGCTTAATCACTGAAAAGTCTGTAGAAACTAATTTGAGATTAAAATTGTTTAAATGCTCTTAATTTAAATAAAAGAAATAACAACAACAATTTAACAAATAATAACTTTAATTTATTAAATGACAAGTGACAAATAATTTTACTATTTTTAGTTGTTGTAATTTGATAAATTAAAGTTGTTACTTATTATCACGGTATTCATCTGCCACTTTAAGTGCGGATATCTAATAAGCTCTGGAGATACCGTCCTCTTTTTTTTAAAAAAAATAATTTGTTACTTATTAAATCCTACTAGTGAGATTGACCACATAAGTCATGCAGTGCAATTGCGGTACCATTTATCAAAAAGAGCTCGATTGATAACTTCTTTGTTGTCCTTTTTTTTTATACAAAAAAAAGTTTAAGTAGGTTTAGACCCGATCCTTCATTAAGGTCAAGGCACAGTCCTAAAGTTCAGAGAGCGCTTACAAGAGACTTACGAGATATCCTACCAATTGAGTCCTTATGACAGTAGTAGAAATTGAACTCACGTCTTTATAAGATACGAGAATATTCTTTACTATCTGTGCTAATTCTCATTGGCTGTTTAATCTCTCTCAACATATATTATCTTCGATGATGGAACTTTTCAAGTGAATCACGCAAGTACAAGAAATCAAGGAAAGCTGATTGAAGATAACTCCTAAATAAAGTTGATTTGGTAGCAATAACTAGTTTTTTTTATTGGTACGTAAGACAAGTTTAAGATTGTTACAAATAAGCAATCCCTAGTGGTGTCACATCAATTTAGTAGGCGACACATTTTTGATAGGTTCATTCTCTTATATTTCTACTAATTAATACGACTATTGGTATAAACATAAGTCACTTATAAAAAAAAATTTACTTCTAAATATAAATTATTTATAAAATAATTAATGATATTTTTTTAATTTTATTAATATTAAATATAATAAAAACTAATTAATTCAAGTGGAATTGTGGCTCCTGGAAACACGCTTTTTCAATATCCTTTCTTTAATAAAGATAAATTTAAAAAATTTAATCAATTATTTAATGTATTTTTGGTACATGAAAATAAATTATAAGTGACATATATTTAGGACTATACTAGTACTCCCTTTAATTTTAAATTAATATAAGAGTTAGATAGCTAATTTAAAAAAATTAAATAAATTTATTAAGTTAGTTATTTATAATAAATATATGTTGATTTTTCTAAATTTATCCTCTTTGATAATAAAAATTTCCTTTAGTATGTGTAATTAATATGATTGTTTAAAGAAGGAATTATAAACTTGTGAGACAAAATAATTTGAGGTATTACTTTTAGAATTAAAATAAATATGAACAAAGGGATACTAGTTGGAAATTGGGATTACAGTATTTTAGCCTATGGACTTCTAACTTTTTTTTATCCACCTACGGACTTCTAACAAGTAACAACATTTCATTTTATGCATTATGTATAATGGAATTTATAGATTTCTTAAATGTATATAGATGACAAAATAATTATAGAAGACATCAGTCTGAATTTTATTGCCAGTGTACACTTCATTGATGAATAGATATTTTTGTACACGTTTTTTTGAGTTGTGAGACTTGTCTTAACCATAATAAGCTTTTAAGAAATAACTTATCAAATCTATCTTTTTACAAAAAAAGTATTAATGACTAATAAAAATTATACTTTACATTGATTTTCAAAAGAAACTAGACCTCACAATGGCAAACAATACTTTTTTTTTATAATTTTTAAAAAAATGATCATTGTATATAACTAATATAAAAATGTATGCTATTTTATTTTATATGTATAAATTATTCTAAACGAGTGAAACTTATTGTCATCTTTTAAAATATTCAAAAATTTCATTTTTTGATTTGGTCATTTAATAGTTGGGGTGGGTATACGTTTTGGTCTAACAATTAGGTAATATTAATTAAAATTGACGTCACTATCAAAGTATTCTCTAGTCATTAAATCAAACCAATAGATAAATTTTGAATGAGAGAGGATAATGTGATTTCTAGCATGAGGATAACCAAGTCTTTTAAAAAAATTAACTTACTTTGTTCATTCAAATTCTAAAGTTGAATCGATTTAATTTGTAAAAATAAAGTAATTGAAAGAGAGGAAGAGAAATTAAAGACATTTCATCCAAAATTTTCATGAAGTAATTTGAAATGACGGGTCAATAGTTGACATGAAGAAAATAGTACAAGGCCATGTATATATTATAGCCTTATCATCACATAATATTTGAGAAGGGGCCAAAAAAGGAAAATAAAAATTTGGGGAAATAATGCCACTGACTTAAAATGGGCTTAAGTGCACTTTTCCTCCTCTAATTTTATGTAATTTTTTAATCTAATTAATTAATTTTATAAGATATCTATTTAATTCTCTAGACTGAAGTCTCACATGATATTTTTTATGCAAATAATTATTGTTTTTAAAAATTAAATTTAATGTGTTAGACTTTAAAAATATTCTGTCAATATTTAAAATTTTAATATCAATATTTTTTTGTTAATAAAACTAATAGTGTGACGATTAAAAAGATATTTTATAATTAAAATTAATAGATTAATCAATAAATTATTGGTTAAGATGGTAAGTGGTCTCGTTAAGAAGAGAATATAGACACAGTCTTATTTCTTAAACTTGAACTAGTTGATTATTCATATACCTGGCTCATGTTGAAGAATGTCAAAAATCAAAAAAGGCGTTGGATAATATGTGGTGGTGGGGCTTTCCCTTATACCAAAAAAAAAAAAAATTAAAGAACTAAAATGGAATGTTAGCTAAAATTAAAGGATAAAAATTTGAATTGATAAAATACCAAATGTAAAGAAGTAAGGCTAGATTTCCTCACCGCCCAAATCAAAGGCTAGTTGGTAAGATTTTTTATCCTTTGAATTATTGAGCTTTCATTGAATCATTCACATGCATATATGGTTCTTCTTTCTCATGGACCCACTTCCCTCTTTACCGTTAGCAACTGATTTAGCATCAATTAATGCAACTATGAACACTCTAGTTTTTGTTACACACACACACACACACCAGTTTTTATATAAGTTAATTAAATTAAATGCGTCTACATGTTCACTCCAAAATTGACGCGCTTTTATTTTTAAAAACAAAATAAAATAGACTGTATTTTATTAAAGGATATTTGGAACATATACTACCTAGTTTAGTCTGGTATAACCTTTTAGTTGAGAATAAAATAATACAAAAAAGAAATATAAGACTGTATATCAAGTCTAATTTTCTCTAAATTGTCACACGTTGATTTTCTGTTTCATATCATTGTTAAATAAAATGTATTTAGTACAATTGTATTTGTCGATGTAACAGATCATGTGACCGAACTCGAGCTAGTCATATTCATGGATTTAATTTGTTGAAAGGAACGTAATAAAATCTTTAATGTGTTTCCATTTTCAACATATGCATGCATACGTACAGAACTGTATTTTATTTTTGGGACTGCAAAGTTTCTTTATGTGAGAAATTTAAAATTATAGAGGAAATGGCTACATCATCAAATGGATAAGAAATCAATGGAGAATTATTCATCTTCTTTTAAATACCATAATATTTGTATATGGAAAAGGAAAATCGAGTCATACGATGTAAAAAAAGGCTTACATTGTTCATGTTGAAGAGAGTCTAAGTGTATATATGTTCATATGTGAACTTGAGCTGAAGAATAATGAGCTAATTGGACGCACAACAACATGTCGATATGGTTGAAATCTGTTGATTTCTCCCTTCGGGCTTCTCTATTCCTTTCTTGAGTTCTACTTTTATACTTTTGCCATTATGTGCCAGTGTATTATGTAGGAAGGATCGTTTAATCATGAGAAGATAACTAATACGGCTAATTCTTACCTTAATGCTATAGAACTTCAAGATGCGCAAAGAACGGAAAAAATAATGCAAAGAGTACAACTTTAAGTCCAAGTGTGTATCGCTTGGATCAAGATCTTATTTAACTACAGCAAACTGTGTGTGTTATAGTAACTACCAAATTTAAATGTTTTTGTTTTGTTTAGTGGTTCATGTTCCTGGACATTGAACGAATCCTAGAAGTGATTTTGAACAATATGAAATATATATATGCACGAGTGGATTAGTATCAAATCGAATCAAATCTGCTAATCTTTATATATATATATATATATATATATATAGAGAGAGAGAGAGAGAGAGAGAGAGAGAGAGAGAGAGAGAAGAAAACGTTCATGGTTCAAAGATTAATTTGCTAGCTGTAGTTGATGCTACGCATCATTTCCCATGTTGCATTGATTGGTGCAATCTTGAGAGAGTCAGAGACAGCGTGTGTGTTATGTTCTGAGCAAGATATTTTGGCACTTTGGTTCTTTGAACCTAACGCAACAAACATTTCTTTTTTTGTTTGGAGAGTCAAAGTCAACAACACTATCTCTCACAAGCCATACAACGTTGATGAGTTATCCTATCTTTCTTGGGAGGAAGACATATGATATATGGGCCACCAAAACATAGAAATTCTAAAATAGTTTCTCAAAATAGTTTACATTTTTTATAAAGTCTTTTAGAGACTATTTTAAAATTATCAATGTTTTTATATCTAAGTCACTTATAAGAGAAAATTTTAATTTTAAATATAATTATTTATAAAATAATTAATGATATATTTTTAATATATTTTTTTAATAAGGACAAATATAAAAAATGTATCTATTTAATATATTTTTTAGTATGCGAGAATGAGGTATAAGAGTTACATATAAGAATATAGTGGTAAGTTTTTGTGAAATAACCTAATTACTCTTTAGGTAAAAAAAATGAAAAAAAAACTTCCTCCATCACCTGCAATTAGATTTATACGAGGGAATTATGTTATTTTATAAAAAAAATAATTTTAGAATAGTCCATATATAAAGACTTCATACGATAAAGCCATTTGGCAAAACCATTTTGATACTTTTTATATGTCTCTCTCTCATTTTCTTCCTTTTTGTATGGATAAAGAATATAATTTGAGTGTTAACAGCAATGAAAACTAAGTTGGGCTTAAAGTATTGGAAACACAGAAAAAATCTTCTAACTACATTTGTTTTATATATAAGAGTTGAGAATTTAATCCACAACCATTTGCTTAAACGATGACACTCACTACTATTTATGTCAGTTTGAACTGGATTAGTTTTTCTATTGACCAAAGGATTTTTTATCTAAATGCAATCATATATTCTTGCACTATCAAGTATTAAATATATATATATATTTTAATAAAGATTTAAACTTTAGTTCACTATAGTATAAGAGATTAATCTCTTCCACTATATTTAACTTTACGTTGCTGACCAAAGGTTTAGTTGTATTGTTTTTTTTTTGTTATAAAATTTTTAGAAAGGGGTTGAGTTTACCGATGATCCAAGAGCAAGGTGAAGTTTTTCTTTCTCCTAGGCGATACCAATATTAAGTAGGACGAGCCGTCTATTACCTTCAGGCGTAAATCTAGACACCTAAGAGCTAAGATGCCTCCCAAAGCGTTGTGATTGGAACCACAATAAATTAGTATTTTTAGGGATCGAATACGCTCTAAATAGTCGTATATCTAACCCTTTCGCCAATTGAACATACGAATAGTTTTACCCCTTTTTTTAATACTATTGTGCTGTTTTTTATTCTCATAAGATCGCTCATCTCATATAATGGGCAATAGGTATTGGGCCAGCACAAATGGGCTATAGAGTCACACATGGTATGGCCCGATTACAAGGTCCATATATTATATTCTATGGGCATTTAGTTTGGTCGAATACTTAATGTGTCTACGTTTAAATTTTTAACATTAAACTCTCTACCACTAATTTTACTGTTAAGTTACTAACAGAAACTTTAACATTAAGAAGGGGTTATATACTTATATATAATCGACCCAAAATTTATAAGAGTTCCAAATATTTTAGCCTTTTTTTTAAAAAAAAAAATTGCTTTTAACTAATTAAGAAAGAGAGCAAAAAAGAAAAACAATTAGTGAATAATATTTTGAATAAAATACTCTAATCATTGTTATGTTTTAATTTAATTACACATACCTCTTATCTATTTTAAAAACATACAATTAAATTCAAACTGTTAGCCCTGTTAAAAATATTGTAAAAAGGTTGTGAAAATATATTTTTTAATTAAAACTTATATTAAATTAAATTTTATTTACTAATTTACCCTTTGTACTAAATCCTTTAACTAAATGTGTTTATAAATGTTACTACTAAAAAATATGTTTAAAAATTTAAAATTTAAAATTTAAATGATTTAGGAAATATTTTTAAATGTGAAAACAAATATATGTTTGAAATATATTTTTAGCTATTTAGAAATCAAAATAAATAAATTTCAATAAATGTGATGAAAAATTAAAATTATAAAATTTATAATATAATCAAAATTAATAAATTATATAACATATTAGAAAGTTTTAAAATATATGTATTAGAAACATTTTTTTGTTATATAAATTTCTCGTGTCAAATATAAATATTTAAATAAAAATTATTTTAAATAGGGGTATTTTGGTCAAAATAAAGTGAAAAAGTTAAATTTAATAGTTAATTAATATTTTGGGTGAATAGAAAAATAATCTCAAAAGCTTAAGGAATGTCTGTGTCACATGTATTTTAATTTTAAGAAAAATTTATACGAGTTTTTAAAATAGTTAGGAGGTTTGTATAATTAAGATAAAATTAAAAAATTATTAGACCATGTTTAATACGTGGGACTTAAGGGTTAGATTTAGAATTAGGATTACACTAACACATTTTTATGTTTGGTACAGGGTATTGAAAGATCCAATCCTATTCCCATCTTACATAGGATTCTCCAATACCACCACCCCATGGCATTCTAATTTGTATCCTGGGATTGAAATTTTTCTGACCAAAATACCCTCTCCCCACTCGGCAAGCGTCTTCCTCCTCTAGCTTTCTTGCCACCATCTCCTCCACCTCCAGTCACGACCTTTTCCGGTCGCTGCATTCTTTCATTCAAGTTCGTCAAATTTGCTTCAACTTCGCCTAGATCTGGTTCCACGGGTTCAACTGCTTTATATTTTTAAATCTCATTTCGAGATTTATTTTTTGTTGGTAAAGTTTGATTTTTAGCCCTCGTTCATCAGGCTTCTTCCAATGACATTCCCATCAAGCTCTCTCCTTTCCCAGATAAATTATCACTGATTTCTGCTCAATCTAGAAATCAATAAGTGTGTGGAGATTAAGTCCTTTTTTCTTCTATAAAAATACAATCCTCTCATTCTCTCTCAAATACACACAGTCCATTTTCCTGGAGGTGATTGCGTGCCTTTCCTCTTCACCACCAAATAGTTGGTGGCTTATGGAAAACTACAGATAGAAAGCGGTGTATTTCTAAGAGATAAAGATTGGGAGGAAGGAGCAAAAGATGATTGAAAATGGAGCGTGGTTGTCGTCGGAAATGGGGTGAATTGCAGTCTAGGATTTTTTTTAAAGTAATGTTATTATAGTTTTTTTATAATTTATGATTTATTATAAAATAAAATTAATGTCATCATTCCTTATAAATATTACTCTATACCAAATATAATTTTAAAATCTCAATCCCAATCTATTGAAGAATAATGTGATATTTAAAAACATAAAGTGGTTTTTCTTAATTTATGTAAAGTATATAATCATACTATGGTCCTTAATATAGGAAAAGTAAAAGTACAATCAGCACCTTAAATTAATTTTAAAAGTACAATTAAAACTCTAAAGTATTTAAGGGTGTAATCAACATTTTAAGCTAATTTTAGAGATGCAATTAACACTAAAGTATTTGAATTGTTGCAATTTTGCCCATTCACTAACAAAAACACAAACTTATGTATGATACTATATAAACTTTTTATTTTGACACATTATTGTTTAAAATGTTATATTTGTAATATTTTTTAATAAATTGCACTAAATAAATTATAAAATTTCTCAATCTTTATATATGGATTATATACAATGTCAATTTTAGTATTTATTCCTTACTCTTTTTTAAACAATATGACACATATAATCTTTTAAATAATAATATGTTGAAATAAAAAGCTCGCATGACATGCATCGGATAAAAAAATATATTTCTGTCAGTGAAATGAAGGAATTGTACAAATTTAAACTTTAAGGTATTAGTTGTACTTCTAAAATTAGTTTGGGCTGTTAATTACACCCTTAAATATTTTAGGGTACTAATTGCTCCTTCAAAATTAGTTGGGGGTGCTGGATATAACTTTATCTATATAAGAATTATTTAACTAATTTGAGTAAAACGATGAAATAGGATAAATTACCCAATCTCCTTGAAATATCTATGAATAAAATTAGATTATACTCTCTATCAATTTATACTTTAGTTAAGTAAATTAGTTTAATAATTGATTGATATCTTATATTTAGAAGATCAATGTCCTAATTAACTCTTAAATTTATAATTGGAGAAATATCTTACAAAGAAAATATAGAGAGGAAGGAAAAAAAAATAAATAAGAGATGGTAAAAAGAAGAGAAGAGGCAACAACGATAAAATTTAACAAAATAAAAACACACAAACGTGAATTGAAGAGCCTTTATTCAGCTGCCAAATTCGTCACCAATTATGTCACTGCAATAAGAATATCTTGTATGATTGATAGAATTGTCAACATCTCTAGCTTGATGTAATGACGTTCATCCTAGCTTCATAGTTTGAGATCATTGATAATTCATTGGGTGCATGAGAAAACAATATCAACCTTCATTCATAGTGTTGTCCTAGAAATAAAGTTATCTTCATCTGGAGCTCGTTTGGTTCAATTCCCAAATTTTTAAAGACAGTAATGCAATGTAGTGAATGTAATGCAATGTTTAATACCATCAATATATTTGGTATGTTTAATTAAGAAAATTAAGAAAACAATTTTTTTATATTTAATTAAATAAAAATAACAATAAAAAGTCTATAATAACCCTCAATCAAAAAAGAAAACGAAAAACTAATTCCTTCCCAAGTTAAATTCATCGGCTGTAGAAGTAGTGGTGGCGGCGGCGGCGGCAGCCATAGTGGTGGCAATGTAGGGGATGGTAACGGTGGCAATGGAGAGGGTTGAAAGAGACAACCAAACCAAAACAAAAATAAATGAGACTAAAGGGTGACTGGAACTTTGTTTTTAAATATGCATATCATAGTAAACTTTATTGTCAAGCTGGAAAAAAAAAACTGAACATCCATTTCTTTGTAATGCAATCATGCCTATTGCAAGCTTGCAATAGGATTGAATCAAATGGGCTCCTAGTTTTCCTTTAAGGACTTAATTACATGAGCAAATGACCTTTTCTAAGAAATTCATTTGGTTTCTTAGAGCCTTGCACTACTACAAAAAAGGCTTTTTAATCAGTTTAAAATGGTATTTTACACCGGATAATGATCCGGTATAGAAACATACCGTGTAGAAAGTGTACATATTTTAAACTAGGCGGTTCACCGGTGTAGAAGAAATTTTTTTCTAAACCGGACTGAAAAAGAGGTGTAGAATGCTCTTTTTTCTTAATATTTAAACCGGTCCCTTTTGAAATCAGGAGTAGAATTTACTAATATCTACACCGGTTGTAAGGACATCCGATGTAGATGAATCCATTTTCTACACCTCACCATAAAGACAACCGATGTATATGTTATAATATTTATATATTATTTCTACACCTGCCGGTATTCTTTATTCTGTTTAAATATATTTTTAAAAAATGACCCGTTCAATGTTTTATTACCTTATCCCCTGAAGCTTCATAAATAAACTGCCCAAATATACGACTCAAAGAGACAGCAGTAGAGACAGAGTATAAGATGACATAGATAGAATTCAATTGCTCATTATATTATTCATTTAATAAAATTCAATAAAAAAATGCAACAATTTGAACAGAAAAATAAAAAAATGTATTCAGTGAAAGATAAATACTATTGAGAATGAAGGAATTGAACAAAAAACTCAGCCCAAAGACTGTGCCTCAGTATCTTATTCAGAAAATGGGTCAGGTTGATCAAACATATGAAATATCAAATTAAAATCAAAGAAATTAAGACATTACTAATATATATTAAATTAACAAGAAATATGAAATCATAAAAAAATATAATTTTATCTCCTCAGTTAGGTCAGCCTTATTTGACACAATAATATTGTTCATGTCTCTAACTATGTAAAAGCCACATAAGTTGCTTTCTTTAGGTTGCCTTTAACTCTGTAATATTAGTATTATAAAAATTATTTTTCATCAGCAAAATGTGGAGCATAAAACTTAATATTTTTATTACCTTCAGTGTGATCCATTTAAGGTCGCTCACCGAGTTGGCGTGCTTAAGACCCCTTGCAATTATGAATGTCCTCATAGCCCTATGACCAAAGTTATAAGGTTAGTAACCCATTTATTATAAAGACCATATTTATTACAAAGACCATTGTTCTGTATAGAAGAAAACTCATGTTCATAATCTTCTTGATATCAACCGATGGCTTGTAATGGAGGGAGCATAAGAAAAAAACTTTATAACTATGCTTACATAGGATGACCAATTGCCAATGATTGCTATAAAAATTAATTAAAAAAGAATTAGTATTATCATTAAACAAATATAAAACTAGTATAAAATAAAATAAAATATTATTATTCTTACTCCTACATATATGGTGCGAAGAAACAATTAATATCGGTTTCACCGAGCCTCCTTAAAATGTATTAAAGTCTCAAAGCTTGAGAGGTCCCTTTTTCATAAATATGAATATATTTATATTTAAATTAGACTTACATAAAAAATACTTGGTTACACCCGGAGGTCAGTTCATCCTTAGGAGCGATAAGAGATTTCACATCCGTATGATCAACAAAGGCCGGTGCCCCCACATCCCCCACAACTGAATCCATAGGCAATGCATCCACATGGAACGTTTTGTCATATGCCAATAGGATCACATGTTGCATGGCACTTAAAGTGGGAGTTGTGGGAAGTTGGCTCGGGGATGACGCGACGTAATCCGAAACAAGATGTTTTGGCCACAATATGAAAGTCCCCTTTGCCTGACTCACTGCCTTCACCTTATCAGTGGGAATTGGGAGAAGAGCATCTTCAATTATCAAGTCTTCAACTGTCACCCTTAATTGATCGTCATTTAGATGTGGTAAGCAGTTGCCTCTAAGCTATGGATAGAACCAAGTGCCACTAACTATCTAAGCTCCATATATAGATCACAAGGTTCAGCATCATCTGACACCGGTCTGGCTATGCAACCTCTCCCTTTAGTGCTATAACAGGTTGCATTTGAGAGCGTTTGGGGCATTTGGCTCCTGTTGCCTTAATGTCATCATGGACAACATTTTTTCCTTGAGCTTTGCCAACCCCTCTTGTAATCGTGCCTCAATTGAAGCTTCTTCCTGTGCCCTAGCTTCTGCCCTAGCCTCTGCTCTCATAGTGGATAACAACGATTCCAACTCTGCCCCCAGCACCATATGTGGGGAATATCGTTGAGATACTCCAAAGTAATCTCTTATACCTATACCTCCTCCAACTCCTCTAACACGGCCCCATGCTCTTGTTTGCCCATAGCAACAGTCAAGATGCCATTCCTACCACCTGACTTGAAGGATCTATGGGCCTCTTGTTGTTTAAGATCAATCTATAACATATCAAGAATAAACATAAGAAATAATATAATTAATCTACTAAAACAAAATAATATAAGTAGTACTTATAATTTTTTTCACAATCATGCGAGCGTGATCGCTTGTATATATTCCACTCCTTGTTTGGTAAGTGTACAACTATTTATCTTTGTGATGTATTGGAGATGGGGGAGCAAGAATAACACTAGGATTTGACTCAGCATTTTCTTCTAGTCTCTTTCTCTTAGACCCCAACAAGTCTCTTTTAGTCTTCACGTAACCCTTTCGAGACATTGTGTGGGGGGAATATTCTTTAGAGCGTGTTCAATCGCTTTTGCCCTTTTTTTTTACAAGACTTGAAGTAGTTAAAATCAATACATATGATAATCTGATACATTTACTTTTACTGCTAACACATACAAAAGGAAGAAACATGAAAAATTTAAGATTCCTTTTTCACAACATATACACGTAGGACACTCTAAGATGGATCAACTCACCATAGCTGCTAGCGTAGTCTGAATCCTAATAAATCATTTCCAAATAGCTTCGTCAATGAATTGATACTTACTGCATGAAGAAGGATAAGGTTGACCATCTTTGTCTTGGCCATGCACATAATGACGAGGTAATTGTGTCTTAAATGCCCTCCAACACTTAACGCAATAAGACAACATCTTCTTCTTCAAGACTTCATTATTGGGAACATCGTAAGTGAGCTGCAATAATTGCCATTGAAAGCAGAGTTATCAACAAACAGTTATGTTTTTTGGTATTGCTCTGCATACAATATAACATAGTTAGTTCCTATACCTGGATAATGTCCTAAATTTGATTTTTCACGTGATCATCAACAACATCCCAAGTCTGTATGGTGATGTTAGGCTTGTTGCGTGCTAGGAGGTTGACATAACTCATGTACTTAGTTCTGTGTTTACCAATTGGGTTCCAAAGTCTGTCAAACTCAATCGATAGCATTTTCCCTTCCTTCTTATCTTTCACAATGTCTTTCAATTGTGTCGTACTTCTGCCCTTTCTTTGCATAGAGTCGCTTGGAGCATCGAGCCTCATTGTGATTAACACTACTCCCTATATTCCTATATACGCAATAACAAAATCAAACATAGTAAACAGACTAAACCCTTTTTCTTTCACCCTGTCAGAATACACAAAACTTGTTCCTTTAGCATTTATCCATGAAAAGAATTGCAAGCATTTATCACAGGAAAATTAGAAAACCTATATTAAATGAACACGTAAACAGCGAAGCATGTACACAAGAAAATAAGTGCTGAGAGCACGTACATGGCAAAGCACAATGAGAGCGAGAATAGAGAAGAACGACTGAGCACGGCAAACCCCCATGAAAACCACAGAGCACGACGAGCGGAGTAATGATAGAAGTAAGAAGGAAGACTGAAGAAAATCTGAGAAATGAGAAATGAGAGAAGCACCAAGGGGCGGGTTTCAAAAATATATTTTCAGTAGCCATTTTACGCCGGATATATATGACATAAGGTGTAGTAAATCATATTTATAAACCTGACTAACACAACAACCGGTTGAAAAAGTTCTCTACTTATTTTAAAAAATGAAATGCCTCATATTTTAAATTTTAGAAGACTTTTTACATCGGATAACATATAAATCCAGTGTAAAATATGTTTTAATTTATTTACCAAAATGACACCTTCAGTTTTTCAGATCACTTTTTACACCGAATATCATTTACATATGGTGTAAAAATGGTTTTAATTTATTTAAAAAATGCCAACAAGGTTTTTACACCTGATAACATAACGATCGGTTTAAATATTGTAGTTATTTTTTCGCACCAACTATTTTATTACCCTATCCCTTGAAATTACAACATATATATGCAATCAGAACAAAAAACTTGTGTTATTATTACATCAAAAATATATATGTAATCAGAACAAGAAACTTAATTGCATTATTATACTACATCAAAAACATAAAACACTCACATACAAATCAATCAGAATCCACTTCTTCTTCATTCAATTTTGGTAAACCTACTGAAAAAGAAGGGGTCTTATAAATCGAATCATCATCGTCAATAATCCTTTTTCCTTGGAGAGCGACAGACCATCTTTTATTTGCCAGATCATTGATATATAACACTTGCTTTGCTTGGTCTGCCATAATGAAAGGCTCATCCCTAAAACTTGTATTATTCAAATCAACAAGTATAAATCCTAACCGATCGACCATAACACCGTTGTTTACATTAGCCCACTTGCATTTGAACACGGAAACCATGAATTTGGAGTAGTTCAGCTCCCAAATCTCTTCAACAACGCCATAATAAGGGGTGACTTCTAATTTAGGATTGTTATCTTTTGAACTAGAGAAGTGCATAGCTTCAACCATTAACATAACACCACTATTTTGCATGCTACTTTTATCATCTAGAGACTTTGTATAAAAGGAATACCCATTAATATCAAATAATTTTAACATATCACATTAAATTCAGGACCATATGCCAACCATTTAACTGAATAAAAAACACAATCCTTATTTCAACCTTCTGTTTGAACTATTGTGTAAAAGATTTATTATGTTCTCTAATTAGCTTTTGCTCTGTCATTTTATTATTTTTTTTCGAACAAGCTCTTTATGAACATCAATATAGTCTTGAACTTCATCAATGTTATTCAAGATGTGCAAGTAAATTTGCTGCAATTCATTATGATCAACACTCTTCACCGATATTTTGCGTTGATCCCTTATTTGGCACGGGGTTTAGGGAGACCAGTAAGTCTTACTTTAGACATATAGTGTTGACAAAAATCTATAGCTTTTTCATAAATATATTTTTGAACAATGGATGCTTTAGGCCGATTTGGATTCTTCATATACTTTTTAAGAATTTTCATGTATCTTTCAAATGGGTACATTCATCGTAAGTATACAGGGCCACACAGTTTTATTTCTCACACTAGATAAATGATGAGGTGTACTATGATGTCAAAAAAGTCAAGAAAAAACAATTTTTCAAGATAGTACAAAATAACATAATCCTCGTGCTCCAATTCATCCAACTTTTCAGTCTCAAAGACTTTGCCACATACAGCATTGAAGAAGAAGAAGCAAAGTCGGGTTACAATGTGTCTCAAATTATCTTGAAAGATTCCTCGAACAGCCACTGGGAGCAATTGTTACATCAAGATATGACAATCATGAGACTTTTGGCCTACTAATTTTAAATATTTCATCGACATAATCTTCTTAAGTTAGATGAGTACCCAGAGGGAATTTTGATTCCTTCCAAACACTCACAAATACTTCTTCTCTCATCCTTTGACAAAATATTAATCTCTTCAACACAATAACTCCCTTCACCATCTGGCCTTGGATGAAAATCCTCCCATATTCCCATTTCTTGCAAATCTAATCTTGCCTTCAAACCGTCTTTGGAACTACCATGTATGTTGAGAAGTGTTCTAACAATGCTGTCACATATATTTTTCTCCATATGTATGACATCAATTAGTGCCTTATATGAAGATGTTGCCAATACAAAAACTCAAAGAAGACATATCTTTCTCATTTCTCTTGGTAGTCTTATCGAAAGTAACATTGATGTCTTTCACCTTTTCATAAACTTGTTCTCCAGTCAATGGCTCCGGAGCATTTTCACATTCTTGGCTGCCAAAATTTTTTTTCTTCAGTAGACGGTATGGGTGGCCTTGTCTTAGAAATCTCCTATAACCTAGGTAGACTATTTTTCTTCCATGACGAAGTTGATAGTGGCCTTCCTCACAAATCATACATGCTTTATGGCCTTTAACATTATACCCTAACAAATTTCTGTATGCAGGAAAGTCATTAATTGTACAAAAGATCATGGCCCGCATATTGAAGATCTCTTTCTTAATAGCATAAAAAACATCCACACCGTCCCATAACTTCTTCAAATCTTCAATCAAGGGTATTAGGTAAACGTCTATATCATTTCTCGGTTGTTTCAGTCCTAAGATCAACATAGATAACATTACATACTTGTGTTTCATACACAACAAGGGAGATAGGTTGTAAATCACCAAGAGGATGGGCCATGAACTATGTATACTACTAAGGCTACCATAAGGGTTCATGCCATCTGTACTAAGTCTAAGCCTTAGGTTTCGTGGTTCATTATTGAACTCGGGAAATAAGTCATCAATCTTATTCCATTGCAAAGAATCAGTCGGATGATGAAGCTTTCCATCACAAATCCTTTCAGTCGTATGCCATAATATTTTTTTTGCATCATTTTCATTAGTAAAAAGGCGTTTAAACCTTGGTATAATTAGAAGATACCATAACACCTTTGTAAGAGAGTTGTTTGATCTGTATCTTGGTGTCTTACATATTGGACACTTCTCATCTTCAAACTCTTTCCTGTACAATATGCAATCATTTGGACATGCATGAATCTTCTATACTGCATGCTTAAAGGACATATTATTTTCTTCGCGTTATAGTAACGTTTGGGTATCATATTTTCTTCTGGAAACATGTCTTGTAACAACTCCAGAAATTCTGAAAAAACCACTATCACTCCACCCATGCCATGCTTTCACACTTACCAATATCAACACCATATTTAGCAGGTTATATTTTATGCACCTTGGGTATAGAGGTTTTTCTGCATTATTGCATGTATCACCATATGCATGTGACCGCATAAAATTATCTTCTCCAACATCACGAATCATGTCCTTTACCCGATCATTAGTATCCATGTCATCATCAAAGGTCTATTCCACCTGTTCAGATACACTCGACATTTCCACATTTTCACTATGCCATACCCATACCGTGTAACTCTTGTAAAATCCTCACAAATTATATGAGTGTACATATCTACAGGACTTTTTTCCTCTCATTCAAACAACTCACACAAGGACAATAAAACTTTCTATTGTCATAATCACCATTTTGTTTAGCAAAATTCAAAAACTCCTTCACCCCCTTGGCATACTCAACACTTGTTCTTTTAGTATTTATTTAACTATGATCCATATTTATGGAAGACTAAAAAATAAGAAAAATAGAAAACAAGAAAACCTAGGTTGCGGCTAATTATGGTAGAGAATATATCAAGCATAAGTGGAAGAACTCACCAATTTAAACAAGTAAATGACAATAATGAATCTACACAAATAACAGCAAAATCTACCGCCAATGCATAAATTTTTAGTTCTCGAGACAAGGAGTTCAAAATAAAACTCACCGTCTTTGAAGGGCCGAGAAGACTTAAAAGCGCGAACCAGTGAAAAATGAGAGATGGGAGGCGCGAAGGGTTTTTTGATTAAATTAAAGTGTATTTGGTAAGCAAATATACACCAGATGAAATGGAACACCGGTGTAGAAATAACTTTTTCTAAACCGGACATATATACAACCAGTGTAGAAAGTATATTTTACACCTACTATGAAAGTATCCGGTGTAGTAAGTATATTCTACACCAGTCATTTGTACAACTGGTGTAAAATATTAAAACTTAATTATTACATAAACAAATCTACACCAGATAAAATTTGCATTTGGTGTAAAAAAAATGATAATCTAAAACTGACATTGTCATGTCCGATTTCAATCTGTTGTATTTTTAAAAAAATAATAAAAGGAACACCATGTCATCAGAACAAGAAACTTCATTAATTCAACTTTACTAATAACTTTACATCAAAAGTTTAAAATTTAAAAAAAATAATATCTATCAGAATATATAATATATTATCTCTTTTTTGTCATTACGTAAAAAAATAAAATAGGAGGGGTAGATAAATATTGCAGGCTTTCACTTCTTAGAGTCAGAGTTCTAGGATTTAGAATAGGGAGGATCAACAAGATTATAGAAGCTATCATTCTGTTCATGGTGGTGAACTTCAGAGCGAAAAGCTCTGAAACATTCTTTCAGTTTGTCAACTTTTTGAGTCAGTTCTTCCACAGAGTCCTCTAGGCCATTGAAGCGCATGATGAGTTCCTCAAGGTGCTTCATTAGAGTGACAACCAAGGGAGGCGGAGAAGGAACTGAAGGGTGAGGGTCAGGATGTTTGTCTTCAAAATTATCTTTGTTTCTCTTGTGCAATGGAGAATGAGGTGTGCGTGAGGAAGAAGCCATTAGAGGGTTCAGATCGAAGAAAAGAAAAAAAAATAGAGATAAAGTATGAGACAAAAAGTACTGATCATATTAATGGTATACATATGGTTGAGTAATAAGAACAGTTTCAAAAAAGAATATAGAAGAATGCAATTGGCCTTCTATCATAATGACTACAAATGTTAGAAACTGAAGTGAAATAAACGGTCTGAAGAAGTTACAAAAAATAAGCGGGAAAGCATAGACAAGAAATTGAAGAGTCAAAATAGGACGAAGCTAATCTACACCTATTGAAATTAAATCCTGTGTAGAAAGTATATTTAACACCGGTTATGAAAGTATCCAGTGTAGTAATTATCTTTTACACCGGTTACATGTACATCCGGTGTAAATATTTTATCTTATTTACAAAAATGTCACCGGTCTTTTTTTTTAAAACCATCTCTGCAAGGACCGATTTAGAAATGGGGCTTTAGAAAGCATATTTTGTAGTAGTGTTGTAGTTCAACTAGAACCCCATGTCTCTTCTTATAGAAGAGGTCATAGATTCTATACCTCATGTTGTCAAATAGAAGTGGGTGGGTGAATCCCTTCCCCTATAGGGAAGGGTGTGTATAATTGTCTAAAATTAACAAACAAACAAAAATTCATTTGGTTTACTACCAACTTCATCTTTCACATTTCACATGTTGATCCAATCATTTAAAAATAAAGAAAAGAAATGACTTATCCGATCCTAAATATATGACCTAAATTACACTACAAACTAGGTCTTATATTTATGACCGGAGGAGTATTTAGTTTGAAGGGGTTAATTTTAGGGGTTAAAGTACATCTAGCACTCTAACAATAAGGTTAAGATTGCACCCCTTTTCAAAGCATGAGGGTAAAATTGCTCTTGGAAAAAATACTTTAAGAACAAAATTGTATCATAAATTACTTTAATATATAAGTGCTATTAAAAAAATATTTTAGAGTGTTGTCTTATAAATATAATTATTATGTGGATATCCATATCCCCTGAATATCTCCCATTATCCCCAATTATCTGCTATTATTTGTGGATTTTTTATTCAATATTGTTAAGCTTTATCTATAAATAGAATGCTTGTATCATATGTTATAACCCTAGAAAGTGAATAAGACATATTTCTCTCTTATTTCTATTCTCCCTAATTCTTTGCTCCTTCTTTCACTCTCTACTCTACTACTATCAAATATCTTACCTTTCCTTTTCAATTAATAACACGTTATCAGTACGAGTTTCTAACCAAGGTGTGATATAGCTTTGATTCTCTTATTATCCTCTTCACTGTTGTTTTCACATTGGGTTCCATAGCTGAGATAAGAGATTGATATCATCTTTTAATTTATATTGCAACTTATTTTCTTTCTTCATTTTTATATTTTTATCTCAATATATATTGTATTATTGAGTTAATGAAGATGGGAGAAGAACCTATCATTCTTCTCGGATGATCACATTAAGAGAACCTGTTTTTCTTCGATAATCACTTTTAGAGAATCTGTTATTGTCATATGATTGTTAAGAGAACCTGTTGTTCTCATATGGATATTTGGAGAACCAAATGTTCACAAATGACTACTAGTCACTCAATTCATCAGACTTGAAGATCCAAAAATGCAAAATCTGTTTACTTTCAAATTTAATTTTGAATTAAATATTGTCTTGCTTTTCCTTTTGCATTGCAATTTAATTTTATCAGATTTGGATGTTCTCGTGTTGTTGGGTTATTGGGACGGGAGGAAAATGTTTTTGTTTTCCTATGATGACCGTCACCACTTCATTAGGATCGAAGAACCTAGAAACGCAACTTTCACTTTTGAATTTAGTCTCGAATAGTATATATTGTTTTGTTTATCCTTTGTGTTTCTTTGGATTGCGAATTTGATTTTCTAGTTCAATAATAAATGGCCAGAAGCCATATATATTTGATTTTCTATATGAGATTTATGGCCAGAAGCCATATAACTTTAGTTTCCTACCTTGAAATCAAATGGCTAGAAGCCATACAACTTTAATTCTCTACCTTGAGATTAAATGGCCAGAAACCATATAACTCTAATTCTATACCTTGGAATTAAATGGCCAGAAGCCATATGACTCCAATTTGTTAAGAGGGAACATAGTCTTGCATTTTACCTTTTCTCCTTACTTTATATTATAACTATATTTTAATTTTGTCACTTAAAGGTTCAAGTTTTATTCCATTATTATATGTGAAATAATCAATTTGATATCTATTAATGTTATAATTTCATGTTATAAATGATGGCCAGCAGCCATAATACTCTTAATTTCTTAATTAGATTACTAGAAGCCGCGTCATATTTTTAAGGGAAAATCCCAAAAAACAACCACTTGAATTTCAAAATCCCAAATCAGGTTGTTTACTACATTTTATAAGCTATTGACTAATCATGTAAAGCAATAACAACTTTTTTTGTAGTAAATCTTGATATGAGATTTTGAAATTCAAGTGGTTATTTTTTGGAATTTTCCCTTTTTCTAAATAGATAACATGAAAATGATAACTTGTGGCATTTTGATGACTTGATATGGTTCAAATATCGAATGACATTAAAGAGCTTTATAGCTTTTAAAAATTTGTATAGAGTCCTGAATACCAATTACTTGTAGATAATTATACCACTGAGAAGTAATATTTCTAAAGACTAATTACCGAAATTATTTTTACTATGATCACATATGCCGAATTCTTAAATTGTTAAAATAATAATATTTTCGTATGATTATTAAAGTAAATGTTACAATAGGGCCAAAAGTCATATAAATAAATATGTATTGATTCATTGAAAACGTCAAAGTTAGCTATGAATCTAAAAGGATCATGAGATATATTGAAAAACATAAAAAGTAATTATGATACTCAAGGCAATAAAGTTAAAAATTGCCTAGAGTTATTGTAAATATAGAAAGAATAATATAAGCCTAGAAGGCTATATGATGTTTTTTTAAAAAAAAATTATTGTGATTAATTTGTGCAAGTTATTATAAGTATTTGATATTGTGATATTGATAAGTTGTCAAAAGTGACATGAAACCAAATAAACCAAAAGTAATTATTGGTCATCTTAAAATTTTAATATATTTTGACAGTTGATTTGCATATTTAAATATATGGTGTGTGATTTTTTTTATAATTTTATATTAATTATGATACGATATGATATATATTGGAATTAAAATTTATGTGACATTTAATTTGTGGAAAAAAGATAAGTATTATAATGTTAATGATGTGTTATATATAGTAAGATTTTGTCTTCACATTCCCCTCAAAATTTCTTTATTTCACTTTATCCCTTAAATATCATAAATCATTATAGTGTGATCTTTATGTAGTTTGATTTTAATCCCTATAGATCTCTAAATTTCTATTTGAATTTATAAATTATATAGTAAATATAGTAGTTCCTGAAGACTGTATAGTAGTTTCCACTACTGGAAAAAAGGCTTTCTACACCGGTTTAAAATGGCATTCTACATCGCACATATAACCGGTGTAGAAACGGACCGTGTAAAAAGTGAGACATTTTACACCAGTTATATACTTTTCTAAACCGGTCTAAAATTTAAAGCAGTTCACATTTATATCCGGTGTATTATTTAGTAACATCTACACCGGTTGAATATAGGGACGGTATAGATTATTCAAATGTTAACATTGATTGTATATACGCCCGATGTAGATGTTATTAAATTTATATTATTATATATGTTCTTTCTACACCGGTAGGTATATACGTCCGATGTAGATGTTATTAAATTTATATTAAATATAATTTTTAGAAACAAGCTATTAATTGTTTCATTGGCTTGAAGCTTCATAAATAAACTGCCCAAATATACGACTCAAAGGGCATGATCATCGATCAGTTTTAGATGGCAGAGACATATATAATTCAATTGCTCATTATATTATTCATTTAATAAAATTCAATACAAAAATGCTACAATTTGAACAGAAAAGTAGAAAAATGTATTCAGTGAAAGACAAATACTATTGAAAAGGAAGGAATTGAACAAAAAACTCTGTCAACGATTGCGCAGGTCCTCAATATCTTGTTCAAGAAATGGATCAGGTTGATCAAACATCTGAAATATGAAATCAAAATCAAAGAAATTGAGGCATTACTAATATAGATTAGATTGACAAGAAATATGAAATCATTAAAAATACAATTTTACCTCCTCAGTTAGATTAATCCTATTTGACACGATAATATTGACCATGTGTCTAACTATGTAGAAGCCGCACAAGTTGCTTTCTCTGGGTTGCCTTCGACTCTATAATATTAACATGATAAAAATTATTTTTTATCATCAAAACGTGTAACCTAATACCTAATATATACTTTTATTACCTTTGGTGTGATCCATTCAGGGTCCCTCACCAAGTTAGCGTGCTTAACGCCCCTTGCAACTGCGAACGTCCTCATAGCCCTATGACCAAAGATCTAAAGTTAGTAACCCATTTATTACAAAGACCGTTGTTCTGTATAGAAGAAAACTCATGTTCATGATCTTCTTGACATCAACCGATGGCTTGTAATGGAGGGAGCATAAGAAGAAAATTTTATAACTATGCTTAGAGAGGATGACTGTAATATCCCTAATTTTTTGTACTGATTTGTATGTACAGATTGAATAAAATATATGAGTTATTTTTCAGAAAAAAGAAGTGGCCATTTATGTAAAGAAAGGGATTAAATTGAAAAAGAAAGAAAATGTAAGGACTTAAGTGCAATTATGAAAGGTTTAAGGCTAAAAAGGAAAGGTAGACAAAAATATGGGGTCTTTAAGTGTAATTTTAGCCAAATAAAGGGACTTAATTGAAAAGAAGAAAAGTTTCCAGGGCAAAAGTGTAATTATGAAAACCTGGACCGGAAATAGGCAAAAATAGTGATCGTATTCAGATCAGCCCCATATTTCACCAGCAGATAGAGCAAGTGATGCTGGGTAATCCAGCTTAATACAGAAATTTTCTCAGGACTCCAGACAGCTGAAATTTATCTGATAATCTAAAAGTATAAAAAATTCCTACCGGATATCCTAGTCTCAGATATAAGTGAGAAATTAGAAGACGATGCGTCCTGATGAGGCGGATGTCAGGAAACTGACAGAATACCGATAGGAGGTCTGTAGAAAAAGTTATTCACAAATTAGTAAATTCAGACGGAGTGTGTGGCCTCCGGGTATCCGATAGGGAGATTTATCGGTATTTGAACTGAGACTGAATGAGGTCAGATGACATCAGTCAGATGCCTGTTGTAACCCAAAGGGATGCCTTGACACAGTAGGACAGTGTATCTGATAAAAGGAGCCGGTGTCCGGAGATGTGTATAAACGGTGTATAATGGCGGAAATAACCTATGAACATTGCCGGGGAAGATTCCTCGTGATACGTGCCATAAAGGTAATGGACCCTAGGAGGCCCAATAATGGCTCCATCAAAGGCCCAGTAAGACCCTTCGACTGATAGGTGGGCCAGTGTCCAGCAGAACCCCGGAAAAGTGCGAAATTACGAAAATGCCCATGTGTTGTACTAGAGAGTAATAAATGAATGGAGGGCATTTTGGTCATTCTGGACAGGCCAAGAAGCCAAGGCATATACAAATAAGGATTACTCAGATCCAATATATGCCCTGATAAGGTACAGAAAGGTGTGAAATGACGATTTTACCCTTAGGGTTAAGATAGTGCAAAAAAATGGCACCCAAGGGTATTTTGGTCATTTCACAGGGAATCTGTAATTGAGGTTAGACCCAGTATAAAATTTCAATGATATAAAGGACCCAGATACTAAATTTAAGGTCAGAAGACATAATATGGATTTTCAGAAAAAAAATTAGATTCAGAAAACAGTCCAGTTTTTGAGGAATCGGACCGGGCCGGTACCGGATTGGACTGAAATTTTCCAGAGGCTTCGAGGGGCTTCATTTTCGCAATGTGAGGTGTCCCATGAGATGTCCCTTGGATGATGTCATAAATGGAAAAGAAAATAGGAAATTCCAGGAAAAACGGTGGCAACAAGTTCAGAGCTCTTAAGAATTACAGAAATACCATCCATACAAACTATAAATACCCCTCCCCCTTTCATTTGTCTTCACGGCTCAAGGCAAGAATAGGAGAGAGAAGTGAGTTTTAGAGAGAGAAAGTGAAAGGAAGAAAGAAAGGAAGTTCTGGAGGAGTAGGAAGCAGTATAGGGATTCCAGAGTTCTGCTAAGCTTTGAGGTAGTAACTAATCCTAGCTTTTATGTAATGGCTTTGTGATTTATTATGCTATTGTTTGGTTGGATTGTTGTCTTATATGTTATGCTTGAAGCTCTACTACAATGCTATGGTCATATGTTATTGAGTATGGAAGCACGCAGCATACTTATCTGTACATAATCACAAGCAAGCACTATCACACTGCGTTACATATATTGTTATGATTATTACTACTGAAATTCTCCCGAATCTCATCCCCATATATAACCCATTACAGGGAATTTATGTCAAAGTGAAATATAAGAATGCTAAGTGACGCCGTAATGCTGCCGAAATTATGGCAAAGTGGCAGTAATGAAGAAAGGAACTGATACGTACTGTGTACGTAGGTACTGTCTAAGGAGGCTGGAAGTGAGTGGACCTAGCCGGCTCATCCAGTCTTTCCTGGGTACTTACGTAGAATGGTAGTTCTCACGGGAATCACCGAATCAGTGCAAGATCAGTTACTTTTTAAAGATGAAGCGTAGCGGTTATGCTGCCAGATTCCAGGCAGAAAAAGATGTAATAGAAATATGAGGATTTTGTACATGTCCTGACTTATAACAACTTATTATTTAATAATAGGTATTGTTTGGCATGTTTGACTGGTATGTGATGGATGTATGCATATGTATGTAAAGTTGAGTGCTGGAATTTGCCACTATGAACAGTAACTCGTGGTGACTTAATGATGTTTGATCTATAATTAAAAATAGTAAATGGATGAATAAATGTATGATATTTTTATGGTAAATAGTAGACATACCAAGATTTGATTTGATATATAGAATGCCTCATTTGGATGTCTACACATGGAGATATAAATTATCAAAGTTAGGGCCAAAATGCTGGATTCAGGAGAAAAATGCTTGATGAACAGTAAAGTTGTAAAGTTGACGTACGTTGACTTGGTCAAGGAGTGGTCAACAAGTATTTTTTCCTGAAATATAATTGAGTTAGATTCACGTAGCAATTTGAAATACTTCATTTTAATTTTTCTAGAATTAGTTATGATTTTTCAAAGTCATGTCACTCATCTGGAATTTACACAATGAACAATACTCGATAAGAGTAAAACTCCAGATTGAGAAATTGGACTTCAATGACCTTGAAAGTGGTTCTAAATGCTACGAAATGGTCCCTAAGATGTACGAAAGTAAGAATGTTTCATTTTGGTATCAGAGGAAAGGATTCTGGCTTAGGAAATGCTCTGAATAGATGATTTATAGATATATATACCATGATAAAGCTGTCATAATTGACACTAAGTTAGTGTTTGCAGGATTGCTAGATATAGATTCGGATCCGAAACCACAGTGAACCAAGGGGATCCTAAACCATAGGTCTATAGTTCAGACAGCTCTGAGGGGATATTCCAGGAAGAGGAGGAAATGATGTTTAGTGATTCTGAGATGACTAGTTCCTTAGTAGGATCAAACCTTATGAGTGAGATATCGGAGGATGGTCAGGAGGAGATTGTGTTAGAAGGTCCTATTCCTGCTTTTCCAATAAATGTGGTACCCCCGTGTATAGCAGATACTGGTGTGGAGACAGGTTAGGGAGATGTAGTAAGACATGTTTTCGACATTCCAGGACCCAGTCGAGTACCTGATCAGACAGATGTGCCAGGTCCTAGTAGACCCAGAGTAATACTGGTAGAGATATCTTTGGGAGATCTGATCATAGAGATGGTACCAGGGAAGAACATGAGTGGAGAACGATTTGAGAGATCAGTAGTGTTAGCCCGACAGCTGTATGAGCTGAGACAGACCTTGGTCAGAGATGTGGATCAAGATTATACGGTTTATCAGGATTTTATCACGAGGGTAAAGGAGATATATCAAGCCTAGGATCCAAATGTGTTGACCCTGAGACTTTGGATAGAGATTATGGATGATGTGTTGCCGACTACCCCTACTTGGAGAATAGAGTTGGATCGGTACTTTGACGAAGAACCATATAGTACCATATTCGATTGGACTTACCTGGTAGGAGAGTTTATTAGAATAAAGTTTAAGAAGGATTAAGGTATGTTAGAAAGGGTAATGTTCTCAATGTATGTATGTGATGTATGAAAGACTAGTATGGTAGTGTATGTATGACTGTGACATATACGCATACCCTGTATGTATACTATGTTTGGAATGGAATGTGAATTATGTTATTTATCGCATTCTCTTTCTGCCTTATAGTATAACAAAATGGTTCAAACGAGAAGAACTATTCCAGCAGAGGAACCACGAGAGACTGGAAATCTTAATCAAATAATTTTAGAACGATTAGAACAACAGAAAAAGATGATTGAGGAAATACGGGCAGCTCAGGCACGCAATGAGCGGGAGAGAGATGCCGCCATAGCTGCAGCAGTAGCAGAAGTAGTAAGTAACCTAAGACCGCCCGAGCATTCAGGAACGGCTAGTAGAGAACCGGAGAGAGTACAACAGCAGCCGGTATAGCCCTAGAGACGGGTTGATCTGAGAGAGGATGTAGTTAGCATCCAACAATGGATGATTAGGTTCTGCAAGCACAATCCTCCAGTGTTTGAAGGAATGTTCGAGGTGTAGATAGCAGAGGATTGGATTAGCAGACTGGAAAAGATCTTCAAGGTCCTTGATTACCCGACTGAAACCAAAGCTCAAATGGCCATCTATCAGTTAGAAAAGGATGCTGATAGGTGGTGGAAGAACACAGAATTACTTTTGCAAGCAAGAGACATTCCTATCACCTGGGAAGTGTTTCTTGAACAGTTTTATGGAAAATATTTCCCTCAGTCAGTCAGAGATGAAAGAGAGGCAAAATTCCTTGTACTGAGACAAGGAGAGAAAGAATCTTTTGATGAATACCTTGCTAAGTTTATCCGGCTATCTCAGTATTCTACTTATCTACGCCAAGTGGATGATGAGCGCTGGATGACAAAAATGATGATTCGAGGGTTGAATTCCACACTAAAGGAGAAGTTAACTCTTCAACAATACAGCCAGTTTAATAAGGCCGTGGAGGCATGCCGTATTGTTGAGCATGAATCACCGAATGCTGTTTAGATTGGGGAACAGGGATCAGGCAGCTCCTGAAAAAGCTGGTCGAAACCAAGAAGCTGCAAGTGGTAGCGGCTACAGAAAAAGAAAGCGACCATGGCAGAACAGGAGGCCAACTAGAGGAAGTTTCCGTGGAAGGTCCAACAACAGAGATTCAAAGGCCCGAGCATGTGACAAGTGTGGGAAGAATCATGGAGATAGACCATGTTTAATGGGTCAGAATGTTTGTTATACCTATGGAAAACCCGAATATTTTTCTCGAGAATGCCCTCAAGCTGTAACTAATCAAAGGCCAAGGACACCAGGACGAGTATTTGCACTCACCAGGGAGGACGCCCAGCGATCACCTAAGATGATCCAAGGTACAATCTATCTCAATGATCATGCTGTGAATGCTCTATTTGATTCGGGTGCAAGTCATTCATTTATTTCCTATGAGTGTGCTAAATGCCTAGGCCTTCTGATTAGCAAGTTGAATTATGATATACACATGATAACCCCCACCAATGCTAGGGTAGTTGTGTCTGATGCTTGTTTGAATAGTATTATGCGTTATGAGCACTATTGTACCACCCTAGACTTGATATGTATGCCTTTCCGAGAGATCGATGTCATACTTGGTTTGAATTGGTTAGCCTCCAATAATGTAATGCTGGACTGCAAGAACAAGACTTTAGTTCTTGGTCCAAAGGTCACCGATCTGAGCTCAGAAGTAAGATTGAATTTCATAACAGAGGCCCAGGTAGATAAATGTCTGCGGAAAGGATATCAAGGATATATGGTATTCTTTTCTGTTCAAATAGAAGTGGAAGAAGGAATTGATGAGATTCCAGTAGTCAATAAATTTCCTGAAGTCTTTCCAAAGGAGATTCAGGGATTGCCTTCAGAACGAGAAGTAGAGTTTGCGATTGAATTGTACCTGGAGCTGGACCAGTATCCAAAGCCTTATACCGAATGGCTCCCAATGAAATGATTGAACTGAAGAAGCAGATTTAGGAGCTATTAGATAAGGGTTTCATAAGACCCAGTGTATCACCATGGGGTACTCCAGTGTTATTTGTCAAGAAGAAGGATGGCAGCCTAAGGCTATGCATTGACTACCGGGAGTTAAATAAGATTACGATTAAAAATAAATATCCTCTTCCCAGAATCGATGACCTGCTAGACCAATTGGCAGGAGCGAGCTTATTCTCTAAGATTGACTTGAGATCTGGCTATCATCAGCTGAGGATTAAGTCAGATGATATTCCAAAGACTGCTTTTAAGACGCGCTATGGACATTTTGAATTTCTTGTGATGCCTTTTGGGCTAACGAATGCACCTGCTATTTTCATGGACTACATGAACCGGATCTTCAGGCCTTATTTAGATCAGTTTGTTGTGGTCTTCATTGATGATATCCTGGTGTACTCCAAATCTGCAGAGGAACATAAAAGGTATTTGAGAATTGTTCTTAGTACCCTTAAAGAAAAGAGACTCTATGCTAAGCTGAGTAAGTACGAGTTTTGGCTTTCAGAAGTCAAACTTCTCGGTCATGTCATATCCCGAGATGGGGTAGCTGTGGATCCTAGCAAAGTTGAAGCAGTTTTGAGCTGGGAGCAGCCGAAGACAATGACAGAGATCAGAAGTTTTTTTGGCTTAGCAGGGTACTATAGAAGATTTATTCAAGACTTTTCTCGAATTGCCTTTCCACTTACCAAGCTTACCAGAAAGAATCAGCAGTTTAAGTGGGATGAGAAGTGCGAGGCTAGCTTCCAAGAGTTGAAGCAGAGATTACCACTACTCCCGTGCTGATTATTCCAGACCCAACTCAGACTTATGTAGTCTATACTGATGCTAGTAAGTAGGGGTTGGGATGCATGCTGATGCAGCAAGGTAGAGTAGTAGCCTACGCCTCTCGGCAGTTAAAGCCACATGAAGAGAATTATCCCACTCATGATCTGGAGCTTGCAGCGGTGATTTATGCTCTGAAGATATGGAGACATTATTTGTATGGAGCAACTATAGAGTTATATTGTGACCACAAAAGCCTGAAGTATCTGCAGGATCAAAAAGAGCTTAATATGAGGCAACGACAATAGATGGAACTGTTAAAGGATTATGACTTTCAAATTAAATACCATCCAGGAAAAGCCAATGTGGTGGCTGATGCTCTAAGTAGAAAAGTGGTGCAGGTAGCACACATGATGATCAAAGAGTTGAAATTGATAGAAGATGTGCAAGATTGGAGCCCTCTGTATCAAATGCAACTGACAGAGAGTCCTTACGGAGGAGTTCATGTCAGAGCTTGTATAGAAGATGAGATAAAAAAGGCTCAAAAGCAGGATAAGCTCGCAGCAATATTTAAAGATAAGCTGGAGAGGGGGAAGACTAGAAATTTTGAGATTTCCCCAGATGAATTGTTACAGTTCAGGGGAAGGCCCTATATCCCTAATGCTATGGGATTAAGAGAAAAGATTCTGGAGGAAGCACATAAAAGCCGATATACAGTACATCCAGGTATGACCAAGATGTACCATGATGTTAAAAGGTTGTTTTGGTGGCCTGGATTGAAGAAGGATGTAGTAGCTTATGTGTCCAAGTGCTTGACCTGCCAGAAAGTAAAAATTGAACATCAAAAGCCAGCGAGAACATTGCAGCCTCTAGATATCCCTAAGTGGAAATGGGATGGTATTGACATGGACTTTGTGGAAGGACTACCCATGACTCCAAGTAAACATGATGCAGTATGGGTAGTAATTGATCAATTGACGAAGTCAGCACATTTCCTGGCAATCAATAAGAGGGATTCTCTAGAGAAGCTGTCAAAATTGTATATAAAAGAGATTGTTAGGCTTCATGGTATCCCAAGCAGCATTGTGTCCGATAGAGACCCTCGATTTACTTCTAATTTCTAGAGGACTTTACAGGAAGAAATGGGCACTACTCTCAGATTCAGTACAGCTTATCATCCTCAAACAGATGGTCAATATGAGAGAACAATCCAAACGCTAGAAGATATGTTGAGAGCATGTGTTTTGGATTTCAAAGGCAGCTGGGATATCCATTTACCACTCATAGAGTTTGCGTATAATAATAGTTATCAGGCTAGCATTCAGATGGCACCTTTTGAAGCACTATATGGACGTAAATATATATCCCCCTTATGCTGGCTAGAGTTAAGCGAGAGGAGAATGCTTGGTCCTGATCTAGTAGATCAAACTGCAGAACAAATTGTAATGATTAGACAAAGATTGCTGACGGTTCAAAGCAGACAGAAAAGCTATGCAGATGTCAGAAGGAAGTCGTTGGAGTTTGAAGAAGGAGAGCATGTATTCCTTAAGTTAACTCCAACTACGGGAGCCAGGTGATCGATCAAAGTAAAGAAATTACATCCAAGATACATCGGACCATTCCAAATTCTCTCAAAGATAGGGTCAGTAGCCTACAAGTTGGCTTTTCCTCCAAATCTCAGCCAGATACATGATGTGTTTCATGTTTCCCAGTTAAAGAAGTATATTCCAGATCCATCTCATGTGATTAAGCAAGATGAAGTCGCACTGCGAGATGACCGAACCTATGCAGTTGGACCGGTATGAATTGCTGATCGAAAGGTCAAGCAGTTGCGTAATAAGCAAATTTCTCTAGTTGAAGTAATCTGGAAAGGCTTGACTGAACATGAAGCTATGTGGGAAACAGAAAAAAAGATGAGGGAGAAGTATCCGGAGTTGTTTCCATAGGATATGTATAATGTAAATTTTGGGGACGAAATTTATTTTAAGGGGGAGAAAAATGTAATATCCCTAATTTTCTGTACTGATTTGTATGTACAGATTGAATGAAATATATGAGTTATTTTTCAGGAAAAAGAAGTGTCCATTTATGTAAAGAAATGGATTAAATTAAAAAAGAAAGAAAATGTAAGGACTTAAGTGCAATTATGAAAGGTTTAAAACAAAAATGTGGGGTCTTTAAGTGTAATTTTAGCCAAATAAAGGAACTTAATTGAAAAGAAGAAAAGTTTTCAGGGCAAAAGTGTAATTATGAAAACCTGGACAGCAAATAGGCAAAAACAGTGATCGTATTCAGATCAGCCCCATATTTCACCAGTAGATAGAGCAAGTGATGTTGGGTAATCCAGCTTAATACAGAAATTTTCTCAGGACTCCAGATAGCTGAAATTTATCTGATAGTCTAAAAGTATAAAAAAATCCTACCGGATATCCTAGATCTCAGATATAAGTGAGAAATTACAGGATGATGCGTCCTAATGAGGCTGATGTCAGGAAACTGACAGAATACCGATAGGAGGTCTGTAGAAAAAGTTATTCACAAATTAGTAAATTCAGACGGGAGTGTGTGGCCTCCGGGTATCCGATAGGGAGATTTATCGGTATTTGAACTGAGACTGAATGAGGTCAGATGACATCAGTCAGATTCCTGTTGTAACCCAAAGGGATGCCTTGACACAGTAGAACAGTGTATATGATAAAAGGAGCCGGTGTCCGGAGATGTGTATAAACGGTGTATAACGGCGGAAATAACCTATGAACATTGCCGGGGAAGATTCCTCGTGATACGTGCCATAAAGGTAATGGACCCTAGGAGGCCCAATAATGGCGCCATCAAAGGCCCAGTAAGACCCTTCGACTGATAGGTGGGCCAGTGTCCAGCAGAACCCCGGAAAAGTGTGAAATTACGAAAATACCCATGTGTTGTACTAGAGAGTAATAAATGAATGGAGGGCATTTTGGTCATTCTGGACAGGCCAAGAAGCCAAGGCACATACAGATAAGGATTACTCAGAGCCAATATATGCCCTGATAAGGTACAGAAAGGTGTGAAATAACGATTTTACCCTTAGGGTTAAGATAGTGCAAAAAAATGGCATCCAAGGATATTTTGGTCATTTCACAGGGAATCTGTAATTGAGGTTAGACCTAGTATAAAATGTCAATGATATAAAGGACCCAGATACTAAATTTAAGGTCAGAAGACATAATATGGATTTTCAGAAAAAAATTAGATTCAAAAAACAGTCTAGTTTTCGAGGAATCGGACCGGGCCGGTACCGGATTGGACTGAAATTTTCCAGAGGCTTCCAGGGGCTTCATTTTCGCCATGTGAGGTGTCCCATGAGGTGTCCCTTGGATGATGTCATGGTGATGATGTCATAAATGGAAAAGAAAATAGGAAATTTGTCACATCTTTATTTTTATACATCTTAAAGACCATTCAGTAGTACTTAGAACCACTTTCAGGGTCATTGAAGTCTAAACTCTTAATCTGGAATTTTATTCAAATCGGGTACTGTTCATTGGGGCAAATTCCATATGAGTGACCTGACTTTGAAATTTCATAACTAATTCTAGAAAAATCGAAATGAAGTGGTTCAAATTGCTACATGAAGATAACTTAATTATATTTTAGGGAAAAATCATTGGTTGACCATTCCTTGACAAATCCAACGTGGGTCAACGTTTCAACTTTACTGTTTATCCAGTGATTTTCTCCTGAATCCAGCATTCTGGTCCCAACTTTAACAATTTATATCTCTTCGTGTATACATCCAAATGAGGCACTATATTTATAGAATTAAAGCTTAGGATGTATACTATTTACCATAAAAATATCATACATTTATTCAACCATTTACTATTTTTAATGATTTATCAAACATCAATAGGTCTCCACGGATTACTGTTCATAAGGCCATTTTTCAGCAACCAATCTTACATATTAGTGCATACTGTTGGAAATTGTGCCCTAGGGGCCAATCATTGTATCATGTTATCATATTATTTGCATGTTTACTATGATGACAATCCTTGGATAACTCATGATCTTATCCTAAATGTCCCTGGTCGGTCATCTATGTGGGAGCAGAGATGAAATAAGACCAGTATGACTTTGAAGATATATAGAGATATAAATCAAAGTCATAAGCACATGTAAGAGTACAGGGTGTTGGACCGACCCGCTATGAGAGAGCTGCATGGGTTAAGTCATAAGTTTCTCTCATATACAAGCCATGTCACTATGCCCTTTGACCTGAGATCATCATGGATTCCTACATGACAAACGCTCAGCTTTGATCTAGTCAAAAGTCACTTTTGACCGAGTGATCATAAAGGCTATGCTCGGGCTTAGTGGTTTTTCATGCGGAGGAATGTGAATGGTCAAGATGGAATTTGTCCCTCACATTCGTAGAGAGATATTACTGGGCCCCTCGATGAGTGAGTCTGAGAAATGTATGGCCATACTAGAATGGAAGGGTAGTTCCATTTCTATATTCAGACTACTCAGGGATCGAGAAAGTAACGGTCAGGAACAGGAGGATGACGTTCACCATGCCTCATCCTTGACCGAAATATCGTGTGACAAAAGGGACGTGATATGGTTGTATGAAAGGTTACATCGTTTATCGATCCTCATATGTTTTGGGTAGTCGTAATGCCTTGCTAGAGACCGCTTACGACTTGTGGGTCAGTATAGTAACTGGGCCACTGCCAACTTCATATGGGCCTACAGGGTCGCACACAAAACAGCCCAATGCGAGTTATGATGTCCAGATTCATTGAATCTAAGAGATGTCTAGATTCAATGAATAATCTATGGTGGATATATATTATATATATATATATATAAAAATTAGTATATATATATTATATATAATATAAGAGATATTTGCAAGATTTAATTTATAAGGATAAATTAAATTTTTATCACTTTTGAATTTGAATTTAAATGGATATGATCTATTTGAATTTGAAATTCAAATTGATAAGATATCTCAAATTTGATTTATAAGAATAAATCAAATATAATTCTGTCTTATCTTTATTTTAAATTAAATAAATAGGTGAATTAAATCTGTGGGACGGATTTAATATAAACCATATTTATTTAATTAGTTTCTTATTAAATTATGCAATATATGATATTGTATTAATTCAGAATTAATATAAGATTAATTCTGAAGCCCGGCCCTATTAGATGCCCGATAGCTTCCTATATATTTGACATTAGGGGCTAGGGTTCTACAGATCTCTTCACACACATTCAGTCGTGAGAAAAGGGGGCAGGGAGAGTGCAAAAGGTTTGCACATAAGAAACTGCCGAAATAGAGACGGTGAGGACGGAACCTCCAGAAAGCCCTAGAGGGACAAGAGGCGCTAGCACGTCGTTCGCGATTGGAATGCTGTTCGTGTGGATACCGGTAGAGGAAGCCGATCTGAGCTGTCGACTTCTACGATACGACCAGACACGAAGCAAGGTCGCGGCCAGAACACCCTGAGGTCGCGACCATACGGGCATCTGAACGTCAGAAATCCGAAAAGAAGAGGCAGGTCGCGACTTGAAGCTGACGAGGTCGCGACTACAAACTCCAGAGACGTCAGGTCGCGACGAGAAGCAGAGGAGGTCACGACTAAAAGGTTCCAGAGGCGAAGAGTCGCGACTAGTGGACACTGAGGTCGCGACCAAAGCTCGAAACCGAAGGTAACACTTCTTTCTCCTTGACTTAAACACATTCGGTAGTTACTGGCTGGGAATGGAAAAATTTTTAAAGTTAATTTCCGCTGCGTGTCTTCCAATTCCCTTCACATACATACATCATATATCAGTCAAACATGCCATATAACAATTACTTTTAAACAATCTACTGTTATACATCAGTGCATGATTAACATCCTCATATTTCTGTTACACTTTTCGTTGTCTAAAATCCGGCAGCATAACTGCTACATTTCTTCTGTAGAAAGTAACCGATCTTGTACCGATTCGGTAATTCCCATAGGAGCTACCATTCTATGTAAGTACCCAGGAAAGACTGGATGAACCTGCTAGGTCCACTCACTTCCAGCCTCCTTAAACAGTACCTACGTACACAGTACGTATCAGTTCCTTTCTTTGTTCCTTCTTCGTTGCCAGAATTTCGGCAGCCTAACGGCGTCTCTTAAGATTTCCAAATTTTATTTTGACAGAACCTCCCCTGTAATGTTATATATGGGAATAAGATTCAAAAGAATCCCAGTAGCAACAATCATAACAATATATGTAATGCAATGTGACAGTGCCTGCTTGTGATTGTGTACAAATAAGTATGCTGCATGCTTCAATATTCAATAACATATGATCATAGCATTGCAATAGAGCTTCAAGCATAACATATAAGACAACAATCCAACCAAACAATAGCACAACAATTCACAAAGACATTACATAAAAGCTAAGATTAGTTACTACCTTGAAAGCAGAACTTCAGAACTTCTCTAATGCTTCCCACTTCACCAGAACTTCCTTTCTTCTTTCTTTTTTCTCACTTTCTCTCTCAAGAACTTCCTTATATATCTAAATGCTCCTTAGGCCGTGGGGATGAAGAGCTAGGGGGGTATTTATAGTTTTGGTCAATGGCATTCTTGTAATTTTGAAGCCATTTGATCCTGTGGTCCTGGTTTTTCCGGAATTTCCTATTTTCTTTTATTCCTTTTATTACATCATGCATGACATCACTCAATGCCACCTCAAGGGATACCTCACCTCACATATTGATCACATGGAAAAATTTGGAGAGGGAAGAAGTCTTCTGGAAGCTTTCCGGTCCAATCCGGTACCGGCCCGGTCCGTCGCCTCGAAAACTGAACCGTTTTCTGAATCTACTTTTTCTAGAAACCCATATTATGTCTTCTGACCTTACATTTAGTATCTATGCCCTTTATATCATTAACATTTTAATACTGGGTCTAAGCTCAATTACAGATCCCCTGCGAAATGACCAAAATACCCCTGGGTGCCCTTTCATGCCCTATCTTAACCCTAAGGGCAAAATTGTCATTTTACACCCTTTTGTACCTCATCAGGGCATATACTGACTCTGGTCAACTTCTCCGGTATATATATTGGCCTCTAGGCCTGTCCAGAATGACCAAATTGCCCTTCACACGCCTATTACCCCTTTGGTACAACACAGGGGCATTTTCGTAATTTCACACTTTTCTGGGGTTCTGCCGGGCACTGGCCCACCTATCAGTCCAAGACTCTTATTGGGCCTTTGTTGGCGCCATTATTGGGCCTTTTCGGGTCCATCACCTTTATGGCACGTATTTCGAGGAATCTTCCTCTGGCACAGTTCACTGAATATTTTATTATTATTTATCGTTTATACACATTTCCGGACACTGGCTCCTTCTGTCAAATACACTGCCCTACTGTGTCTGGGCAGCCATTTGGGTTCTAACGGGCATCTGACTGTTGTTACCCGACCTCATTCAGTCTTAGTTTAAATACCGATAAATCTCCCTATCGGATCCCTGGAGGCCTCATACCCCGTCTGGATTTTCTAATTTATGAATAACTTCTTCTACAGACCTCCTATCGGTATTCTGTCAGTTTCCCGACATCCGCCCCATAAGGGTGCATCATCCTGTAATTTCTCACTTATATCTGAAATCTAGGGTATCCGGTAGAAATTTTTATAACTTTTGGACGATCAGTCCATTTCTGGCTATCTGGAGTCTTCAAAAATTCCAGTATTAGGCTGGATTACCTGGCGTCACTTGCTCTACCTACTGGTGAAATATGGGGCTGATCGGAGTACGATAACTATTTTTGCCTATTTCCGGTCCAAGTTTTCATAATTACACTTTTGCCCCTGAAACTTTTCTTCTTTTCAACTAAGTCCCTTTATTTGGCTAAAATTACACTTAAGGACCCCACATTTTTGTCTACCTTTCTTTCCTAACCTTAAACTTTCCTTAATTGCATTTAAGTCCTTTCATTTCTTTTCTTTTGCAATTTAATCCTTTTCTTTACATAAAGGACCACATCTTTTTCCTGAAAAAGAACTCATATATTCCATCTAATCTGTACATGGAAATCGGTACAGAAAATTAAGGATATTACAAAATTCCAGGACAAATGGTGGCCACAAGTTCAGAGCTTTTAAGAATTACAGAAATGCCATCCATGCAAACTATAAATACCCCCTCCCCCTTTCATTTGTCTTCACGGCTCAAGGCAAGAATAGGAGAGAGAAGTGAGTTTTAGAGAGAGAAAGTGAAAGAAAGAAAGAAAGGAAGTTCTGGAGGAGTAGGAAGCAGTATAGGGATTCCAGAGTTCTGCTAAGCTTTGAGGTAGTAACTAATCCTAGCTTTTATGTAATGGCTTTGTGATTTATTATGCTATTGTTTGGTTGGATTGTTGTCTTGTATGTTATGCTTGAAGCTCTACTACAATGCTATGGTCATATGTTATTGAGTATGGAAGCACGCAGCATACTTATCTGTACACAATCACAAGCAAGCACTATCACACTGCATTACATATATTGTTATGATTATTACTACTGAAATTCCCCTGAATCTCATCCCCATATATAACCCATTACAGGGAATTTATATCAAAGTGAAATATAAGAATGCTAAGAGACGCCGTAATGCTGCCGAAATTATGGCAAAGTGGCAGTAATGAAGAAAGAAACTGATACGTACTGTGTACGTAGGTACTGTCTAAGGAGGCTGGAAGTAAGTGGACCTAGCCGGTTCATCCAGTCTTTCCTGGGTACTTACGTAGAATGGTAGTTTTCACGGGAATTACCGAATCAGTGCAAGATCAGTTACTTTTTAAAGATGAAGCGTAGCGGTTATGCTGCCAAATTCCAGGCAGGAAAAGATGTAATAGAAATATGAGGATTTTGTACATGTCCTGACTTATAACAACTTATTATTTAATAATAGGTATTGTTTAGCATGTTTGACTGATATGTGATGGATGTATGCATATGCATATAAAGTTGAGTGCTGGAATTTGCCACTATGAACAGTAACTCGTGGTGACTTAATAATGTTTGATCTATAATTAAAAATAGTAAATGGATGAATAAATGTATGATATTTTTATGGTAAATAGTAGACATACCAAGCTTCGATTTGATATATAGAATTCCTCATTTGGATGTCTACACATGGAGATATAAATTATCAAAGTTGGGGCCAAAATGCTGGATTCAGGAGAAAAACGCTGGATGAACAGTAAAGTTGTAACGTTGACCTATGTTGACTTGGTGAAGGAGTGGTCAACAAGTGATTTTTCCCTGAAATATAATTGAGTTAGCTTCACGTAGTAATTTGAACCACTTCATTTCGATTTTTCTATAGTCAGTTATAATTTTTCAAAGTCATGTCACTCATCTGGAATTTACACAATGAACAGTACTCGATAAGAGTAAAACTCCAGATTGAGAAATTGGACTTCAATGACCTTGAAAGTAGTTCTAAATGCTACCAAATGGTCCCTAAGACGTACGAAAGTAAGGATATTTCAATGACCAAATGCCAATGATTACTGTAGAGATTAATTAAAATAGAATGAGTATTATCATTAGCAAATATAAAACTAGTATGAAATAAAATGAAATATTATTATTCTTACTCCTGCATATATGGTGCTAAGAAACAATCAATATCGGTTTCACCGAGCCTCCTTGAAATGTATTCAAGCCTCAAAGATTGAGAGGTTCCTTTTGCATAAATCTGATATGGGCATAGGAATCCAAACTTACCTTGTTTGCCCTTGGAGGAAACCAACTCAGCTTGCATGTACCTACAGTTAATGCATACACGACATTAGTTGTAAGACTTGAACTTTGTTATTACATATATTTATATTTAAATTATACTTACATAAAAAATACTTGGATGCACCCGGAGGTCATTTTGTCCTTAGGAGTGATAAGAGATTTGATATCCATATGGTTAAGGAAGGCCAGTGCCCCAATGTCGCCCACAACGAATCCATAGGCAACGCGTCCATATGAAACATTTTGTCATATACCAATAGGATCACATATTGCATGGCATTCAAAGTGGGAGGTGTGGGAAGTTGGCTAGGGGATGACGCGACTTGATCCGAAACAAAATGCTTTGGCCACAATATGAAAGTTCTTTTTACTTGGCTCACTGTCTTCACCTCATCAGTTGGAATTGGGACAAGAGCATCTTCAATTATCACGTCTTCAACTGTCACCCTTAATTGATCATCCTGAATTTGGATGTGGTGAATAGTTTCCCCTAAGTATGGATGGAACCATGTGCCACTAAGAGTTTAAAAGGATCCTCCACATATAGATCACAATGTTCTGTATCCTCTGACACCGGCAAGCAACAGCTCCCTTTAGTGCTATGACGGGCTGCAATTGAGAGCGTTTGGCGATCACTTGGCTCCTACTGCCTTGATGTCATAATGGACAATATTTCTTCCTTGATCTTTGCCAACCCCTCTTGTAATCGTTCCTCAATTGAAGCTTCTGCTTGTGCCCTAGCCTCTATCTAAGCCTTTGCCTTAGCCTCTGACCTTATGGTGGAGAACAAGGATTCCAACTCTGCCCTCTGCACCACATGTGGGGAACGTCTTTGAGATGCTCCAAAGTAATCTCTTATACCCACACCTCTTTCAACTCCCCTGACATGGCCCCCATGCTCTTGTTTACTAGTGGCAACAATCAAGATGTCATTCCTACCATTTGACTTGAAGGATCCATTGGACTCTTATTGTTTAAGATCAGTCTATAACATAGAAAGAACAAACATAAGGAAAATGATATAATTATAGTCTACTAAAACAAAATAATACAAATAGTTCTTACAATTTTTTTCGCAATCATGCGAGCATTATCGCTTGTATATGTTTCGCTCCTTCTTTAGCGAGCGTACAACCATTTTTCTTCACGACGTATCGGAGATGGGGGGTCAAGAATAACACTAGGATCCGACCCAGCATTCTCTTGTAGCCTCTTCCTCTTGGCCCCCAACAACTCTCTTTCAGCCTTCGCGTAACCCCCTTGAAACATTGTGTGGGGGCAATCATTCTTGAGCGCGTATTCAATTGCTTTTGCCCTTTTTTCCTACAAGACTTGAAGTAGTTAAAATCAATACATATGATATTCTGATACATTTTCTGCCAACACATACAAAAAGATACACTCACCATTGTTGCTGGCGTAGTCTAAATCCTAACAAATTCTTCCCAAGTAGCTTTGTCAATGAATTGATACTTGATGTATAAAGAAGGTTGAGGATGACCATTTTTGTCTCGTCCATGCACATAATGACGAGCTAGTTGTGTCGTGAATGCCCTCCAACGCTCAGCGCAATAAGACAACGTCTTCTTCTTCAAGACTTCATTGTTGGGAACATAGTAAGTGAGCTGCAATGATTGCCATTGAAAGCAGAGTAATCAACAAACAGTTGTGTATTTGGTATTGCTCTGCATATAATATAAGATAGATAGTTCCTATACCCGGATAGTGTCCCAAATTTGATTCTTCATGCGATCATCAATAGCATCCCAAGTCTCTATGGTAATGTTAGGCTTGTTGCGTGCTAGGAGGTTGACATAACTTACGTACTTGATCCTGTGTTCACCAATTGGGTTTCAGTTTCTGTCAAACTCAATTGGCAGCAGTTTTCCCTCTTTCCTACACTTCAAAATATCTTTCAAACGCGTTACACTTCTGCCCTTCCTTTGCATAGTGTCGCTTGGAGCATCGCTAGCCTCATTCTGAGTAACTCTATCCCCCATATTCCTATATACGCAATAACAAAATCAAACATAGTAAACAGACTTAACCCTTTTTCCTTTAACCTGTTAGAGAACACAAAACTTGTTCCTTTAGCAGTTATGAATGGAAAGAAGTGCAAGCATTTATCAGGAAAAGTAGAAAACCTAGATTAAACGAACATAAAAATGGTGAAGCATGTACACAGGAAAATAAGTGCAGAGAACACCTACACGGCAAAGCAGAACTAGAGCAACAACAGAGAAGAACGACTGAGCATGGAGAAGCTCCACGAAAACCACAAAGCATGACGAGCGGAGTTATGATAGAGTACGTGAGAAATGAGAATGATAGTCGCGCCAAAGGGCGGGCTTAAAAAATGTATATAGAAATTTTATACCAGATAAAAATTATTCTAACCCTGACAAAAACATAACCGATGTAAAATGTTATTTTGCGACGTTTATTTTAAATATAAGAAGACCTTTTACACCGGATAAAATATAAAACCGGTGTAAAAAATATTATAATTTATTTACAAAAATGACACTAGTAGACTTTTTACACCGGATAGCACTTAAGACCGGTTTTAATTTCCTAGTTATTTTTTAAAACTCCTTCATCATCATATATATCATCCCATCCCTTCATGTTATGACATTCTTATCAGAACAAGAATCTGTCTGTGTTATAATTACATAAAAAACATATATGCAATCATAACAAGAAACTTAATATTGCATGTTTATACTACATCAAAAACATGAAACACATACAAATCAATCAAAATCCACTTCTTATTCATTTAATTTTGGTAAACCTACTGAAAAAGATGGGATCTCATAAATATAATCATCATCGTCAACAACCCTTTTTCCTTGGAGCGCGATAGACCATCTTTCATTTGTAGGATAAGTGATATAGAACACTTGCTTTGCTTAGTCTGCCATAATGAAAGGCCCATCCCCAAAATTTGTATTATTCAAATTAACTAGTGTAAAAACTAACCGATCGACTATAACACCGTTGTTTACATTAGCCCCCTTGTATTTGAACACGGGAACTGTGAATTTGGAGTAGTCCACCTCCCAAATCTCTTCAACAACGCCATAATAAGGGATGACTGCTAATTTATGATTGTTATCTTTTGAACTAGAAAAATGCATAGCTTCAGCCACTAACATAACACCACTATTTTGCACGCTACTTTTATCATCTAGGGACTTCGTATAAAAGGAATATCCGTTGATATCAAATGAATTCCAACATATGACATTAAGTTCAGGACCACATGCTAACCATATAACTATATCAAAAGCACAATCATCATTTTCAACCTCCAGTTTGAACCAATATGCAAAAGATTTGTTGTGTTCTCTAATAAGCCTTTGCTCTGTCATCCTATTATTTTTTCCCGGACAAGCTCTTTATGAACATCAATATAGTCTTGAACTTCATCAATGTTATTCAATATGTGTAAGTGTATTTGTTGCAATTCATTATGATCAACACTCATCACCGACATTCCGCGTTGACCCCCCTGTTTGGAACGGGGTTTAGGGAGACCAATAAGTCTTATTATAGACACGTATTATTGATAAAAATCCATAGCTTCTTCGTCAACATATTTTTGAACAATGGATGCTTCGAGCCTATTTGGATTCTTTATATACCCTTTAAGGATTTTCATGTATCTTTTAAATGGATACATCCATCGTAAGTATACAGGGCCACACAGTTTTATCTCTCGCACTAGATGAATGATGAGGTGTAAACTATTTTTCTAGCTGGCACAAAATAACATAACCCTCGTGCTCTAATTCCTCCAACTTTTCAGTCTCAAAGACTTTGCCACATATAGCATTGAAGAAGAAGCAAAATAGGGTTACAATGTGTCTCAAATCATCTTGAAGGATTCCTCGAACAGCCACTGGGAGTAATTGTTGCATCAATACATGACAATCATGAGACTTTTGGCCTACTAATTTCAAATCTTTCATCGACACAATCCTCTTAAGATTAGATGAGTACCTAGAGGGAACTTTGATTCCTTGCAAACACACACAAATACTTCTTCTCTCATCCTTGGACACAATGTTAATCTCTTCAACACAATAGCTCCCCTCACCATTTAGCCACGGATGTAAATCCTCTCGTATTCCTATTTCTTTCAAATCAAATCTTGCCTTCAAACCGTCTTTAGAACTACCATGTGTGTTAAGAAGTATTCCAACAATGTTGTTACACACAATTTTCTCCACATGCATCACATCAATACAGTGCCTTACATAAAGATGTCACCAATACGGAAGCTCAAAGAAGACAGATCTTTTTTTCCATACATTTTTCTCACTTTTCTTGATAATCTTACCGAAAGCAACATTGATGTCTTTCACCTTTTCATAAACTTGTTCTCCAGTCAATGGCTTTGGAGCATTTTCAAATTCTTGGCAACCAAATTTTTTTTTCTTTAGTCGACGGAATGGGTGGGCTTTGTCTTAGAAATCTCCTATAACCTAGGTAGACTGTCTTTCTTCCATGACGAAGTTGATAGTAGCAAGTCCCTTCCTCACAAATCGGACATGCTTTATGGCCCTTAACACTATACCCTAACAAATTTTCGTATGCAGGAAAGTCATTAATTGTACAAAATTTCATGGCCCACATATTGAAGACCTCATTCTTAACCGCATCAAAAACATCCACACCTTCCCTTAGCTTCTTCAAATCTTCGATCAAGAGTGTTAGGTAAACGTCTATGCCATTTCCCGGTTGTTTTGGTCCTGAGATCAGCATAGACAACATTACATACTTCTATTTCATACACAACAAGGGAGATAGGTTGTAAATCACCAGGAGGACAGGCCATGAACTATGTATACTACTAAGGTTACTATAAGGGTTCATGTCATCCGTACTAAGTCCAAGCCTTAGGTTTCGTGGTTCATTGCTGAACATGGGAAATAAGTCATCAATCTTCTTCTATTACAAAGAGTCAGCCGGATGATGAATCTTTCCATCATTAATCCTTTCATTCGCATGCCATAATATTTTCTTTGCATCATCTTCATTAGCAAAGAGTCGTTTAAACCTTGATACAATTGGAAGATACCATAACACCTTCGCAGGAGAGTTGTTTGATCTGTACCTTGGTGTCTTATATATTGGACACTTCTCCCCATCTTCAAACTCTTTCCTGTACAATATGCAATCATTTGGGCATGCATGGATCTTTCTATATTGCATGCCTAAAGGACCTATTATTTTTTTCGTATCATAGTAGCATTTGGGTAACACATTTTCTTCAAGAAACATGTCCTGTAACAACTCAAGCAATTCTAAAAAACCACTGTCACTCTACCCATGCTGAGCTTTCACACTTACCAATCTCAATACCGTATTCAACAGGTTGTATTTTTTGCACCCTGGGTATAAAGGCTTTTCTGCATCATTACACATATTACCAACTGCATGTGACCGCATAAAAGTATCTTCTCCAACATCATGAATCATGTCCTCTACTCGATCATCAGTATCCATGTCATCATCAAAGGTCTGTTCCACCTATTCACCATGTCATACCCATACCGTGTAACTCTTGCAAAACCCCTCACAAATTAGATGAGTATACATATCAGCAGGACTTTGTTTCCTCTCATTCAAACAACTCACACAAGGACAATAAAACCTTCCATTGTCATCATCACCATTCCATTTAACAAAATCCAAAAACTCCTTCACCCCCTCAGCATACTCAACACTTATTCATTTAGCATTTATCCAACTACGATCCATATTTATAGAAGACTAAGAAACTAGAAAAATAGAAAGTAAGAAAATCTTACGTTGCAGCTAATGCATGGAGAAAATATATTTTCAGTTCTAGAGAGAAGGAGATTAAAACAAAACCCACTGTCTGTGAAGCGCTGAAAAGAGTTAACACGCGAACCAGAGAAAAATAAGATATGGAAGGTGCGAGAAATTTCCATTAAATAAAAGTGCATTTGGTAAAAAATATAAAAAAAAAGTCTATTTGGTAAGAAAATATACACCAGACAAACTGTTACATCGGTGCAGATATATATAACCGGTGTAGAAAGTATATTGTACACCGGCTACTATATATAAACCGGTATAAAATATTAAAAATTAATAATATCTAAATAAATCTACTAGCGGTAAAATTTGCTTTGGGGATAATGTACAACGGGTATTGACATGTCAGGTTTCAATCTATTTATTTTTATATATATAAGTAAAAGAACACTATGTCATTAACTTTACACAAAAAAATATATATCAGAATATATAATATAGTCATTATAACCTAGGAGGGGCAGATAAAAGTTGCAATCTTTCACTACTCATTAGACTCAGTGTTTTGGGAGTCATCAGATTGGGTGAGATCAACAGGATTAAAGAAGCTATTATTCTGTTGATGGCGATGAACTTCTGAGCGTAAATCTCTGAAACTTTCTTTCAGTCTGTCAACTTTCTGATTCAGTTCTTCCATGGAGTCCTCCAGCCTATTGAAGCGCAGTATGAGTTTCTCAAGGCGCTCCATCAAAGTCACAACCAGGGGAGGAGAAAAAGGAACAGAAGGGTGAGGATCAGGATGTTTGTCTTCAAAGTCATCTCTGTTTCTTTTGTGGAGCAGAGAAGGGGGTATGCATGAGGAAGAGGCCATTGGAGGATTCAGATAGATGAAAAGAAAAGAAAATAGAGATAAAGTGATAAGACAAAATGTACAGATCGATCATAGGAATGGTATACATATATATGGTCGATGATCAATAAGTATATAGAAGAATGCAATTGGCCTTCTATCATAATGACTACAAACGTTGGGAGCCGAAAAAGTAAAATGAATGGTCTGAAGAATAAAGAAAGTGGGAAAGCATAGATAGGAAACTGAAGAGTCAAATAGGATGAAGATAATCTGCACCGAGTGTTTATATTTTAAATCGGTTACTTTTAAATCTGGTGTGAATATTTAATTCTATTTACAAAAAATACCACCATTAATTTTTTTAAACTTTCTCCTCAGTGACAGGTTTAAAAGTGGAATTTATATGTATATAACATTTTGAAAAATAAACAGATCATCAACAACGTATGCAGAACAAGAAACTTGTTAAACTTCATTCATTCAAATTAAACTTTACTAACTAACTTCACATCTTGAAATCTAAAAAAAAGACCTCGCTCTATCAACCTATATAAATACAATATCATCATCTCCTCATTCTTTTCATTACATCAAAAAGGAGGTGGGGAATAGAGAAATAGGCAGGTGACTCCATTTTCACTCATCATCATCTTCTGAGTCAGTGTTTTGGGAGTCGAAGTTGGGATCAACAACAGGATGAAAGAAACTATCATCCTGTTGATGGCGACGAACTTCAGAACAGAAGGCTCTGAAACGTTGATTCATCCTCTCAACTTTCAAACTCAGTTCTTCCACCGACTACTCCAGGGCATTGAAGCGCGGGATGAGTTCCTCCAGGCACTCCACCAGATTCTGAAGCAGGGGAGGAGGAGAAGGAGCTAAAGGGTTATCATGACAGACATGTTTATCTTCAAAATTATGTCTTTGTCTTTTATGAGGCGGAGAAGGAGGGGTGGATGAGGAAGAAGCTATTAGAGAGTTAAGATAGAAGAATAGAAGAAATGAATATAAAATAGATATTGGAGAAGGGTGATCATGATGAACTATTACGTATGTCTAAGAAGACTTGACATAAAATGGCGGGAAAGGATACAAACGGAATTAATCTAAACCAGACTAAATATTTCCATATCGGTGCTATAACATCCGATGTAGAAAGTAAACATCTAAACCGGACTGAATTTTTCCACATCAGTCACGAGTAAATACGGTGTAAATATTTCATATTATTTACAAAAATGCCACTGGTCATCTTTTTAAAACCGTTTTCTCATTGACCGTTTTAAAAATGGGGATTTAGAATGCCAATTTTTCATCAATGTTCTGAACAAAATATAGTTCCTAAAGAACTAATAACAAAAGAAAAAAATGATATAGTTCCTTAAGAACTAATAGCAAAATTGATATAGTTCTTAAAGATCTAATATAGTTTTTTTAGGGTAAAAAAAGAATTAATAGTGAAAATTATGACCCACAAATTTAGCAGGTTTTTGGTTCATCAAAGGGTCTCAAGGTGATAGCCCAATTGAATTGAAATCCATGATTGCATGTCAACTTAAAAGCACTATGGGTTTCCAAGTTAAAGATACGTCATAAGCATACTATATCACTACTAGAAAAAAATACTTTTAATGGTGGTTAAAAGTGATATTTTATGGCGGTTTTACGAGCCGCGTGAATTCTACTGCCATTGTAAGTACAACATTTAACGGTTAAATGTAATACTTACAACGACGGTTTAATATTAAAACCACCGTTATAGTGTAATAAATTAACAGCGGTTACATTATTAACCACTGTTAATGTATAATTTTCCCACGGCCATTATTAGGAGACAATTTTTTATTTCTTAAGCTTTACACGGCGGTTTTTTGTAAAACCCGTGGAAAGCTTTTTTTTAATCATTTCTTTTATTTATCATTTTATGTCACCCTATATTTAGTATAATCAAGAGAGACCAATTAATTATATGTATCAAAGTATGAAGTCAACAATCCTAGAATCTAAATGGTCATACAATCATCCGAATTAGTAAACTTTCAATAAACTTATATATCTTTACATCATATATACAAGAAGAAAATGGTTGAAGATGAATACTAAACAAGTCAAAAGACAATTCTAGGCAACAAAATATTAACTAAAAATGTACTTTATCATGTTTATAAAATAATAAGTAAATGTAAGAACCAAGAATATTAATTATACAATGAATTAAGTAGTCAAAGGGACATTTATTTCAACAGAATAAACTAATTTCCTACTAGTTTGTATCCACCCAAATTCCTTCACAATAATCATCCCTAAAAGCATATTCATCATCTTCCAAATCAAACTCTATTGTTGTTATAGGTCGAGCAATTGTGAAAGGTGGGATTTCGTTGAGGTTAAACCCTAAGTCACTATCGTCATCAATCGCTTGCTTTTTACCTTGGATCACAATGGAAAGATCTTTATTTGCTAGATCGGTGACATAAAACACTTGAATTGCTTGAGTTGCTAAGATGAATGGCTCATCTAGGTATCCAACTCTCTGAAGATTGACTAAAATAAATCTAAATTTCTCATCTACTTGGACAAAATTACTATTAACGCACTTATATTTAAAGACTGTCACTTTAAACCTAGAGTAACTAACCTCCCATATTGTTGAAGATTGTGCCCTAGGGGCCAATCATTGCATTATGAACATTGTTGATTTATGAATTTCTTAATTATGTTATCATATTATTTGCATGTTTACTGTGATGACCATCCTTAGATAACTCATGATATTATCCTAAATGTCCCTGGTCGATCATCTATGTGGGAGCAGAGATGAAATAAGACCAGTATGACTTTGAAGATATATAGAGATATAAATCAAAGTCATAGGCACATGTAAGAGTACTAGGTGTTAGACCGACCCGCTATGAGAAAGTTGCATGGGTTAAGTCATAAGCTTCTCTCATATACAAACCATGTCACTATGCCCTTTGACCTGAGATCATCATGGATTCCTACATGATAAACGCTCAGCTTTAACATAGTCAAAAGTGACTTTTGACCGAGTGATCATAAAGACTATATTCGGGCTCAGTGGTTTTTCATGCGAAGGAATGTGAATGGTCAAGATGGAATTTGTCCCTCACATTCGTAGAGAGATATTACTGGGGCCATCGATGAGTGACTCTGAGAAATGTATGGCCATACTGTAATGGAAAGGTAGTTCCATTTCTATAGTCAGACTACTCAGGGATCGAGAAAGTAACGATCAGGAACAGGAGGATGACGTTCTCCATGCCTCATCATGACCAAAATATCGTGTGATAAAAGGGACGTGATATGGTTGTATGAAAGGCAACATCGTTCATCGATCCTCATATGATTTGGGTAGTCGTAATGTCTTGCTAGAGACCGCTTACGACTTGTGGTTAGTATAGTAACTGGCCCACTGACAACTTCATATGGGCCTACAGGGTCGCACACAAAATAGCCCAACAGAGCTATGATGTCCAGATTCATTGAATCTAAGACATGTCTAGATTCAATGAATAATCTAGGGTGGATATATATATTTTATATATATAAATTCATATATATATTATATATAATATAAGAGATATTTGTAAGATTTAATTTATAAGGATAAATTAAATCTCTATCACTTTTGAATTTGAATTTAAATTGATATGATCTATTTGAAATTGAAATTCAAATTGATATGATATCTCAACTTTGATTTATGAGAATAAATCAAATATAACTCTATCTTATCTTTATTTTAAATTAAATGAATAGGTAAATTAAATCTGTGGGACGGATTTAATATAAACTATATTTATTTAATTAGTTTCTTATCAAATTATGCAATATATGATATTGTATTAATTTTAGAATTAATATAAGATTAATTCTGAAATTTGGCCCAATAAGAACACCGATGGCATCCTATATATTTGACATTAGGAGCTAGGGTTCTTGAGGAGACAAAAAGAAACAAGAAAAAAGGGGCAAGGAGAGTGCAAAAGGTTTGCAGGTAAGAAACTGCCAAAATAGAGACGGTGATGATTGATTCTTGAGAAAGCCCTAGAGGGACAAGAGGCGCTAGCACGTCATTCGTGATTGGAACGCTATTCGTGTGGATACCGGTAGAGGAAGCCGATCTGAGTTATCGACTTCTTGCGATCGAAAGAGAGCACCTGGTATGACGACAGGTCGTTACTCGCAGACACTTAGGTCACGACCGTATGGGGTCCTGAACATCAAAAATCCGAAAAGAGACTACCGGTCGCAACTAAAAGTTGAGGAGGTCACGACAGAAAACTCCAGAGGTGACAGGTCATGACTATAAGCGGAGTAGGTCGCGACTGTAAACTCCAGAGGCGAAGAGTTACGACTATTGGATTCTAAGGTTGCGACCACAGCTCGAATACTAAAGGTAACACTTCTTTCTCCTTGACTTAAACACATTCGGTAGATCCTGGTAGGGAATGGGAAAAATTTTAAAAGTTAATTTCTGCTGCGTGTCTTCTAATTCCCTTCACATATCTCTTCAATCACTCCATAATATGGCATGAACGCCAATGTTAGCCTTTTATCTTTTGAACTAGCAAAATACATCGCTTCAGCCACAACCATAACCCTACTATTCTGCATTATACTTTTATCATCTTGGGCTTTTATGTAAAAATAGTAGTAAATTATGTCATATCCTTACCAAAACACAACCTCAAAATGATGCCCTGTAGCTAGCCTTTGTATTATCTTAGAAGGATTGTTATCCTTTAATACTTCTTGCTTGAACCATTCTGCAAAAGACCTATTGTGCTCATTAGCTAGTTGCATATCTCTATTTATTGGGTTCATGTTCCTGAGCAGATTCTTGTGAACATCCAAGTATGGCAGAACTTCACCTTTATTGTTCAAAATATAAAGATATATTTGCATCACCAATTCGCAAGACATGCACTTCACTTTGGTATCACGAGTTCCCCTACTTGTTCTCCCTTGGTTATGTCGAGATTGAGGAAGTCCAACTGCCTTCACCCCAGCACGTTGAGTTACAAAACTCAACTACCTCCTCAGCTATATACCTCTCAACAATTGATGCCTCAGGTCGATAAGGATTTTTAGAATACCCTTTAAGGATTTTTATGTATTTCTTAAACAGGTACATCCACCTCAAACACATAAGGCCACAAAGTCTAATATCATGTACCAGATGAGCAATCAAATGGACCATGATGTCAAAAAGTATTGGAGGGAAGCGCATTTCCAACTGGGAAAGGATAACATAACCTTCGTTCTTTAATTCATCCAACTCAGCAGGATCAATCACTTTGCTACAAACATCATTGAAGAACATACAAAGTCTAGTAATAGTGCTCCTCACATCATCTTTCATAATACCTCGAATAGCCACTGGTAATAATTATTGCATCAACATGTGGCAATTATGGAACTTCATGCCCGTTATCTTCAAATCTTACATTGATACAAGATTCCTAAAATTCTATGAATATCTTTGTGGCACCTTAATACCATATAAACACTCACATAGGCTTACTTTTTCATATTTGGATAATGTGTGTGCCGCTAGGTACAAATTCTAAAATCCCTCCTTTTATATAATTACTATTAATCACTTAGACCCATTTTGTACACAACATAAATAAAAAATAATATTATAAATAAATTTGATTTATTTCAAAAGAGTTAACCATGGTAGAAAAGAGTTTTACTAAAATATAAAAGAAACCATACCATGGTTATAAAAAGACTTTTATTAAAATCCATATAAAGTAATATAATATTAGAGTATGCAGAATGAAACCTACTGTAACAATATAAAAGTATTCTACACATAAATTCAAAATAAGGAAGCTATACAATTGATATAGCATTAATCAAGCCTCTAAAGCTTTCCCTAAGGTCCTAGCACGAGACTATCTCTTAAAAAACATTAATAAAAATAGGGTGAGACAAACGTCTCAATAATCGGCAATTATACTCATCATGCATACTAACATGTGCTTGTGAGTTGTCAAGTGGGATAATTCACAAAGTACAATATATAGAAAATAACATATCAACATAATATAATCAAATGGATAAACCACCCAAGTTTTTCCCATCTATCCAACTGAACCGCTTTATTCCTGCCGACCGAACCCATGGGCTAGTGATAACTATCATATAACTAGCCACTCAAAAAAAGATAACCAGTCAAGTGTTATGTGTCACATCCTTAATTTTATACATCTTAGGAACCATTCAGTAGCATTTGGAACCACTTTCAGGGTCATAGAAGTCCAAACTCTCAATCTGGAATTTTACTCTTTTCGGTACTGTTCATTGTAGCAAATTCCAGATGAGTGACTTGACTTTTAACACTCATAACTAATTCTAGAAAAATCGAAATGAAGAGGTTCAAATTGCTACATGAAGATAACTCAAATATATTTCAGGAAAAAATCATTGGTTGACCAATCCTAGACAAATTTAACGTGGGTCAACGTTTCAATCTTACTGTTCATCCAATGACTTTCTCCTGAATCCAGCATTCTGGTCCCAACTTTAACAATTTATATCTTTTCGTGTATACATCCAAATTAGACATTCTATATATAAAATTAAAGCTTAGTATGTCTACTTTTTACCCTAAAAATTTAGTACATTAATTCAATCATTTACTATTTTTAATGATTTATCAAACATGAATGGGTCTTCACGAGTTACTGTTCACTGAGCCTATTTTCAGCATTAAGTCTTTACATACCCAAGTATACAACCAACACATATCAGTCACACAGGCCAGATAACAATTAATATCAAATAATCAACTGTTATATATCAGTGCATGATTAACTCCCTCATATTTTTTTTTACATCCTTCTCTGTCTAAAATCCGGCAGCATAACTGCTACAATTCTTCTTTAGAAAGTAACCGATGTTGTACCGATTCGGTAATTCCCTTATGAGAACTATCATTCTACGTAGTACCCAAGAAAGACTGGATGAACCTGCTGGGTCCACTCACTTCCAGCCTCCTTAGACAGCACTATGTACACAGTACGTATCAGTTCCTTTCTTTGTTCCGTCTTCGTTGCCAGAATTTCGGCAGCCTACCGGCGTCTCTTAAGATTTCCAAATTTTATTTTGACAGAACCTCCCCTGTAATGTTATGTTTGGGAATGAGATTCAAAAGAATCCCAGTAACAATAATCATAACAAAATATGTAATGCAGAGTGACGGTGCTTGCTTGTGACTGTGTACAGATAAGTATGCTGCATGCTTCCATATTCAATAACATATGATCATAGCATTGGAATAGAGCTTCAAGCATAACATATAGGACAACAATCAACCAAACAAAACAACACATCACAAAGACATTACATAAGAGCTAGGATTAGTTGTTACCTCAAAAGCAGAGCTTCAGAACCTCTCTACTACTTCCAACTCCACCAGAACTTCCTTACTTCTTTCTTTCTCTCACTTTCTCTCTCAAGAACTTCTTTCTTCCTCTCTTTCTTGCTTGCACCGAAATGAAGGAGTAAGGGGGGGTATTTATAGTGTTGAGCAATGGCAATCTTGTAATTAGGAAGACTTATGATCCTGTGGTCCTGGTTTTTCCTGGAATTTCCTATTTTCTTTAATTTCCTTTTACTGCATCACCATGGACACCTCATGGGACACCTCATAGGACACCTCACCACCCATATGCTTCATGTGACGAAATTTGGAGGTTCTGGAAGCTTTCCGGTCCAATCCAGTACCGGCCCGGTCCATCGCCTCGAAAAACATGCCGTTTTCTGAATCTGATGTTTCTGAAGATCCTTTTTATGTCTACTGACCTCACATTTAGTATCTAGACCCTTTATATCATTAAATTTTTAATACTGGGTCCAGACTCAGTTACAGATCCCCTGCGAAATGACCAAAATGCCCTTGGTGCCCTATCTTGTCATTTTTTAACCCTAAGGGCAAAATCGTCATTTCACACCTTTCTGGACCTGGTCAAAGCTTATACTAGCTCTAGTCAACCTTATTTAGACATGTCTTGACCTCTGGGTCTATCCAAAATGACCAGAATACCCTTTATTCATCTGCTGCCCTTTTTGTACAACATAGGGGCATTTTCGTAATTTCGCACTTTTCCGGGGTTCTGCTGGACACTGGCCCACCTATCAGTCCAAGAGCCTTATTGGGACTCTAATGGCGCCATTTTTTGGGCTTCCTGGGTCCATTAACTATATGGCACCCATTACGAGGAATCTTCCTCTGTCACAGTTCACCAAATATTTTAATTATTATTTACCGATTATACACCTTTCCGGACACCGGCTCCTTTTCCCAGATACAGTGTCCTACTGTGTTCAGGCATCCCTGTGGGTCATAACGGTCATCTGACCGAGGTCATCCGATCTCATTCAGCCCCTTTAAAAATACCGATAAATCTCCTACCCGAATCCCCAGAGGCCTCACACTCCCTCCTGTATTTGCTATTTTGTGAATAAATCTTTCTACAGACCTCCTATCGGTATTCTGTCAGTTTCCTGACATCCGCCTCATAAAGGCGCATCATCCTGTATTTTCTCACTTATATCTGAAATCTAGGGTATCCGGTATTAATTTTTATAACTTTTGGACAATCAGTCCATTTCTGGCTATCTGGAGTCTTCAAAAATTCCGGTATTAGGCTGGGTTACCGGGCGTCACCTGCCCTACCTTCTGGTAGAATCTGGGACTGAAATGCTGTCGGGCAGTGCGAACCACTTCCGGCCTAACTTTCTTTAATTACACTTTAGCCCCAGGGAACTTTTCTTCTTTATAATTAAATCCCTTTTATTTGGCTAAAATTACACTTAAGGACCCCACCTTTTTGTCTACTTTTCTTTTTGGCCTTGAACTTTTTTCATAATTACATCTAAGTCCCTACATTTTCTTTCTTTTGCAATTTTAACCCCTTTCCTTGCATAAATGGCCACTATATTTCTAGGGACTTTCACTATTTACATATAAGTCCTTGACCTTTGACTTATTTGCAGTTTAATCCCTAAAAACCCTCTGTATGTTTCTGGGACTTCTGCTCAAAGGAGTCTGATAGTCTATCTATTTCAGGCTCACTTTCTGAGTCCCTGGGCCTGAAAATTGGGGTGTTACATTATGGATCGGCCAAAATCCATAGAGCACATGATTAGACCATGGTTCGTTCCCTTTCAGTAAATAGGTGGGAGTGTTGCAGCCCCTTGATAAACAGGTGAAGCAAGTCCCTCAGTAAACAAGTGAGACAAAAACCAACCATCGAGCTTCAATGGACGCTATACCACGTGGTAGAAATATAACTCCCTCATCACCGATCCCCAATACATAATTTTTAAGATAATCATATTAATCAAAATCTCAATAGCTTGATAATCAATAATATCAATAAATATCGCAATAGGATTTTTCTCAAGATAGTAACTTTCTTCAAATTTCAATCTCAAGATATAACAAGTCTCTAATTTTAATTCAAACTTTATAAGTTAAACTTTAAGTTCCATAAGACTATTTTCAATAAAAATTATCAAACAAGTTTTCTCAATATAATCATATCAATATCAATAGATTTATAAATATCAAATCACTCAAAAATATCACATTAGCACATATAACGAGTAGAAAGTGGTTACCTCTTGCCAAAATAAAGAATAATTACCATAAGTAGAGTGGCCCTGTGTACAGCAACATCAATTACAAACAATTAGGTATTTAAACAGAAGTTACTCCAGAACCCCAATGATAGTCTAAAAAATCATCACAGAAGAACCATCACTATATTACTTAATACTACCCTAAAATGATTCTATAGTTATTCTAGAGTCCTTCCGCTGATCTTTAATAGTCAATATGTTTTATTTAACTATGTATATAAAGCACCAGATTTAAATATAGACGATATAATCTCTAGAAAGCATAAAAAGATGGGCCTGCCAACATATCTTTGCATGCATTCTACGTCATCGACAATGCCAAGAATGTACTAAAATCCGTGTGTCCCTGGGTTGGTTTCCTGTGCAAATATCGTAGTACTTGCTACTAGGGATGCTATTTTTCTAGTCAGTTCCAAATATTACTTCCATTATTTTAGTATGTCTACCTCATTATGTAAACACTCACTATCCAAATTTATTTTGTTATTGGTTGGGATGCTAATGGTATTAGTTTGGAGGACCCATGTGGGAAGTACCCAAAGGAAGGAAAGATGGAAGAATATCAAAAGCAGATGAAACTAGACCACTGCCTGCTCCAGTCTTCAATATTTCCCAGCTAGAGCAAAGCTTCTCTTAGCGAGGCCTTTCCTTGAAAGATCTAGTTACCCTCTCAGGTATATACATAAATTCTAACATCAACTTCATTCTACTATAACTATAAATAATGCTGACGATGGCGCATATGGGAGGTGAAAGAGGAAAAGCCATTTGGTGAATCAAGGTTTGTAGCTTTGGCAATAGAGGAAGTTGTCACGAATGAGGACAGACAGGGAGTTGATAGCAAAAAGGCACTACATGACATTTCAAATGGCAATATAGGAAAAGAAGAAAAGAAGAATGACCTCGTTCAGTCGAAAAAGAAGGCTGGATCCATAGAGCTGACTACTAAAGGAGTGGGGTTAACAGAAAAAATTAGTGTCAGGTATGAAGAGGATCAGGAGAGATAACAGCTAGAGATAAGAGAGGCTTATAGGGTTTAATTAAGAGTATTAAGAATTTTATTTAAAAGTTTAAAATCAATTTCTATATCTTAGATAATCTGGTCTTACATTATTATTATTATCCTTATCAAAATCCTATCAAATATGGTAATTTAAAATTTAAACCATATTTTCAAAATTTAAATCCATATCTAAATACAATCAAATCATAAAATCATGAGTAAAGATAAAGGTAGGATAATCTAGATATACTATTTTATTGAAAATAGTAAAAATATTAAACCATAATAATTTAATTTTCTCTTATTTTCTTAATGTCATATATTTCTAAACTTTAAACAATGCGTTTAATATATTATAAACCTTCATTTATTGATAAATAACATCTTAATTGTGTTTAAATATAAGAATAAAAATTGAGGATATTACACAAATAAACTCTTTTACTACCCTCTCTTTGTTGTGGATGTAGAAGTGATCTTATTCTCATTTCAGCTAAGTATAACATTGACCCCATACTTACTCTTTACACTGATATGCAGGAGAGTGCCAACAAGGCTCTCACACATGTTCTTCTCTACATGCATGACATCTAGACTATGTCTCACTCTAAGACTTCGCCAATAGGGAACATCAAAGAAGATTGATCTCTTTTTCCATATATTCCTTTCAAGTTCCTTCTTCTTATTACTTTTACCCAAGGTAACATGAACACTCTACAAATATTAATACATTTCTTTTCCAGTTCAAGGAACAGGAGTCATTTCTTATTATTCAACCTACGGTAAGGGATGGTGTCAGCTAAGAAACCTTCTATGGGAAATATAGACTATCTTTCTTCCATGCTTGAGTTGCATGTAGTTAGTGCCTTCTTCACATATGGGACATACTTTATACCCCTTAACACTATATCCTAACAAATTTTCATACGTCAGTAAGTTAGTTATCGTGGTGAAGATTATAACGCAGAGTTTAAAGGTATCTTATTTGTATGCAACAAAAACATCAACACCGTCCTCACAGTTTCTTCAAATCATAAATTAAATGTGCCAAGTACATATCTATAATGTTTCCCAGCTATTTTAGTCCAAAGATCATCAAAGATAACATGATGTACTTTTATTTCATGCACAATAACAGAGGTAAGTTGTAAATCACAAGGAGAACTGGCCAAGCACTATGTGTACTATTGAGATTATCATATGAATTGATTACGTCTGTACATAGCCCAAGCCAAAGATTTTTGGGCTTAGAACCAAATTCAAAAAAAAATTGATCTATTGTCTTCTATTAAGGAGAATCAGCTAGTGACAAAGTTGTCAATCGTTTATTTTTCCATCAGAATCTCATCTCAAGTTCTTTGCATCTTTGGCGTTAGTAAACAAACTTTTAAGCCATGGTATTATTAAAAGATACCACAACACCTTTGAAGGAGAGCCTTTGGTAATCTCATCACAATCATCATCGTCTTTCTTCACTTTGTATCTTGAAGTGCCATATTTAGGGTACTTATTCAGCCCTTTATACTTATTTCTGTATAATATACAGTCGTTAGGGAGCGCATGTATCTTCTTATATGACAAATCTATCAAACACAATACTTTCTTTTCCTTGTACATTGATCTTGGTAGTATATTGCCTACAGGAAGGGCATCACTTAACAACTCAAGTAATTTCATCAAACTAGAATCAATCCAACCATTTCTCGATTTCAAATTCATCAATTACAACACAAAATTCAACCTTGTGTACTCATCTATACTCCTTGAGTATAATGACGACCTGGCATCATTTAGCAAACTTTCATGTATAGGAGAGTCCTTTAGAAAGGATTCGGCTCTAATATCACAAAACATATCCATAATTATATCCACAAAGTTATCGTTCATAACTTCCTCATGCTTTGGAGTCCTCCTAATCTCAACATGCCAAATCCAATTTGTATATCTTAAATTTATTCTATCACATACAAGATGCTCTCTTATATCAGGAATAGTCAATCTGTTACAGTTGAAACAGTTGACACACGGATAGAAGAACAACACATTCCTTTTTTTCACAAATTCAAGAAACCTTTCTACCCCATCTACATATTCCTTAGTAGTTCTTTTAGCTTTCATCCAACTAGAATCTATTATTCCCATAAATGTAAACAACCTCAAATGGTAACCAAATCCATCAAATAGAAAATAAATAGGAACCAATATTTTTTTATAAGCCAGTTAACAAACTAAAAGTATAAAAATGAAATCTTTAGTAAGGTAAGATAGCCCATAATATATATTACAATTTATAACAAACAAATTAAGCAACAGAACAATTGACAAAAGTACACAGATTTGGAAAATTTGAAACACCCACAAACAAATAGGAACTAATATAACAAACCAAAACTATAAAGATCATGTATTCAATATAAGGATGATAGCCTATAAGATGTATTACAGCTTATAAACAACAAACATCTGAAATAGTAAAAAAAATGAGCAAACAAAATAAAATTAAGTGGTGACTTACGACACTAACGATGTAAAATGACAACAGAGATGACAGAGAACAAATTTATCGACAGATATAAGCACAAAAAATAGGAGTAAAATGTCAGGAAATAACGTTCGTGCAAGTCTATCATTGTTCGATAGAGCATTACACAAGGCCGTAAAAAAGTGAAACTAAAATTGTAGTTCACGCAAGGGATTTTGGAATTTCACAAAATTTTACATAACGATTTTACACTAAAATTGGTTTTACATTAAATGATAATTTAATGGCGGTTTTATATAAAACCCTGTTAAAAAGTTTTAACAATCCACTTATGTACGAATATGCTACCATCTTTTTTATGGCTTTTTTTCCTTTAACCGCCGTGAGATAGCACCGTGATAAATATTTTTTCTAGTAGTGTATGTTGTACACCATATTTGAAATATGGGATAAGGAAAGTAAATTTATATGACTCATACTTGAGGGGGAGGTTGTTAGAATACAAGTGTGAATTATGTTAGATAGAGTTTTCACTCCTATACTTTTTGACAAAGCCCAATTGATCTCCCGAATGGATGTCATATTAAGATTATATATCAATAATATATTATAGAAATTGGAAAGTTTACTACTGGTTAGAAAACATGTTATAGTAAACTAGAAATTTACTGATCCAAATAGATATTGTTGATGTCACTTTTTTTATCATCCAAGTGACATATATGATGCAAAATATTATGAAGAATGTGTTGGAATACTTTAAAATGAAGAGATATTTTTTTGGAAATTCATATCCTTATAAATTAAGTAATTTATATGAAGGGTTGTGTTAGAAGTTATAATCCTAAAAAGTTTTTACTCTTCATGAAAATAACTTAGTTATTTACTTTATGTTGGTTCATGCATTAACATATGATATTCAATGAATCAACATATAGGGTTCATTATGAATCTAAACATATGATTTTGACTTTCTAATTAAAGAGGTGTTACTTCAAGAGATACCACTTCAAGGCATCTCTCTAGGCCTATAAATACCTATCACCATCTCTTATTTGGTTAAAGAACTACAGACATTGGAGATATACAACAAGATCAAACTCATTACCTTTATCTTTGAGTGCACACAGAGATAAAGTCAAATTATCACTTTATAAAGGCTATTGTTGGCATGGCTTGAGATTAGGAGTGCAATCCAGACTCAAGGGTCTTCATTGTATCCTGTAGAAAATTCGTCGATCAACCCAACTTGTACCCTATAAGATAAGAATAGGTGGGGCGAATTAAGCCTTAAGGAAAGTGATGTCCATGCCTTGAAGACAATATGCACCATGTTCTTCTTCATCTCTTCCTCTTGTATTCTTCAGAGATGAAGTCCCATCAACAATCTTTAGGCTTAATTTTTTGAATACAAATGGCTTCTTTGAAGGAGTTGACTACCAATTTTGTGAAGTTGGAAAGATTTGAAGAAGGCAATTTACTGAGATGGCACCTGTTTTTCTCGCTAGAAGAATTGGATGGTTTGATCTAGGAAATTTGCAAATGAGTCATCTTGAATTCATTTGGTCAGTGATAAAGGAGAGAGATAAGTATCATTTTCCTATCTTTATTGAATATACTTTATAGATTCTTGAGGTTTATTCATGATTTGGTGTGATGCAACTATTTTGCCTTATATTATGTGGTTTTTATTGCTTATGGATTATGAAGTTTTAATCATGATAAGAAAGTGATAAGAAGCATAATAAATATTGAATTTGCTAGATTGATAATTATCATGAGATATTCTATAGTCAATTAAACGAGTTGATAGTTATCATGTTATGTTCTAATTGGAATAATTGATGAAAATTTATCATGGAATAAATACATAAGTTTAATATAGTTGTAAATTTTCCAATAAAAACATATACATATGGATGGAACCATAATTGTCTATTAAATTATAATCAAACTTCCTCTTCAGTTATTGGGGATTATCTTCAGTTAGAAGAGGAGTATGGTATGATACGAAAGATATCAATGCCCATGAGAAGGTATATGTAGTGGAGGAATGACGGTCTTATAAAACCTCAAAGAAAGTAGGGAAGGGTATAAAGATAAATTTCATGTACTTATTTGGAATGGTAAATCAAATAAAATAAAAAAAATGTCATGATTAGTGAAATGTCAATAATTGTTTATTGTTGTTATATTTCTTCATTATTTGATTCTAGTATGAAGTTGACACTAATATCTATCCAATGTGATAGTCTATTCTTGCAAGGGCTTATAGCCAAGTTTAGAACAAAAAGTGACATATTAGATTGAGACATAGCTATGTAAAAGATTTGATTTTAAATGGGATAATCTCTAGCAGTTATATAATTTATTTGAATCTTACAAAACCCTTAATGAAAGATTTGACAAGGGATATGATATTAAAGATATCAAAGGGGATGGGTTTAAAACCCTATAAACCTTGATCACCAATAGTGGAAACTATCATATCCTGCTTTTCCTTATCTGTAGGCAATTAGTTTTTTCCTATCTATAGAAGATTGATAGAAGAATGAGGTACAGAAAGGACTGTGATGATGAGAAGAATAAAAGCTAATAATTAAGATAAGTTTTAAGTTAAAGAAATATAGAAGGTATAAAGTTATAAAAAAATAGACTAAATTGCAATTTAGTGAAAGTTTAAGGACTAAGTTACAATTAATGAAAGTTTCAAGGACAATGGTCATTTTGAAAAAGAAATGGACTAAAATGAAAAGTCTAAAAGTTTCATGATAAAAAATAGAAGTAGATATAAGCTTTGGGCTATTAAGTGTAATTATAAAAAGTTTAAGAGAATTAAATGCAATTTATCAAAAGTTTAGGGGAAAATTATAATTATGGAAAGTTGAGCTGAAAAATGCCCAAAATTGCTCGGACGCAATTTAGTCCCAAAATTTACCAATAGATAGAGAAAATTATTCTGATCAGCTTAACGCAACACATAATTTTGATTTGAGGTCCCGATGAAATGATATGAATTTCTGAAGTTTAGAAAAATTATTATAGTATCTTCAGGACCTTAGAATTAGATAAAATTTTATAGTAAATTCCTATAATTAATATAAGAATTTATAATACTGATCGAGTCCAAAAAAGAGTTTTATAGAATTTATTATGGAATTTACAGTAGAATAAAACACCAGATAAATAATTTGCTGTGGAATTTCTTGGAAATTGCGCCATAAAGACATTGGACCCATATAAAGGCCCAAGTTGGTGTCCCAAAGGCCCAGAAAGATATTTGAACAGTCATATGGGCCAGTGTCCAGAGGAACCTTTAAAAAATACGAAATTATGAAAATACCCAGTTGTAATAATGAACAAGAGATGGATGGAGGATATTTTGGTTATTTTAGACATGTCAAAATGCCAAGGAAGGTAAAGGAACGATTAATCAGAGTCAGTATATGCCCTGATAAGGTGTAAAGATGTGTGAAATGACAATTATGCCCTTAAGGTTAATATAGTGTAAGACAGTGAACCAAGGGCATTTCAATCATTTTTCAAGGGATGGTAAGCAGATAAATACCCATTCTAATAATTTTAATGGTAGGAAGAATATGGATACTAGTTTTAAGGTCAAAAAATATATTATAGAATCTCAGAAAAATTAGGATTATAAAACAGTCTGATTTTTGTGAAACTGACTAGATTAGTATCAAATTAGATTGTAATTTTTCCTATCAGTATTTCTCCCTTTCTTGTGCCAAACACATCCCTATATGATCTCATGGATGATGTCATTCTAAAGCTTCTAGGGCAAGCTTTATGGAATGCGAATTATGGACTATTAGATCAAATAGTAACCAAAGTAATCTTGACCTTTCATTTTCACCCAATTTTATCTATATATACCCCCTCATTTATGTACATTCATGCCAAGCATTGGAAGACCATGGGGAGGTGATACCAAAATGGATTTCAAGCAAGAAGAAGAGGAAAATCAAGTAGCTAAACAAGCAAGGATCCAAGGTAACTTCTTCCTCTTATCTTTGTATATGTTATAGGAAGATTTCTCTTGGATTTGGATGGTTGAAACACCATTTTTCTCTCCATATTAGCTGCTGGATATGATCTGGAATTAAAGGGGAAATATGAATTTTAAGTCATGGAATGTTTAGACAAGTTTAAACAAGCTATAATTAAGTAGTTTGAGCTTAGGAAATCATATAATCTTGCAATTGTAATCTTGAGACCCTTTCTATCACTATTCATACACCTAGACAGGAGTTAGAATTTCATGATTTTGATTCTTCCAATGGGTTTAAAATAAAAAATTGTGTGGGATAAAGTAAAGAAACAAGTATTGGAAGCATGGGATTTAAAATGAGATTTTTGGAATTTATGAAGGTGCTGTACGGATTCTGTCCAGTTCATGGGGAAAGAGTTTGATTTTCATAAATATGAGCTCATATTTAGATTCCTCATGAAAAATTGTGTGGGATTGACCTATGGAAGTAATTTTTAGAAGGATGGATAGAAATCCCTAAAGTTAAAGTAAAGAATTAAGAGTTTAAGAAGGATAGGCTTGAATATTGCTTGAGTTCTTAGTCCTAATGAATTATGTGATGAATATGATTGTGTTTAGGACCTTGAAACATCCAACAGGATGTTTGGAAATGGTTTACCGAAGGTATGCATGGTTAGAAGCCTAAGGAGCAAGTGCAAGAGTAAGGAAGAAAGCTTATGGTTAAGGTAGTGAACTTACCCATTCTTGTATGCTTGATGTATATGTTTGTGTGTTGGTATGATTATGATATGTGATGATGATGTATGATATGTATAAATGATATATGCTCTACCCTTTATGAGTTTATGGTTATGCATGATAGTGATAGGCATGGAGCATGATAGTATGCAAATGGAATCTAAAGAAAGATAAAGGAAACATGTCATGCACTTGCATTCATCTAGTATGCATTGAATAGTACCGTTTACTATTGAGATTCCCCAAAATCTCACCTCCCATAACCAACCATAATGGGTTATTTATGATGGAAGAATTATGCTTGATACATGAGCTAAGGAATAGAAGAAAAGAAGTAGACAAGTAATGGCATATCATGTATGTTCTCCTTTTTATGTAATGTTATATAATATGCCATTATGTGTAAAGAAAAATGTATGAAATAATTATGGCATAACCCCATGATGTATATGAATGTATAAGAGACCAAAGAGATGGTTTATGCATGCTGGAACAATTATTGTGAATTAAAGAAAGAAAACTGAAATGGTAAAACGTAAGTCCTAAAGCAGTTTTGTTGTGGATTCAGTTTGACCTAGCAAATGAAAGAATTAATTCACAAAATTTTATGAACATGTAGTACACATCCAGAGATATAAATTAATAGGTAACATGTCTTATTTGGATGTGTATATCAAAAGAAATGAATTTTCAAAGTTAAGAGATAGAATCTGGAATTTCCAGAATTTGCCATATGAACAGTAAAAAGTAACAATTTAACTATATTAATTGGCAAGGTAAATGTCCAGATTTATATTTTTTCCTTAAAGAGATATGAAATAAATTCAATTAGAAATTTTGATCACCTATATACGATATTTCTACAATTAATTATGAATTTTTAAAGTTGGACTGTCAATCTAGAAATTACCTAATAAACAGTACCCGAGAAGTAAATTTTGAAATTTTAATTTTTGGGCTAAAGTAATGCTTTTATCAAGTTTTGAGTTCAATGGTGAAAATACACTATCAAAACAGTACCTGAGAGGTTAAAAATAGGATGCCTCAGAAACTGAACTCACACTTGACTTTCATCAAGTTTTGAGTTCAATGGTGAAAATACACTATCAAAGTGATTGCAAGTACTTGACATTTTTTATACATCCCAAGGTCCAAAAGTACTTGGTAAGCATGAGACAAAAAGGGGGAAGGTTGAGCATCAATTTGGCTTTTAATAGACTTATAAGCATATATTTGTTGGAGCATTTATTAATGGTGGTGCTCTTGTTGATGTCTACCTATATGAGAGCGAAGTGGGGCTACTTCTAAGAGTCTAGGCGCTTGACTCTAAAAGCTCTCATGAAAAGGATACAAACACAAGGCCATAAATATGTCAATTAAAGTGGCATACAATGGTTTGAGATCCCATGCGTAATTCATGCACACCTATTTACATGAGATAGTTGGTTCAAATGTTAGTCTACCATATTATTTCAGATGGGTGGAACTGTCTTACTTAGGTAAAGGTTAAAATCCTCGAGATACCTTTACTAACAACATGAGATTTCCAAAGTGATAAGAGTTTGTGATCATTTTAAAATGGTGAGGGATTGTTGGAATATTTTAAAATGAAGAGATGTGTTTTTTGGAAAGTCATGTCCTTATAAATTAGGGAATTTATATGAAGAGTTGCGTTGGATGTTATATCCCTAAAAAGTTGTTACTCTTCATAGAAAATAACTATTAGTTATTTAATTTATGTTGGTTCCTTTATTAATATATGAGATTCTATTAGACTCTAATATTTTGATAATGGCAAATGATTGTATTGATATATTTCAAAACTATTTTGAAATAGCTTATTTTTCGATAAGCTTATTGATAAGAGTGATTATCGATAAGCCCTTCGATAAATAAGAAGAATTTTTTTTTTAAAACTGCTTTTACAGAAGGAATTTCTTGAAGACTTATTCAATAAAATTACTTATTGATAAAGACTTCGATAAATACGATTTAAACTTAATTTATGAAACCTATGCAAAACTGCTTCTACAAAAGGATTTATTGAAGGATTGATTGATAAAAGCACTTATCAATAATGAATTCGATAAATAGGATTTAAACTTAGTTTATGAAACCTGTGTAAAATTGTTTCTACAAAAGGATTTATGAAGGATTGATCGATAAAAGCACTTATCTTTAAAGACTTCGATAAATGCAGTCAGTTACCTAGTTTTCTTCATATCCTATATTTTTCCAAAGAAATTTATTGAAGCACTTATCGATAAGCTATTCAATAAATAAAAATAATTTGATATAAAATATATTTCAAGCTTCATTCATCGCAGTATTAATCGATAAGGTGATTTATTAATAAACACTTCAATAAATAGAGAAAATTTCAATCTCTAATCAACCCCTAAACTGATGATTTTGAAATTGTGATGATTTGCTTCTTAAATGATTTTCAAAGTCTTGTTTGTCGAATATTACGTATATGATATAAGATTAAACATCGTAGAAAGAAAGTTTGAAAGTATGTTTGATGTTCTTTAGGCATATATCGATAAGCTATTTGATAAGCCTATTTATCGAAGAACACTTGAATAATTTGGTTATCCTAGAATAAATTTTGTATTATCGATAAGTGAAAGACTATGTTATAAAAAAGATATTTTTTGAAGTCCTTTTTGATAAGACTGGTTATTGAAGCCTTATTCATAAGAACTAAAACTGTTTCAATATAATATGTTTGAAATTTATCGAAGACCTTCTCGATAAGGAATCTTTTCAATAAACTCTTCAATAAACTTAACTGATCTTCGAAGAGAACTTCAAACTAGACTTTGATAGACTTTGATATTTCAATCTAAATTATTATGAATCTATTGTTATATGCTTAAACTCTTTGTATATCTTCTATGAAATATATTTCCAGATCATTTTCAGGCAGAAAGAAGATCAAACGAAGAAGTTATCAAAAAGCAAAAATCTATCAGAATGCATTAAATGTATAAACCGTCAGCAACCAACAACTTTATTTCTTCAACGGTAACATTCAATGTGTTTAACGGATTTTTGAAGAACTCAAGTAGAAAAGAAACCAAAGTGAATGCTGGAGTTATGAAGCTCAACAATTGCGATCAAACTGCAATTACTCAAGCATTAATTCTTACATTAAATATCCTCTGTTTTACCCTATTTTACATTATATGAATAGAAAAATTTTCTTTTGAGAGAAATACTGAGATATTATGTTCTTCGGTGCTTAGCATAATCACTCTAGTAAAGAGAGATATATAAATCTTTATTTATTATCTGAGATACTCAAGAGTGGAACTCTTGAGTGGGATTTTTACCTTACAGGAAGTACAGGGGAGTGAGAGAGATACTCTTGATTGATGTACTGAAGCCCCAAGTGCCCTGAGAATCTTGAAAGATTAGTAAAATACTCAGAGAAATTCTAAGGACTGGACGTAGGCCAAGTGGTTGGTTGAGCCAGTATAAACTGACTATGCAAATATCTTCTATCTGCTTTTCTCGGTGAAATCATTCTATACTCTATCTTTTTATTTCATTTAAAGTTTTAAATTTTTTAATATCACCCAATTCACCCCCTCTTAGGTGAAACTGACAGACTAAGAGGTTCAATGATCAATATATGGGGTTTATCATGAATCTAAACATATGATTATGACTTTCTAATTGAAGAAGTGTTGTTTCAAGATACCACTTCAAGGTATCTTTCCAAAGCCTATAAATACATATCACCATCTCTCGTTTAGTCATAGAACAAAGAACTACGGACATTTAAGATATACAAGATCAAACTCATTGCCTTTACCTTTGAGTACACACAGAGATAGAGTCAAATTATCACTTTGTAAAGGCTGTTGTTTTCTTGGCTTAAGATTTGGAGTGTAATCCAAACTCAAGGGTCTTTCTTGTATCCTGCAGGAAATTCACTGGTCAACCCAACTTGCACCCTATAAGATAGGAACAGGTGGGGATGAATTAAGCCTAAAGAAAAGTGTTGCCCATGCCTTGAAGACATTGTGCACAACTTTCTTCTTCATCTCTTCTTCTTGTATTCTTCAGAGAAGAAGTGCTGCCAACAAAATATGCAGACATTCATTAAAGAACCGGAATATTCTTTATGAATGGTACAGGTTACAAAGGATTTTTATGTGCGGCTTGTTCTCAAAAGGAATTAAATATGAGAACATCACTTGCTATGAGTAGGGATTGGATTCATGTAGATTTACAATGTATCAAATATGCATATGGACCCATGTAGACATATCAACTTTCAACTTGAAGTTTGCAAATTTGTTCAAATAATTACATTGAGTGCATAAGTGCTAGATTATGTGACCAATATTATTTCTGTTGAAATTGCTAGTGATTGTTCCTCAAGTTGACAATGATTATATGCTTAGCAAAAACACATTTAACATACTTACCTAGCAAAGTTATTTGTCAAAGACCCCATAAGTAGCTAGATCAAAATTTGAGAACAAAATTCTCACTTTAACATTGGGATAATTAATTTGGCATATTGACACACTTGAATGCTTCAAGCCAACATGGTATTATAAATTCTCCCACTATAATTGGCTTTTTGTCAGGAGCCAGATCTTTTTCATCTTAAAATGTTGAATGTGCAATGCTTATTCTTATTGATCTATCACAATGTACATAGATAGATAACTAAAGAAAGTTTAGATAAATATTGGGTAAGAACCTCCTTTTTCTTGTTTATCTCTAAATAAAATAAAATGATACTTCTAAGGCAAATAAATAGATTAGGAGACTTATACTGCATATTAGTTGATTGTCATTTGACAAAGTTTTCCCAACATAGGGGAGAGAATGGGTAACTGGAAAAGAGAAAACATAGAATATATTATCATTATTAAAACACAGATCCTCGAATATAGCAGTATGAACCAGGAGTTCACTAAATATTGCCAGACATAATTATTGACCTAAATGAGAATTCTCAATTCTCATACTCTAGCTGAAATGCTCTAATTAGTATAAATAAAAATGAAACATGACAAAAGCAAGAGAATTATCGATTCCAAAAGAAAGATAAAAGGAGCAAATAATCAAGATGGTCATATTAAGGAGGCAAGACATAACTATTTATAAGACCACAAAAGAAGTTCAAGTACCTGAAAGTAATAATGAGATCTCAATAAGTTATGTCATAAAAGAAAAGGAGACCGAGAAAGAATGAAGTCATCAACAATGAATTTGTTCATAATATCATGTGATCAAATAAGGATCTTGTGTAGAAATCTATCATGAGACACATACATATTGTTGGCTAACAGAAAAGAGCAGAGAATAAAAGACACAACATGCAATATTGTGACATGAATCTTTGTATTTATAGCCCAAGCACTCAAAGTGTCATGTTAGTATCATATAAACGGGTGTTTTATGGTGGATTAAACATTTGTCCTATCAATTTGGCAGTTTAGCAATATATGAAAATTTTGATATGCGTCTACAGAATATGGTTATAACTTATGGCTCATTATACTATAAAATTATGTGAGTCCCAGAAGGATTTAAAGTACTAGGAGCATATGAAGTTTTCCAAAAAATTGATATTCTTATAATGTCCTTATCTAGATTTAGAATAATTCAATTGATCCGCATGAATAGATTTTGGAACAAATTATATGAAAATCGCTGAAAGATTCATGTTTCTAAGAGCATACAATTCAAATTCTCAAGAACACTATTTAATTAAACAATATGTATCTCGATATGGATTGAAGCAGGGTGTATGTGGTATAACCGACTCAAAGAATATTAGTTGAAGGAAGAATATAAAAATATTCCAAATTGCCCATGTATGAAAAGATATGGAAATGAGTATGTTACTATTGCTATTTATGATGATGACATAAATATCATTGAAATTTCTGAAGAACTTTTATTAAAACTCTTGAAGAGTTTGCAAAAGCTATGAATTGCTTAAAGAAAGGATTTGAAATTAAGGACTTCACATTCATCATGTGCTTCGATAATTGTAAGATCTTTGGAAATTGATAAAGATCTTTTTAAGACCTAAGAAGGTGATAAAGAAATATTTGGTCCAAAAGTAGCACTAAGACCCAATATATCATTTGTTTCAAGCAAGATATAGTTCTTCACTAACACGAAGAAGGCACATTGAAATTGATCATAAATGAGTTGTTTGTTTATATATGGTGGTACAAACATTTTATGGAGATATATGAAAGAAACTATATCAACCACATCAATAAAAGAGAGCGAATTAATATGCAGCAAATCATTTCCAATGAAAATTTAGCAAATTTGTTCACTAAGTCACTTCTTGCTACAAGATTTGAGAAGCTTAATTCATGACATTGGACTTTCAAGACTCAGAGATATCAACTAAAGATGTCAAGAAAGGGAGTCAATACATGCTACACTCTTTTTTTCCTTGACTATAGTTTTTCCCACTGGGTTTTTCTAGTAAGGTTTTAATGAGGCAACACTATAAAGTGTATCACTGTATGTTATACTCTTTTTCTTCTACTAGGTTTTTGTCCCACATGTAACATCCCAAATTTTTATTTTATTTTTTTAGCACAATTAAAAAAATATTATTTATCAATAACTATAAAATATTAAATAATTAAAATTATTATAGCTTAATATTTTCAATGAAAATAGAATCTCTGAATTATCCTACTATTATCTTTCTTAAAGCTTATGATTTGAGTGATGTTATTAATTAGAAATATATTAAGATTTATATTTAGATTTAGATATGAATTCGAATTTTGAAGATGTGATTTAAATTTTAAATTATCATATCTTATAGGACTCTAACAAATTATAGAGATAATAATAATAATAATAAAATAATAAGATTACATTAGATAAAAAAAAAGTTAAACCTAGATCCCTTTCTTACCTCTTCTTATTGAGCCATCACCTATTATCTCCTTCCTTCACATTACTCTTTCTCTCCTTCTGATCTCACTCTTGCAATAAAGGTACACGTTCTCAATTCCTCTTCCATCTCTCCATTTTTTTAGTGTTTATCATAGTACTATACTTCTTTTTTTTTTTGCCAAATCTTGGCCCCGTCACGCCACTGCTCTTCCTTTTGCCTTTTCCTTTTGTCTCTTCCTTTTGCCTTTTCCTTTTGTCTCTTCCTTATTTGATGATATAATATGTATATATATTTGAGTATGGGTGTTGCATTAGGTGTGAGTTCCAACGTCTTGCTTCACAAAGGAACCATCAAATATATATATACTTTTCCAAACATCATTATCCATATGTCTTCCTGTACGTCTCCTTTCTTCAATACATATATGGATATATGCTTATCAAATATCCCTATCTCACCATCACCTTACGCATACCTTACGCATGTATACATATGCATATATATATATATATACATTTAGGTTTCAACCTAATTTATTACTATTATATTAAACTAATTAAATGTTTAAATGTGACAGTGGGCATGTATATGTAAATAAATAAATAAAAGGGAGTCCAGTGACCTTGGCAAAGAAACGTATATATACATATATCTTATAAATAAAATAAGTTATGTTCTTAAATAATATAGGATTAAAATAGGAAATAGTTTTATATGTGTAACAATTTATATATATACATATATTTAAACAAAAGCACATTAGTTAAAAGAGATGAGCTCTAAGATTCTAGAGTAGCTTTAGAATAATTTTAGAGGAGTATCAAGTATTATAGTGATAGTTTTTATGTAGTAATTTTGTAGACTATCGTTGGAGTTCTGGAGTAACTCCTAGTAAAGCACCAAGTTGTTGTGATTGATATCATTATACACTGGGCCACTCGACTTGTGTAATTATTCCTTATTTTGTCGAAAGGTAACCACTTTCCACTCATTGTGTGTGCTAATGTGATATTTGTGAGTGATTTGATATATATATATATAAATCTAATAGTATTTACATGATTATATTGAGGAATTATTATTAATGATTTTATAAAAAGAAAAAACTAGTCTTGTGGGACTTGAAATTTAATTTAGAAAGCGAATTGAGAAAATTTTTATTTTGATACTTATTGATGTTATTGATTACCAAGCTTGAAATTATTGATTAATATTATTATCTTGAGAATTATGCATTGGGGATTGATGATGAGGGAGTTATATTTCTACTACGTGGTATAGCTTCCATTGAAGCTAGATAGTTGGCTTTTGTCCAACTTGTTTATCGAGGGACTTGCCCCACCTATTTACCGAGGGGCCGTGACACCCCCACATGTTTACCAAGTGGGAATGAACCCATAGTCTGGTCACGTGCTCTATAGATTTTGGCCGATCTATAACACTTGACAGGTTAGCTTTTTGGGTAGCCAGTCATATGGTAATTATCACTAGCCTAAGGGTTCGGTCAGCGGGAATAAGGCGGTTCGGTTGGATTGAGGGGAGGAATTTGGGTGGGTTATCCATTCGATTATAATATGATGATATGTATTTTCTATATATTGTACTTGATAACTATCCCACTTGATACTTCACGAGCACATATTAGTATGCATGATGAGTAGAATTAATGGTTATTGAGGCTTTTGTCTCACCCTATTTTTATTAATATTTTTCAGGAGTTAGTTCAATCGCTGGTTCGAACGGGAAGGCGCCGGAGGCATAGTTGTGCTAGTTGAACTGTACATCACCCTCCTTTCTATTTATGTGTTGAGTAGATGTATATTGCCATTATAGGGCCTACTTTTATTTATACTCTGATGATTTGCTATTTCTATGATCATACTAAATAATGGGTGCTGGCAGCAGGCCAAAGCCTTTTAGGATTATGCATATGACGTAATGGACCTACAAAGATTACTTACTATATTATGAGTATTATTTGAAAATTTTGCTAACGTTATGCGTATTGGTGTTGTTCACCTGAGTACGTTACTGAGGGATATTCGAATTGATAACTTTGATGATGTAAAATGGGGGCTTGAATCTTTTAACCATGTTGGTGGGGTTGAGTTCTTTCTAACATGGTTTTGCGTGCGAAAATTATGTAAAGTTTTTATATCCATGATAGTCTCATTTTATAAGTTCCACTCTTTTCTATCATGGATATCCTTTTCAACATAAGTTAAACTCTTTTAACCATGATAGTGCTTGAGGGTGGTTTTATCTTTTTCTATCATGGTTAATCTTCTAAAAGTAAAGTTTTCTTTCGTTAGTCTTGTCTTTTCTACCATGTTAAATATCGATCAAGAAAAGTTCTTTTATAACCATGGTAGGGTTGCTTTTAAAATTTAGTAAACTCTTTTCTACCATGGTTAACCCTTTTGAAATAAATTAAATTTATTTATAATATATTTTTATTTATTTAAGAAGAAGGATTTTACACCACAGGTTTTTTCAATTGAAGTTTTTTAATGAGACACATATTTAATTATGGATATCCAAGGAAGAATGTTATAAATATAATTATTATCTAAATATCAATATCCCCTGTGTATCTCCATTATCCCCCCTCCTTATCTCCTATTATTTGTGGATTTTTATTTATTCAATATTGTTAAGCTTTATCTTTAAATAGATGGCTTATATCATATGTTCTAACCCTAGAAAATGAATAAGATATATTTCTCTCTTATTTCTATTCTCACTAATTCTCTACTTTTTTCACTCTTTACTCTATTTCTCTCTAATATCTTACCTTTTCCTTTTTAATTCATAACCGTATTCACTTAATCTTTAATTTTAGGGGAAAAAGACAATAAAAGACCATATGAATTTAAAAATAACAAAAATGGGTATATAAATATTTAAAAAGATAAATTAGGCATGAGGTCCAATCTGTCCTTTACAAATTTGGGTGAAAAGACCAAATTATCCCTAGAGTTGTAAATGTCTTAAGGAGAGTTGTGAAAACTATTACTGAAGTTGCAAATCTCATTGCAGGAGTTGTAAACACAAAAGCAATTGCAAGTACGTTGTTAGAGTTATAAATGTCTTAGAGAGAATTGTCAAAACTATTACTGAAGTTACAAATTCTATTGCAGGAGTTATAAATCCAAAAATAATTAGTTACAATTTTAGGGTTATAAATGTCTTAGCTGAAGTTATGAAAATTATTACTGAAGTTGTAATCCCATTGTAAGAGTTGTAAACCTGAAAGCAATTAGTTGCAATTTTAGAGTTGTAAATATCTTAGCTGAAGTTGTCAAAACTATTACTGAAGTTACAAATGCCATTAGAGAGGTTGCAAACCCAAAAGCAATTAGTTCCAATTTTATATTTGTAAATATTTTAAGGAGAGTTGTGAAAACTATTACTGAAGTTATAAATCCTATTGCAGGAGTTGCAAACCTAAAAATAATTTGTTGCAATTTTAGGGTTATAAATGTCTTAGCTGAAGTTGTGAAAACCATTACTAAAGTTGTATATCCCATTGTAGGAGTTGCAAACCTAAAAGCAATTAGTTATAATTTTAAAGTTGTAAATATCTTAACTGAAGTTGTCAAAACTATTACTGAAGTTATAAATGACATTAGAAGAGTTACAACCCAAAAGTAATTAGTTTCAATTTCATATTTATAAATGTCTTAAGGAGAGTTGTGAAAACTATTACTGAAGTTGTAAATCCCATTACAAGAATTGTAAACCCAAAAGCAATTAGTTGCAATTTTAAAGTTGTAAATGTATTAGCTGAAGTTGTCAAAACCATTACTGAAATTATAAATGTTATTAGTAGAATTGTAAACCCGAAAGCAATTAGTTCTAATTTTAGAGTTGTAAATATCTTAGGGAGAGTTGTCAAAAATATTACTGAAATTGTAAATCCTATTGCAGGAGTTGTAAACCCAAAAACAATTAGTTGTAATTTCAGAGTTGTAAATGTATTAGCTGAAGTTGTCAAAATTATTACTGAAGTTCTAAATACCATTAGTAGAGTTGCAAACTCGAAAACAATTAGTTCCAATTTTAGAGTTGTAAATATCTTAGGGAGAGTAATCAAAACTATTACTGAAATTATAAATCTCATTGCAGGAGTTACAAATAACCAAAAGGCAATGTTGCCTTTTGTCCCAAATTTGCAAATGACATATTGGTCAAAAGGCTCAATGTGTCATTTTTAAAATTCAGAGACTATTTTTATCCTTTTGAATTTCAAAAAAAATTATTGTCTTTTTTCCTTAATTTTAACCAATTTTTTCTCACAAACAGTAACTAAAGAATATGAAAATATGAGTCATAAGAATTGCAACTAATTAAAAGATACATCCTTTGACCTATACCAACTCCTTCAATTCTGGCATCAACATCATGTTGAAGATTTGACTTTTTCCGTTAGTGGGCCACTCCTAGATGGTGGTCCAAATTGGCAATTTCATATCATTTGTTGAATTTAATCTTACATGTACAGAGGATGCAAACGAAAAGTTAAGAACACAAGTCAAGTGAATCAAAAATGGCAAGGCCAAGGATTCGCCTTCGAATTCCGAATCGCTTGATTCCTCCGAAGCTATGGAGATTTCTGGGTTTGTTTTCAAGCCTTGTTGGTCTTCTCTGTTATGCTTTGAGTTCCTCTTTCCACCAACTATTTGGTGAATGGAACTTTCTCAAGTTCATAATTTACTTTGTGGTAAGTTTATCTATCACCAGCTTATTCTTATTTTCTCAGAAATTGAGATTCTCAAGGAGTTTCTTGCTCAAAGTTCATCTGGGTTTCTTAGTTCTGATGCTCACAACATTTTACTCATTCTTGTACGATAAATCAATCAAAGGAAAACCAGACATATTCAGCTTGATTTCTTGTGCTTCCTTTGCTTTAATGTCCTTGAGCATATCAAAGCAGACCAACATCGGGTTCGAAGGTGATCTTCTCAATTTCTTCCTAGGTTTTCTCATCGTACAACTCATGAAACTTCACATGATGCTTGGCTTTGGAGCTGCGATTTTATGCTATTTCGTCATCGTTCTTCGTTCTCGTCCTAGTTCTGATCAATCGCAAGCTCAAGATCGCCAATCTGTATCACAAATAGAATTGGAAATTGATACTGTAAGAGGAACTGATGATACTAATAGTGATGATCATCAATCACAGATATTACAGAGAAGATTTGATGATGACGATGGGTACAATTGGAAGAAATATGAAGTAAAACAAGTGAAAGGAAATGAAAAGCAAATGATTTTCTACAAATGCTCAATCCCAAAATGCCAAGTAAAGAAGAAGGTCGAGAGGCATGTAAATGGACAGATCTGTGACGTGGTTTATAAAGGCACTCATAACCATGGCAAGCATACGGTTACATTAATGTTGAGAAACTCATCGTTTGAAACTCTTTATCCAAACCGACAATTGAAAACTTTCTTCTCTGATGAAGCCCCTTATCAACCATTGCAGACTCATGACAATGAAGAACTGGACCTGGTCGACTCGCCGGAGAGCTCATCAGTATCAGTATGAGATGCTGAAATGTGGGATTTGAGGATACCGATGATAGAAGTCAACAGAGTCAAGAAAAAAATGTAGAGAATGTTCAAGCTTAGATATGAGTTTTTTCATATATATACTCCTCCTCCTCCAGTCCTTAATATAAGAGTTAATTAATTTTTTTAAATAAATTAATTGATTTATTTAGCTTCTTTAATCTATACTAAAAAGTCAACTAGCTCATATATAAAGGATTAGAGGAGTATCTCTAATCAAGTCTAATCTATACCAATTCATTAGATAATTTGAGGATACTGACATATGCTAATAGAGTCAATAAAAAAAGAAGAATAAGGAAGGGAAGATGTTGTGGGGGCTTTTGTGATCATGTGCAGGCTGCTTCAGCTTTTGTAGCTAAAGTTCTTGCCTTAAAGAAGGCTCTTTGTTTTCTAAACAAGCTTGGCATCTCAATGGCTGCAATTTAGGTGGACTGTGCTGAGGGGTAGACACTAATAACCTAAGGTTACAAATGTGATTAAACCAGCGACCTCTTATTTGCAAGGTAACTCTCATGCCACTAGGTTATAAAGTAGTGTTATCTCTGCTCTAGTAGAACAAAATGGTTTTGAGATTACCCTTACATCTAGAAAGGGTGATGAGGCAACAAATTGGATTGTTGCAGCTCGTGGAAAGACCAAGACCCCTTTCTGTTCGAATTTTAGCCAACGATGCTGAGTTAGGGAGGGATTCTGCAGATGGTGATGTTAAGCCTAGTGGAAAGGAAGTTGAGAAAAGTGGAACTGACTGATGAATGCTAGGATGTGATGTTTAAAATATGTGTTTTGTTTCCTGTTTGTTCTGTTTATTTTATATGATAGGTAGTTATTTTGATGCATGTGTTAGTTTGTATCCTATAGGATTTTTCTGGGTGTTTTTTGGTTTTTTGCTTCAGCTATTGGCGACCGTACTATGATTTTTGGTGGTATTAATAAAATACTTATATTTTTTACCGAAAATATTCAAAGCTTAGATGTGAGTTTTCTCATATATATATATATATATATATATTATAATCTCATAATCAAGTTGTAACGTTTCATCAATTAACTTGGTATGCTTTTATTCTTTTTTTAAACATTCTTTCTCTCAGGAGAATCTATTATGGAATATTAGATATTTCGGCTATTTGTCACTATTTTCTTTCTACGAAAACAAGTTTTTCCTTTCCAATTATTTTGGAAGGAGACATGTCTCATTAGTATAAACTTTAAACGAAGGAGAGAAGTATATGATCTTCTTCATAGGCTACTCCTATTATACATGTTATGTGTGTGTTTTGGCTTTCTTTTATATTCCTTTTGCAGGTTTAAGTAGGTTGGTAGCTTAGCTGTGGTTTTACTACTCCTTTGCTTCCGTGTTGGTTGCACTCATGCTTTTTTTTTTATTTTGTCCACCCGGTTCATTAGAACTTTGCTCCGACTACATCCAAATCCGACCCGCGTCGCGCACCTGGCTATGGTGGGTGAGTCTTCCAACGAAGATTTTCTGCATACACCAAGGCTTAAACTCGAGATCTCACTTAAACGATACCGAGCCGCTTACTACTCGGACTAACTCTCATTGGTTGGTTGCACTCATGCTTTTGATGGCATGCTCTGTACCCGGAAGCTTTCGAAACCCAGGGTTGATGACATTGTGAGTTGTCGGGTGTTTTCGGTGGTTCGTGAAGGCGTTTCCCGACGGATCATCCTTGCAGGCCTAGCTAGTCAGCACCTCAACTTCTACCTTGGTTCTCTCCTCACAATGTTTGTAGATGAGAGTATAAACACCTTTCAGGATGGACATTGTAACATCCCCAATAATTTGACTTTAATGTTAGTATCTTGCTCATGTAAACACGATAGCATGTGAGATAGTGATGTTTTGTCAGTGTCCTTGTAACATAGTGGTATAAAATCTCACTTTAAGTGGGAAATCGTTGATTTAAGTGCTTGCTTATGTAATTCAAAAAAGATATAGCAATGCCTTGGAAAAGCCTAGAGATCTATGCCATAGTATCCTAAAGAAAATATCACATAATGCCATATAAAATGCTAGAGCAAGTGATTGAAGTTTCATGTGTCATCCTAATCATGGAAATCAATAAGCATCATCAGCTACAAACAAGCCCCTCTTCTCTAAATGACATTGAATTAAGAACCTCCAACATAGGGAAAATAAAGACAAGGATATGAAAAACAACAACAAAGATGAATTAAAAGTATGAGATTAGAGGAAAGCATAACATCTTTTGTGGTCCTTGCCAACATAAGGCCCTAAATGATATCCGGTCACTTCAATTTCACTACACTGTACAACTTCTCAAGGCCTTAGGACTTTCATGGAAAATATAATTCTTAACAATCTCTGAATTTCAATTTCTGGCTTTCTTTTCCATAATCTATTTGATAAATGAAACATTTTGAAGATCATGATTTATACTTAAAATGAGCCAAATATATGTCTCCCTTAAATACCTTGCAATAGTTCAAAAGTATCAATTTCAAAAGCAAATCTTCTAATACAGAGTTCCCATGCATTCTTTAAATCCATTATGCATGCCTATAATAAAGCCGAGTAATTTATTGCCAAGTAGATCTTACAAGAACCCAAAAATGAATTTCACATTATGGTTTTTCATATACTTTGGGAACACAGGACAAAAGTAATTTACGCCAATTAAGCACTAATGACCTCATATTTTCAACATAAGCAAATCTATGATAGAAAAAGTAGGCATTTCTAACAACATGCGTTAACGTGACAGAATATAAGTGAACATAAGAGACCAAACCAAGAATAAAAGAATCTAAAACATCGGAAATTACAGTATGTTTCAGTGACATATACTAAAGGCATAGGTGCACAGTTAAAACAAATTAGAAGATAAGTGAACATAAGAGAAGAATGTGAGCCAGCAAATATATGTCAGATTCCTAATAGTATAATTGATGTACCAAAAAGAAAACATTATAAGATATATTTTCATATTTTAGTTAAATTTTGCATGTAGATAGATTTATTACTTGTAACTCAAATACAAGAAAATCTCCATCCTAAACATCTAGGGAAAAGAACATTGGAGTTGTGAATAACTTAACGATGAGGGACCAATAAGAAAAACAGCTGAAATGAGAAAACACCGGAAGTCCAAAAACAAATAACTGTTCTGAACATCTCTATATATAGTAATTGAATAAATTTTATCAACCACTTATCCCAAATGATCATCCCTAACAAACAAACACTTACAGAAATTACAAAGAAAAAACCACTCCCAATCCAATATCACATGATGAGATTATTTAAGGGGCTGTTTGGAAAATTTTTCAGAGTTTGATTTAAAAAAAGTAGAAAAGTGGGGTTATAAAATTTTAATAAAGAGAAGAGGTAAGATAAAAGAGTAAGAAAAATTAATTAGAAACTTTTAAATCAAACTCAGAAAAATTTTCCCTCACCTCCCCTCTAAATCCCTCGTATCAAACAGCCCCTAAGAGTTACTGATCAGACACAGTCACAGTTGCTCTCCCAAAATCCACCATAATATTCATAATGAAACATGTAGATATGAAGTCAAAAAATGAATAAAAGATCTGGCAAGTTATACAAAGTCAAAACCCGTGGGGGGGGGCGATTAGGGTCTTATAGAGAACAAAATTCCATTAATACCAGTCAACTACTGGAGCACAACTAATCCCGTTCCTATCTGCAGTCACTTGGTTACCCTCAAATTTAGGTTTCTCAAACTCTCAAATAAATAAAATAGGTCAAGCTAGGAAACAGAGGGAGGCCACAATTAGGATGAACTATAGCATAACATCAAAGGAAACTAATGTCTTTTTCTCGAGATTTTCAAATCGAACGGTAACTCTTTTTCCTGGTGATCCCACAAATCAGTGTGAAAAGAAAATAATTTAGCAACATATGTTTCTTAATGCAGGTTCTAGAACTGCACCTAAATCACATGTCGTACACACTCATCATCACGTGTCATAGCATAGTATCAAAGTTGTTTTGCGTCTGAAATGATCCAAGGAAAACTTTTTGCAAATGCAAACAAATGACATTTATCCAAATATAAACATTCAAAGAAACACAAGTTATACTTATATTACTTTCATGATTCTGCAATAACAAGAATATGCGACAATGCTAACTATCTAACCACAAAGTGAATAGATTTAAGCATTACACAAGACTAGGTTCAGATGATAAGATTGTAATGCAATAGTAGGATTTTAATCAAAATCCACACATTTATAATTCAATACTTTATGCAATAAGTTAGACGATGTATAAATAAATCATGAACCAAGTAAATCCTCACCTCTCTGGTTTCCAGTTATCATATTCCTGCAAGCAACAACTACAAAATGAACTTGCACTTCCACATGCAAGTGCACAATCCTCAAATTCTACTATAACATGAAATATGAATACATTAGATTGATTCAGCAAAAGCCAACTTGACTTTGACAGGTCCGCTAGGAGGTATGTAACAAAGATGAATGAAACGAGGAGGATTTGCCGACAGCAAGTCAGCAACACTCAGATATGACCTGATAACTCATTAACTTGAGATTCTGTCAAGCAATTTACATTAGAAAGAAAAAAAAGAACCAAAAATTAAAGATTAAACATATCCATTTAATCCTTTCAATAAAAGGAGAGAATGAAAGCAAACAGATCATACTCATTACCATATCCCCTGCAACAAAAGAACAGGTCAATAACAAACATACTACCAACACTAAATTAGAAACTCGCCATTTGAAACTCTTTATGGAAACCAACCTTTGAAAAATTTTCTTGTCAATAAGTCCACCTTTCAACCATTAGAGACTCACGACAATGAACAATTCGACTTCGTTGACTCACCAAAGAACTCATCAATATCAATATGAGTTGCTTGCTGAATTGTGGGATTTAAGGATACTTATTAAGAGGCAGGGGAAAAAAGTACAGGATATTCAAGCTTAGATTCGTGAGCTTTCTCATATATATTATAATCTCAGATGAAGTCTGCTTTATATGGAATACTCTCATTTTCTAATATCATTTTGCTTATCATAAAAAAAAAAAAAGATGAAGTCTACTTTGTTACGTTTTATTTGATAACTTAGGATGATTTTACAAAATGTATTCTCCCATAAAAGGGATGCTGACCCAAAAAAAAAAACAAAAAAGCGAATCCTACAATATTGTATGCATAATACATTTCAAGACCCCAAATCCTTCATCCCTATAGCAGTACTGTTTGAGCTATGTTAATCAAAACTTTGTTTTCTACCATACACGGTAACTTTTTACATATACACAGCAATAGAGTGACTTTTCCTTTTCAGGGAGGGGGGATAAAAATTATCTTCACCTTCGGGTACCAGCTGATCCACTGTTTCCGTGAAACAAATCCTGAAGCTTTGCTTCAATGTCCTCCACCCCATACTTGATATATTTCTCAGCATGCTTTCCAAGTTCTGGAACATTCTCGAACCTACTAATGAAGTTCCCATACGCAGGAAGCAATAATCGTTCCAGTGCAATCCTTATCTCTTCTCTTAGTTGATCATCATAGATGACCCATGTGGATTGAACCCTGCATATATCTTCAAACTGCATGTTGAAAGATTTTATCTTCTCCTTCATAGATTTTGCCACTACATTAGATGATAATGATCCACTCTCTAGTTTCAACAAACCCAGCAATTTGCTCCATGAGCTTCTTTGATAGCTTACATGGTATTGCCGGACTTTTGCATTGTGTTTTCGGATCCAATCATCACCCAAAAGGGTTCCAAGTTCAGTATATCTTGCCTTCTGAACTATGTACCTCCAATTGTTCATCATAAAAACAGAGCACAATCCTGGGTCTTTGTAGATTCTGGATTTGGCTTCCAAATTACTCTCTAATATTTCCATGATCCATGCCATTTGCACAGAAAGCGAAGATGAGGATACTTTGCTTTCGTCAAGTTTCGGGTAGTCCTTCAGTGATGGCCCATTTTCTTCGAAAACCTGCTCCAGGCTCTGACGAGAACGACATGCCGCTCGGAGGTAGTTCATCACGTAGCGGGTAATTGGGTGAAGCCCACCGCCAGGAACTGCTGATTTCGTTGGGTCACGTCGGATCAAGTTCTCAAGTTCCAAGAAAACGCCTCTAATTGCTTCCCCTAATCTGTTCCAGATCGTGATTGCTTCGTTTTTCAGAAACACAGAGTACTGATCGGAAAACAAGGATTCGAATTCGGAAATAAGGTCCCTCAATGTTTCAAACACATCAAGGATTCGGAACAGACGCTCTGGTGAGCGGCTCCCGATTGCAACGGCGTCGGCGAAATTGAGGAGCTGAAGTGTGGATCCTCGGCAAATCTCCATGAAAGAGAGATCAGAAGCAGAGGATAAGCCGAAGAAGACGCGATTGCAGATTCGTTGTTCACTGGGAAATATAATCCGGAGAGCAACATTGGAAAAATTGATCCATCTTGCAATCTCATCTTCGAGGTCCTGCCATTGCATCTTGTGAACGTCTTCGATACTTAACTTCTGTAACCCTAATCGCGACAAGCTCTCCTCCACGAATTCTCTTCGGCAGCTGTTATACACGTGTGCGCACTCCTTCCCAAACCCAGCAGCCACCATGCGCTTCGCTATTTCGTGAAGATCCTGGGTTGTTCCAGAAGGTAGAGCATCAACTACGACGTCGTAATCAGCCACCGGCTTCGCCATCGGAATCTGATAATCGTCATCGTTTCTAATAACCCCTTCGACTTCAGCATCTTCGTCCTCCGAGTCAGAAGGCAAGTTGCAAGTTGACTCGCTTTTCCAGTCCGCCCGAGTCAGGTCAAACGACTCGCCCCCGCTTTCCATCAGAGACCTGAATTCGTCCTCGGCACGAAACATGGCCTGCTGAATCAGGTCGTCGGCGCGTACCAAGATCGCGGCAACAGTCTCATCCGCAGCCATGGGGCTCCACTCACCCAGAGTGGCAATCAACTCGTCGATAGCCTCGAGAAAGGCAGCGGCGTCAGCTGAGTCAGCCCAGATTGGATGATCAAATGAAACGTAGTGCGAAATCCGACGATCGATAGATTTGAGGGTATTTTCAAGAGAAGCATAGCCTCGGGGATGATCGCCCCCGCTTATCTCCGACAACTTCTCCCGCGAAAATCTCCCATCGAAGTTGGAGAAAATTTGCAGAATATCATCAGCCATGCAGTTATCTTGAGCCAACGTCTTCGCTATGTGGCGCGCCATAGCCAATAACTTCTCCTCACCGCTTTCAGCCATGTGGGTAATCTCACTCGACCCCTTCGTCCTAGCAAGCTAGCTGCCAAAAACCATAACTCTGCCGATCGAAAAATGGGGTTTTGAAGAAGCAAAAGAAGGTAGCTTCTTTGAGGGTTCAGGATGTCAGAAAATTCGGATAGAGAAATGGGAGGAAAATGACGAAGGAGCGAGAAAACGCGGTTTCCGTTAAGAAAGTAAAAAGGTAAATGTAAAAGTTTTAAGTTTGAAATTTGGGAAAGCGCGTGGGGATAAGGCAGAAGAGGAAGAAGAAAATGAGAAAATTAAAAATCATGAAAAAAGACAAAGAAGAGAATAGAGTCTGATTGAAAGAAGGACGTGGGAGGCAGTTTTAGAGTGATGGGCATGTAGATGTAGTTAGCTTTTCTTTTCATTTTTTCTTTTTTTTAGATTTTAGTAGTTAAGGGTTTGCATAGGCTGCGCAGGATAGTCCATAATTCCATATGTCCGAATAAAGAATAGGTTTTATTTTGTAATTCGATATTAGACTCTTGCGCAATAAAAAACTTTAATCATTTTATAGTTAAGTAGTGATGCCTTAGACAAAAATTTATAATTATAAATTTTTAAAATATTATTATATTTATATATTTTTAAAAATTAAATAATATCTATAATTTATTAAGAATAAGACAATAAAAAAATAGTTTTAAAATCTATTGAAAAATTCTATATTCATCTGCTTAAAAATAATTTTGATCTGTTTAGTTAATATCTTTTTAGAGACTTGAAACTCAAAATTTATGTTTAAGCATATAAAAAATCAATTTTAAACTAGTAACTTATTATTTAAATAATTTTTTTCTCATAATAAAATATACAAATAAAAGTATACAAAAAATAAAGCGCATAATATACTAGTATCAAAGTCTAACATTTGCATAATCACGAACGTGATATTTACACTAACAACGACAAAAGGATACTCCCATACAGCTCCTCTTTCTCCTTGCTTCTTTAATAGTCGCTGAAAAGAAGTCTGCAACATCTAACAGAAAACTATCCCATGTTTAGAGTAAAAACCATTACTTCAAAGAACATTGTCACCCATTGCACAGAAGAACTAGCAATGGGCTCTGAATCCTTTTTCTCAAAAAGAAAAGTGGCGACCAAAATGAAGACTATTAATAGCCGGTGTAGAATCTTACTCAGTTGGCAAAAAATAGGAGGTTCTCTAAGGAAGTGAATCCAGCTCATCAGTTCAAGTAAATTGGTCAAATATAGCATAGAAAGTAAGGGAACCAAATCAAGATTAAAATGAAAACAATAAAACGGATGATGGAATAAATGGAACCCAAAGTTAGTGGATGGATCTCTTCCTCGCCACCCCATTTCTTTCCACTGATAAGATATCAAACCATGGAGTTCCTGACTAGGAATAGGTTACGAGAAATAGTTAATAAAAAAATAAAAGAGATATAATAGATAGAATAAATATTATAGATATAATATAATAGGACCAAGTCAAATAGGTATTGTGGCATATCTTGCTAGATGTCTTATCTTGCCTCACAATGGACCCACAGCCCGAACATGCCCATTTATGTTTTAAGCAACTTTTTTTTGGAGTTGTGTAAGACCATTTTTCTTTTCACTCTGGCGGAAGCATAATTTAATGTGAGAGAAGCATAGTTTAATGTAAACACGATGACGTGTTTTGCTTTTAACTAAACTTGAGAATTATTTTATCTGATCATAATTATAAAATTAAATTAATTTTTTAGATAAATTTAAAAAATAAAATAAATTAATATAAGAGCTATTGATTGATTTAAATATATTAAAAAGTATATAATATAAATTTATCTTGATATGTTATATTTAGTCTTAATTAATTTATTTAATTTTATAGATCTATAAAAAAATTAATTAAATTTTATAATTAGGATTAGAAGGACTGCAAATATTCTATATATCACATTATTATGTCATTATCATTAGAGAATGGTTTACTTTTATGGTCAAGGAGAAAATGGTTTGATTTAATCAAAATGTATATTTCCCTGAGAACGAGTCTACTAGTTGTTCTCACTCTCACCTTCATTGCTTCTAATGTGCCTTTATTTATGTGTGTTCGGATGACTTTTATGCCATAAAAACGTATTTTTTCCAAAGGGAAAGATAGTTTTTACCTCTATAACTATATGCTTAGGATAGTTTTTACTCAAAATGACTTGTTGGGGAAAATGGCTTAAGCCACTTTGAGGGCTTTTGGCTTTTGGTTATTTTATTTTATCTTAATTTGAATCTTCTAAAAATATCTTTTGAATATATAATTCAAACAAATTTTTAAATTGACTTTTTTTATAAAAAAGCAATCAAAACATAAATTACATTATACTATCTAATTTTATTCTCAATTTGAATTTCTAAAAATTAGAGTAAATAATAACCCCTTCTATGTAGGCTAATCCAAATAGACGCTTAATCAATTTCCACGACTAGTTCCATGCAATGGCTTTCAAACCCTTATGGAGGAAATTATCTTGCTCTAGGGCCATGGTCATTTACAACATGTTAGACAGATTGGGATGTCGAAGTTCGATTACATTGAGGACACTCATCATCTTTAAGGATCAAGCTTCAACTTCATCTGATTGAAGAGTCATGCGATGTTACTGTTGTTATAGTGGACTATCATTGTGGGACGTTCAAGTTCAGGTCCCATTGAGGACTTTCATCATTTTTAAGTTTTAAGGATCAAATTCCAACTTCATATAATTGCAGAGTCACGCAGAGCTAAGCTTACTGATGTGGACTGTCATTGTGATTATTTCTGTGATTGTACTTATTGTATCTAGTTGATATGTTGAGCTAGTTCGCTTAGTTCACATGGTCTTTTATATTATTTTGTTTTATTTTAATAAGTCAATAGACTATTAATTAATATAATAAGTATGATAAGTGATTTTATTTTCATAAAAAAAATATAATTATTAGGAGAGACAAAAAAAATTTATATTCTAAATTTTAAGAGATGATACCTGGATTAAAAAAATAGTTTGATTTTAAGTAAAAGAAGATTAAATGTATATTCAATTCTGAATTTCTTTTCTTTATTTTTTTTATTTTTGCCAACATATTAAATTCCGAATTTGGAGAGATGCATTCTGTGGGAAGTGGGATAGGATTGGACTTTTTCCTTGATTAGGGACTTTTCCCTTGATTAGGGACTTTTCCCATGTTCGCCAGTTGTTTTGTTTCTGGTCGTTTTCACTTTTCACATTCTTAGGCCTTTATATGATAAACAGATAAAGCCTGGCAACTGGGCCCTACTTATTCAACTTCGGAATTTGTAGGTCAATATTGTCGCTCACTTCTTGTTCACAGATTTATTTCTGTTAGAAAACCTGTCTAATAATATAAGGGCTGTTTTGAAAAATTTGGGGTTTCAATATAAAAAGCATTTTGTGAATTTTTAAAAGGTAATTACTGTCTTGTTTTTAAATCTTGATAAAAATATATATTAAAATTATTTATCTCCATTCATTAATATGGCTCATGTCCTATGCTTTTAAAGAAGAAAAGAACAAAGCTTTTAACAGAAAAAGAAGAAGCAAAGAATAAGTTGAAAAAAAATTTAAAATCTTATAGAAAAATCATTCAGTGTGTACATATACTTTTTTTTAATTTTTAATTTAGAATCTGTATTATTATTTTCTATTAAATTCTATAATTTTATTATGTTAATATATATAACTTTATTCTATTAGAACTGTTAACCTTTATTTAGAAGTTAATTGGATTAACAGAATAAAATTAAAAAATTTAATGAGAAAAATATAACACAAATATCAAATTGAAAATTAAAAAAATATATAGATAACTACATCATCTAAATATGTTTTTAATAGATTTGCGTTAGGTAAAAGGATTTTTAGACCAATTTCATACCTAAAAACATTATCATATAGGTCTCACTTTATTATAGACTCAAAAATAGTATTATCTTCGATCTTTAATATAAAAATTAGTTAATTTTTTTAGATAAATTAAAAAATTAAATAAATTAGTTAATTATAATTAATATAAAAGCTAGTTAATTACTTTAGATAGATTAAGTGTGTATTTGGATAAGATTTTAAAAATGGGCTTATGAAAAAAAATGGATTTATGGACAGCTTATCAAAAAGAGCTTTTAGAGAAGAGATTATAGAAAAAAAATAGTTTTGGATAAATGAGTGTTTGGATAGTTGTTATAAAAAAGGGTTTTGTAATTAGAAAATTACTAAAAAGGGTATGTATGAGAGATGAGAGAGGAGAGAGGGTAAAAAGAGAGAGGAGAGATAGTGGAAAAGATAGAGGAGAGATAAGAGATAGTGAAAAAGATAAAGGAGAGAGGAGAGAGGGTGTAAGAAAAAGTAGAGGTAAAATAATAATTGAGTAGTTGAAAAGTGGTTTACTGTTCCAAAAACTATTCTGACCAGCTTATCTGAAACCATGGTTTTAAACGATGGTTTGGTCTAGAAGCCCGTTTGAACAAATATGGTTGTTTGTTTTAAAATTCCTCCAAACTGAGGTTTGGGCTAGAAATATTTTTAAAATCGCGGTTTTGGGACAATCCAAACAGGCCCTAAATCAAAGAGTATGTAATATAAATTCGGTTGGAAGAGTTAAATTTAATCATAATTAATAATTTATTTATTTTTTTATTTTATCTAAAAAATTAATTAATTCTTATATTTTAGGATTGGAGGGAGGAGAGAGTAATGCATAGGCTATCCACTAGACTAAATCTATAAATTTAGGAAGGGAACATCATGCAGATGAGGTTCTGAAAACTCCACAAAACAGATTGACATGTAGCAAACTGCAAACTCAAGGGAAAAAGTGTGCCACTATGCTAAGTCTTAATGAGGCAATTATGAGCACCAACCATATAATAGTTTGGGCGAAGGAGATCAGATGAATAGGGAACTTTCCAATTGCCACAATTGAAGTTGACGAAAAGTGAACAATGCATGAGGAACCAGCTCCCTTCAAGTCATGGGAATCAGCCTTACTGATGATAAGCATACTCAACATAACCTACATAAAAGTGATGAATAATAAAACGATACAACAACCAACTTCCGGTTTTAGATCAAAATTAATGTAAAGGGTATGCTGAAGGAGTCAACTTCAAAGAGGGCAATAACAGGGGGAGCGCGCGCGCGCACACATACACACACACACACATATATATATATATATATGCTAAACAAGATTTTAAAAAGCAGATTATTAAAATCATTTTTATCTTATTTTATTTTTTACTAAATATAGGCACTCTCCTACTAAAAATAATTTTATTCAAAATATTATCAAAAATTAGATGTAAGCACTTCTTTTAATAGAAATTTAAATTTTAGTTTGTTAAATTAAAAAGGATTAGCTATTTTAATTAGATTTAATTTTATTAATTATTTTATTTATTTTTTATGTATTAAAAATATGTTGAATTCATTGCGCACAAGTGTATTTTTTTTAAGGGTGGATTCAAATTACAAAAGAGTATAAACATAACACAGCCAAGCCTATCGCCCAATCTTAAAGTATTAATTTTTTTTTTATCGCAGGCGTCAGGCACAAAAAGTGTACTCCACCAATAGCGGAGTCAAACCTGCCTAGAATGCTAAGGACTATTAAAGATACAAAAATTAGGACCCAAAAGTCCATCCACTTGGTTGAGTGATGAGATTTGTATATAACCATATGTTTTCCCGCTAAAAGACAAAAGAAAAGCCCAGATGAAGTATGGCAAACGACATCAGTGTCAATTTAATTTTATTTATCAATAGGGATTGGTCCGAATGATAAGCGGTTCGATATCGTTTAAGCGAGGTCTTGAGTTCCAGTCTTAGCGTATGCAGAAAATTCCTGTTGGGAGACTCACCCACCATAGCCAGGCACGCGATGCGGGTCGGATCCAGATATAGTCGGGGCAAAGCTCCGGTGAACTGGGTGGGCAACTATAAAAAAAATTAATTTTATTTTTATTCCTTAGTTACTCACATTTAAATATTAAATACTCATCTAATACTCAATAAATAACCTATTTAATTAATTAAATAAATTAAATAAATTAGTTAAATTAGTTAATATGTCATTTTTTCCCTAAAATACTCTAATCATTTTCTTTAAATCATTCATTTTCTCTTTTACTTGATTATTGTTGAGGGAGTATCAATAAGAATAATTTAAAAAAAAAGTTGATAAATATAAAAAATATGTCTTATATTTAGATCAAGATCAACTCTCTAATTAAATTCTATATTAAGAACTGGAGGAGTAGCTTAAACTTTTGAAGGGACATTAGGCTAAATGCTTCAGGCAAACTAGATTCTCCTCATGCTATTATTTGGGAAGTTCATAATCCTCAATCCTTCTCTACTCTAACTTTTATGAGGTCTATTGATAACTGTAGAAATAACAACTTTCCTCATGCTTCTCAGCCATATCTATCTCTTAATATCATGGGATGCGTTATCTTCCTACATAAATTTAAAAACATTGGGACAAAATTATTGTCATGGAGCTATATGCTTTCGAGGGTCCCTGTTGAAGGAGTTCTTGTGGAAGAATAATTGTGGAGCTGGTCTCATCTTCCTTAGTAAATGTTGTCGTGTCTCTTTATTTTGGATCCACAACACAGACCTCCTTGATGCTGAGACAAAGTCATCACTATCCATCACTTGTGTTTAGAAAAGATTCAACTGATTAATCTCTTGTGGTTGACATAATCTGGCAGGACATTTTATCTTTTTTTTAGTAGGCTTTCTCTCTAACTATTATATTAATGTTATTTCCTCATCGTCCTTTCTTAGTTTTCTTCAGCATTTATTTGCTCTCTATTCTATTTTAACTTATAAACCTTTTGTCCTTTAATACCATTTTGTCTTTTTCTAAAAAAAATAGGCTAAATAACTCTCAATATTGATCCCTAATTTAAAATTTTGTCTCGTTTCCCGTCGGTTCACTCTCTTGTACTTGCTTTTGTTTTATATACTAAGCCTGGGCCTAGTTATTCAACTCTCTTGTGATTTGTAAAGCTTGCAAGATTCAAGTATATGAAATTTTTATCTATCGTTTGTGAGTTTAACTGGTGAAAGGGTAAAACATGTGACTATTTAAAGTGTGTTTAATCTTTAAGGAATACCACTTTATTGTAATTCCAGTCGTAGCGCTTAGAAGGCATCCTAATTCCCAGGTGTCTAGGTTTACGCCTGAGGGTAATAGACATCTCGCCTTACTCGACATTAGTATTACTTAAAAGAAAGTGATATTTCATTTTACCGTTAGATTATGGGTGAATCTAATTCTTTTTAAAAAAAAATTGTACTAAAAAAATTATATGAAGTTTTGGTTTTTGAAGGCTGTGTTGATTTTGGGCTCTATTTATGGCTAGCGTCTAATCATTTGACATTGTAGGGCGTTTATATGAATGCTTTCCGGCTTGATGTTATCTTGTTAGGGGTGGTAATGCGGGCTAACCCGTCGAATACGGGTTAAGCCACGGTTGGTTGGGTTGGAGGCGGGCCGATTTTAATAAGCCCGCCTCCAGGCGGGTTGGTGTATTGCCAACCCGCGCTAGATTTTGTTACCTGAAGATGAAACTGAATTTCTGCAGCATATAAATATTACATATAACTCAAAGCCTGCTGCACGTAGATCAAAGGCAGATATGGGTAAAGAATAAGCAGAAAGAACCAGGTCATTTACCCCGACAAATTGGTGTTGACATTCTTCTTAGTATTATGAATAAGCAACATTTTAAAAAAAGACAAAGGAAAGAAAAGACGGACCATCACAAAAAGTTGAGAACAAATATTAAGTTCATATGAGCAAACCTAAAGACTAATTAAACTGCAATGATCCTGAAACCAGTGAGGAAATGACAAAGGATGAAACCCAACAGCTAACAAAGCACATCTTGAAGGGGAAAAGAAAAACAACATATAAACCGTACAGCAACCTAATTTGAAGCACACTATCATCCTTCAACCATTGAGGTACAAGGTAACAAATATGAAATTTCAACTCTTAATATTAATTGGATTTGAATCATGATCTGAAGCTGTCAAAATATTTATTTATTTAGTTTTGTCACCGTCCATAGATAAATCTGTCACAAGTAATAAAACAAAATGAGTATATATATAATAATATAAAGAAATGACTCAATAAGACAATCAGACATCGTTAGAACTAAAAGTTGGGAAACCAAGCATTCAATTATACAACCAGACAATCTGACAACGTTAGTAATAATATTACCAATACCATCACCACTAGTACCACTTCCAGTATCATCAGATGGGAAACCAAGCATCCAATTACGGGTACAAATAAGGGCCTCAACATTATCTGAAAGAAGACAACTTCTATACTTTGTGAGAACTCATGAACCAATACTAAAAGCTGATTCACTGGCCACTGTAGTGATTGGAATACTAAGGATGTCAGCTACCATCTTCGAAAGACATGGAAAACGAGAAGAATTATTCTTCCAATACTCTAAGACATTCATCTCTATGGACAAGTTAGGATCAAGGGTTGCTTCTTCCAAATAAAAGTCCAGTTCAGACTTTTCCAATGATTGAGTGTATTTGCTCTTGCATTGAAGATAATACTACATCATATAAATAAAGAAAGTATTAGTAAAATATGAAGCAAAATAATATTTTAAAACATGTAGTAAACAAAGAGTTGCAAATTTACTCCAAAAGCTGTGGTGTTTAAATAACTATACTTTCTAGCACCAGTACTTGGATGAAGAGGAGGTCGAACTAGTGGCACGTCTTTAGTGATATTAGTAGAACTAGCATAACTAGTACCACTAGCACCAGAAGAACTAGAGTGGATTGAAGTTGATGATGATCCCACATTTAAACTTTTATTTTTATACTCATCAAAAACACAATATAACTTATTTCTAATATATTCAATCTTTTTATTATAATGTATGGGATCAAGTTGTGAATAAGAAAACTGTATGATATCAAACTTCATCCGTGGATCAAGAATAATTGCAATTGCAAGGATGACACTATAATCACTCCAATATTTGTCAAACTTAGCAACCATCCGATGAGCCATTTCTTAAAGAACAAGATCATCAGTATGCACATATTCTTTTAGCAATAACTCAATCTTTAATATCTGAAGGAAGTACATGTTAGAAGTTGGATAGGAGGACCCATACATCAACTCTGTTATTGCTGCAAATGGAGCCAAGAAGCTGCAGATCTCTTTTGTTCTTGACCATTCTTCATTTGTCAATGCATAAGGAAAGTTGTCATCATGGATAGCTAATTTTGCAAAGGCACGTTGATATATAATTGCACTTTCAAGCATGGCATGTGTTGAATTCCATCTAGTTGCCACATCGTGCCATAAAACTATGGAAGTCTTAATACCAACTTGGTCAATATATTTCTTGAAATTAATGAACCTTGCCTCTGATACTCTTACATATCTAATACTTTCCCTGATCTTTTGCACAGCAACACTTACGACTTTCAACCCCTCTTGAATTATCATATTCAAGATGTGAGCACAACATCTCACATGGAAAAACTCACCATTGCATATCAAGGGTTTATTCAAATTCAACATGTCTTTCAAAAATATTTTGCATATTATCATTTGCTGCAGCATTATCCACAGTAATAGAAAACACTTTCTTTTCAATCCCCCAGTCTTCCACAATTTTATTCAACTTGTTAGCCAAAACTGATCCAGAGTGCGGAGGTTGCAAGTGTGTGAAAGCAAGTATTTTGCTATTGAGACTCCATTTGTCATCAACAAAATGACCAGTCATGCAAATATATCCCTCACCAGTTGTTGCAGTCCAACAATCAGTCGTTAAACATATCCTACCAGGACTATTTACTATGGATTTTTTCACAATTTTTTTTTGTTTAAGATAGAGGTTCCAAACATCTACCACAGCAGTCTTCCTAGATATAAACTTACAATCTGGATTAAAAAATTCACACATTTCCCTAACCCCTTCATATTCAACATAAGAATAGGGAAAATCATGTAAAACAATAGTCTTAGCCACAATTTCTCGAAATCTAATACTGTCAAAGTGTCTACTTCTCACCTTCCCAACTTGATCTAGCATCATAATACCAATGTCCCGAAATTTTGGGATTAACCGACATGTGTCCACATGACGCCAAAGGGTTGAAGTGCCATATTGCTTACCCCCCACTGCAAAAGCTTTTCCACAACCATTACATGTAGCTTTTTCTTTCCCATCTTGTTTTCCAATTCTAGTAAAAGATCTCCAACCATCATATGTGCTTTTTTTAGCCTTCTTTGCAACATTATCATCCACAGAAGGTTCGTCATGTTGAGATTTTTTCTCATTTACTCCATCAGTAACATTAGTTTGAGTTTGAGCATGCATTTGAAGCTCCTTTTGAACAGTATTATCACACATCTGAAAAAGGCCATAGTGATAGAACAAGTTAGCAACCAATACCCAACATGTTAGTTTTCATACATTTTTAGGAATTATGTCAAGCATTATTTTTAACAAGAAAGAAAAAAATTGCATACCTAGGCAGATAGGACACTGAACTTCCTTGCGTATATCTGCCAATTTTATGACAACAAACCTGCAAATAAACACCAATATAGAGAGGTATTAGCAAATTGTATAATTTAATATGAATACATAATATAATATAGAATCTGTAACTAGCAATATAATATAATATATTTCAGCAAAAAGAAAAGAAAAGAAAAACTCTTCGCAGCAACACCATGATAGACTGGACTTTATCCTAGGTATTTGATCTGGTCCTATAAAGTTCAGGGATGGGTGGATCAGTGAGATTTTTTTTTATTTTTGGTATAAGGATCAGTGAGATATGAACGAACATGTAAGCTCACAATCACAATATGGGCCTAAAACCTCTGAGATCAAGATAAAGGCAAAAACAGGTGGCAGTGAGGTAAAGGAGAATAAGATGGGGATAATTCCAAGAGCTCAACTATTTTGATCCATGGCTACGCAAGGTTCCATACCTCGTAGGTAATTTGAAAATTTGACCATAGAAGACGATGCTTTTTAGGTTTCCCCAATTTCGTCTTTTTGTTCCAACAACCCTAGAAAACTACCCCCTAAGCTTGGATTCTCTGCATTGACACCACATCTTTGAAAGCTTTTCATCTTATTTAAAGTTTTAACGGTGCCCAAACCTACTCTCGCATGTTGAAATCTAATCAAAACTCAACGAAGAGGGAAAGGGGCTATACTTCGTGACCTGTCTTATTTACATATACGCACGTCAGCAAAATGATTGCTCCAACATTATCATACCTTGAAGTAGAGCTGTAGAGTTGAGAAGACGAGTCGCCGACGAGGGTTTAACGCTGATTGCTGAGCCGCTGAGGAGAGGAGGCGACGGCGAGAGCTGAGGGCTAAGGCGAGAAGGCAATGACAACGGCTGAGGGCTGAGGGCTGTTGGCTGTGGAAGAAGGGTTGAGGGCTGTTGGCTGTGGAAGGGCTAAGGGTTGAGGGAGAGGGAGGCGCAGGGTAGCGAGCGGCAGAGATAGAGAGTGATGACTGATGACTGATAAATGAACAGTAGGGCTGGGGACTAGCCCGACTGGGGAAGGAAAACTGAAAAAGGGTGGGTAGGGAAATAAAAAAAAATGGGCTAACCCGCCAAACCGGCGGGTTAGCCCACCGTGGTTACGGGTTGGCGGGTGCGGGTCAAAAAGACCCGCACCCAAATGGGCTGGACATTAGCCAACCCAACCTGCCATATTTTGGTGGGTTGGCGGGTTGGGCCGGCGGGTCCAGCCCAAATTCCCAGCCCTAGTTCACAAGGCCAAAAACAGCGATGACCTCGAATAATTGTTAGGTGAAGATTGGATGCAAAAACATGTTTTAAAAGTGAGACAATACCTTGTGAGTTACCAGAGAAGTTCATGGGATAAAGTTCTTGCACTGTTAAACATTATGGATTCTAGTGTTGATGAATCCCATAATCATAATAATGCTAGAGAGAAGCTTGAGGTGTTTAAGTTGCAGTTTGAGGAGATTTGCGAAAACCAGTCTTCTTGGGTTATCTTTGATGATCACCCAAGAAATGTCCTTACGAGTTCATTAAGGAAAATTATGGCTATTGCCTACGAGAATTTCATGATCAAGTTCCTAATTCATGTCAAAACTGGAGATTTCGGAGAACAAGTTATAGAGCGGATCTTATAAACAAGCTGTTTTTGGGAAAAGACGAGCACACAAACCCCAGGTAAGTGTTTGTTTGGTTTTTTCATCTCAGAATCATTAGCAGGTTTTCCTATTGAATTTTGTTATGAGTTTTAGGTTGAGTCTCATGGCTAAATTGTGATTTATAAGTTTAAAGGGTCTTCCACCCAACAGAATAATGGAGCTGATTTTATGCTTATCATTATAATGAGATCTGCACCATCTAAATACAGTTTAAACGATCCAAATTTAAAATTTTTAATTTTTAAATAATTTTTTTTTAAAAACTGTCAATTAAGAGGTTAACTTTATTTTAGATTTTTTATACATTAAAATATTTTTTGAAAAAATAGAAGTAAAAAAAAACTAAATTTGGATCATTCGGACTAGATCTAGACAATCCAAATTTAATGTTTGTGACTTGGTGATGAGCACCCAAACTAAATCTAAGGATAACTTTTTACTATATATATGTGTGTGTATTTTCTTTTTAGATTTATGCTCATAATATTAGTGCTTTTATTGAGAGGCTATGTTGTCTCTCCATTGATAGAATGAAAGTGTATTGCTATGAGTTCCATATATTGAGAATGTCTTGTAAGTAAAATGTGATTTATAATTTCAAATAGTTCTCCCACCTAACAATTAATCTTTTGAGATGTGCTCTCCTTAGGCTTAGATTTTTTAATAAATGAAAGCATAATCTTTTAGGACAAATAATTATTTATTGCAAAAATATTCAAGCAGCATGCACGGTGGTGTTGCCGGCAAGTGCAAAAGATTTTCATGAATGGAGGAAGTATGGTGAGAAGAAGATCCCCAATTGCACACCACCCAAGGTAATTTCATAAATATTAATGTGAAATTTATGAGGGTTAATATAATTTTGGTTAATTAAGTTTGTTTTCATTTTATTTTTAGTCCCTCAAATTTTAAATTATAAGTTTTGATCTTCTAAATTTTTTTCAGTCTAAAATATTGGTCCCTCTAATTTAAGAAAGACTTAGACAATTTTGTCTCTAATGTAAATAAAACTCATGATTTAAAATTTAAGGGACAAAAATTAAAATAAAAATAAATTTAAAGACTAAATATTGTATTAACTCAATTTATAATGATTGAAACAATGTAATATGGATTATTCACACACATATATATATTTGGAAATATCATTATATGGGCAGAAAATACCATAGGGGCATATACAAGAAATATCAAAGGTTGTGGAGCGAGAAAACATGCTCAACAAGTACAAGAAAATCCAAAGATGTACAACACTTGCAACTTCGACTCCCACACATGTTGCTTCTAAAGGCTCTTTATCCCAATAGAGATGACGTGGCCCATTGAATCTTTTTTTGTGAATTCGTGTTCCAATGTTCGGGGAAGGGAGCTGTTAGAATTTATTATTATTTTTAAAAATTTCTAATGTTAAAATCCTCTACCTCATTTATTTATTTATGATAAATTCTTGTAATATTTTTTAAAAAAATATTTCATTAATTTTGACCTATTACTATCTCATTACTTTTAATATATTTTTAATACAATAATATGTATATACACATTAAGACAAACAAGAATTTAATATCCAAGCCAAAATTTGGATACTTAAGAGATTATTAATTTTAAAATAAAAACAATTTAAGGAACCTATATCATTCAAGTGATATTGTAAACTCATATTTAGCTCGTTCATAAACTTCTTCAAGAGAATAATTCTGGAAAGGATACTACTAATTAAATTAAGTTTCTTATATTTATTATGTTAAGTTCTCAAATTTCATATGTTCATATGTTTTATTTTTAAAATATTATTTAATTATAAGCCTATATAAAAAAATAGAATATATAACTATATGTAATTAAAGATCTTGATATAATGAGTATAAAAAATTTGACCTAAATATTCTTCTTTTAGATAATGTTGATTGAAAAGAGAATCGATGTCCTTTATAATTGATGACACCTAATACAAACAATAAATGAGAACCATGTTATGCAAGTCCTTTCTAATCGGCCCACTAAAGCCCCTTCATAAATTAGATTAAGATTTTTTTTGGGAAAAAATTTTCCCCAAAATTTTATGGAAAAGTGACTCTAACGTCATAAAAAAAAAAAGAATATAATCACTAAAGATTCATATAATAATAAGTAATTGGCATATCTTGATAAGTTTCAACTAAAAAATAACATGTCCATGCTTCTCATTAATTGTAAAATTTTTTAATAATTAAAATCATTTTTTGAAAATTCACAATGATTTCCCCAATTTTTATTGCATGAAGGAATGCTTTTTATTTTTAAGCACAAGTGTCGTTCTATAATCATGTATGATATACTGTCAAGCATATTTTTTAACGGAAATTTAAATTTAAATTTATAATGTTATGAAATATTAACTTTTTTTATTAGACATAATCTTGTCGGTAGCATGAAGGAATGCTGTTACAAAGTTATTACTCTTCTAATTTTTAATATAAAATTTATTTTATAGTTTAATTTTTTTTAAAATATATCTTATATTATTAAGAATAGAAAATTATTAGTACTGTGCCTTACTACTTTGAAACACTCGAAATAATTCTACGTAACGATTGGGAAATAAACAAGATTAAGGCCCAATTTGAATCTAGTCCACGAGATTAAAGCCCAATAATGAATTTTGTTTTCCCAGAAAAAGAGGAGTGGGGAGTAGTTTTTCCCTCTATGAAAAAACACAGTTTTGTTTCAAGTAAAACCTTCCTTAGGTTTCCGGAGGGCTTGTTTTCAGATACTTCTCAGTTCTGTTCGTCTCTGGTACTCAACGTTCTCATCCCTACGGTTTAAAAGACCCGCACGGCAGGAAGCTGTTGATCGTCAATCATCACTTTGATGGCGTCCAAGTTTGGTTTAGCCGGTGGGATTCCCGAGCGAAGGGTACGGCCCATTTGGGACGCCATTGATTCACGCCAGTTCAAAAACGCTTTCAAGCATGTTACAGCGCTTCTTTCTAAGCACCCTAATTCACCTTATGCGCTTGTAAGATGGAACTCACTTCCCTAGTTTGTATCTTTCACTGTATTTTCCTTGCTCGTTTTTTGGTATTGGTTCTGGGACTTTTGTGAGTTCAAATATATATGTGCGCGCGCGCGGGCAACTCGTGTTATCTATAATGCAGGCTGGGTTTTGTGAAGTTAAGTTGCTCCTCTTATAGTTAGGTAGCTGATCTTTAGGGTTTTTGATTTTCCGCCAGGCTAGTATCTTGCACACTTCTTTCTGACAACTATTGTGGTCTTAGAGGATGTCAGCATCGTATTTGTGAATTTTTTTTACTGCTTCTGGGAAATACAAGGCCTGCCATTTTGAAATTCAAGGACCTTTTCTTTTGTATTTTTGGTTAGGTGTTTAGGAGATAAATTTTCCTGGATCAAACTTGCCTGCCCTTTCTGCCACGCATATTTGGTGTTATAACTTATTGACCAAAATCATTGTCATTGTATTCTGCCATCTGTCTTGCAGGCCCTCAAATCTGTAATTTTGGAACGAATGGGTAAACCTGAGGAAGCATTCTCTGTTTGCTTGAATGCCAAAGAGCTTTTGTTTACAAATGATTCTCTTTTGATGGATGATCTTACTCTCAGCACGCTTCAGATTGTATTTCAGCGATTAGATCACTGTCAGTATTTGTTTTCTTTTGATGTGATCCTGTTGTATGTATATCATTGTTAGGTGTCTAAAATTCTTCTATTTGACCAGTGGATTTGGCTGCTAGCTGCTATGAACACGCCTGCAGTAAATTCCCAAATAATCTGGAATTAATGGTGGGACTATTTAACTGCTATGTTCGTGAGTACTCATTTGTGAAGCAACAACAGGTTGGTATGATATATTTTTTTTCTTATTTGGCCCCCTATTATTTTCAACAACTTCTGCTTCATTTTCTGTGGGCAAAATACTTTGTGCTTACTTGTTTTCTGATTGGCAGTCAGCTATCAAGATGTATAAACTAGTTGGAGAAGAAAGGTTTCTGCTTTGGGCAGTTTGTAGCATCCACTTGCAGGTTCTTCTCACTACCTTATAGTGCCTTTCTTTGCCTCGTTATCTATCTGCAAGTTAATTTTTGCGCCTTGAGCTACGTTTGTTTCAACAGGCAGTTCAGCTTGAGTGGATGTCAAGGTGATATGAATATGGGAAAGTAATAGAAAACTATAAATTTGATTTATTAATTATACACTAGCTAGTAAAAAGTGATGGATGTTGGACTTGTGACTTTGAGTTTTTTCTGAATGAGATTTCCCCAATGGTTCAGTAGCATGACATTGTTTCTGATTTTCTTTTGGAGTTTGATACATTTATGTGATTAAATATGTTCAATTTACATTTTTGTTTTTGCAACTGGACCCCTTATAGGTGTTCTGTGGCAATGGAGGAGAGAAACTGTTACTTCTAGCTGAAGGTTTACTCAAGAAACATGTTGCTTCACATGGCTTGCATGAGCCTGATGGTGATTTACTTTTTCTCTACCTTATTAATTATGAACAGTCATAAAGGTTCTGTTAATGAATCATACTTGTATTAAATTTTCTGAATTTGTTGCAGCTCTTATTGTCTACCTTTCCATTTTGGAACAGCAAGCCAAGTTTGGGGATGCTTTAGAAATTCTCTCAGGGAATTTAGGATCATTGTTGATGATTGAAATTGAAAAGCTACGAATACAGGTATTTTCAGGATCTCCCCCTCTGTCTTGTAGCCTCGTTTACATTTTACATTTTATATTTCTCTTTTTTTCGTAACTTAGTCACCCATTTCAATGGGAAACTTGATATATAGGAGTTAAACTGTGCTTGGTTTGCTGGAGATTGAAATTAAAGGAATTTATGTAGATTCCAGGGTTGATGTGAATGTGGTATTTCCTGTGGTATTAAAAAAAGTAATAAGTGGAATCACATTTCTGCAGCAAACTCTTTTGAAAACAAGTTAAATTTTGTATTGAAACAACTAGGACTATTATTTTCATTTCTTGTTTGACTTTTCTCATTAACCTGCGTCCTCTGACTTTAAGTTGACAGGGTAGACTTCTTGCTAGGGCAGGTGACCATGCCGCTGCTGCAGATGTTTTTAAGAAAATTCTGGAGACTAGGTATGCTTTTATGCATTGAATCTATACCTAAACTTATATGCAACTTTTGAAAATCTTGAATTGGCAACTTATGGGAGTTATATGGATACAAGTAATCTTGCTAGTAGTAGCAACAATGTAGCAAGCATAATGTGTGAAAAGCCTGCTTAAAATTGAGGATCAAAATTTATTGTTTTGGATTTTTGTTTGATCTCCTCCTTCATTTTTTAAATTCTATTACTCCCTCTGGACCATATTATAGGAGTCTTTCAACTAAATCACAGAGACCAAGAAATGACAATTAAGTCATTAAATGATAAAATTTTCCAAATCTATCCTTATTTAATTAAGAATATGACCTCTTTTATCTCTTTTCTGCATTTATAATTCTTTCTCTCCTGCATTTATAGCTATTGATAGATTTGGAAAATACTCATTAATGACTATGTTGGGTTCTTATAATTAGGACCAAAATTTTCTTCTAGAAGGGGCCTTATAATATGGTTGTGGTAATTTGTTCATTTATAGGGGTTATATGCTATTGGTTTTGTATTTTAGTTGTTTAAGCAACATCTTTTAATCTTGTAAACAAAAAAAAATAATGTAAGCAAAATATAGTGTCCTTTTCAATGAGTCTCAAGGGTATTTATTTCATTATTTGGTGATGCTAGTTTCCATTTGTCTACATATATAAACAAATGCAGAGATATATTCAAGGTTGTTATTCAAATTGTTTTTCTTCTTCCATTGCATCAATTCTAGACTTCCAATATGTAATTACCAATATAGTTATCAAGTGAATTTTTGGATTTCTATTTCTAGGGACCAGGCCTTTACCCATTTCATGACACCTTTTCAGTTTTTGATTATACTAATACCTTTTTGGGGCTTTCTTTTTTCTACTGTTGTTGTCTCCTATTGGCAGCCCGGATGACTGGATGTCTTTCCTTCATTACCTAGGCTGTTTGCTGGAAGATGACAGCATGTGGTGTGATGAGGCTCTTAAGGATCCAGTTCATCCGTCAAAGTTTATTAGTTGCAAGGTCTCCCACTTGACAGATGAAGAGGTGAATGTTTATCCTTTAATGTTCTTTACCTTGAGTTGAACATAAAGCAGAGTTTTACTATTGTGGAATTTGATGCATGAACAACGTGAGTGCAGTTTGATAGTCAAGTATCAAATGCGTTGGCTTTTGTGCAAAAGTTACAAGGAGATACCGCTAATGACTCTCTAAGGGGTCCATACTTAGCAACTATAGAAGTTGAAAGAAGGAAGCATTTGCGTGGGAAACAGAATGATGACAGCTTAATGGATGCCATTGTGCAATATTTTAGCAGGTACCTTGTAACTTCAAACCTGTTATCCATGAAAAATCTAATTTTGTTCCTTTTCAAATACCATGTACATAGAGTGTCTTCTGAAGAGCTTGTTAGAAAAGTTAATATTGAATTATGCCCTTTGACAAAACTTGAAAGGGTATTCAAATCCAGATGAGGCTCACAAATCTGGTTCTTGCAGGACTGCTGCCTGCAGATCCTTGTTCAGTTTGCGCCAAGTAATTTATTTCAGAATTGTCTCTGGTTCTAATACGAACGCCTGTTTAGTATCATTAGTTCTTCTTGATGGCTTAGTTTTATTTATGTAATAAATGTGATAGGTCTACTCCAAGTTCTTTCTGCTCTTAGCAGTGTAATCAATCAAATTGATGCTGTATGTATTTTCTAGAAGGTTTAGTGATCATATGTGTGCAACTCTTGGCTGGCTTGGTGCGTAGCAATTTTAGTAGAATTTGGTTCTTTCCCCTCTTATATAGTGCTTGAAAAAGTGCAGCATTAAAAAGTATAACATTAATATTAAAAAATTGGTTTTATGGTCATAGGTTTGGTCACTTGCCCTGTTTTACTAGTGACGTTGAGATGTTTATCGAAGTATTCAATCCTGATAAGAAGATTGAACTTATGGAGAAGTTAAAGAAAAATTCTGATCCCTTGACAACATTGCCAGCAAAGAATCTTGGGCGATCGTCTTCCCTTTTCAAGATCCAACAATTATTGATGGGTGACATGTTTGAGTCTTCAGCAAGTGGTAGGTCTTCTGTAGTGGTGCACCCTTGTACATTGTTTCATTATTTAATTCAATATTTTCCTAGAAAATAAGAAAGTTATTCACACCTCTAGGCTAGTTCAAAGTTTAGGCTGAGTTGAATATGAACTTTCATTTTTTAGTATTGACTGGTCATTTATACAAGCTCATCTGAACTTGTTCTAGAGCTTGAAGTCTGTTGTATACAAATGGCTGAAATATATTGCAAAAGTGTTGCTTTATCTAAGGACTTGGATCCACAGGAGAGCATGCAGGGTGAGGAGCTGCTTTCATTAATATGTAATTTGTTGGTTCAGGTATGTGGTGTTAAAATTTCTGAATTTCTTTGACTTTGGCAAAATAAGGTTAAAGGGGTTGCATGATTCCGGCCACTCTTGCCCATGTGATCGAATATGCAGGCTTTTGACATATAGTATATTCTATTATCTTCACTTGTTTTGGGAGTTGTGCGAGAGGGTACAGAAAAGGACAGTAAGCTCAAAGAATATAAAAAGAGCTTATAGCATAGTGGTTGAGATAGATGGTTCATGTATTGCATGACAGGTATTGTGCTGGATTATCTACATTTTTTGTGGATTAATTGCTTGAAAGAGAACATGCAGAATTCATATTAATTTTGGGATCACTAACAGGAAACTTATTGAGGCATAAGCTTCCGTTTAGGAATTCATCAAATGTTTTTTTAATGTGTGTGTATATATAAGAGGAGGAATTCATCAAAGATACTTGCTAGTAAATCTTATAAGTTCATTCTTTTACATGAAGCCATGCTTTGGCAGGAAAAGTTCAAGAGGTAACCTCTCTAACACAATGTTCTGCTCACAGATTAAGCTTGATTTTAGAGATTACCTTACTGTTCAACACATTTCTCTAGAGAAATGTGTCAATTAGGAGCTTCTTATTTTTTAAGATTTCCTTCTTTGAAGAACTATCTTAAGTTGGAAGGTTTGTTGACTCCCTAAGAAACTTATCAAATCAAGACCTTGTGTATTTAACAGAAACGTGTTTATTTTCCCGTTGGAATCAACTACATTTCCCATGTTGGTATTGTAATCAAAGTAGAATTTTTATTTTTTCCTTGGATTTTTGTGCTACATTGATACTAAGGCTACATGTGTGTGACATTGCATAATAATGTTTTGGTTCATAATTAAATTGTTGATAATATTGTCTTTTACAAATAGATTATTGATAATCTTCAATATATAAAAAACTATATTGATGCTATGGCCCCTGTTAACGTATTTTAATATTCTGTTACAGTTATTCTGGCGCACAAAAAATGTTGGTTATTTAGTAGAGGCAATCATGGTTTTGGAGTTCGGCTTGGCAATACGAAGGTCAGGATTCCTCTTGCATCATACTTAGGAACCTAACCTGAAATTGTATTTGGTCAAGGAAACATGTTGAAGTCCCACAGATCTTGAATTTATCACCTATGGTCGATTTTGTTTTTTTAGGATTCATTCAAAGCTTGCAGATCTACGCTCTTTTGTTTGTTCGTGTGTGTCTAATGTTATAAACACGTAATTATCTTTGAGAATCTGTCTAGTGCAAATGCGTATTTGGTCACAAGATTATAGTATAAAAGAATGAGAAGCTTGTAAAGAACTAAGCTTTATTCAAGATTTAATATCTTGTTGAAACTGTGGGGATTTTTTTCGGATTAATATTTGGAATAAGATTTCTAATTAGATAATTCCAATTGAATCAAGATTGTATTATTTGTACTATTCTTAGTTCAAAATCAGATTTGGTTTTATTCTATGAAAGTTAGCTGTAGGAATTTGGGGTTCTTAATTTATGCCTAAACTAGTAGATATTGCATTCCGTAGTTGCAAGTGGGTTGTTGAATGCCATGGTCTTGGTCTTGTTATGTCTTAGAAATATGAAGCATATAAATCTTATATTGTTTTTACTGGTTATCACCATTTTTGTGTTTGTGGTTTACTGTAACATAATGTAATTATTTGGTTGAGTTGATGTCAAAACTTGCTTCTGTACTCAACATGTATGGATTATCGAGGATGGATCAGTGTGTTCTTATCTTGGATACTTTCAATTTGGTATTTTTGGCGCTCTGCTCTATTTTCTCTTAAAAACTATAAGTTTTGTAACTTCAGATCACCAGATCTTGATCTAAATTTTGATGATGTCTTGTGGCTTCTGCGGTGTTTCCTTTTCTGAAATTACTTGTTTGATTTTGTAGACATGTTTGGCAGTACAAGATCTTGCTGTTGCACCTGTATTCTTATTTTGGTGCTCTTTCAGTGGCATATGAATGGTGAGGCAATTTGTTTGTTTCAGTTTTACATTGTTTGGATCGTCAAAGCTTATTCTAGTTTTTGTTCTATTCAGGTATAAATCATTGGATGTAAAGAATATTTTGATGGAGACCCTTTCACACCATATATATCCTCAGATGTTGGTGTCTCCACTGTGGACAGAATTAGACAGTCTGCTGAAGGATTACCTCAAGTTTATGGATGACTACTTAAGAGAATCTGCTGATCTAACATTTCATGCATATCGCCACAGAAATTACTCAAAAGTATGTGTAGTCTACAAAGGTTTTCCTTTCCAAGTGCATTGCTTATGGCATTCATACATTTTGAATTTGGAGTCAACTTGCCCTAAAGATTTGTTCATACTTTCCGATTAGCTAGCATTCTTTTTTATAAATTGAAGATTACATCGGATAAGAAAAGTGTATTCTTAAATCATTCATAACTTGGAGGATTTTGAGACTTAATTATATTGTAAAGGATAAAAAGGTCTCTATAAACTTGTTGTAGGTTAAAATCTTGTCACTCTTTAATAACTCAAAGTTGGGGGTGGTTCTTTTTGCAAAAAAATATAATCATATATTTAGAGATTGTTCTCTATCATATAAGAGGATGTTCATCTGAGATTTTCATAAAATGATTCAATTTTATCCCTTTCTCATGATCTATATAAATTCATTGCAGAACTTAACAACTTGATTATTTAGTCATTATATATATAATATGAAATCTATACTAAGTAGCATTATTCATAATTCATGCATAAGTTATTTCTTAGACTTTGAGGGATCTGCATCTAGTTATTTATTAATGTGATTCTGTCAACTCTAATTTAATGTCCAAGTCAACATATTGTTAAATTTGACTTTAAATTTTGGATGGATTTATGAAGGAAATGATAAAAGTGGATCACTAGAAAATTAAAGTGACAACATTTCTTTTTCTTTTTTTTTTTTTGTTACAAAAGTGACAACATTTCTGTTTGAACTAAAGGGACCAAAATAAAACTTCTATGAAACTTGAGGAACCAAACAAATTGAATGTACATTTTCTGTTCTCCTTGTGAATTCCTAAATATGATGCGACTGTGTGACTCAGACATAAATGGACGTTGTATTTCAGGTAATTGAGTTTGTGCAGTTTAAAGAACAGTTGCAACGCTCTAGTCAGTATCTAGTGGCTAGGGTTGAATCTCCTATTCTGCAGCTAAAACAGAATTCAGATAATATTGAAGAAGAGGAGGTAATTAATGTCTTTCATCTTTGGCTGTTGGTGACTACCTCTCTAATACAGATGATAATAGATATGGCAAATAAATATTTTCTTAGGGTGTGCTTGAAAGCTTGAAATGTGGAATTCACTTCCTTGAGCTCTCTAATGAGATTGGATCAAAGTCTATAACCTTCCTTGAAGACTTGCAATCACGACCATGGTGGACGCCAACTTCAGAGAAAAATTTTCTTCTAGGTCAGTCAGTTTCTCAATTACAGTTTGATTTTAGAAGCAAATGCTTTTATTATGCTTGCAACTATTTTGCATCAATATGTTGAATGTTGACATTCTACAAATCCTTTGAGCGTGTCAATGCCAAAATGAAAATCATATTGGCTTTGCTCTTCAAAGTATAAAAATTGTATGTGATGCTGCCTTGCATGTAGCTAAAGAAACCTTCAACCTTATTCAGACCTTAGTTTAAACTCTTACATGATTGCTTGGGAATGATTTTTTTCTTCTCTAATATGGCTTGAAGATGGATATTGACTGTTGGTGGACAAAGCACAAGCCAATTACGGTCATTATCATGTGATGGACTTTTAGTTTTCATTATCATAATGGAGCAGATATGAATTGAACATCAAAACCCTTGTTTATAAATGTGCATGTACCTATTGTCAAAAGCTATTGCAAAATGAGCTAAAAAATTAAAAATAATACATAGTATTTTATGCTGCGCAACAATTTCCTACATTTTTAAGAGGAGGCTATAAGCTGGAATGCTCAACAAGGACAATGTGTATCTATTTGGGCAATGAGATCCACAACCATATCATCCTCATTCCTATATTTCTACACAACCTTATGACTGGTTTGCATTTATCGGCCGTTCAAATTTTCTACCTGTTATGCTAAAAGATTAAGACTTGCTACGCAAGAAACTAATGTCAACTTATTTAGTACTGTTCATTATAAAACGTTAAGCTATTGCCTGGAGATGAATGAAATGGTTCTTTGTAGCTTTTATTTTGTTTGTTTGTTCTTTTTAACTTGCAATCTCAATCAGTGAATTTCTTTTAGGAAGTATCTTATTATTTGCACAACTTTCAAGTAGCTTTAGATGCTCTGGAACTCTTGATTGTAATGGATTGTTTGTCTACAGATGGTATGGCTTCAGTCCCTACCTCATCCCTTGTCCCAATCCCCTCCCTGGGCTTCAAGCTGCCTTTGTTTTCCAAAAATATATGAATATATCTTGTATAGTTGCATTTGACTTACTAGTATAGTTTTTATTGAGGATCTTTTTACTGACCAATTGACAATCCTAATTTTGTTATGCTGATTATGCATGGTATTATGTTTCAATGCAATTTTCACTTGTTGATCATTTTGGTAAACTTAGTTGAATGCTGGCACCTGTTTCAGGACCATTTGAAGGGATTTCTTTTTGTCCTAGAAGAATCTCGGTAGGTGATTTCAGTTTTTATGACAATTTTGTGGCTGATTACAATCAATAATGCTTGTTCCAATATAATGATTAATTATATGTTTTCTTGTGTTCCCCTTCCTTCCCTGCATGGTTTGCCAACAAAATTAGACGAATGAAAGGGAGACAAATTGCAAGAGAATGATTGAGAAGAGATCCCTAGTCCCTCGAATGATCTATCTATCTATTCGAAGTGCTTCAGCATCTATGAAGGAGAATGTTGAGGTCAATGGTTCTGTTCCTCCTAAAATCTCCTCAGAGTTGAAATTGTTGCTCGAGCGCTATGCTCAATTGTTGGGCTTTTCTCTGCATGAAGCCATAGATGTGATCGTGGATTTTCCAAGTGGTGAAAAGTTTTCTGAGGTATGATTATTCGGTTTTTTAATGCTACTGTTAAAATATGAATATATGAGATCATGATACTGTGTAGCTCTAAACATGGCACCCTACACCAAATACCAATGATATTATGTAGCTCCTAACTAGTATGACACATTTTCTAGGGTTAATACTGTTGGTCCTTATAGTTTGATTAAATTTTGGTTTTAGTTCTTGTAGTTTTAAATCGTGGTTTTTGTTTCCTGTAGTTTCAGAAGGATTTGGTTTGAATTTAACGCCGTTAAGTATATGGACCAAAACTAAAACTCGTTAAAAGCACAGGGACCAAACAAGTTTTTGTTTTGATCCATATACTTGTAATGAGTTTCGGTTTTCGTCCCTATACTTAATGGCGTTAACATAGACTAAGTCCTCATGAAACTATAGTGACCTAAACCAAAATTCGATCAAACTATGAGGACCAACCATGATATTTACCCAATTTTCTATCTCCTAACTAGTATGAACTAAACAAAATCAAGACATTCTATATATTCGTACTGCTCTCTTTTGTCCAAATGCTGCCTCCAAGTAACTTGAAAGTTGTAGCTACCATATGGTTTTTAGTATTGCAAAATTCTTTTTATGGTTACAACTGGAGAATTTATCCATATTTTTGAAAACCTCTTAACAGGTTTTTGGTTCCAACTTGATAGACTGGTTAAATTTCATGGTATTCTTAAACGCATGGAACCTGAGTTCCCACGAATTGGATCAACCAGATGAAAATGGAAGTAGGCCCCACCATACTTGGAGTATATTAGATTCTTTGCTGGAGAAGTACATTTTAGAGAAGTTGAAAAGCATGGAGTCTGAAATCTGTTCTTCTTGGAGTGATGTTCAGCTTCTTATACAGATAGTTACAGAACCTTTAGCCTGGCATGGACTTGTAATCCGGTCTTGTCTGAGATCCTGTCTTCCTTCAGGTAAAAAGAAAAAGAAGAGCGGATCGGTAGATCATTCGAGCTCTAGTTTAGTTCATAAAATCACCAATTCTGTGCAGCGTTTATCCAGTATCATAGAGGAGATCATGAAATGGATAAGGGAATGGAAAAATACTCCTGAGGATAAGAATGTGGAGTACATTATTTCCTCTTTTAGAAACAACAACGAGCAGAATGATGGGCCCGGGCGAATTTTTCGCATTTTGGACTCGTTTTTTTCCTCCAAAGATGGCGGCGCAGAACTTGGTGATCGGATCTCTCAATCACTCGAGTCCTGGAGTCCTGCTGATGTGGCAAGGAAAATGGTGACTGGGAAGCATAAAGTACTGATGGAATTTTCTAAGATCTGTGAATCAAAACTCAAATCATTAAGATCAATGAAACAGCAGATGGCCCAACACTGAGGAAAACATCATTATTTAAAAGTTCTTTTGAGGTTCCTTGCTTTCAGCTTTGATAAATGGCTCCTAAATTATTGGAAAATACACATCAATGATAGTCTGCTAGTTAGGAAAGCTGAGTTTCAGTTATTTTTTTTTTTTGGGTTATCCCAATAGTTTCATCTAGAAGATACTTGACCCTGAAAGTTCTGTGGAAGTTTCTTTGTTGTCTGCCATTTATAGCAGCTGCTGGTTTTGTTTCATTTTGCTGTAAAATTTTCTGTTGGACTACGGTCTGTGTAAACTAAACACTTGCCTTCCCCGGTTTTCTTATTTTTTTTCACCTGTAGTTATTTCTTTCTTTCTTTTTTTCAAGGAATTCTAGTGATGTATAATAATTGGTTTGATTGGCTTAAATGGAACTTCGGATTTTTGAAACATGTCCATCTATTATTGCTTCCATGATCAGTATATTAGAATTTAAAACAAAGGGTTTTAGAAAAAAATTGAATAATGGGACTTATAAATAGTACTAACAAAAATTAAGTTATATTTTAGGTTTCTACTGTGTTTTGGAAAATCTTTCTATAAACATTCATAGCGAAGGGTTTGTATGAAATTTAAAGAGGATAAAATAATGTTTAATTTTTAATTGTAAGATTAGTATAAATTTTAGTCCCTTGACTTATATGAATTTTAGTTCTATTTCCTTAAGTTTGAAACATGATGATTCGGTCTCTTAAATTTATATTGTTTAAAGCTATTAGTTCTTATAGCTGTAAGAGTGTTATGTGATAATAATACTATTAAAGATATTGACTTGGCTGATGATATATTATAGTTAATACTAATCGAAACATGGTGTTAAATTTGCCTGTTAGTATACATACTTTCGACTAGTATTGCTAAATCTAAAATTCATACAAAGTCGAGGAACTAAAATTTGTATTAGCTCTTAATGGTATTAGTAAAATAAGAATTTATCAACTTATTAATGTAAGGCTGCCCTCCTCAAGTTTATGAAATATGAATATTGGGGTCAATTTTGTTGCATAAAATCAAAATGAAGTCTTAATTGTTGCAAGTTGTAAACATGATGTTATACAAAGACCTAACTTGTAGAGCAAATTATATTATAAATTAGATTTTATATTTAGGACTATGGGAGTATAATAGAATTATATACCAATAACTATACATACAGCTACTGGTACATAATAATTAAATTTTAAACAAATCAAGTCTAATAGATACAATGAACACTCTTGAATATTTACTCATTTTGGAGATAAAATCCCCTACGCATTACACTTTCATCTCCTTTTTTTTATAAGATACAATTTATTGAATAAACATGTCGCTTTTTATAACATATTTTGGATATGTGTAAATATTTTATGCATTTTTTTTCATTTTTACCCTTCATAAATCACTTGTCTCTTTCATCTTTTTTCTCCTTACTCATTCTCTCTTCCACCCTACCTTTTTCATAAATAAAGGTATTTTTAGAAAATAAATTACTTTTCCATTCATAAATATAAGACATATTTTATAGTGTAATTTATATTATAAAATATGTCTTATATTTAGGATCGAACAACACAATTAAGTCAATTATATCTTATAAAAAAGGAACATATGGAGTACTAATTAAATACCCATTAATATAATAGTATTGAAAACCTTGAAATTAGGAATTATAACGCATGGTTTCCATTATTGAAACTTTGAATGAAGACAATAGTACATGGTTTAGGGTACTGATGCATTATATAAGTAAGATTAGGGTAGTAGAAGTACTTTAAAAATAATATTATGACGTTGGATAAAACTGGGAAATAACATTAAGGTATCAAATGGTAACTTACCCAATGTAAAAAAGAAATAGAGAGGTGGGTGATGACTTTGATTTCGAAACATGAACAAAGATAAGGTATCAGCATGTTTTAATTGAACTTAGCAAGTTTTTCTTTTTCTTTTTCCCTAAAAGCATCCGCCCCCAGACTTTGAGCAATGCCATCAGAATATGATAGGAACACCGAATGGTGATATAATTCAAAATCCTATTATTATTGGCATAGGCTTGTAACAAAATCAACTTTCCATAACATAACGAAGCAGTTAAACCCAAGTACAAAAGTGTACAATTAGGTGATGATTGCTGTTATGGGATTGTAAAACTAAAGTTGACACATTTTACCCTAATGTTTATATGAGAAGAAAATTAAAGAAGAAAGAATATTAGCAGCAAAATATAGTTACTACACCAAAACTAGGTGCAAAGAATCAGTTAGACCAACTCGACGGATAAATAAAAATGCAAAAAAAAAAAGCAATTGCACCAAAAAAACGATTGTATTATGTAGGGATGCAATTGAACATATTGAGCAGTTCAAATTGACGTAATATGAATCCTATTAGTCCAAAAGCACCGTACAAAGCAACAAAAGTCCACGTGCTACCTAATTGACGCCAACTAGAAAATTCTCCTTGATCCCGTAGTAACAACAACCAACTAGAGGTAATATCATTCTTGTGCAATAAATTCTTTTTATCCATTATTTTATTTTTTATTTATTATTATATTAATTTTATTTTTATGAAATATAATGTATAATAAATAAGAATAAAATTAAAAAATTATTAAATTTTATAACATAATTAATAAAATTTAAGATTTTTATTAACACGTGTAACACATGTTAAAAATTATTTAAAAATAGGATAAGAGGAGTATAGGTTAAGGTATAGTTCTAGTTTTTTTTTTATCTTGCATTTAGGGAGACAATCCCAATCGTATGGGGATAAAATTCATATAGGAGCCAATATGTTTGATTTCTCAATTTCTATTGGTTTTTACTCCTAAAAATCCATTCTAGAACTTCAACATGCTGCCTCATCGTTTGAGTTTATTATTAAATTTTCAGAGGTTGACACTTTCACTTGCTATGCGTATTATATGCACAATTATATGATAATCACTAAGTTATTCTTCGAAATATTGTTTTTTGTTATGGTTAGGTTTAGGTTTAACTAAAAAATTGATGGGATTTGTGTAAAAGTCAGTTGTGGCGGTCTACCTAATACATCATAACCCAACTTACCCACAAAACGCATACTGAATAATAGTTAGTATTATAAGTACTACTCCCAATAATAAATAATAATCCCTCAACCTCAAAATATAAACTTTAAATAATTAAGATACATAATTTAGTTAATTAAAATTAGTTAAAAATAATAAATATATAAAAAAATAGAACTTAATTTTCTAAAATATCTTGATTTATGGAGACGGTAAATGAGAAAGAGGAGGGTGCAAAAATATACGAAAGAGAATGAGTAAAAAAAATATAAGAAAAAATGCATAATTAACTAAGAGTAAAAATAAAAAAAATACTAAATAATCAGACAAATCTAAATGTAGCTTTTAAAAAAAATTAGATCCCCTCAATTTTTTTTTTAAAATTACATTATATTTTGAACCGGAGCAAGCCATATCTATATTACATATATACACACACCACTGTGAAAGAAATGTGTGATCATATCGCCACATCAATTGGTGCCTAGAGTGATGATGATTTAACTTGTTTCGAAGAGATCAAGTGCTTTACAACTCAATCAAATTCAACGCTTTCAGACCCATTTGCTTTTTCTTTAGTTAGATTCTTTTAGGCTATTTGACTACTTTCACAATTGCCAAATGAGAGTTAGAATATATAATAAAAAATATATTTGTATTTTATAATGACGCGAGTTTAATTTCTACTAGTGTTGTAAAAGCTCCTTAGGTAAGCCATTTTATAAGTTCTTTGCAACTACTCTTTGAGCCCTGAGACTATGTCTTGCTTTTAGTAGGAGACTAGTACCGAACTTACCTAAATTTTTTTGTCAAAAAAGCAAAAAGACTACTTTCACAATTTAAAAGAGCTTAACGTAAAAGATTTTTGACCAGTGCCACTCTCACAACACTGAATTATGGCATGCGTATATAATTAAATTACTGGGTTTTAAAGTTTTAAAGAACTCCAGGTTGTAATGTATTTAGAAAAGTCCTACCAAATAAAGACACGATTTTATGTTATCAACCTTTAGAATAATGTAACGTTGTCAACATGGTGGACTTAGTATTGTTCATGATCACTGGAAATGGTCAACTAAAAGCAAAATCTACTTTCTCATTACCAAATCAAACAGAAACTGTTGTTTTCTTTGTATTTTTTTTTATTCCCTGGGTTGAGATAAGAAAATAAAGACTGGAGTTAAACTGCAAGTATAATTAAATAAAGGGCATGATTTGCATGACCTCAGTAGCATTCAGATCGTTGGGCAAACGACTAATTTTACAAATTTTTCCACTGTGGATAATGATAGTTATGTCCCTGAAAGAGAGAAATAATGATAGTTAAATTCCTGACAAAATTTTCCGAAAAATGAGTTGCAAATATCAATTCAAACAACTGATAATTCCAGAGTGTCAGTTGCAGATACGACATTTAAGTTTTAAATGCAACTCTCAATTTGCAAATAAGACCCTGTTTTGTTCTTATTTCTCTCAAACTTTACCCCTATAAAATATTTTCAAAGGACCAAGTTAGGGAAGGATACATGAGTAGCTAGAAATATTAGGTTGATTCTAATAAATCAATATGGATAAATTTTTTTAATAATAGCATGAGGAATATAAACTTTTTATAACTCAACATTATATGACAAAATTCATCAAAGAGTTTTTTACACTTCATTTTTTAATTAAAAAATTGATGATAAAAGTATAAAAAAAAAGTAAGCCTACATTTTCACAAAATAAATGAGAACCTCTAACTCAATTTACCTTCTCATTCATTTTTAAAAACTAAATGGCTGATGAAAGGGTCAGAGAAGAATAAAAAATTCAAAATCAAAACCTGGCATTTCATAAAGATAATAATTTAACAACAATAAATAGAGAGAACTATTTTGATTGGGTTATGGTAACAACTAAGTGAAGAAATTGTCTATAACAAAAATGATCAGAAATCAGATGCTTAACTAAGTCTCATTGTGGATCACTTCTTTGTATGAAAATCTAAGACCCTTTCTATAACATCTGATCCACAGTTGATTGCGCAAGTGGGTGCACCAAATCCTCTTCTATGGTTAGACTAATTCTCCGTTAATATTAAGTACACTGTTGACTCTTATGTAAAAGCCCATAACTTCTACATTCCAATATTAATAAAAAAAGAGATTCCCATATTGGCTTTCCCTCTGTTCACCCTATAAATACCTGCACATCATCAGACCAGTGTTAAACCAGCTCCATTCAACAAAGGCAGAGACAACAATGGAGACTTTGAACGTTCTTGGAAAGTCACGTTGCCTCTGGCTCTTGCTCATCCTGCTCACTGTCATTACTTGTGTTGATTCTCATCCACCTGCAGAGACTCACTACCATGAATTTGTTGTAAGTGTTAGCTTTATGATCATGTGCTGCAGGTTATTATAATTATTATGATGAAGCTAGTTACTGATTAGAATGGCTTTAAATATTGAATGAAATAGATTAAAAATACCCCAGTGAAGAGGCTGTGCAAAACTGTCAATGTACCCACTGTGAACGGGCAATTCCCGGGGCCAACAATAGAAACAAGAAATGGAGATTCACTTGTTATCAAAGTAACCAATGCTGGAAGATACAACATTTCCATCCACTGGTAAGCAATATCACATTGATCTTGAAAAATTCACTTGTAGGTTCATCATGCTTGATATTTTGACTTTCCTAATAATCTGATGTGCTTCTTCTAGGCATGGCCTTCGAATGCTGCGAAACCCGTGGGCAGATGGACCGAGTTACGTGACTCAGTGTCCAATTCCCCCAGGAGGGACTTACACATACCGCTTTACTATCAATAACCAGGAAGGCACACTATGGTGGCATGCTCACACTGGCTTCCTCAGAGCAACTGTCTATGGAGCTTTCATAATCTACCCAAAACTGGGTTCTCCTTATCCTTTCTCAATGCCCAAGCGAGAATTCCCCATTCTTCTTGGTAAGTCTCAAGTTTTCTCAGTCATCGACACTCATTTTCTGCCATTGCAATGTGATTTAAGCTTATAATAAACAGTGAACCCATCTCGCAACTGATTATTTCTGATGATTAACAGGGGAATGGTATGATAGGGATGGGATGAGTCTCTTGAGGCAGACACAATTTACAGGGGCACCTCCAAATGTATCTCTTGCATACACCATTAATGGTCAACCTGGTGATCTCTACAGATGCTCCAGCCAAGGTTTTGAGTATTTTCAAATGGCAACTATCAAAGTAGATTAACCTTCTCAGGTTGAAAAGGATAAAGAACTGACTGTAACTTATGCAAAATTATTATGCAGATACTGTACGAGTTCCAGTAGAACAAGGTGAGACAATTCTCTTGAGAATAATCAACGCCGCACTTGAACAAGAACTCTTCTTTTCAGTTGCCAACCATAGGATGACGGTTGTTAGCACTGATGCTGCATATACCAAGCCTTTCACCACAACAGTCGTCATGATAGGACCAGGCCAGACAGTCAATGTCCTCCTCACTGCTGATCAAGCCCCAGGTCGTTACTACATGGCAGCACGTGCTTATGAATCAGCCCAAAATGCTCCTTTTGACAATACAACCACTACTGCAATCCTTGAATACAAGTCTTCTAGCTGCAAGAATTGTGGACAATTCTCAAGACCAATATTGCCATTTCTGCCAGCCTTTAACGATACAGCAACTGCAACTGCATTCAATGCTGGACTCAGGGGCCTTTCCCAGGTTAAGGTATCTAAAGATGTTGATGTGAGTCTGAACTTCATAGTGGGGTTAGGACTAATCAACTGCACCAATCCTAATAGCCCCCGTTGCCAAGGACCTAATGGAACTCGCTTCGCAGCCAGCATGAACAATGTTTCTTTTGTACTCCCAAGAACTACCTCTTTAATGCAAGCATACTATCAAGGAACGCCTGGTGTCTTCACCACAGACTTTCCTCCTGTTCCTCCACTGCAATTTAATTATACAGGGAATGTGCCCCGAGGACTATGGACACCTTCTCGAGGAACCAAGCTCTACAAGTTGAAGTATGGTTCCAAGGTGCAAATTATTCTCCAGGATACAAGCATAGTAACAACTGAGGACCACCCTATGCATATTCATGGATACCACTTCTTCATAGTTGGTTCGGGTTTTGGCAACTTCAACCCAGCAACGGATCCTGCTAACTTTAACCTTGTTGATCCACCTGTGAGGAACACCGTAGGAACACCTCCAGGAGGATGGGTAGCCATTCGTTTTCTAGCTGATAATCCAGGTAATATGCTACTTACAAAATTTATTAGTCCTACTCTTACTGCTTGTATAAAATACATACATAACTAGTAACATGATTTTCATTTATTGGTGCAAAACAGGAATTTGGTTCGTGCATTGTCATATAGATACCCATCTCAATTGGGGTTTAGCAATGGCATTCCTGGTAGAGAATGGAGTTGGACCGTCACAGTCAGTAATACCACCACCACCAGATCTACCAAGATGTTAAGATGAGGAATACATCATTATTCATAAATTTTATGCTCATGAAAAATTGGTTTGCTGTTTGCAAATTCTTCAAATATTTTCCAGATAGTGTGGTTTTCTTCGCCATGTGATCTATGTAACTAAGCCCATCTAGTGGGATAAGGTTCATTGTTGTTATTGTATAGTCAATGTGGTTTTCTGCCTTCATTCCTAGTCCAGAATAGGATGCTCAATTGAGAAGCTTACTTATTTTCCCTTGATTGAGTGTGTAAACCTCTTGAAAGACAAATAAAAGATGAATGGTTTCTTATATTTGTACAATCAGTCCTTTTGTTCACAAAAAATATATTCCATTCCAGCAAGTTGATACTCAAGGCTGTATGCATGAAAATATCTAGTTTTCAGGCGCCCACGATGACCAGCTTGGATACCTAGAATGATCTAACATCATAAGACCTCTTTCGTTGGCTCAATCAAATCAGCCAGATGCAACAGGATCACAATATATCATTTATTAAATATAATAATATATAATTTGCATGACTGTAGTTAGTGGTTTGAGAAATGAAACATACTATTCATGGCTAGTGACTAGGGTATCTTCCTAGCTATGTTGTTATATATAATGATATAATGATATATTGATTGATTCTGAAACACTAAAACGAAGCTTATAGCCAATTGCATCAAAGATGTTAAAACAATTAAACAAGCACTGAAGCAGTAAACCGGGAGAAGTGTTTTTTTTTTCTGGGGGAGGGGGGTTGGGGAAATACCTTGGTTTTGGGAAAAATGAAAAGGAAAAACCATTATGGAATTTAACAAACTTCTGATGATATTTAACACAATGCCTCTGATCTGACATTATATAAATAATACATTTTTCTAGCCAAGCTCAAACGTCTCATGTATCAAGCCACAAATTTCAAGCAACGAGTATCATTGTGTACATTTTGACAACGATATGAACAGAAGCGCATACCACATCTAACACACGTATAATTGGAAGAAAACCCACAAACTGTACAAAAATGGCGACGGCAGGTTGAACTTGGAGGTCCAACTGCTGCTTTCCAATAAGATGGAACATGTGGGGGCAATGATTCCAGGTTTGCCTGTGTTTGTAAATGGAGTTATAGCTATAAACCATCAAAGCAACTATATAAGCAAGAGATTGTCAGTATATATTGCTCATGATTTATTCACCTCATGTAAAAGCTCAAGGAAAGTTCTTGGGGCCTTCCTTGCTTCAAGTGCCTTTGCCTGCCGGGTTGTTCTTTTGGTGCCCTTTGACTGCTTTTTTTGTATATACACTACATAAACAGGTCCAAAAAGAGAACAATGAAAAGGAATCCATTATCAACCAAATGCAAGCATTTCACAGTATGCCTAATAACAGTCTACTGTTTCGTGGACAAATTCTTAAGCACAATAATGCACCATCCTAATGTTTCACTAATTGCAGACAAGCTTCTCAATTATCAATAATGGGCAAATATTGAATCAAAAGAAGAAACAGAAGAAATTTCAGAAAACCAAGGAGATATATATAAACCTTCATCTTCATCGTCTAGAGAAGCTTCATCGTCGTCAATAGCTTCTACAGCCTCAAATCCTGCATTATCATTCTCCAAAGCTTCGAGGCGAGCCAGCGCGGCCTAAAATTAGAAGTTCAAATTTAACATAAGGGTTATAATGAATGAAAATCTAAACTCTAAATTTAACAGAGCTTATAAATTTATTCAGAGTATTATCAACCTGCGTGCGATTGTCACTACTAGCAAGGGCCGCAGCCATTTTCGATGCAACCTTTCGAGTTCGACTTGACATACGGCGCAGAGGATTAGGGCTTTCGTCTTCCATTTCTGCATAATATGGTCAAATTTGAAAGCTTGCACTAAACCAAAATAAAAAAGCTAAGATCTAAAAGAGACTGAAAAATTGTCAGACTTATGAAACCAGAGAGAGAGCTTGTCGTTCTCACTTCCTTTTAAGCTTATGCGTCGATCTATTCTCACTGCCACTTGGAGGAATCGAGAAAAGAAAGTAGAAATAGAGAATTGTGACAAGAAACAGAACTCGGTAATTTCGCCTGCTGCGGCTCGGCTTCAGAGTCCAAGGTAAGAGCGAGCAAGAATGTAAAGTGCGGGTATTTTGATTTTTGTCCGATAGAATGGGCCGATTTTCCAAGGCGAATAATAGGATTGGCCCATTTGATTTTTGTAAAGTACTGCTTCTAATACTTAATACTCATTGGGTGAAAATTTATTTAAATAATTTAATTATATTAAAAATATTAATTAAATTAATTAATAAGATATATATTTTTTAAAATATTATAATTATCTTTTTTAATTCTCTCACTTTTTTTATTTAATTATTGTTGATGAAGTATTAATATGGGTAATTTAAAAAAAATAGATAAATATTATAAATATGTCTTATATTTAGGACAAAGATCAATTCCTAAATTAGGTATTATATTAAGGACTATAGGAGTATAAGAGTTAGATAATTAATTTATTGATATTAAAAAAATTAGTTAAATTATTTATTTGTAATAAATATGTATTAGTTTTTCTAAAATACCCTCTTTAATAATATGTATTAAAACTATTTTTAATGTAAATCATTTTAATATGTACAATCAATAAGGATATTTTAAGAAAAAAATATAAATTTAGAAGATTTAGTATATTGATGTCTTATATTTAGAACTAAAATAAATCTTTAATTTAACTCTTATATTTAGAATTATGAGGTAGGACATAATATTTTGGAAAAAATAATTTTTATACCTATCTTTTACATTAATCAAGGGAGGAGAAAGGAAGAATTCCCATTATTTAATTCATAAGTTTTGGAGAGGATAAGAGTATCTCATTTTTCGCAACGAAAAAATTAGTTTCACCTATTTTTTAATTTTTAAGATTACTTGAAATATTCCAAAAATTACTTATCCCTCCCTATTCTCTCTCCAAGGCTTCTTATCATCCATAGTTTGCCCCCTTCTCCAGCTCATGCTAATTACCGACAGTGAAATTAGTCAAATATTTTTAAAATATATATTAATAAAAATGTATATTTTTTTTTGTATAAAAGGACAATTTATGCAATAAAAGATAATATGATACATAGAAAACCGCCTACTAAACCTGAATCAAGGCCATATTAGGGGCACAAAGTCTAATAAATACAAAAACTCAGTACAACAAGCTAATAGAAAATTAAACAAAAAACAAATAACATCATAAGTAAAGGAAACAAGAAGCTACAGCGGATACACTCAAAATACTGGCATCACTTCAAAGACCAACCAAAGCTTGAATTCTATCTCAAACCAACTATAATACCACCAAATTAGACATTAATAAAAATGTATAGTAAATAGTAAATGATATATATATGAAATAAGTTGTTTTGAGGTGAAAGTTGTTGACATTTCTAAAATAATATAAAGATAAATAGAAAATCAATGAAAAGTCTCTACATTGATTGGCACATTGTGAATAAACTTAGACTTTTCGTCTTTTTTTTTTTTTTTACTAAGCATATGTATCATCTTATTAGAGATAATTATATTTGAGATATTATTAGACACTAAATATCGACACTTCTTCTTCTTCTTTCTTTTTTTTTTCTAAGCATATGTATCCTCTTATTAGAAATAATTTTATTCGATGCACTATTAAGTATTAAATGCAAATATTTCTCCCAACAAGCATTCAAATTTTGGTTCGCTAAATTACGAAGAACTGACCCCTTATACTAGACCAAACCTATTAGTAGTAATTAGATTTCTAATCTTTTTTTTTGTATAAAAAAGTTTAGGTGAATTCGGCACCGGTTTCCTACCAAAATTAGGGCACAACCCCAGGCCTTCGAGAGCGCTTATAGAGAACTTACGAGATCGTCTACTAAAGGAGCCCTCACAATGGCAGTAGAAATCAAACTCACGTTATTATAGGATACGAGTATATTTTTTACTATTTTTGTTAACTCTTATTTTCTCTAATCTAATTTTTTTTGTTGGCCACCCAGTTCATCGGAACTTTACCCTGACTACATCCGAATCCAACCCGTGTCGCGCACCTGGCTATGGTGAGTGAGTCTCCCAACGGGAATTTTCTGCATATACCAAGGCTCAAACTCGAAACTTCACTTAAATGATATCGAGCTATTTACTATTTAGATCAACCCGTTGGTTCTCTAATCTAATTTTTTTTTTTGATTGCCCACCCAGTTCACCGGAGCTTTGCCCCGACTACATCCGGATCCGACCCGCGTCGCGCACCTGGCTATGGTGGGTGAATCTCCTAACGGGGATTTTCTGCGTACGCTAAGGCTCGAACTCGAGACCTCGCTTAAGCGATACCGAGCCGCTTACCACTCGGACCAACCCCCTTTGGTGTTCTCTAATCTAATTGAAAGACTAAAAAAAACCCCAACTAGTATCTCTTAAGCGAAAGGCCCAATATGAAAAAAAAAAGACGAATTACTTCAAATGTCTTAGCCCATTACGTAGAACACTAAACAAATTAAATGTCTGTGTAAAAAAAAAAAAGACTCAAATTGACAATTGGGCTCTACTTCGCACACGTTATATATTTCCATAATAGGAAAGTAATATAGCTTACTAAAAAAATTAGCTCAATTATTGGTAAAAAGTTAACTCATCATATCTAAAATTATAAGTTCAAATCTTGTTATCAATATAAAAATATTATTAGTGAATGATCTGTAAATATCTCTATAAATATTATTTGAATCTAGAAGTATACTCTATACTTTAGTAAGCCGTCGGAACCCGACTCTAATTTGGTTTGTCAATTCTCATCTATTTTTAATTAAATTTTGTAATATTTTTTCCCTCCTCTTGGCTCATAATTAAGCCTTTAATCCAAATAATTCATAGGGGCTTGAAAGATATTCTTCCTTTGAATTATTGTATATGTATATTAAGGATCAATCCATCATTCATATTATTTCTGTAATTATACTTTTTTTTATTTAAATGGCATTTGTACAATGCACGGAATGTTTTGCTTTGTTTTCATGCAAGTTAATAATGAATAAATGTGAATATTTGGAATGATATTCTAGTATCTGTATAATCATATATAAGTACAAACAATATGGATAAAAAAAACATGGTTGAAAAATTAATTACTAATAGATCCCTTAAATTTGACTTATTATTAATAGATCCCCTAGAACATGCTCAAAAACACACATGATAATTTATAAACTTGACTTCTAAATATAGTAAGAGGATTTGTGAAAAAAGAATTCCACTTCTGTGATCTAGGATTTAAGTGAGAATGTTTTGCATAAGGTCTTTATATATGACCTTATTAATAATTAATTTTTTTTTGCCTGAAACTTGTCTATAATTTTCCCAAAAACTTATTTCCCCAATCTACTATTTAATGTGGTTCAAAAACCACTTGGTATATTGCCCTAGTAGCAAAGTAGTGGAGGGTTCAATTTCCTATAGGGTATGTCTAGCCTCCTTTTCAACTCAAAAATGTGATTCAAAAACATGTCATTAACACACAAATGTTTCATTAAATTTTATAAAAGATATTATATTAAGGATCAATAGATAAAGATTTTATAAATAAGATTAGAGAGAGTGGAAGTGATTTTGATGCTCATCAAGGGTTATGCGCACCAACATCTTTGGGACAATCCATATTTAATTTCTTTAATTTTATTTCTTTAATTTTTTTATGTGTATAGGATTTAAAATACAGATAATCTCTTAACTATTAATTTTTTAAAAAAATAAATTTTAATTAAAAATTATCAATTGAAAATTTTAAATCTAGACTACTAAAGCTATATTTAGACGGTGTAAATCTCACATAGTAACAATGAGTACTATGGTATATATCACTATGATAGCATCGAGACTGATTCTAATAAAGAAACTATATAACATATAAACGCATTAAATGTAATGTATGAAAAATCTAGAATCCATGGTATGTAACTCATCAATCATCATCCTATGTTTGATTTCTCATTTTTTGATGGTCTCTTCCCTCCTAAAATCCATTCTAAATTTTATGATTTTCCTTGTCTTGTAATTCTATATAAATAAATTAAAAGAAGAACAAATCCATCGGCAACATGTTCATCTGACGAGTTTCATGTGCTGTATGTATTTTTAACTAATGTGAATCGTAAGTTTTTCCAAATCCTAGAATGGTAGGCTTAACAAACAGATTAATGGCATTAGTTCGAAGTCAGTTGTAGCTGTCCACCTAATGCATCAGAAGCCAAGTTAGTTCCAACAGTTATATACATTCATAGTTTTACACTGTTACTGCTTACTAACACCACTCCCAATAATTATACTCTTATAATATTATTTATAAATTACTTTTCACATATTCATACCAATTAAGAATTTAACAATTTTTTAAATTTATTCCTATTTAATATACGTTATAATATCATATGAGAATAAAACCAATAGAATAATAAATAAAAAATAAAATTATACATTCTTATGACAAATTTAATGATGTGACTTATAAATAATGATAATTTTTTTTTCTTTATCTTATAAATAGGACTAGAAGGGTATTCTAGTTAATTTTTTCTTTAATTATCTTTTCTCTAGTTGGGAAACTTACACTTTAATTTAACCTATTAACATATTTAAGAATATTTCTAAAGAGTCTAATAAATTAGTCATTAAAACTTATATTAATATAAATTATATTGACCAATGTTTCACTTATTATATTAAAATTTTAATTTATTAAGTTTTCTTGTAAATGCATGCTTGAAAGATGTTTTTTTTGGCTAACATCTTTGACTAAAAAAAATAGAAAAAAAATGCTTTTCTGAATAAATGTGCTTAATTAATTGTGTAAAAATGATACAAAAAAATTAAAAATACATGTATTAAATTATATTTTTGTATTATAAGTATTCAAATAGTAAGTTATTTATAAAAAAGGTATTTAGTATAAAAAGTTAAATAAATGCAAAAAAAAAATAACCTTAAAAATATAGGAGAGATTTATGTAACATAACTTTTAATTTTCAAAATAAAAAACAGGATTTTATAACTAAAATAAAATAAAATGGAGGTGAAATTTATTATTTCACTCTAATTAATTAATATGTAAGCAAATTATTAAACCTGCTTCTTTTGAAAAATATTATATATACTTAATGTGAAAGTGGTTGATTCCTATATTGGTGCCAACTACTTAGGTTGAGGATTAAACCTGTTTTGATTTGAGGAGAACAGCTTTACAACTCAAAATTATAATATTAAGTGCTTTCAAAGTTCAAACTCTACAGCTTTTATATCATTGTATGCTACCTCCACCCTAAATATATAAACTAATTAAAAATATATTTAGATTATAAATATAAGATATCTATCTACTTTTTTTTTTAATTTATAATTTTTTAAACTATCTTAAATTAAGAACATAGGGGATTTGCATCAATAAGTAATTCTAATACAAATGATGAAATAGAGTATTTTAGAAAGAGAAAATTTAGATCAAATTCTTTACATCTATTTTGTCAAAGTTCTTCAATCTCACTTTATCATGTGTCCTATTTTTTTAATATATGTATTTAACTTAAATCCATATGAAAAAAATAGCACACATACCTAAATGTGATAGGAGAACTTAACTAAATGGACGCAAAAGAACATTATGTAAATATTAATTTTTTAATTTTTAAAAATTAGTTATTTAATTTCTATATTTAAGATTAAAAATAGTACTCCTTTCGTCCTTTATTATAAGACCTTTTTAACTGAATTTGTTATTTGAAAAAGCTGTTAGATTTAATTAAAAATAATAAATATATAGGAAATATACTATTTTTTTCCAAATATATCTATTTATTAGTGGGCAGATAAGAGCGATAAAAAAAGATGAGAGAAAATGTATGAGAAAAGATAACGAGAGAGAGTATATTACTTAAGAGTAAAAAAGCATATAATGTGAAGATAAACCTAGAAAAGATATTATAAAAGGGAACAATCCGAGGGAGTAGTTACTTAAATTTCTTTTCGCTAGTTTTGATCTTTCATACTTATTAAGCTTAATTAATAATTTTGATGAAGTTGACAAAGTGCTACTTTACAATAATAAAACAATTAGCCTAAAGTCGTTGAATGATGACATCCACTTGCGGTTAAAACACTGAATTTTATAGTTGAGAGGATCCAATTTGTTGGTAAGCAGAAAACTCCTACCAAATAAAATAGTATATTATCTTTATGCTGCAAATTAAATTTAACAATTGTACGAGGTTGTAATAGAATTAATAAAAAAAATAAAATTAATTGGAGTATTCTTGGGTCTAGCTCACATGGAGCATCCACTTTTACTATCCCAATTAATTAGAAAATAAAAATAGCAAGATTTATTTTTAAGAGAGAATATGATGAACAAAAACGTGGGTTTAATTTAAGAATTAAGATCCACCATAAATGATTAGTATTTTTCTTTTCATCATTATTGATTCTTAAGTAATTATAATGATAATTATTTTAAAAATTTCTTAATAGCCTCTCAATTTATTAGACACTTTTTAATTAGTGTATGTGGTATTGATTTTCATAACACCCAAATAACTAATTAAATAACGAGGTTATAAGTTCAAGTCACAACAAATCTTTAGAATTATTTCTAACCTAATTATTTATTTATGTCTATTTCTCTATTTTTAAGCTACTCTTCACCTCCCAAATAACTACTTAAATCAATGTCGTATTGATTTTCATAATACCTAAATAACTATTAAAATTTAATTAAATAGTAGCTGGTCATGAAGTCAATATGAACGACGAAAGAAACAAATATAATTGACAAAAAGCACAAATATTTACAAATAAAAAAATTCATATAAAAGTCAAACAAAGAGTATAAAACTAGTTTTATAGGCTATATTCCTACCCTCAATTGAGAGATTTTATTAAAAACAAAAAATCATTAAGATTTTGTTTCTCTTAGCATAAATTTTTTTAGAAAAGAGTTGAGTTTACTTCATATTTAAGGGTAAGATAAAGTGTCACTCCTAAACGATATCAGTATTAGACAAGACGGGTTGTCAATTATTTTTATGTATAAACTTAGGCATTAAAAAATTAAGATATTCCTCAAGCGCTACGATTATAATTACAATAAAATAAAATTTATCAAGAATCAAACATGCTCTAAATATTCTTAACTACGTTATTAAAATCTTCAACTATTTAGTGAAGTAAAGAGAGCTAATACTATTCATATTAATTTAAGTTGCTTTTAATTAAGAGATTCACAAACATATAATAATTATGAGAGATACAAATAGAATCATTTTGCAGTCTCCAACTGAAAATAATAAATTACATGAAATTAAAGAGTTAAGAAAAAAAAAATTTCACAACTCCCTAATAAACTTGCTCTCTATATGTCTAAGATGCTTCACTAGCCCTCCACATATCTCAAAGTGCTATGAGATACACAGGTTAGAGATTGGATAGTTTGGAATGACCTAGGAACCTCTTTTTATAAGAAAATTAACATCCCTTTATTATCCTTTAAATTTGAATATATTTTGATTTTACTTTTTCTATATTGAAAACATGTTAAAAACAGGTGAAAATTTATGTCCAAGAAATAGTATATTGTGTTTGAATTTTTATATTTTATATTGAGTTTTATAATTTGGCGCTTACGCTTATTCATTTTTTTCTAACATATCAAAATGTCACTCAGTTTTATTCTTTTGGAGATCTAAGTGCAATAAGCATATTCGAATAAGTTGAAATAAAACTCTTCTTATATACTCATCTCATAAACCGTAAAACCCCAATTAAAAAATCAAATTGGGGTTTTGAATTGTGAATCGAAACATACTAAATTCAGATGAATATTTTTTAACTAATTAAGCTCATGAGTGAGTGCCATTAGGTTGATGACTAGTCTAACAGATCCATATGGACAGCTTAGTGATTACGGTTGATTTCCAACAATTGTTAGGTCATTTCTCATTGTATTATTCATCACAAAAAGAGAATATCTCTTATAATAACAAGACAAATACATGTTTATAGCATCAAAGATTTCTCTTTTCTTAAAACAAAATATACGTAAATAGTTTTATCAAAAAATAAATGATACCCAGAAAATCAATTTGCTCTCTCATTCATTTAGATAAACTAAATGGAAGAAGAAAGTGCCAGTGAATAATAAAATCTTGCAGATAAAACCTTAGTTTAAAAAAAAAAATTAAAAATGATAACTTGAAGAGATTAATTTTGATTGGCTAGTGCCCTCTTCCTCTCTTCTTCCTTCCTCAATTTCATTCGTATCATGATTCTCAACAAGTTTACCGTAACAACTAAGGGAAAATTACTGTCTATAACAAATAATAAAACAACAGGATTTATTTATCCAACTGATTGTTAGATCACTTTGTACAACAAAGTCTAAGACTATATAATATTAGCTCCACGGTTGATTGCGCTAGTGGGTACACCAGATCCTCTTTCTGGTTAGACTAATATTAAAATATTAAGAACTGTTACTTCATGTGAATGCCAAAAAACATTTCTATTCCAAAACTTAATAAAAAAAAAAACAGAGAGAGAGATTACTATTAGGCTATTAGCTTTATATATAGCTGCACTTTGAACTAGTGTTGATCACATAACGTAAGGAACTTCATTCCACAAAGTCAGAGACAACAATGGAGATTTCCAACCTCCCTGGAAAGTCATGGTGCTTCTGGCTCTTCTTCAACCTACTCACTTTCATTTCTTGCCTTGATTCTTTTGCTGCTGCAGAGACTCACTACCATGATTTTGTTGTAAGTGTTAGCTGCATGATCAAAAAAGTACTTGTTCTAGATCATATAACATTAAGACAACTTTGAAAATTGATTGTAAACAGATTCAAACCACGCCGGTGAGGAGGCTGTGCAGAACCCGCAACATACTCACTGTCAACGGGCAGTTTCCCGGGCCAATCGTGGCAGCTAGAAATGGAGATTCACTTGCTATCAGAGTAGTAAATGCTGCACAATACAACATTACTATCCACTGGTAATCAATACCACATTCAGAGAAAAATGTTGGCTCATCATGCTTCTTGATATTCATTTTTCCTCACAATCTGATATGCTTTTTAGGCATGGCCTTCGAATGCTGCGAAATCCATGGGCGGATGGACCAGGTTATGTGACTCAGTGTCCGATCCAACCAGGGGGGAGTTATACGTACCGCTTTACTATCACTAACCAGGAAGGCACGCTATGGTGGCATGCTCATGTTGGATTCCTCAGAGCCACTGTCCATGGACCTATCATAATCTATCCAAGATTTGGCTCTCGTTATCCATTCCCAATGCCTAAGCGAGAATTTCCCATTGTTCTAGGTAAACCTCTAAGTTTTCTTAGATAGCTATGCTCTAATCTCAGCTATTGCCTTCAAATACTATTGAGAAACTTTAGTTTCATTTCATGAATCAAACTAGAGATTTCTCCTGTGTGTTACACGAGTGAGAAAAAATATGTTATAATTTATTAATTATTTATGATTATTATAAATTATTATTATGGTAACGAGATTACTGATTAATTACTATCATGTGACTCAAAATCTTTCAAAGATTAAAGTGGGATTATTGATTGTGCCTTGTAGACAAAGAAATTGAAAGTATTAAATTGGATCAACTTAGACCCATTTTTATTTGAATTGGGTATTACAAGAGTAAAGTTGATGATACCATTCATAACAGGCTATTTCTGATGATGAACAGGGGAATGGTTTGACAAGAATCCTGTGAGTCTCTTACGGATGACAGATTTTACAGGAGCACCTCCAAATGTATCTATTGCATACACAATTAATGGTCAACCTGGAGATTTCTACAGATGCTCCAGCCAAGGTTTGAAATCATTTTCTTTCAATCACAACTACAAAGTAGATGAAAATTCTCTTTAAGATTGAAAAAGGATTAAGAAAGGACAGGTAACTTAAGAGAATTGACAAATACACTATGCAGATACCGTACGTGTTCCAGTAGAACCTGGTGAGACAATTCTCTTGAGAATAATCAACGCCGCACTTGAACAAGAACTCTTCTTTACAGTTGCCAACCATAGGATGACTGTTGTTGCCACTGATGCAAGTTACACCAAGCCTTTCACCACAAGAGTTGTCATGATAGGACCAGGCCAAACGTATGATGTTCTTCTCACTGCTGATCAAGTCCCAGGTCGTTACTACATGGCAGCACGAGCTTATGAATCAGCCCAAAATGCTCCTTTTGACAATACCACCACCACTGCAATCCTTGAATACAAATCTGCTGGCTGCTGCAACAATAGACAATTCTTAAGACCAATATTGCCAGCTCTTCCACGCTTTAATGATACACCAACTGCAACTGCATTCACCAATGGAATTAGGAGCCTTTCCCAGAATAATGTGTTTACGAATGTTGATGTGAGTCTGTACTTTGTAGTGGGGTTGGGATTAATCAATTGCACGAATCCTAATAGCCCCCGTTGCCAAGGACCCAATGGAACTCGCTTCACAGCCAGCATGAACAATGTTTCTTTTTCACTCCCAAGAACCACCTCCTTAATGCAAGCGTACTACCAAGGTATACCTGGTGTATTCACCACAGATTTTCCTCCTGTTCCTCCGCTGCAATTTAATTATACTGGGAATGTGCCACGAGGCCTATGGACGCCTTCTCGAGGAACTAAGCTCTACAAGTTGAAATATGGTTCCAGGGTGCAAATAGTTTTTCAGGATACGAGTATAGTAACAACTGAGGACCACCCAATGCATCTTCATGGATTCGACTTCTTCATAGTTGGTTCAGGTTTTGGCAACTTCAACCCAGCAACGGATCCTGCTAATTTTAACCTTGTTGATCCCCCTCAAAGGAACACCATAGGAACACCTCCAGGAGGATGGGTAGCCATTCGATTTGTAGCTGATAATCCAGGTAAATATGCTGCTGAAGAAGTTATTAGTCTTGCTAAAACATGTGTTAAAAAAATACATTAATTATGTGATTTTCATTTATTGGTGCAAAACAGGAATTTGGTTTGTGCATTGTCACATAGATTCACATCTTAATTGGGGTTTCGCAATGGCATTTCTGGTAGAGAATGGAGTTGGACCATCACAGACAGTAATACCACCACCAGCAGATCTGCCCCCATGTTGAAATCAAGAATAGATCATTAATAATAAATTTTATATTCATGAAATATTGGTTCATTGTGTTGTGAATTCTCCAAATTTTTTTTCCAGTAGTCAGTGTGGTTTTGTGCTCTCTTTCCAAGTCCAGACTAGGGTGATTCTTAATTAAGCAGATTATTAGCTGTCCCGTTAAGAGCAAGGCTCTTGTAAACAATAAAAGAGGTATGCTTTCTCATTATTGGTACTATCAGTCTTTTTGTTCACGAAAACGAAAATTGAGAGAGAGAGAGAGAGACGTTCCCTCATTCTGACATGTTAATAGCAATTTCAAGAGTCTGTGGACATGAATTTCCATTTTGGAGATATTTGGTAGATTAGGTCTACTAATAATAAGTAGACACAAGTACCCATGTCAGAGATTGACTCTACTAAAACGTATGTCAAACTGCTTATATGCTTGTCTACCAAAGAAATTTCCACCCATTTTGTTTTTTGTCCTTGAATGGCAGAATGGCCCACATAAGCAAGTGGAGCACACAGATGATTTTAGTTACCCTGCCATAACAAACTTGAGTCTACCTAGCCTAATTGAGTTCGGCTACGTCTATCTATCACACAATGAAACACATCACAAGACCTTTTTACTTGGATTAATCAAATTAGCAGGAGCAATAACTGGATCATAAATGTATTAAATATAATTATATTTAATTTGTATGATTGTATTTAGTAATAAATTGCTGAAACATTGAAATCATCTTTAAAGCCTAATGAAGATGATATTGTACACAAAATCTAGATGAATTTCATGCAGGTAAAGGTAACTTGTACTTTAAAATCAAAAGGTTATGAAGCCTCCTTGTAACTAATTTTGTATCAAAGATATGAAATCAACAAAAAGGCACTAAATCAGCTGCCCCTCGCCCTGCAGAGGTGTTTCTTAGTGGGTGCTTGGAAACACCCCAAAGAATTACTTTTATACTTTACGATACAAAACTCATCTCACATATTCACTTCGTACGATACAAAATCACTTAAATAAGCTAATCCAAACACCCCCTATAGTTGAGGTTGGGGGTAGGGAGGAGGAGAATGGAATAATGGTCTTGCTTTCAGGCAAAATAGGAAGTAAAACCTTTTTTAGGAAACTTCAGATGATATTTTATACAATGCCTATGATCTGAAATTAAACAAATTACAGAATGCAATAAAGGCCTTGCTTTTGACAAGGATATAAACAGAAGCACATCCCACATAAAACCTTCAAATTGGACAAAAGTCTGGACAGCAGATTGAGCTGGGAGGTCCTACTTCTGCTTTCCAATAGGATGAAACATGAGGGCAACAATTCCAAGTTTGCCTGCATTTATAAATGGAGTAAGATATAAAATCATCAAGGCAACTAGTAAAGCAACGAATAATCAGGTTATATTGCTCATCTAGAAAGCTCAAGGAAAGTTCTTAGGATGCCTTTTTTTGTGTGTACACTACACAAACAGCTCCGAAAAGAGAACAATGAAATGGAATCCATTAACAACCAAATGCAAGCGTTTGATGGTATACCTAATCTACTGTTTTTCTTAAGCACCATGCACCATCCACCATCCGAATGATCCACTAATAACTGCCAAGCTTTTCAATTTCCAACAACGGTTAAATGATGAATCAAAAGAAGAAATATAAGCAATACCAGAAAACCGAGGCTATGTAATACCTTGATTTTCATCGTCTAGAGAAGCTGCATCGTCATCATTAGCTTCCACATTTTGGATCCTGCATTGTCATTCTCCATAGCTACAAGGCGAGCAAGAGCATCCTAAAAATAAAAAACCCAAATTTATCTTGTGTTGTAAATAAAATCCGAAAACTAATCAAAATTTCACAGAACTTAGAAATATATTCAGGCTTTTCTACCTACGGGCAATTGTCACTGCTTGCAAGGGCAGAATCCATTTCGGTGCAACCGTTCGGGTTTGGCTTGACATACAACGAAGAGGGTTAGAGTTTTCGTCCTCCATTTCACTATAAAATAGGAAAATGAGTTATTGCGTACCGTTTCTGCATGTGTATATATATATGTGTGTGTAACCATCCCCACGATAGCTCTGTTATGACATGAGTATTCTCTGCATTCTTCTCAACTTCTCCTTCTCCTCTTCATTCTAAATTCTCTGTTTCTACCCTTCTCCAATTTCTGTCCCCATCAAAAGGTTGCGCAAAACCAAAAATATATAAGATAAGATTCAAAAGAGGACTGGGAAAACGTGATACTTGGAAACCAATCTTCTTGCTAAGCTTCCGACCGTTCTCTGTTTCGCTCCGGGATTCAGGGGAAAAAACAAGAGAACATAGCATTGAGAGTTTCAAATTACAGTTTAGTATACAGGATCCGTTGTCGTCCAGCGGTTAGGATGTCTGGCTGTCACCCGGATACCCGGGTTCCATTCCCCGGCAATGGAAAGCTTTTTATTTTTTTCACATTGAAAAATATTGGGAAAATCTCAAAAATTATCAATTTTAAAATTTTAAATTAATTTATTTACTATATTTTATAAACTAGTATTATTTTTATAAATAACAATAAATCTTTATAATAATTTTTAATTTAATATTTTTAAATTCAAGTGATATTTTTTTTATGATTTTTCTAAAAATATTATGTCTGTATAGTATAATATTCTTTAAATCAAATCAATTGCTTCTTTTTCAGTTCACTAGGCTTCTCAAATATTATGCTTTTTATTTGTTTTTCAGTTTAGTTTATTTTTTATTATCCATATGCTTTGGCTCTATTTTTGGACAGCTACATGAATCAGTTTTGGTTAAAGCTACAAGGGATCATGTGGAAGGTACTCTTTCCTTGTCAGAGTTGTGCTCTATGGAGTATAGTTTCAAGGAAGGCTTCTTTACCAACTACGGTTTCTACATCGTGAGGTTTTGGTTTGCGAGAGGTTCCTGACGTTCCCTTATATAGATGGTCCTTGTAAGCTGTGATGTATAGTGGCCTTTTATTTTAGTTTCATGTTCTATGTACAAGCCTCTCTTCACCATCTACTCATGGACCAACGAGGGTTGGTCCGAGTGGTAAGCGGCTCGGTATCGCTTAAGCGAGGTCTCGAGTTCGAGCCTTGGCGTACGCAGAAAATCCCCGTTGGGAGACTCACCCACCATAGCCAGGTGCGCGACGCGGGTCGAATCCGGATGTAGTCGGGGCAAAGCTCCGGTGAACCGGGTGGGCAACAAAAAAAAAAACCATCTACTCATGGTTTTGATGGGGGCCTTTTTTTTTTTTTTATGTAACATTTTATTGTATGTTTAATAAAAGTTGACTCTTTATCCAAAAAAAAAAACAATTGCTTCTTTCTTATAATCTAAACCTTTTCTTTTGAATCTATACACAAATTTATTCAACGAAATACGAAAATTTTCATGTGGGAGATTGTTCACGTTTACTTGTATGTTTTCCAAATTAGATAATTTTTAATACTTTAAAGTTTAAAGTATTAAACGTTATATATACAGGGAATATTTTAAGAAAAAAATATTATTTGAATTTTAAAATCTTAAATTAAAAATTATTATAAAAATGTATTGTTGTTTGTTATATAAGAGTAATAAATAGCTTATAAAGTGTAGTAAACAAACTTATAAATAATTTAAATAAGTTTCAAATTACACGATTGGTTAGATACCTTAAAATTAAAATGAAAAAATTAAACCATAAATAAACAAAATTACTAAATTCAGGTAATCTTTTCTGCATTGATATAAATGAGAATTATTATAAAATCTCAAAAAAATAATTTAATCACATAAAAATTTAATAATAAATAAAGAGCATACAATAATAAAATAAATTTCAATACAATAAATAATAATATATTTATATTGTTTATTTATTATTAAAATATTTTAATAATTAAATCTCTTTCTCAAAGAGACCTTGTAACAAATATCTCTCTCTAAATAACATTAAAAAGACGTAACTTAATTATATCAACCCCTCTTTGTAATATTTTTGACAAATGCATTAATATTAATTTCAGAAGAGCCACCATTAGCTATTGAAAACTGACACGTACGCTGAAGCTCTTTCCCTCTCTTTCTCATTTCTCTTCCTTCTTCATCATCCAAATCCATAAACTTCTTCACCAACACAGCAATCTCATCTCTGCTTATTAAACTTTGACGATCATCAACATCTTTCTTCACTCTCCACCCAACTTTCCAATCTTCCACTATCATCTTACTGTTGAATTGTTGATCCATCAATATCGGAAAAGTAAGAAAAGGAACACCAGAAAAAACACCTTCTCTAGTAGAATTCCAACCACAATGAGACCAGAAACCACCTATAGCATCATGCATTAACACTCTCAATTGCTCACACCATTCCAAAACTAAACCCTTATCTCCACAATGCTCTTTGATCCTGCGAGTCTCTCCTCGTGCTACCCAAAGGAATCGAACACCGCTTAATCGTAAACCGGCTGTGATTTCTTCTATCTGAGGGTTTGATACTGAGAGGAAGCTTCCTTGTGAGATGTACAACACAGAACAAGAGGGTTGTTTGTGCAGCCACTGAAAGTAGGGCTCTTCAAAGGTTGAAGATGAAGAGAGGTTTGAATATGGTATTGTAGGGCCGATAGGGTAAATGGGCAAAGAGAACTCAGATTTTAAGACATGAATGGCATCAGGTTCAAGCTCGTAAATTGTAGGGAATAACAGATATTGTACTTTTGGTATAAAAGAAAGAGCTTTTAAGGCCAATTGCAACACTCTTCGGCTAGGAAAGCTTCCATCGATAAGAGGAAAATCCCCAAGCCGGGTTGAGGAAATTCCAGGAAAATAATCCACACGTTTGTGGGCCACCTCTGTTGCAGCAAAACAAACATAATTTAAGTTTAGCAGTTGGAAACATAGTTTTAATTCATATACTCCTCTAATACTCCTCTAATAGTAATACAGTAATACATTGAGTTATATAACTAATTTTTAAAAAAATTAATTAAATTAGTTATTTATAAAAAAATATTATTTTTTTAAATGTCATCTTTAATCATATGTATTAGAACTATTCATTGATAGAAATCTCCTTAATATGTGTAATTATTAGTAAGAATAATTTAAAAAAAATTATAAATTTATAAGATAAAATATATTAGGATCTTATATTTAAAATTAAAGTAAACTACACAAGTAGCTCATATACTCTTCTGACTTATTTATAAATTACTTCTAGCATATTTCACATAAATTAAGAAAAATTTTAAACTTCATTAACTATCCATAAAATTCAATAACTTTTTAAACTTTATAACTATTTAATATATATTATACCACAAGGAAACAAAATCGATATAATAATAAATTAAAGATAAAATAATACACATTCATATGAAAAAAATTATCTATTTTATAAATAAGATCAAAATAAATATTATTTTTCTGTCCTGACTAGATAAATATTTAGGACCGTAATAGTTGAATTAGATTTTGCATAGGATCCAATTCAATTATAATCATCTTGCTCTTAATTTTTAAACACCAACCTCGCATGAAATAGTTAAAAGTGTAGCCAGCATAAAATAGCTAGTGTTATAGAGATCTATGCGTGGAAATAAATGTCCCGATAACTTAATAAGATTAAAAGTTACATTGAAACAATTCTATTATACTCCTCCAATTATAAGTATACAACATATTTAATTAATTTAATTAATATGATATATTTTTTTAAAAATATTTTAATTATTTTTTTAATTTATTCTCTCTCTTTTTTATTTAATTATTATTTAACAGTATCATTGAAATATTTTGAGAAAAAATTAATAAATATAATAAACATGATATATATTTAAAATTAAAATTAATTTTATTATTAAGTTATATATTAAGAAATAGAGGAGTAGCTTATTATCTTTTTGCTTATGTTGGTTATCAATTACTAATTTTGTTATTCCAGGGGACACATCTTAATTTTTAGGTACTTAAATTTACGTTTAAAGATAATTGACGATTCGCTCTACCCAATATTAATATCGTTAAAGAGGAGTAGAAATTTCACTTTGTCTTGTGAATGACCCTAATCCTTTCAAAAAATTTTGGTAACAACAAAAATAATAACAAGTTTTTCCCCCTGCGTAACGATAAGAATTTCAGCCACCAATTAAAAATTTCTCAATCATTAGAGTTAAAAAACAGAGGAGAAACAGTACTGACCTAACGCATTGACGGGATAATGGCCATGTCGCTCTAAAAGATGATAGTGATGGTACACAGAGAAAAACGACGCAGACATAGTCCAAAACGACGCCACAGGGATATTCCGTCGATTTCCGACTCCAACGACCCAAGAGAGTAAAGTATCGTGTATGATGAGTGTAGGCGGCGGCTCAAGCCGATCGAGGAGCTGCTCAAATGGAGTTTCCATCTCTGTCATGACAGCTTCAACGAAACCGAGAAGGTCGGCTGCGCGGTCCAGCTCGGAGGGGATAACATTGGGTATAGTGCAGAACCTGAAATTTCGAGGCTTGGCTTGTGAGCCGATGAAGCTGAGCCATTCTTCAGTGACGACGAAGGTGACGAGGATGTCGGGGTTGTGGGATAGGAGCGAGTTACAGAAATTGAGGACGGGGTTGATGTGGCCTCGACCTGGGTAGGGCATGGCCACCACGTGGCAGGCGAATATTGGTGGGACTTCCATGGAAGTGAGAAATGTTGCAGAAGCAGAAAGATATAGAAGTAGGGGAAGACGATGATGAAGAAGAAGCTCTTTAACTAAAATGAGATTGAAGTTCTGAAAGCAATTTTGGTTGGTGGTGAATGGTTCTTAGTTCTTTGGTCTCTCGTCCCACAACCATTCTACTGTCAAATTCAATGTTCTGTAGACATTTAAGGAACTATTGATAAGATTTGTTTTCTTTATTTGTTGATAGTCAAAAATTTTGATTTCTGTGCAATGCACGTGTCTTCTCCTAGTCAAAAATTTTGATTTCTGTGCAATGCACGTGTCCTCTCCTTAGAAAATTAAGGCAAATGGCTTTGAACAACTAATTATAATAATCTATAAATAAAAACTTACATGAAATACATTTTTCATCTTCAAATTTTATAATATTAGATAAAAGACTTCAATTCAAATAATGTACTCCCTTATATTTTTAATATAATAATTAATTAATTAATTTTAATATATATAATTTTCTTAAAATAATTATATATAATATTAAATTATATATCAATTTATAATATAGATAAATTAGTTTAAAGAAAATTTATAAATATTATAGATAAAATGAATTAAGATTTTATATTTAGAAATAAATGTAATATTTAATTAACTTTTATATTAAAGATTAAATGTAGTAATTTATAATTTGTCTTGATTCAATTCATCCTTCTCTCACAAGATGAAAGAGATCTAGAGAGAGAGTAATGAAACACTATTAAAATATTACTAATAATAGAAACTTTCTCACTATTAAAAGTTTAAAACTCTCTAATGTCAGTTGTTATGTTTTATAAGTATCTAACTTTTTTTGATAATTTTTTAAACCAATAAAATTATTAGAGGTGTTGTTGATTTGTTTTCCTCAATTAAAAAGGAGAAACAAATTAGTTATAAACTTATAATGCTTTCTACTTAGAAAAGGAAAAAGACTGAGCCTAGTTCCCATCAAGCATGCATAAAAAAAGAATAAAAATAAAGAGATCAATTATCCTTTTAGATTAACAATGAAGAATTGATGGGTACTATAAGTATTCTCTAAGCGGTTTTTAATATTAGAAGCATGACATAGATCATATGAATTTTTAGAACTCAACTTTCCTAAATTTTCTACCAAGAAAATAATACTATATTCAATCCTTAATATAAGAGTTTATTAATTTTTTTAGATATATTAAGAAAATTAAAAAAAAAAAATTATTAACTTATATAATATCTAGTTGATTAATTTGAATAGATAAATGAGTATGTAATATGAATTCGTTTTGAGAGGTTTAATTTAGTAATAATTAATTGATTTATTTAATTTATTTAATCTATTAAAAAAATCAATTAACTTTTATATTAAGGATGTGAGAGAATATAATTTAATTAAATTAAAATATACAAAAATATTCATATATGATTCTAAAAAGAATAATATTTAAATAAAAAAATTAATTAAATAAAATGTATATATATAAACCACATAGTCCAATAAAACATAATTATTAAAATATAAACATGGCATATGACTATTTTTTAAAAATTTAAATTGATATTATTTTTGGTCTTAAAAAAATATAAAATTTAATTCAATTGATCTATCTAAATTTTTCTATTTGACTAACCAATAAACTCGTTCGTTCATCGATTTATTGAATTAACTAACCAATCTAAATTGAGCTCTACTTTAAAGTAATTCTTGGTTGTTGAATGCTTTTGGTCACGCCACTAATGATCAACCTTCATTTTGTCTCTCGACGGGTCCCACAACCTCTAATTGTTGGGGCGAATTCAACGTTTGGGAAATCACGATTGACTAGTACTCCTTGTTAGGGCAATGTCCAAGCTTCTTTATATTGAAAATATCAAAGATTCTTAAGTGGTCGGTATTTAAAAATATAATTACTTAAAAAAATATTTATATAATATAAGAATACTATATTATTTAAACTTATCCAATTAAAATATGATAACTAAATTGTTTACTCATGATTTATTTTATTTTAAAAAATAAATATTTTAATTTGAAAATAAATAAAAATTTATATAAACCAAATTAAGAGGTTTATTTTTTCTTAAAAACAAAATAAAATGTGAATTATTTTAAATAAGTTATCAGCTAATTATGATAAAAATATATTGAGTTGTTATATTTTAATCATACAGAATTTACATGATATAACACTTTTAGAGTATGTAAGTATTTCTCTTACTTAAATATTCTCAAATTTAAAATCATTTTTTCTAGTTTTATTTATAAAACTATTTCAATGGAATTACATAAAATAAGAAAAAGTGACCAACATTGTTCAAAAGTATATGTTCGGTCATTAATTTTTGCATCAAGTTTTATTTCAATCCTTTAAGTTTTAAAAATAATATTTTAGTCATTTAAACTTAACATTAGTATTTTTTTAACAGAAAATATTAATTCATCAAAGTTAAGTGATGATTGTGTGATTAAATATTGATAAAACATATTTGTATTTTAATTTTTTTAAATCGTGTTATATTTTATATTAAAAATTAAAAATTAAACATATTTTTCAGCATTTAATAGCTGAGTTATTATTTTAAATTTGTTGAGTCAATATTTGCTGTTAGTGAAGTTAACGATATTAAATTTAAATGACTAATTTTTTTTTAATTTAAAGGGCTATAATAAAACTTGATACAAATATAAAAAAATTAAATATATACTATAGGCAATTTTTTACATTTTTAATTTAATAAATACAAGTCAGTCCTTCAGTCCTAAATTATAGGGTATTAAGAGGTTAGTTTTAATCCTAAATATAATATCTCAATTTATTTTATCTATAATATTAATTATTTTTTTTCAAACTAATTTACCTAACTTATAAATTAATATATAATATAATATTATACAGGAATATTTTAAATAAGTCAAATCATATTTTTTATAATTAAATAATTTATCTAACTTTTTAAATTTGTCTAAATTAATTAAGTTGTTATACTAAAGATTGGAGGGATATTATTTCTTAAAGTCTTAAATTAGTTAAGTGATGAACCAATAAATCTAAAAAACTTAATGTAAGTATAATCCTTACAATTAAACATTAATAAAATATATTTAAAATTTAATATTTTAATATAATATTTTATATTTTGAAAGATAATGAAGATGATAATTGATGTTGGAAGTGCATTTTCATTAAGTTTTATTTTAAATATTTCTTAAATTATAAATTTTAAATTAAAGATTAATATTTTAGCATTTAATTATAGAATTGTTATTTAAATTTATTGAGTTAATATTTTTAATTAATGAAACAAGAGAAATTCCGTGTGCACCAGATCATTTATGTTCCGACTAATAAGAATGTACCACATCATTAAAATTAATCTTATGTGTAAGCTTAGGTGTCAGCCTTATAATTTATATTAGTTAAATATCAGACTTTTGTTTTAAATTCCACGCCCATCTTTTTCCCTCCTCTCCCCTTATCAATCATCTTGCTGTTCCCCTTTTCTCTAACTCTCTCTCCTCATCAAATTTTTCTTAACTAATATAGGGTGTGTTTGGAAGGCACCCAAACCTTAGTTTTATAAGTCATTTTGGGCAAAATATTGGTTTGAGAAAATTTTAAAACAAACAGCCATATTTGTCCATAAGTATTTTTGAGCAAAACCATGGTTTAAAACTATAGTTTTAAATAAACTATTAAAAATAACTTTTTCAACAGTAAAAGAGCTTATGGACTATCTCATTACTATCTTATCCCTACTTTTTCTTACACCCTCTCTCCTCTCTCCTACTTTTTCTTATACCCTCTCTCCTCTCTCTTACTTTTTCTTACACCCTCTCTCCTTTCTACTCTCTAACCTCTCTCCTCTCTCTTCTCTTTTCTCTACCTCTCTCATCTCTCTTACTTTAAATCAAATCATACCCTTTTTGGTAATTTACTAATATAAAATGTTATTCTAAAAATAACCATCCAAACACTTATTTATTCAAAACCACTTTTTTTCATAAACTTTTCTCTAAAAGCCTTTTTTCATAAGCTGTCCATAAGCCCTTTTTTTTTATAAGTCCTTTTTTAAAATTCTATCAGGCCCATAAATTAAAAGGCTGACCCTATGCTTACGTATAACATTAATTTTAATGAAATAGTATATTTTTATTAGTCAGGGTATAAATGAGATGCACTGGGTATACACAAATTTTTTTTATAAAACTAATTAATGGTATCAATTAAAGAAATAAAAATACACTTTATAAATTTAAAAAACTAAATTAAATTAAAACTTGGTATAATTTAAAAGATTAAATATATATTTTAGCAGTAAAAAGATCTATATATATAGTTACATTAATCTTGCTTTTAATAAACTATTTATTTATCCAAATCTACTAACTTCCGTTATAATCTATAGAAAGTAAGTTGTATCAAAATGTTTTCCTCATTTACTGATTTTTGTCTGTCTCTTATTTATTTAATTTTTTAATTACAGGACCATGATAGAAAACCTTCATAATGATGAACTATATGATAGATCGATGTTCAAAAGATTTCTGCACCCTATAGATGGTGGATCATCAAAAATCTTGACATCAAAATCGTCATAATGAACATGGTTGGTGAGCCAATTGGCATATCTATAAGCGTTTTTGGGTCGAAGATGACAATCCAATATTCTTTTTAATGAACTATTTATATCCAAATCTTGTAACCGGCCTTGTCGAAAGTAAGTTTCATTCATTTTATTCTAAAACTGCTTTCCTGGTTTGTCCTCATGTTGGTCTTTGGCCCTTCATTTATTATTATTATTATTTTTTGTTACACCCTTCATTTATTATTTTGAATACAAGAGGTTAATGATCCAAAAGAGACAATTAGAATAGATGGGTGGTCAAAAAATCTCTACACTCTATTGGTGGATGGTTAAGAATTTTGACACCGAAATCATATGGTGGGTAGGCTGGTCAGCGCATCTGTTATCTTCATTCAAACTTCAAAGTATGATAAAAGATAACAATCAAATCTTTCATGATTGAATCTCTTATTTTTCTGATGGAATTAGAGAGTAGGTAGGTATGACGCTACGAAAAAACTTAATTTTATAGTAGTTACATTGTAGCAGTTTACAAAAGTCACAACACAATGAGCCATTTTGTAGCGTTTGGAGACCAACCGCCACAAATTTACAATGCCTTGACCAAACCTCAATTTATGTCGCCAAATTGTAGTGGTTTAGGGATAGAGCACTTGTTAGAAATGTGGCGCCAACTTGGAGCCACATTTGTAGCAGCTGGTTTGTAGCGGCTTGATCCTTCTATTTCAAGTGATCTACTCTTTCCTCCGGTTGGAAAACTAGTAAAGTATATGAATTCTTCAAACTATTAATGAATTGGGAATCACCTATGTTAATTTCTCCATACTCATTCATACAGGTGAACATAAAGATAATGAGCCATATATTATTACCTTTGAGATACACCATGTTTATTATGTGGAGGACGAGAAACATAAAAATTAGAACATGATCATCTATCTCAAACCACGAGATTTTTATGACACGCGTGAAGGTGATCACATTACTTACGATAATAACCCCTTCTAGCCTACGAATTTTGAAAACTTTTTCTCTAAAGGAGACGATAATTTAGCAATTGTCAGGTATATCTTTTTAATTAAACTTAATTTCAATCATATTTATTAACCTATTTAAGCAATTACCTATTTCATTATTTATTTTTCCTAAAAATAATTTGTTTTAATATCTCCTTTTAGGTAGGGTGGTGATGATGATGATCAATAAGATTTTAAAGATTTTCTATTACACATGTAATTAATTATATTTTGTACAACCAAAATTCATTGATTTTTTTCTAAAAAAACATAAGAAAAATCTCAAAAAAATACCACTTGAATTTTAAAATTCTAAATAAAAAAATACTATAAAAATTTATTGTTATTTACTTTATAAGAGTAGTCAATAGCTTATAAAGTATAGTAAATAAACTGATTTAAAATTTTAAAATTCAAATAGTATTTTTTTTTTGAGATTTTTCAAAAGATATATTAACAATTTGTAGCTGTTACATAGAACCCTTACAAATTTTGGTTAACAAAAACCGTAATAAATGTGTATTAAACCGTTACAAAAATAAAATTGCTACAAACCCATCCCAGATCTCTATAGATACCGACTTCCCTTCTAATTTCATTCACTCTTTCTCTCCTTCCTCTCCTCCTCTTTCTCAGCATTTTTCTTCTTCTTCCTTCTCTTCACTTTCTTTTATAGTTGCAAATGTGAGCTTTTATTTTTATTTTCTATTTCAATTTATCTGATTTACCTTTGTTTTATTATTTACTAATATGGTTTTTTATGCAGAAATTCATTCTCTTATATATGTGGAGCTCCCTAATAATTTCTATATTTAAGCCAACAAAGATTGATTCAAATATTCTCTGCATATCTAATGTTCAAATTTCTTTACCCTTATCATAAATTAAAATTCATATAACAATTATATTTCAACTACAAAATGTAAACAAATTATATTTATCAATCTTACTAAAGCTTGGGTCTTAAAAATCTAATAAAATTCTATTTAATACTTATATTAAATATATAGCTTTAACTTATATTTAAAAAAATTGAAATTTATTTTTTACGTATACAAAACATTTATAGCTGTTCCAGAAAATAGCTATAAAGAACCAAAATGGTAGTAAAAGTTTTCAAAATTTAGATTTTGCAACCGCTTGGAAACTGCTACAAAATTTAGCACAATCATAAAAAAATTTTGTTTCCCACTGAACCAAATTTTCCCTCTAATAATTAGTAGCGGTTCTTTTGACCTTTACAAAGTTTGGCTCTATCTTTTAAAATTTAATTTCCTGCTAAATTATTTTCTATGTCATAATCTCTCATACTTCGACATTAGTAGCGGTTTTATGAATCATTATAAATATTTGTAGCAGTTCTAAGAACTGCTATTAAATCATTTGTATTGGTCAATTTTGTAGTGATTCACAAAACCGATACAAATAGTATTTACGGCAGTCAAAACCACTACAAAGCATACCATGTAACTGCTACAGAAGGCTTTCTTTTTTATAGTGTCATAATACTCATGTTGGATAAAGTTGAAAGCACCCTAAAGAATTGGATCTAGGTACGGTTCTCATCACCAAATCTACAAGTTTAATGGGTATATAATATAAAATAAAGATAATATCTTAACTGTAAGTGTTTCAAAAAAAAAAAGAAGAAGAAATACTCCCCCCATCCCTTATTAGAAGACCTTTTTTTGGGTTTGTATTCACATTAAATGTATTTTTACTCATTTTAACTTTAATTAATATACTCTCTCTCATTATCTTTTTCAATACATTCTCTCTCATCTTTTTTTCTCACTCTCACATACTCACTTATAAATAAGGATATATTTAGAAAAAATATATATTTTCTATATATTTATTACTTTTAACTAATTCTAATAGTTTTTTGGAACAATATAATTAGGTTAAAATTGTCTTATAATAAGAGACAGATGGAGTAATTATTTTATTTAAAAATCAGCTGAAAATTTTAAATCTCGACCATTAAAACTATATTTGGACGGTGCAAATTTTACCATAGATGAGCATGAAACCGGATCCCAAAGAATTGGAGTAGGCATTGATTTTAGTGAAATTTTCTTTCCAACACAGCTGGAAAAAAGCATTTCAACACCGGTTGAAAATGGCATTCAACATCGCACACACAACCGGTGTAGAAACGGACCGTGTAAAAAGTCAGACATTTTACACCGGTCCTATAATCGGTGCAGAATGTATAATTTTGTACACCGGACTAAATTTTAAATCGGTTCACATTTACATCCGGTGTATTATTTTTAACATCTGCACCGGTTGAATATTGGGACGATGTAGATTTTTCAAATGTTAACACCGGTTAAATATTGGGACGGTGTAAATTTTTAAATTTTTAACACCGGTTGAATATTGGGACGATGTAAATTTTTAAATTTTTAACACCGGTTGAATATTGGGACGGTGTAGATGTTATTAAATTTAATTTATATATGTTCTTACTACACCGGTGGGTATGTACCTCCGATGTAGATGTTATTAAATTTATATTTGATAGATTTCGTTGGCCTGAAGTTTCAGAAGTAAACTGCCCAAATGTAATATATGACTCAATCATCGATCATCATCAGTTCAAGATGCCAGAGACATATATAATTCAATTGCTTATTATATTATTCATTGAATAAAACTCAATACAAAAATGCTACAATTTGAACAGAAAAATGTATTCAGTGAAAGACAAATACTATTGAGAAGGAAGGATTTGAACAAAAAACTCTGCCCACCGATTACGCAGGTCCTCAATATCTTGGTCAGGAAATGGATCAGGTTGTTCAAACATCTGAAATATGAAATCAAAATCAAAGAAATTAAGGCATTACTAATTTAGATTAGATTGACAATTAAGAAATATGAAATCATTCAAAATATAATTTTACCTCCCCAGTTAGGTCAATCCTATTTGCCAAGATAATATTGACCATGTGTCTGACTATGTAGAAGCCGCACAAGTTGCTTTCTCTGGGTTGCCTTCGACTCTGTAATGTTAACAAGATAAAAATTATTTCTCATCATCAAAATGGGGAACCTAGCTAACACCTAATATATACTTTTATTACCATCGGTGTGATCCATTCAGGGTCCCTCACCAAATTAGCGTGCTTAAGGCCCCTTGCAACTGCGAATGTCCTCATAGCCCTATGACCAAAGTTAACAAGTTAGTAACCCATTTATCACACAGATCATTGTGTATAGAAGAGCACTCACGTACGTGTTCATGATCTTCCTAACATCCACCGAGGGCTTGTAATGGAGGGAGCATAAGAAGAAAACTTTATAGCTATGCTTACATAGGATGACAAAAGGATACACTCAATACTTTAGATACGTGTTCACGTATGTATTCAATCGCTTTTGCTCTTTTTTCCTACAAGACATGAAGTATTTAAAATCAATACATATGATACTCTGATACGTTTTCTGCAACCACATACAAAAGGATACACTCACCATTGCTACTGGCGTGGTCCGATTCCTAACAAATTGTTCCCACGCAGCTTCGTCAATGAATTGATACTTGCTGCATGGAGAAGGTTGAGGATGACCACTTCTGTCCTATCCATGCAGATACTGACGAGCTAGTTGTGTCTTGAATGCCCTCCAACGCTCACAGCAATAAGACAACGTCTTCTTCTTCAAGAACTCATTGTTGGGCACATCGTAAGTGAGCTGCAATATTTGCCATTGAAAGCAGAGTAATCAACAAACAGTTGTGTATTTGGTATTGTTCTGCATGCAATATTAGATAGTTCCTATACCCGGATAGTGTCCCAAATTTGATTCTTCACGCGATCATCCATAGCATCCCAAGTCAAATAGGTGATGCTAGGCTTGTTGCGTGCTAGGAGGCTGACAAAGCTTACGTACTTTGTCCTGTGTTCACCAGTTGGGTTCCAGTTTCTGTCAAACTCTATCGGAAGCAGTTTCCCCTCTATCCTGTCCTTCGTAATGTCTTTCAAACGAGTCGCACTTCTGCCCTTCCTTTGCTTAGTGGCGCTTGGAGCATCGCCAGCCTCAATCTGAGTAACTCTATCCTCCATATTCCTATGTACGCAATAACAACATCAAAAATATTGAAAACAGACTTAACCCTTTTTCCCTCAACCCGTCAGAACACACAAAACTTGTTCCTTTAGCAGTTATGAATGGAAAGATGTGCCAGCATTCATCAGGAAAAATAGAAAACCTAGATTAAACGAACATAAAAACGGCATCGCACGTACACAGGGAAAAAATGCAGAGAACACGTACACTTACGGAATAGCAGAACGAGAGAAGTGACAGAGAAGAACGACTGACCGAGCACGGAGAAGCCTCGCGAGAACCACAGAGCACGACGAGCGGCGATAAAAAAGAGTATGTGAGAAAGGAGAAGATTAAAGGTCATCGCGCCAAGAGGCGGGTTAAAAAAATGAATATAAACATTTAACACCGGTTGTAAATAATTCTAACCCGGTCAAAACATAAACGACGTAAAAGTGAAACATTTTACACCGTCTAATTTTAAAAACCGGTGTCAAAAATAAACATCGATAATTATAACACCGGATAAAGTATAACCCGGTGTAAAATCGAACAATAAATTATTATTAGACGTGACCTGTTACACCGAATATCACTTAAGACCGGTGTTAAATGTTGTAGTTTTTTTTTTTAAACTTCACCACCTTATAATATCATCCCATCCTTAGCGTCACAACATTCTTATCAGAACAAGAATCTGTCTCTGTTATTATTACATCAAAATCATATACGCAATCATTACAAGAAACTTAAAATTGCATGTTTAGACTAAACAAGAAACACATAGAAATTAATCAGAATCCACTTCTTCTTCATTTAATTGTGGTAAACCTACTGAAAAAGAAGGGATCTCATAAAAAGAATCATCATTGTCAACAACACTTTTCCCTTGGAGCGCGACAGACCATCTTTCATTCTGAGGATCAGTGATAAAGAACACTTGCTTTGCTTGGTCTGCCATAATGAAAGGCTCATCCCCAAAACTTATATTATTCAAATCCACCAGTGTAAATCCTAACTGAAGAGGCGATGAAGCTGCACCGGGTGTTTATATTTAAATCGGTTAATTTTAAAACCGGTGTAAACATTTAATTTTTTTATAAAACAGACACCGGACTATATATTTCCACCTCGGTCAATATAAATACGCTGTAGAAAGTAAAAATCTAAACCGGACTAAATATTTCCACATCGGTCTCTATAACATCCGCTGTAGAAAGTAAACATCTAAACCGGACTAAATATTTCCACATCGTTCATGAGTAAATACGGTGTGAATATTTTATTTTATTTACAAAAATGCCACCGCTCATTTTTGTAAAACCGTCTCCGCATTGACCGGTTTAAAAATGGGGATTTCGATTGTCCATTTTCCACCAGTGCAACATAGGGTAAGGCCGTCAAATTTATAAATATGCAAAGAATGTAGACTAATACAGGTTGATTCAATTAATAAGAAATTTGCTCATAATTTATAAGGTTATAAGTTCAAATTCTGCTACCGATATGAGGACCTTATTAGTAAATAATTTATAATTATCTCTATAATCACTTGTTGAACATGAAGGTATACCTTAACTCTAGTGAGCTCTAGTACCTAACTCACCTAAATTTTTTTTTATAAAAAAGAAGTAAGATATAGATCCTTTTAATATACGTTTTCTTTCTATATATAATATTTTCTATTTATTTAATCATTCATTTAATTTAGTGGTTATTATTATTATTATTATCACTTAAATACTTTTGAAAAAAAGATAATATTTTTTACGATAGCTAGTAATTAAATAAGTAATATATTTAATTAGTTTAATCTCAACGTTTAATGCCACAATGTCAAATGGGTAATCTAATCAAATAACCTTTTAAGGAAAAAACTTTGTATTGTCATGAAATAACATACACAGTTAAAATAAAAGTTGAACTTTAATTAAAAACTATCAAGCTACATTCTTCATGAACCATGAAGATTGCGATTTATTCATTACACACTTCCAAACAAGACTTATAAATATTAACCCATATTCATTGTTATATCTCTGATGAAGGCATTGATATTAGTTTCAGAAGAGCCACCATTTGCCATTGAAAGCTGAAACATACGTTGAAGTTCTTTGACTCTCTTTCTCACATCTGTTGCTGCTTCATCATTCAAATCCATAAACTTCTTCACCAAACAAGCAATCTTATCTCTACTTATCAAGCTTTGGGGATCAACATCTTTCTTCACTCTCCACCCAACTTTCCAATCGTCCACAATCAGTTTGCTGTTGAATTGGTTATCCGCCAGTATCGGGAAAGTAAGGAAAGGAACGCCGGCGAACACACTTTCTTTAATAGAGTTCCAGCCCCCTAGAGACCAGAAGCCACCTATAGCATCATGCAGTAACACTCTCATTTCGTCACACCATATTATCACTAAACCCTTATCTCCACAAATATCTCTTAGCCTACGAGTCTCTTCTCGTGCTGCCCAAAGGAATCGAACACCGCTTAAGCGTAAACCGGCTGCGATTTCGTCGAATTTTTGATAAATTTTTTATTTTATAGGATTTCTATCACTAAACCCTTATCTCCACACTTTCTTTATAGAATTTTTGATTTTATTATTAGTTGAAATTATTATATTCATTTATTTATTGTTCTTTTAAAATGACTATTATTTGATATTATTTTATTTATTTATTTATTGTGATTTTAAAATTATTATTATTTGAAATTTTTTTATTTATTATATTTTTGAAATTATTATTATCTGAAATTATTTTATTCATTTATTTATTGTTGTTTTGAAATTATTATTATTTGAAACTATTTTATTTATTTATTGTGTTTTTAAGATTATTATTATTTAAAATTATTTTATTCATTTGTTGTGTTTTTGAACTTATTATTATTTGAAGTTATTTTATTTATTTATTGTATTTTTAATTTGAAATTAATATTATTTGATATTAATATTATTTAAAATTATTTTGTTTAATTATTTATTGTGTTTTTGAAATTATTATTATTTGATATTTTTTATTCATTTATTTATTGATTTTTTGAAATTATTATTGTTTGATATTATTTATTGTGTTTTTAAAATTATTTATTTATTGTATTAGGATGAGTTGACAACCTAGGAAGGAGCCGGTTGATCCCACTACACCTATTACACCCATCGATGATCTTTTTTTTACGATGGGTATTTCTACTGGTGGTACGAGTCATGGCCCCGATATTAGCCTTGAGGACTATGATTTCAGCGATGAGGAGATGATAGAGTTTATGGCAGATGATATAGCTCCTAATTAGGAACAATAGACCCAGGAGGAGGAGGACTAGGATCAGGGTATAGGTAGCCCTAGGAGGAGGAAGATCAGCCAACCCAGCATGAGCCGTACCATGCTCGTAGGCACCAAGGCAGCTTCGATGTGGAGTTCGTAGGTAATTATTTTATTTGAACAAAATATTGTTTATATTTAATTCATATGTAATTAAATTTTAAATTATACTTGGTGCAGACTCCCAAGGCCATAGGTTTGAAGGACACTCATTGTTAAGTAGCTGTCCATGATCACCAGCGGACACGTGTTGCTGCCACTGAGCAATTTGGGCCAACCGACTAGGGGCGGGGCCAACTATTTAGCAAGTACATATGCCTAATTGGTAGGCAATGGACCCTGCTACCGATTCACGCAAAGGACTAGATGAAAGTCGAAGCATGGCAGAAGGATGCAGCGTGAGAGATGATTAAGGTAAGATAAATTTTTATTTAAAGCAATTAATTAGTTGACTAATTAAATATATAGATTAATTAATTATTTTATTAATTATTTTATTTAATTACAGGGTAAATTCATAGTGGGAGAGGAGCTGAAGGTGGATACCCTTAAGAGGATAAGGACAGCATGGAAGAACCATAGGGCAAGTTCAAAACTGCTAGAAATGTAACCGCTAGAAACTTTGACTCCGTACCATGTTGCCTTTCGCACAGATGCAAGTGGTACTTCATGGGACATTAATGGTTCCTCGACTCCAATCACAGATTTATATTGCAATGGATTTGCTTCAATGGCAACCAAGAAAAGAGAGATCCTTTTGTTACCTTGTCTGGTAGAGATGTCCTGCGGTAGTTACGAGATGTTCATGTCAAATTTTGCAAGAACGAGGATCCCGAACTACTGGGATGACTATATCGAGTATAATCTGGTGCTCAGATTATATAGTGGTGGAAGAGAAACATATTTTTCACTCTTCCTTATTGGGAATATAATTTGCCATGTCACAACTTGGATGTGATAGACATTGAGAATAATGTGTGTGATAATGTGATCTATACGTTGCTGAACGAAGCCGAAAAGTCTAAAGACCATCTAGCAACCATAAAAGATTTACGGGTTTGGGGAATCCGTGAAGAGACTTGGCCTGATGAAAACGATAAGTTTCAGCTAGCTAAATTTGCCTTGATGAAAGCAGAACAAGGATGTATTCTTTTCGACACTAAAGAACATAAAAGTACCTGATGGATATTCTAGCAATATCTTAAGGTGCATTGCTCTGCAGGCTCGAAAGGTTACTGGGCTAAAGAGTCATGACTCCTATGTCCTCATGCAACATTTACTCCCACTGGCTTTATGAAACACAATTCCTTATGATGTTTCAGTCGTTTTGGTATAGTTGTGTTCATTCTTCAGGAAGTTGTGTGCGAAGGTAAGGTACTTGAAGAGCTCTATCAGCTGCAAAGTCAAATAATTCTTACACTTTGTCACCTGGTGATAATATTTCTTCCACAATTCTTCACTGTCATGGTCCAGTTGATCGTCTACCTTGGATGGTTCACACGTCGAATATGTAATAACGTCAGCCCGTACGTAGATGAACTTAGAACCCTTTCCCTCAGTCCGTTAAACCATGCAAGCTACATCGTATAATGTCAACAAGTTCAAGTTCTATATAGTTGCACGTGATCAGGGATTGCTCACACAAAACTCTAGAGTTTGTAGCACATTTGGGACGAGATGTTATGCTAGCAGTAGTGACACCGACATTTGTTTTGGAGGCATCACCTACTATGGAAAGCTGATTGACATCATTGAGTTAACTTACACTACTAGAAAAAACATTTATCACGATGTTACTTTATGATGGTTATAAACAAAACCGCCGTGAAAAAATAAGGCGGTGATATTTTTGTAAATAAGTTCTATTTTAAAATATATTAAACGGCGCTTTTTATCAAAACCACCATGAAATATACTTTTAACGGTAGTTCTATAAAAAATCATAGTAAAAAATATTTAAAAAAAAGTAAAAATAAGGAACTTTTAACGGCAGTTTTTTAAAAAGCACCGTTAAAGTTGAACTTTACACTATCTTTTTCATATATCTCACTACCTCATCACTCACTTCACTCTCTCTCTCTCTCTTTATCTGACGATTTAGAGATTTTTCTTCCTCTCACATCACCCACATTCCTTTATCCCTTCACTCTCTCTTTTTCTCCCTCTCAAGTCACTTCACTCTCTCTCTTTCTCCCTCTTCACGTCACCCAAGCCAACTTTCTCTTTCCCTTCACTCACTTCATTCTCTCTCTCTCATGATTTCTTATCCCTTTTCTTCCTTCTTCTTTCTTTAATTGGGAAGTGAGATTAGACTTGGTCACTTTTAACGGTGATTTTTTAAAAATATTGTTAAAAAGTCTCCTAAAAATTTAAAAAATTGACCTGATTACAGTTTCACTTTCACTATTTTACAGCCATTTGAGATCCTGTTCTTTTGCCCCACCACGACAGACTTTCACGAAAGTCATTTTTCAATGTTTTCCTCCTATTTTCAATGCCTATCTCCGTCGATCTCTGTCGTCTCCATCATCGTCCTCTATTGTGAAAGCCATAAGTCCCCATTTAATTTCGTCATTTGCTCTTTTTTCTTGCTTTTTTGTTTGTTTGTTGTTTATAAACTGTAATACATCATATATATAAGCTATTATCTTTGTATTAAAGACTTATAGTTTTCTTTTCTATTCGCCATCTTTTTAGATCTTCAACTTTTTTGCCAAATCTGCAACTTCTTCTTCAGATCTGGTCTAATACTTTTAGTGAGGCTGACTATGGTGGCTAACAGTGGATCGTGGCATATGGATCTTGTTGGAAGGAGCTCGAAGAGCTTTAATGGAAGAAGCTTATATGTCTTCAGTTTCTTTACCAGATCTTTGACTTCTTCACTCCAGATCTGGTCTGATCTTTTGATAAGTGTGACCGAGGTAGTTGATAGTGGGTATAGATCAGGGAAAACTAAAAAAAATAAAAAAAAATTCTAGCTTTCCACAACAGTTTTAGTCAGAATCACCATGGAAAGAAAGAACCTTTCACAGCGGTTACAAAACAGCCATTAAAAGATAGACCTACAACTGCGGTAAAATTTATGCCGCTCCTAAAACCACTGTTAAAATCCTTTTTTTAGTAGTGTTACCAGCTTTTCACCATAACGTTGTTGAAGTGCTCTTGGGCAAATACGACAACTTCATAGGGACTCAACACTGACCACTTGGGCATTACCTCTACCAATTTCTCTAGACTCATTCATACGAGGGAATATGAGGATGACGAGTAATATATTCTTGCGTCCGAGGCACACCAGGTTTACTATGTGCAGAGTCTTAGAATCTTTATGACATGAGTGATGGTGACATTACTTATGATAGTGAGCCCTCCCGAGCGAGGAATTTTGAAGACTTCTTCTCTCAAGAAGACGATAATTTAGCCATTGTCAGGTATATTTCTTTTATTAAATTATATGGTACTCAATTTTTTCAAAAATATGTTTAATAATCATAACAATAATTTTTTTAATTTCTACTTCAAGGCAGGATGATGATCAAGAATAATAGAATCATAATCCTATCACTCATATAATAATTTCTTTTTATACATAAATTAAATATGTACAAATAAATCAAAATTGGTCTAATTTTTTTTAAAATTAAATTCTTTATGTTTCTAGCTGTTCTAAGAACGGCTAGAAATTGTCTCGAGGCATAAAACTGCTACAAAAAGTATATAACCGTTAGAAATACTACTCAGACCTCCATAAATACCACCCCACCCTCTCATTCATTCACTCCCACATTTCTTTCCCTCTCTTTCCTCTCCTTCCTATCTTTCCTTTAAAATTCTTTATTCTCTTCTTCTTTGCCTCATTTTTTTTACATGGTAAGACTTTATTTATTTTATTTATCTTTATTTAAAGTTTACTAACATACTTATATTTTTTTCTTTCAGATTTTATTTCTTCATCTCAACCAATCCAACTGCTCCTTCAACTTATCAATTGAAGTTAACCCTACAAACTATCCCATCTCTAATTCTTGCATCCCTAACTCAATTACCTTAACAAATTCAATTAAATTCATATGATACAATCATTATTTAATTACTTATTATTTATCACAATATATTTTTATATACATGGAATACACTGTTAATTACACATATCACCATAATTATATCATATAATCTATTGAATGATTTTCTAATTAATAATATTATATTTTATAATAATAAAAAAAATAGATTTTTATTTTTTTTAACCTAGAATGATATTTCTAGCGGTTCTATAACCGCTAGAAAACCCTTACCCTAGAAAAACAAAATTAAATCTTGCCGCCTAAACACGGGAAATTTTTTTCAAAATTTTAAATATTGGAGCCACATTTCTAGCGGTTTCTAACTGCTAGAAATTATAGCGCCATCCTAAAAATTTCATTTCTCACCAACCACCAGAAATTTTCTAAATATTCCCTAGTGTTAATATTTTCTAGTGGCTCATAACTGCTAATAACGTCATCCCTTTGACTATTCCGGCCACATTTTTTCTATCGTTTATTTCAACTGCTATATTTTGACCATTATGTATAGTGGTTGCCTATAACTGCTATAAACTATTTTCTAGCATCTGATTTTCTAGCGGTTCACTAAACCGCTAGAAACCCAATATCTAGCAATTAAAATGGCTAGAAATTTCATAAAATAACTGCTAAAAATAACTTTTTATAGTGTAAGAGAGGGATGAAAGGAATTAAAAAAGATGATTAAGGTATTTTAGAAAAAATATGTTATACTAATTAACTTACTCAACTAATTTTCTTATTCTAATTAAATTAGTTAAATAAGTCATTTAAAATGTTGGTTGCAATATGATCATAAGGACTTGAACGGTGTTACCTTTGTTTATGAGGCATTAATTCCCCTTCTATAGTCGTTTACGTGGTTGATGATGAGATTGATCTGGAAGAAGATGATAGGTTAAACACACTCTAAGTCCATTGTTTTGGTTGATGATGAGATTGACTGGGAAGATGATAGCCAGTTTTAGTTTTAATCCTTGTACCTTTTTTTATTGTTTTTCGTCCCTATTTTTTTATGTTCAAAATGTTAGTCTCTAGCTATATTAGTCTCTAGCTATATTTTTATAAGGACTTGGACGATGTTAACTTTGCTTATGTGGCATTAATACTTGTTAACTGCTTGTTAATTGTGCTTATGTGGCAGCTGGCGAGGAGTCTCATGATTAGCTAAAATGAGAAAAAGAAATAGCTGACTTATCAAAAACTTAAAAAGCATAAAAAAAATGCAGTGCTGGAGAAGGCATAAAGCGTGAGAGCATTAGAAAATGGCATATGAGAGAGAGCGTATTTGCTTGTCTCTTATAGCAAATCTAGAGTAGAGGAAAATATTAGAGATGGGTGAAAAATAGAATACAATTGAAGATGGTCGTGAAAATAGAGTGGAACAGAGGAAAAAGAAATCTATTTGACAAAATCAGAAAAAAAAATCGAATTAAGGAGCAAACATTGATTTTGAACAATCAGAAATTGATTTTAAGAAAATTGAATTTAAAGTGACCAATAGTAACGAGGATGTCAAAATGAAGAAATTTAACACTTTACCTTTCAACAGAGTGAAACGTGGACACGTTTCCTCTTCTAACTTTGTAAGATCCTAAATTTTGAATGCTAATTAAATCAGTTAAGTTAACCCAAAAGTGAAAATGGAGCAAGTTTAGGGGCAAAGATGAGCTAATTATTTGATAGAAGCCCTAACTATTTTTGACTCGTCATAGATAAGCTTCTATGTTTAAGTGATGATGCTTTGCTCATAGTGTGGGATAAAAATATGTAATTATAAACTTCTAAAATAATACCATATTCATAACTCTTCAAGAGTTAAATAATATTTATAATATACTAAAAACAAGGCAATAAAATAATAATAATTAAAGTTATGAAATCTATTGCATATATAAAAAAAATTTGAAATCTAAGTAGCTGTAATTATAACTTTGCATCAATCCTTTAAAATTGACAAGAATGAAGCATCTAGAAAAAAATAAAAGAAACAATTATAATTTATAGTGTAATCATAGGATAGTTAGTAAAGTTAAAAAAAGGAAAGAAAAAAAATTAATTTAGTTAAAAATTTTAAAAAATATAATTTATCTACTTCACTACTTATATTTATAAAATAACTCTTTAATCACCAGTAACAATCATATTCTCTCTTCTAAGTGTAATATCTAAAGGAAAAAGTAAAAACTAAAAGAACTACGGTACGTTTGGTAGGATGAAAAAGTTTTTTATGATAGTGGAAGTGAAAATGAAGGTGGAAGTGGAAATAAAATTAGGCTAAAAATAAATTTTAAAAGTTTGTTTGGTAGGCTAGAAATGATTATAGAATTGATATATATTTACCTACTTGACTACTTATATTTATAAAATAACTTTTTAGTCACTAGTAATAATCATATTTTCTCTTTCAAGTGTAACATCTAGATGAAAAAGTAAAAAACTAAAAAAACTAAGGTAAGTTTGGTAGGATGGAAAAGTTTTTTATGATAGTAGAAGTGAAAATGAAGGTGGAAGTGGAAATAAAATTAAGCTAAAAATAAATTTTAAAAGTTTGTTTGGTAGGTTAAAAATGATTATAGAATTGATATATATTTTTTTTATAATTTGTAATAAAATGGTCCAAAATATTTTTTTATAACTTAGTAAAAGTTAAAATTTTACAGAAATTTTATAATTTGGGATATAATTATCTAAAATATTTTACTTCTACTTCTCCTATCTCATTTCTTATCATTTTTTATGGAATTAAAATAGTCCTAAATATTAAAAATAAAAAATAATTTTTATTATACTAAATAAAAAAAATAATTAATTTTAGTTCTATTTCTTCCCTTCGATACTACCAATCATGGCCTTAGAATGTGCATGAACGAAGCAGACCCCTATCCGGTTAAGAAAGAATAAATATCCAGTCGGCCCTATATTTTCTGAACTAGGCAGGTTTTTTTTTTTTTGGGAGCCTAGATGAGCTCCCGACATACACACCCCTAGCTCCAGCCATTATGGATGACATCATGGATAAGAAAGTTCAAGATGAGGAAGAGCAGATGTTTAAGGACGATAAGGGCGGTAGTCCTTCAAACTCAAATGGGGAACAACAGAGTGAAAAATCGCAGATTCCCTACTTTAAGCAGTCCCTCATGGGTTTTAATGGTGTAGCAAATGGAGGGGAGTGCATGGAAGCCGATGAACTGTTTTTTGATGATCAGGAAGTCTATTGGAAGATACCAGAGGCAAGTGAAGAGATTAAAAGATTGATGAAGATTTACCCAACAGTTCCTATTTCCAAAGAAGAATACAATGAGTGGTGTAAGCCGGGGAATTACTCCCTTATTATTACTATGCTGGGTAAGCGTTACAATCTGTTCATGCTAAAGGCGCATCTTGCTCGTCTTTGGGGTACCACTGAATTTGAACTCAGAGACCTACCAAACAACTATGTTGTGGTCCGATTCACAAACAAAGAATTTTGGAAACATTACTATGGGAAAGTGCTATATGATGGACCATGGGTGATAGCCCAACATTGCATTCTAGTGCAGCGGTGGACACCATATTTCGACCCTTTCAAGAATCCGCTTGGCCGGGTTGTTACCTGGGTTCGTATTCCTCACATTCCTCTGATGTGTTATAATAGCCATTTTATCATGAGATTGGGGGAGAGAATAGGACGCACACTCCGGGTGGACTTGAATACACTTGCAGACCAAGTAGCTTCGGAAGCTAAAGTAGAGAGAGGAAGGTATGCTCGGATTTGTGTGGAGTTGGATCTGCAAAAGCAATTGGTCCCTCGAGTTTGTGCAGCAGGAGAGGTTTTCAATGTGGAATATGAGGGACTAAATCTCATTTGTTTTGAGTGTGGTCAGTATGGACTCCTGAGAGAGGCTTGTCCTTGGAGAAAGTGTCGTCAAACCTGAACAAAAACGAGTAAGACAACGGAAGTTCAATCGCCGGCATCAAAAGACCTGTTTTGCCCATGGATGTTTGTTTCTGGTGGGATGAAGTCTCGTTTTTCGAGAGGGAGGGTGCTGAGAGATAGGCACAGTGATGGTAGACAGGGTACTAAAGATGTCAGAGCATAAGATTTACAGTCCTCACAGTGATGAAGAAGAGGCAGTTGTATGGGGGGTAATTTTGAGCAAAGTGGGTGATAGCTCTGAAAAGACGTGAAAAGAGTAGGGGGTGGTTGGGTAGGGCTGGGCAGAAACAGTCTCCTCTTTAGTGTCCTGATTAGAAAAAATATAGCTTTATTTTATATTTTCATGTTCAATTCTACCTAATAAAAATCCTAATTATTTTAAGTTAGGTATAAGCGTATTAGGCATAAATAAATTAGGTATACCTAAATTATAATACTACATCATATTATAAAAAAAAATCTGTAATTATAAATTTTTAAAATAATATCATATTTATATGTCTTCAAGAGTTAAATAATATCTATAATTCACTAAGAAATAAAGTAACAAAAAGATAATAATTAAAATTTTGAAATCTATTATATATAAAAAAAGTCTTAAAATCTAAATAGTTTATAATTACAACTTTATATCAATCTCCTCAATGTTAACAAAGATTAAACATCTGAACAAAAAATAAATAATTATAATTTTTAATGTAATCATATAATAATAATTAGTAAAGTTAAAAAAGAAAAAAAAAGAAAAATTAATATAATTATAAATATTAAAAGATATAACTTACCTACTTAACTACTCATATTTTTAAAATAACCCTCTAGTTACTAGTGACTATTATATTTTCCCTTCCAAATATAGTATCTAGGAAAAAAAATAAAAATAAAAATAAAAGAAGGGGTGCTCATGGGCAGTGCAGCTTCCTACCCAGTGCCCAGCCAGAAAAAAGTATAAGTTGTATTTTGTAATCCGATGCTCAGACCTACTCTATATTTATTAGGCTAAGTAGAATTATTTTATTCTAGGCTCAGGTAGATATATCGAGCTACGAATTTTATACACACCCCTAGATGGTTTTATTTGACAAAAAGTAAAGCTTGGACTTTTAAGCAAGTAGTGACGGCAAGGGAAATGATGGGAGGGGTAATAAAACCCTACAATAAGCCCAAGAGTAATTATAAGTTCCAGGGAAAAGAAAATGAGAAACCCATAAACAAGAAAAAAACGAAGTTGAGGCAGTTTTTAAGCCCAATGAACAGGTTCCAGCTAAAGAATGGGTCCAAATTGGCCAGGGGAGTAAGGGGAAGCCCATTTTAAATGAAAAGAAAATTCATAATGTAGTAAGTGGAGACATGGGACAAATGGCCCAGCCCAAGTGTGAAACAGGGTCTAAAGTCGTGATTCATAACTAGGGGTGGAAACAGGCCAGGCCAGGCCAGGCTTTGACCTTAACAGGCTAGGCCTGTTAAGTGTCAATTTAGCCTGAGCCTGGCCTGTAGCCTGTTATAGGCTAATTTTTTCGCTTAAGCCTGGCCTGTAAAAATTTATGGCCTGGCCTGAAGTATGTTAAAAGAGCTTGTTTTACAATTATACTAGCAGGCCTTCAGAACAAGCCTTCGTAACAGGCCTCATAATAGGCATGTTATACAGGCCCCATAATAGGCCTTCGTAACAGGCCCTCTAACAGGCTTTTTTATATATTACATTTTTAAAAACTACAAAAAAAACTTTCCATAATATTAATTAGTCTAAAATTAAAAAATATCTAATCAACCATCAAGATAATACCAAACAAATAGAACAATTGTCATTATAACAAAACAAGTATAACAATCTAAGCCAAATCAAAGTAAAACTATCACATCATGAAATCTTCAACGTAATTTCTTTCTCTTGCTCGAACACCTTGAAAAGAAAAAATCAAATATATATTATTAGATCATAAAACAATTGAACAAATAATAACTAAAAGAAATTGTATTACCTGTATAATACAAATTTTTTACCTTTGATTTCTTCTTTAAACCATACTTGTTGCGAAGCCAATCCCCACCACAAATAAGTATTTCAATTGATTCTTCGTTTAACCTTGAACGATATTCATCAATAACTCTACCTCCAGCACTAAAAGTGGACTCTGATACTACAGTTGAGATTGGAATGGCTAATACATCAGCAGCCATCTTGGATAAAATCTTAAATTTAAGACTATTATTTTTCCACCAATCCAAAGCACTAAAAGAGTTAGAACTACCCTCAGGAATGTAAGCAGCCTCTTCAAGATAAACTTCTAATTCTGATTTCACTGGGGGAAGTGCTTGCTTTTCACGAACGATGCTCATGAAATGATCGAATCCAGAAACTTTAGAAGAACAAGGTGATTTGGCAGAAGAGTTGTGGTCGACATGAACTTCATTTAGTGCATTTGTCTCTTCATTATAGTTGGCAACATATTCATCATACATAGATTCCAAAGCCTTCACTACTTTATCTATATTGTCAGAAGCCACATAATCAGGCTTATAAATTGAAGAAAAGCAATAATTCAAACCATATAATTTGCACATGGGATCCAAAACACTTGCTATTGCCATAACCATATTACATTGCCCCCAATATTTGTCAAACTTTTCTTTCATTGAGGCCACCATTTCTCTCACGAATAAATCTTCATCTTCTATGGCATTATCAATTTCATGTTTCACTCTCCAAACTTCAGGAAGGTACAAATTTGCAGTAGGATACTCACTACCTGAGATGACATGAGTGGCTATATCGAATGCTTCTAAGATTTTACAAATCTTCTCAACTTTGTTCCAATCCTCTTCTGTTGGTGCATACTTGTAATGTGGCTCTCTTTCCTTATAATCGGGAAACACAACCTTGAACTTCAAAGCAGTTGACAACATCCTATATGTAGAATTCCACCTAGTTGGACAATCAATCATGAGCTTCTTTTCTTTCAAATGTTTTTGCTCAACAATATCACAAAATACTTTTAGCCTTGCATCATTGTAGTTAACATATTTCACACTCTCACGGACATTATGTATAATGTCTTTAATGCTACCAAGGCCATCTTGAACCAACAAGTTTAGTATGTGTGTACAACATCTAACATGAAACAGGTTACCACCCAAAGGTAATGACCTACTAAGTGTTAAGGTATCCTTAAGAACCCTTAAACAAGAATCATTGTAAGCTGCATTGTCAACGGTCACAGAAAACACTTTATTATCAATCCCCCAAGCCTTCAAACACTTGAAAATAGCATCTGCCACATCAATTCCTCGTCTTGGAGCAGGAACCTTCACAAAATTCAGAACCCTCTTTTGAAGATTCCACCCTGCATCAATGAAGTGCCCAGTAATAACCATGTATTCAGCTACTTGGTGAGCTGATTTCCACATATCAGTAGTCAAACTAATCTTGCTCACACCTTGTAATAGGGCCTTCAAATGTTTCTTTTCTGCCTCATATATAGCTAAACAATCACTCCTAGCTGTCTTGCGAGAGATTTTCTGAAACTCAGAATTTGCATATTGGAAGCCCCACATCCAAACTTCATCCTCAACAATGTTAAAAGGATGATCATGCACCATGATTGCAGTAGCTATTATTTCCCTCATCCTTTCATTGGAATATCTAGCACCCGATGCCAGAAGTGGATTGATATTCATATTTGAAGGTTGAAATGGAATGGTGGATTGCTTTTTTTGTGAAGAAACATGCAACTTTCTTTGCAAGCATGTCTTGGTATGTCTCCAAAGATGGGTAGTGCTAACTCCCTTCCCAGAGTACGAAAATATATTTTTGCAATACTTGCATTTACCTTTGACCCCATTTTCAGTTTCAACTTGATCAAAATCATCCCAAATAGCTGAGGTTTTTCTCCTCTTCTTTGTAATGACACAATCATCACCATCATTTTCCTCATTAGTTTGTTGAGTAGACTCTGTCCGTACTGGTTAATTGACCTCAATAGCATTAGGAGGAACTGAAGTTGATGATATTGTTTCGCACTCAATTGGATATGACATTATCTAAAACTGAAAATAAAACACAAAACAAGGATTAGACTGTAAAGGAAACAAGCACATTTAACTTGCAACATGATAACAGTAACATGATAAAGGAAAACAAACAATTCCAACAGGAAAACAATTCCAACAAGCACATTTAACCTGCCCTCCCCCTATATAAAAGTCCCTCTATACAATAGATGCACAAAAATATAGACATGTTACAGCTTTTTGACATATACAATAAGAAGCTAAGATATAATTACGTCAATTTGATCATCCATGAAAGTTGAAACATGAATACAGCATAATACAGACATTCTAAAACCACAAAGATAGGAAGCGTTTGAGTCCAACTCAGAATTGCTGTGCCAGGTTTGATATGTGCAATTGCAATGACTAATGAATATAAGCGGAAAACCATAATGAGCAAAGGATAAACAGAATATTTGAAAGGAGATGCTTAAAAAAGTTCTCCTACACCGAAATTTGTGATGTTTACAATGAGTCGATTACCAGTGAGCTTATCCCTTTTTACTTCTATTGCTGCTGATCATTCAGTAAAGCTACTCCATCAAACTAAACCCCAAACAACAACCTATATTACAAAAACCTTAACAGTAAACCGGATCGTCCTACTCAAACAATTCAATTTCGCTACTCATCAAGCTAGTCGACAAGTCATAAATGTAGCAAATATATCAATTAGAAAGAAGAGATAGCTACATATTATGATACAAAATAACTAGTATGAGCAGACGGAGTACCAGAGAACAACTTCATCCAGCATTGTATGTTAAACTAAGAAAATTTCTTAATTCTCGGAGACACCAGAGAGAGAGAGAGATTACAAGATTACTGGAGCTCTGAGTTTGAAGCAATCTAACTGAATTGGCGAAACTAGATTGTTGGCCCTGAAATTATGAGAGTGAGATCAGATCAGATACCGAACTGCAAAGAAAAGGAGGTAACTACAATGAAGAAAATTAACCGAAGACTGATAAATGAGAATGAAAGATGGGAAATCAGAGCGAAAAGGAGGTAACTACAATGAAGAAAAGTAACCGAAGACTGATAAATAAGACTGACTCAGTGGAATCGCGACGACGGTGGATGACAGTGGAAGAAGGTGAAGACGCGACAACGGTGGCGACAACGGTGGCGGTCTGAAGGTCAAGCAAGCCGTGAGAAGGCGCCGCCGTGAGAAGAGCGGGTGACGCGACTGCGACGGTGACCCTGATTGTTTATTCGTTCCTGACTCAGTGGAATCGCGACGACGGTGGGTGACAGTGGAAGAAGGTGAAGAAGCGACAACGGTGGCGGTCTGAAGGTCAAGCAAGCCGTGAGAAGGCGCCGCCGTGACTCGAGAGAACTGAGAATTGAGAAGGGTTGAATGACTTGAATCTCTAACTGTGCTCACAGATCTGTAATGTAACGCAAAGGCGCAAAGCGGCGAAGGGTTGAATACTTGAATTAAGGATTAGGTTTAGGGTTATCACTAGCAGATCTGGTTCTATGAGAATAAGATTGAAAGTTGAAAATAAAATATGCAATAGTAAGCTTTAGTTCAATGGTTTAATGGTTGAATATTGTTCAATACGTTGAGGGTTCGAGATACAACTATTACATGTATATATTTATTTTAAATAACAGGCTCAGGCCGCCTGACAGGCTTTACAGGCTTCTTATATAGCTTGAGCCTGACCTGTTAAGTAAAACAAGCTTCTACACAGGCTTGAGCCTGTGTATATTTTATAACAGGCCAGGCCAGACCAAGCTAAATATAGGCCAGGCTACAGACCCCTGACAGGCCGCCTGGCCTCTTTCCACCCCTATTCATAACCAAGGGGAAAGGGAAATGCCTGAAGATGCAGATGACAAGCTGTCTTTCTCCAACAAACCCAAAACATAACTCACAATCATGGCAGAAGACGACCTCAGAACCCAAGCCACCGGACCCCGTGAGGTTGCAAATTGATAGCAAGGTAGATCCTATGACAGATGAGGCTATATATTTAGCTGAAGAAAACTCAGATGATTTGGAGTTTGTACCTGAGACGGGAGCAAACAGATAAGTGCTGTTATCTTTTCTTGTTTTGTTTCCCATGCCTATTGCTAGTTGGAATTTTAGAGGAGCCGGATGCCGGTCTTTTTCTCTTATGGTTAAAGATATTGTTCGAAACAATAAAATTGGGATTTTTTGTCTTATTGAACCTCGTATCCGTGGTCGTAGAACTGATATGGTAGTGGGACATTGGGTTTCAATAATTGGATTCGGGTTGAGGCCACGGGTTTTGTTGGAGGAATATGGCTTCTTTGGAATGATTGGGATCATAAAATTGAATACATTTCCTCTAAAGATCAACTCTTGCATTGCATAATTCGTGAGGAGACCGCCACAAGATGTTACTATGCTTCTTTTGTTTATGGTGAAACAAATTATAGAAGGCGTGAGAGTCTGTGGCATTCAATCCAATTGCGGAAGCTACTGAGGAGGCTTGGATAATTTTGGGTGACTTTAATGCATATCGTTATCCTTCAAATAAATCATGGGGTGTGCTTCCTTATGTGCATTCCATGACTGATTTCAATGCTTGCATCGCTGATTCTGTTCTTTTAGAATTTTCGGATCCCACTACAAAGAGAAGATTGACTGGGTTTTTGGAAATCTAACCTGGGAGCTGATGTTTCCGCAGACCAGAATTTCTCATGATCTTAAGTATAATTCAGATCACAGAGTGGTGGTGCTTTCTTATTCAAATCCTTCTTCTCCATGTCCTAAACCAAAACGGTTTCAATATCAAGCTGCGTGGTTAGTTGAGGAGGATTTTCAACACATTGTTAATACTGCTTGGGAACATAATAATTGGGGTCAAGGAGTGGCTAAATTTCAGGAAATAGCTTCTTAATGGAATAAGGAGAAGGTGGGAAGCATTCCTAAAAAGAAAAAAAGATATTCTTCGCAGATTGGAGGGTATTGAGAAACGAAAAGGATCACAATCCCTCAATGGGTTGGCTCGACGAGAGAAAAATCTTTGGGGAGAGTACAGCAAGTTGATTCTTCAAGAGGAGCTTATTTGGTTCCAGAAGTCGAGATGTAATTGGCTTCAATGGAGGGACAAAAATACCAAGTATTTCCATACCTAAACTATGATTAAAAGAAGGAAAAAAAAAAAGATTCTGGTCCTGAAGGATGATGAGGGTGATTGGGTCCATGAACTGGAGGCTTTACACCAAATGGCTAGCAACTTTTACAAAACCCTCTACACTTGTGATCCAAATGTTAAACAAGACCTAGACTGGCCAAATGCATTTCCTACTCTGTGGCAACAGCAAATGGAATTGTTACACTGAGAAGTGACTGACATTGAGATAAACAATGCAGCTTTTGCGATGGGGGCTTTTAATGTGCCGGGACCAGATGGGCTACAAGCACACTTCTTCCAAACACAATGGGAGAAAGTAGGAGTGGCGATCTGTACATTGATAAAAAATGATTTTCAAGATCCGTTGTCAATTGGGGAGTTCAACCAAACAAACATTGTTCTTATTCCCAAAATAGACTTCCCAATGTCACTTAAGGAAATGAGACCCATCGCTTTAGGTAATGTTTGCTACAAGATAATCACAAAAGTTATAGCAAACAGATTGCAGGCAGTCATGAAGTATTTGTTTAGACCTGAGCAGTGTAGTTTCATGGCGTCCGGGTCTAGCTGTGATAATATTATCATAGCACAAGAGGCCAGTCATCAGATGCGAACACTAACAGGTAAAAAAGGATATGTGGCGGCTAAGGTTGATATGGAAAAAGCATATGATCGGTTGGATTGGGGTTTCCTTGAGAATACCTGCTGTACCCGTCTTAGAGACAACTGAATTAATGTCATCATGGCTTGTGTCAAATCTGCAATGATGAGAGTTCTATGGAATGGTATGGAGGGCTCGTCTTTTTCCCCAACCCTCGGCATTAGACAAGGAGACCCTCTAAGCCCTTACCTTTTTGTGTTGTGCATGGAGAGACTGGGACATCTCATTAATGAAGAATGTCAATACAAGAGATGGAAGCCCCTGAAGATAAGAAATAATGGTCCTCACATATTGCATTTGTTTTTTGCGAATGATCTTCTATTATTTGCGGAGGCCACTTTGGAACAAATGGATGAGATTAAATATGTCATGAGCCAGTTCTGCAATATCTCTGGGCATAGAATCAAAGGTAAGGATACATCCAGCACTCTAAACTAATTTTAAAGGAGCAATTAACACCTTAAAGTATTTAAGGGTGCAATTAGCACCCTAAATTAATTTTGGAGGTACGATTAGCACCTTAAAGTATTTAAATTGGTATAATTTCGCCTTTTCATTGACATAAACACAAATTTATATTTGATCCATGTCACATAAGCTTTTTATTTTAACACATTACTATTTAAAATATCACACATGTCATATTGTTTAAAAAAGAGTATTGAATAAACTTTAAAATTTATATTGTAAAGAATTTATATGTGAATATTGAGAAATTTTATGATTTATTTAACGCAATTTAATAAAATAATATTACACTTATAGCCTTTTAAACAATAATGTATCGAAATAAAAAGTTTATGTGGCATGTTTCAAACAAAAACTTGTGTTTTTATTAGTGAAGGGATAAAATTGTAACAATTTAAATATTTTAGGGTGTTAATTGCACTTCTAAAATTAGTTTGGGGTACTGATTGCACTTTTAAATATTTTAGGGTGCTAATTACTCTTCTGAAATTAGTTTGGGGTGCTAGATGCATCTTTACCCTGCAATCAATTTGGATAAATCCAAAACTTTCTTTTCAGGAACATACATTGTAATCATGCTTGGCAGTTAAGCCAAAACTTGGGCATTGGTATCACTCCAGATCTTGGCAAGTATCTAGGAGTACCATTAATTCACTCAAAGGTGACTAAAGAGACCTTAGGACACATCACACAGAAGGTTAGATCAAGATTGTCCTCGTGGAAAGGTAAATTTTTAAGCATGGTTGGTAGGACTGTGCTCATAAAAGCTGTCATATTTGCACTCCCTTCTTACCAGATGCAATCCCCTATGTTGCCTAAGGGAGTTCTTCAGGAAATTGAAAAAATTAGCAGGAATTTCCTATGGTGCTTGGTTGAAAATGTGAAAAGCATGCATCTTACAGCTTGGCAGAAGATTATGAAAGCCAAGAATGCAGGAGGCTTGGGAATAAGAAATTTAGAAATGCAAAACAAAGCTTTCATTAGGAAATGTCGGGGTATAATCACAAGACCAGAAGCTTTATGGGTGAGATGCTTGCGAAGTAAATATGACTGTGGGAACAATCCTCTTCCAGAAGTAGCTAGTAAAACCTCGCAATCTCTTACATGGAAGGCCATTGTGAGTGTCTGGAACTTTTTAATTGATGGAGTGGGAAAGAAAGTAAATGATGGAAAGTCGACTTACTTTTGGTGGGATAAATGGACGCCATTAAATGACCCACTCATTGATTATGCTACTCAAGGTTGGAATGAGATAAAATCAGGGGAGTTGGTAGCTGATTTTATTCTGCCTAATGGAAACTGGAATGTGACAAAATGGAGGAAATTTTTTCCTCGCTGGATTATTGATGTGCTGCTCAAGATCAATCCCCCGGTGAATGATAGAAATGATGAAATTCTTTGGAGAACTGCTTTGGATGGGAAATTTTCTGTTTAAGCGGGGCATACAAATTTCTGTCTCAATCAGATGAGTTTGAGGGCGGGCAGGTGTGGAAACAGATTTGGCGTTGGCAAGTGCCTAAAAAAATAAAATTCTTTTTCTGGCAAGTTGGCCATGAGAGAATAGTTACTAATTCACTGAGAGCCAAGGGAGGGATATCAGACACTGCTAATTGCCCTTTGGGCTGTAACTGGGAGCAGAGTGTTATTCATTCCTTGAGAGATTGTAGAAGAGCGAAAGAAGTGTTGCAACAATTTATTCACCCTAACCGTTATGCTGCTTTCTTCTCTTGTGATTTGTAGGAATGGCTTGAATGGAATACAAAGAGGAATCCAGGACAAAGTAGATATAGTCTATGGCCATGGTCAAAAATCTTCCGACATGTAGCTTGGCAAATCTGGAAAGCTAGATGCAAGCAGATTTTTGAAGGCTCGAGAATTCTCTCCGACAATGTATCAGCAGAGTCTATTCCATCTTATGGAAGAAGTGTCAAATGGGAAGTTTTATCACCAAATCTTCCACAGCCATCAATCGAAGGAAACTCACTGGAAACCACCTCCACTTGGGCATTCAGGATTGATGTTGATGCCTCAGTTAGATTGTCAAACCAGGCTGCTTGTGGAGGAGTAATTAGAAATGACAAAGTACAATGGATTAGAGGATTAAAAAATGCTCTTGGTGTGTATCCTGTGACTGTTGCTGAAATTCTAGCAATCAAAACTGGACTCCAGGTGTGTAAGGAACTTGAGCTCACTGATATTCATATCTTTTCGGACTCACTAGAGGCAATTAACATGCTGGTGAGAGATAGTGGAGAAAATAATCCTTTTAGAGAAGTGATTGAGGAAACAAGACAGCTTTTGTATGAGGACTGGCATGTGGAACTTTCCCATGTAAACAGAAATTCTAGTGTGTGCATATATCCTGGCAAAAGAAGCGCATTCGGAGGAGTCACATATCGTTCACTTGATGGATGTTACCCCAAGTTGCAGATCCCAGTTCTTGCGAGATATACCTTTTGTTGATGAGGGAAATTCACCTACTGTCCAAGTAGTGTGAATTTTGTTTTTTCAAGCTGAGGCTTGCCGTTTGTAATTCAAAAAAAGAATAATCATAAGGCGAAAGTATAATTATAGAAAATTAAGAAAAATTAAGAAAAATACTGAAAAATAGGAAATATGTTCTTGAGGCATTGGAGACTTAAAAAATTTATTTAAGATGAAAATGACTCAAAAAGGATTTATTTGTCCAAAAAGTCTATTTTTGGGTAAAATTTTAAGGATATAAGTGGTAGAATAATTATTAAAATTATGTAAATGTCTAGAAAAATTAAGGAAAAATTATAAATTGTTATTTTGAGAAATTAGAAATTTTATGAAGGAGTTTATATTTAACAATAGGTGCTGGTTCATAGTTTATAGGATCACTGATATTTCTGTGTATTAAGTGTTATCGGTCTAAGTTTGATTTATAATCTACAGGACAATTGGATATAATTGTTATTATACTTATATGTGAAACTCAGCTAATAGTATTTTATTTAACATATATGAGAGATTGTTAGAAATATTTGTGAATATTATATATGAGAGTGTCAAAGAAAGAAGTCTCTTCCTACATGTTTCTTAGGTCTTGTGGGCAGACGACGTATCTCCTATCATTCCATAGTTTATAAAAGAGGCTTGATGAAAGAATACATTACCCTTGAGACCTTCTTTAATTGATATATTTTGTATTTGTTAAGTTTACTTTTATCTTCTATAGTTCTGTTACCCTATATCCTTATAGAAAGGGTTTGTTTAATTATGAGGGATGCCGGTTACTAATTTATTGATAGATTATAGAATATCTTTTAAAGATAATATTTTTAAATATGATTTGAACATAATATTTTATTATTTTGCTGATTTTGACAAGTGTTGTTAGATAGAAGCAATTACAAAAGTTGAGGATGGGGTTGATGTGGCCTCGACCTCGCTAGGGCATGGCCCCCACGTGGCAGGCGACTATTGGTGGGATTTCCATGGAAGTGAGAAATGTAGCAGAAGCAGAAAGATAGAGGTAGGTGAAGGCGATGATGAAGACGAAGCCCTTTAAGATGAGAGATGATGTTGAAGTTGATCGTTGCTTCCTGGGATTGATGTTTGTATAGCAATTATTTTTTTTTTGTCCACCCTATTCACTGGAGCTTTGTCCCAACTATATCTGGATCCAATCTGCATCGTGCACCTGGCTATGTTAGGTGAGTCTCTCAACGGAAATTTTCTGCATACGCCAAGGCTCGAACTAGAGACCTCACTTAAGCGATACCGAACTGTTTACTACTCAGACCAGACAATTGTATAACAATTATTGGTTGGTAGCAAATGGTTTTTAGGTTCTTTGGTCTCTCGTCGGGTCCCATGACTATTAAGGGCCCGTTTGATAGTAAGAATTGATAACGATGGAAATGCAGGGAATAAAATGAAAAATTATTACCAACGGGGGTTGATCCAAGTGATAAGCGGTAGGGGTGTTCATGGGCAGGGCTGGGCAGGGCGACTCCCCTGCCCGGTGCCCTGCCCAGAAAAAGCATGGGCTGCATTTTGCAGCCCGATGCCCGGCCCTGCCCGGTAAAAGCCCTAACCATTTTGGGCTGGGCATGGGCGGGCTGGGCGTGGGCGGGCTGGGCATGCCCAAGTTGTGGAAAAAATCAGCAATTATAAACTTCTAAAATAATATCATATTCATATGTCTTCAAGAGTTAAATAATATCTATAATCCACTAAAAATAAGGTAACAAAAAGATAATAATTAAAATCTTGAAATTCATTGCATATAAAAAAATCTTGAAGTCTAAGTAGTTTATAATTACAACTTTACATCAATTTCCCAAATGTTGACAATGATGAAGTATCTAAAAAACTAAAATAAATAATTATAATTTGTAATGTAATCATATTATGATTAATAAAATTAAAATAATTAATATAGTTATAAATATTAAAAGATGCAACTTACGTACTTAACTACTTATATTTCTAAAATGACCCTTTAGTCATCAGTAACTATCATATTCTCCCTTCTAAGTGTAGTATCTATGGAGAAAATAAAAAAAAATAAAAAAAAAGGGATGCTCATGGGCAGGGCAGGGCAGGGCAACTCCCCTGCTCGGTGCCCAGCCTGAAAAAAGTATGGGCTACATTTTGCAGCCCGATGCCCAGCCCTGCCCTATATTTATCGGGCTGGGCAGGGCCATTTTTTTGCGGGCTCGGGTGGGCATACCGGGCCGCGGGCTTTATGAACACCCCTAGTAAGCGGCTCGGTATCGCTTAAGCGAGGTCTCAAGTTCGAGCCTTGGCGTACGCAGAAAATCCTCGTTAGGAGACTCACCCACCATTGCCAGGTGCGCGACGCGGGTCAGATCCGGATGTAGTCGGGGCAAAGCTCCGGTGAACCGGATGGATAACAAAAAAAAAAGAAGAAAAATTATCGACATAGTGCATGTTCGGTTGGCATTAGAATAGAAAATGGTTTGATAGAAAAATTTATATTTATTAGGTTGAAAGAGATAGAAAAATAAGTAGGTAAAATATATAAATGATTATGTTATCAATGAGTATTTATTAATCAATTTAGAATAAAGTATTAATAAATAAATATAAATAAGTTTATAAATATTAATTAATATATAAACATAAAATTAAATTATATATATAACAAAAAAAATTGGGGAAACTCCTAAGGAACTCGGGTTCCATGGGAGTCACCTCCCACTTGAGAGTATGACTCCCAGGAACTCGGGTTCCATCGGAGCTACACTCTCAAACTTGGGAGTGTGACTCCCAGGGAACTTGGGTTCATGGAGTCACTTCCAATGAACTCGAGTTGATCTCTAGGAGTCTTATTGCAAGAATGTCGACCATTCAATTATTATCGACAGATGAAGATTATGTGATGGAGAAGATGAAAAAAAGAGGGCGTGAAGGAAGAAGATGGATGGAGGGGTTATTTCAAAAAATTTTACCATGGAAAATCGGTTCCCACTAAAAAGAAGGGGTGGGAAGAGAGGTTCCCTTATGCGACAGAAAATTGGCCCCGCCGAAGATCATCCTCCTAGAAAATGTTGCAACCAAATGGATCAGGCGAAGAAAAATCTCTGATTTTCTTTTTCCCTCCAAAATTTTCAACGTAACAAACGGACCTTAATTGATCATGCTACTATCAAATACAGGGTTTGGAGAAATTTAAGAGTATTAATATGATAAGTTTTGTCTTCAACTTTGACTTCCCGCAATCAACATTGATAGTTAAAATATTTGATTTCTGTGCAATGAACATGTCTTCTCCCTAAAGACAAGAGGCAAATGGTCTGAACAACTAATTAATTATCCATAAATAAAAACTCTCGTGAATACAATTTTTACAATCAGACAAGACTTCAATTCAAATGACGTAGTTTACTACGTGTCAAATTCAGCCCATTCTTCTCTAACAAGATGGAAGAGAGAGAGAGAGTGTGTATAGCGAAACACTATGAAAATACTTATAATAGAAACTTTCTCACAATTAATTAAATCTCTCTAATTTATGCCTTATATCTAACTTGATCATTTTTAAACCAACGAAAAAAATTATTAGTTTAATGACAAGAGAGCAATTAGGAAACTCACGTTTAATTGTTCAAGAGACAAAAAGGTCACGTTACATTGGTCATTTTCTTTTCAATGAACCATCTCTTTATCCAACTCTAGTATAACCCTCCTAGTAATCTATAGAAAGTAATAAGTTACCTTCATTTTATTCCAATAATATGCTTAACTGCTTTGTCCTCATTTTGATCTTTGGCCCTTCATTTTTTTAATACAAGGTCACGTACGGTAGAATCATGCAAAAGTAAAACTAGAGTAGAACGATAATCAAAAGATCTCTGCACCCTACAGATGCGATCATTAAGAATTTTGACATCAAAGTCAGTCAGCACTACTCAGCACACTTGTTAGCTTCAATTCCCTCAAAGCATGATCGAAGATAATAGTCCAAATTAAAGAATGTGGGTTATCTTTTTTCATCAACCAAAGAATGTGGGATATGGATCCTTTAAATAATTTCTAGATCTCTCTATATAATATCGTCTATTTATTTAATTGATCATATTTGTATTAGGGCGTACATTGGATCAACTATTGTCCACTGAGATACCCACATATAACCGGAGTACCTTATTTAGACTCTAGTATGTTTATACAGTAAACTCACTGAAGAAGGAAGAAAAGCAGAGAGTAAAGGCAAGAGGAGAGGAGCAGAGGAGAGCCAATCTATAACCCACACGAGAGAGCAAGACTGCGGTTTACCGAATGATTAAAACAACCACTCTCTTTGTCGGAAAAAGTGTATGGGTGGGGAAGTGGGATTTCCATAACTTCCAAATCTCTTATTTTTCTCCTTTAAAAAATAAATCACTCCCGTTGTTATCTCATATGTGAATTTAAACCTAATCTACTATGGGTGGATTAACCTATTTTTTAACAGATTATTTAATTTATTGACTGTGTATTCATTATTATAATAATCAAATAAAGGAACTAAAACTTTGCAAGGTCATATGAAATAACTAACACAGTTAAAAAAAGTTGACCTTCAAAAACTATCAAGCCACGTTATATTCTTCATGAACCATGAATAGTGCGCGATTTATTCCTTACCCATACACTTCAAACAAGCTGAAACGTACGTTGAAGCTAACCCATCATTGTTATATCTCTGATAAAGGCATTGATATTAGTGTCAGAAGAGCCACCATGTGCAGTTGAAAGTTGAAACATAAAGCTCTTTGACTCTCTTTCTCATATCTCTTCCTTATTCATCATTCAAATACATAAACTTCTTCACCAACTCAGCAATCTCATCTCTACTAATCAAGCTTTGGGGATCAACATCTTTCTTCACTCTCCACCCAACTTTCCAATCGTCCACAATCAGTTTGCTGTTGAATTGGTTATCCGCCAGTATCGGGAAAGTAAGGAAAGGAACGCCGGCGAACACACTTTCTTTAATAGAGTTCCAGCCCCCTAGAGACCAGAAGCCACCTATAGCATCATGCAGTAACACTCTCATTTCGTCACACCATATTATCACTAAACCCTTATCTCCACAAATATCTCTTAGCCATGAGTCTCTTCTCGTGCTGTCCAAAGGAATCGAACACCGTTTAAGCGTAAACCGGCTGCGATTTCGTCGATCTGAGCATTTGAAACTGAGAGGAAGCTTCCTTGTGAGATGTACAGCACAGAACAAGAGGATTGTTTGTCCAGCCATTGAAAGTAGGGTTTTTCAAAGGTTGAAGAAGAAGCAGAGAGGTTTGAACATGGCAATGAAAGACCAATAGGGTAAATGGGAAAAGAGAATTCAGATTTTAACACATGAATGGCTTCAGGTTCAAGCTCATGAGGTGGGGAGATTAATAGATATTGTGCTTTAGGAACACAGGAAAAAGCTTTTAAGATCCTTTGTAATATTCTACGGCCATGAAAGCTTCCGTGGATCAAAGGAAAATCCACCAAACGTGTTGAGGAAATTCCAGGAAAATAATCTACATGTTTATCACCCACTTCTGTTGCAAGCATTCATTCAAAAAAACAAAAAAACAAAAAGAAAAGAAACAAAGAAAACAGAATATGAGTTCGTATGCCATAGGAAACACAGAGGAAAAAAAGTATTACTGACCTAATGCGTTGATGGGATAATGGCCATGTTGATCTAAGAGATGATAGTGTTGAAGCACAGAGTAAAACGACGCAACAGGGATGTTCCTTCGATTTCCAACTCCAAAGGCCCAGGAGAGAAAAGTGTCAGATATGACGAGTGTAGGCGGCTGCTCGAGCCGATGGAGAAGCTCCTCAAACGGCGCTTCCATCTTTGTCATGACAGCTTCGAAGAAGTCGAGGTAGTACGCGGCGCGATCCTTCTCGGAGAGGATGGCATTGGGAATAGTGCTGATCCGGAAATTATGCGTCTGCAGGGCGTCGGAGCCTATCAAGCCGCGCCATTCTTCAGTGACGATGAAGGTGACGAGGGTGTCAGGATTGTGGGATAGAAGCGAGTTACAGAAGCTGAGCATGGGGTTGATGTGGCCTCGACCTGGGTAGGGCAAGGCCACAACGTGGCAGCTGGTGACTTTTGGTGGAACTTCCATGGAAATGAAATGTTGCAGAGGCGAGGAAGATTAATCTAAGCGAAGAAGAAGAAGAAGCAGCTTTATAATATGAGAAGTTCAATCGGGCGCTTCACTTTAAGCTTCGCTAATGCTTTGACCCAACTACTCGCAAAACTCAACAAGTTTTTTTGGACTTTAACTCCTGAAGCTTCAATTCGTGGCTTTGTGTTGTTAAAGGAATTCTTGGTTCGTGGGAACATAGTTGGGGGAGGACCAGTACATTATTACTAAGACGTTTTTAGTTACTTCACACACACCAATTAAATTCAAGTGATTAAATTTGTCATAAAAGCATTAAATTTCAATATTAAAAACATAAATTTGTCATAAATTTAAATAATTTTTAATATTACCTTTATTAATTATCCCCTTGGGTTCCTATTATAAGACCTCTCGTAGAAGATATTTTTTATCCTTTTTATAAGACCATTTGATAGTTTTAATTAACATTAAATATTTTTTATATATGTCCATATTTAATAAAGGTAATAAAAGAATAAAAATTAATATAATATTAAAATTTAATATAGTTAATAAAGATAATATTACAAATCACTTGAATTTTATGATAAATTTAATTTTTAACTGTTTTTATTGTATGTGGGAATTTGTTAAAAGGTTCTTATAATAAAGATAAAAGGGAATACATTAAACTCTAATATCATATTAGTTTTTACTCTCTCACAACCTTATTAAATATGGGTATATATAGAAAATACATTTAATATTTACTGAAACTATAAAAATAATTTATAAAAAAAATAAAAAATACTTTATAAAATACTTCTTATAAAATGGAGTGCAGGGAGTAATCTGAGCCTCTTTGGACTATCTGGGCTTACACAACCTTAACAGGTCAGCAAATTCAAAGCTTGTCATTCACCAAATTAAACACTCAATTCTATGTAATTTGCGAAATTCAATGTGACTGTCACCTTTTAGCGTGAAGTTGGTGGGGGAGGACCAGTACATAATTAATACTAGGGTTAAATATAATTTAGATCTCTATACTTTTTAGGGAGTTTTGGTTTTACTCTATATTTTTTGTTCGTTTTCAATCCCTCCTTTTTATACTGACAAAATGTTAGTCTTTATATTTTTATAAAGGCTTGGACGAAGTTAACTTCGCTTATGTGGCATTGACACCCGTTAACTATGCTTATGTGGCTATTGAACCAGGAGTGACTTGGTAGAAGACAATAAGTTAAACATGTTAGAAAATAAACATCTCAAATGCATAATAATCAATCCAGATTATCATATACACAAATACAAGATGCAGCGGAAACATTAAATTACCTCTTGCCATTATTTTATTGACTTGGTCTCTGAGAAGAACTAGAATGAATCAGGGATACCTGTGAATCAATAAAGAATGTCAGATAATCAACAGGTTCTTCCAGTTGGTGATTAGGCACAGTGATGGCAACTGTGGAAACTGCCGTCACCAGTGGGGAACCTTCGAGAGGGAGCAGAGAAGTAGGTCTCGCTCTGGACTCAGAGAAAGCAGTACTGAATCAATTATTTTGTGTTGTGTTTCCACCATTAGGAAAACAACCTTAAATAAACTGAGTCCCCAACCCACCTTGGACCGGGCCTAATGACTACGGGCCACACTCAGAAATATTTATTAATTATCCTAATTAATATCTAAATAGGTTATATAATTGTAATAAATATCTTACATTCTCCCACTTAGCCCGTATACTCAATGCCATTGCCCTGTCTAGGTACACTGATGTCATGCTACAAGAATCATGGCGATAAGTCCCCTATGATCAAGTATTACCTTTCATGTATTACAAGTAGCACCATCACTTAATGGGTATCACAATATACATGAACTCAATGTTCATTCGGTTTCTATCTCAATGTTTATCAATTTCAAAAGCACAAATGTATACAATCACAATTTGAAATGATAAACCACAAAATATAATTTCATTGCTCATACCTCCACTAATCAAAAGTTGGACGAAGTCCCATATGAGGTACATGTGTCACAAAGACGTTCGGCTTCAATCCTTTCGTCAAAGGATCAGCCAACATATCCAATGTACTGATGCGTTTAACAGAAACTTAGCCATCCTGAACTCTTTCTCTCAAGCAAAGGAATTTAAGCTCAACAAACTTGCTTCGACTTTTATTCCTTTTGTTGTTCGCTATGGCCATCGCAGCTGCGTTATCACAGTACATTCGGATTGGCTTAGAGACTGAATCCACAATCTTAAGCCCAGCAATGAAATTCCTTATCCAAATAGCTTGTGAACTTGCTTCAAAACACGCGATATACTCAGCATCACCGGTAGAGGGAGCTGTTAGAGTCTGCTTAGCGCTTCTCCATGATACAACTCCTTCTGCCAACAGAAAGATGTAACCAGATGTAGACTTGTTTGTATCTACGCATCCTCTAAGATCTGAATCTGAGTATCCAATCACGTCCAAACTATATGTTCTTCTATATGTGAGCATGTAGTGTTTAGTGCCTTGTAGGTACCTAAACACCTTCTTCGCAGCCGTCCAATGTGCTTCCCCAGGATTATTTTGGTATCTTCCCAACATACCCACAGCAAAAGCGATGTCAGGTCTTGTACAAACCTGTGCATACATCAAACTTCCTACAGCTGAGGCATATGGGACCCTTTCCATCTGTTTCTTTTCAAGCTCGGTTTCAGGACACTGTTTTAGACTGAATTTATCTCCCTTTTCAATAGGAGCCACGTTAGATGAACAGTTATGCATCCCGAATCGTTCAAGGATCTTGACAATGTAAGCCTCTTGAGATAAGCCTACAAGACATTGGGTTCTATCTCTATGGATCTTTATGCCAATGACATAAGATGCCTCACCCATGTCTTTCATGTCAAAACTCTTAAACAAAAACTGTTTCACCTCACGCAATAAACCCAGATCATTGGTAGCAAGTAGAATTCATCCACATACAAAATCAAGAATACGATCTTGCTCGCACTAGCCTTGTGGTATATACAGTCATCCATGATGTTCTCAACAAAACCAAATGATGTGATTACTTCATGGAACTTCAAGTACCACTGCCGCGAAGCCTGTTTCAGACCATATATTGATTTCTTCAACTTGCATACCAAATGTTCTTTCTCTTCTGCAACAAATCCCTCAGGCTGTTTCATATAGACTTCTTCCTCCAGTTCACCATTGAGGAAGGCAGTCTTCACATCCATTTGGTGCAACTCCAAATCAAAATGTGCAACCAATGCCATGATGATACGGAATGAATCTTTCTTAGATACAGGTGAAAAGGTTTCACTGTAATCGATTCCTTCCACTTGAGTGAATCCCTTAGCAACCAACCTAGCCTTGTATCTATCGATGTTACCTTGTGAGTCTCTCTTGGTTTTATAAACCCATTTACAGCCAATGGCCTTAGACCCACTAGGCAACTCTACAAGTTCCCAAACATGGTTGTTTGCCATGGAATTCATTTCATCAATCATTGCATCATGCCACAATTTAGAGTTCACACTCTTCATAGCCTGAGTAAACGATAAAGGATCATTCTCAACACTGACATCACAGTCAACTTCAGCAGAATACACTACATAATCATCAGGTAATGCCGATCTCTTTTCTCTAGTTGACCTCCTCAATTCAACCTCTCGGGTTGATTCAGGTTGCTGAATAAGGACATCCTCTATCACATCTTGTGGTAGTTCCACTTGTGTGATAGGTTGACCATCCGGTATATGTCCATCTTGTTCAGCATCGTCAACTTGAGTTACAGGGTCTACATCACGTTCAATGTCAATCCTAACAGTAGGAATGTCAATCCCAACTGTAGGATGATCATTAACTATCGATGTCCCCTCATGAATGACATCAGTGGTTCGCTCTATGTGATCATCTAGTAGACAATCACTCCCACTAATCATATCATTCTCAAGAAACTTGGCATTCCTAGACTCAACTAACCTTTTAGAAGGTGGAGGACAATAAAACTTGTAACCCTTAGACTTCTCCGCATAGCCTACGAAGTAAGCTCTAATAGTCTTGGGGTCCAACTTCTTATCTTGTGGATTGTACACTCTTACTTCAGCAGGACAACCCCATACCTTGAAATGGTTTAAACTGGGTTTCCATCCTTTCCAGATTTCAAAGGGTGTCTTGGACACTGCCTTTGTTGGAACCCTGTTTAATATGTATGTGGCTGTCTTAAGTGCTTTCTTCCACAAAGAAGATGGTAGTTTGGAGCTACTCATCATGCTCCTAACCATATCCAGCAAGGTCCTATTTCTTCTTTCAGCTACACCATTCATGTCAGGTGATCCAGGCATAGTATATTGGGCTACTATACCTTGCTCTCGAAGAAAATCAGCAAATGGACATGGCGCTTGTCCTTCACTAGTGTATCTGCCATAGTACTCTCCACCACGGTCTGATCTCATGATCTTGATTGGTTTCCCAATCTGTTTTTCTACTTCCGCTTTATATTCTTTGAAAGCATCTAGTGCCTCACTTTTATTATAAAGCATATAGACATACATGTATCGTGAGTAATCATCAATAAATGTGATAAAGTACTTTTGACCATGTGCAGTCAAATCAGGGCAACAAATATCCGTGTGTACAATTTCTAGCAATTCAAAACTTCTCTTAGCCCCTTTATGTGACTTATTGGTCTGCTTACCCCTAATGCAGTCCACACAAGAATCAAACTCCGAATGATTCAAAGATGAAAGAATTCCTTCTTTGTTTAACCTTTTGATTCTATCAACGGAGATATGTCCTAATCTCCTATGCCACAGGCTATAAGAATTCTCATCGATGACACTTCTCTTAGTACCACGCGAAACAGTAAAAGATTGAGGCGAGTCAGAAATAATTTTAAATAAGCCATCAATCATAACTAAATTTGCAATAAAAACAGAATCCCTTTTCAAAGTCATGAGTTTCTTAGAAAGAACTAAATGATAATCAAATGGAATGAGTTTTGACATAGAAATCAAATTCCTTTTGTAAGAGGGAACATAAAACACATCATAAAGTTCCAAAACATGATTATTTGAAAAGGTTATGCGAAAAGTTCCAACGGCTTTCACAGGGTCTCCCTTCCCACTGCCTGAAAGGACAGTTTCCTCATTGGGATGTGGAGGCCTGCTTGACAGAAAGCCCTGCGTGGTAGTCAAAATGTGGATAATCGAACCAGTGTCAATCCACCAAGTGTCATCATTAACGCTAGAAAAGTTAGATTCAAAAGTAACACACGATGAAAGCATACCTCTCATCTCCATTACATGTTGCCTCACACTGCCAATACCTGTAAGCCTCTTAGCACATAATTCAGACACGATGGCACCACCCACCTGCTTGTCTATCAGCTTGAATTGCTTATCTAAGGCTTCTAGGTATCCTTTGGCTGTGTCGCTCTTAGGGACTGCTTCCCTAATGCTTCTGGTGATCCTTTGTTGCATAAACAGAAGAGATGAGCGGTTACTCCGCTCCCACATATTATACCTTTCCTTTGCCTCTCTGTCATCGGAGGCATCATCAGGTCTAGGAGGTTGTTCACACCTCAAGGCATAATCCAAGTCCAAGAAACCAAGCTGCAGCAAAACATCATCTCTCCAGTCAGCATAGTTGATGCTGCCATCTAAGATTGTTTTGTTGCTTACATCAGCCGTAATCCTAGAGGTAGCAATTGGATCTGCAAAAATAGAACAGACAAATATACAAATAAGCTCACAAGTAAAAATTTGAAGCAATCACAAGTCACTGTGCCATGTATGCATGCTTAACTCAAATGTAGCACGCAAGCAATATAAATACGTATCACCAATGTCTACCTGTGGGCAAAGACATTAGCATAGCATGTATTTATCTCAAGTGATGGGACTAGAACGCATTTGTAATTAACTAATACCTGTGGGCTACTTAGAAAATAACAAGGCCATTCTATCCTACCCTAATTAAATGTACAATTATGAGATATCTACCTGTGGGCAAAGATAAATCATAACTACACATTTAATTATAATTGATATCCTAAATCCATATGTGATTAATGAATGCATGCAAACAAATTTAATAAACAAGGATGCTGTGGCTACTCCTCAAAGAATTGCGTACTAATCACAGATATCATTCACGTGCACTGAAAATCCAAATGTGCACAACGTAATTAAGCAATTAATTCTCCCCTAATTAAATGTAAAATTATGACATATCTACCTGTGGGCAAAGATAAATCAAAACTATACATTTAATTGCAAGTGATATTTTAAATCCATATGTGATTAATTAATGCATGCAACAGAAATGAATAAGGATACTGTGGCTACTCCTCACAAAATTGCATGCTAATCACAAATATCAATAACATGCATATAAATCCAAATATGCACAACTATGAAATATCTACCTGTGGGCAAAGATAAATCATAACTATACAATTAATTACAAGTGATATTTTAAATCCATATGTGATTAATCAATACGTGCAACAAATTCAATAAACAAGGATGCTGTGGCTACTCCTCAAGAAATTGCACGCTAATCACAAATATCACTTTACGTGCATATAATTCCAAATATGCACAACTTAATGGAGTATTTAACAAATTAATTTAATCAACAAATGTGACTAATTTAATCAACAAATGTGACTAAATAACTTAATTTAAATTCTCCCACTATTTCATGCACCCAAAAGATGTTTAATAAATTAATTTCTACTCAAAAAGTTTTTACAAAAATTAAAAAGTTAATTTAATTGCCAAAGGAGAAATTAATTTACAAAATAGGCAATTAAATAACACAGAAAAATTAAAATCTGTAAACACCTTTTCCAAATATTAGAATAGTAGAGAAATTAATTTAAACATTTATAGTGCATGTAATAGTAATCAAAATGTTCTGGAAAATGGCCAAAAATATTTTTCTGGAAATAAAACCAAATGGCCCATGGACAAGAATCCAAAACATAGCCCAAAATAATTTTCAGAAATAGAAAACCAAAATTTCAGGCCCAAATTCATTTTTCCAGAAACAAACAGAAAAAAAAATTTCTATTCAGCCCCAAAAAAAACGCAATTCCAAAAACAAGATTTCGGCCCAAGTAGACGGCCCAACACAAAAAAAACTTTCTGCCAAAATGCGTGTAGCCCAGAAATCTTCAAAAAAAAAAATGCTACAGACCCAAAACAGTATGGCCCAGACAGTGTAAAACACCCTCCTTTTTTTTTTTTAAATTCGCAGCGGCCCGAAATGTGTCGGCCCAGAAAGCAAAATTTCAAAAAAAAAAAATGTTACAGCCATGCGGCCCAAACAGTGTAAAGACCCTTTTTTTTTTTTGAAATTCCAGTGGTTCAAAACGTAAGGCCCAACCAAGAAAAAGAGGGGGGGAAAAAAGTTCCTGCAGCCCGCTGTTTACGGCCCATTTTGCAACTTTTTTTTTAATATGCACAGAAGGCCCAAAACTTTAAGGTCCGTTTCGGTCTGTCTATGCTGTGTCGGGTTAACCTAACCCGACTCAGCAACCCGAGACGCAGGGGACAGCTCGGCCGCGGGACTTCTGCAACGATGAGGGCTTCCGGCGAGCTTCAGCGGGCAATTTCAGGCGAGTGTGAGGCTCCTTTTCGGTGCAGTTTTAACGATGACCTCCCATTGCAGTCTCTGGCGATCTCACCGGCGTCACCCCCACGGCGACGTTCACAGCAACCTGACAGCAACTTCTCTCAGTGATTGCGACGGAGGCTCCCTCTCTCTCAGGCGGCGAATGCACAGCGACAAGCATGGCAACTTTTCTCCAGATGGGATGCTCGTCACGCCGTCATCATGCCGCCTTGGAGATTCTCGCTGTCATAGCGACCTCCGTGGCTATTCCTTCTTCATCAGCAGTCTCACGGCGGTTCCACGACGAATTCTCCCTCCAGTGTACTCGTCACACACAGAGAAAGAAAACGAAAAGGGAAAAAGAAAAGGGTTATAAAAATAACAAATTATTATTCCTCTAGGATACATATATTCCTTATTCTTTTCACAGATCATTAGGCATAAGGAATAAAGATCAATAAGTAAGGCAAGATGATCTTAAACCAGGCTCTGATACCACATGTTAGAAAATAAACATCTCAAATGCATAATAATCAATCCAGATTATCATATACACAAATACAAGATGCAGCGGAAATATTAAATTACCTCTTGCCATTATTTTATTGACCTGGTCTCTGAGAAGAACTAGAATGAATCAGGGATACCTGTGAATCAATAAAGAATGTCAGATAATCAACAGGTTCTTCCAGTTGGTGATTAGGCATAGTGATGGCAACTGTGGAAACTGCCGTCACTAGTGGGGAACCTTCGAGAGGAAGCAGAGAAGTAGGTCTCGCTCTGGACTCAGAGAAAGCAGTACTGAATCAATTATTTTGTGTTGTGTTTCCACCATCAGGAAAACAACCTTAAATAAACTGAGTCCCCAACCCACCTTGGACCGGGCCTAATGACTACAGGCCACACTCAGAAATATTTATTAATTATCCTAATTAATATCTAAATAGGTTATATAATTATAATAAATATCTTACAAAACACACTCTCAGCCCCATACTTGTACACAGTTTTTGCAAGTTTTGGACTGAAAATATAGAGAAAATTGTTGAAAAAGCTCTTATAAAAATATTTATTATCTGAAGGTATATAAATTTATTTAAAAACTCACTAAAGATGAGTGTACACATCCTATTTCAGAGATAAAATAAAAAATATTTATAAATATTTAAAGATATATTACACATAGTTTGAAGAAATATTATACTTGTGAAAGATAAATTATACCCACTCAATAACTCAAGTCCTTAAACAAATTTTAGTTACTATTAAGCAATAAATATTTCAACGGAAGATTTTTCAGTAATTTCTTCTTGTCACTAACATGTGAGATAGGTGGGTGAATGTGTAATAACGAACTGGAAGTAATCCATCGCAACGAACTTCTCCCTTCTCCCTTGAGAGTAAAAGCTTCACACACGCCCTTCCATTAGAAAGATTTAACCATTGCAGTTGCTGAAGAAACTGAAGCATGGTTGCAGAAAATCAGTGGCCAAGAAACCCATTATCGTAACCTTGTAACTAAGCCTTAGAAAATAACAAGCTTAGTCGAGACCTAAAAACCATAATTTAAAAACAAGCATATATAACAAAATAAACAAGACAAGCATGGCACTATCCATTCTATGCTTGAGGTTGAGGACGTCATTCTTGGGTTGCTGAGTAGTCGAGCTTTTTTGGCATAAAGCTCGAATAAATCCAACAAGTTTTCCATATCAGCCCCTTACAAAGCAGCACCGTTGGCCATCATATGATGATCCCCTCGCAGTCTCTTGACTCGAACTCCTCTAAATTATCCATTGAACCTCTGAGACTTGAATGTGGTGAACTGACGCATGCATAATGTGTAGCACGTTGAGGAGGGCCGTGGGAAGGAGGGATGAAACTAGAAGGGTGTCAAAGTTAAAGAGTTGGCACTTCAATGAGATGAAGTTTCAATACCACTTCTGTTCTTATTATAAGTCATTTGTAGGAGAAAAATTTAATCATAAATATATAAGTCACTTAGAAAGTTATTAATGATTATTTCTAATTTTACCTATATTTATATTTTGTTGAAAAAAAGAGAAAAATGATATAGAAGTGAAAATGATTTGTAGATGTAAAGAAAGAAAATAATTGGGAAAATTATACTGAGATCTCAAAAAAGATAAATTATCACTATCAAATCCAATAAAATTATTAAATTGATATAAAATTCTAAAGGACCTACTGGAGATTTATTAAAATTGTTAAAAGATAAGTTTACTATGACTTGTCCATTGATAAGTCAATGTACCGTCAATAACAAGTACATCACTTCAATTGATAAGTCAATATACCACTAATAATAAGTTAAAATAAAAGCGTCTTTTCACAAGTCTAATAAATATCCATGCGTCCCTTGAGAGTTAATATTAAATTGATAATTTTATGAGACCTGATAGTTATAATTTAGCTTATTTAGGACCCTAGTGTAATTTCTCCAAAAAATTTAATAAAGACAAATTTAAAAAAATTATTAATTTAAGATATATTTAACTAATTTTTTATATATAAAAATAGATTATAAATAACTTATAATAAATATATGAATGATACTAAGATGAATGTGAGAATCTGAATCCTTCGTGTGAAAAGCATCTTGTGACATCATCACCCCTAATTCTAGGCTTCTTAATTAGCTTTATAATTATTTTCTTTTATGACCCGCAGCTTCCTCTTCGTGGCCTTCTCAAGATGAGCCAAGTCGCATTCAGAATGCACCTGTGCATCCTTGTGATGATGACCATGTATTTTTTTTTTTATCTGGTTGCAACATGTCCTTGGACTAGAAGAATGTCGCAAGCCTTCAATGACAGCGCCCATGCCTCTATTAAATTGAAAGATATTAACTCAATACTTTTTTTATCTTATTTATAAATAATTTTTAATAACCCATCGTATGTAAATTTAACTGACAAAAAAAATAAGATATGTAACTATTTAGAGCGTGTTCGATCTCTGGGGAGTACTACTTTATTATGATTCTAGTCGCAGCATTTAAGAAAGCATCCTAGCTTTTGGGTACTTAGCTTTAGTCTGAGGGTAATAGACAGTTCACCCTACCCGACATTAGTATCACCAGGAGGAAGGAAGATTTTACCCTACCTTTGATCGTGATTGAACCCAACCCCTTTTTAAAAATTTTTGTACAAAAAAAATCATTTTTAATATGATTTACTGAAATTAAGAAAATTTTTAAATCTTATTAATTCTAGTTTAAAATTTAACAATTTTCTAACTTTACCACTATTAAATATAAACTATATTATTTTGTGAAAACAAATTCTACACAATAATAAATAAAGGGTAAAATTGTCTATTCATATAAAAAATTTAATAATATAACTTATAAATAAAATAAAAAAAATTCTATTTCTACTATAAAAATAAGATAAAAGGAATACATGTAGAACTCATAAAGGTCATTGAACAATGACTCATATCATGTCCAATACTCCAATCTGACGACAATTAGTGCAATATATGCATAAATGTGCTCAAGGAGAGTTGATGGATATAGCAGCTCGCCTTTTAAATAGCCTTTTAAAGGCATAGGCATTAGTTCAAGACTCCAAATAGGTTAGCATCAAACTTAATGTACAATACTTAACCATTTAATAAAATCCATTAAATGAATGGTCTCAAAGTTTGGTATTTATCAAACAAAACAAATTCGACAACATGTAATGCTCCATCCAGACTTTTGTTGTAGCCAGGTCACCGCACCCACAGCCGTAGCTAAAAGTACCGGCGGCGACTTTTTCAAGTTGTTGCTGAATATATGTAGCTGCTGAAAATAGAATCAGTTGCATTTGAGAAACAAGTTGTCCCTGAAGATAGAATATAGGCGGTGATAGTAGTCACTTCTGAAATAAGCAATGATGATTATTAGAGATGTTACTGAAACACGTATAAGAGTGACCAATTATCACCGCTGAAAAGTTTTTCAATTCTTTTGAGGCTATACTGATCCTGCAAAATTTTTTAAATACCCACGATTCTTACGTAAAATTTTTTAAAATAAAATTAGACATTAACCTTTAATAATAATAATCAAAGTTTTTAATCGTTATACGAAATTTGTCATAGAGCTCCAGGTGACTACTAACCCTTAAAACACACAAGTTGCTATTAAGAACTAGTGTAATTTCAACTTATGGGGAATATGGAAATTTAGAGGTGAAAAACGGGTGGTTCTGACTTATATGGGCTCAAGCCTAAAAGCTATAGGCATATTTATTTTTATTTTTAAAACAAAAAAAAACTTATTTAGCAACTTACTTTTATTCAAATAGGCTTAACTGACGAAAGGGTGAGATATACGACCATTTGGAGCGTATTCGATCCCTGGGGAGTATCACTTTATTGTAGTTATAGTCGCGGCGCTTGGGGAGGTATCCTAATTTTTAGGTGCCTAGCTTTACGCCTGAGGGTAATAGACGGCTAGCCCTACCCGATATTGGTATCGTCTATGAGGAAGGGAGATTTAGCCTTATTCTTAGATCGTGAGTGAACACAACCTCTTTCAACAAATTTTTGTAAAAAAAAAACTGTTTTTAAAAAAAATATAAAAAATGTTTTTGAAAATAGAAAACTAGGATGTGACAAGTTTTATTTAACTGTTTTCCAAAATAAAAAAACAAGTTTTAGATGTGACAAGGAGACCGTGACGGGATTTGTGTTTGGCAAATCTAGGGCGGAGACCACGGGTAGCGGAGGAGCTAGGAGGCAAGTGACATGCTATTCCAACCTCTTATAAGGATAAGCTTTTAGCACCAGGGGTTGCTGACTAATTGGTTAAGGGTGATAAGGAAGAAAATATTGATAACTTATGAAAATTCTTGTCATTCTTACACATTTTTTATTTCTTTGAACATCTTTTGGAATAAATTTGCTTATATTGTAGATACTTAGAAAAAATATGAATAATACTTAACAAACTCAAAAGGCTGACTTATTTGAATAAAATGTGAATATTTCAATTAAGCTTGAATATCACAAGGTTTTTTACTCGATTTAGGAACTTGGAAATGGATGAAAATCTCAAGAAAAGAGCCGAAAGACTCCTTGAATCAAGAGAGAAGCATAGCATTGAAGTTTGAAGCAAGTTGAAGCTCAAAAGATGAAGAAAGACTCTCACTATACCCGCAACCAAAATTACCTGTCATCGCAGCCAACTTTATAGAAGTGAAGATTGGTACTCTATGTACTTGTAGCCACAGCGAGAAGCTTGTAAAAGGGAAATCCCCCTCTCTATGCCATTCGGCGTGACAAAGGTGTAGCTTCATCACAGCGAACATGTAAAAATTGAAACTCTGTGTTTCAGAAACTAATGAGAAAAATAGGATTTTTAGTAAGGAAGTTCGAGGTTGGTCGACATTCTACACTTTTAGAGACTAAGAGTGAGAGGTTTTGAGCTTGGAAATAAAATTTTGAAAGCTTGAAAGTTTAGGGTTGGAGAAAAGAAGAGATTTGGAGCTATAATTCTTAGTTTTTCTGCTTCTTCTTTCATTTTCTCACTTAGTTTTGTAATGAATCATATTATTTTACTTAGCTGGGTTTATCTTGATATGCGTAGCTAAATAATTCATTTATAAGGTTGTCTTGAACTATTTTATGGATTGATCCATGTATTTACCTCATTTTATGAGTAGTGATAATTATATATGTTGATTTTAATCTATTCTTGATACTTGATCACTGTTTGGTTGTTTTGTTCACTTGAGTTAGACTTGGGAAAACTAGTTTAAGTGTTAAACTTGTTTAAAATTATGTTTAACTTGAATTTCCTTTGAAATAGATATTTTTATTTGGTTCAAATAGAGATATTGCTCCAAACTTATATTATCAAGAAAATGGTTAGTTCTTTAACTTAGTTTTCATTAATTGGATCAAGAAACTGGGCATTTTAATAGAAAAGAACATTTAATTTTGACATGAAAAAGTTTAATTAAGTGTTTTGAACCCTTTGACAAACACTTGTCATTACTTGTGATTGAAAGGTAATCTTGCTAAGGTTTATCAAGTAAAAAGAGAATACATGACCCTAAATATTTCTTTTATCTTGAACTGAGAATTTTATTTTAGTTCTAGTTAATTAGCTCTTTAATTTTATATTAATTCACTTGTTAAAATATATTTTTTAAAATATTTGATTTCTCAACCTAATTGAAAATATAATTACAAGAATATATTATCTTTTACATTAATCTATGTGGGAACAACAATTTTATACTACTTGTGACTTGTACGCTTGCTTTAAGCTAAATGGCGAACAACATGGTGAATGGATAGAAAGCTTATTTCCATAAGAAAAACAAGTTTTACCTGAATCATGTAGATGAGGAGGGCTTTGAAGAGGAGGAGAGGTTTCCAAGGTTCTAAAGGAAGGCCGCTTCCCAAAGCTTTAGTTTTATGCTGAGTATGCGGCATGGTGCAAACCATGGATGAACTTGTTGATTATCAAAGTGCTAGGTACTAATATTCCTAATTACATCGTTAGAGATTGGATTAGACGAATGTGGCAACTTAAGGATCCCATGAAGATCATCCCCCTGAGCAATGGGTACATATTGTGTCTTTCTCGACAACATAGGATAGAGATTACACATTTCAAGAGAGCCCATGGATGATAGATAATCATATTTGATTGTGTAGAGATGGTGTCCGAATTTTAACCCTTGGAAGGCTGACTTGCAAGGATAATAGTGACGTGGGTCAAATTACCCGACCTACCGGTAGAATTCTATAATGTTGAGTCTTTACGACGGATAGGTAACATGGTTGGCAAGACGATTAAAATTGATAGATCGATGTCCGTATATGATAAAGGGGGATTTGCTCAGATTTGTGTGGAGATTGATCTCCAACAGCCTGCTGCCAACATTCAACACGTTCGGGGTGAAACATCCACCCTTAGACTCTTCAGAGTACACTTGCGGAAGTGATATTGGCTCGATTCTATTTTAACTTAAGCCCAGAAATTTAAATTTTACTCTTAAGTTCCTTATTCTAAACCTTTACTTTGAGAACTGATTTATCTCATTCTACACATCCAAATGAGACTTATTGCCTATCCACAAAATGCCCCAGATGTGTGCTACTGGCTCACAAAATTTTGTGGTCAAACTCTTTTGTTTACTAGGTCAAATTGAGGTCGGAACACTGTTACCCCAGGACCTACGAATTTCTCTCTTAATTTCTTATACACAAGCTGAACATGCCAAACGATACTTATTATTAAATAATAAATTGTTATACAAAAGGGCATGAACAAAATCCCCATATCTCTATTACATCTTTCTTGCCTGAAATCCGGTAGTATAACTACTATACTTCATCTTTAAAAATAATTAATCCGTACTGATTTGGTAATTCCCGTGAAAACTACCATTCTACATAAGTACCCAGGAAAGACTGGATGAACCGGCTAGGTTCACTCACTTCCAGACTCCTTAGACAGTACCTACGTACACAGTACGTATCATCTCCTTTCTTTATTACTGACATTCTGTCATAATTTTGGCAGCATAACGGCGTCTTTTAGCATTCTCAAAATTCACTTTGACATAACCTCCCTGTAATGGGTTATACATAGGGGATGAGATTCGGGGGAATCTCAGTAGTAACAACCATAACAATATATGTAATGCAGTGTGATAGTGCCTGCTTGTGATTGTGTGCTTCCATACTTAATAATAACATATGATCATAGCATTATGTAATGGAGCTTCAAACATAACATATAAGACAACAATCCAACCAACCAATAGCACATCAAATCACAAAGCCATTATATAAAAGTTAAGATTAGTTACTACCTTACTAGCTTAGCAGAACTCTACTATCTCTATATTGCTTCTGGCTCCGCCAGAACGTCCTTCCTTCTTTCTTTCTCTTCCTCTCTCTTCTTTGCCTTGCTTGGCCGTGAATGGAAAGGCAAGGGGGATATTTATACTTGAGGCAAGGTGGAATGAATGGCCTAGATTGATTCACGATGAATGGCTCAGATCGCTTGCTTCCTCAAGAAGCTTCGCCTGCATCATCGTGATGACATCATCCTCCATAATGACTCATCAAAAGTGACATCATCATGGGACACCTCACATGCTAGGTGGCGCAATGGTGGGGCCCTTGGGACACCTCACCAGCTGACTCAGCGTTTCTAGAGAATTCTAGAGTCTTGTCCCGGAATGAACGGCTGAGATCGTGCCACGTGTCTTTAACTTTTCCTTCTCCCTCTAGATTAGTGCCATATGGCATCTTGATGGCACCTTTTACGCCATCCCATGGCTACCAGATAAGTCCAGAATTTTATTTGATCAATTCCCCTGTTATCACTTCGACCGGATAACTCCACTTTATGGAAACAACACTAAAATAGTATTTTAATGCCACTTTAACCCACCTATTCCTTAGGCTACGTTTTTTTACTTTGGAAATGCTATCTTGGGTCTCTGATCTAGTCTAAGTACTCTGATGGCTCAATTCCCAAGAACTATCCCTTGGTAAATTATCAAAATGCCCTTGGTTCCTCTTTATTTACTTTAATAAATCTAGGGGCATTATTGTCTTTTCATATCTTACCAGAATATTCTCTGACCCTAGTCAACTATCCAGATAACCTTTCTTGACTGACTAACCTTAGTCAAATGAGTAAAATACCATTTACTCATTCTTCAGCTATTTTACAACATAAGGGCATTTTCGTCATTTTACACCTTTTTCCGAACACCGGCCCCTTTTACCACTGAATTGATATCATGGGCCTGGGCCAACCTTGGTGTCACTATGGGCATCTGCGTTATGTCATCTGAACTCATTTAATCCTAGTTTATTTACTACTAAATCTCCCTATCGGATCTCAGGAGCTCACAAACTCCGCCTAAATTCACTAAAAAGTGAATAACTTCTTCTACAGAACTCCTTTCGGAATTCTATTAGTTCCCTGACCTCCGTATTCACAGGACGCACATTCCTGTAACTTTTTACTCATATCTGAGATCCAGGAGATCTGATAAAAATTTCAGATAACTTTTAGACTAACAGATAAATTTCAGCTATCTGGAACTCTGATAAGATTCCTGTATTAAGCCAGATTAACCAGCATCATTTTCTCTATCTACTGATAAAATTTGGGACTGAAATGCTTCAGGGCAATTCTAAGCCACTCCCGGCTGAACTTTCCATAATTACCATTTTGCCCTCGAAAACTTTTCTTCTTTTCAATTAAGTCCCTAACTTTTCATAATTCTTACATACTCATAGAGACCTCATATGCATATTTCACAGTTTAGTGAAATGATCAGCATAATTTTCTCTATTTTATGGTAAAATATGGTACTCATCGGCTACCAGCCCGATCTTTCCCATAATTACGATTATACTCCTGTATTCTCTTTCTGATATCTTTACTTATCTTCTTATCCTTTATCTTAAGTTCTCAAAATTCTCTTCCAACAACTCATCCCCTGAACTCTTCGGGAGTCATTGTTAATTGAAAGGCTCGACAACCTGCCCATATTAGGTTATCTTACTCAGGAGTCAACCCATATCTAGCTACCTGCAGAATTTCTAGACTTAAGACTTAGGATATTCCTTACATTCCTCTTTTTAAATCTAGGTAAACTGTCCCTATTTTATAGGTCAAAGACTTAACTTATCTTTAAATCCTGAGGGACTTAGCTCATCCCTCGGATTCCTACAAAATATAGGTAAGTAATATGCCCATATCAGACTACTACCTTGGGACTACGGATTTAGCAGCCTGCCCATATCAGCCTATCTCTCAGTTCTCCTAGACTCAAAAATCGGGATGTTACACGGGGAGGATCGATCGATTATCTACGAAGGGATTCACATGGTTTGTTTCCATTTCGGGCATCAGAAGGATAAGTGTCTGGACATCCGTAAGGAAGCAAATAAGGAGAAGGAAAGGGTGATCAGTCTACTTCAACGTCTGTTGGTGATGAGAAGAAATCGGACCACAGGTCGGTGGCTGTATTATCACCAGAGAATGGGAGAAGCCTATCATCGGCGATCACACGTCAACGAATAGGATCTTGAAGCGTGGGCTTCAGGGGAAGAATGAAATATTGGATATTATGGGATCAGATCATTAGGCTGTTAAGATTCTGGATTATGCTCACAATAAGCAGGATAATCATGGGGTGATAATGAGAAATAATGAGAAGATTGCGAAGGATATGGAAAATAATAGGAAAGTATTTGGGAGGGATTTGAGTCAACGGTCTACGGAGTGGGTCCTCTTTGTGGAGAAAGGAAAATCTCATGGCGAAGAGAACGTAGCCCCAACATATGCAAAATTGAAAGGGAAATAGGCTTTGGCATAAAGCCCATTGGTTACGACCACCCCTTCCAAGTATTGCAAGACAGCCTAGTTGAATTTAATGATGGTAAGCCTTCAGCACAAGGCTATACTCCTGGCCCAAGCATCAATCTGAGGCAGGACATGAGTAGTGATACTAACGTTTTATGTTTTTTTTTTTAATAAAATTTTTGAAAAGAGGTTAGACTTACCCACTATCTAAGAGTAGGGCGAAATCTCTCTTCCTCTTAAACAATACTAATGTCGAGCAAGGCGAGCGTAAATTTAAGCACCCAGGAGTTAGGATACTTCCCAAGCGCCGCGATTAGAACCACAACAAAGTGGTACCTAGATACTAACGTTGTTCATGCAGCAGCTCGCACGTCGGAACCTGGGTTGGAGGGTATGATTATCTTGGAGAAGTCAACCCTCATACACACGTCTTTAAATCCGGATGATGTTATGGATATCTCAAAAGGTTTGTAATATCCGGATGATATTATGATTATCCGGATCAAGGGTAGCCCAATACTAACTTCAACAAATCGTTCCCCCATGAATTGGTTGGTAAGGAATTCAAGAGGAACTGGAGCTCGAAGTTTTCTAGCTCTGGTACGAGAAATGAAAAAACACTATCAATTGAGTTTTATGGCTATTCTTGAGACAAGATGCACGAAGAACTTATCTGGAAATAGAATTCATCAGTTTGGCTTTACCAGCTCGGCAGTAGTAGACTTATAGAAGGATATAGTGGAGGGATTTGGTGTATGTGGGACACTAGTGTCAGTGATATTAATGTGATTGAAAGTACCTCTCAGTTTATTCACTTGCGTGTTTGCTCGTGCTCGAATACATACTGGACGATTACGATCATTTATGCTAGCCAGAACATTGCCGTCCATCTTCTTCTCTGGAACAATCTCTCACATTTGTACTTCTCAAGGGGCTTGGTTTATCGGAAGCAATCTGAATGCAACACTTCTCGATCATGAAAGAAGATCTACGGAAACTTATAGGCTCTCTTATGATAAGGAGTTTGCAAAATGGACTAAAAACACGAGTATGGTAATTTGGGTTTTGTGGGTCCTGAATTCACGTGGAAAAGAGGCAAAACGGAGGCAAGACTTGATCAGTTCCTTGTTAATGATGAGTGGGCTCGACTATTCCTAAATGCTTCAGTCGCTCGTCTTCCTTTTTTAAATCGGATCATCGCCCCCTCTTACTTAGACTCAATCAGTGCAATCATGCAGGATGGCTGGAAAGACCTTTCCGCTTTATCGCTTATTAGGTCCTTCACGGCCAGTTGGACGAATTCGTTAAACGTGAATGGCATGAGGACATGGTGGGGTCGGAGAATATTGAGCACTTTGCTGCGGCATGTACTTCCTGGAATCGAACTGTGTCTTGGCACACTGAGGTTCGAAAAAGGAAGATTCTCAGAAGTCTAGACAGGTTGAACCATGCCACTGCACACAAGGGAATGACTCCTTATTTCGAGGGGAAGACATTTTGCACCAGGAAACGTTCTTATAGGATCAAAAGGCACGTTTAGATTGGACTGCTTATGGTGATAAAAATTCAAAATACTTCCATTCTAGGGCAAACAACAAAAGGAGAACCAATCGAGTTGAGGCTCTACGTGGTGACGACGACGACGAATGGATTTACAACGCCACTGTGATTAAAAGTAGGGCTACTGAATATTTTGCTAATATGTTCTCAGAAGATAATCCATCCCAGCCTGGCCTTTCTTGCTTTATCTCGTACCCGAAGGTTGATGATTCTGACCTCCATAGATGTGGGAAGGAAGTTTCAACGGATGAAATTAAAGATGCTTCGTTCAGTAGGGGCGCGTTGAAATCCCCAGGTCGTGATGGTTTCAATGGTTTTTTTTTATCAAAATCAACGGAGCACGGTTTGTAACTCTGTCTTTAATTGTATACAATATATTTTTTCTAACCTGCAGATCATTAAGGAGGTCAATGGAACTCTGATTGCTCTCATTCCAAAAAAAGACCCTCCTGAGACATTGAAGGATCTTAGTCCCTAAGCTTATGCAATGTGATTTATAAGATCATTACCAAAGTGATCGCTAATAGGATCAAGCCAATCCTTCCTCGAGTTATCTGATTATCTCTCCCAACCAATGTAGTTTTGTTCCCGGACGACATAGTAGTGATAATGTCATTGTGGCTCAGGAAGTTATTCGCTCGATGCATAATATGCAAGGGAAGAAAGGCTATATGGTGATAAAGATTGATTTAGAAAAAGCATATGACTGGGTCAACTGGAATTTTTTCTCTGCTTGCATTGAAGAGCTTAATTTTCTACAGTCCATAAGAGAGATCATATCAAATTGTGTTGCCACAGCTAGGATGCAACTTCTGTGGAATGTTGATAAAGTGATGAATTTCTTACAACACGAGGAGTGAGGCAAGGGGACCCTATTTCTCTGCATTTATTTGTTTTTGTTTTTTTTTGTCCACCCGGTTTGACAGGAGTTTTACCCTGACTACATTTAGATCTGACTTACGTTGCATACCTAACTATAGTGGATAAATCTCCTAATGGGGTTTTTTTTTTTTTTTTGATACAATAATGGGGTTGTTATTTGTATTGGGAAGCTAACACACCTTATCCAAGAACGTATGGAGTTAGGAGAGTGGAGGCCCATCCACCTCACCAGAACTGGTCCTCCTATCTAACATTTATTTTTTGTGGATGATATAATTCTGTCACGGAAGCCTCGTTTAACCAGGCCTTGGTGATTAATGAATGTTTGAAGACTTTCTATGAGAGTACGTGTATGAAGGTGAATGTTTCGAAAACACGGCTACTTTTCTCATCGAACGTTAATCATAATAGAGGCAACGAGGTTGGTGACATCCTGGGGTTTACTCAGACGGGTGATTTGGGGAAGTATCTTGGGGTCAAACTTTATCACAAGCGAGTTACAAAAGAGATTTATGCTGATGTCATTGATAAGGTAAAGTCTTGTATATCTAAATGGAAAGCTACCTCCTTTTCCCTAGCTGGGAGATGTACGCTTGTCTCGTCTGTTTCTTGAGCTATCCCTGGGGATACTATGCGGACTTCCTTCCTTCCACCCAGTACGTGGAATGCTCTTGATAAGGGCAATCATAATTTTCTGTGGGGAAGCTCCGAAGAGAAAAAGAAAATCCATCTATTAGCATGGGATGAGGTGTGCTTACCAAAGGAACGAGGAGGGCTTGGCTTGAGACATGCTAAGCTCTAGAATCAATCTCTCATAATGAAATTGGGTTGGAACCTTGTTAAGTGATGCGATGACTTTTGGGAGAAAGAGGTGCAAGACAAGTATAAATGCGGTAATGACATTTTACCAAAAATTGATTTCAAATGTCCAGGATCGAATGTATGGTCGGGTATATAGAACACTTGGGACGATCGAATGACCTTTTGCCAAAAAATGATTGAATAAAAACTGAATTATTATTTTGCACTTCTTGCTACTGATATTTCGTCTGATTCGGTTGGAAATCATGGTAACTTGCAATAATAGGCTCCCACAAATCTGCTTTTGATATAGCAGCTGAGTGTGCATATGCAAATGGTAATAATACTAATACATTTCTTCTTGCTTTCCATACAAATCACAAATAAAAGTTTATAATATCTTTCAATGCTTTTAAACAAGAACAGAACAGCCCTGCACAATGATTCAAAGACCACCACACTGGTTGCTTTTAGTTCACAAGTCTTGTGAATCCTTCTTCCTTAGCCTTGTTGCTACTTTGTTCTCACCATTGGTAAATAATCCAGAACATAACATATCCTTATAATGCAGTATACTCTCACAAACAAAGAAATCATTTCTTATGCTGATTATAATTCCTCTATGAATTTTCAGAGAGATGGGTAATTTCGAGGTTTGTTGAATCAAACTTAAGATGGAGGCTGCCTCTGCATAAGTTTGGATTGGTACCTACTCACAGCTTTCTTCAAGACATTTCTTCATGTCTTATTGAATTGCTCCCTGAAATTTTTTATGACAGTGGAAGAAGGAAGCATCATTATAAAGAGATCACAAGGCTTTAGGTTCTGCAAAGAAGGTTTAATCATTGATGGAGAATCAAAACCATTGGATGTCATGCTCCTAGTACTGAATTTTGAGGCACTGATACTTCTAAAAATCCCTAAAACTCAAGACTCAAAGCCACACTGCTCACAACTCTATCAATAGAGGCTTCTAATAGATTTTACACATATATATATATATATATATATATATATATATTGGTTGTGATACTTTTTTCTGCCTCACATCTTTAAACTTCAAAACTGAGTTATAGTAGAAAGTAATAAAAGCAAACTTGGAAAAAAGAAGTAAATGCTCAAACTTTTGGAACTCACATCTAAGCAAGTTAGTGTTCACTGATCCATTAAGGAACGAGAAAGGGAAAAAAGAACTATCCATGAGAAATTCACCTGTTTGACCTGTACAGCGTGTCTGCGTCTGCTATCCTTTTCTTCACTTCTGCAAACCACAACAATAACCAAAAAAGTATTACAAAGACAAAAATAGGAGGATAATTTCAGAGAATGAGAAACCGGATACGAGGAGCAAACAGAAATTAACAAAACAAAAGTGAAAGGGGAAGAAGGAGAAAAACGAAGATGGGTCTAATCTGATGCACCAAAATACTTTGCATGCTTGGGCTAAAGTTAAGTGATTGTAAAAGAATGAAGAAGAAAATCTTTGATTGCAAAAGAAAGTACCTCAAAAATGAGCGGACAGTAGAGGAGGACGTTGGGGAGGACAGAAGGGTAGGGGCGGAGGAGCGAGAACGGAAGGCGGAGGAGCCAATCGGCGATGCGAGTGCGACTTTGACAGCTATGAGATGCAATTGCAACTGAGGAGGAAACTGTGGATTGGGGCTCCATAGGCAGTGAAAGGATAATTTTGACATAATATTATTTTAATTTAATTAGGTCTTTGACAAGCCTAATAAACTTTTTGGAGAGTTTAAATCTGTAGTTTTAAATAAAATAGACTTAAAGAAAAGTTTAAGACTGTACATCTTTTTTAAATAGACTAGCTAAGCTAAGCTACAGGTCTTCTAGCGTGTTTCTACCCTATCAAGAAAGAAACGAGGATCGAGTGATGTGGATAAATGCCAGTGGGTAATGCGCATACGGAAGACCTGCTACAGGTGCTTCGATACTGTACACTGATGAGGAAACTTTGACGGGAGCTTTTGCATCTTGTAGCATGGGAAGCAATTTATTTCCCTAAACTTAGATGAGTGGTTTAAATGGAACCTGCCTATGAAGGGAAGGGGAGTGGAGGGACGTTTTTGCGATAACATGACGGTGGGCCTGGAAAAGACAAAACTTGTTTGTCTTTGAGCAAAAGAAATTCTCGAATTCCATGTTACGACGCAATATTAAAGCTATGGTTAGTAGCATAAGGGTATATTTAGATTAGTTTTTAAGAATATATTAAGAGAAGAATAGATTTTAGAAAATAAATTTTAGGAAAAAAAAATTTGGAGAAAAAATAATTTTAAAAATTATAGATGTTTAGATGATTAGTAGCAAAATCACTTTTTCATAGACAATTTACCAAAAATAACATGAACTAAATATGATAATTACATAAGGTATAAATTCTATTTACAATTTTTCATTTAAGTGAGTCAAAAATAAATGAATATATGTAAGATAAAAATTTATAATATTCACTTTAATTATAATTTTTTCCACTTAAATAGTATATTTTGTAATTTAGAATTTATATGGATAATTTAAAAATGTATGTAATAAATGAATATTATGTATGTAGAAATGGGAGGAAGCAACAAGCACGAATGATAAAGCGCAGGAGAAGGAAGAGAAAAGTGAAAAATGAAAGCGGCAGGAGCAGGGGAGAGTAAAGGAGTAGGTCGGGAAAAAGGAAAAATTTGTTGTACAGTAAAATTAATAAATGCCCTTAACGGTAAAAATTGGGATATTTTTTTGCAAAAGCTGCTGGGGCCAGATTCTTCCCAAACCATGGTTTTGAAAAATAAAACCATGGTTTGTATTCAAACGGGATTCTAAAAAATTTGGAGGTGTTTGGCTGAAGGAGTTCAAAACTATGGTTTAAGGCCAAAATCGATTATTCAACCCACATGCCAAACACACACTAAGAGTTTCTCAAGAGGATTTACTAGTGGAAGGTCCCTTTCGAGCGGAACACTAGAAAATGGAGAGAGAGAGAGAGATACGTGAGATATTTATTAATATTATAATTATTTAAATATTAATTAAGATAATTAATAAATATTTTTTAGGGTCACCAATAATCATTTGACTTAGTTTAAGATAAGTTATTGACTTAGTTTATTAATATTAAATTTTTTATAGTAAAAATTAACAATTGATTATTATTCATACGATAATTTTTTCTGAGTCCCAAAGTGATAAATTTTCTCTACTCACTCTTGAGGGTTCCCCACTAGTAATAGCAATATACAAGTTGATATCATTGTGCCTAATCACTAGCTAGAATAACTTGTTATTTATTTAACAGTGTTCTCTAAATGATAGGTTTCTAAGTTTCAGTTCTTTCCCAGATCAATTAAACTAATAGCAAGAGATAACTTTAAATCTTACGTTACATCTTATATAGATTTTATACTTATATATGTTATAATCTGAATTGATTAGAATATAAGATTTTTTTTATTCCAACATGTGGTATCAGAGCCTGATTTAAGATCCCTCTTGCCTTGCTTATTATTTTTTGTTCTCATGAGTTATATGGGATACAGGGACCTGTAGAGATCATAATTTATTTTACTTTTGATCCTTTGACCATTTATTATTGGGTATAATGGGGAGAGCAAGCCATTGCAGGAACCTATGATTCTCCAACCGGGGAATTCATGTGGTTGGATCTTTGGCTGAGTATACTGCTATAAAAGAGAAATTGTTGGCCATCAAACCTCCAAATCTGACCTTTCCCGAGGCTGCTAGCCTTCCTTTAGTTATACAAACAGCTTATGAAGGGCTCGAGTGTGCTGGCTTCTCTGAAGGAAAATCCATCCTTATTCTCGGAGGTGTTGGTGGAGTTGGAACCTTTGTCTAGTCAAGCATGTTTTTGGTGCAATGAAAATAGCAGCATCTGCTAGCACTAAGAAATTGGATTTCTTGAAAAGCTTGGGTGCTAATTTGCCTATTGGCTATACAAAAGAAAAATATGAGGATCTACTAGAGAAGTTTGATTTGGTTTTTGATGTAGTAGGTAAGTCAGGAAGTTGCTTCTTCCTTCTATTGTCATCGCAGTCGCCGTGAGAAAATCACCAAAAAATTCCCGGGAAACTCGCCTAGGATGACCCCTGCAAGTAACGCCTCGCTACCGCTGTAGGTCTCCAAGCCTCCTGGTTGCTGAGTCGAGTTAGGTCCTAACTCGACTCAGGAAGAAGAAGCCTGATGCGATTTTGGGCTTCTAAGTTTGGGCTGTTCTATAATTTTTTTGTTTTTAGAAAATTGCTTTATGGGTCGTCGCAGTTTGGGCCGTTAGGCATTTATTTTTTTTTAATTCTTTTGGGCTGCACAATTTTTGGCCATCAGAAAAAAAAATGTTCAGCTGGACTACGTGATTTTGAGCCTAGAAGAAGATTTTTTTTTTTTTTGCTTCTAGAAAATGCGTTTTGAGTTTGGATTTTTTGCTTTTATTTTTGGCAAATATTTTGGGCCCTGAACTTTTGTGTATAGGATATTTAGTTTTATTTCTAAAAAATTATTTTTGGTCATTTAATTTAATTTTCTAGAATATTTTTGTTCAAATTAAATTAATTTTTTTTAAATTTTATATGTCCTTTTAAATACTATTACATGCACTACAAATAGTTAAATAAAGGAAAATTATTTTTTTTTCATTATTTTTCTTTTATTTGAAAAATGTGTTTACAAATTTTAATTTTATGCTATTTGATTGCCTATTTTGTATATTAATTTTTCCTTTGGCAATTAAATTAACTATTTAATTTGTGTAAAAGCCTTTTGAGTTGAAATTAATTATTAAATATTTTTTTAGTGCATGAAATAGTGGGAGAATTTAAATTAAATTATTTAGTCATATTTATTGATTAAATTAATTTATTAAATGCTCCATTAAGTTTTGCATATTTAGATTTATATGCACATTAATGATATTTTTTATTATTAGCATGCAATTTTTTAGGAGTAGCCACAACATCCTTATTTATTGAATTTTATTGCATGCATTAATTAATCAAATATAGATTTAAAATATCAATTGTAATCAAATATAAATGCATTAATTAAATGTAATTTTATTGCATGCATGCATAAAGGGAAAACAGACCAATAAGTCACATAAAAGAGCTAAAAGAAGTTCTAAATTGCTACAAATTATACATACAGATATTTGTTGCCCTGATCTGACTGCGCATGGTCAAAAGTACTTTATCACCTTTCTTGACGATTACTCACAATACATGTATGTCTACATGCTTTATAATAAAAGTGAGGTACTAGATACCTTTAAAGAGTATAAAGCAGAAGTAGAAAAGAGATTAAAAAATCAATCAAGATTGTGAGATTAGATCGAGGTGGTGAGCATTATGACAAATACACTAGTAAAGGAAAAGCTCCACGTCCCTTTGCTGATTTTCTTCGAGAGTAAGGTATAGTAGCACAATATATCATGCCTGGCTCACCTAACATGAATGGTGTAGCTGAAAAAAGAAATAAGATGAGTGGTGTAGCTGAAAAAAGAAATAAGACTTTGCTGGATATAGTTCAGAGCATGATGAGTAGCTCCAAACTGCCATCTTCCCTGTGGAAAGAAGATTTAAGATAGCCACATACATATTAAACAGGGTTTCAACGCTTTGAAATCTGGAAAGGATAGAAACCCAGTTTAAATCATTTTAAGGTATGGGGTTGTCCTGCTAAAATAAGGTTGTACAATCCACAAGAGAAGAAGTTAGACCATAAGACCATTAGAGCTTACTTTGTAGGCTATGCATAAAGGTCAAAGGGTTATAAGTTTTATTATCCTTCACCTTCTAAAAGATTTGTAGAGTCTATGAATGCCAAATTTCTTGAGAATGATGTGATTAGTGGGAGTGATTATCCACCAGAGAATCACATAGAGCGAACCACTGACATCATTCATAAGGGAACATCAATAGTTAATGATCATCCCACTATTGGGATTGACATTGAACCTGATGTAGACCCTATGGCTCAAGTTGAAAATGATGGTTAAGATGGACACATACAGGATAATCACCCTGTCACACAAGTGAAACCACCACAAAATATGATAGAGGATGCCCCTATTCAGCAACCTAGATCAACCCAAGCAATTGAATTGAGGAGGTCAACTAGAGAAAGAAGATCGGTATTACCTGATGACTATATAGTGTATTCTGCTAAAGTTGACTGTGATATAAATATTGAGAATGATCTTTAACATTCACTCAGGCCATGAAGAGTATGAACTCTAAGTTATGGTATGATGCTATCATTGATGAAATAAATTCTATGGCAAACAACCATGTTTGGGAACTTGTAGAGTTGCCTAGTGGATCTAAGGATATTAGTTGTAAATGGATTTACAAAACCAAAAGAGACTCACAAGGCAACATTAATAAATATAAGGCTAGGTTGATTGCCAAGGGCTTTACTCAAATAGAAGGAATATATTATAATGAAACCTTTTCACCTGTATCTAAGAAAAATTTATTCCACATCATCATGGTATTGGTTGCCCATTTTGATCTGGAGTTGCACCAAATGGATATGAAGACTGCATTCCTCAATGATGAACTGGAGGAAGAAGTCCACATGAAACAACCTTAGGGGTTCGTTACAGAAAATAAAGAGCAATTGGTATGCAAGCTAAAAAAATCAATATATGGTCTAAAATAGGCTTCACGGCAGTGGTACTTAAAATTTCATAAAGTGATCACATCATTTGGTTTTATTGAGAACATCATGGATGACTGTATATACCACAAGGCTAGTGGGAATAGGATCATATTCTTGATTTTGTATATGGATGACATTTTACTTGTTACCAATGATTTGGGACTATTGCGTAAGATTAAATAGTTTATGTTCAAGAGTTTTGATATGAAAGACATGGGTGAGACATCTTATGTCATTAGTATAAAGATCCATAGAGATAGAACCTAACATCTTGTAGGCTTATCTTAAGATGCTTACATTTTTAAGATTCTTGAAGGATTCAAAATTTAAAACTATTCATCTAACATGGCTCTATTGAAAAGGAAGATAAATTATGTTTAAAACAAAGTCCTGAAACTGAGCTTAAAAGGAAACAGATAGAAAAAGTTCCATTTGCCTCAGCGGTGGGAAGCTTGATGTATGCATAGGTTTGTACAAAACCTGATATCGCTTTTGCTGTGGGTATATTGTGAAGATACTAAAGTAATCCTAGGAAAGTACATTGGACAGCTGCAAAGAAGGTGTTTAGGTACCTACAAGGTACTAAACACTACATGCTCACATATAGAAGAACAGACAATTTGAATGTAATTGAATACTCAGATTCAGATCTTGGAGGATGCGTAGACACAAATAAGTCTACATCTGGTTACATCTTCTTATTGGAAGAAGGAGCTATATCATAAAGAAACACTAAGCAAACTCAAACAGCTCCTTCTACCTGTGATGCTGAGTACATTGCGTGTTTTGAAGCAAGTTCACAAGCTATTTGGATAAGCAATTTCATTGCTAGGCTTAAGATTGTAAATTCAGTCTCTAAGCTAATCAGAATGTACTATGATAACGTAGTTGCGATAGCCATAGCAAACAACAAAAGAAATAAAAGTTGAAACAAGTTTGTCAAACTTAAATTCCTTTGCTTGAGAGAAAGAGTTCAGGATGACCAAGTTTCTGTTGAACGCATAAGTACGTTAGATATGTTAGCTGATCCTTTGACGAAGGGATTGAAGCTAAACATCTTTGTCGCACATGTACCTCATATGGGGCTTCGTCCTTCTTTTGACTAGTGGAGGTATGAACAATAAAATCAGATTTTGTGGTTTATTATTTTAAATTTGTGATTGTATACATTTATGTTATTGAAATTAATAAACATTGAGACAGGAACCGAATGAATATTGAGTTCATATATAATGTGATACCCATTAAGTGATGATACTACTTGTAACACATGGAAGGTAATACTCGATAAAAGGGGACTTATCGTCATGATTCTTGTAGCATGACATCAGTTTAACTAGACTAGGCAATAACATTGAATATACGGGGCCAAGTGAGAGAACATGAGATATTTATTAATATTATAACTATTTAGATATTAATTAGGATAATTAATAAATATTTTTGAGTATGGCCTGTAGTAATTTAGACCCAGTCTAAGGTAGGTTATTGACTCAGTTTATTAAGATTAATTTTTTAATGGTAGAAATTAACAATCGACTATTATTTGTGCGATAGTTTTTTCTGAGTCCTAGAGCGATAACTTTTCTCTGCTCACTCTTGAGGGTTCCCCACTAGTAACGGCAGTACACAAGTTGCCATCACTGTGCCTAATCACTAGATGGAAGAACATGTTATTTATCTAATTGTGTTCTCTAATTGACAGGTCTTTGAGTTCCAGTTCCTCCTCAGATCAATTAAACTAATGGCAAGAGGTAACTTTATGTCTTCCATTGCATCTCATATAGGTTTTATACTTATATAAGTTATAATATGGATTGACTAGAATATGTATAAGATGTTTTTATTCTAACATCTCATATAGGTCCCTTTCGAGAGGAACACTAGAAAATGTAGAGAAATGGATCGCCCCTAAGCATGGACATATTAAAATCAACGTGAATGGAGAGCCTTCTCTCATGAGACCAGCGCTAGTGCTTTGGAGCGCTGCTACGTGATGATGAGGGAAACTTTATCCGAGGCTTCATATTTAAACTTTTTTTTGTACAAAAAAGTTTAGGTGGGTTCGGCACTAGTCCCCCACTAAGGCCAGGGCATAACCCCAAGGCTTAAAGAGCGCTTACATGTGACTTACGAGGTCATCTACCAAATGAACCCTCACAACAGTAGCAGGAATTAAACTTTTTTTTGTACAAAAAAGTTTAGGTGGGTTCGGCACTAGTCCCCCACTAAGGCCAGGGCATAACCCCAAGGCTTAAAGAGCGCTTACATGTGACTTACGAGATCATCTACCAAATGAACCCTCACAACAGTAGCAGGAATTAAACTCACATCCTTGTAAGATACAAGTCTATTCCTTAATATCTGTGCTAACTCTCGTTGACGCTTCCTATTCAAACTTGAAGAAGGGGATATACTCCCTGCAGAGATGTGGGGCTGCTTACATGGGCTGAAGATCATGTGGGACATGGGCTTCCAAGAAGTCATCCTCGAATATGATTCTACTGAAGCCATTTCGCTACTGCTTGGGGATGATAATGCTAATCATGTGGACTATAAGGCATGCAAAAGACCTTTTGAATAGAGATTAGAAAGTGCAGGTGCAACATGCTAACCAATGGATGAATGATGCAGCGGGTCACCCTTGCAAAAGGTCTTTTAGCAACGAGTGAGTTCCATCTCTATGCTCAGGCTCCTATTGGACTCCAACGGGTCTTAGGGTGTGTTTGGTTCAATAGAAGGGATTGGAGGGGACGATTTTAATAGAGGAAAAAAAATGAAAAGAATATGAGAGATTTTATTATTACCTTGTTTAAATTAATAAGGGAGATGGAATTTCAATGTTACCTTATTTGATTCAAGAAGGGAGGGGAGAAAAAATATTTTTATACAGATAAATTTAACCTTATGTTATTTTATAAAATATTTTAATAAAATATAATATATGGGTAATATTAAGATATTAAAAAACTTATGAGCATACTAGTATGATAAAGTAAAAATATTATTCCTCCCCTTCAAATTTTCCCAATTTTGGAGGGGAGGTTAAGCTTAAGAAGGAAAAGAAAATTTTAAAATATCCAAATAAGAGGAGGGGAGCACACTACAAAAAAATTGATTTTCAGCGGCGACTTTTGTCGCCGCTGAAAGGGAAAAAGTCGCCGCTGAAAACGTTTAGCGGCAACATTTTGTCGCCGCCATGTCGCCGCGTATGAGACTGTCGCCTATTCTCATTAGCGGCGACAATATTTTGTCACCGCTGAAAGTCCAAAATCAGCGGCGACACAGTGTCGCCGCTGAAAGTCCACAATCAGCGGCGACACAGTGCCGCCGCTAAAAGTCCACAATCAGCGGCGACACAGTGCCGCCGCTGAAAGTCCACAATCAGCGGCGACACAGTGCCGCCGCTGAAAGCCAAATAACTAATTTTTTTATTGGTTTATTTATTTCTTTATAATATTTATTTCTTAATTAAAATTTTTAATTTATTTCTTAATATTATTTATTTAATATTTAATTTTTGTGACAAAAAATATAATTTAATAATAAATGATAAATAACTAAATAAATCAGAATCTAATCACATTGATAAATATAAAATATCAAATTAGTTCAATTACGAATATAAATTTATATAGAAGGATCAATACTATGACTAGAAGAAGTAGGCGCATGTTGTTGCCCCTTCTGCATCAAGGCAGCAAATTGAGCTTGTATCTTTCGCTCCATTTGTTCCATTAGCCTTTACTCGAATTGCACACGCTCTTGTTGCATCTTTGCACGCTCTTCTTCCATCTTTGCACGCTCTTCTTCCATCTTTGTCCGCTCAGCCTCCATTTTTTCTCTTTCCTCTTCAAATTTTTTATCAAACTCTTCTTGTAATTGGGCACGCACACTCTCAACAACTGAAGTATCTGTAGATTGAGGGCGATTTCTCTTCCTTGAAGGCTCCGCTCCATACCCTTTCCCTCTTACATACCCTGACCTCTCACCAAGAACTGTCGCCAATATTTCTTCTGACGTTATTCGAGCATCACTCTCTAAATCTTGGTCTTGTCGTTGAGAAAGCTCGTGCATACGACTCTATAATAAAAACATTTAAAACTATTAAATTAAACATAAAACTAAATCAAACTAAAATATTAAACAATACGTACATGAAGCTGTTCAGAGTGTGCGTCAGCCCATACTACTTGTCCATCTAATATCTTCCTAGTATGCGTTATCTCCCACAGCTGGTCAGGAGGGATAGGTTGTCCAGTAGTAGGATCTCTCTATAAAATAATAACATATAAGAAAATGCAAAGAATAGATTTTACAATAAAAAGAAAGATTGAAAATTTAAATTATAGTAGTGATAGATTGAACTTACTGTAGTATACTCAATCTCTGCAAATGATCGAGGACCACATGTATGTTTAGTCATTTGTTTTTCTCGATTTATCGTGTTTCTTGCACTTTTATTCTACAACAAAATATAGTAAGTAATAAGAATTTAATAATTGAAATAAAAAATATAACTTATTTAGAAAGATAGTAAGATACCTTAAACATGTTAGACTTAAAGTATATTAATAACCACTCCCAATCTTGAAAACTAATAGTTTGAGGAGGATCAGCCAACCTATCCTCATCAGTCTCATATTTCTTGTAATGAGAGTGCAGATTGTTCTTCCAATTTCTGAATGCATTTTGTAAAATAATTGATATAGCAATATGAAATTTTTCTTCAGTAATTGCATCAGCAGGTTCAAATTTATCCTGAAACAAATAATCGTAAACACTTGATACAATGAAATAAATAAATTAAAAAAAGTATAAAAAGTTGACATAAATAATACCTTTATTTTTAAAATCATATCAGGACCATATTTTTCAAAAACATTCTTCCAGCTACCTCCACCATCCCTGAAAGAGACTGTGGTTCTAAGAGTTAAACCACAATAATTAGAAAAGTCTCTTGCTTCTGCACCGATTGCTCTTGACATGGAATCTGAAAATTTGACTCGAATCTTTGCTCCTTGTGCAGTCCTCAAATTAACGTTAATAGACTTATAAACTCCTCTGCCCTTGTTGATTGCAGTAGAAGAACCTATCATTAAAATTTAATTGCAACAATTAAATGTTATATGCGATGTAAATCAATTATTATAAATTTGAAACAAACTTACCTGCACTACTATTTTGAGTATGGGGAGTAGTAGGAGAGTTGATAGGCATTTCCTCAAACTGCTGTTGCATTGATAGCGGTGAAATAACAGGTCTTGATTGAGGTGTAGAGAATATACCTCGACTATTTGTGTTGTCATTAGATGTAACAGAAATACCTTTCCCACCTCGACCTCTCTTTAATGCTGACATACATTCCATTTAAGAAATATCAATCAATCAAACAAGAATCAATGTAGATATTAATAAAATGTACCATATCAAGTAATTTCATTCAATTGAATCTTCCGTCGCACTATCACTTAAACTAATGTCTTCTGATTCATCTGTTTCTTCTATTTCAGTTTCTATTTCACTTTCTTCTTCAGTATCGCTATCAAAGTCGTCAAGAAGATCCTCTTCATCACTAAATCCAGTATTAATGGCACTACTTGTATGTATTTGTGATGGTTCTCCTTAAGCTAAGGGCTGTGTTTGTCCATCTTCTCCGTATAAGTTAATGATAACTTCATCAAATTGTCTAGGACTTGCATTGTAAACATTTAAGTCGACCACCAACTGTTGATAAGGTTCTGTGTCAACCATAGGATCATGGACACCACTGTCATCAATATCACTGTCAGCTGGTACATTAAACAAGTCGCGTGGGTTTGTTTTGACAACAACGAGCCAACCGGGTGCAACAATGTCATCCACATAGAAAACTTGCTCAGCTTGAGATGCTAGAATAAATGGTTTATTTGTTTGTAATGAATATCGCGTGTTGATACTTATGAACCCGTACTTATCAACCTTATATCCTTTGTCATAATGAGCAACATCCTACCAATGACACTTAAACAAATATACTTTTCGGTTGCCTATGTAAGACAACTCATAAATATCCTCTAAAATACCATAATATTCTTTGTCAGCATTAGTATCATCACCCTTAGCCAAGATATCGCTGTTTTGAGTTTTTTTTCCTGTTGCACGGTCTTTTGTGTGAAAACGAAATCCATTGCCTATGAACATGGAGTAACGATTCACAATCGTCAATGGGCCAATTGATAAACTTACGAGTTCATCACTAACACGGCTCTGTGTAGATAATGATGTCACCTTTGCGGACAAAAGTCATGTGTTAGCTAAATTTCATATAAATGTAATTGCTAAAAATACTAAGGCTGAAAATGTTACAACTTACTCGTGAACAAAACCATTGAGGAAACTCATATTGGCTTTGCTCACTCCTTGCTCCATGGGCTTCAAGCTCTGTTGTATGTTCCCTACAAATTTTCATAGCAATAAGAAAAAATGACATTATGACAAATAAATTTTCTCTTTAAGTCAGGCAACTTACTCCATAAATGGCCAAACTTCTTCACAATTTTGTAGCACATACATTCTTGCTTGACAGTATTCTTCATAGGGAAGAGAAATTGACTCGCAATGTCCCCTAGCTTGACCATTTTTCTTAAATATTGTCAACTCAAGGTTGATATCATCATTGGTATCATCATTCCTATGTGGCACATTAAATTTTGTAGGAAAATCTTTCAAATATCTTGAGCAAAACGTGAGACTTTCATCTGCCAAGTATCCTTCTGCAATTGATCCTTCAGGCCGAGCTTTGTTGCGAACATACGATTTTAGTGTCCGTAAATACCTAATGCATTAAAATTAGTTAACCTTGCATAATTATGAATTATAAATATACAATGATATTGACGCATGTTACCTTTCTATTGGATACATCCAACGATATTGAACTGGTCCAGCAACTTTTGCCTCCCCTGCCAAGTGTATTGGCAAGTGAACCATCACATCAAAAAAAGCAGGTGGGAAGACCGTCTCCAACTTGCATAATGTCAATATTATCTGACTTTGAAGTTTGTCAAGTAGTTCACATGTCAAAGACTTCGAACAAAGGTTTTTGAAAAATCTTCCCAACGCTATAATTGGTTCACACACTTTAGAAGGTAATAACCCACGTATTGCAATTGGAAATATCTCTTGCAACAACACATGGTGATCATGACACTTCAAACCAAACAACTTTCGCTCCTGAATGTTGACACATCTTGAAATATTAGATGAAAATGCATCAGGGACTTTTAAGTTAGCCAGGAACTGTAAACAGGATTGTTTATTTTCAGGGGACAATGTGTAAGGAGCAAGAGGAATAGAAATACTATTACCATCTTCAACTGGGTGCATATCACTCCTAATACCCAAGTCCATCAAGTCGTATCTACTTTTAATTGTATCCTTCGTCTTTCCAACCAAATCCATCACCGTGCACACAATGTTATGAGAAACATTTCTTTCTATATGCATCACATCAAGATTATGTCGTATTAGCAAGTTCTTCCAATAAGGCAATTGAAAAAAAAAATACTTTTTTTCCTCCAATTGTAAGCATAATTATGTGTACGACGCTTTCGCTTTGTACCCTTCCCAAATGACACATCACCCAAGTGTTCTAGTTGCGTAAGTACTTCATCTCCGGTCAATGGAACTGGTGGATCCATATGCTCTTCCTTACCGTCAAATGATACCTTATTTTTACGCCATGGGTGATTTTGTGGAAGAAAGCGCCTATGGCCCATGTAAGACAACTTGCTCCTTATTGAAGTACAATGCGTGTCCTTGTGGCAACATGAACATGCAAGTTTACCTTTAGTTGACCACCCTGAAAGGTTTCCATATGCGGGAAAATCATTTATAGTCCACAAGATTGCTGCATGCATGATAAAATTTGATTCAGAATATGCATCATATGTCTGTATCCCTGCCTCCCACAATTGTTTCAGCTCCTCAATCATTGGTTGGAGGTAAACATCTATTTCATCACCTGGACACTTTGGACCAGGAATAAGAAGTGTCATCATAAAGTATGGACTTTTCATACAAAGCCATGGTGGCAAGTTATACGGCAGCAAGACAACAGGCCATATACTATGATTAGCACTCATATTCCCAAAAGGTTGAAATCCATCACTTGCTAAACCCAATCGAACACTCCTTGGATCAACAGAGAAGTTAGGGTATTGGTGGTCAAAGTGTTTCCAAGCTAAAGAATCAACTGGATGTCTCAGTACATCATCATTTGAGTGTTTCTCCTTATGCCACCTCATTTCTTTAGCTGTATCTCTTGACATATAAAGTCTTTGTAGCCTAGGTGATATGGGAAAATGCCTCAAGACTTTATGTGGAACCTTCTTCCCTTTTTGTTTGTTTAACTTCCATCTAGGCATCTGACACTTAGGACATGATTCCGCATTTGTGTGCTCTCCCCAATACAGTATGCAATCATTCTCACAAGCATCAATTTTATGGTAATGTAAACCCAAATCGCGAATTATCTTCTTAGCTTCATAGAACGAGTCTGGCACTAAAGCCCCTTCTGGGAGAACTTCTTTTAACAAGCCCAACAACACATCCATAGATTTATTACTCCAATGGTTAAGACACTTCACTTGAAGCAACTTTACAATAAAAGAAAGTTTAGACATCTTCACACAACCTGGATAAAGTGCAGTTTCAGTATCTTTTAATAAGTTAAAGAACCTTCTAGCCTGAACATTGGGCTCTTCCCTCTCATTGTCACTAGTATTTCTATAATCCACACATGGAATTCCATATGCATCACAAACCATCCTGCCAAAGTTTTCGTTATCAGTATCTTCATGTAGGTCATGACTGGAAGTTCCACAATCTGCCTTAAATGTTCTAATTTCCCCATGCAACTCCCACACGTTGTAACTATCCCAGAAACCCTTGCTCAATAAGTCTGTCCTAACATCTCTTCTCGCTTTAAATATAACATTCATACATCTTTTACAAGGGCAACGTATTTGATTTACCACACCAGGTTGACTGAATGCCCATTCCAGAAAAGCATCCACTCCTCTAATATATGCTAGGTTACCTCTGTCTTTAATATGTAGCCAACTTTTATCCATTTATATTCCCTAAAAATTTCAAATTTCAAATCAAATTAAAAGGGTGACATAAAAGGTCTAACATAGTACTGTCTCCACTGAGAGATTATACATCCTGTGCCTATGGGAGAGTAATGGAACATATAACAGTGAAAGTGAACAACTTTTGTGGCATGCAAACAATATTATATGTAAACAAACTATAATTAAGCACCTGCAAAATGTAATAATTTTTAATAATTTTGCCCTACAATCACTAAGATGGGAACAGACTAAGTTTCATAGGCATAGAAAGAAAGAGAGTGTAAATAATTGAGTGGCCCTGTGGGTAGAAATAAAACCAATGATAGTGAAAGCAATAGTAATTGATGATTAAAGTTTTATGGTAAAGAAGGACCTTCAATTCCTTCCCCACCCACCCACTCACATGTACATATATTCCATATTCCTGTTCACGCAAAACCTCACACAGAAAGGAAACAAAAAAACAGCTTCCAACCTCAATTCAATTCATTAAGATTTCAACTTTCTGAACACAAGCCTTTCGTGTTGACTGAACCATTTCTTGCACCAATATCAAACATATACCTCTGCGTGAATGGAAATAAAAGAAAGGAATGGAAGCCACAAAGAAAAGAGCAGTTTTTCTCTACACCCCATCCCTCTCCCTCCATTAGGTGTTCACGGTGGAACATAAACAGATTATATTGGCCTTCAGCGCAGAAATGAAAAACACAGTGACTTTAACAGAAGGTAGCTGTAACGGAATTATAGCTATAGTCAGAATTCCAGCAATTAAACGGAATTACAGTAATAAACAAAGTGAGTTTAACAGAAGGAAGCTTCTCTAATTGAAATGATTTTACCACAGAAGGAAGCATTGGGGGCTCAGCGTTACAGCAGTTAAACTGAAGCACGCTTAGATAATTCAAGAAGAAAGAGGTCTTACTTTGGCGTCGATTTCAGTAAACAAGGCGACAACGCACGACAGCTAGCACCAGATCGAAATGAAGCTGAGACGGGTGAGAAGCTGACAATCCGAGCGGAGTGTGAGGCTGTGAGATAGGGTGCGACGCAGGAGTGCACCAACGCAAGGTGAAAAAGCGACGGCCGCCACGGCTGAACAAGCAACGGCGGCAAGGGCTGAAGAAGCGACGGCGACGCAGCTAGGGCTCAAAACGCGCAGAACGGAAGAAGAGAAGAGTAAAGTGAAGAAAGAGGGAGAGCAGGGGCGGGGGTAAATAAAAGGACCTTTCGCGGCGACAAGAAATATCGCCGCTGAAAGTAATACTTCAGCGGCGACAATAAATGTCGCCGCTGAAAGTCCTAATTTAAATCAAATATTGCCACGTCAGAAAGTATACGTTTCAGCGGCGACAAAAAGGGTCGTCGCTGAAAGGTATACTTTTAACAAATAATTTTTACAAAATAATCCACTCAATAAAATATTGATAATTTTTTCCAATAGCTTGTTCAACTTATTAGATATATTTTATAAAATTTTTTGAGTAAATACTAATTTATAACTATTTTTCTTAATTTTTTTTAAAACATAAACCTTTAATCCCGAAAAATTAACTATTAAATTATTTGCATCTTTTTTGAAAAAATAAACTTTTTCATATTTTTATAAACTCCCAAAATACTCATTTTAACCCCAAAATATGAAATTTAGCAATAGAAGGCATATATAACAGTAATTAAGAATGTATGTATGTATTTTACGTCCTATTTTTCTCCTTCTCTCTACACACACATCTCTTTCTCTCTATCTCCTTCCTGACATCATCTCTACCATATAGATACTAACTCTTATACTCATTGACACACATTTATAATATCTCTTTCCTGCATATACCCTTACTTCATTTCATTCTTTCACTTTTTTAATTTCTGAAAAATACTCTTGAACTCAAAAATACCTTATAGATCCTTTTTATAAAAGTTGGCATGTTATATGAAATGTAGCAACAAAGGGCAAATACAATAGTAATTAAGAATGTATATATATATTTTATGTCTATTCTTTTTGCCAATCTCTCACACACACACATCTCCCTCTCTCTATCTCCTCTCCCATATTGTCTATAACACACAGATACTAACTCTCACGCTCATTGACACACATTTATAATATCTCTCTCATATACATACCCTTGCATCATCTCCTTCTTTCGCAGACATCACACATTATTATATGTATAATCTCTACTTATTATCATAACATATAAATTTTTTTTATTTATTATTGAAAAATAATATTATTTAATAATTTAATTTTATATATTAGATAGTTACTTCATAGTCCTTTCAGCTAGGGAAAAATGCATATAGATTTTTAGCAGCAGAAAAACAGAGGGCAAAATTTTTTATTACTGACCTTCTGCGGCAACAAGGAAAGTCGCCGCTGAAAGGTAGGCTTTCAGCGGCGACAAAAACTGTCGCCGCTGAAAGGTAGTCTTTCAGCGGCGACAAAATCTGTCGCCGCTGAAAGGTAGGCTTTCAGTGGCGACATTATATGTCGCCGCTAAAAAATATTTTCAGCGGCGACTTGCTTTGTCGCCGCCGAAAAGTCATCGCCAAAGACTAATTTTTTTGTAGTGGCAAAATTCCTCCTTTACTCTTCTCTCCCCTAAATCACTCGTACCAGACAATGCCTTACTGAGAGGCAAGGGATAGTGTAGTACAGCTGCTGCCATTTTGATATATAAAAAAAGAAGAACAAGTTTAAGATGGTTTCTAAAATTGTTTATTTTTTTGCATTTATTTGGTTTTTTGTTTTGAAAAAGTGACCCACTATTAACAAAACAACTTCTTACCACAACATGTTTATGTTGTGGTCATTACCACTCACTAGCAAACTCCACAACTAATCGCCACCGTCAACGACTACCATTGCTGACAACCACTACTGCTGATGACCACCACCATCGATGATCGTCATTGTCTACAATTTTTTAGAATAATTATCTAAACAGATTTTTTTGTTTGTTTTTTCAAACTTGTTTTTAAAAACTATTTTAAGAACAAAAAACAGATAATAGAAACAAACAAGTAATATATTTTCTTTATTCTGGCAAATTTCTAAAACCTGGCCTGAATTAATCAAGCTTAGTAGCGCCAGCCCTTAAAGCTCAAGTAATAATTTCTTACTTTGAGTTTCTCATTATGACTATAATATACTACTTTAAAGGACAACAGATAAATGTCTAAAGTCCAATTTAGATGATACAAATCCAAGTTCTAAAAGTCCAAATTAAAATGTTTTAAAGTCTAGATTGAATAATATAAATCCAAGTTTTAAATGATAAAATATAAATTTTTCTAAAGTCCAAATTGCAAATATAAAATTAAATACAAATTTTCTAAGCTCCAAATTACAAGACATAGGGCTAATGGGAAAAAGAAAAAAAAAAGGAGCTAGAGCTGACCTCTTTGGTGTTGAAGGGAGAAAATAAAAAAAAAAAACAGAGAGAACAAAAGCCTATTTTTTGGGCTTGTTAAGTTTGGCACAAAGGGCCTTTTATGTTCAAAATTCTCAATTTTCAAGGTTCAACTCTTAAAAAAATTTTTAAGTATAGGTATCTAATCCTATTTGAAATACTTTCGGGTATTAAATATAGACACCTTTTTTAGAGTATTCGAATCTTAGTTAATTAGTTCCTTCCACTATACTAAATACCTTGCACCAAAGGTAGTATTATGTTACGTCCTGTTTGGTACTTATAGAGAAAATGGACCAAGCAAAGAAAGAAAAAAAAAAGCTTATTTTTCTGCACTTGACATATTTGGTTGGTCATAAAAAATAACTGCTCATTTCCCACCATGAACCAATCTTCGTATTCCAATAAGCTCCTACATGGGAAAAACCTTTTAAAAATGCCAATTGCCCCAAATACAAAACATTATTCCCTCATAAGTCACTGCCGTTGTTCTCTTGTAAATATCAGCATCTTTGCCACTTATTTTGACGATTTAATCAGGATGATTGAGGAAGCTAGGGAGTGAAGTGACTCTTGCGCCGTAGACCAGTGGAGTTTTATCTATCTACATTAGGTTTAGGAGTTTCTACACTTAGGGAATATAACTGTTTATTTCATATGTTACACAGTAAATTTCTTTCCTACTTAATTTAGTGCTTATTTGGCAAACCCCTAAAGGCACTTAAAAAGAGTGCTTTTTACATAATTTGAAAAAAAAACTCTTCCCAATCCCACATTCTTACCTTGTACAGCACAAAATCACTTAAAGTAAGCTAATATTTATAGTCATGTGTCAGTCGTAAGGCATGAGTCTTCTATTTTGTATGAGTTAATTTATTTCTTAATTTAAGTAGTGGCTCTTAGGGTTTTTCTTACATTAGGGTTTTCCTTAGTTATGTTGCCTATTGTATTCAATAATACATATTCTTAATAACTTTTGTATAATTATTAGTGAATATTGTCTCTACGAACTTAGACTCTTTTCAAGACATTGTTCTTGTATAATCCTTTTCACTCGTATTTGGTTATAGTATTCATTGGAGTAATTAAATTTTTCCCTTAAATTCTTTAAGACAAAAGAAAATCGATTGCATTCAAAATCAAAAATAGAGGGAGAGGGAGAGGGAGAGGGAAGAGGAATATTCAACATCCATCCAATGTAGGAGCAGCCAGTGTGTGTGTGTGAGAGAGAGAGAGAAAGAGAGAGATAGTTGAATTAAATAATTAATCAAAAAATGGTCCTAATCAGCAATAATGAACCTAATAATTTGATGGGATTAAGAAGGGAAATTAAATAAATAGAAGAGAGAGAAACTAGTTGTAAAGCCTTCAACTCTACTCAAAATCTCACATGCATGATTTGACTCGTACATCCTTCTTGTTTACTGCACCATCCCTCTTAGTCTCAAGTGTAATTTAATTATCTGTCACCAGCAAGAGAGAAAAGAAAAAACACATGCACATCATAGACAAAAACAGCTAGCTAGCTAGCGCTAGCTGAGCTCTTACACTTTAATCAAAATAAAAAAAAAACAAGAAAAAAAATTGAAACATGTAATTAATTAATTCACTGATAATATTAATTAATCTAAAACTAATTAACTCCAAAATGACTCTCTCTTAAAAGGGTCTTGGATTACATTACTAGATGAGGAAGAAGAAGCAAAACTGAGATAGTGATGATCAGCAACATTATCATGAATATTGCTGCTTTCGTAGTTATTATCAGACAAGATAAGCGTCTTATTTTCATCTTGGTAATGATCAATCTGATGAGTTGATAATAAGTTTGTAGGATCTTGCTGCAGCTGAATGCACATAATCTCTGTTTGAGCCACTGCAAGCTGCATTTTTAACTGTGAAACTTGACTTTGCAGATACGATATAGCTCCGACACATCCGTACACCGGATCCCTCACTCTAGCATTCGCCTCGTAAACTAGACTGCTCACAGCATCCGCTCTTTGATGCACCGGAAGCTCCTGTTTATAAGTCATGAACAATACGACTATTATTTTTTATTATTGTTATAAACTTTGGCTCGATACAATACCTTTAAAGATGTTTACAGTTTAGATTCAAACTATATATCCAATCTATATCAAATATAAGATTTACAATAAGTTGTATTATTCATAAATCATGATTTGTGTTGGTGAAATACCTGAGATCAAAGTTATTTAGTTTAGATTCAAAATATATCTCTATTAAATAACTAATTTATAGAGATTAAAAAAATTAATTTAATTATTTATAAAAATTATATATGTATTATTTTTTATAAAATACCCTATTTAATCATTTATATTAAAATTCTCCTTTATAAAAACTATTTTAATATGTGTAATCAATAAAGATTATCTAAAAAAAATTGATGAGATAAAGTAGATTGAGATCTTATAATTAAAATAAAAATAAACCTTTAACTAAACCTTTAACTAACTCTTATATTTGCAGCAAGTCATCTTATTCATAAATCATGATTTGATCGTAGGTGCAACAGGTGAGAAAAGGCATAGTTTCAATCCAAAGTCTTCTCTTTGATAAACTCAACTTGCAGAGAAATGAATTATAAAGAGAAGAAGGAAGAGAAAGAGAGAGACGAGACCTGCAACATTTTGCTGACATTGCTGGCACCGAAGACCTTGTGGACGATGGCAAACTTGTGAGGATCGTCAGAAGGAAAGTAAGGAGCAAAAACGCACTCCTTGGTGCAACGACGTCGTAGCAACTTGCAGGAAGCACAAGGAGAAGAACCTCCCATTATCTATCTGAGATCGATCACAAAGACTTCTTCGATTTCTCTTTACAAAACAAAAAGATTAATGTCACAGAACTGAATGAAGCTTCTTCTTGTTGTGTTGATCCAAGTGAATGAACCAGAACGTGCTTATTTATAATGCTGCAGAATATAGACGCACATGTCCATCTTGAAAACTAATCAACGATCAATAAATGTGTTAAATTAATTAATTAATCATTAACGTCTCTGAGAGAGACTACATACATATATGGCTGTACTGTACTGGGGCGACGAAGAACAAGAAGGACTCATATCATAGTTCACACATGAATTTACGATTTTAGCCATCGTTGAGGACAGTTAAGTCAAATAATCAGGGGCAAAATCGGATGAGTATATTATATAACCAGAGTGGGAATTCAAAATAATGATTGCTTTGTTATTAACGCTAATAAAAAACAGTTTAAAACATGTAGGATTCAATAATAATAATTATTATCATCATTGAAAATTAAAAAAATAAATAGTTATAGACTAGACGATAAGAGTTGACCACCGCCAAGACGCGTGATGGGTCGGTGAACCATGCAAATGCAATATTGTGCAGTTTCCACGTACGCCCACATTCGACTCTTTTATTTTCTACTACCTAACGTAGTCTATACTCGTACGTACGTGCAATGATATATATATATATATATATATATATATATATTAGTTATCAGTACTTTCTTCATCTCTAATTATAGGTAAAATTTATCATTCTACTCCTATATATAAATTATTTGTGTAAAAAAATTAATCATAAATATAAATTATTTATAGAGTAATTAATGACTTTTTTTTTAATTTTATTCATGTCGAATATAAATCACTTATAGAGTAATTAATAACTTTTTTCAGTACCCTTTCTTTTAATAAGGATAGATGTAAAAAATTTTATCAATTTAATATATTTTTTGGTATGAAAGAATGAAGTATACGTGACTTATATATAAGAATAAAGTGGTAATCTTCATTATTATGCTTTCCATTGATTTTTTTCTACTGAAATGCCTTATTATTAACATTTTTTATTTAGTTAATGTATCATTACCTTTTTAAGGTTTATTAGGCAAAAGGTTTTTTACCTCTCCTAACAAATGTGTTTTTTAATATTCGAACTTATATTCTTTTCATTATAGTGATGAGGCCGTTTACCACTCTCAACTAAAAATTTGTTAGTCTCTATTCTTAACTTTGTTCCTACCTTAATGATGGTCATTTTAATTAGGGGCAAATTTGGAAGCATCTCTTAGTTGCATATGGAATCTGGTGGTTTTTTAATTTTCTTATTATTAGGGATAGAGGAAATATCTGCCTTTTAACCAATTCACAAAAATTAAAAAATTTAGTAGGTTGGAAAAAAAAAGGAAATTTAATAATTGCTAACTATTTGTACTCTTTCTGTCCTAATTATATATACATCTTTTTTTTTAAATTGTTGTGTTAGTAATTCTAACTCTTATTACAAAATTTTAGTTTCAACTAGAGATTTCTCCTATACGTTGCAAAGGAAGCAGGAAAGAGTATGTTACAATTTTAATGGTTTACAATGGCAGAACTAGAAATTTAGGATCAAAGGGGCGATCTTTTAACAATTTTTTTCTTCAAATTTACAAATATACTATAATATTATAAATATAATAGCTTAAGTATAAAAGACCAATAATTTTGTATGCTCAAATATACTATACCTAAAATAATTTATTATTTTAACAATTAAAGTAGAATAAAAATAATTTAGCAATTATATCCAAAAAGTAATAAAATAAAACTAAAAAATACTCGATTTTGATTGGCTGGCTGTGGGGTTGAAGGATATAGGTCTCTCCACTTTTTATAATTATCCACAAGAGAGGAAGAATAAAAAAAGAGAGGGTGAATGGTGTGTAAAATTAGATTTTATATAAGAAGTTGAGCTAGGCAAAAAAATTAATTAGGGTTTTTAAATTTAGATGACCCATTTCATCAGCCCATTTTTCAAACAAATTTAAAATATTTGTAAGGGATATATAGGGTAAACAAGGGAGTACAAGGAAATTCTTGCTGACAGAAAGGGCAGCCACCCTTGCCCCTCCCTTAGTTCCACCTTTGGTGGTTTATGATTATTATGAATTATCATTATAGTTAAAAATTTGAATTATAGAAACAGTTGATAGAATATTAATTAATTACCATCATACGACTCAAAATCTTTTAAAGATCAAAGTGTGACTATTGATTGCAGCTTGTAAATAAATAAATTAAAAGTAGAGTAAATGTGCATCCAACACCCCAAACTAATTTTATAGGAATAATTAGCACCCTAAATTAATTTTAAAAGTGTAATTAACACCCTAAAATATTTAAATTATTGCAATTTTACCTCTTTGCTAATAAAAATATAAACTTTTATTTAATACATATCACATAAATTTTTTATTTCGACACATTATTATTTAAAAGGTCACATGTGTAATTTTATTTTAATAAATTGTACTAAATGAACTATAAAATTTCTCAATCTTCACATATAAATTCTATACAATGTTAATTTTAGAGTTTATTTAGTACTATTTTTTTTAAATAATATGACACATGTGACATTTTAAATAATAATTTGTTAAAATAAAAAGCTTATGTGACATGGATACGATATAAATTTATATTTCTATTAGAAAAAAGATAAATTTATACTAATTTAAATATTTTAGGATGCTGATCGCACTTTTAAAATTAATTTGGGGTGTTAATTACTTATCTAAAATTAGTTTGAGGTGTTGGATACACCTTTACCCTTAAAAGTATTAAATTAGACTGACCAACACCCATTTTTAATTGAATTAGATATTATAAAATTTTAAGAATAAAGTTGACAATTGATTTATTGATGATTAAAATACTTTTCTCTCTCTAAAATATATCATAAAAAGGATGAAAATTAAGGGCATTGCTTAATAAAGATGCACCAGCTAATGACCATAATTGAGGGCAGAATTGAAAAGAAAATCAAAATATTTACAGATAAACTAGATTTCAGTATTTTTTTGGCACGCGTGTTTAGAAAATTTTGGACTTATAATTGTGGAAGAAGGGAGTATAGATAATTTTCCTTTCATAATTACCCTTAAAATTATTGGGACACCACTCTCTTAATCTTTTCCAACTAATAAATTAATCTATCTCTAAAGTAATGACTTTGAGCATACAAAATCTGGAGCAATTAATTGCATTTCTATAAAAGAATTTCATGTAATAGTAAACAATGCAATTTGGATGGGGCTTTATAAAAAGAACCAAAAGTAAACTTCCCAAAAGAATATTCCTATGTAAAAGGACAAGAGGTAGTACTCCTTTCGTTCCAAAACAATCATCATTTTGAAGTTGTACAAACTAATTAATAGTCTAAATTTTAAAAAAGAAAACTAATTAATAGTCTAAATTTAATTATTAAACTCTTCTATAAAAAATTTCATTTGTTAAAGGGTAAAATTTTTGGGCAAAAGCTAACTTGATCTAGTTAATAAGTAGTTAGTTTAATCCATAAGGTCGTAAGTTTAAATCTCACTGTCAATATGAGGATCTTGTTAGTAGATGATTTATAAATACATGTGTAAATATTCTGAGCCTAAAAGCATGCCCTGACTCTAGTGAGGTTCTGGGACATAATTCACTTAAACTTTATGATATAAAAAAAAAAGAAAAAGAAAAATGGTTAGGCAAAATAATTAATGCATCCTTAAAATCTTAAAGTGGAACGACTGGGAATTATTTTGAAATGGAGAGAGTATATACCAAGCTACATTTTAGAGCTCCATTCAATTGCATGAGATGGATATTATCATAAGCAAAATATAGTTGGAAATCATCTGCTTCCTCCAAAGTTTCTTCGTTTACACTTTTTATATTGATATAGTATAATTCAAGTGGGGAATTCTGCAACAGCTAGCAATTAAATATTTTATTAGATTATTGTCAAGTATTCTGCAACAAGTATTTTTAATTATTGTTAATTTAATTTAATTAAAATTAAAATCTTTGTGGAAAACCCTAACTTGGACCAAGCCCCATTTTAGATATATATATATATTCAACGTGTGAATGTTTGTTGGCTCGAATATTCACATGGAAGAAAGGAAATTAAACCCATTTATGTTTGTGAATCTTTCTTTGTGTAAGTTCAATGCCAAGTTATAACCTAACCTTGATCTCAAAGCATCGATTTTTATGAAGCAAATTATTTAAAGCCAAGTGTCACAAGAAACATGAACCACACCCAAATCGATGCTTAGAGATATACTATAATATTAGTTTAAAGCGACTAATTTCAAAGGGAATTAAGTTCATGCATTTCTTTTAAAGTGAAGCCTACAGATCTTTTTTAACGTTGAAATAGGTAATGTCTGTAGTAGCACTCTCCTTAGTCTTATTTTATAGGGAAAGGAATTTTTTTTTATATGAATATATAATTTTATTATTTATTTAATATTATGTTGAATTTGTTTTTATATAGTAATAATATATATTAAATAGAAATAAAATTAAAAGGTTATTAAATTTTATAGTATAATTAATTATATTTAAGATTTTTTTAATATGTATAAAATATGTTAAAAATAATTTATAAATAGGATCAGAAGAATATATATTTTATGAGTTTTCTTATGCATATTAAAAAGACTGATCAATGTCTTGGGATGATATGGAGTCCCGTAAAATATGCAGAGAAATGTTAAAAAACTAAAAAAAAAAAAGAAAAATAAATTGTGTGGAGTCTGAATGGAATTGATGATGGGTTATGACTAAATAATGCAACTTTTTATAGATTTATTTATGTTATAACAATTAATATATAAGATTTATGTATGGATTTATTCTGAGATTATCAATAATTTAGCTCGCTTTTTGACTCCATACAACCCTTATATATATATATATATATATATATATATATATTATTTCAACTATATATCTCTACACATTTCATTAAGCTATGTACAAATTAGTTCTACTTTTCCAATATTCTCCGTGCATGCGTACTTTAATAAGATTCAAAGGTTAAAACAATGATAGAGAGTACAATGTTAAAAAAACGTTTAAATTATTATCTGTCCTATATCACATGAGAAAAGAAAACCTAGTCAATTAATGATTCGTTGTCAAATATGAGAGGGAGGGAGGGAGGGAGGGAGAGAGTCTCTGTGTGTGTGAATACAATTTATAGAATTAATGGCGAGAAAATACAGTGGATAATTCGTCTCATCCCTTGGCACATGGAGAGAGGCCCCCTAGAAGTTATGCGTCGTGACAAATGCAAAGATTCTTCATTTTGGTACAAGAATTCAACTTATAGACTTAAATAGTTAAATGTATTTTTCCACTTAAATAAGGATAAATTGATTTTTAAACCCATTATTTATCATTAATTAATAAACTTATTTTTAATTTAAAATTCACTTATTTTAATATGATTTGAAATAAATATATTAGTTTAAAGTGTTTAACTATTTAAGAAGTGAGTTACATTGTTTATTTATAAATTTATAAATAGTGCGATTTTATATAATACTCCATTTTTACTATAAGAGTTAGGTGGACATTTAGATTTAGTCATAAATAAAAGACATAGTTAAATATTTAGATTTAGTCTTAAATAAAAGATATCAATCCACTTTATCCCTTAAACTTATATTTTTTTCTCAAAATAACCATATTCATTGCACAAATCAAAGGGTTTTTATAAAAAAAATTTATAATAAAAAATTATATTTTAAAAAAATAAACTATATTAATTATAAATAACTAATATAATAAATTTTTTAATATATCTAAATTAATTATCTAACAATTATATTATAAACACCATAGGTAGTACATGGATAGATATATCTATATGTGTGTATGTGTGAATCGCGCGTTACCGTCCTAATATTTTTTTTTGATAATATTACCGTCCTAATATTGTTTATACATTTTTTTCTTTTTCTGACAGACATCCGCAGGCTTTTTTTTACTAATACACTGCAAAAAGTAAAAAAAAAAAACTAAATCCTACATAATGGAAAGTATTTTCTAAAATACTGTACTTAAAATCGTTTAAGCCAAGAACGAGTTCAAATTTATGAAAAAATGGTTCATGGTAGGAACGATTTTACCTCTCCCTTATCATATCATCTGACCATATTTAATATTTTTTTTAAAAAAAAAAGTAAAATAGTTCTAAGAAGGAACGATTTGGGGCCTGTTTAGTTTGAGACAAAAATATAGTTTTAGAAGTTTTTTTTGGGTAAAATCTTAGTTTAAAAAAATTTTAAAACAAACAGTCATATTTATCCATAAGTACTTTTGGGCTAAACTATAGTTTTTGAATAAATTACTGGAACTAACTTTTAGAATAATAAAAGAGTTTATATATTATCTAATTACTATTTTACCCTTACTTTTTCTTATACTCTCTCTCCTCTCTATTCTCTATCCTCTCTCCTCTTTCTTCTCTACCCTCTCTCCTCTTTCCTCCTTCTTCTTTCTTCTCTATTCTCTCTCATTTTTCTTCTCTACCCTCTCTCCTCTTTCTTCTCTCTCTTCTCTCTTCTCTCTCCTCTCTCCTCTCTCCTCTCTCCTCTCTCTTCTTTTTAATAAAATTATATCTTTTTTAGTAATTTATCAATACAAAAAGTTATTTTAAAAATAACTATCAAAACACTTATTTATTCAGAACCACTTTTTTTCCATAAATTCTTTTTTAAAAATCTTTTTCCATAAGCTATCTAAAAATTATTTTTTTAGTAAGTATTTTTTTAAAAATTGGTCCAAACATACACTTCACATTTTTCTCTATCCATTTGCGTTCTCGTAGGCGGTGCCACAACAGCCAATATTACCCCAATCAACCCCCACTCCCTCATTTCCTTCTTCACTTGCCCAATGGATTTCCCCTCTCTCTTCCTCTTCGTTTTTTTTATTGTACTTTCAGTTTTATTTTTTTTTTCTATTTACTAATTTCTTTTTATTTTTTGAGAATCCATTGATCAGTTTATAATAGAAGATACTCTATCATGTGCTTAATATAAAATCAAGTTAGCTAATAAATATTAGATATACTTATAAGTATATAAAGGATGTGACAAGGGGAGAGATAAAATCGTTCCTACCCGGAACGGTTTTTTTTAAAATAAATTTAAAGGTAAAGGTTAATATTTAAATTAATTTTAAAAGAGTAATTAATATTATAAAATATTTAAAAATATAATTAATATTTTAAATTAATTTTAAGGATATGACACTTTAAAATATTTAAATTAATATAATTTTATTTTTGTATTAATAAAATTATAAATTTATATCCGATCAATATCACGTAAATTTTTTATTTTAATAAATTATTATTTAAAATATCACATATGTCATATTATTTAAAATAGAGTACTGAATAAATTTTAAAATTGACATTGTATAGAATTCATATGTGAAGATTAAAAAAATTTATAGTTTATTTGATATAATTTATTAAAATAATATTACACATGTAACCTTTTAAATAATAATGTGTCAAAATAAAAAGTTTATGTGGCATGTATTAAATAAAAATTTATATTTTTATTAGTAAAGAGGCAAAATTATAATAATTTAAGGTATTGATTGTACCCTTAAATATTTTAGAGTACTAGTTACTTTTCTAAAATTAGTTTAGAGTGTTAACGTTTACCCGTAAATTTAAACTTGTTATTGGCCTGAACGATTTTATGTGCAATATATTAGAAATACCTTTTACCATGTAAGATTTAGATAATTTCTTTTAAGAGCCGACATCCGCATTGTTTATATATTATATTGAAGAAACCCTCACACACATACACACATCTCATGAAGTCACATGTATATATATTATTATAAGACAACCATCAATGTCAAATACTATATATATATATAAGACTATTTCAAAAAAAAAAACAAAGAATCCCTGGTTTGGTAATTTTCTCTACTCAGAACACCGTTTCTTTACGCGTTTTTTTATGATGAGTAAAGTGTGAAGTAACTTGTAGAATAGAAAATTTTCACTTGATGTGAAATTTGACCGTCATAAAACTTTGATGGATTTGATTATATTCAGGTGCTTCATCTTGAATTAAAAAACTTCTCGAAAATGTTAATTTTTGAGTAGTTGGGTGGGGATATTCTATACCGTTGAATTGAGGCAATGGCCTAAAATTAAAATGGACTATCAAGTAGCTAGTGCATGGATGGGTCTCATTTTTATGAAATTCACTTGTTAAGGTAAAACTCACCTTTCATTTCTTATTATTTCTTTCTAATTTGATCCTTATAAAACATTTTAAGGATCTAGGTCCTTTAGCTGCAATATATGAAAAAAAAGAAGTTATATTTTTAATTATATTAGACATATTTTCTCATATATGCACAAAATCATCATAAAATGGGTTGTATTAAAGTAATGGTTTAATTTGTGAATATTACAGCTTATTATAAATTGAAAAAAAAATCCCTCATTGAACTTTGTTTTTTTGGCAAATACTAGTACTAGAATTTTCTGTGTATAAGAGTTTATAAGGTCCTTTTCTCTCATTTTTCTAAATTTTTTATACTCCCTCCATTCTGATTTAGAGAATTTTTAGGAGTAATTTTATGTTTCATAATATAAGATGTTTTGGAGAAAACAATAGTTCATTAATGATATTGTTTCAAAAATACCCTTCATTTGTTAAGTGTGAGTTAATTGTGGATTAATTACTATTAAATGAAGGGTATGTTTAGAAGTTTATACTGTTTCTGTGAAAAAAATAAGGTTTCTAACTATATTTAATGAGATTTATTAGTCGTTACAATTTACTCCAAAAATATCTTATAAATTGAAATAGAGAGAAATATTATATTATATCAATTACTATGTTCATACCAAAGAAAAATTATAATATAGCAGCACAGTAGTGCACATTTAATTGTTGCATGTTTTGCAGCCATTCATAACCCTGTTGTTGTACCTATCGTCTGTGGGTTTAACTGATAAAAATATGAGATATACGATTATTTAAAGCGTGTTCAATTTCTGGGGAGTACCATTTTATTGTGGTTTCAGTCACGGCATTTAGGGAGGCATCCTTAGCTCTTAGGTGCCTAGGTTTACGCTTGAGGGTAATAGACGTTTCGCTCTGCTTGACATTAGTATTACCTAGAAGGAAGAGAGACTTTATCCTACTTTTAAATCGTAGGTGAGCCCAATTTTTTTTAAAAAAAAAATTGTAACAAAAAAATGACCATATTGCTGGTATCATACGAATATTACAGGTTTATTATTATTATTATAATAATATGAGATTATTTAATTAATTATGAATAAGATCCGACACAAGGGTAAGGTCTAGACTATATGTAGATTATTATTATTATATAAAAAGAAACCCATTTCGAGCGAGATTGAAATTGAAATTATAATATATTGTTCCCCACAGCTGTTGAAACCCTTGCACCTAATAATATTCCAAACCTTTGCATTAAATGCTCCCACATGATTCCATGGTTCCATTCTTCTGTTCCTAGGAGAAAAGCTCAATTTCCCTAGTTGTATTTCATATATTAAACTTCTCTTTGCATATGACCATGTCTTTTGAACTAAGTCTATGTTTTCCCTTTCTGAATTTCTTTTTCACAGCAGGGTATCTCTCAATCGGACTCTTAAAGAACTAATTGCTTTTAAAGCATAGAGATCATAGTCATGGATTTTATCTTTCTCAATAAGACCTTTTTCCTAAATATGATCAGTGATTGAACACTGACAAAAAAAAAGTATAAATTTCACAAGTCCCCAAAGTCTAAGGACAATTTTCACATATAAAAGTTTTTTCAAATAGCACCTATACTATCAAAAACACAATTATCATAATATAAACTTAGGATCCATTGCTGAGGAACCCCAAAATATATCATACCATTATCAATAAAAGTTAGTATAAATAGTAAAGAATAGACTTATATCTCACAAGAACGCGAGTTTAATTCTCACTATTATTGTGAGGGCTCCTTTGGTAAGTAATCTCGTAAGTCCCCTGTAAGTGCTCTTTAAACCCTGGGGTTGTGCCCTGGTCTTGGTAGAGAACCGATGCCAAACCTACCTAAATATTTTTGTACCAAAAAAATATCATACCATTAACAAAGTACAATTAATAGTGAAGGGGGTCTTTCATTGTAATTAGGGCCAACCCTGAACAGATAATAATCCATTCATACTAATGGGGATTAGGAGTGTGTTTGGATTAGCTTTTGGAGAATAGATTCTGAGAAGAATAGATTTTAGGAAGAATAGATTTTGGGAATAGAGATGTTTGGATGATTAGTAGTAGAATCACTTTTTATATTGGTAAATTACTAAAAAGGATATGATTTGATTAAAAGTAAGAGAGAGGAAAGAGGATAGAGAAGAAAGAGGAGAGAGAAGAGAGTGTAGAGAAGAAAGAGGAGGAGAGAGAAGAGAGTGTAGAGAGGAGAGAGAAGAGAGGAGAGAGGAGAGAGAAAAAGAGAGATGAGAGAAGAGAGAGGAAAAAGAATAAGAGAGATAAGAGAAGAGAGAGGAGAGAGAGTGTTAGAAAAAGTAGGGATATAATAGTAATTGGATAATCCATAACCTAGGTTTTAAACCAAAAGCTATTTTCAGTGGCTTATTCAAAACCTAGGTTTCAAACCAAGGTTTTGCCCAAAATCAATTCTCAATAAAAATGACTGTTTGTGTAAAAAAAATTTAAACCGCGGTTTTGGCCAGAATCAATTCTCAGAATTGATAGCCAAACACACACTAGGTCTAGGTACTACTAAAAAAACACTTATCAAGATAGTTAAAAGTAAAAATGTCGTAAAAAAAGTAGTGGCATATTCGTAAATAAATTCGTATTTTATAAACTTTTTATGACAGTTTTTCATACAACCGCTATTAAAAATGACACCAATAACTTATAACGGCAATTTTTAGAATAACCGCCTTTGCACCTTTTATTAAAATAAGTCAATCGTTCAACCTTTGCACCTTTGTGCCCTATCTGCAGAAAGAAAGTGTACATCTCTTGCCTCTTCAGTTCCCAACGTCTCTAGCCATCATGAGGAAATGCCAATAAATACCTCTTACGAACCGTCTTTTCCTCAATCTTAAATACCCTTCTATTGTACTTTTTAATTTGTTCCACTTCTCTTCAGGCTCTTCTCCTCCCTGTTCACAAAAAAAGATCGTGTGATGATTTTGAGGATAAGCATCATCTTCCAGATCTGATACCTACTTCACTATTTCTAGACCTCCTCAAATATTTGGAAGAATTGATAAACAGAATGGATACACTAGAGAACTCAGTTGAATAGCTCTCCCTGCAAGTAGAGAACTTGCAAGACAGGTTCTATAATCTCTGTTCTGATCTCCGTCGTCAACATAACCATCAGCGATTCTACCACCCTTTAGATGACCCAGATGACTCCCAAAACTCAGAAGACTCTGCTTCATCATCTGATTGAAAGGCTTCACACCTTTTGTTCATTTTCTTTTTTTGATATTTTTTGGCTCTTGGCGGATGGGATGAGATTTCTTACAAAATGTAAAGAATAGTCTATTACAATATTTTATAAGGAATAGTTAAAATAATTAGAATATTTTATAAAGTCAGTTATTATTATTTTGATCAATTGTGTACATATTTTTCTTAAGAATAAATCTATTATTATATTATACTAAGTTTGATATCAGCTTAAATCAATTCACCCAAAATTTTGGCATAGTTGAAAATGATATCGTATAGATTGCTCAAAACTCAACAAATTAATATATCAATATTACCTTGTTTAATTAGCTGGGTGTTCAGCAATAAGTACTTTAAAGAAAATTGAAAGTTCGCATATTTTGAGAAAAAATATTAATCAAGAAGTCTAATTTATTCAATAAATTGATAATACAACAAATTACTAAATACAGTTGGCATACTAACTTACTATCTAATTTATTAAATTCAAGATAATATGTTATCTTCAAATATATAGTATATGATCAATACTTTTTTCGGCACATATACTTGTAATTGCTGTTTTAATAATTTTCCTAAAATACCTCCTTTAATCGTATATATTTGAACTAACACTGATAGAAACTCCCTTAATATATGCAATTATAAGGAGGTACTTTGGGAAAAATTATAATTTTAGGAGATAAAGTGGATTGGAATCTTATATTTAGGATCAAAATAAACTTTATATCTAACTTTTATATTTAGGACGGGGAGCAATATTGACCTAACTTCCATAAAAAAAATTTGAATAGGAACTTCCATAATCTTTTAAATATCAACAATTTATAACCAATATTTTAAATGAACCGATCTTAAAAAAACTTCTATAGTGGTCAATCTTTTTTAGATTGTATTTGATTCTTTTTCCCTTAATTTTCTTCCCCATAAAAGTTATTCATCTTGGTAGAAAATTTATGTGTTGTGTTGAACTTCTTTTTAGAGGGAAAAAAAGTTAATTTTAATAAATATTAATCCGATGAAAATAAAAACAATATTTTCTTAACTAAGGAACTACATCCTTCGTCGCTTTTGGTACTGTGTACTCAGATGCCATAACACTTCAACAGAAAACAATTCATGATGACAATGCCAAGGTCACAGTAGAGCGCATAAGGAAGAGAACAGACACTACACCGGTTCCCTGCCCACTGACGAGATTAAAATATTGGAACAAGCTCCAGGGAAGTTATTATGTGGCCAACATATATGATCAAATTGAGAAAGGGGGTCACACCAGAGAAGGTGCCTCAGAAGAAAACCCTAAAGGGCACAAAACTAGAAAAGGTACTACAGAAACCCAAGGTTCAGAGGGCAAAAGTAGACAAGCTCAGACCTCTTCCTGAGAACATATTCTCAAGATATTTTGGTATGGCAACTCTCCACTCTATGGCAGCAGGATTGGAGGAAGCACTCAATTTTATAATTTTGTCCGGGGTTTTGACCACACAGGAGATTTACTAATTCACCATAGACAGGAATGATATAGTGCAATTCTTCAATTTTCAGGAGATGAATTAAACTTTCATCCAGTGTACTATATTGTAAGTTATAACTTTATTTTAATACTTTATGTTTAACCATTTGCATAGCATTGACTTATTTCTATATTAACAGTAGCCACTCCTATCGGAGATGCCTAGAAAACGTAAAAGGAGACACATATGGCTTCATGTGTCCTCAATGTGCCCAAGAGATAGGCACCGATAGAAGCTCGAGAATTATGTACATAGTCTACGTTATGATCCGCATCAGGAGGAGGATATATTTTGCTATAAGAGGAGTCTACTTTGATTCTAAATATAATACTCCAATCGAATTTATCTCTCAAAATTATACTTTTTCTTTTAAAGTATCCCTATATGATTACACATGTTAATGTAATTTTTATTAAGGATAATCCAAATGCATATGATTAAATAGAGTATTTTAGATAAAACCATACACAATCATTATAAATAACTATTTAACTAATTAACTTCTTTAATCAACCTAAATGAGTTAAATATATATTATATTAAGGACTAGAGAGAGTATATAAGGTTTATTCTTAGTTGGGCATACACCTTTTGAAGTCCGTCAAGAATGGACTGTAATGCCTTCACCCTCAACACTTTCCATTACCAGACCAAAAGTTAATGGTTCAGTGAGGTATCCTACTGGGTCACATGTTCCTTCTCCCACCTCCCCGTAGGTTAGGTCTTTTTGAGTTCTGCATTATTACCACATTGTAATAAAAAGTGGATCTAGATCCTTTCAGAATACTTTCTTCTTTTCCTCTCAGAATCCCTTCTCCATCCTTATATTAAAAAAATGGATAATTCATATATAATATTTTATAAAAATTTGTTTATATTTACAGTTACAGATGTGAACTGTGCAGATTAAATTTATTTATTTATAGAGTAATATTAAATAATATTTTATAAGATATATTACATCTGAACTATTCATTTTTTTATCATCTGAGGATGGAGAAAGAATTCTCAAAAGAGAGAGAGAGAGAGAGAGGATTCGAATCCATAAAAAGGAAGCAACATGTATCTAATAGGAATCTGGCACGTCCTAGTCAATAGTACACACTTAACATGCATAATCACATTATCGTATATAGTACAATTCGTTTCAGTCTAGGGCAAAAGTCCATAACATAATTCAATTTTCAATATAATCTCATTTCCCATGATTAATCTATGACATAAGTTTCAATGAATAATATTAGTTGGAGATTACGAATTAGCAAAGAAGTATATCCCCAGTAACGAACAACAATCTATGAGAAATAATTAATTTTATTTATTTATTTTCTTTTCCTTTTCTTCCCCTTCCAAAATACCTTCAATGCACAAATAAAAATCCCCAATTAGTCTCCTTCAATTAAAACTTCATTTAGTTTAATTTAATAATATTATAATCAAATCTCTAATAACATGTTTTAAGAGATCTAGCTATACCTTGTTGGTTCATTTGGAATCATCATAATCAAAAAGTGTAAGAATATATATATTATGTATATATTACGGGGTGTTGGGTTGAATTTTCAATTGTTCATTGCCTCACAAAACGTGTGTGTGTACTTTCAACTCCTCCAGTTCCAAACGCCTAAACCCTACGAAGTAGAAAAGGAAAACCTATATATATAAACCATGTACGTATGAATAGGCATATATATATATTAATTTATCATGAGTTGTTAATAAATATATATTACTCACATTTTAATTAATTAATCAATATTTCTTGGTCATATTAAAATCTACCGAGATGATTAGGCTGATTGAAGGGGTTAACTTGATGACAGCCCTAAAGTATACTAGCTGTCAGATGAACATTGTTGATTAAAAAACTTCATGTCAGGATAAATATCCTCATTTAAGTTTTGCAACGACTTATACATAAAATTTGCTATCTTAAAAGACTAAACACCGAAGAGTAAGCTTTAATAATTCTTAATTAATTAATAATGGGTTAATGAGTAAATAAATAAGGACCAGTAGAGGGGGAAGAAAAACAGACATCTCTCATGATGACCTTGGAGAAATATAAGACAGCAAGATGCCAAGATCCGATGCAGAACAATTAAGGCCCCTGCTCTTGATTCACAGGAAGATTCGATTGTTCTAGAAATGTGGAAAATAGGTTTGACAAATGAAAAAGCAGCAGGGGAAAACTTTTCTAAGTGAGAACTTAAATTCAAATTCAGATTCAATTGTTTCAGCAATGACGGAGTTGAGTTTCCAATATGCCAGCATCCATCTATTTGTGTGTCAACATGGCCTTCCTATTGTGAATGATTAATCGTGTTCTTGTTTCAAACACATTTTGATTTTAAGAGATTGAAATTTGGGTGAAAGACACGCAAAAAATATTTTCAAAATCTACAAATTTCAATTTAAAATTTGAAGTGACCTAATTACTATGAAGCTTTTAGGGTCTAGATTGGAATTAAATTTTGTATCAAAATTACATAATTGCCCTTAGTTTGAAATAAAAAAACAAAACAATAATAGTTTTAGAATTAACAACTTTAACTTATCAATAACGACAATTAAGAGAGTGACAACTAATTTCATAAAGAATTTTGCTTTATGTTGACAAGTATTGGTAGGCTGCAAAATATCAATGATAATAAAAATTTAACAGATAATAATTTTAATTTATTGCTTGTTAAATTATTTTTATTTGGTTTCTTTTAATTAAAGACATTAGGTAATTTCGCTATGAAATTTAATCTCATACTAGTCCCTAAAGACTTCACAATGATTTTGTCATTTTCAGAGTTCTAAATTAGGATTTGTATTTGGAAGGTATCCTTGTGTTTTTCTCCCTTCAAATTCTATCATTCCATTTTATAAATCTTGTTTCCTTCATTTTATAAATTGATAGGACATTATAGAATGATTTATAAAAAATTAACATTTTACCAAAAGTATAATTTGTAATTTATAATATTGTCCATCGTTAAAATTCTTTACCAAAAAGTTTTGCAAAGTTTACTAAAGGATTTTACTTTACCTCTCCATATTCTTCCTTATTTTGATTCTGCCTTTTAACATTTTTAATATTTTTTATTTACTTTTAAATAGACAAAAAAATCTCTTAAAATTTTTAATTCAAATTATATAGCAAATTAAAGTAGTCTAAATGACCAAAACCAAATTACCCTGGACCATTATCCTGAATCTTAATAGAACAATATTATCCTTAATGACATAAATATCTTGCTAGTTTTGCATCATGTTTGACCATTTAATTTATAAAAGATTAAAATAATTTCAAATAAATATTAACTAAATTGAATAAATATAATTATCATAATGGTTAAAATATATCTCAAATGATTATAATAGGCATTTTTACCAAAACACTACGTAACGGTAAAAAAAAATTTACCCAAATTTTACATGACAAGAAGTATTTACTAAAATATTACACTTTTTACTAAGAACCACTTTACTTTAACTCTAATCTCTCTCTCTCACACATCACTCTATTATTCTAATATTTATATTTTTTAATTTTTCTCTCACATTTCCCATCTCACACATTAGGGGTGTGCATGGGCAGGGCAGGCCCCATGCCCGGTGCCCTGCCCAAAAAAAGCATGGGCTGCATTTTGCAGCCCGATGCCCGGCCCTACCCGGTAAAAGCCCTAACTACTTTGGGCTGGGCATGGGTGGCTGGGCATGGGCGGGCTGGGCATGCCCAAGTTTTGATGTCATGCTCATGTTGTGAAAAAAATCTGTAATTATGAACTTATAAAATAATACCATATTTATATATCTTTAAGACTTAAATAATATCCATAATTCACTAAGAATAAAGCAACGAAAAGATAATAATTAAATTTTTAAAATCCATTGTATGTAAAAAAAAAGTCTTGAAGTCTAAGTAATTTGTAATTGTAACTTTGTATCAATCTCCCTAATATTGACAAAGATTAAGTATCTGAAAAAAAATAAACAATTATAATTTATAATGTAATTATATGATGATTAGCAAAGTTAAAAAAAAAGAAAAAAAGAAAAAATTAATATAGTTATAAATATTAAAAGATACAATTTACATACTTAACTACTCATATTTTTAAAATGAACCTCTAGTCACCAGTAACTATCATATTCTCCCTTTTAAGTGTAGCATTTAGGGAAAAAAGTAAAAAAAATGAAAGAAGTGGTGCTCATGGGCAAGGCAGGGCAGGGCAACCCCCTGCCCGGTGCCCAGCCCGAAAAAAGCATGGGCTGAATTTTGTAGTCCGATGCCCAGCCCTGCCCTATATTTATCGGGCTGGGCAGGACTATTTTATTGCGGGCTGGGCTGGGCATACCGAGCCATGGGCATTATGCACAGCCCTATCACACATAATAGTATATAGCATTTTTCTCCTTCACCCTCTAATCCCACACGGCTGGCCATTATCAAGTTCATTTTTATGATATATATTTTAGAGAAATCTAAATATTTAATATATATATTTTATTTTCAATTAACTATATGCCATTCTCATTATTTTTACTAGTCATCTCCTATTTTATTTTTAACTTATTTTCTTTTCCACCTACATTTACAATAAATAAGAATAATTTTAAAAAAATAAATTATATATTTACGTATTTATTGACTTTAAATAATTTTAATTAATTTTTTTATCGATATAATTCGGTTAATTATATAAGTTATAAGATGTAGATAAAAAGAAGAAGTAGAATAATAGTGAAATTAATTAATTAATCGTTCTATCTGTAATATAAAATTTATTTTTAATTTAATTAGATTAGTTAAATTAATTAATATGACATAATTTTTATAAAATATTAATAATTTTTTTATTTTTATTTTTTTATCTGATTATTATTAAAAAAATATGGGATATTTTAAAAATTAATAAATATAAAAAATATATTTTATATTTAAAATTATTATTAATTTCTAATTAGATAATAGATGATCTTGTCTAGCCATGTGAGATGGGTAGGGTGAGAGTTAAAAAAAATATAAATGTCAGAATGATAGAGTGATGTGATAGGAGAGAGAGATTAAAGTTTTCTCGGCAAGAATGACTTCTTCATAAAACTAGAGTCGTTCTTGGCAAGAATGATTTATAGTATAATATTTTGGTAAATACTTTCTACTATATATAGGATTTGGGTAAATTTTTTTTACTGTTTGTAGGGCCTTGATAAAAATGCTGATTATAATAATATTATGCTAGTTTAAACAGACCGCCCCCTGACGGACTCAAGATTAAAAAATATTGGACCTACAAGTCCGTTTACCCTAAAATCATGTCTTTTGAAAGCCCTGCCCTCAATTTAAGCAAACTTAAATGGGCTGGCCTACAAGATTTTAGGATTTAATTCTTTTGTAGATTAATTTTATTTATCTAGGACGCACATACCCTCTTTTATACTAAAAAATAAATAAATAAATAAATGGGTTGGCTTTAGCGGCTCTAATTTTGAAGTTATCTTTATAAATTTCTTTTGCGCCATGTACATTTGTTTGAAGCACTTGTTGATCCAATGAAAGCAAAGTTGACTACTTCAATCTATGGTTCATAAATTTAACTAATAAAAAAATAAGATATCTTATTATTTAAAATATATTCGATCCATAGAAAATATTATTTTATTATAATTTTAATCGCGGCACTTAGAGAAGCATCATAACTCTTAGGTGCCTAGGTTTACGTCTGAGGGTAATAGATAGTTCGCTCTGCCCGACATTAGTATCGCTTAGGAGAAAAAAAGATTTCGTCCTACTCTTAGATCGTAGGTGAATCTAACCACTTTCTAAAAACTTTTATAAAAAAAAAAAAATTGACTGCTTCAAGTAATACATGTAATTTTTTTTTGTAGGACTTATTTTTTTGGAAAAAAAAACTTCTTCACTTCCAGTTTTTCACTTTTGAAATTGGCTCCTAAATGTGGGAGTGTCACTTATGTATTTTCTTGTAACTAGTACATTTTTTATTTAAAAAAAAACTAAAGGTTTTTCAACTTCTCATCCCTGAAATTGATTGTTTTGAATTTGGGAGTGATGATTGTGTATTTCTTAAGCGACTTGTAAAGTTTATAAATTAGAACTAAGATTTTTTTGAGTTAATTTTATAAATTTAAAGTTCTTATGTATAATTAATTTTATTTTTTACTCTCTCTAATTTCAATTATAAGATAATGAGAAAAGGATTTTTTAATCCTAATTATAACGTATGTCATAAATTTTTATCACAAAATTCTCCTTCTACCTCCCATTAAATTTTACAAATATATAATATTTTTATTATTTTATATTTAAAGTGTATCTATTTAATAGAGAAGTTAATTTTTTTAAAAAAATTTAGATAAAATAATGAATTTTAAAAATTTCTTTGGTTTCAATAAAATATATTGAAAATAAAAATAGGGCTAAATGACTATTTCCTATTTGTAATTTCTCTATGGAAATTCGAATATGCGCTTATTATATGGGAGATAAAAATAAAAATATTCAAAATATTTCAAATACTTTAAAAAGAGCAATGTCTCCGATGGAGTTTAACAGAAGGAAATTTCTGAAGGAGGCAGCTTATTAGCTGCCAGGGGCCTCTCCACAGAGAACCTTTTTCATTGACCTCTGTTTAGTTAAAATAATATAGTTTTTATTCTAAACCTAAGTAGGTAGTTTTATATTAAACAATAAAATAAAAAATAAAATAATACAAAGATCCTCAATAGATAGACTCAAATTTGGGCTTACTAAGTGAATATCTATTACTTGTGTTTAGAATCAAAACTATGCCGTTTTAATTAAATAGAGAGACTTCTTATCCGCTTATTCGCTTATTAGATTTGAGAAAACGGGACGGCTCTTTTAAGTACTACGGACTAAACAGGTTGGCCCGTTTAAGCCGTTTAGTTTTAGATGTCCTTTTTCTTAGGCTCGGCCATCAAACTCAAGGGTCAAGAGCCTACCCATGAAGCTATCGAACTACTTATCTGACCTTCAATAAAATTCCTCTAGCTACAGATAACCACATAAGAAAAATCCCTCGGGTTTAATAAGAATGTTTATTTATTCAGACTCTCTTGATGTTTTTAGGTTGTTAATGAATGACTGTGCTACAGATCACCCGCTGAAGCGTCTTGTTTCAGAGACTCGAGAGCTGTTGTGCTATACGGGCTGGGAAGATATACAATGTGCAGATTATATGGCACGATTAGGAGTCAGTGCGAACTAGAATAAACCAAACTCAATGGAGAACTGAAGATATGACAGAAAAGGAATCTCAGGCTGGGGTATCAACAGCAAACGGAGCAAGAGATGACGGCGACGCTGGGCTTGCTACTTGGAGCTTCGGTCAGTAACGGCGACACTGGGCTTGCTACTTGGAGCTCCGGTCGTTGACGACGATGCTGGGCTTGGTACTCGGAGCTCGGGTCCTTCATGGTGAAGTTGGCCTTGCTACTCAGAGCTTGGATCATTGACGGCTAACACCCCAACTTGCCACGACAGAGTAGGCGAGCAGCTCACTTTCGACGAAGAGAACAACTTAGCTAGAGTAAATTTTTGGGAGTTCAAATTTCACTCCACCCGCTTTTTCTTCTTTCTCCACTGTGGCTATTTGTGTCTTTTTGCCAAAGCAATTTAATTTCAGTTCAGCACTGTGAGCTGCAATGAAAACTCAGACTTTTCTGGAGGCATTTGGAAATAAATTATTTACAATGGTCCTAAGCTGAAAATTTCCCTATTTCTTACATATAGGGGGATAATTTGTAAATGAAGAAGAAGCTGATCTGATATGAGATATGTTGGGGGTAGTGTGGAAAGAACCATAAAGGAAGGCACAACTTTATAAAGAGTTAAGAACAATGATATCATCAATTATTGGAAAAGAAAGTAATAGAATTCTTATGAAATTCACTATTAATTAGCTTTGATACAAGTACATTTGTGAATCTTGTATCAAACTAAGTTCAATGCAGAGTGATTATGTATATGTAAGAAATTTGGATATAATATAATATTATTAAACTCTGATACAAAGTTACTTGTTATTATGGTTTAGGGTTTAAAGTTATCAATATTAAATTATGATATTACGAGTTCATAATTTACAATTACTCACATCGTCTGTTGTTCATTTTTGTGTGACCTCAATATTTAGATACGTACCAAGCAATGACAAGTGACGTCACAAGAATTAACAACAAAGGTTACGAGTAATAACAAGTGACTTTATATAAGAATTTAATAATAGTAGATTATGTGTGTGTTTTTATAGACTTTTAAAAAAGGGCTTATAGATAAGAGTTTATAGAAAAAAAGTGATTTTGAATAAATGAGCGTTTGGATAGTTGTTACCAGAAAGATTTTTGTAATTAGTAAATTACCAGAAAGGGTATGTGATTGAAAAAAAATAATTACTCACTCTTTTTCTAGGTAACTGTTCATCTCTTCTCTTTCACATCAGATTACTGTTCATCTCTTCTCTTTCATCTCAAGTAATTATTCATCTCAGAAAGGGTACCAGAAGGACTCACGTTTGGACCACTGTTCAGCTCTTCTCTTTCTCGTCGGTGTCATCTCCTTCTTCTTCTAGCAACCCACGACGGCACGGCACGGCGAAGGTGACTCTAGCGATGGCAAGCTGCTTCAGCGGCAGAGCGAGACCAATGATGAACAAGGATGGCGACGACACAAGGACGACCACGAAAGAGAGCAAACCCACGGGATGAACAAGGACAGCGACGGCACAAGGACGGACTGCTGCGATGGAGCATGAGACCCATGGCAGAAGGGGAGAGAGAGGAGAGAGTGGAAAAAATTAGGGTAAAATGGTAATTGGGTAGTCTATAAGTTCTTTTACTATTCTAAAAGCTACTCTTACTAACTTATCTAAAACCATGGTTTGTCTTAAAAAAATTTCAAACTAAAGTTTGGGCAAATTTTTTTTTTTAAACTATAGTTTGGGATTTCCCAAATAGCCCCATATTTAAATTTTTGACATATACATAACCATTTTTTACATTTAACTTAATTAAATGTTCTGCTCCTTCTCATCTACAAGGTCTACAAATGTACTTGTATCAAATTTAATTAAGACAATGAGTTCAAAGTATAGTTAACACATTAACAAGTTAAGAAAGAAACTCTTTGTTTATTTATTTAAAGGGATATGCACTCACGTTATGAGGTTACAAGTAAGAACTATAGATACAATAAATGACATTTAAATGTTAAAATAAAAGGGCTATGAACTATAGGTACCACAATCAGTAGATCAACTTGGGTTTAGTCATATTAATCAATATACAATTAATAAGGAGGATGACATTTAAGTTTAAAATAAAAACAAGGAATTAATGACATTTAAATATTCTTTTTAAAAAATGAGTTGTAAATATTAACTCCAACAGTTATAAAAATACAAACTAATACTTATATTTAAAAGTGAAAAATCTTATATGCAATTAAGATTCTTAAATTTATAATAGTATATATATATGTCAATTATTCCTAAAAATATTAATTTATTTTATAAAAGTTTCAAGGAAAAATTAATAATTTAGTTTCTATAATTTATTTAAAATCTCCCCACATTTTAAGATATTTCAAACTATTCTATATAGTGTGACATGCTATTAAGTTATTTGTCCTCGTACTTTGGTAAAATTTATAACCAAAGCGTGGCAACAAATTGTTATTGTTTTATAAAATTTAACAGCACAAACTAAGTTACAGTTAATATATATACTATAAAATAAATAAAAAAATTATATCTTTTTTGCTAAGAATATATATTTTTTTATTAGATGTAATTTCATTTGAGATATTATCAGACACCTCTTACAGTGAAAATTTAAATTAATAAATAAAACTGCTGCCGTTTTTTTTGGGGGGGGGGGGGGGGTTGATAATACTACTTTTTCTAAGGATGCAAGGCCGTAGTTTTCTTTGGGTAACTATGCCCATAATAAAGGCCTAAAATGTCCAACAAAGCATAATTTGCCGTATGCCTCGTTAGCCTCCAGGTTGTTGGAATGTGGCAAAATAAAAAAAGTAACAATATGATGTACCCAAAAACAAAAAGAGTTACAGCAACTTTTACCCAAAAAAAACACAAAAAACAACAACAACCTAATGGCATATCAAGAAAGGGGAGGGGACCAACAGGGTTTGATCAGAGTAGTTTGAGCTCAAGTCTTCTAGGACTAGGTATCACTTAAACGAAGTATCGAGTTTGAACTTTGGCATATATTGAAAATTCCAATTAGGAGACTCATCCACATAGCCAGGTATACGACGCGGGTTGAATTCGGATATAGTCGGGGTAAAACTCTGGTGAATCAGGTGGGCAACTAAAAAAAAAGAAAGGGGAGGGGGTGATTACAAATTATGACGGTATAGAGAAATTAGTTATAAGTAAGGATTTTAAATTTCTGAAATTAGTTAAAAAAGTTTGGTAATTTTTTGAAAAAAGTGTCATGACCAAAATTCCCCCTTAATTGATTGTTGAAATTATGAGTGACACTCTAGGTTTTTTTTTTTTTTTTTTGCATGACTATAGACAACCCTTTAAGAAAAATTTGTTAATTTCATGTAAGGTAACCTAAAATTGATTATTGAATTTGAAAGGTATATTTAGGAATTTTTTTGTGCGACTTGTATTTTTTTTTTAAATACTAGTTGACATATGTAAAGCACAATAGACTTGACAAAGTGGAGGTAATACTATCTTTTATCTTAATTATAAGAGTTAATTAATTTTTATAGATAGATTTACCAAGCTAAATAAATCAATTAATTATAACTAATATAATAGCTAATTGATTAATTTAGATATATTGAAAAATATATAATATGGATTCATCTTGAGGGGTTAGATTTAATCATAATTAAGTGATTTATTTAATTTTTAAGATCTATATAAAAAAATTAATTAGCTCTATAATTAGGACCAGAGGGAGCACTTATAAATTCTTTCATGTGAATTATTTTTAAAAAAAACTTAAATCTTCGGTTTTTCACTTATAATTTTGACTACTAAATTTGGGGATGTTGTTATGATTTATTTTGTAAATTTTAATTTGTTTCTTTTAAAAAAAAACTGAAGGATTTTGAACTTCTCATCCTTGAAATTGATAGATGAATTTGGGAGTGATGATTTTGAATTTCTTCAGTGGCTTGTAAAATGTTTTTGTAACACTTTTTTGTTAAAAATAAAAGATTCGAGTTCTTTTTATCAATTTTAAAAATTTAAAGTCCTTATTTTGTAAAAAGAATTGTATTGTATACTCCCTTGACTCATTTATGATTTATGAGACAAAGGGAGAATTGTTATAAATGTTATATGATGGGTAGATGTTCATAATTTAATGTCTTTAGGATCGGAGCAGTAGTTATTATAATTGTCATGAATCAAAATCAAATTCCAAATCCCATCATCATCACTCTTTAACGGTCCTGCATTCCCTCTAACGGCTACATTTTTTTTTTCTCTGGCCAGACAAACGGCTACTTTTTCCTCTATATAACTTCTAATACGAACTGTAGCACTCTGAAGATTTGCAAATTCTCCGAAGAAAACCCATTCTTTAGGAAAGTATTCACTGGCGATTTCATTTTCGGCAGCGACATAAGAAAAATCTGAACACAAACTAGTTACCGATCTCTCTCGCTTAGGTCAGTACTTGAAAATTCTCCTTTCTTTTCGCGTTATGATTTTCTGTAGTGATCTCAGTGCTGATCTGATTGTCTGCATTTTGTTACCCTAGATCCAGTTTCGTTAAGCCGATGTTAGTCCTTCATAGTTGCAACTTTAGTTCGTTTACAATCAACAGTAGAATTCTCTGATTTTGAAATTGAAGATAATTAGCATCAATCATATTCGTTATTTGCTTCTCGGAGAAAAATTCCTTATGATGACCCCTTTAGGCCCTTTTTTATTCCTGTTGCGGAAGCTACAACTTTTTATTCCTTAGAGAACTTCAAATTAAAAGCTTCGAAATTAAATTGCTTTTGCTCCATCATTCATTTTGTTGGCATATATAGTTGATTTTGAGGTCTTCTAATTCAGGATTGTGAACTTTTCTCCAATTTATTCTATTGTATTCTTTTATTTCTTTTGGCTTTATGCTATTATTGAATTCTTATTATATCGGATCCAGATTCTTGTGAAGAGAAATCTGTTTGAAGACAAGGTCTTACAATTTTGTGAGCAGGACAAAGAATAGTATTTTTCTAAATATGCTTGCTTCTCCATGCTGCTCAGATGGTTTTGTTTTTTGTGTTTTATTTGTGATTTTTCGCGGAAACAAACCAAAGGATACACGCACAAGTTTCTGTTTCAGAAATCTGCCTTCATTTTGGGCTTTTTGATGTCCCGATACTGCTTCTGCTATGATTTCCATATATCGATAGTCTTTAGAACTAGTCTGATTGTGATTTAATGGTCTTGTTTGCATTATTTGTTGATCAAACTTGGTTTGCTAACTTAATATTTATAGCACATCCTTACTTTCACGTGTTTGTGATTAAATGATCATTTTTGCATATGTTGATCAAACTTAGTTTGCTAACTTATAGCACACAACCTTATGCTCAGAGTAAATCCATTCAGACGGTACTCCTCTTGTTATAGCATACTATTTGATACTCTTCCGAGCTTTTATATGATATATTATTTTTAAAATATCTTTATTATTTTTATTAACTCTTTTCTTCTCTCTCTTATTTGATTATTGTTGAAAAAATTTCAATAGAAGTAATTTAGAAAAAGTTAATAAATATAAAAAATAAATTTTATATTTAGGAACAAGATCAATTACTAAATTATGTCATATATTAAAAATTAAAAAAGTATTCATAACCTAGATAGCTTCGTAAGAGTTGAAATAATTTTTTGTCGTTGTGTGTAATCCGTTCCTATTGAAATAAATATGAGGGAGATTCGATAGAACAATAATTTTGTTAGATTCATGATTTTACTTACTAAAATTCAAATTGTCTGAGTAGCTAAACTTAACAATCTAAACTAACACATCAATACATCCTGATGTATTCATGATCATATCTAAGTAAGACCATAACACAATTTCTCAAAAAGGATTATCAAAGCCATCTTCGTAAAGACAGTGATATAATATTATATGCGATGGTAAGTAAGGGGAATACTTTCAACTACGAGTGAAACTTCAAACCTTAAAACAGTTCGACTTTCCTCTTAAAGTTCATGTGAGCCTTGATAAAAACCCCAAAGGAACTTCTTCAAGTGTGTTTGGAATACTTTTAACTATGAGTGAAACTTCAACTCTTAAACCAGTCTGACTTTCCTCTTAAAATTCCTATGGTAGAGTAGTTAGCCTTAACAATATAAGCTAACACATCCTGATGTGTTACTATCATATTCAAGTAAAGCCACAACACAATTTCTCAAAAAAGGGTCACATTAGGTTGTCTGAACTTAAAATATCAGATTGAAAAACTTAGGAGGTTTTAGCCAACTATACTCCAAGGATCATAGTCTAATTATTTTTTATGCATAGGATCCTTTATCAGAAGAAAATGCAGAGCATAGCATATTTGAATATCTGAAGATAGAAGTAAAATACTATAAGCTAAAGTTCGTAGAAGAAGAGAGCAATTTAGAAAGAACTCGTATAAGAAAATTTATATTATACAAAGAGCTTATACGACTCATTTTGCCCTATCATACTGATAGTTCATCCTTATATAGAAGTGATGACTCAAATTATGGCAAATTACATTATTGATAGATATGACTATAGTAGAACACTCAAACTTAATGGCAGATATACATGTTAGACATACAAAATAAAGATATTATACTTAAACTTTTATAAAAGTAAATGGTAGACACATAGAATAAGGACAATGAATATAATAAAGTAAAGTAGTGGCATATAGTGGAGATGGCACATCTTTAGCAGTTGGCTTTATATCATGAAAGAATCTTTGAGTCATCAGTCATATTTGAAACATAGGTTCATGTTCTAAACCCAAATTTATGTAATCTTCATCATAGTCAATGTACACTGATCTGCCATCCTTTTACTATTCATCAGTCTTGTATCCTTCATCTTGATTGTATTCTTCTATTAACTCTGGTTGAGTGAGTTGGAGATTTCTGAAGATCTCTTAGCTTAACTAAGGTTGTGAGTCGACCTGGTGCCAAATGAAGTACTCCTAATATAGATTTAGAGTTCAAATTTAGACAGCAACATTGAAAAATCAAAATCCCTTGTTCTATTAACACCTTAAATGATTCTTCAAAATTAATGTTGTATAATGATAAGGTAAATCAATCTCACTCACTCAAGCGGAGCTACCAAAAGGATCCAATCAAGATGAAGGATATAAGACTGATGAATGATAGCTCAGCGTACGTTGGCTGTAAATGCAAATTTGGGTTCATATTATGAACATATTTTCAAACATTACTGATGACTCAGAGGTTCCCTTATGATGCCAACTGTGAAAGACGTGTCTTCCCTACTATATGCTACTATTTTATGTTTATTATCCTTATTCGATGTATCTACCACTCACTTTTGTCATGTGTGTTTGCCATTAAGTTTGAGTGTGCTACATAGTCATATATATCAATAATATAAGTTTGCTTCCATGAGTTCTTTCTAAATTTCTCTCTTTCCCTAAAAGCCTTAACTTACAATATTTTATTTCTATTTTTGGAGATTCAAGTAGCTCTGTACGTAATAGAGGATCCTATGCATAAAAAGGAATCAAATCATGATCCTTGGAGTATAGTTCTAAAACCCTCTAAGTTTTCTAGCCTTGATATTTTAAGGTCAAACATCCTAACGTAACCTTTTTTTGAGAAATTATGTTGTGACCTTACTTGGATATGATCTTGAACACATCAGGATATGTTAGTTTAGATTGTTAAGGCTAGATACTCGACTATGGTATCAGAGCCAATGAGGTCCCTTTTTGAGAAATTGTGTTGTGACCTTACTTGGATATGATCTTGCGATGTGTTAGTTTAGATTGTTAAAGCTAGCTACTCGACCATAGTATCAGAGCCAAAGAGGATATTGTTCGCCGTTTAGCTTCTGCAAACATATGGGTCGCATTGTTCCCACATAGAATATAACAAATGCTAGTTAATTATCACAATTGAGCTCTCAATTAGGTTGAGTGAAAAGAATTTTAAAATTTTAAAATCCAAAATTAAGTTGCTTAACTATGAAAATAATTAAATTAAAACAAGGTGAGACTTAAACTTCAAGACAAGAAGACTTATGATTACTTCTTCCCAATGTATTTCTTAAAACTTCAATTGAAAATCCCTCTCTTAGCTATTCTATGAAACTATATATTTGATAAGGTTTATAAATCTTCAAAAAAGCTCTCTAAACTCTCTCAGATAATTTCTAAATTTTATTTTAAAAAACTAATACAATCTATTATTAAGCACAAATTTCAATTATGCAATACAATATTAGTTACTATATCTCTATAACACTAACTAACTATCTACGGATTAACTTCAAGTCTAATGTATGATTATCTAAGTTATATTTCTATAACTGAAATGATTTTTTCAAGTTCCAATCAATTAAACAAAATAAATCTAGTGGTGATCAAATATCTGAAAGTATTTGGCACAAGGTAAAAACAATATATAAATATCACTAATAACTTAAAGAAAGTACAAAGAGTCAAAATAATCTTTTACCTACTCATAAACAAAAAATCCTTACAAAATCCATCTTCATAGCATCGAATGAGAAGAGGGGAGAAGAGAGGGAATATCAATATAACCAAATCTCTATAGTCCTTCACTCAAGCTCAATGATCTTCAAAACTCCCAAAACCAAGCTTCCTCTTGTCCTGTGGTCTCTTCCCAGTCAGCAATAGAGATTGAAGAAGAAGGTCCGTCCTTTGGTTCCATCACCTCTCCTGTCCTCTCCCATATAAAATAATAAACCAACCTAGAAAGACGCCCTCTCTCCCTCTCTCGCCACTGTTCTCACTCTCACAATGAAGAAGAAGGGACACACAGTAGATGTCGCTCCCTATTTTTTTCGTTCCATAACTCGTTGTGTTTTAGGTTTTAGGTCTCCACCACAATTTCTTTTTGCTATCTAGGTCATTCACGGGAGAAGAATACAAAAGTAAAATAAAATAAAACTAAAGCTTTTTTTTTTAATTTTAGAAACTTAAATTAGTTTTATTATTGTTTTTATCCTAAACTAAATATATCTATTTTTGTTTATATCTCCTAAACCCTAAACTAATAATGTTCAAAATTGATATCATATCTTATCAAAACTTCAAGTAAATCTATTAAATTTTCCATGGTCTTTCATAGCGGTTTAAAAAGAATTTCTAAACGGTAGAAAATATTTTTCTACAATTGATGTTAGGTTTTAGGCCTAGTGAAGACAACTTCATTAATTGCCTTGAAGAAGGTAAAGGAAAACAAAAAAAAAAAGTCATCTTTTTCACTTTCTACTGATGTAAAAAGTGGAGGAGAGTGCCCGGAGGGAGACAAGAAGAGGAGAAAGAATGAGAAGTAGGAAATAGGAGGACTGCTAAATACTTTCTTTCATAGCGGTTTAAAAAGAATTTCTACACTGTTGTAGGATGTAGGTCCCAGGGAATATTTTATAAACCCAATGTAGAAAATACTTTTCTACAACCGATGTAGAGACAATCGGCGTTAGGTTCTAGACCTGGTGTGGACAAATTGTACTAACTGCCTTAAAAAAGATTAAAAAAAATAAAAAAAAATAAAAGATAAGAAAAGCCCACGTGAATTTTAAAATGATAATTTGGACATATAAATATTAAAAAAGAAAGATTGGGTAAGAGGCTCAATCTGTCTTTTGTAAATTTGGGTGAAAAGACTAAATTACCCCTAAAATTTTTGAAAAAAAAGGTAGAGACTTACGCTAGAAATCGCAGAGCATTCCCTCTCTGAAGCTTGTGATTGAGTCATAGTTCCCGAAGCTACACTCGCGTGATTGCCGTCGAAGATTTTCAGAGCTCATTCCAACAATATCCAAGCTCAAATTAGACACACGCCTTATTTTAGGATTGAGAGAAAGATTAGGGATTAGAAATTATGTATGTCATCGATGCACTTTGTTTGTAAGTCTTGGAGGCTTCATGTCACATCCTAATTTGCATATGTGTTAGGGACCATTTGGTAGCATTTGGAATCACTTTCATAGTCATTGAAGTCAAATTTCTCAATCTGGAGTTTTACTCTATAGAGTACTGTTCACTTTTTCTTTCGAGACAAGTGACCTGACTTCGAAAAATTATAACTAATTATAGAAAAATTGAAATGAAGTGGTTCAAATTGCTACGTGAAGCTAACTTAATCCTCTTTCAGGAAAAAATAACTCGTTGACCATGCATTGACCAAGTCAACGTCATTCAATGCTACAATTTTACTGTTCATCTAACATTTTCCCCCTGAATCTAACATTTTGGTCCCAAATTTGAAAAATTATATCTCCATATGTAGACATTCAAATAAGACGTTCTATATATCAATTCGAAGCTTTGTATGCCTACTATTTACTGTAAAATTATTATACATTTATTCAACCATTTACTATTTTTAATTATAGATCAAATGTCACTACCTCACCACGAGTTACTGTTCATGGTGGCAAATTCCAGCAACTTTACAATATGCTTAACATACATCAATCACATATCAATCATGCTAAATAATTATTAACTCCTCTTCACATATCTTTATCTCCTCCATCTTGAGAAGACCTGTTGTAATTGGATTGATATGGAAGGGGTGAGATTTCGGGGAAATCTCAGTAGCAAACAGTACTAAACAATATATGCTTTAATGATTGGTATTAGTGTTTGCTTATGATTGTGTCAACTTAATATAATGTGCATGCTTCCATGTAACATATGAAATACAATTGGCCAAAGTAATCATAGCACAGAACTTCAACAATTACATATTAACATCAATCAATCAAGCCATAACACAATCAACCATACATTCAACACATACAAGTTTAGGTAAATTTACTACCTAGCATGTAGCCCTTTCTTTAGTCCTTAGCCTTTACTTTGAAGTTCTTTCTTTACAGATGTCAGAGCCTATACATAGTATAATAATATTTTTATTATTATCCTATCTAGCATAACCCCACTTAACTCAAGCATATCTTGAGCTAATACCCCTATCCTGACAATCCCCTAGCTTTCTTTCTATCCACGGCTAACCTTATAGAGAGAGATATTTCTCTATTCTAACTATCCAATTTATAAGAACAATCCTCTAATTATTAGAGCAGGGACTAGAATAAATTACTTACCTTATTCCTAAGCTTGTCGAGTCCCTAAACTCTTTGGATTGCTCCTATCTCAGCTAGAACTCATTCTTTCTCTTCCTTTCTTTCTCTTTCTTTCTCTCTTTCTCTCTTCCTCTTTCTCTCTCTTGTTTTCTCTTCTCCTCTTGGTGTTGCCGTGAATGGAATGGGAGGGAGGGGTGGCTATTTATAGTTGAGGTAAAGTGGAATGAACGGCTCAGATCACTTGCTTCCTCAAGAAGTTTCGCCTGCATCATCGTGATGACATCATCCTCCATAATGACTCATTAAAAGTGACATCATCAAGGGACACCTCACATGCTTAGGTGGCACAATGGTAGGGCCCTTTGGACACCTCACCAGCTGACTCAGCTCTTCCAGAGAATTCTAAAGTCTTATCCCGGAATGAACGGCTGAGATCGTGCCACGTGTCCTTAGCTTTTTCTTCTTCCTCTATGCTCATGCCATGTGGCATCTTGTGGGTACCTTTCATGCCACCTCATGGTTCCCGGGTAAATCCAGAGCTTTATTTGATCAATTCCCCGATTATCATTTCAACCGAGTAACTTTACTTTATTAAAAACTCACTAAAATATTACTTTAATACCACTTTAACTCACATAACTCTTGGGCTACGTTTTTGGGCTTTTGGAATGTCATCTTGGGCCCTTTGGACACTCACCAGCTAACTCAGCGCTTTCAGAGAATTCCAGAGTCTTATCTCAGAATGAACGGCTGAGATCGTGCCACGTGTCCTTAGCTTTTTCTTCTTCCTCTATGCTCATGCCATGTGGCACCTTGTGGGTACCTTTCATGCCACCTCATGGTTTTCGGGTAAGTCCAGAGTTTTATCTGATCAATTCCTCGATTATCACTTCAACCGAATAACTTTACTTTATTAAAAACTCACTAAAATATTACTTTAATGCCACTTTAACTCACATAACTCTTGGGCTACGTTTTTTCGCTTTTGGAATGTCTTCTTGGGTCTCTGATCAAGCTCAAATACTCTGATGGCTCAATTCCTAAGAAGCATCTATTGGCAAATTACCAACATGCCCTTGGTCCCTCTTTATTTACTTTAATGAGTCTAGGGGCATTATTGTCTTTTCACATCTTACTAGAGTATTCCCTGACCCTAGTCAACTATACAGATAATCTTTCCTGACTGTCTAACCTTAGTCAAATGACCAAAATACCCTTTACTCATTCTTTACTTATTTTATAACACAGGGATATTTTTATCATTTTGCACCTTTTTCCGGACACTGGCCCCTTTTACCGCTGAACTGATATCATAGGCCTGGGCCTCCCTTGATGTCATTATGGGTCTCTGCGTGACGCCATCTGGGCTCATTCAGTCCCAGTTTGCTTACCGATAAATTTCTCAATCGGATATCGGGCTTCACGAACTCCGTCTAAATTCACTAAAAAGTGAATAACTTTTTCTACAAAACTCCTTTCGAGATTCTGTCAATTCCTTGATCTCTGTCTTCATAGGACGCACATTCCTATAATTTTTCACTCATATCTGAGGTCCAGGAGATCTGATAAAAATTTCAAATACTTTCAGACTATCAGATAAATTTCAGCTATCTGAACTCTAATAAAATTTCTGTATTAGGCTAGATTAACCAGCATCATTTTCTCTATCTACTGGTGAAATTTGGGGCTGAAATGCTTCCGGGCTGTTCTAAACCACTTCCGGCTCAACTTTCTATAATTATTATTTTACCCCTGGAAACTTTTCTTCTTTTCAATTAAGTCCCTTAACTTTTTATAATTACCTTTAATGGCCCACAACTTGTGTCTACTTTTATTTCTTACCATGAAACTTTTAAACTTTTCACTTTAGTCCCTTTCTTTTCTAAAATGACTATTATGCCCCTAGGGACTTTCACTATTTACATATAAGTCCCTGTACTTTCACTTATTTGTAGTTTAGTCTCTAAAAACCCTTTGTATGTTTCTGGAACTTCTACTCAAAGGGGTCTGGTAGCCTATCTATTTCAGGCTACTTTCTAAGTCTCTGGGCTTGAAAATTAGGATATTACATCCACAGTAGAATCTTTTGCCATTTACTTCTTCAATGAGTACAACTTCCTAGCGTTTATCACTAGCATTGGTCTGTAGAATCCTTATACCCTTATCTAGTATCTTCAAAGGATAGGGATGCTTAGCAATACTTTTCAGGGTTCACACTACTTCTGTCTGATCTATTTTTCGAGTAGGAGGATTCTTTTTTAGAAGCTTGGACATGTGGCTTGTGTATTTGGTCACATTTGGGATGTAGTCCCGGAGACAATTGATTATGCCTAGGAATTGTTGGATCTGCTTTGTGGTCAAGTTTTCATCTAGGAATTTGTACAATTCTATTGCAATGCACGTCCTGGTAAGGGAGAATGTATTGAGTTTTTGGTACTTACATGAAGATGTTGCATCACTTACAATCAGTCATAATGATAGGGGAAGATGAAGATATTGAGTCTATTATAGAAGAAGAACTATACTAGGATGAAGAAACTCAATACATTCTCCTTTACACAGATGAAGATGATTCTCTAAGATGAAGAAACTCAATACATTCTCCCACTAGGACCATATTTTACAACAGAATTATATAAATTCCCAGATGAAAACCTGACTACAAAGCATAGTGAAAATAAAGTGTTTAGCGCATAAATCTATAACTTAACACATTAATAGAGTGAAAATAAAGAGTTTTTAGCACATAATTAACGTGTTAGACAGAAGGATTAAGCATTGAACAACATTGAAGAGAGAAAACCAAAATTATTGTTTTCAAACCTTAGTAAAACTAAAGATGGTTAACTTCCATTTTGAAAAATATTTTTTTATATGAATTTTGAAAAATATTTTAAATGACTAATTTTATGCGAAAACCAAAGTTCTCTTAGTTATAAATAATAATACAAGAGAGTTTAAGACTTAATAAAATAAAATACTAAAGGTTCTAAGCCGTCTCTTATAATCATCTAATTTGACCTTTTTTTTTCTATGTAATCCTGCGAAACAAACTTTCCACTAATTTTTTCACCAACTATAAATCCACTATTTGAGGCCTTCCCTCTAAAAACTTTGCCTAAGATTAGGAGGTTTAATTTTCTCCCAAACCTTTTTAGTTGCATCACAATTCCTAAGCAAATGCAGGACCTCTTTAATCTCGATATGACATATTGCACAGATGAGCGAAACTCCAAAAAATTTCAATACTTAATATAATATTTACTTAATTAATATAATTTAGATAAATTAAAATAATTAGTTAAATTATTTATTTATAATGATTAATTGATTATACTTTAGTTTTTTTAGAATACCCTTTTAATTATATACATTTTAACTACCTTTAATAAAAACTATCTAATATGTGTAATTATATAGAAATAGTTTTAGAAAAAAAATTATAATTTTAAGAGACAAAGTGAATTACGATATTATATTTATAATTAAAATAAACTCATCATCTAACTTTTATATTTAAAATAAGAGAAAGTATCATATTGGCAAATTCCAAAGACTAAAATGCAGGGGGGAAGAAATTTTAGTTAGCTAGATTTAAAAATAATTAGAAAAGTAAGGTTAAAAACTTTTAATTAATTTTTCTTACTCTCTTATCTTAAATATTTTTTTATTAAAATTTTATAACCTTATTTATCCATTTATTTTAAATCGAACTCATTATAATTTCCCCTCCCATCCCATTTGTTTGCCTCCCTAAAGTTTTGTAAATTGAGAAAACAATGAACATGCCACTAGTTTCGCCTTGCCAACGTAGTTTATCATTCCCACCATCTAGGGCAGGGGGAGGGTGTTATTTGATGTGTTCAAGGTTCAAAAAAGGGCTGGTGCAGGCATCAAGCAACAAGAGAGTCTACTTGGTCACCCTATTTAGACTTAGAGCACCTCTATTTAGGGCATCTCTACCTATGTTAAAGAAAAGTGAGATAAAAAAGCTGAAGCAACTGATTTCACCCTATTTAGGATAACCCTACCCTTTCCTAAACCCATGTTAACATGAGGAGAGACTATCGTAAAAAATTCTCTACCTTTCTCACTAATAGCCTTTTCTCTCTAATTTTTTATTTACCTGCCTAGCTGCCTCCTCCTCTTCTCTCCAATTTCTCCAATTTCTTGTGTAATGCCTCATCCTCAACATTATTTAAATTTTTATATTTTTCATCTTTTTCGTTAATAACTCAACATTATTTCCTATTCCAAAGTCTTATCAACATCTATGAGAAGATTTTCCTTTTTTTTAGTTTATTATTAAGGAATAAAAATATTATTTCCTAATCCAGAATCTAATCAACATTAATTAGAGGTTTTTCTTTTTTATTTTTTCATTAATGACACAAAAGTCAAAACGTTATTTCCTAATTCTGAATCTAATCAAAATCAATGAGATGTTTATTTTTTATTTTTAAAATTTTATTGCAATAGGAGATTTTCCAAATTGTGAGAAAGGAATATATAAATTTCACCCTATTTAAGGTATCTTTACCCATTCCTAAACCCATGCTGTCATGTAAGGGTGGTCATGGTATTCCCATCCTGGGTGATCCGTCCCTGTCTTAGAGAGTTCAGGACAGATCTGTCCCGTCTCGAGAAGGATCGAGACAGGAAAATATAGGAACGGGATAATATTTGTGCTAGGATAGGACAGGTCTCAGCATAACCCTCGAATCATCTCGTCCCATTCCGACATGATTTATTATTATTATTTTGTAAATTATACTTGAAGTTGCGCGTCTCTGCATTCTGCCATCTCACACTCAGACACTCTTCTCACTCTCACTTTCAGCCAGCCCTAACAGAAGTAGTCACCACACAGCATAACACCTCAGCCCTTGCCCCAGCTAGCAGCGGCCGTCGCCACTCACATTGTCGGCCAGTGGCTAGTCCCCCTCACCACCTCATGTCGCTCCTATTACTTCCCAAAGACCTTCCTTCTATCGCTCCTCCTAATGATTGCAATTGGATAAAATAGTGGTGTGGATATTTGTTTTCTTCACAAGTTGGAAGTAGTTAAGTTTATCCATATGGAAGTTTATTATGTACTTGGAAATTGATATGAATTACATATATGATTTCACCCGAAAGAATTATAAGAGAAGTTCATCATCCGCAATGTAGAACCAGTTGAGATTGTGTCTCAAAGGACCTTGAAGTTTTCCTAAATGCTTTCATGTAGCTTCATTGATTCATGTAAATCAAAACTATGAAGCATTTCAAATGCAAAAGCATTAGCTTAAGCACAATCAAAACTAGAGCAGTCCAGTTTCTGAGTTTAGAGCTGTCCCATGAATCATGATGATTGTGATAGAATATATTCCCAAGGTATCTGTTCTCAATATCAATCTGCTGCTATCTAGTAAAGTTGCTTCATTGTTGGGGCAGCCACAAATCTAATGATGTTTTGAACTGCCATTATTTTCTTAGAGAGATAGATGATGAGTCACTAAATGTTAGAGATATACTAATCATTTCATAGATAGGAATTTTTTCCTTCAAGAGGTAGAGTGCTCCATTGTTCTTGTCTACTTTCAAGTTACATTTATTTTCTCATCATCCAATTGTTTTAGGGATTAGATAGTATTGCAATTTATTATCACCAGAATGCGCATTTGGAATGCAACCTTTTTCTCACCCTTTGCTATGGAGCTTGTAAATTTAGCACTAGTATTGTACTGCTAATGCAGTTATCTATGACTTTTGGCATTCATGAGATATGTAGAAACTAAGTGTGGTGGTGGGATTCCTTTTCAATATTAATAATTAATAATAGCTTATAAATAGCCAATGCATTACGGCCATGAAAGTAGTGAAATAAAACAAAGAAGATGAAGATAATGAAGAAAGAAACACAGCTTATGATACAATTAATGGTGAAGCAAGGAGAAGGTTGTTACATGCATCATAAAGCAGGGTCCTAGTAGCCATTAACTTGCACCATGTTCAAAGGTTTGTTGAGTGGTATATGTATTATGTCATCAATGTTCTGTCATTAAACAACCGGTTTTGTCATCAATGTTCTGTCAGTTTGACATCACATGTTCGCTGATTTCAGTGTGTAGCCTGTGACTGAATTGAAGTTTACTTTGATGCAATAGTATTTTGTATAATTTTATTCTTCCTTTGTTCACATATTTTGTCATCAATCACATGTTTTATTGAGTCTATATCTTTGTCTGATCAGTGATTTTTCAGACAATTCTCAAAGAAAGACAAATGATTATGGAAATACCCCTCTTAGCTCTCACTATTGATGATGATGGTAGGCAACCCTAGACAGTCCAAACATAGCTGTGCCATCAGGTATGGATATATAAAAGCAAGCATCTCTTTTTGCTACATGGTATGCATGGTATTTAGATATTGGGAGAATCTAAGACTTCCCATAATGTCTAGAAGCAACAATCGAGAGTGCAGTTGATATGCATGACAATGAGTGTAGAACTACTGTTGTAGACATTTCTCCATACTACTGCAAACATGGCTGTGCAAAGTGCATCAGGTATGGATGTTTGGCATGCATCTCTTTTTTTTCTGAACAACTTTCATTTGGAAATAGAAAATTTAAACTTGAATGCAGAATCTCCCGAATTCATTTCCTCTTTTACATTAAGTTTTTAACTTTGCAAACCTTGGACTTTTTCTAGTGTTGGAACCTGGCTTGTATAATTTCATCATATTGTGAATAGAATGGAAATACTTAGGTCACATATAAGTTTTTTAATTCTATATCCAGCACTTGAGTTCTATACTCAAATGAATTATGAAGTTAATAAGATAATAACTTGAACCAAGAGAGAACATACGTGCTGTGGTCAATGTCATGAAGGAAGATGCAGCATTGGGGACGTGGGTTAAACCTCAGTTTAAAGCTCAGGTAAGCAACCCAGGTTCATGTTATATAATGCAAATGTTTAGATTTAGTTGGTCCAATGACATTTAGAGGTAACAAGGCAGCCATTATTTCTAAATTTGGAATATCACTTTCTGTGCAGGTAAAAAAAGGGGGATAGTAAAAGATCACCAAGAGGTATATATTCTTTTTGGCTATCTCATTGATCTCTAGGTATCTTAAAAATTTTTGGTCATGTTCTTTAGAAATAGATTATTACTCAAATTTATGAACCTAACATGCAAATATTTATAATACATTTTCTTCCACTTTTTATGTATATATAGCAAAAAATCAGAAATTTTTATCTCGTCTCAATCCCTATAGGGACGGGACACGGGTATCCCAATTCTAACCCGCCTTGTGAATACTCCTACTGTTATAACGAGATGATAGAAGAACAATCCTCTATCTTCTCACTTGTCTCATCAAAGTTTTTTTTTTATTATTATTATTTTTCTTTAATAAGGCTTCCTATTTTACGAGTCAAATCACTAGGAAATTTTTCCTGTTTTTTTTTCCTATCGTCTTTTCTTTCTTTATTTCCGTTAATAATTGAAAACATCAATTAATTAATTTTACTTCTAAAATATTATAATACTCAATTATATTAAAAATGAGTATGAAATAATTCATGTTAAATACTTAATACTTTCAATTCATTTATTTATAAAATATAATTAATAATTCTAATAAATAATCTTTAAAAGTTTTGAACTATGATAATAATTAATCAATAATTTTTTTAATTGATTATATATTATTTTAAATTTTTAACTAAAATAATTTATAATAATTATAAACTATTTGATCTTTGAGCTCCATCACATAACTTATTTTTCCCTAATTTAGAATCTCATATTAATAAGAGGTTTTTTTAATTGTTTTTTATTTTTCTTCATTAATGAATCAAAAGTCCAAACATTATTTCCTGAAATCTAATCAACATCAATGAATTTTTTTCTTAATTTTTGTTTTTATTATTTATTGCAATGAGATTTTCCAAATTACAGAAAGGAAATAAAGAGGACATTTTTTTAGTTAAATTATAATTATAAAATAAAACTATATGTATATATTTTTTTAAAAAAATCCCATACAAATACCCTCAAAATATGAAAAAAGATAAATCAGCGACTTCAATTTACATAATTTCAAATCAATCCGCATGTACTCATAATGAAATTCGGAAATGTAGACTGATTTTGCATACCAAAATATATGGGATTTTCTCTATAGTTTTGTTGAAATAAAGTAAAATAATATATAAATCCAGAAAGTTTAAAATTTTAAAAATAATTAGAATTAAATTTTTAAACATAAAAAATTAATTGAATTGAATTATTTAAAACAAAACTATATAAATCTCGGGGAGAAGATTGGTTGATTTTTCAAATATAAATAATTAGTTATACTCCAGTATCGGCGTCGCATTCCCATTCTGTAACGGGAGATGACCGGACGAAATCATCGGAACCGGAAAGACGGCACGAAACGCCGTAAAGTCTCCTTGACTAGCGACGGAGGATCATCTCACTATCGCTCAAATCCCTCCGAAGACGAATCTCTTCTTCTCCGCCGTCACCCCCATTCTCCTCCATCTTCCCCATCGTTGCACCCAGACCGCATCGCCTCCAAGCACCATGAGATTCTATCCCTCCGCCTCGACAACCAACGGCTGGCAGCCACGCATGTGGCGCTCAAGCAAGAACTGATCGGCACTCAGCAAGATATCCGGCAATTGTCCTCTGCGGCGGCCGAAATAAAGGTTCAGAGAGACATTGAGGTACGCGGGATTTACGAGAAGTCGCTGAAGATGGACGCCGAAGTTCGCGCCATTGAGGCCATGAGCTCGGACTTGGTTCAGGTGCGGGCGGATATACAGGAACTCATTGAGGCCAGGAAGGACCTCGCGTCTCACTTGCAAGCGATTGAGATTGACCTTGCCAGGGTTCGCGAGGAGTCACAGCAAGTGCCTGCAATCAAGGCAGATATTGAGGCTATGCGCCTTGAGATTCAAAGAGGAAGGTATGCATGTTTCTGCTACGCCTAATTCTTGGACCAGTTTTCTACATTTCTAATCATTGTAGCTTTATTTGTTTTTCTTCTCTGTCAGCATCATTTATGTGTATGAGAGAAAGCAAGGTTGAATTGGTCATCCTTGTTCTGGGTGAACAATTGAATGGCATTCTGTGTATCAGATGGAACATTTGCTATTATATGTTTACTCCTTTAAGGGCATGTATACTTGGATGGGTTGTTTTCCAAAAATAGGTTTGCACAAAGAAACTTATAATATAAGTACATAATATAGCACTCATACTTCTAAAAACTAGGGTAAACACATGAAATTCTCATACTGTTAGAGTGGGTATGCGAACGTTCTTATTGCTTCACACCCATCCATCTTTATTCTTTTAGGGTGTGTAATGATATGATGCTTCTACATTATTTAGGTATAATGATTGTTCATGGATTAATAAAAAAGAGCAAATATTTTATTTGCAAGTTCTTATGGATATCTTATCATTTACATCATAACTTTTAGAATGTTCAATATTAATTTTTACTTTTTAATTAATTAATTTTTTTTATTAAATATGCATGTGTGTGCGTGTGTTTGTGTCCTTATATATCTCCGTTCTTTTACCTTAAGCTTTTTAAAATTGTAGAATCCTATGTATGGTATCATGTCATATTCAAAAAGTACGCCCATATCAGTAATACTCAGGGTAGAAGTACCATTCTTATAAAAAAAAAAAAAAAAGTAACATCATGTGATGTACCAAATAGAGGGGAAAAGCCCTAGTGGTAGGAGAACAAAGATTAAGTTTAATGCCTTATTAACTAGAAGATTGAAATGAGTGCTGTTTGATTGTTGTGGCATTTGGATGGAGTATGGTCATTGAGCAAGCGTCTATTATCTAATGATGGGACTAGCAGAAACCCAGTCTAATTTTTACATTATTTAAATAATGAAATCTATCTATTTGCAAGTTTTTGTCACTTATTGATGACATACACATTTCTTCCTCTTCTCATGAGGAATTCATTGGTATAATATGGTCAATCGAGCCATGTCCATGAAGGTATAAGTTGTAAATGAGCAGATTCAAGATGCCATAAAAGTCTGCTTTATTCAGTGATGTTTGCAGTACATATAGGCTCACACCCTGGGCTTGAAAACTAGGGTCTTTGCTGGTTCAAAATTGAAGATTATCAGGAAAAGATTATGCTAACATCCATTGAAATCTGAGATAATAGATCTGACAAAAATAATATTAGTGGCAGAAATAACTACTGCAGTAAATTAAATGCTTTTGGGCCCATTGAGCTTTTAGGGTTGCGCTGCACCAATAATTAGCTATGGTCTCTCTTTATCTTCATGTATATCTGAAAAATATTAAAGGGCTTATTTAGTTGCAACAAACAGGCCTTTAAGCAATGGAAAAAAAGAAGGATTCTGCCAGCTCAAACATTTTGGTAATGGAAACTCCTCCCAGAGGAATGAGTATTCCCACTATGGAATCAGAATGGGATGCCAAAAATGCCGCCCCTTTACCGAATACCTGCAGAATTCACCAACCACATATCACAAACACACTGCAAATTAAGGAAGATCCATCAAAATCCCTGACACCAGTCACCTCAGATCAATCATGAAGTATATCATCCAAAGAAGAAAACAAAGAGTTTGGTGAACAAGAAGCAGAATTTGCATAGCTCATCAACTTCTCTAGCCCATAATAATCATCACTGTCCATCATTGTCCTTGAATCTGCCACTACCAAATCTCCATATTTCAGAATGCCAAAAATCACATACAGGTTGAATTTGGCCTCCTTGAGATCTCGCCTGCCTGAACAGAAAACCAATCCATTACCGAATATGCCCAATTAGTTGCTATCAAAAAGATCCAGATCCTGAAATTTGGAGAATCCCATGAAGATCATGGAATAGAGGACCTTGGTCATGGCTAGCGCTAAGAAATAAAAGATTTGCTTTTGAAAATTGAAAATTAGTAGGGAGAAAAGATGAAAAAGATTTTCTATCATGGAATGTTTGAGTTGTGTGTTGACATCTGAATTCCTTATTCCTTCCAAAATTTATCATATCGATATCCTTTATAAACTTCCCGGTGCTAAGTTACTTGGAAATAAGAATTTTTTTTTTGTTTTAATCTATAACTCACAAATGTGGGTTGTTGATAGAGGATATTGGCCTAGGTTAATCTAGGTAAATGACCCTACCAAGTGGGATAAAACTTTTGGTTGGTGGTGTTGTTGTATAACTCACAAATGTAAAGGAGATTTAGAACAACAGCTGTTAAGGTCTGCCTCGCTTTCTTTTTATCTTTTATTCTGATTAATATGGATATATCTTCCTTTCATTTTGGAGTTCTGAAGCACTCCACTCTGTAGCTATAGGTAGGTCCCAATGAACACTTTCTGCGGGATATGTTGAGTCTGAAGTTTGTTTTGTTGAAAATACAAGACACTAGGAAAAATTTTGATATGTAATTGTAATTATTCGGCCACCACCCAAGAATGCGGCAACCTTATCGAGATGGGCCAAGAACTCCAAGTAGTTAACAGTGATGTCAACACAAGTTCCTTCAGTCATGAGTCCCAAGATTCTTTTGTAACTAGTGGTTGCAGTCCGTCCGTCATCTGTTCTAAGTTCCCCTTTTTGGTTTCAGATTTTGTACTCTACCCTGTACTTAACCCTTCAGGGCAAGGGTCTCTTGGACCATATTGATATGATAATAAATAAAGGAAGGTAGTTAAAGGTAGTTGGGGTTATTAGCCTTCAGTGATGTTAATGACTATTAGACCATTAGAGTAGGAGGCTATAAATAAGAACCAAGGGCATTTATAATTAAGGTTGTTGATAGTCAATAAGGTGAATTCATTTAGTTTCTCTCGGCTCTGTTTCTCTACTCTCCTGTCTTCTCCTTTCTCCCTCTCTTTCTCTCTCTCTTGTCCAGATTACAATTCTCCATCACATTTCAAGTTTGCATGGTATATTATTTGACCAATGTAGCATCTACGTGCATGTGAAATTCTACCTTTGTTTGCCCTTTCTTTTGACAATCAGATGTGAAAGACTGCTCACCTCACTGCAATAAATGCTTTATACTTTCGTTTATTGGTGAATATAGGAAGGCAGTTGAATATGAAAAGAAGACATATGCTAGTAACCTTGAGCATAGACAGACAATGGACAAAAATATGATCATTATGACTCGTGAAGTTGAAAAACTACGAGTTGAGCTGTCTAATGCAGAGAAGAGGGCTAGGGCCGGAGCTGCTGTCTCTACAGTGACAGTGATGAATCCAAGTAACTTTCTTGATCATTTATCTTGAAGTTTTCTATAGGCAACAGAAGCATAACATAGAAGCTTGGTTGAACCTTTGTTTTTTAAGTTTGGTTGAACTTTGTTTAACATTTTGACTTTTTTGTATTCAGGCCCTGTGTATCCTCCAAACTATGACAGTCCTGAAATGGGATATGGAGGATTTGCATACTCTGACTCGTATGGCATGCATCAGGTATGCGTCAAAATTTTCTGTATTTATTTCATATTTTCACAAGCTACTCCAAATATTAGAGTTATTACATTGAGAAAACTTAAAGTGTGGGCTTTGCATCTGAAATATTTACACACCACTATTTAGTTGCCGTACAAGTAACCAATGGGAAAAAGGGAGAAGGAACAGAACTGCTTAATGCTTATTAAGTGAAAACATAAACAATATTAAACAAGATGATATTGTATATTGACTACTTAGTATTTAAAGACATTGGATAATCAGTATAACTAAGTTGTTACTACTTCTGGTCCTTCCTATAAGAACCTTTTCGGAAGTTTGGTTTGGTCCTTTTTAGAAGACCCCCTCCAAATTGTCTACTACATTATTTTGTGTGTGCTTGCGCGCCCTTAATTACTCCACATTTTTTTCTGCACTAAGTCATTACTTAGGTGGAGATAGATATATTATAGATGGAAAGAGACAGAGAGAGTAGGGTCCCAATAATTTTCATTTTAGAAAAATATACAAATTAATAAATTAATACCACTAACTGAATTATTAACTATATTCCTTAATTCTAGTGAAGGGGTTGAAAGAGTGAGTCATTGGCAATTGCATTGAAATCTTGTTCTTTGTAGTTTTTTTTAATCCAAAAGATCAGTGAGCTTACCATTGACTTAATTCAGAATTATATTTGTTTAAGAGATACTTGCTCTTCGAAAGTTGAATTTTGTTTGTATTAGGTGAAAGTGCAGTGAACGATTTGTGAATGAATGAATGAAAACTTGAAATGAAAGTTTTATTAGTTGATGGGAAACACAGGAAAATATGGAGGAAATGAACTTGAAAACATTTAATTTACATTCCACCAACATCTATTTCTCAAAAAATGAACAGAAAGTAAAGATAATAGAATGTATAGTGATAATACCAGGAAAATAAGTGTTGCTATATGTATTCATGAAACGTAATATTCTTTTTTTCACCTTTTCCCCCTCCTTTTTGGCCAACATGAAAAATGAATAATTAGATATAATTCTTTTTGAAGTCGATTAATTCTAGAATAATAAATCGCATATTTTGCCAACATCTTCAGATTCAAGGTGGGGCTAATGCTCATCCTCAATATGCGTCTGGAGCAGCTGTACATCATCATCCTTATGACGTACAACATATTCATAGATAGACATTCTGTAAATGTATGCGTTTGGAAATAACAGACGGGGAAAATCTGTGAGCTGGCGATATTACCTATGATTTTAAAGAAATTATTCGTCTACCACGGTGAGTATAATTATGGTGATATTTTGAAAGTGGAAAATTTATACTTTCATTGTCATGTTCTTTAATCATCAGGTTCCAACCAAATCATGTTTTTGTAAAGTTGTTGATGGAAAAGTATATATTTATTGACTTATAATAAACTTGACATTAAAAATATACATATCCGAGTATAATCTATTTTGGAATTAGTTGACCGGGTTGAGGTCATAACTATCTGTATTGATATGGAAGGGTCTGGGTGTGGAGGCATTTAGGGCATTATTGTCAAACTTGCTAGGCGTAACTTGTTGAGTTTACCATCTTTACATTTGTAGTTTATAAAATCATCTTAACTTGCTTATGAACTCGTGTTACCCATAAATTCAGTTAAACTAACTAGATCATGTTTGTTAAACTCGCTGATATTTTATTGAGTTGAGTGAGTTGAACATATATTAAGTACAACTCAGTTTACAGAATGAGTAGGAGGACTTGGTCCAGAGAAAAACAAAAATCAACAGGCAAAAACTAACAGTTACTTTGAAGTTGTGAAGTCGTGTTGTTTTCTTCATAATTGTCTACTATGTTCTTTCACCATAACCTTTGCCCTTTGGATGAGAGTTGGGATTTGAGAAGGTAAAGACCAATAGAGGAAGAAGATAGGAGATAGTGTGCAGAAGAAGAGAGGTGTAATTTTGATTTCTATAAATGGTTGCTGATTTATATTTTCTTAATATTACAAGATAGGGACTTGTGGGTTGTGGCTCGCTTACTTTGCTTTCTGATGCAAGGAAAGAAAAGTGGATGACGGTTGAAAGAGGCAAGTATGAAAAAGAAAAAGGCGCATGAGAATGACTCAAGTGGATATTTTGAAGCAAAATTAGAAAGCTATTTTGTCCCTTTTCTCATCTAGTTCACCCTCTTCTTCAAACTCTGAGAGGTAAAACATTTTTTTATTCTTTAAATTTGAGCAATTCCACGCCTGTCTTTAAAGACTTATAAGTTATAACTACCAATTTTATTCAGAATATAAAAGTATATATAAGTTATTGTGATTGTACTTTCTTTGATTCATTAATTATTCTCTCTATATGCATATGCAGGCACGTCTCTTCTTCAATGATGTTTCTATCCTATTAACTAGACAGTATTTTGTACTAGCAATAACTTTTTTTGGGTATTTTTCCTTGCACTTTGTCTTCAATTTAATGTATTAACTTCTTAATAAAGCAGCCAAAAGAAATTTTAAGGAAAAAAATTAGATAGAGGTAATTAGCAAACTAACAAGTAAACAATTTTTTTCTATAAATTACAATTGTTTTTATTTAATGTAGAATAATTTTTGTTAACCGAAATGCTATTAGAGAGAAGGATAGAAACATCATTGAAGAAGAGACTTGCGTGCATATGCATGTTAGAGAGAATGATTAATGGATCAAAGAGAGTACAATCACAATAACTTATCTTTACTTTTATATTCTGAAAGAAAAAAATGTAGCATTGAATATTAGCCTTTAACGAGAGGTGGGTGCATGCCCATATGTCAACTTAAATCATTCTCCCACGCCTTTTTTTCACACTCATCTCTTTCAACAGTCATCCACTTTTCTTTTGTTATATCTGAAAGCAAAATATGCAAGTCACAACCCATAAGTCTCTATCTTACAATATTAAAAAATATAAATTAAGAATCATTTATAAAACTCGAAACTTTTTTTTTGGTACAAAAAAACGAAACTTAATCCTTCTTGGCTCTTTTATCCTAAACACTTTCTCCTTTCTTCTTCCTCGGGCAAAGGTTGTGGTGATAGAATAGAGTAGAAGACTATGAAGAAGGCAGTAGCATGACTTTACAACTTCAAAATAGGGCAACTTATTTTTGTGCTTCTTGTTTCTGTATCAATATTAGTTTTTTCCTTTTGTTTTTTTGCTTTTTAGGTCCTCCAACACATTTTGTAAACTGGGTTATATCCAGTACATGTTTAACTTGCTTAACTCAATAAAAATCAGCGAGTTTAATCAATAGTATGAATTTAAAAGTAAGTTAACACAACTTTATAAGATATAAACATGAAAATGGTAAATTCACCGGATCAAATTGTAATTTCAACTTGGTACTTCTCCATCGCTTAATTAATTTTTGGTAATTTCACAGAAAATAAGAGCAAGAAATTGAGAATTCTTGGCAACTTTTGCATCACATTTTCGTATGCACAAACTATGCATATTACCATAAAAAAATTATATGTATGACTTGGATTAAAATGCCTACAATTATTACTGATATCCCATGGTTTAATTGCTATCCAATTAATAAACTTTAGACGATGGCTCAACCTTTAAGCATTGGTCAAAATTATGTTGTACTTCAAATCTTCTTCATTCTTTTCATAGTTCTCTGTTCAAAGTAAGAGTCGTTTTAAGGGGCCTTTACTAATATTATCAGACCATTTGATACCAGAATAAAATAATATATCATAAATAAATAAATGTTACAAGGGGACATTGGTTTTTGATAAATAATGAAAAATGTGTATCATTGTTATGAAAATTAAAAGAAAACATGAACAACATAACGGAAGCAAAAGAAAATGTAATGGAAGCAAAATAAAAATGCAGAGAAAAAATAAAATTAAAAAAAAAAAAAAAGAATAACATTGTATAGTATATAGCCCTTAAAGAAGAGTATATGTATTTAATCATATAAAACTTCAAGAAAGTCACATGAGGATAACTCAGGTGTTAAGGGTCAAGTAGAGGGTAATCAAGGATTTAAATCCACAAAATGTATTAAAAAAATAAGAAAAAGAATTGATTTTGTAGGTTATGGGATTTTATGGACAGAATTCGAATTCTAAAGGTCATTTCTTGGAAGGTTATGCTCTTCTACGTTAGAACAATATTTATAACAAGTATCAAATTATGATCATAAAGATGTAATAAATATTATATACTTTGGATATCTGATAAAATTATTTCCTTTTTTAAAAAAAATGAAATTAAATATATATTAAAGATAAAAAATAAAAATACATTACTCCCTACAAATGTTAAAAGACTTAATTGCATTTGAAATGAAAGGGAACGTCATCTACGAGACTCCTGCAAGTAGCTCGAGCAAAGATGCTTGGCTGGTTGATCAATTTCTTGATACACAAATACCATTTATGGTCCAATTCAAAACATATCCAAAGCATGTAACATCCAAATTTTATTTTTCTAAGATTAATTAATTAATTAAGCATGTGATTTAGTGGTTTAATTGATGATCGTTAGGTAAATGAGATTTAGGAATACAAACAAAATATGTAGGATGCGATTGGAGTTATATTGAGGCAAAAACATGGATTATATTCACGAAAATAACCTAACATGATAAATAATATTACCTCGATTTCTTAATATAATTTTTTTAAATAAATTAAAAAAGTCAAATAATTTACTTAATTATAAGTAATATAAAAATTAGTTAATTAATTTAAATAAATTGATAAATATATATATAAATTTATTTTAAAAAAAAGTAATAATAATTAATTTATTTATTTAATCTATCTAAAAAAATTAACTAAATCTAATATATCTTAACTAAATCTTCTAAAAACTTGGTTGCAAAATAGTTATAAATTGTAAATGTTTAACAAATTCCCAGAGAGTTCAATTGTAGTAGTTATAAATCAATTAAAATTACAAATTTAATCTATAACCATGGTTACTTAATCTATAATTAATTTTAAAGTAATATTCTAATATTTATAATTAAACTACTTCTTGAAAACGATTCTATTTATAATACTGTTAAATATTAAATGTAAACAGTATCTTTTTAAGAGACGTTCAAACTTTAATTCGTGATTTCCGCTTAACATTCCACTAACAAAATCACGATACTTGAACCCATCAACACATAATATTTATTAACAGCTAATGTTTTTGTTCTTTCAATTATCTCCATATATTCTATTTGGCATTTTATAATTTTTTTTACATTTTTCACACATTTAACGGAGTATTTTTGGAAAGAACAAAGCCAATTTTATCATGAAGAACGAGAAAACACTACACTCGATAATTGAACAAACCCGCCAGGGGTGCCAAAAAGTAAAACTAAGGATACAACCTAGTACACAAAACAAGAAACAAAACCGGAAAAAAAATTATGTACTAATCATATTTCCAAGCCATCTTGAATTTTCAGTTCATTGATGCCAAGGCAACCGCGAGCTAATTGATCATATGATCACTTTTTTTTTCATACACATCTAATATCTTAGCCAACCTCTCAAAATTATAAACTAGACTAATCTAGATCGGGCTATAATAGGACCCATATGATAGATCACCTTCAAGATGCTCAAATACAAGTCAGGACATGATTCTATTTCCTAAAACCCCTCACGAGACCAGCAGCTAAAATAAAGCAACAAAGCCGAAAAGCATACCCAAGAAAGGATACTCTATGGATGTTGCTTCCGTTCAAATGATTTCACTGTCCTCTTGACTAAAAGATGACCTTCCAAATGAGAGGAAAATGGGAGGAAAATCACAGGAAATACTATGAAGGAAAATTTTTAAAAATAGTAAAAAATTTGCTATTTTTGGGAATTCTCCCACCTTATCTGCCCCCCAACCCAAACTTCCAACATAGGGTAAAAGATAAAGGTTCAAAAGCATCTATTGGAGACTCCGCAGACAAAATGTATATATTATTTATATGCAAGCCACACTGAGGAATGAACAATATGACTCATTCTTCATATTTTATATAATGCATGGAACCTGCATCGAGTTAAAAATAAAATTCCATTTGAATGTTTTCAAGTTGTTTTGCCAAGTTCCGGGTAAAAATATATCTTCTAAAAGACCATGAAAAATTGTGACACTGGTTTTGAAAGGAAATATTATCAATATAATTGATACAAAATAAATAAGATTCTTTACATAACTTAGTTTTAGAAATTTCAAATATAAATGTTACTAAAAAAGCATAGTCCTACAAACAAAAAAGATATGTAACAAGATCGCTGCATTATTTACTAAATATATATTAACTATCCCTATCATAACCTAGAACTGCTTCGCAACATATTAAAAAACAGAAGAGAAGTTTTACATGAATTCATCTCATAACCTGACGCCAAATATGCGACGAGGACTCTAGTGATTTTATAGCTTGAAGTTAAAAGTTGGCCATAAAAGTAAATAAAAATACCCTGAAATGGATAGATAGTAGCATAGTTTTCCTGGAAAAATGAGTCAAACTTTAAATGCTGTTTCAATTAGGATCCATCATAGATCTATGAAACTCTGGCAAGGCTTCCATTATAGACAAGTCAAGTCAATTTCACAAGCATGTATAAAGCATGATTACAGGAAAGCAGCACTCACCTTAAAAGTCAAACTACCTTAGCAGCAAGTTGGGGACTATCCACCTGGCTCTAAAAAACAAACATCGATATGATTTAATAACCCCTGCCTATAAAGTAATAATCCTCCAGCTAGTTTCAAATGGAACAAAAAGGAGCAAAGAGGTTGCTAGGATTAACCTACCTCTTTGCTTCCATTTCAAGAGACCATCCAACTGAATATAATAAATCCCTCAGACCACAAATCATAGTACATAAACAGCTTCTAGCTGAAGTTCTCAATATGGACGTGATCGGTTCCCACCATAGTTGTCACGCCTATCAGGCCCAGAACCTCCTCCATCCCTGCGTCTATCTCCACCATATCCACCCCTGTTGCCCCTACAATAGAAACAGAAACAAGTGTTTATATTTAAAGGAAAACTACTAAAATTTGACTCGCCAATCAGCCATATGTTCATACAACAGTTCATATATTGATCATTTATATTTCAAGGAAACAAAGAAAATGGCTATTATATTGCAACACATTCTTCCAGTTGACCTATAGAGAAGATGAGAACATCAATATTTTTCTACTTGTTTCATGCGACAGGGAAAGAACAATCACCAAACGAAAACTGATCTAGGTCAGACTTAGCAACAGACACAGACAAATTAGGAGCAGGGGCAAGGCATGTTGCAAAAAGAACTAAAAATCATACTTCAAAGAGGCTAAGCAATACGGTGGAGTTGAACAACTTATCCACATATCATAATATGAACTCTTTTCTTAACTTTTAAAAAAAAATCAAAGGAAAGGATTGGTGAAAATCCCTAAACAGTGGAATATGATCTTTCATTAAAAAGGTCTGACTCATGTAAGAAGGGATTAATGAAATGAGCAAAAGTTGGTTGGAACTCTACCAAGATATCATTACATCATCACTCCTTATTATGAAACATCACAAATTTTTGCCTTACACCAACACCGCCAAAGCAGATTTATTGTGTTCAAGCAGTGCAACAGATGTTGCTAAGCATCATTAGATATAAATGACATTCTAGTTGCTAATTATTAGAATTCTAAGTAGTATTACACACACAACCAAAGAAATAATCTGGATTTTCTAACAATGAGAATACTACAACTCATAAAAGTATAATTTTCTGAATATAATCTAATAATTGAAGACAAATAAAACAGCTAAAGAAGTTCAATCAGTGTTGGCAATAGCATTGTGGCCTCTGCTGTTGAGATTTTTGAAATAATTTAAAATGTATTAAATTAGTAATGCAAAACTATAAAGTAGATAAGTTTCAATACCTTAGAACAACAATCATAAAACTTAAATATCATTAAAAAGCCAAAACCATGAACTAACACCCCAGAGAAAAGGAAAGAGATCTGTTGGCAGTTTAAGTAGAAAGTGTGACAAAGGACCAAAGAGCTAATCATTCTATCCAATGAAAAGTATCTCAATAACTATCTCAAGATGTTGTTTTGATTTCAATGAGGAAAAAAATTAATGAAGATGCCCCTTTAGCCCAGAAGATGTTTTGTTCTGCATTATCCATATTTTAGGGGTTGTAGTTGTGTTAATTTCGTTCATAAAGAAAATGAACCTATGACACTGGAAAATAAAAGCCAACAGATGTAAGAGATCCAATATGCAAAAACCAAAATTTCAGCAGATGCCATAGGGCCATTATTGACAACCAGCACATCAATGACTGATGCTATTGCCCAACAGACTGAAGCTGCCATGCAGTCAGACCAGTCAAAGATGAAAACAGAGTATCAACCATACCACAGAGAATAGAAGCATTAGAAAACATCACAACTCCTCATATGACATCATCGCAGATAGACCATCTAAGATTTCAACAAATCATTTCCAACTGCTAATGCATAAAAGAACCAAGAAGATTATAAGAACATGGAGGGCAACCAAAATATTTTGATGTAGCAATTAATCGCCTAAAATGACTTGACATAACAATCACAACATTTGTCACAAACAGCAACAATAGCCAACAGCACATGAATAATATCACAATTCACAGAGTGCGCACTGGGGTCAAATAAAGAATGTAAGATTGATCAAAGATACCCGTATGCAGGTGGAGCCTTTGGTGCAGATTTCGCTGCCATTGCCACACTAATTTTGTGGCCCCTCAAATCATAATCTATAATGGGAGATTCATAATTAGTTTCTTTACTTGAGAAACATTGTAAAGATGTAAAAATTTAACAGATGCCAAGCCATATGACATACTATTGTAGAAACCGCCAGCAGAATGTGCAGCACATGGATCTTCATAGGAAAGAACAGCATCGCCCTTATTATTTCCTTGATCATCTGTGTATATTTTTATGTTCCAGGGCCACTGATCTTTATAGCCCCTCTTCTGCTTTATCCTAGCAACCTACATCAATGAAGTACGTTGTTAGTAATTCACACATTACAAAATTTAATAGATAGACACAACAGCAATGTAACAAACTCACTGGCACATCCTGCCTCAACAATTGAAAAAGAGAAATGATTTTCAGATAATTTATCTTCTACAGAAAAGAGACAAGTATGTCTAATGTAAAACTGAATCTCTGTCATTATTCATAACCCATACAAGCATGCTGAGGATACCCAGAAAAAAGCTTGCTAAGAAAGAACCCTCCATGTAATGAGCTATGAGCCTGTGGAAAAGTAAACAGATGAGAATATTACTTGTCCTATTCCACCAAAAAGATCTCTGAGCTCATCAATTGTCACATCCAGTGGTAAATTCGATATGTAGATTCTAGAGTTGTCACAGGATTCATCGCAATTCTCATCGCACTGCTTCACCTGAGTTGGGGGCTCTGCGGGAGGTCCACCATATCCGCCTCGATTACCACCATCATATCCAGCTGGTGGTCCAGCCCTACCACCACTCCGTGCATCACCTGAATTATTTCCACCATAACCACCCGTGTTACCGCCATAAGATGGAGGGTATGAAGTGGGTCCACCAGTATAGCTTGGAGGTGGAGGTACTGCTGCTTCTGAGCCATAATTTACATTCCCATCATATGAATTGTAAGTGGGTGCATAGTTTCCACCAGCACCATCATAAGATTGGGCTGTAGGAGGAGGCAATTGACCATAGCCACCATCTTCTCTACCATTGAAAGAATGGTCCCTGTTGCCTCCCCTCCTTCCATCATTGTAATCACCACTGCCCCTACCATAGTCATTACCTCTTCCTCCATCGTAGTTGCCAGATCTACCCCCTCGATTGCTGCCATATCCCCCATCCCTTCCTCCTCTGTTGTAACCACCACCACCACCACCACTGCCACCACGATCGCCAGCACCAGCAGGAGATGGTGCACCACATTTGTTACATTCAGTCCTTCTCGCAAAATTCAGGTTTCCACAACTATATAAATTAAATTTCCATCAAATAAAAATGCGTGAGAATTCACAGGAGGCAATACACATTTTTCAATTATTCAAGAGAAGAAAAAGACTTCTCCAATAAAGTATCGCAAAATAAATCAGAGCGCAAGATCTCAAACCTAGGGTTTGGGCAACGCCAATCTCCGTCTCTACCACCTCCACCACGGCCACCTCCTCGTCCACCACGATCACCTCCTTGATATCCACCACCTGCAATTTACATCTAATTAGGATACGATTGGGTGAGAAAATAAAATCAAAACTGCAATCAAAAAATTACAAACCTCGTCCACCATAACCTCCTCCTCCACCTCCTCGACCACAATGACCTCCACCGCCGCCTCTTCCACCATAACCACCGCTTCCCCTGCCTCCGTAACCTCCACCCTCATTACCTCCATAGCCGCCGCCGCTCCCCTTGCCTCCATAACCTCCACCATCATTACCACCATAGCCACCAGCAGCGTTGCCTCCTTGATATCCTCCTCCTCCGCCACCATAGCTGCCTCCTTGATATCCGCCGCTAGCTCCGTAAGGCGGAGGCGCAGTACCGCCGCCGCCGTCTTGATCGTACGTTCCAGACATGATCCAATCTAGGGTTATCAGGACCAAGACTCCAAGAGCAAGAATGAGGAGAGAAAAGAATACAATGTTCGGTGAAGTAATTGATCATAAAAAAAGGACAGTTGCTGGAGGTACTATTATCCACATATCAAGGGAAGATCTCCTTGCCGACTTCTTGCCAAAGAAGAGTATAGGGTTTCATCCGAAAAATGAAATGAAAACGAAAATTAAAAAAAAAAAAACAAATAAAAAATGCAACTTTTGCCTCCATCATCGCGATAATGTGACTATTTTATTATTTTGTAAAAATTTTATTCTTATAATTTTTTATATATAATGTTCTATTGCAATTTTATTTTTCTATTTTAATATTCCTCTAAATATTTTTATAGAATTTATAAATAAGAAAATCAGTATGATCTTTAAAAATAATTTAAGTTATCTTTTATATACATGGAAAACAAAGTAATCTAATTTACTAAAAAGGTTGAGGTTAAACGGGCAATGGAAAAAAATAAGTTATGTTCATAAATTATAGTGAAAAATTCGATAAAAATACTATTTAAATTTTAAAATTTTAAATTAGTTTATTTTATATATTTTATAAAATATTGACTATATCTATAAAATAAATAATAATATATTTTTATAAAAATTTAATTTAAGATTTTAAAATTTAAATAGTATTTTTTAGAATTTTTTTCAATTATAATTATATTTATAACTATAAATAATAAAATATAGTATAATATTTCATAATTATAGTAAAAAACATATAATGGTAATAATCTCTGCTTATTATGCAGAAGGCAATCTTTTCTTTTCTTTTATCCTCCATGTTTGAATGCGATAATTAATTACCTAAAAGATTTTTTTTTTATATTGAGTCGAACAAAATTTTAGATGGAAAATTCAAAATTAAAATTAAAATTGTGAATAAATCATGAAAACAATGTGAGTCTAAATAACAACTTATTCTAAATTTTATAAATCAAAATATAAATTTAAATATTCATTGACTAAAAATAAAAAATGGATCTTATAGTTACCTAAAAATATAAATTACTTGTGAGTCTAGATAAAAAAACAGTTATTTTAGTTTAATTAAATAAAATTTAATCTCCATTTAGGGATTTATTGAACCCACTATGCTTTACTTTAAATATAAAAATAAAAAAACAACCAAGCTAAAGTGAATCTTTCTCCAGGAACAATCAACAAAGGAGAAAATAACAACCGATTTCTTCATCCTTCTTCCTACTTCTGTCTTGTTCTTCAATTCAATTTTTGAATCATTTAGATTAAACATGAACAGTGCAATCTTTTTTTTTCAGTTTTTATTTAAAAAAATATTTTAAAATTATCATTTTATATCATCATGCTTCAAAAAAACTATCAATTAACAAATAATTATTATTATTCCTCCGATCTTTAATATAAGATATATTTAACTAATTTAATTAAATTAAGAAAGTTAGTTAATATTATATATTTTTTCTAAAACATCCTAATCATCTTCCTTAACTCTCTCACTCTCTCCATTACTTGATTATTATTGAGAGAGTATCAATAGGGTAATTTAAAAAAAAGTTGATAAAAATAAAAAATAGGTCTTATGTTTAGTATCAAGACTAACTCCCCAATTAACTCTTATATTAAAGGCTGGAGAAATATTAGATCTAGACTATCTAAATTTGATAAAAATAGGTAAAGATTAAAAAGTAATAGAGGGGAGAAGAGTAAAGAAGCCACTTTGCCCAAAACCTCATGGCATAATTTCACTTTTAATCTCAAATGCAAGAACAGACAAGAATAACCATGAATAGGCAAACATCAATGGCATGAACCATTTAGTTCAACAAGAAACATTTGCAGCACAACATATATATATATGTGCTGGAGAGCTGCAAAAAAGATCCTCATCTTTAACTATGTCAAACTGCAAAAACATGCCACGAAGAAAGCTCCCAGTAAGTTGAACCACTGATGATAATAATAATGGACCCCAAGATATTCAGAATCAGAAGTGTGAATCTCAATCGGAAACCTACAACGATCTATCGATGGATCAACGGATGTGATCAAACCCAAACCCCCAAAATCACAGCTTTCTGCTCTCTGATCATGCTGCTGATAGTAGCTATTGAAAGCATATGATATATTGCTAGGCCAGCTTAAGTTAAAGCAAGATCCACCGGAAGATAGGGCGGTACAATCGGCATTTGAACAGGCATATGAAGCACTAGCAGTGGCATTGGACAAGTCCTTATTGTTGTTCACCACACACCACTTGGAAGAAAGATACTGGACGTTTTGTGCGTTCCCAAGGTTCTTGGATGAACCTTGGCCAAGATCCACCTGGTATTTTGCTTGGCCATCAAAAGTGAATACACCCCAGTGCCTCTCAAAGTTTCCAGAAATGACGTTCCTTTGGTCCTCGTCGAGAAGGCTAAAAAGGTATGTTTCAGAAGGTGGATGCCGGGGTTTAAGCGGGGTGCCCAAGTTGCTACGAAGGTGGTTCATCAAACCCTTCATAAAGGTCTCTGCAAGGTATGAAGTTGCATTGACTGCTCCATCTGTTGGCCAACCAATCTTTGCCACGACAATGTCCATATTTTGAAATCCCACCGCTGATAATGCAGTCACCACTGTATCATAGCTCAAGTCAAAGCTGTTTTTGTATGCTTTATGGCCATCATGACGAATGTGCGCAGTTTCTTTGAAGAGCGTGAAATCCAGCGATGTGTTTTTGTTCTGAAGGTGTTCTAGAAATGGAGAAATAGTCACAAAGAAAGGGGACTCGTGCTTATTAAGAAATGACAGGAGTTCAATCATGGTTTTGTTGAGGTCAGGTCTGAAGTGTGCTTTAGAAGGAAGGTTAGATTCCGACTGGAAACTGTCAAAACTACACGGAACCACGACTTTCACTTCGCTTCCCAGTTTCGCTCTCATTAAAGCCGCCTGAATGTTTGTAACTGCTCCTATAACGAAGGGATGGAATTGCTCACCATAGCTTTGGAGAAATGGTTCATCACCCACAGCAATATATCTGAATAAATCATGTTTAAGACCATATCTAGAATTAGATCATTCTTCAAAGATAATTCACCTCTTCAAATTAGGCCAAGAAATAACAAATTTTGCAGTACAGTTAAGTGGCTCTAAGCCTCCAACCAGACTACTTAAGTATATAACACCTAGATGAAGTTCTCATTAGCCTGTTCTGCTCCAAAAGCTAAATTGTAATTCGTACAATGGCTTCCGCTTCAATTACTGTTGGGCAAATTACATAGGTTCCATTATCAAGAAGTAAGCAATTTTTATTATTGCAATTAGGAAAGAATTGATATCTAGAAGTATTAACTCTCTATCATTATCTCAAAATTAGGAAATCGAATTTTGTCTTATTATTTTAATATTTATGATTGTTTTCAGTAATAAAGTTATTAAATGGGACTTTTTAGTCAATAATATATCCAACCGACTACACCCAGTAGAACAAGATTTGTTATTGTTGTTATCTTCAGTAATATCATATGTGGCCTTCCCCGTTTCCAAGTCTGTTTTAAAATTTTGCTAGAGGCAAGGGAAGGGAAGAAATGAATGCTTTCCGGCAGCAGAAGAATGAACTAATGAAGTATAAATAAGATAGTCTTCAAAGTAGATGATGTTATGGTCAGGGAGTCAAGAGTACTCAAACAATCCTGTCTATAGATCCTCAGTGGGACTTATGTAATACTCCTCTAGTCCTAAATGTAAGACCTAATTTATAATATAAATTGCACTATAAATTAGGTCTTATATTTAGGATAGGGGAAGTAACATAGTATACACAGGAAATCTTAGTTTTAACACAAGCAACAAATTCCGTTGAAACAATCTATCCTGGAAAAATGTCTACCCCAAGACTGCATCTTAAGACTAAGCCTGCAAACTAATAAGACATTTCCATAACCACTTGCAGCACTAGAAATTGACTTGACCAAGTTATAGATTTAAATCTTTATAAATGGTATACCCAAACATAAAGTTTTCATCTGAGATCAGAAGGTGCGTTATATATTGGCCAGACCCCAGAAAATGCATTTGTTTCTGCTAGAGGCAGAAGTGGTAGATGAATATGCAATGCAAAGGTTAAAGTGGCAAGACCCAACTCCACCTAAGGATAATCAGGCTACAAGCGAAGAAAAAATATATTGGCCAGACACCAAAAAATGCATGACCCTATTTGTACTGCATTTGAAAAGCTGCCAAGGCAGTGTAAACGAAGAAAGTTGAATCCATAATAATCAATCATATACAGTATTCTTCTTGGTCTACCGTCTCAACTCCAAATCTAAACACTAAATTTGAGTTTTCTTTTTTATATCCTATCTTTTTTGGTAGGGAAAAATGGTAATAAGGATTTTATACTCCAAAGGGTAGGCATAGACTCTAGCTTCCAAGGATCCTTTGGTCAATTAAGAAGGGTATTCAACTAGCTTCTCTTAATGCTAGGATTAATCCAACATAATGAAAACTAAATAAGATTCTGCAGTTGTTTATGGAAACTGTTTCATTATGTTTACAGCACTGTTCTTTCCTTTACAACTTAACTTTCTCAAACTTTATGCGGCCCTTTGCTCTTTTGTTCTTCAGGGCCTCATCAATGGTAAGATGGACCAATGTGAAATTTATAAGAAATAACAAGGAAGAATCACAAGCAAAACAGGCAACCCAGTCAGAAGATTAACCTATGATATCAGCACAATCAAGGAGAAACAGAATGACCCAGAAATCGAAACGCAATACCTAACCAAACTCATGAACAAAACTAACAATCACATAGGTACAGAACATACTCGATTCGAACTCCGCTTCCCCCATTAGAAAAGTATCGAGTGACATTATCATGGACCCAGCTATCAGCAGCTTTCTTGGAAGAGTTCAAGCTTCTAAGCATAGTGTTAGGAATACCCACAGCGACGCCAATGTTAGACCCAGAAAGCGCTTGAAGAACATTCGAGTCAGCATCAAAAAGCTTAACCTTGTTGATATTGTTGGACTTCAAGAGGCTCACCACCTCGTGGGGAGGAAGTGGGTGGGATGCTAAGGTACCCCAGTTCACACCCACTGCTCGAACCCTACAAACCATGCTGGTAATGGCGAAGAAGAAGAAGACGAAGCAAGAATTGGAGGGCATTGGGGAGTGAGAGTGAGCCAGTGAATAATAAGTAGAAAAGGAGGGTTCAGAGTTCAGACGCCGGAAAAAGAAGAAGGAAATGCGATTTTGGTGGGAGAATTCAGAATTGGGGCAGTTCAGTACAGTAATTACAGTATTTCTAGTTCAAAAATTGTAAGGAGGCAGAGCCGAGTTGGGGGATGAAGCCATCATTCGCTGAGCAAAGTAGGATGGTGGATATTCTGGCCTCCGGAAGTGGGACAAATGGACATTTATTCCTTCTCTTCATTATTTATTACTCTGCTTTTCTTTGGGCTGTTGTATTTTATATGATGATCAGAAATGATGATGGCGGCCCAAACCTGAATGATTAGTAGCGAAATTTTTCTTGTAAAATTAATATTATTTAAAATTTAAAATATCTCATTTATAAATTGCGAATTCTTATTCAGTTTTAAAAAATTAATAAATAACCAATTTATTATTATCAATTTTTCATAATATTAAAACTCAACTTAAATTAATTAATCAAACTAACGAATATGTGAATCAATTTCTTAGTTTAATTAAAAGTTTGTGAATGGGTCGATTGAGTTAAATGTTATTGTTTTCTCCTATTACTTTACTTAAAATGAGGTCATTTTGAGTTAAAAAATAGTAATCCATTATATTTATATTTTATTAACTTTATTTTGTTAAATTATATGTAGTTTATATATAAATATTTTATTTATTTATGAATTAATTTTTTATTTAAATATTATTTTTTTAAAATATATATATATATATATATATATATATTCAATATGAGAAGTGGATGGGAAGGAAAGTGAAGAGAATCTAAATCTGGTTATGATATAACTAAGGAAATTGTAAAGACCTAACAAAATTAATAATAATTTTTAATTACTTCTACAATACTTTTAATAAACAAAATTAAAAATATATTAATTTACTTACAAGGAATATATATCACTTCAATGAATCATAAATCTTGAAGAGGGGCGATCGTTTAAATTAGAAAATAAGAACACCACTGATTGCCTGCGTGACAAATGAATCTTGCTAAAAAATGTGGGCATAAAAATATAAATAAGATGTATTAAATAAAATAAATATAAACTGAGGATATAAGAAATCATTCAACTCCTTAAAATTGTTCTTCTCAGCTCCTTAAAAGAAATAATCCATAAATTCAGATTTTAACCGATCCTGTAATTGTTCTTCTCAGCTCCAAATCATTCAACTGATTCAATTTACATTATAAACCTCAAACTGAGGATAAAAGAAAGAAAACATAAAAAATACATTGCCCTGAAAAGTCCTTTTTTTTCCACCCGATTTACCGGAGTTTTGTCCCGACTACATCCTGATCTGACCCGCGTTGCGCACCTGGCTATGGTGTGTGAATCTCTCAACGGGAATTTTCTGTATACGCCAAGACTCGAACTCGAGACCTCACTTAACCGATACCTAACCGCTTACTACTCGGACTAACCCTCATTGGTAAAAAAAGTCCTTAATTAAAATTAAGCTCCCATTATTTTTTTATCAAGCTTAATTCAATCCAGCCTTGTTTCCCTGGGAGCCCCACGGGTTGTTTCTGGCCCAATTTCCAATGATCGCTGCACATCTCCTCCACACCATGTTATGCTATGCAGATAAATAATCGTCTTAATTATAATAAATTGAATAACAGCAGATGATAACATCCCCCACAATATATTTAAAAATTAAAAAAAAAATTAGTTAACTATAACTAATATAAGAGTTAATTGATTACTTTAGGTAGATTAAAATGTATATAATATGAATTCGTCTTACATGGTTGAATTTAGTTATAATTAAGTGATTTATTTAACTTCATTAATCAACCGAAAAAGTTAAACTACCTCTTATAGACTTATACTACCTAGAGGTGGGAAAGCGGGCTGGCCTACTCAAAACGGGCCAGCCCGCTTCTAGCCCACGGGCCCAGCACAACCCACCCCTAGCCCACGGGCCCAGCACAGCCCGCCCCAAAATGGGTTGGCATTTTGCCAACCCGAGCCCGCGGTCCGCCCACTTTTTTTTTTTTAATTTCAATATTTTTAAAAAATTATTTTTAAACTTTTAAAATACTAATAAAAAATTTCTAATGTTATATTAGTATAATAAAAAAATTGTTCATATTATACTCTTAAAAATTTATATTTTTTATAAAAAATCTCAAATTTTATAATTATAAATCTAAATAAACATTAACAAAATATTAATCAATTATTATATATCAACAAATAAGTAATCATCTTTACTAGTAATTGATAATGAAAGTATTCAAAATAATATTTGAGTAAAATAAATAATATTATTAAAAATAAAAAAAATAAAAAAAGGGCTGGCGGGCCAGGAGGGGGCGGGCTGTGCAGCCCGCCCCAAAACGGGCTGGCAAAATGCCAGCCCGTTTCTGGCCCGTTTTGATGTAAAACGGGCTCAGCCCGTTTTATCAGCTCTAATACTACCCCAGATCCTAATTATAAGAGCTAGTTAATTTTTTTTAGGTAAATTAAGTAAGTTAAATAAATCAATTAATTATGATTAAATCCATCCATTCAAAAAAAATTTATATTATATACTACTCAATCTACTCAAATTAGACAACTATCTCTTATATTGGTTATAATTAATTAATTAATTTATTTTTATTAATTTATAAAAAAAAAAGTCAAAAACTCTTAGAATTAATATTAGAGATAGTATTAAAGACAAGAGGGAGTATATGCTTGTCTTGACTTAACTGGAAAAAAAAAATCAAGTCCTTGCTTCCAACCAAGTTCTTTCTCGGCCTTCTCTGTGGATGCATAAACCTCATTAGCATCTCCAATTCTTCTGGGACACAATTTCAGTGGAATTTTCCGCAAAAGAAAGAACCAAATAAAATATGAACTTTCAACATTAATCATATATATATGATCAGTTCCTAGATTATATGAGAGATCTACAAATACCTTGCTAGAAACCTTTTCAAATGCAGCAACTATTTTAAGTACTGATATACTTTGCCCAGTTCCCAAGTTATAAGCCGTACAACCTAAGCGAACAAGTTGAACAATTAACTTTGAGTAAGCAAAGATGGCAGACAACAACTCTATAAAGAAAGCTTAAAGCATTAGAAAAGAAAACACTTAGAGAAGAAGATATTTCACAAATGTTCTCAATGGTGAGAAGATTTCTCAAAGCAGCAATATGACCATCTGCCAAGTCCATTACATGTATATAGTCTCGACCTAGTGTGTGTTTGTGTAACTCCCCAACCTAAGTTTTAAAATAATTTTTGGTCTAAATTTTAATTTGAAAAAAATTTAAAATAAACAATCATATTTGTCTAAAAAAGCTTATGGACCAAACCATACTTTTGAATAAGCTCCTGATAATAGCTTCTTGAACAATGAAAAAGCTTATAGACTACCCAATTACTATTTTGCCTCTACTTTTTTTGACATCTCTCTCTTCTTTTCTCTCTCTTTTCTCTCTCTTTTCTCTCTTCTTTTCTCTTCTCCACTACTGAAGAAGCTCGTGTCTCTCTCTGTAGTGTCCTCCGTCTCTAGTCTTCACTTCTCTGGTGGTCCTCTCTGTCGTCAGTGGCGTGTTGGTCTACAAAGGTCGTTACCGTTGGTGGTCACTCGTCATCGCTGGTTTGCGGTGGTCTGCAATAGAGTGCTAAGATCTACAGCGATGGTCGTCGGTAGTGGTTGCAGATCTGCAGGAGAATGATGAAGATGGCTCAGTCGTTATTCACTTTTGCTGGGGATGATGAACATTAAATACAAATTATTTCGTTATTCAATTTTTCATCTCATACTTTTTCTAATAATTTATCAATCACAAAAGTCATTCTAGTAATAAATATCCAAACATTCATTTATTCAAAATCACTTTTTTCTATAACCTCTTCTCTAGAAGTCATTTTTCAATAGCTGTCAAATTTTTTTTTATAAGTCATTTTTCAAAAATCTATCCAAATGAGCCCTACATTATAGTCACGTTGACATGTGAAAAATACAAAAAAGAAAGAAATGATAGAAACATAAAATAATAGAGCAAGAGAATTTCTCTATAATGAAACAGAAAGAAAAATCACTTAAATCATCCACACCATTCTTGCATTATTTTTTTCTAACAAACTTTGATATGTCATCACTTATTCTTTTTCACATTTCATATCTTTATAGACAGCTTTTGAGCTTAAATTGTGTGTCCACTATTACATGAGGATACCCTATTTAATATGTGGATACTTCTCTTAGCGAAGATTTAAACCTTGATTCGTCATGTTAGGATGGATTAGCCCCTTTCTATTAGACTCAATTTTTTTTTCTTTTTTTTTTGATAAAAACTAGATTCAACTCTTATTGGTAATTGTTCCCTACTTTAAGAGTATCTCATTCGTAGCTAGACAGTTGAAAAGATTCTTAAGCCCGTAAATCTTGACTTCATAGGCGTGACCCAAATACGTTAATGTACAGAAAGCCCATTAAAAACATTGGCCCAGAAAATAAAACAATGGTGAAATCGAGTAGGCCCTAACTTCCCTCATTATGTAGGCTTGAATAGCAAGATATTTGTCATTGGGCCATGAAAAATTGATAAAAAAATATGAAAATTTGCTGCTTATTATGACATGATGGTCTTTTTTTAGTAAATACTGGAATCCATTAATTCAAAAAAGTTATACGGAAACAGAGTAGTCCTAACTTCCCTTTTCAAGCTCCATCATAAACTATTCATAGAGAAAGAATTATAAAAAAAATGATAAAAAAACCCTAAAAATAGTAAATGCTAAAGCAAGACTTTGTATTATTAATATTATATCTATTATTGTCAACAGACTTGATTTAGAATTTTTTATTTTTTAAATTTTTTTCTATCATTTTCTCAACAACAAAAAAAGAGTTTAGGACAATTTTTCATTTGAGTCACATAACTAAGATAGGTGTGGTACTCTTGGAAAGTGAGAACCGGTCATGATTGGTGAAAGGTGCTAGAACACCATTCGTGTAGATTTCAATAGAAGGTATTCATTCGAGGAGCAATACATATGATATGAAATTAAGTACACTATTTGTGTTCATTAAATCTTTATTATTTAACTAAGATATATTTGGAGGATAAAAAAATTATGAAAAGAAAGAAAAACTAACTGTAGAAACAAGTGTGCTTTGCTTGTACACAAATATACATATATATATCCCCATTTGTACACGTTAGCCCTCACTTTTTTTGTTGTGAATTAGGTGCCAGTTTGAGAAACCCCCCAAATTTAAATTTTAAAAAGACTTCTGACTAAAATCTTAGTTTAATTTTTTTTTAAATAAATAAGTATATTTGTTCAAAAGGGTTTATGGACTAAGTTATGATTTTCAATAAACTATTGGGAATAGCTTCTAAAACAGTAAACAAACTTATGGACTACCCAATTACTATTTTACCCATATATTTTTTGACACTCTCTCTCTTCTCGTCCCTCTCTCCTCTCCTTGCACTAACGTCTCCTCTCCACTGCCATTTCTGTCCGACGGGAAGAAAGAAAAAGGAGGCGAGACGGCAGGTCGTCGTCATCGAAGGAAGAAGCAGACGTCGCTAGGTTGCATGGGTCATCCATTTGTGCTTCTGTTTTCTATCGTCTGGTGCTTACAATTTTTGTCTTCCGCCGTACCTTAGTGGTTCGATTTTCTATCGTGCCTTGGTGCTTCTTTTGTCCCTCGTCTGTCGCTCTAGAAGACGAAGCTTGGAACAATGCGTATGGAGAGAGAACAGTCCTTCGTTCATCGTCTTGTTGTCGATTGTGGAGAGAGAACAAGAGAGTCGTGAGAGAATAGTAGAGAGAGGAAAAATGAACAGTGTGTATCGAGCAAAGAATGTGGGGTGCTGATAGTGCTCAGTGATTATTATTATTTTTTTATCCCATACCCTTTCTGATAATTTACCAATCACAAAAGTCCTTCTGGTGATAACCATCAAAACACTCATTTATTCATAATAACTTTTTTTCTATAAATTCTTCTCTAAAAAACATTTTTCAAAAGCTATACAAAAGTTTTTTTTATAAACAATTTTTCTAAAATCTATCCAAACGGGTCTATCAAATTCCTCATATCCTTTTCTCTTGACTTGAGCTGTGTATCTCTTTTCATTTTTTATATAATTTGATCATTTTATAAAATAAAATAAAATAAAAAACAAGTGATTGTGTCCACGATCTATCATTATAAGGAGGAAAGCTTCTAAAGAATCAATGTAAGCTAAGACTTCGTTAAAACCATGATGTTTACATAAACTGAAGACCAGTCAAGATCGAGGGCAATTAATTTTGCCGAAGTTGTTGATGAGTTTAATCTTCTTCTTTTTTTCCATCTAAAACCCTAAAAGACATTCTCCATTGGAGCTTCTGTGATCCCATCAAAGCTAAAAATCGTGTCTTAAAAATCTTGGCTTCTGTTGCCTTCTATAGCACTCCATCATTTTTTTGTTTTAGAGAAGACAATGAGTGAGATTGAAGTCTTTGAGTCATGGCCATTTGTTAAACTCTTGAGCTTGTTTGGCAACGCGTTTGGGTTATGAAAAGTGACTTTTTAATCAATAAATGAAGGGAAAGTAGTGTCTCCACTAACCCCAGTTTGCATTTACTGTTTCAATAGTTGAGATTTAGTATCCTACTATCAAAATATTATAATATTAAATAATAATTTTTTAATAAAAATATACTGTTACTTATGAACTATTTAGATTCAATTTATCTATTTTTTATTATTTAATATTTAATATTGTAATAATCTTTTTTATAGGATATTAAATCTCAATTCTTGAAAATTAATATAATGGTGGATATAACTAATTTTTTTTTGTCAAAAGTCAAGTTGAAGTTATTTTTTCTAACTTTTTGTTAGCTTTTAATTTTTCTTTATATTTCAATTTTATGAAATTAACTTTTTTATATATTATCTAAATGGGTTTATTTCAAATTGATTTTTTTCATAAAAATCTAATCCAAATATAAATTACATTATACTGATTAACTTTTATACTAATTTTAGTGTTTATTTGGATTAGCGATTTGAAATTCTAATTTAATTTTCTAATTTTGATTTTATAATTTACAAAATAAGCAAGTGGGAGGAGTTTTGTATCTTACTTGTATAAACACGCTTATTGAAAATCAATTCCAACTATCTAAGCACTTAATTTACAAAAGTTGGTAGGAGTAAAAATCTCATTTACAAACACTAATCCGAACAAGCTAAGGTGTTCTCCATTTTCCCCGTCATGTTGTGGCGTAACTAACGTAAGTAGAAGTTAGTTTAGCCGTTTTGACAATTGTAAACCAAAGGGAAAATAATAGAAAATATTTTAAAAAATGGTAAATACTAAAAAATGATTGTGTTAATATCATATTTATTATTATTAACAAACATGATTTAAAATTTATTATTTTTTAGAATCTTTTGTTATTTTCCCTATATTAACCCCAGAACCAAATGTTGCAAGAAAAACCCAAAGAAAGGGAGAATATGGAGCGTGTGAGATGATGTGTCAGGAAATCTCCCCGTCTGCGCTTTCTGACTTAGTCAAAGGACTTTGGAAATGGACCCCACACTTATTGTTGCTTGTTGCAAATTTTTAATTTTAATTATAATACTTCTTTAAATCTTTGATAAAAAAATTAGTTAATTTTTTATATATAAATTAAAAAAATTAAATTAATTAATTATAACTAAATTTAATTTTTTAAGATAAATTTATATTATGTAGTACTCATTAGTTTACTTAAATTAGTTAAATAATTTTTATATTAATTATAATTTATTAATTTTTTTAATTTTAAAAAAAATTAACTAATTTTTATATTATTATTAATTAAAGTAGTAACATTACTATTGACTTGAGCATTTCAGTGTATGACTCATTCTAGGACAATTCAGAACGCTGTGAGATTCCATACCAAACGAAACACATCTTCACTTCACGTACGTAAATGCCCTGTGTACGAGAGTGATCCATAATCAAAATCTGTGTGTGAGAGAGAGCAAGATACATTTTAATGTTCAGAACAGACTTGACATAGTTTCAAGGTGATATTTGAGATACCACAAGTAGGCAGATTTATAAGTATCCACTTCACAAAATTTGATATTTTACATGTTTAGGTTTGTGAAGAGATCCGCCAAAACGGGCTGAGTCCATCAAGTTAACCTATTTAAGTCTGTTTAGATATAATGATCAAGTGTAACCTATTTAAGTCTATTTAGATATAATGATCAAGTATTTGCCATTCTATTTATGTAGAATTGTTTTCTCATATTGTAAATAATAAGTATATATCCTATAAAGACGTAAGTTTAATTTCTTTTGTCGTTATGAGAGTTATTTTGGTAGACAATCTTATAAATTTTTTATAAGTGCTCTCAGAACTATGGGATTATGTCCTAATTTTAGTGGGAGACTAGTATTAAACTCTCCTAAACTTTATTATACTAAAAAGAAAAAGAAAAGGGAATTGTTTTTCTGATGAAGTTGTTGTAATAGACACAAATTTAAACTTGTTTAGATTTAATTTTAATTGTCCAAATTTATATTATATATTTTAATTTTCAAAGATATAGAATATAGAGTACAACTAATAATCTCTTTATTATTAACCGTTAAAAAATAATGATTAATTTTAAAAAATTAATCCACACGACTTTATAATTTAACTCAATTTTAAATCATAAGTCCACGAAGTTTATTTAAATTAGACTCTTATAGTTTAATCAATTATAATCATTCAACATTGAGTTAAAAACCATTTTAACACGGTAATTTTAATTTATAGATCAAATTTCATGAACTTTATGAATCTCCATTGTTTCATTTAACACTATTTTTATACTGGTGAATTTTTATAATTAAAATTTTTATAAAGTCTATAAATTAAAATTAACATCTCAATCAATAATAGTCTAATTCGGATAAAATAAACTATAAGGACCTAATTTAAAATTGAGGTAAGATATAAGAACATGGGAATTAATTTTATCATTTAAAACTATATAAATAAACAATATTGACCTTCCATATTACCATTCAAATCAAATATAGATGGCCCTAGATATATGCTATTGGAGAAATCGGTAGCAATAGAGAAACTAAATCTATTCTATTTTTATTAACTATAAGTATCTTTTAATCGGAAGCAATTGATCATATTTGAGATATTAATGGTAATTAAATATTGATACTTTTTTATCGAAGATTAAAATTTTAATTCATTATATCGTGATAAATTAATCTATTATGTTAAATATAATCCCTTATAGTAAACTAGATCCATTTTATTTGGGCAGTAAAGTCAAATCTTGTGATCCTTATCTTGCTTCACATTGTGACCGCAAAGAATTAAGAGAGGTTTCATTGGTATTGTCTAATGTCAACTAATATTAGATGTTTAGATCACTAGCTAGAATATTCAATTTTTCAGCACATAAAGCTCTCTGACCCTAATATCAAAGTCAAGTTCAATAAAAGGCTCACAGTAAAAAAATAATGTTTAATAAAAGTCAAATGAGTTTTGTTATTACATATATTTAGTAAGATAAAAGAGTTTTTGATAGAAATGGAAATAAAAATAGAATTAGATTAAAAATGGGATTTAAAAATTTGTTTGTTAGGATAAAAATAGATAAGGAATTGATGTATATTTTTTTTTATAAAATGAAGTAAAAGTGTCTAAAATATTTTTTTATAACTCAGGAACGGTTAAAATTGACTAGAAATTTTATAACTTAGGATAAAATGATCAAAAATATTTTACTTCCACTTCCATCACTCATTTTTAAACTTTTTTTATGAAACTGAAATAACATAAAATATTATAAGTATAAATGGAAATAGTTTCTATTGTATCAAACAAGATAAAAGAAGTAGAAAATTTCACTTCTTCTATTGTACTAAACATGCTCTTAATGAATTGTGAATAGTTTTTTACAATTTTATTCATGATTTATATTTTTTTTTCCAAAAATAAAGTAAATAATTTACTTAGTTCATATATACAAGACTATTTACAAACTCCTACCTCATAAATAAATAAATAAATAAATGAATATATACATTCTCCTATCTTTAATATAAAATATATTTAATTAATTTAATTATATTAAAATATTAGTTAAATTAGTTAATATGATAAGTTTTTACTAAAATGCCGCCCTAAATCATTTTGCTTAATTCTACCTTTATTTCTTACTTAATTATTTTTAAGAGAGTATCAATAGAGATAATTTAAAAAAAATGATAAATATAAAAAATAGGTATTATATTTAGGATCAAAATTAACTTTTTAATTAGATTCTATATTAAATACCAGAAAAGTATATATACACTCTCCTTAGTCCTTATTATAAGGTATTTCTAACTAATTCTTGCATATCAATAAATAATAGATAAATCATTAAATTGGTCCAATATTAGTATTTTTTTCTGACTTTGCCCTTCTTTAAATAATATGATTTAATTTTTTTTAGCTTTGAACATTAATTAATAACAACGATAAAATGAAACTAATGTTCTATGAATTGAAGGTTATATATTTTTTTTATAAGAATTTTTAGAAAGAGGTTGGGCTCACCCACGATTTAAAGGCAGGCGAAATCTCCCTTTCTCCTAGACGATACTAATATCAAGCAGGGCGAGCCATATATTATTTTTAGGCGTAAACCTAGACACCTATGAGCTATGATCACTAGTGAAAAATAGGCTTTTTAAAGCCCCATTTTTAAATCAGTCACTGCGGAGTCGACTTAAAAAAATGACCGGTGACATTTTTGTAAATAAGATGAAATATTTACACTGGTTGTAAAATATGACCGGTGTAAAAAGTCATGACCGGTGGTATTTTTGTAAATAAGATGAAATATTTACACCGGTTGTAAAATATGACAGGTGTAAAAAGTCATGACCGGTGGTATTTTTGTAAATAAGATAAAATATTTACATCGGTTGTAAAACATGACCGGTGTAAATATTTTATCTTATTTATAAAAATGTCACCGGTCAGTTTTTTTTTAAACCGGTGTTGCAGTGACTGATTTAAAAATGGAGCTTTAAAAATGGGGCTTTAAAAAGCATATTTTTAAACCAGTCTTATCTACAGCTGGTAGAATTACATCCGGTGTATAATGCCTTTGCTATTAAAAATCTAACAAAAAGCGTTAATTTTTTACGATTCCCTATCTTCACAAATCATATCGTCGTCCATAGAGAAAATTAGACAAGGGAGAACACATAGTGACAGGAAGCTCCACCTTCGTAACACACCGTCTAAAGCTCGCCGAAGAAGAAGACCTAGATATGCGATGACCCATACCTGTGCTCGTCGTTCTCTATTGTTGAAGTCAGTCGTTGTAGCCTCTAAAACTCGCCAAAGAAGAAGACCCAGATCTGCGATGGTGAGTGTCTATTTTTTTGTTCATTTCTTTCTTGATTTTGTTTAAATATATTTCTGTTCACTTTTAACTGGGTAAGTCGGAGGAATTGTGACGATGTTTTTGTGATATCTTTAATTAGGTAACGGCGTTTCTAGGTTTTCGTTTCTGTGTATATATTTGGGTTTCTGTCTCATTCATTTCTGGGTTCTGTTTAAATATATTTTTGTTTGCTTTTGAGCAGGTAACCAAAAGGAATTGTGACGATATTTTTGTGATATCTTCAATTAGGTGACGACGTTTATGGGTTTTCATTTCTGTGCATATATCTGAGTTTTTGTTTTTTTCGTTTCTGGGTTCTCTGGCTTTTTCTTTCTTCCTCTTTTTTGTTCTCTGCTTGCATTTTACAGGTACCTATTCTTCTTCATCACTCTCCTCCTCCTTCAGATTTGTGACGAAGAAGGAAATAATTTCAGACCTAAAGTTTTTTTATTCTGAATTTTTTTATTTTGACATTATTTTTTAAACCGGTTGTATGGAATAACCGATTTAAAAAAGCTGATTGTTTACACCGGTCATATACAACCGGTGTAGAATATTAAATTTTTTACATCGGCTGTTTCTACACCGGATAAAAGTCCGGTGTAGAAGTCTATTTTCAATCAATTTAGAAAGCTTTTTTTCTAGCTGTGAATGCCTCCTCAAGCGTCGCAACTTACACTAAAATAAAGCGGTACTCTCCAAAATTTGAATACGCTTCAAATGATCGCATGTCTTACCTCTTCGCCAGTTAAACCTATCGACGATAGGTTGAAAGTTAGATTGATATTAATTAATGTCAAATTAAGAGTGACATTGGCTGAACTTATGTTGATTTTATTTTTGGAACCTATCTAGAAATCACGAGATAGTGACACTATCTTATAAATTAAAATCCCAACCAATAAATTAAATTACAAGTCAATTAATTATTATAAAATTATACTAGATATATAGGCCCATATGAATAATATAGATATATTATTTGTGACTCCTACTACGCTCAAATAACGTTCTTTTGAGATGTATAGGCGAATTTTTGTCCGTGCATGATAATAAAATAAAATACACAAAACTGTTCATTATTTCATTGGTTGACACATATAGAGAGAATCTTATCTAGATCTTGGTGACCCCTTTAATAAAGTGTTTACGTTGAGAAAAATATGCTTGCGTACACAAAGATGTGTGTATTTTTTTTGACTTATTGTGCCCAACTGCTTTATTCTATGAACGGTATGGTATGTTGTTAATTTAAAACAATAAAATTATATAAGAGATGGGGAGATATCCTAATTTTTAGTTATCTAAATTTATATATAAAAGTAATAGATAATTTTTTCTACTCGATATTAGTATCGCCTAAAAAGAAGAGATACTTTATCCTATTTTTAAATTTATGTGAGCTCAACTTGTTTCTAAAAAATTATGTAATAAAAACAATAAAATAGATTGTTTCACATAGAACGCTTAGATTTTTAAATCTAATTCTACTTTTAGTTTGCTAAATATAGAAATTAGTTAAAGGTTATTCTATGTTTATCATTTTTTTTCTCATGTTTATCATTTTTTTATGATGAAAAATTTATGTGAGTTAGGTTCACTTATTTGGGTCAGGGTATATGCCTCCAGGCTAAAAAAATATTTATATATAGAGATACTTATAAATTACTCATCAATAAAATTCACATTAATAATAAAATTTAAATATATGATTTTATGAGTTATGAATCAACTCTCTTATTTTTATATTTATTATTTTTTCTAAACTTTAAACTAGGTACAGATAATCTTTATAATCTTTGAATTTTACAACAAAGGGTATATATATATATATATATATCAATTAAAGTTTGAAAGGCTATATTCATATAAAAATAAAATTTAAAGGAATATAAGATAATTGATAGGTATGAATTATCTGTCCATTATTAGGGTCTAAAGGTGAATAGGATATTTGTATATGATCTAAAGTAAAAAAAAAAAAAATTATGTGCTTTAGCCAATTCTTAAATTTTGGATATATTATTTGTGATGTTCAAGAACTTTTTTTTTCTGATTTCATATGACTACAAAAACATAATAATTTTAAGTGAAAAATAAAATTGAAAGAATGGGATATTGCGGGTTAAGAAGGCAATTCCATTTAAGGATACTGCACCGTCAGATGCCCATATCATATGAATCTAACCTGGCATTTAATTTATTAATATTTATAATAAACGGGGGTTTTAAAATGGTACTATTAAATATTAATATAATAATACCATCATGCAGGGAGCTGGCAAAATAATAATAATAATAACATTGCAGTGACAAATACATTGTGGCCTGATGGGTGGCGAATAATAATAAATACAGCCGTCACTTTCTGAACATACCTCACCTTTATTTTTCTCTTATAAACCTTTTTGCTTATTTTTCTTATACATAAATAAATTTTCTAAGTTCCAACCCACACCAAAGTTTATATATATATACACACATATCCGCGGCTAGATCTCTCGGGTCTTAAGATTAATTTTTTTTAAAAAACAGTTACACTCAAAAAATAGTTACAAACTTTAAAATTAAATATATAATAATGAGATCTAATAAATAATATAAAAATATATATATATTTTTTTTTTAAATATAAAAATTAATTAAAATATTTAATTTATTTTGGTTATACATACCATACTATAATCCCTTTTATTTTTTAAATTTATAATTTTTTAGAAAAATCTTAAAAATATTATTTAATTTTTAAAATCGTAAATCAATTTTGTTTTTTACAACTTAATAGTTATGACTACCCTTGATAAATATATAAAAATATATTTTTATAAGAATTCTTGATTTAGGATTTTAAAATTTAAATAGTATTTTTAAATATATTTTTTATCAATTTTTTCTATATTATAATTATTAATTAGACATATTAAATAGGTTTTCATAAAAGATAGTTACAATATAAATAATTAAATATGTTCTTTTAAAATAATAAGTTATTACCTGAGGTGATAAGTTGTATCACCTCTATGAGGGGAGAACACATTCAAATCCCGGGAGCGTATTTATTAGGAGAGACACAAATATTTTTTATTGTAAGTCTCAAAAGTTATTATTATACCATTAATCAAATAAAAAAATTGTTATTTTAGAAAAATCAATACATATATTTTTACAACTAATAAATATTAGTCTAGTTAATAAATAATTATCTCATAATTTATAAGATAGTGAATTCAAATTATGCTGTCGATACTCAACTAATCTAAATTTTTCTTGACAAAAAAATTATTATATTTTTTATAAATAATTAATTTAATTATTTTTTTTAATCTTTATAAATTATAGTTATCTCCCTTTTACATTAATAGTATAATAGAATAACAACAAAAGTTCTGTCATAAACAAAAAAAAAAGGGAATAACAACAAAAGCCAAGGAAATAATTTTCATCAACAACATTCACAAAGTTGTAAATACTCTCTCCAGTACACAATATTTTTTTCAGGAATGATTTGATCTCAAATATAATAAAACAAACACGTAATGCCTAATAATATATACTAAACGTGACATTCTAATTCTGCCCTCCATTAATGTAACAATATTGTGTTCACAAGGCACCCATGGATTTTTCATATGCATGTTAAGTGAGAATTAAATAAGGATATTGTTAGAATATAATTTTCATTTAGGACAACATTTAATAACTTCAATTATTTTTTACCAACTTTATTAATTCACATCAGTTATTGGGAGAATTATATTTAAGGACCAATTCAAAAATCTTTCATTTTTAATGACTCACAATAATAGTAAATATCCATTGTTTCATTTGTAAATTTGGGTTGTTAAAGTGATAGACAGTGTTAAATATCTTTTTTAGTTATAAATTTGTGTTATGAAAATAATAAATACTTGTAGTTCGATTGGTAAATTTGAAGGCATTGTTCTTAATAATTATTTTGTGAAAAATTAATATAATATTTAGTCCCATAAATTTATTTTTATTTTAATTTTAATCCTCAAGTTTACATCATATATTTAGGTTTCTTAAGTTTTTTTTTATGGAAAATTTTAGTCTTTATTATTTAATAAAAATTTAGATCATTTTATCTTTTAAAAGACTTAGACCCATTAGTTGAAATTTAAAGAATTAAAATTAAAATTTGTACAAATTTAAAAGATTAAAAATTATATTAACTCATTTACAAATTTGATCTTTTCAATATTATTCTCCCTAAATTATTCGTTTCTTACATTTGAGACCACACATGGTAATACAATATTACCATTTGTTGATTTTCTTTTTCAGCTACATGCAAAGCATTGATGTCAAAATCTAATTTCTTTTACTTTTTGAAGGTAAACAGTGCTATTGTTCTATAAAAAAACAGCGCTAGTCATGAGGTGGAATCTTGATTAATTTTATAATATTATATTTATTTATATTCTTAATATAAAAATTAATTAATTAATTTATATATATTAAAAAAATTAATTTATTATAACTAATATAAAAATTAATTGACTGATTTATATAAATTAATAAGTATATAATATAAATTTATTTTAAAAATTAGATGTAGTTATAATTAACTAATTTATTTATTTATTTTAGTTAAATAATTTTTTTATAAAAAAATAACATTTTTAATTTCAGAGAAAAGGCAAATTAAATGACGATGAGCGAAGATTATGATATAAAATTAATTAAATGAAAAGTTAAAAATTATAGAGCACTGCTCCATGTATATAGCAACAAAACAATGTTATTTAGGCTTAGTTTCTAGAATAGATAAAATTATTCATACGTCATCAATGCGATAGTGATGACCGCTCAATGAGGAGATAATTATTATATTAATTAAAGTAATTGCATACTCGACTATATTGATTAGAGGGCCTATTCAATGAATGTTAATTGCGTCTTTTGCTTATGTATTGAACAGAAATTGCATTAACCAATTCAAAGTGAAACCCCTCAAACAAAGATTTCAAATCAAGCAAGAGACGTATCCTTGTCAATCATTTGTGTAAGGAAGTGAGTTTAGTATATACCCTCTACGTCTCAAAGTAATTCTCTTTTAAAATTTATTTTACCCTTTATTTTTTTAATTAGAAACTAATGATATAAAATTACAAACTAATCAAACTCACAACATGTTATTTATAAAGAGGCTTTTACACCACACACTGTTTTATCATTTATACAAATAACTCCCATATTAATAATTTTACTTATATTAAAATTTAGGCTAAATTATACATTTGATCCTTTATATTTTTATCAAGTTTTATTTTAATTTTTTAAATTTAAAAAATATATTGTAGTCCTTTAATTTTAACACTAACATTTTTTAACAAAAAATTATGACTTCTCAAATTTAAGTGATGATTGTACAATTAAATTTTAACAAAATATGTTTGTATTCAACTTTTTTAAATTGTCTTATATTTTATATTAAAGAATTAAATTTAGACATTTTTTATCGATATTTAATTGTTGAGTCATAATTTTAAATTCGCTAAGTAAGTATTTCCATTAGTGAAGCTAAATATGTTAAGTTTAAATGATTAAAAATATATTTTTTAAATTTAAGGGACTAATTAAAATGAAACTTGATATAAACATAAAGAACTAAACGTATATTTTAGCCTAAAGTTTATGAGATTTATATGCAGATAACTCAAAGTTTAAGGGAGCTGTATATATACAAATAAAAATATAATTATTTAAAGGGCTATATAATTGATGGTTTGGGGTTTATCTATATAGAATTGAAAGTTTAGATGGATTCGTTATTAAAATTTAAAGCATTAGGGGTGATTTGTACATATGTTTTAAAATCCATGAGAGTTTTATGTAATTTACACAACGTATATGAAGGATTATGATATTTTTTTGTCAAGAATTGTATTTGATATGAGCATAGGTGTTATCCTATATGGCATCCAACAAAACATCTAAAAGTGTGTTTGAATTAGTTTCTTAAAAAAAAAAAAATTTAGTAGACAATAGTTTTTGAAAAAGTAAAAAAAACAAAAATTGGCTTCATGAAAAACTATGATTTTAACCTTGAAACTATGGTTTTGGCATAGATAATTAATTTTTATCTTCGATCCCAATAATATATTAGTTTTTTATATTTATAAATAAATTTAACCCATATTTAATTCTTATAATTAGAAATGGAGGGAGTATTAAATTTTATAAGATGTTTAAATCATTTTTGAAATTGTTGTTTTCTCTCCAAATACACTCTAATGTAGCCAATGTGATATCATACATGACAACCACATCATAGGTGGCATCTAGAGTCCTCAATGGGGATGTGTCCATGTCATTTAAAAAGGATCCAAGCAATCATAAAACCTTCAGTATGCATTGAAGGCTCAAGAATTAGAAACACAAGAAGGAGTAGAAGAATCAAGAGGCTAGAGAGAACATTTAGGCTTCAATCTGATACATTAAAGGCACAAAATATTAGCATACGATCTTGAAGGTGCAAAATGTAGTCTTAATCCATAAAAGCTTGAGTACATAGCAAGGCATGAATATTCCATAAAATTGATGTGGCATCATAAGTACGGAAGAAGTGTCATGACGTGTTGGGTCAAACAACAAACTCACAACAGAAATCTAACACTTGTTCCCAAATCTTTTTATGTTGAATTGATCATTTTAATTATATTTTAAAGTATTTTCAGTCGGTTAAATGTAAATAAACATGTCATGTGCCACATAGATCACCACCACATGTACTCATGTCAATATTACTCTCCTCTCTTCAAAACATCTGATGATAATTTTTTTTTAAGTATATATATTTTTTATTAAAAATAATTATATTCTAAATATTTTCATATACGATCATCTTTTTTAATAAGAATTCGAATATTAATTTATTACGTTATAATTTTTTTATTTTTTGTTAAACTTAACCTTACTAATATCTTTTAGCTGCTAGTTCTAACTGTTAGAAAAATATTGGATGGCAAGGAGCCATTCATTTTCCACTTCATAATTATTAGACCAAGCAAACATATTGTCCAAATTTTCAAACAAGAGATTGAGAGAGGACAACGTACACAGTTTTCGACATGTCATGAATTTTGTTAGTATAAATTTAAAAAAAAAAAAAGTTAAGCTCACTTATAGTCTAAGGGTAGGGTAAAATTTTATTCTTAGGCAATACTAATGATGGGTAAGGCGAGCCGTCTATTATCTTCAGGCATAAATCTAAGCACCCAAGAGTTAAGATATCTCCCCAAGTACTGTAACTGGATCCATAACAAAGTGGTATTTTTTAGAAATCGAACATAGTCCAAATAATCATATGTCTCATCTTTTTACCAATTAAACTTATGGAGATGGGTGACATGTCATGATCTATTTTCATAGATGAAATGAAAAACTCTTTTTGGTACAATAATTAACCATATGAAGTTCGAGGATCTCTTTAAAAGAAATTCATTTCTAAAAAACCGTCGTAACATTTTATAATTACCTCTCAATAAATTCTCTAACCTATGTCACAAATTTAAATATATTTCTTCTAAGAGAGAGATGGTTATAATTATGAATTAGGGCATATTTGAAAAAAAAATTAAGAAATTCTTCACTGATGTTATAAACGATTTTATATTGAAGAGTGAAGACCATAATAAAAAATTTCTAAAAATGTTTTATAAATAGAATTGAAATTGTACTAAAATATTATGATCACAAATTTTCAACTTCCTTTTTTTTTAATTTTTATATGGTTTGCCTAAACCCATAAACCATATATATATATATATATATTCTAATGGGATGAATTAATAAATAGCAATTTAAGAGGCTTACCTAATTGCCCCAAAAAGAAGGAGTAAAAAAATCAAGAAGTACACTTTAAAAATGTATAAGTAAGTATATACTTAATTAACATCCGTATTGTATTCCCATTATGTACAGACATAGAGAAAGTGCTATTTCTTTAATTTGATTCTGAAATAGGTACATAGGTCACTTATTAGACATTAATTAAGTGATTTGCTGAGAAAGGATTAATGTCCATAGTTATGATAATTAATTAAATTAAATATTTATTGGAAACAAGTTCGTCTCTGTCCTTGTTGAATAATTGTCTCTTTTGCCTTCTTTCCTTTGGAGGAGGAATCTTGTTTAAATCGAGAACCTTGAATTAATACCTTGCTTTCTGCTAATTAATTTTGTGGTCCATTTGACAAATATTCCGACAATTATACTGCGACAAACGCACTGTTCAATACCAGAAATTTTCAATTTCAATGTATATATTTTTACAATTTGGCTTGCAGTAAGAATTTAAGCATATTAAGAGTACAATTTGGATTTATTATCCTAGCACGGATGATAATTATAGATAGGCTAAAGTGCATCTCTAACTTTATAAGTTTTTACATTGGCTGTATGTAGAAAGGTGAAAAAGAATTATCTTTTAAAAAAATTAATTACTTTCTATACCAATTGTGTTTTGACAAAATCAACCGGCTAGTTATTTATTTATTTATAAAATTGTCACTGATTGTACTTTCTATACTATCTCGACTAGAAAGTATTTTTCAATTTTCAATTTTCAATTTTAATACCGTTAATATTAAATGCTGTTTTTTTTTCAAATTATTGTTATTTTAAAAAATTAAATTTAATATGTCAGTATTTGATAATATTTTATCAATATTTAATATTTTAATGTTGATATATTTTGTTAATGAAATTAATAGTGTTAAGGTTGGAAGACTTAAATATTTTTTTTTTATAAAATTAAGAGATTAAAATAAATTTTTGTACTAAGTTACAGGAAGAAACGAGGAGATGAATGTAAAGACGAAAGCAAATTTCATACTGAATCATACTTTTTATTTTTCGATTTTTTTAAAAAAGAAAAATACATTATCATAAAGAATCTAGTTTATTCGAAGAAATTTTTTAAAATAAATGTAATTCAACATTGTTTTGTTATTGTAATGCAACATTTAGTAGGAGTACTTTTTATACAAGTATAAGAACATATTGAGATTTAATTATATGATAATATATATTTCAATAACTACTTATATATATACATAATTAAATTTACTTTTAAGAAAACTTAATTATTGCTTTTAAAATAATATATATTTATATATATAAGGAGAGCAATGGACATGCATATGTAATTTTTCTTGTCCATAATTAGGGAAATTTTTAAAGTTGCAAATTCCATACAAAATATAATTTTATTGGACAATACCCATGCACTACATTGTAACAGGTTGAATTATTTATGGCATACAGAAATAAATTTATAAAATATATCTCGATATAAATGTATTGAAGTCCCGTGTCATAGGATACCTTTGAAGCTCCTTGTGAAATTCAATTACTTAATACTAGAAGTAGAAGCTAGCTAGAGGAGCAGAAATTCAATTTTTACCCATAAATTATTATGGAAAATTAGTTAAAAGTATTTTAAAAAAAAATTATTAGTTAAAAGGATGTAGTGTAATTTATTTTTAATGAGGACAATTTATTTTTAATATATGCAACTTATTTTTAATTATATATAAATTTTTTAAAATAAAAATTATTTATATTATTTTAAAAATATATTATATACCGCTAAAAAAATTGTGCCGGTTTAAATTTAGATTCTTCTAATCAATAAAATTTTTAAATAAATAATTTTAACTAATTTTTTATAGTGTGTATATATATTATATCTAAAAAAATTAAATTAAAAAGGACTGAATGAAATGATGATAGTGAATTACAAAGTGAGGCTCCCAAGAAAAGGGCACACTTTTATGAGCAATCAATAATTGGATCAATTGTTTTCTTGAGGCATCACAAGCTTTCCCCTCATTTGTCCCCTTTGTGTTTGCCTCTTTACACTCTAAAGTCCTTTTTGGCTCCTAACTCTCGCATCAATGCATTCACTCTCTCCCAATGCTTTACCATACCAAACACCATCATCAACACCAACCCAAAGCACCCTAATTTCTACCGTCAATGTCATATATCTATGGTTTTTCCATTGATTAAGGTAAAGTTAACTTACATGTTCTTATAATTTATTTCAATTTTAAATCATATTTTTGTAATTTGTTTTATTTGAATGATGATTTTTTAACTTATTGATTTTATGGAATTTATTTCGTTTCTTTTAACACTAATTGAACGCCCACTTATTTCCATAAATAGAATATCATAAATTCTATAAATTAAAATTAACGGATCAAACAATAAGGGTCCAATTCAAACAATATTAATTTTTCATTGATCAATTTCTATTAATGGACAAAGATATTTATAGATTATCTGCTAATAAAATTTGGACACACATCTTTATTATGAAATATGAAGAAACTTCTTTTCAATTTAATGAATTTTTGTTGGCAAATTTAGGAATGATTTCTTATACAAATAAGTCAAAAGTTGATTGTCACACTACTTCACTCTGCATTTCCTTCCATCAACAAAACCATTTGTCACCTCCTCCCCAAAACTTGTCCTCTCCTCCTACTTTGAATGGCGGTTGATCAATGCGTTCAAATCCAAAGAGTCACTCAAAGTTAGATACAAGATTACTTCTTTAAAGAAGTCACTCAAAGTTAGACACATATTACTTCTTTAAAGAAAATAAAAAACAAAAAAATAGTTAATCCCTTGTATAAAGTTTGATTGGATAATATTAAAAAATTAATTAAGTTAGTTATTTGTAATAATTATGTATTGATTTATTTAAAATATCCTTTTTAATTATGTATATTTAAATTACTTTTAATAAAATTACTTTAATATATGTAATAATATAAAGATATTTTAGAAATAAAATTATAATTTTAAAAAATAAAGTAGATTAAAATTTTATATTTATTAAAAAAATAGGAGTGAACACATATCTAAACAAGCATTGAAATATGAGCCAAATCTTATTTCATCAGCTGAAATATGAATGCGCCAAATCTTATCTCAAAACATACACACAGAAGTGTGTACACGTCTCTGAACCAGCATTGAAGATGTTAGCGACATCTCAGCCCCCATGCCGCACTTGAGAGGGTTTACTTAATTTTATATACCTCTCTATATATATATATTCCCTCAATATATCAAACTTCAATATTTAGTAAAGTTATTGAGTAGACAATAAAGATTTGATTACTAATAGAATACAATGACATAATACAGATTTATATAGAATAAAGCTAATTGTTATTGTTATTTACCAAATTTTAATAATCAATAATGGCACTATCCAAAAAATTGTTTTACACAACATTATATTTAATAATATTTAAATCTAACCCAATATTACAAAATATATTGGATTGATATATCTAAAAAGAAAGTTGGAGGCTTGAAGATATTGGTCCCAACCCCATTCATATATGACCACCAAACTCCAGAAAATTAATTTATTAGAGAGGCCCCTTCTCTTCAATGAAGCATATACGAAGTCATATGAGAGATTCTTAAATAAAGTATGAAGGTATGGCCAGATTAGAGTACAACAAGAAGGACTGATAAATGAATGCTATTCTATGTCGCGACAAATTGTAAGAGGCAAGCAATTTCAGAAAACCCTACTCAGATCCTTTTGCCCTTACTCAAATCCTTGTGACTTTGCTCCTTTCGCACTTAACCCTACTCAGATATCCATGACCCACATTCTGCAGCTCGTGATCATGATAAAAATAAAAACAACCACAAATAATAATGCATACATATATAAACACACACACACACACACACAGTCATACATATATATCACTACTAGAAAATATAATTTTAAAAAGTTATGTTTTTGGACAGTTATTTAACAAAATGATGTTAAATGTCTTTTTACGACTTTTTTTTTTTAAATTGACGTTAAAAGTAAACTCTCCATTCCTTAACTTTGTACTCTTTGAAATTTTTTCATCATCTTATTAGGAAGAGCTCGACGAACTTCGATAGAAAAAACTTTTATATCTCAAATTTTTCTGCCAAATTTTAATTTTTTTTCTCCAGATCTAGTCTGATACTCTCAACAAGGGTGGCCATGGTGGCTAACGGTGGGTAGAGGTATGGACTTTAGCGAAAGGAGCTCAAAGAGTTTTAATGGTAGAAATTTTTTGGTCTTCAATTTCTCCATTAAATCTTTAATTTTTTCTCTATATCTGGTCTAATATTTTCGAGAAGGGTAGCTGGAGTGGTTGATGGTAGTGTGGTTAGCTTAGAGACTTTTCAAGATGGTTAATAGTATAGTAGTAGTCAAAAGTCACTTTCTACAATGGTTATAAAACTATCATGAAATCCTTCAACTTATAACAACGATAGTATTTATGTCGCTAATAAAATCGCGGTAATAAACCGTTTTTTAATAGTGTGGCTTTCTTTTTTGTTTCTATGTTAATCTTTGAGTCGAAGTAAAAAGCTTGTGTTCATGGGTCACTATTGTGGGGGTAAATCGATCAGACAATATGGAGGCACTAGTAAAGGTGTGTTTGGATTAGCAAAAGTCAAATTAGATAAAAGTCATATAATGTATTATAATTTAATTTATATTTGGATTGATTTTTATAAAAAAGTCAGTTTCATAAAAAATTTGTTTGGATAAAGACTTAAGACAGAGAAAGAAAAAAGAATTCAAGATGAAAAAACCAAAAGTTAGAGCTAGGAGCTAAAAAAAAAGTAACTTCATCCTAGAAGTCCATTTGGACCTAAAATTTATATTGTAAAAATAGCAAACCAAACATAAATATTAGCCAAAAAAATAACTTATATCGGTTATGAAGTTAGTTTGGGGGCCCAAACACACTTTAAGAAAGGTAGATCAGATAGTATAAATCTTTTAAAAAATAGTAGATCAATGAAGAATGAAGAGAATATTTAATAAAATTATTAAATGAGATATTTGGTTAGCATTGTATCTAAAAATCTAGTTGTTATAAAATATAATAGCACCATGTGATTTATATAACTCAAATTTAAGACTTTTTTTGTTTTAATGTAGGTAAAGGAGGAGGAAGATAAGAGAAGAGAGAAATTTTGGCGTAAATAAATATATATTTATAATTAATAAAGATTATATTAAATAAGAATAAGGATATATCCTATTTGGTTTTTCTTTTTGACTTTTTGGAAATCCAAATGGTTAAAGCGACCACCGCACATAATAAAGAAAAAGAGAAAGAAGAGGGGGAGAAATAAAGTGGGCTACATGAAATTATGTGGCTCCATAAAGCGAAAGTTCCCTGATAAATGCAAAAGTATCATTGGTCATAGAGAGAGAGAGAGAGGGAGGATAGATAAAAAAAATTAAATTTATGATCATTTAATCAATTTTCCTCGAAAAATCATGCAAGGAAAATAAAGAAACAAACAAAAGAGTACTCAAAGCAATAATTAATTTCCAGTACATTACTATCATACTTGGAAGATGGATAAATTATAAATGCAATCGAAATGGGTCCAAAATACGAAATAAAAATCCAGAAATATTATTTTGTTTCGAAGTGGCTGGTGGGTCTATTGCTATAATATAATAACAAATAAAACATAATAAATCATAGCTGGCTTAAATATATATATGCAATAATTAAGTAAAACAATATATAAAAATATAAAACACAAGAAATGGTTGGCTAGTGGTCTTTTTCGGACTAAGATGGTGAGGTTACTCAAATATTAAAAAAAAAAAAAAAGAACATCAACACGATGGATCCATTATTTTCTCCTCATGTATGTTTGTAGCTTATTCTTTTATAGGTGATGTTTTCACACCAAGAAATGCCAAATTAAAATATTATTCGGTTTTTTCGGTTAGGTTATATTCATTATATGAAATAACCTCAATGCCCTTGATTTATACAACAAAAATAAAAAACTGAATAGACAAAACTTAAAATATTAAAATGAATTCGATCTGGTTCGGATTTGTTCACCCCTATCTCCACCTCTTGTCGGGACGAATCCAGGGAAAAAGCAGGTGAGCTTGTCCCCCATGTCACAAACCTCCTTTAAAGATTTGTTAATTTTTTTAATTTGTAAAACATATGAAAAATTATTTTTTTGCCCCCCGCCCCCCACTTTCTTGTAGCTTTTCATTTTTGTCCCTCTCATGTCAACTTCTAGATTCATCCCTGACCTCCTCTAACAAGGGAGGTTGTAGGCTTGAATCCTCGGGAGGGTATGGAGGTGGGGGGTGCGTTTCTTTCATATAGAAAATGACTGTAAATATGGCTACCTTTGTGTGCATTGCATATATCTTTCCCTTATGTATATACTCCTCTCACTCCTCTAATCATATTTATAAAACATAGAGAGAATTTTTTTAATTTTAATTATAAATCACATCATTAAATTTTTTATATAAATATATAATTTTACTCTTTATTTATTTTTATGTAGACTCTATTCTTATATGATCTAGTATATATTAAATAAGGATAAAATTAAAAAATTATTTAATTTTAATATAAAGAATTAATTGGATTTAAGATTTGTTTATGCTCGAGTGAAATGTGTTGAAATTTATAAATGATTTATAAATAAGATAAGAGGAGTATATACTAGTATACTCACTTAGTCCTATTTATAAGTCATTTCTAACATATTTTATATAGGTCAAGAAAAGCTTTAGACTTCATTAGCTCTGCCTTAAAATTTAATAATTTTTTAATTTTATCCCTACTTAATATATATTATACCCAATAAGAATAAAGTCAAATAATAAATTAATAATAAAATTGTATATTTATATAAAAAATTTAATGGTATGACTTCTAAAAAGGACCAAAACATCTCTTCTCTCTTTGCCATATAAATAAAATATGAGGAATATAGAGGGAGGATATTTTGTGAGCATTTGAAAATGATAAAGCCATTTGATCTTAATCCAAGGGATAGAGAAATGGAAGGGAAAGTGATGAATGAGTTAAAATCTTAAAACCTACTGAATCCAAAAACGAAGAGAATAAATAAGCCAAAATCTTAATATCCTATATACAATAACAACAACAACAAAAGAAATTAACCTAAAAATTCTGGATGAAAAAAATTGTACATAAAGAATCTTTAATTTAACCGCGTTGTAGTAATAAATTAGGTTACTATACTTACTACAGTAATGTATGGCTACGTGGCAATGCCAATAATCACCTGAAACAGGAGTATGCAAAAAACATTTTAGTAAATGATAGCCGCACGTGTGCAATCGTTACTGAGATAGATAGATTGAGCCCAGCAAATCTATATATCTATATAGATGGAAGCCCCTGGGGACCAGATGAACAGTTGCAGAGAATCGTAGTTCCAAGGATTAATTATCAGAGAAAGAGAAAGTTTAATTTAATTAATTATTAATTAATTATAATGGTAGGGTCAAATCCTCTATCTTCTTCCTTTTTTTCTTCTTTCCTTTCACCAAATTGTGATCCAAGTGCAGGCTTCTGACTGGAGAGATGAGCATCGGGTCAAGACAAAAACGAAAAGTCATAATAATGAAAGCAAAATAACGTATCAATGGGTGATGTTGCTTCCCTAACTATATTAGTTTCCTTACGGGCATCATGGGCAATATATATATACTGTTCACTATTTAATATAAAATATATTTAATTATTTTAATTATATTAAAAAATAAATTAAATTAGTTAATATAATATTTTTTCTTAAAATACCTTAATCATTTTCTTTAACTCATTTGCTCTCTTTCTTATTTGATTATTGTTGTATTCATAGGGTAATTTAAAAATAATTCATAAATATATGAAATAGATATTATATTTAAGATTAGAATCAACTCCCCAATTATATTTTATATTAAAGACCGGTAGAGCATTTTAATATAATTATTTAACTAAATTAAATTTAAGTATTATCGGATATATCTCAAACATCCTATAGTCTTACAATTTGAACTAATTTTAATTTTGATCCTTATATTTGTAATGAGTTTTGATTTATATTCCTATACTTAATAGTATTAATTTTCATATCAAATCCCTACATAGAGATTGACGTTTTGGATGGAAAAAATTATAGACGTAAAAACTAAAATTTGACTAAATTATAAGCATGGACAATAATATTAACGTATATATAATGGAGAGAATTAACACGTATTCACCAGCCACATGGAATGTAGAAGAAAAATGTAAGAAAGAAAGACGAAGAATAAGTTCAACACATATTAAAGTGAAAGCATTGCTTTTGGATTTTTCCCTCCCAGTAACCTAAAACAAAACAAAAACAAGACACAGTCATCATATTATGCCTCGCTAGTATATAATTATTAGCTGATATATATATACGTGTATATATATATAGAGAGAGAGAGAAGGGGGGGGGAGGGGGGGGGGAGGGGGGGGGGATTAACCATAAATCCACGAGATCACATTCAAGAACAGCGTTTAAACTGAACTTTTGTGAATCGATCGATGGGGTCTATTGGAATTGAGAAAGTGAGCTTAAATATGGGATTGGATCATAATTAATTATTTCATTAAGAATAAATTTGGATAGTGGTAGGAAAAAAGTGAGAGAATTTATCAGAATTATACTACTAGATATACTATACTGTAGTAGTCGTGGTCGTCGTCGTACTAACTGTAGTTGTTGTATTAGGAGCAACTACGACACTAGTGGTTGTGGGGTCAACTCCTCCTCCTCCTTCTCCACCACCATCGCCGCTGCTTGAAGGAGCTGCAGAAGCCATATCAGTTGCTGCCGACACATTGGTGCTGACCAGAGCGGTGGTTGTTACAGTGCTTCTTTTTCGCTTCTTCTTTTCATAAGGGATGCCTCTAGCTTTAGCTTGTCCCTCTCTGACTTCCCTCAGGTAAATCCTGACGGCTCTGGCGCCGAACGGGTTGGACTCAGGCCGTCCACCGTTCTCTTCATAGGCGGCTCTGAGACGTCCGATCAGCGCGTCGAGGCTCCCCCACGCCTGCTTCAACGGACACGCGCATGGCGCCGGCGGGTTCGGGTGCCCGAAATACGGACACCCGGTGATGTGGACCTTCGTCTTCCCGAATTGGTCCAAGTACTTCAAGAATTCTATCACGTGAGCTCCACTGCACCGAGCCAACGTCAATGGCGGCTTGTGATTCCTCAGATACTGCAAAAACGTGTTCCAGTCCCTCCTCTTCTGCGACTCATACCGACTCGGCGTCGCCCCCGCCGAAGACCCCTCTGCTTGTAACACCACCGCCGAAGCAGAAGCAGCAGCACTATTCGGGTCGGATGCACTCGGCCCCGCTCCTCCTGATGCCGAATCCATGATCCGCAATCAATATAAAACAAACCGATCCAATTGTTCAACCCGGTAATATCCACGATCTAGAACGAACTAGTGAGATTATATGAGGTTGATTTGGAGGTGAAGTTGAAGACTTTCGGGTTTTGTTCGTTGTGGGGTGTATTCAGGAATACGAATAGGTTGAGATTTGCGTATCTGGGAGGAGGGGAGTTTCACGCGAAAAGGGTTTTCATGAGAGAGAAAGGAGGAAGAAGAAGAAAGGAAGAAGAAAATGAAAGAGAGAGAGTGTGTGAATGTGAAGAGAGGGGACTTATTGATGGGACGTAAAAAAGCAGAGATGAATGAATGAATGAAGAAGAATGAGACGGAGAGAGAGAAGGATAGGAGAAAGAAAATCAACGGTTAGATCTGATGGCTAGATCCATTTTAATTTAGCTAAAGCTATGGGTTCAATCCTTTAAAAACGTAACATCGTAAAGGTCAGAGATGACACCAATCTTAATAGTTTCTGTTATATTTTGATCTGAATTAGTATGCTTTATAATTCTACTAGGGATTAGCTAGAATATCAGGTGGAGAGTGAGAAGGTTGGGAATACTGGGCGAGTGGGAGTAGAGAGAGTAATATAAACAGTGATCGCTCAATTTCACATGGTGGCCCATAGCGATGTGACAGGTTTACTATTCACCAGCACCAGCAGTAGCCACACTCTTTCGTGTCGTGTGGTACACTCTCCTTACGTTCGGCCGACGGGGATGTCGGCATGTGGTGAACACGCTCTTGTATGGAAGTGGATTTGCAATGTAGAGAGTATTTGGTTGCATTTAATGGGGTCTAAACAAGGTCAAATCCCACTTTGCTTCCCATTATTTTCATTTAGAATATTATATCTTGTTTTTCTATCTTTTGTCCTTATTTAAAAATTTAATAGAAAAACAAAATCATTTACAGCTAAAGAAAAATTAGAGAAAAAACTATTTTATACGTACTCATATATATATTTTTTATTTTTAATTTAATACTTTTATATTTTTAATTAAATTATTTAATTTTATTCTATTATCATCGTTAATTTTTATAATTTTATTATGTTAATATTATTAATTCTTATACCGGAGTTAACAGTATTAATAGTATTAATAGAGTAAATTTAAAAAATTAATTAAGATAAAAAAATATATAGGTATTAAATTAAAAATTTTAAAAATATAGGTACATATAAAATAATTTTTTTAAAATTATACTTATTAGTTTTTAAATAAATTTTAGATATTTTAACGTAATAAAAATTTCAATAAGGTTTTTCTCAGTAATTTCCCCTATTTTATTTCTATATGTGACATTTCGTTTGAAAGAAATGAAAAAAAAGGGTTTTACTTCAAGCTAAGGAGCTAACTCACTTGGCAAGGATATATATGGTGGGGTTTAAATAAATGTCAAGAATTTTATCATATTCTTTTTTATAGTTGAAACTGATTGAAGATTATCTTTTTCAACCATTGTTGAATTGATATTAACTAAGTTATAGATATTTTTAATTTTTTAATTAAATAATATGTAAAAAAATAAAAGAATTATATTATTAATACAATATATATAATTTTGAGGATGCTACTAATATAATTTTTAAGAAATTATATGAATATATAGTTCATTTCATATATTTTCGATCAAGGGTTTTAGAAAAACACACTACTTTTGAATTTTGATGCAACTTGTCTTATAAGTAATATCTATAAATAAAGAAACAAGGATTTTAGAGAAATGACTCCAATCATTTATGCTTTGTAGTTTCTTTTTTTTATAATTTTTTTTAGAAAAAAGTTTGATTCACCCACAATTTAAAAATATAGTGAAATCTCTATTCTTTCTAAATAATTTATATTTTGTAGTTGAATCACTTCTTGGTTGTAATGAGAAAAATGTTTTTGTGTTAGGGATACGATATGTTTGATTATGGAGTAGATGGTAACTCTCTTTTAACTTATTGCTTTAACATTTATTTGTTTATTAGCTCAAGCTAAACCAATGTTTTGAAATATTCCAACTTCACACTAATTAAATTGATTGAAGAGCTAATTAAATATTCACTTTTTTTACTGGGGATGAACGGACATTAATTAAATCAAAACATTATGTGAAAAATTAAAGAAATTATTAATTATAAATTTCATAACATAATATTTAAACATAAATAAGTTAATATTTGATAAGTATATTTTAAACAGTTAAAAAGATATAATTTTGAGGATGTAATTAATATAATTTACAAAAGTTATCTGAATTTTTAGTTCATTTCATATAGTTTTATGTGAGGGAGGGGAGGAGAACTATCGAGGAATCATGACTCCAATTAGTTTTATCTTTTCCTTTCTTTCTTTCTTTCTTTTCCTATTGCACATTTTCTGATTATGTTCTGTATTTGAATCATGTTTATGGTTGTAGCTCAATGTATGTGATAGTACTTACTAGATTTTGGTTCTAGGATTACTATATCTTTGATCATGGACTAGTATGTGAAGTCATCTCTCTTTATTTCTTTAATATAATAGTGTGTGTACCTTATTGAATAATATATATATTGATAATCTTCAATTACGTGTCACAAATTCCAATATTCATTTTGTGTTCCCATTGAGCTTAGGCATAGGTAGATTATAATAGACATTCCATTAGGTTGTACGAAATCAAATGTTATCGTTTTGTTTTTTTGTTTTTGCTTATATGATATGAATATAATATTATACCTATATCAACAAGATAGAGGTGTTCATTGTGTATCCATCCTGTTCTGGTATCGGTCTTGGTCATATGGATAAGATGAACTCGGCCTAAAGAAATATAGGACGGGATAAAATTAGGATTGTCACAGGACAAGATTTGGAATCACCTTCGAGACGTTTCGTCAAGTCCCAGAAATTGAAGCGAATAGAAACAGGAGCGGAGCAAAATGACAGCGATCTAGGCGACAGACAATAAAGAAGAGATCTGGACGGAGAAGAGATGTGAGATGTGGATGCCGGAGATATAGACGATGGACGACGGAGAAAAAGATGATGAGCCCACTATTCATCCCTCTTTCAGATCTTGCTATCGTTACTGTCTTTCTTTTTCTTTAGGTATGGAGATGCAACGACAGAAGATGATGGAGAAGAAGAAGTCAAAGAAAAAGACAGAGAAGAGCAAGCCAGAGAAGAAGCAAATGACCACCAGAAGCCCAGTGAAACTTTCGTATTCACTGTAGTACAGGAGAGGGAGTATATCAGAAAAATAAAAATAAAATAATAATTAAATAATTTATAATTTTTTTATCAAGAAATTATTCTAAATAGAGACTGTTTGTAATTAAGAGAGAGTAATTTGTGACATAGAAATCATTGCAGTTATAAGTAATAATTCTTATTATCATTCTGGAAGTCCAAGAATATCAATACAAACATTAGCTATAATTCAGTTTTAGATTTTGGGAAAATTAATCTGTAAATTTTTATAATTTATCTTAATTTTGAATCAGATCCTATAGTTTCTTTTGTTTGAATTGGGGCCCTTTTCGTTTTATCAATTAATTTTAATTTATTTTATTTTATGAAATTTTATTTATAAAAATACACAAATGTTAAATTAGTGTAAAATGAAATAAAGAAGATTCCATAAAATCCATGAATGCTTATAAATTAAAATTAATATTTTTTATACCCAAGAATTGATGCCTATAGTAGATTAAATTAAATTATAAAGGTCTAATTAAAAAAAATCACATGGATCTAATTGAAAATTGGAATAAACTATAAGAACGTTAATTTTCTCAATTTTTATTTTATTTATTTCACTTATTTTTTTATACAAAATTTATTTCAATTAAATAAATTATTGATCAAACCTAACTGGAAACTTTTTAGTATGGTCCTTTCAATAATCATGGAATCTCAAAGTAAAATTGCCACACAATCATTGGCTAGCCCCAATCCCGCACATTTAACAGGAAAATATATAACTGTAAAATAATAAAAATTTAAGAAATCAATATAAATATATAATTTAAAAAATCAATAATTAGTAAACTAGTAGTAGGAGTCACTTGCTTTTAAAAAAAGTATATTAATGTTTCTAAAGTAATCCATACTTCAATCAATGAAAATTACAAATCAATATAAATTGTTAGTATTATGAAAACTCATAAATAAAAAATTTAGATGGCATAATTAATAATTTGAAAATGATATTCTATAAATGCCTTATCAGAGTATAAATAAAAAAAATTGAATAATTTATAACTACAAAAACGTAAATGTTATGAGTAACCTATGCAAAACAATTACTAGATGGTAATAATCTATTAAAATGTACGCACTCATTATTGAGCTAAAACTTCATTCAACTTAATATTTAAATATTTTATAGATAATATTATCTTTAATTAAACTTGACATGAAACTTGATCAAATGGTATCAAAATACCAATATATATAGAGGACAACATATGAAAACGGCGGTGTTTTCAGAATAATATTGAATTATGAGATGCGTGATAATGACTCGCATCAAACTAGGTCACATCATAATCTAGATTTGAAAACTAGATTGCACCATCGAGAAGTCTCATTCCCCAATACAATTCACCAATGATTTATCTTCGCAATATACACAGACATATGGGGATAAAACTGTATCTTTAATAATTTAATTTTACATAAAATTTTATTTTAATCTCATAATTTTTTCAATTATCTAATTCTAATATTATCGTCAATAAAAAATTCTACCATTACATTACAAATTTTAAATATTAATAATATATTTTCAAAATCTAACATATTAAGTTTCACTAGTGTAAAAAACATATTTAACTTTGACCTTTATGACCGGCATAGAAAATATCAATTTAATAAATTACTACTATAGTATCTATTATAAGTTGTTGTTTTTTAAAAATTAATTTTAAATATAAGTTATTTTATAAAAGTTTAATTGCGTTAAATTCTTTTTTTTTTACAAATACTTTTATTAAAGATAATTAAGATAGATTGATTTTAATTGGAGGGTAATATTGAAAAGAAGTAATAATTTTGTACCATGTCAGTGATACAAACTTCTTTTAACTATTTTTCTTAATTCTTATAAAATTAATAAAAATAACTTATATTAAGAATTAGAGTGAGAAAATTTCTGTCCAACCCTAGTTTTAGAAACAAAATAATATTTTCTAAAAAATTATAATTTCATTTAAGTTGTAGCAAACAAATCAGAGAGAGTTAAATCAAATGCAATGGAAGGAGAACTGATTTGACTATTGTAGGAAACTAAAGAGATAATATATATGAACAAATCAAATAAACAAACCTCAAATTCTTGGCTAAGAAATAATTAATTAATTCACACGCTCTTGACATATCTGTCCACTTAGATACGGGCTTGCTGTGACCAAGGCAATATAACTTTATACCTAAGCAGGCAGATGTGCCAAAACATGTGAAGAATGTCCATCCTCCATGCTCAATAGAGGAAGTTGTGCCTACCTTGGTATTCAAGTTATGTCACCCTTATGTCGCGCGCGGGGCAAGCTTGTAGGTCGACAATATTTGTATACTAAGTATGTGTTTGGGATGGGCTTTCAACTATCCCAATCTGACTTTTTGAGGGGTTAATCACGATAGGCATATTTGCAAGTGTTTGGAACAGCGTTTTTTTTTAAATTTCACTTCTGGTCAATAGCACGATAGAGTTGAAGCGGTTTTGTGTTGCTGTTTAGAAGAAAAAATGCACGTTCTGCAGATAGAGAGAGGAACATGTAAGAGAAAAAAAAAAGAATGGGGTCCACCTTGCTTAAATAAAAAAGAAGATAAAATTACTCTATCTGACTTTTTTTTTATAAAATCTAACTCAAACATAAATCATATTATACTATATGATATTTATCGTCTATTTTATGTTTGTAAAAATCAAATTAAAAAAAAATATATATATGCCACCACTAATCTAAATACACTATATGCTCCAAAACAAACTTTATTGTATACATTAGTTGGGACGTGAATGAATAAACATGATAGAGCTAATGATTAAAAAGTCATTTCAAATTACTTTCTGTATCAATAATCAATTGTAGTGAAATCTAGTGAACAAAAAAAGCATACTACAATCGGGTGGAAAAGAAATCAGTGAAAAAATTATAAATTCCCGACAAATTAAACAATTTAAAATACTATCTAAACTAGTTGTTTTCATTAATCAATACAATACGGAAAGTTTTTGTTACACTAATTACTTGTGGAATTTGTGTAGAAAGTCAAATGTCACATTTCTTATTTATGCAAAATGATATTTTACATTAGTGTTTAATTTTAAAAAATAATAATCATTATCACAAAATATTATTATTAAAGACTAACAATTTTAGAGTAGATAATTGAAAAGATATTTTATAAAATTAAATGACTAAACTCAAATATTGTTTAAAGTTAAAGAACCAAATACATATACAATTTTACCCACACACATCCTATCATAATTTTAAAGAAAATATTCGGTCCATTTTCGGTATGTTCATTTTGACAAATTCTCCCTCATGATCAAACAAGCATTAAAAATTTGTCATAAAATTCAGCATTTAATACGAAATTCGATGGCTAATTTTGATTTATCATGTTGCTTTTTAATTTTATTCCAGAATTCATTTTATTCTAGGAATTTCTAGAATCAACAATTTAAAATTCTTAAATTGAGTAATTATTAAATAAAATGAAAGTGTTTGTGTGTGCATATGTATATGTTGAATTTATCTTTTGTTCTTTAAGTATATTCCATGTAATTCTATTTAATGTTAACCAAAACCCAAAAAAAAAAAAAAAAAGGTGTTCCCAATAGGCGCTAATTTTCGAAGTGTGAATGGAATAAACTATTTTTCCGAGTGACTCACTATCCACCATTCCCTTCAAATAAATAATTAAGAAGAAAGTAAAACGACGTGGCTTCTGTTGATTTGTGTTTGTGACACTGATATATGTCTAATCATAAAATTGGATGGTCTACGATCATTAACATTCAAATTAAACTATTCAATGTGTTACGAGACGTCACAAACTTTACTTGAGGGAAATGTCTGTGAATAGTGAAATGTCGTTTCATTTGTCCCAGACTTCATAAATTTAAATCTCCTCCGTTGAAATGTCATTCCCCTTGTCTTCATTTTAGTGCAAGTTTGGTTACCTTTGTAACCATGGTTTAAAAATAGTTTCAAATCAAACTATGATTTAGGTTAAAATTTAAACAAATATCTATTAAATATTTACAAGAGTTTTGAGCTAAACTATAGTTTCAGATAAATTTATGAGAATAACTTGTGGATGGAGAAAATAATTTTTAAGCATCAAATAACTATTTTGCTCTTATTTTTTCTTACGCATTCTCTTTTCTATCTTCTCTTCTTTGTCTCTTCTCTTTCTTCTTTTCTGCTTCACCGTTTTCTCTATCGTCATTTCTCTCTCATCCATCTCTCAGTCGATCGCCATCGTTGCTCCACCGTCTTGCGCAATTGTTGTTGTTCTGCTAGTCCATCGTCGACGCTGTTTGTTGGTTTTGTCTTCGCTGCTGTTCACTTCTTCTCCGCTAGACTATCGTCGTGCTCTGCTACTGCTATGCCGTCACTATGCTAGACGATGCTATGCTGTGTGTGGGTGACGACTATTGTCAGAATCAATGGTGGAGGTCGATTGGGTGATGCAGTGGAGTTGATGACGATGAGAGGAGACGAAGATGACGACGTATATATATTATTAATTACCCAATAAATCAAATATATATGTTTATGTATAATATTTATTATTTTAATATCAGACAGAAAATATAAATTTAAAATTATACTTTATCTAATTATCATTTAACCTCATGCAATTTATAGTAATTTACTAATAATAAAAATTATTCTGTTAATAACCATCAAAATATTTATTTCTTTATAATCATTTTTCTTCTAAAAGCTCTTCTCCATAAGAGTTTCTCCAGAATTACTTTTAAATTATTTTTTTATATAAGCTCTTCTCTAAAAGCTGAACCAACGTGCTCTTAATTGTTGGCCTTGGAGAGATTTTGAAAGCGTATATATTCCCAAATATATACTCCTCCGATCTTTAATATAGAAATTATTTAATTAATTTGATTATATTTAAAAATAGTTAATATAACATATTTTTTTAAAATATTTTAATTATCTTTCTTAACCCACTCCCTCCCTTTCTTATTTAATTATTATTGAGGGAGTATTAATATAGACAATTTAGACAAGAATTGATCAATATATGAAATATGTTTTATAGCTAGGACCGACATCAACTCTTTAATTAGGTTATATTTTAAAGATCGGAGGAGTATGTATCTAGTTCACCTAATTGAGGAGTTGATTTTAATCCTAGATATAAGACATATTTTCTATATTTTTAACTTTTTTCTAAATTACACATATTAATACTCTCTCAACAATAATCATATAAGAGAGAAACGGAGTTAAGGAAGATAATTATGATATTTTAAAAAAATATGTCATATTAACTAACTTAACTAACTTTTTAATCTAATTAAATTAATTAAATAAGTTATATATTAAAAATTGGAGGAGTATAAAATATAAGACCATGACAATAATAGTGCAAATGAAAGGAAAGGAGTATGATAGATTGGCTAAAATGAACTTTATCAATTTCTACACCCTATCTAACTCAGCAGTAATTAAAAATTTAATTTAATGTTGGCATTTATATGGTGAGCTTGATTAGCTAACCTAGTTAATCAGCATAGCTATCGAACTCTCTAAAAATATGATTAATGGTAACAACAATTCAATCCCTAATGATATAATTAATCGAAATATATATGATCCCCAGTCTATTTTGCAAGGCTGATTGTCATGTAGGGATGCGCATCATTTTTCCCTACTAAATATATATATATATATTTATAAAATAATATATAATGATCCCTTTTATTTTGTAAAAAGAATCTCCCCTTTTATGTTATTGCTATATGGTAGTATTTTATATTTCAAGACTCGAGTTATAGACTTATTTATAGATGTTGTGTTAAGACCTATTATATTTTGTTTGATCATGGAATTAGGTTGAATAATAATGATATGTGGACTGGCAATACAGTATTTATATTTCTTCTTTTGAAATCTTCTAAATTGTGAAATTACAAAATACATTTAATTTGAAGTTTACAATATTATTAATGAGATTTTTTTAGAATGAAACGGTATTCCCTAGCCGATAGTTTAGAGAATAATCTCCCAAGGTGTAGAAATTATCGAAGTAAATTTTACCTCTCCTAACAAAATTTTTTCCATGCTCAGTGTAATTCAAATCCATGATATGATATTTAAATATAATATCTAAGCTATTGAATAAGGGATACCACCTGATTCTATAAAAAGATATCATAAACAATATTGTAAACTTCAAATGTATTTCTTTTCATGAGATTTACATTTGAAATTTACAATTAATTGAATTTCTCTTCACATATGATATGACATGGGTATAGCGCCACCACTTGGGTAGGGAAGCCTGCCTTGCTTAACCCCGTTCCTATACAATTTGAAATGACTAAAATTTTCTTGGTTAGGTCTAGGTAGCATGCTGTAAAATGCAGCTTATTCATCTTTTGGTATGTGTATTAAGCAAGGGCTTTGCCTTGCCCAACCTACCCATATACAACCCTGGTTTTAAAAAAATTAGTCTATCATATTTATATTTTAGTAATCCTGTTTTAATAGATTATGTGTGATTTGTAAATGAATATTCCATTTATTCATAGACTAACATTTTTTTTATTTAAATATTTCTCTTTTCAGAGTTATATACAAATATTATATATATTTTAATTATAATTCTATTGACTTGTTGAATCATTAGCCCTTAAATTACCGCGTTAACTGGTCCTATTTTTAGTACCTCGAAGAAAATATGACATTTTATATGTATATAATGGTGGTTCAATTAGCTTTTTTGTGCTTCAAAAATAATAAATAGTCTTCTACTTAGAGGTAGAAAAACGAGATAGCATGTAGGTTACGGCTTAGTTTGCCACAATTCATAGGTTGAGCGAGGTGATTGTGCAACTCGCCACAAAGCTTGACAGCCTGCTAGCTCGTCATCTTTTTAAAAAAATATATTTTTTAATATTTTTAAAAAATTATTTTTAAATTTTTAAAATATTAATAAGAAATTTCTAATCATATTAGTATAATAAAAAAACTATTAATGTTATACTTTTAAAAAAATTTAAATTTTATAACTATAAATCTAAATAAATATTACCATAACATTAATCAATTACAATATGTCAACACGTATCAACAAATAAATAACAATCTTTACTAGTCTTCGATAATGAGAGTATTCAAAATAATATTTGAGTAAAATAAATAATAATATTAATAATTAAAAAAAACGATTGGTGGGATGACCCATTTAAAAATAGGTCAGCCTGCCACAAAATGATCTCGCTTTTAGTAACTTATACCCGCTCCGTTTTGTGGTAAAATGGGCTAGCTCTACTTTTACCTTAAGTATTTGTCTATATAGGTCATTTAGTGAGATTCCTAAATAATATTATTAAATAATAGTAAAATCACGCACACCCCCATATATGTTATATTTGTTTGACAAGCTTAAAGACTGTACCCTCCAACAAACAAACCAACTAAAAGTTTGAATGGGGGGAATTATTATTAATATTATTATGATTTAGAGAGAGAGAGAGAGAGAGAACTTTAATTTGGGGATGCTTTTTTGGGAAGAGCTTATCTTAGATGTCTGGGATTGAATTATGGAAGGCCCCACGTTTAACCCTTTATTTGAAAGAACAAACCTGTGATATTCTGCACCATTCTAAATCTGGGAGGTCACTTCCTTGCTTCTGTTTTTATATTATTCCTTTATAGTGATTTACACATTGGACCATTTGAGATCGACCCTTCATGCCACTATTTCAATTTTAAATTTTAATTTCATTCATTTTTGTCCTTTTACCACTTCTTCTATCTTTTTCCTTTCATATATACATAATCTTCTAATAAAATGAAACCTAATAAATAAATTAATGAGATCGAAAAATAATTTTAATTATATGCGTATTTGGTGCATTATCCATTTTTTAGTCTAAACTTATTATTTATTTTTATCTTTCTACTGAAATTGCGACGAAGGTGAACTAGCAAACCATCAAGATACTAAAAATTAGATTGGTTATCGAATAGGTTGAGACAAGAGATCAAAGGTTAGTGATCCAACTCCCATGGTTAAACTGTGGTCAATCAATCATAATTAAACTAAAATAATTTAACTAAAAGATACAAAATACTTATATATAATAATCTTGAAAAGAGTAATATTTTAATAAAAAAAGTTAATTCATAAGTAAATAGAATATTTATGTATAACCTATAAATAATCCTACTAAACAAAGTTACTAATACATAAATTTGACATGCCGTTATTATTTTTTTCACTTCAAAATACGTTGTTTCAACCTGAGTAAGGAGATAAAAAATATAAATTCAACTCGGTCAATTCATCTAAAATTCTTAATCAGATTAAACAAGAAATTGATTTAGCAATTTATTGATTTAACTCACCAACCCTAATTAGATTTTAATACCACAATTGCCTCAATAGAGAACTGGGGCCTAGTTGTTAGAAATTTGACTTGAACATATCCCACAAGAAAATATGTCCAAATCCCATTGTAAATGTAAATGCTTGGTTAGTCAGTGTATATATATTTTGTCCTTATTTTTGTTAGCGTTAATTTCTCCAGCCGAGCAGTGGTCCAAATGAAATGAATCTTCATGAAATTCAATTTACGTAAATTTTGAAACAGAAAAAAGTCTCCGAGAATTTGCACTAAAAATCTAAATCCGTAACAAAAGGCAATTCAATTTCAATGAGTAGTAGCCATCTGTCCACATTCTTTCGTGAACGTCTCAGAGCCACCAGTTTTCCTCTTATCCTCTTTCCCTTTTTTTATTTTAGCGTCCAAAACACATCCTCCCACAAATTTTATCACATTATTAATTAATAGGCCTTTACGTTTTATTTTCATATGTTATAATTAATATTAAGTTCTTTGTATAACATATTATATGATATTTCTTAGTGGCAGTATTATGTTGTAAGAGTTATATAATAGTTCCTTATTGAATTGTCACGATTCTTGTAGCGGGAAATTTCATGTGAATTTCTTAAATTGGTATATGCAATTCTTTAAAGGTGTCTATAGCTCATCTATAAATACTTTTGGAGTAAAAGTTCACTTTATAACACAATGTTAAAGGATATTTTTCTCCTTGAAACATCTTCCTCGGAGCAAGGTGTATCATAAACTTTTTTTTTTTGTGTCAGCACTCAATATCCTATTCAACCTTTTAGAAAATTATAAATCAAACTAATTTGGAGTGACCTATAGTGGGATTTACTAGAGCGACAACCCAACCACCTATGCTCTTTATTTAAGTTAAAATATTTTTTATCAATTTATCCAAGCATTTAGCAGTTGTGTATTATAAACTTTAAGTTGAAGCAATGCTCCCCAAGAAGTTAGAATTATCGTAGCAGTGTAGCCAACTTGCTATTATTTAATAGTTTCTTTATCATGTTTGCACAATCTCAAACAACCATAATTTTTTTACCAAATAGCTACTATTTTAGAGAAAATTACTATAAAATCTTAATAAAAGATAAAATTTTTTACAATAGTTGAGCATCGTTGATTTATTGTCTTTTTTAATACTATAACTTATCATTATATACTATTAACTTATTTATAAGATTTTTTGATGATTACACGCATTTTTTGAGACCTTAGAGAAGAAGCATTATTCGATTAAGAAGTTGTAGCTATCAAAAATTTGAAATATTAGATCATAAGGAGACTCAGAAATATATCACACACCAAGCAAATAGTATTCTTCCCAATTTTTTTAGTTAAATCAACTTATTGTCAACTTGCATGACAATTGTTAATATTCTGCAAATATATAATCCAAGCTAGCTTGAGTTAAATGACGAGAGATTTTCATTTTTGAATTTAAAAAGCTGTGATTCCGTTAGCATTATTTTAATACAATGTTCGTATTATGTGTGAAATCACAGCATTTGGAAGAAAATGGATATATTATTATTATTTTGAAGAAACTGTACAAGGACATCCTTATTTATAGACTTCTGTCATATTCACGTGACTACCTCCAACAACTAAACCTTTTACAATAAATAATTACACTATTAATATATATTATATTGTTTAACACTCCCCATCAAGTTTGTGATTATAAAGATCTATAGTCCCTAACTTGTATAAAATTCTCCAGATGTCTTCTTTCCAAAGTGCTTTGGTCAAAATATCTGCCTGCTGATCTTTGTTCCTCACATGCTTGAGCTTAATCACTCCTTCTTGTAGTTTCTCTCGCACAAAATGACAATCTATCTCTATGTGTTTTGTTCGTTCATGAAATACAGGATTTGTCGCAATGTAAATGGCTGACTTTCTGTCACAGTACATTTGTACATGTTCTAGACTATGTACTTCCAGATCCTTTAACATCCTAGAAGTCCAAACAACTTTAGATGCATCCTGACTTAGCACTCTATACTCGGTTTCTGCTGAAGATTTAGAAACTGTTGACTACTTCTTTGATTTCTAGCATACTGGTTCCCCTGCGAACTTCACCAAATAGCTTGTCACAGATCTGCTTGTATCAGGACAGGTTCCCCAATCTGAATCCACAAACACTGCAATCTGTCGGGCTTTCCTGTTGCCAACAATATCCTAAGTCCTGGCTGATTCTTGAGGTATCTGACTACTCTAACTGCTGCATTATAATGAGACCTTCTTAGCATATTCATAAATTGACTGAGCCCTTGCACCACAAAGCATAAATCAGGTCTTATCATAGACAAATATGATAACCTTCCTACCAATCTCCTATATGTGGCAGGTTGGGGTAGCATTGGATCATTTGCTTCTCGTTTAGGATTTGCTCTTAATTTGATGTTCTTCTCCAGTGGTACTGTAAGGGGCTTAGCTGCAGATAAACCCATATCAGAAATAATATTAAGAGTGTATTTTCTTTGATTAAGAACTATACCTTTATTCGACCTTATTACCTCTATCCCTAAGAAATATTTAAGTTCTCCTAAATCCTTTATTCTAAATTTACTATGCAGAAATTGTTTTCCTTCATTGATCTTGTCAAGTCTGTTCCTAGTTATGATTAAGTCATCTACATAAGCTAACACTAAGGTCATTTCAGATTTGCCCTTCCTAATAAACAAAGAATAATCATACTTATTCTGTTTAAAACCTCCTTCTATCAAAGCATTAGAGAGCTTAATATTCATCTGCCGTGAAGCTTGCTTGAGCCCATACAAGGATTTTGTTAATTTGCAGACTTTATTTTCTGCCAAATCACCAAAACCTTGAGGCACTTGCATGTATACTTCCTCCTCCAAATCACCTTGAAGGAAAGCATTGTACACATCCATTTGAAAGAGGGCCCAATCATTCTGTACAGCAAGAGTAAGCACAATTCTAATGGTAACCATCTTAATCACAGGGGAGAAAGTCTCAAAATAATCAATTCCCTCTTGTTGACTATACCCCTTTGCAACTAATATAGCCTTAGACCTATCAACATTCCCACTAGAGTCATACTTTACTTTAAAGACCCACCTACACCCAATGGGTGTTTTACCTTTAGAAAGATCAACTAATCGCCGTGTACCATTTTCTTCCAATGCTTGTATTTCTTTCTGCATTGCCTCTACCCATCTTAGGTCTTTAGCAGCCTCTTGAAAGCTACGAGGCTCAACAATACTATCAATTTTGGATAAAAAAGGCTTTATAGTTAGAGGAAACATGTGAATAATTTAAGTGTGACTCCAAAGGATATATTACCTTCCTTTTACCTGTAATGGGAGGCTCCTGTGAATCTGCTACACATGCATAACCGAATAGGACATTCTTAGAACCATGTACTGCACATTGATAGTCCTGCATCCATGTAAGGGATCTCTTTTCACGTGCTGCTCTACCACCATTTGGGCGTCCCACGTTCACTTCATTGTCTATTTCACCTGCATCAACTTGTCTTACATTTGGAGGATGTGTGCAATATGTGTCGTGTGTGACAGAATGTTCCATACGACAATTTTTAGATGGATTATTTTCAGATATCTGAATTGGAGGGGGGGACTCATCATATTTACTTATATCAAGATTAAATGGATCAATCATGAAATTACCATTATCTCCCCATTGATTGATGCATATAGAATCTCGAAAGGGATACTTAGACTCGACAAAAACCACATGACGATTAACACACATAGATGCAGTATGAATATTATATAATAGAAAACCTTTCTGAGCATCTAAGTAATCCATAAACATACAAGGGTCTGATCGAGAAGTAAATTTATCATAAGCATGCAGATTAGTGGCATATACAAGACAACCAAAAGTTCGAATCAAGGACAAATCTGGTTGATAACCATATAAGAGTTCATATGGGGTTTTATAATTGAGGATGTGAGAGGAAGTTCTATTAATAAGAAAGGTAGCAATAGTAATGCATTCTCCCAAAAATTTTAAGGGTATGCTAGATTGAAATCACAGCATTTGGAAGAAAATGGATATATTATTATTATTTTAAAAAAACTGTACAATGATATCCTTATTTATAAACTTCTGTCATATTCACGTGACTACCTCTAACAACTAAACCTTTTACAATAAATAATTACACAATATTAATATATATATTATATTGTTTAACATTATGGGTCTCTCGTTCCTCATATTCGTGATCCCTTGTCGAGAATAAAATCCACCCAAAATTTAATCATTATCACGTATTTAATTTAATTATCTATATATATAATGGGGCCAGATTGGATTAATTAATTATTACTGAAAACTCCAAAATGGTGTACACAAAACAAAGATAGAGTTTCTATAAACAGATAAATTAGGACCAACATTCCCAAGTAACTTGAACAAGATCAGGTTAAGTACAAAGTCAATAAAATTTGTGATATATATTAAAAATAATAGGTTATTTTAAGAATTGTATGCATGCATCTAATGTTTCCCTCAAAGAACATAATTGCAAAATAAAAACAGAACAAGAAGAAAAGAAAAGAAAGAAAAAAACAGAAATTACCATCTTAGTTAAGTGTACTTCTCCAAGCACATATTGGATTTTATGCTTATCTAATTTTAGATGATTGAGCATATGTTGCTCCTACTGAATTTGGATTTTCTTAAATTAGATTTAGATGTAGATATTATTTTATCGTTTTATTATTTTAATAGTTTTTATTTAAAAATAAACTATAAGAAATATTTTTCTAATTTTCAGCTTAAGAAGTACTTTAAATAAAAATTATAAACTGTTCAAATTAGATATATATACTAGAAAAGCTTCTTTTTCATTGTATAGAGTCCAATAAATAAATTATATTTTTTATGACTTGGGAATAAAATAACTTATCATATATTATTGGCCAAAAAAACTTATCTTATATTTTATCGTATGATATATATTAATTATTTTCGATAAATATAGAATATATATTGATATATTAAACAATTTTTTCATATATTACATATCATATTATTTATGAATTGTCAATAAGACACTTGTTTTTATTTTTTATATATTATATTAATAATTTATATAAGCTTAAGAATGAACATGAGGGTTTTTTTTTTTTTTTTTTACTTATAACATATTTTGATATCAAAATCTAGAAGATTTAGATTACTCTCTAGTGACAACAAATAATTTTCATTTTAAAAAATAAAGATAAAAATATTATTTTTACACACTCTAAAAATAAGTTGGATCTAATCTACTCAATAAAACTAATAGATAATATCTTAAATCAATTATTGCTTAAGTACTTATATAAATATAGTAACTGGGACCAACATTCCCAAATAAATTGAACAGTGTCCATTAATTTTTTTCTTGCCAGTCCATAAAATTAATTTGACATATAAACAGTTAGTTGTTTTAAGAAATAGAATGACTCTCTCTCTCTCTCTCTCTCTCACACACACACACACACACACAAAATAGACATAATGCAAAAGACAACAGACTGAACAGAGCAACAGAAAAGGAAACTAACATTAATTTGTCCGAGCAATAACACAGTTAGTTGTATTTAAACAAAATACCAAAAAATCTCTTGATTAAAGTAAATTATTTTTCACTCACCAAAGTATACATTTGGGACACAAAAATACCCCAAAATCTGTAAATCTCAATTCAAGACCTCAAAATGACCTAATTATTCTGAAGTTCTTAGAGACTACTCAGTGATTATATTTTCTAGCTAAATTACTTAAATATTCTTAGTTGTCATTACCTTAGTTGTTGTTGTCATTTGATAATATCTAAAGTTGTTATTTGTTAAAATGTTATTATCATTGATATTCAGCAACCTACTATAACACTTGTCAATGCATAAATATAATTTTTTGTAAAATTAGTTGTTATTATTTTACTTCAAATTTTAAATTAAGGGGTTATAAGTAATTTTACTACAAAATTTAATCTCAAACTAATCCCCAGACGCTTCAAAATAATTAAAGTCATTTCAAGATTTTAGATTGGGATTTGCATATTTGGGAGTATTTTTGTGTCTTTCTTCTCCCATATTTTCCCCTTATATTTCTCCTAATTTTCGTTCAGAACTAGTGGTGATTTGTTTTATTGTGTGGTCTGCGGTGTTCATACAACCATTAAAGACAATTTGAAAGCATGGCACATAATTTCTTCTTAGAATATACTCTTTCGGTACTAAATATATAGAACATATTTAACTAATTTAATTATATTAAAGAAGTTAGTTAAGTTAATTATTATAATATTTTTTTAATATACTCTAATTGTATTCCTTAACTCATTTCTTTATTTTTTTATTTGATTAATATTGAAAAAATATTAATAGAAATAATTTAAAAAAGAGTTAATAAATTTAAGAAGTATGTTTTATATTTAGAATTAAAATTAATTTATTAATTAGATTCTATATTTATAACAAGAAAAATATATGAGAATTTGAAAAAGAATGTATCAAGGCAACAGGAACGGATACAACGAACCACAATTGGTCTTTAGGACATTGAGATTCCAAATGTCAGAGCCAAACTTGCCTAATTTATATTTTTGTTCTAATTCAAGTAATAATAAGGCAAATGAAGAAAAAGATAGCATAATATACAAAACAGTCACGAGACGAAGCCGAAGAGAAAATAGACTATTAATAAAGCCTATAATAAATGAATCAATCAGGAGAGAGAATTGGACCTTTTTTTTTTTTGCCTTTTGTTTGAAAATCTCTTATTCTTTTGATAAGAATATTAGTAGGAAAAGAAGGCATCTCAAATCTCATCAAAGATATATATATATATATATATATATATATATATATCCCAGTCATGGTATTAAAATCTATCTTTCTAATAAGATTAGTAAATCGAAGAACTAGACTAATCTTCTAGCTAGTTGGAAAAAAAAATGTGTCAATTACAAGTTACTTTTAGCTTTTAGTCTAGAAGCACATCAATCTACGGCTTGTTTGGCAAAAGTCAAAACCATAGTTTTAAAAATGTTTCTAGTCCAAATTTTAGTTTGAAAATTTTTTAAAACAAACAGCCATATTTGTCAAAACTTCAGTTTGGACCAAACTATAGTTTAAAGCTATGATTTCAGATAAGATGGTCAGAGTAACTTTTAGAATAGTAAAAGCTACTCTCAACTACTCAATTATTATTTCACCCTTACTTTTTCTTACATCCTCTCTCCTCTCTCCTTTATCTTTTTCACTATCTCTCATCTCTCCTCTATCTTCTCCATCCTCTCTCCTCTCTCCTCTATCTTTTTTACCCTTTCTCCTCTCTCATCTCTCATACATACCATTTTTAGTAATTTTGCAATTACAAAACCCTTTTTTATAACAACTATCTAAACACTCATTTATCCAAAACCATTTTTTTTTCATAATCTCTTCTCTAAAAGCCCTTTTTCATAAGCTGTCCAAAAGCCCATTTTTTTCATAAGCTCTTTTTTAAAATCTTATCCAAACACACACTACAAGTAATGCCAAACGTGCTTTCACTGGTGGAAAATTGGCATTCTAAATCCCCATTTTTAAACCGGTCAATGCGGAGACGGTTTTAAAAAAATGAGCGGTGATATTTTTGTAAATAAAATGAAATATTCACATCGTATTTACTCGTGACCGATGTGAAAATATTTAGTCCGATTTAGATGTTTACTTTCTACAGCGGATATTATAGAGACCGATGTGGAAATATTTAGTCCGATTTAGATGTTTACTTTCTACAGCGAATTTATATTGACCGATGTGAAAATATTTAGTTCGGTTTAGATGAACTCCGTCAGTATCCTTTCTCCTGCTATTTTATGTTAAGTCTTCTCAGACATACGCAGTATTTCATCATGATCACCTTCTCCGATATTTGTTTTATATTCATTTCTTCTATTCTTCTATCTTAACTCTCCAATGGCTTCTTCCTCATCCACCCCTCCTTCTCGCCTCACAAAAGACAGAGACAGAATGTTGAAGACAAACATGTATCTTGTGATAACCCTTCAGTTCCTTCTCCTCCTCCCCTGCTTCAGCAACTGGTGGAGTGCCTGGAGGAACTCATCTCGCGCTTCAATGCCCTGGAGCGCTTAGTGAAAGAACTGGCTCTGAAAGTGGAGAGGATGAATGAACGTTTCAGAGCTTTGCGTTCTGAAGTTCGTCGCCATCAACAGGATGATAGTTTCTTTCATCCTGTTGTTGATCCCAATTCTGACTCCCAAAATACTGATTCGGAAGATTATGATGATGATCAGTAAAAACGGGGTCACCCTTACCTTTCTCTATTCCCCACCTCCTTTTTGATGTAATGAAAGGAATGAGGAGTTGATGATATTGTATTTATATATATAGCTAGCTAGGTTGATAGAGTGAGGTCTATTTTTTTAGATTTCAAGATGTAAAGTTAGTTAGTAAAGTTTAATTTGAATGAATATAATGAAGTTTAACAGGTTTCTTGTTCTGCATACGTTGTTGATGATCCATTTATTTTTCAAAATGTTATAAATCCCATTTTTAAACCGATCACTGAGGAGACGGCGGTGTGAAAGAATTAAATTTTTACACCGGTTTTAAAAGTAACCGATTTAAAATATAAACACCCGGTATATATTAGCTTCTGCCTCTTCAGTTTCCTATCTATTCTTTCCCGCTTTCTTTATTATTCTTCAGACCATTCATTTCACTTCTTCGGTTCCCAACTTTTGTAGTCATTATGCTAGAAGGACAATTGCATTCTTCTATATTCTTATTGACATGAACCATATATATATGTATACTATTCCTATGATCGATCTGTACATTTTGTCTCATCACTTTATCTCTGTTTTCTTTTCTTTTCATCTATTTGACTCCTCCAATGGGTTCTTCCTCACGCACGCCTCCTTCTCCGCCCCACTAAAGAAATAGAGATGACTTTGAAGACAAACATCCTGATCCTCACCCTTCTGTTCCTTCTCCTCCTCCCCTGGTTGTGACTCTGATGGAGCGCCTTGATGAACTTATACTGCGCTTCAATGGGCTGGAGGACTCTGTGGAAGAACTGAATCATAAAGTTGACAGACTGAAAGCAAGTTTCAGAGATTTTTGCTCAGAAGTTCACCGCCATTAACCCCGTGATAGCTTCTTTAATCCTGTTGATCTCACCCAATCTGATGACTCCCAAAACTCTAAGTCGGATGAGTAGTGAAAGTTTACAAATTTTATATATTCTGATATATATTTTTTTTGTATAAAAGTTGATGACATAGTGGTCTATCACTTTAAAAAAAGCTGATATATTTTACACCGGTTTATATATAGTGGCCAGTGTAAAATATACTCTCTCCACCTTATATATATCTACACCGGTGTAACATTTTGTCCGGTGTATATTTTCTTACCAAATAAACTTTTTTTTTACCAAATACTCTTTTATTTGGTACATTTCTCGCGCCTTCCATATCTCATTTTTCCCTGGTTCGCGCGTTAAGTCTTCTCGGCGCTTCACAAACGGTGAGTTTTGTTTTGAACTCCTCTCAAGAACTGAAAATTTATTCTCTCCATGCATTAGCTACAACTTAATGGTTTCTTGTTTTCTGTTTTTCTAGTTTCTTAGTCTTCCACAAATATGGATCGTAGTTGGATAAATGCTAAACGAACAAGTGTTGAGTATGCTGAGGGGGTAAAGGAGTTTTTGAATTTTGCTAAACGGAATGGTGATGATGACAATGGAAGGTTTTATTTTCCTTGTGTGAGTTGTTTGAATGAGAGAAAACAAAGTCCTGCTGATATTTACACTCATCTAATTTGTGAGGGGTTTTGCAAGAGTTACACGGTATGGGTATGGCATGGTGAACAGGTGAAACAGACCTTTGACGATGACATGGATACTGATGATCGAGTAGAGGACATGGTTCGTGATGTTGGAGAAGATGCTTTTATGCGGTCACATGCATATGGTAATATGTGCAATGATGCAGAAAAGCCTCTATACCCAGGGTGCAGAAAATATAACCTGTTGAATACGGTGTTGAGATTGGTAAGTGTGAAAGCTCAGCATGGGTGGAGTGACAGTGGTTTTTCAGAATTGCTTGAGTTGTTACAGGACATCTTTCCTGAAGAAAATACGTTACCCAAACGCTACTATGATGCGAAGAAAATAATAGGTCCTTTAGATATGCAGTATAGAAAGATTCATGCATGCCCAAATGATTGCATATTATACAGGAAAGAATTTGAAGATGAGGAGAAGTGTCCAATATGTAAGACACCAAGATACATATCAAACAACTCTCCTGCCAAGTTGTTATGGTATCTTCTAATTGTACCAAGGTTTAAGCGACTTTTTTCTAATGAAGATGATGCAAAGAAAATGTTATGGCATGCAAATGAAAGGATTAATGATGGAAAGATTCGTCATCCTGCTAACTCTTTGCAATGGAAGAAGATTGATGACTTATTTTTTGAGTTCGGCAATGAACCACGAAACCTAAGGCTTGGACTTAGTACGGATGGCATGAACCCTTATAGTAGCCTTAGTAGTATACATAGTTCATGGCCCGTCCTTCTGGTGATTTATAACCTATCTCCCTTGTTCTGTATAAAATGGAAGTATGTAATATTGTCTATGCTAATCTCAGGACCAAAATAATCGGGAAATGACATAGACGTTTACCTAACACCCTTGATGGAAGATTTGAAGAAGCTATGGGAAGGTGTGGATATTTTTTATGCGGTTAAGAAGGAGGTCTTCAATATGCGGGCCATGATCTTTTGTACAATTAATGACTTTCCTGCATACGAAAATTTGTCAAGGTATAGTGTTAAGGGCCATAAAGCCTGTCCGATTTGTGAGGAAGGGACTTGCTACTATCAACTTTGTCATGGAAGAAAGACAGTCTACCTAGGTTATAGGAGATTTCTAAGACAAGCTCACCCATACCGTCGACTAAAGAAGAAATTTTATGGCGGCTAAGAATTTAAAAATATTCCAAAGCCATTGATTGGCGAACAAGTTTATGAAAAGGTGAAAGACATCAATGTCACTTTTGGTAAGATTATCAAGAAAAGTGAGAAAAATATATGGAAAAAAAGATCTGTGTTCTTTGAGCTTCCGTATTGGTGACATCTTTATGTAAGGCACTGTATTGATGTGATGCATGTGGAGAAAAATGTGTGTGACAGCATTGTTGGAACACTTCTCAACACACAGGGTAGTTCTAAAGATAGTTTGAAGGCAAGATTGGATTTGAAAGAAATAGGAATACGAGAGGATTTACATCCGAGGCTAGATGGTGAGGGGAGCTATCATGTTGAAGAGACTAACATTTTGTCCAAGGCTGAGAGAAGAAGTATTTGTGAGTATTTGCAAGGAATCAAAGTTTCCTTTGGGTACTCATCTAATCTTAAGAGGATTGTGTCCATGAAAGATTTAAAATTAGTAGGCCAAAAGTCTCATGATTGTCCTATATTGATGCAACAATTACTCCCAGTGGCTGTTCGAGGAATCCTTCAAGATGATTTGAGACACATTGTAACCCGACTTTGCTTCTTCTTTAATGCTATATGTGGCAAAGTCTTTGAGACTGAAAAGTTGGAGGAATTGGAGCACGAGGGTTATGTTATCTTGTGCCAGCTTGAAAAATAGTTTCTTCCTGTCTTTTTTGACATCATGGTACATCTCATCGTTCATCTAGTGCGAGAGATAAAACTGTGTGGCCCTGTATACTTACGATGGATGTACCCATTTGAAAGATACATGAAAATCCTTAAAGGGTATATGAAGGATCCAAATCGGCCCGAAGCATCTATTGTTCAAAAATATGTTGCCGAAGAAGCTATAGATTTTTGTCAACAATACCTGTCTAAAGTAAGACTTGCTGGTCTCCATAAACCCCGTGCCAAACAGGGGGTCAACGCGAAATGTCGATGAGGTGTGTTGATCGTAATGAATTGCAGCAAATACACTTACATATCTTGAATAACATTGATGATGTTGAAGACTATATTGTTGTTCATAAAGATCTTGTCCGGAAAAAAATAATAGGATGACAGAGCAAAGGCTGATTAGAGAACACAAAAAATCTTTTGCACATTAGTTCAAACTAAAGGTTGAAAATGAGGATTGTGTTTCTGATACAGTTAGATGGTTGGCATGTGGTCCTGAACATAATATGATCTGTTGGAATTCATTTGACATCAACGGGTATTCCTTTTATACGAAGTCCCTAGATGATAGAAGTAGCGTGCAAAATAGTGGTGTTATGTTAGTTGCTGAAGCTATGCATTTCTCTAGTTCAAAAGACAACAATCCTAAATTAGCAGTCATCCCTTATTATGGCATTGTTGAAGATATTTGGGAGGTGGACTACTCCAAATTTAAAGTTCCCGTGCTCAAATGCAAGTGGGCTAATGTAAACAATGGTGTTATGGTCGATCAGTTAGAATTTACGCTGGTTGATTTGAATAATACACATTTTGGGGATGAGCCTTTCATTATGACAGACCAAGCAAAGCAAGTGTTCTATATCACTGATCCTCAAAATGAAAGATGGTCTGTCGCGCTCCAAGGAAAAAGGGTTGTTGACAATGATGATTCTATTTGTGAGATCCCTTCTTTTTCAATAGGTTTACCAAAATTAAATAAAGAAGAAGTGGATTCTGATTGATTTATATGTGTTTCTTGTTTTTGATGTAGTCTAAACATGCAATATTAAGTTTCTTGTTATGATTGCGTATATGATTTTGATGTAATAATAATAGAGACAGATTATTGTTCTGATAAGAATATTGTGACACCAAAGGATGGGATGATATATATGATGATGGAGTTTCAAAAAATAACTACAACATTAAAACCGGTCTTAAGTGCTATCAGGTGTAAAAAGTCTACCACTGACATTATGTATTAGACGGTATTATTTTTTACACCGGTTTTATACTTTATCCGGTGTAAAATATATCAATTTTACATCGGTTATGTTGTTGTTTGGTTAGAATAATTTATATCCGGTGTAAAAAGTTTATATACATTTTTTAAGCCCGCCCCTTGGCGCGACCATCATTCTCATTTCTCACGTACTCTGTCATATCTCCGCTCGTGGTACTCTGTGCTTTTCGCGAGGCTTCTCCATTCTCAGTCGTTCTTCTCTTTTGTCTCTCTCGTTCTGCTATTCCGTGTACGTGTTCTCTGCACTTATTTTCCTGTGTGTACGTACTTTGCCATTTTTATGTTCGTTTAATCTAGGTTTTCTATTTTTTCTGACAAATGCTTGCACATATCTTTCCATTCATAACTGCTAAAGGAACAAGTTTTGTGTACTCTGACGGGTTGAAGGAAAAAGGGTTAAGTCTTTTACAATGTTTTTGATGTTGTTATTGCGTATATAGGAATATGGGGGATAGAGTTAATCAGATTGAGGCTAGCGATGCTCCAAGCACCACTATGCAAAGGAAGGGTAGAAGTGTAACTCGTTTGAAAGACATTACGAAGGACAGGCAAGAGGGAAAACTGCTTCTGATAGAGTTTGACAGAAACTGGAACCCAACTGGTGAACACAGGGCAAAGTACGTAAGTTTTGTCAGCCTCCTAGCACGCAACAAGCCTAGCATCCCCTATTTAACTTGGGATGCTATGGATGATCGCGTGAAGAATCAAATTTGGGACACTATCCGGGTATAGGAACTATCTAATATTGCATGCAGAGCAATACCAAATACATAATTGTTTGTTGATTACTCTGCTTTCAATAGCAATCATTGCAGCTCACTTACGATGTTCCCAACAATGAGTTCTTGAAGAAGAAGATATTGTCCTATTGCGCTAAGCGTTAGAGGGCATTCAAGACACAACTAGCTCGTCAGTATGTGCATGGACGGGACAGAAGTGGTCATCCTCAACCTTTTCCATACAGCAAGTATCAATTCATTGACGAAGCTGCTTGGGAAGAATTTGTTAAGATTTGGACCACACCAACAGCAATGGTGAATGTATCCTTTTGTATGTGTTGGCAGAAAATGTATCAGAATATCATATGTATTGATTTTAACTACTTCATGTCTTGTAGGAAAAAAGGGCAAAAGCGATTGAATACGCTCTCAAGAATGATTGCCCCCACACAATATCTCGAGGGGGTTATGTGAAGGAAGAAAGAGAGTTGTTGGGGGCCAAGAGGAAGAGGCTAGAAGAAAATGCTGGGTCGGATCCTAGTGTTCTTCTTGACCCCCCCTCTCTGATACGTCGTGAAGAAAAATGGTTGTACGCTCACCAAAGAAAGAGAGAAACATTTACAAGCGATAATGCTCGCATGATTGCTGAAAAAATTGTAAGCACTACTTGCATTAATTTGTTTTAGTAGACTATAATTATATAATTTTCCTTATGTTTGTTCATTCTATGTTATAGAGTGATCTTAAACAACAAGAGTCCCATGGATCCTTCAAGTCAGATGGTAGGAATGATATCTTGATTGTTGCCACTGGAAAATAAGAACATGAGGGCCGTGTCAGGGGAGTTGAAAGAGGTGTGGGTATAAGAGATTACTTTGGAGCATCTCAAAGATATTCCCCACATGTGGTGCCGAGGGCAGAGTTGGAATCCTTGTTCTCCACCATAAGGGCAGAGGCTTGGATAGAGGCTAGGGCACAAGAAGAAGCTTCAATTGAGGCGCGATTACAAGAGGGGTTCACAAAGATGAAGTAAGAAATGTTGTCCATGATGACATCAAGGCAGCAAGAGCCAACTGATCCCCTCCCGCCCTCAATTGCAGCCCATCCAAGCACTAAGGGGAGCTGTTGCTTGCCGCTGTCAGAGGATGCAGAATATTGTGATCTATATGTGGAGGATCCTCTTAGACTCTTAGTGGCACATGGCTCCATCCATAGCCCAGAGGTAACTGTTCACCACATCCAAATTCAGGACGATCAATTAAGGGTGACAGTTGAAGATGTGCTAATTGGAGATGCTCTTGTCCCAATTCCCACTGATAAGGTGAAGACAGTGAGCCAAGCAAAAGGGACTTTCATATTGTGGCCAAAGCATCTTGTTTCGGATCACGTCGCCTCATCCCCCAGCCAACTTCCTACCCCTCCCACTTTGAATGCCATGCAACGTGTGATCCTATTGGCATATGACAAAGCGTTTCATGTGGAATCGTTGCCTTCCTTGACCATGCGGACGTCAAATCTATGATTACTCCCAAGGAAGAACTAACCTCCGGCTGCATCCAAGTATTTTTGATATAAGTATAATTTAAATGTAAATATATGTAATAACAAAGTTCAAGTCTTACAACTAATGTATGCATACATGCAAGCTGAGTTGGGTTCCTCCAAGGGCAAACAAAAAAAGTTTGGATTCCTATGCCCACTTCAGATTTATGCTAAAGGGACCTCTCAATCTTTGAGTCTTGCATACATTTCAAAGAGGCTCAGTGAAACCGATATTGATTGTTTCTTCGCACCATATATGCAGGAGTAAGAATAATAATATTTTCATCTTATTTCATATATACTAGTTTTGTATTTGCTTAATTATAATACTCATTCTCTTTTAATTAATCTCTACAGCAATCATTGGCAACTTGTCATCCTATGTAAGCATAGCTATAAAATTTTCTTCTTATGCTCCCTCCATTACAAGCCATCGATTGATGTCAAGAAGATTATGAACACGTGAGTTCTCTTCTATACACAATGATCTTTGTGATAAATGGGTTACTAATTTTATAACTTTGGTCGTAGGGCTATGAGGACGTTCGCAGTTGCAAGGGGCCTTAAGCACGCTAATTTGGTGAAGGACCCTGAATGGATCACACTGAAGGTAATAAAAATATATATTAGGTGTTAGCTAGGTTCCCCGTTTTGATGATGAGAAATAATTTTTATCTTGTTAACATTACAGAGTCGAAGGCAACCCAGAGAAAGCAACTTGTGCGGCTTCTACATAGTTAGACACATGGTCAATATTATCTTGTCAAATAGAATTGACCTAACTGAGGAGGTAAAATTATATTTTTAATGATTTCATATTTCTGAATTATCAATCTAATCTATATTATTAATGTCTTAATTTCTTTGATTTTGATTTCATATTTCAGATATTTAATCAACCTGATCCATTTCCTTACCAAGATATTGAGGACCTGCGTAATCGGTGGGCAGAGTTTTTTGTTCAATTCCTTCCTTCTCAATAGTATTTATCTTTCACTGAATACCTTTTTCTACTTTTCTGTTCAAATTGTAGTATTTTTGTACTGAATTTTATTAAATGAATAATATAATGAGCAATTGAATTATATATGTCTCTGGAATCTTGAACTGATCGATGATCGATGATTGAGTCATATATTATATTTGGGCAGTTTATTTATGAAGCTTCAGGCCAACGAAATATATTAAATATAAATTTAATAACATTATCTACATCGGAGGTATATACTTGCCGGTGTTGAAAGAACATATATCATAATATAAATTTAATAACATCTACATCGGACGTATATACAACCGGTGTTAACATTTGAATAATCTACACCATCCCAATATTCAACCGGTGTTAACATTTGAATAATCTACACCGTTCCAAATATTCAACCGGTGTTAACATTTCATCAATCTACACCGTCCCAATATTCAACCGGTGTATATGTTATAAAATAATACACCGGATGTGAAAGTGAACCGCTTTAAAATGTTGACCAATTTAAAAAAGTATACATTCTACACCGGTCATGTGACCGTGGTAAAATGTCTCACTTTTTACACGGTCCGTTTCTACACCGGTTATATGTGCGATGTAGAATGTCATTTTCAACCGGTGTGAAAATCATTTTTTCCAGCTGTGTTTTAGATGAAAAGTAGCTTATCATTATGGACAAGTAGTTTTTCCCCATCCCACCGCGATACCAAACACATTCTTAGACTTTTTTTTTCTTCATTTCGTCAAATTTGTACTTTAATAATTTTATTATGTTGGATTATATGTAGTTCAACTAGTTTAACTAATGATTAATCCAATTTGCAGTATCTTGGTCGTAGTCGATAGTAAAAAATTATATCTGAGTTGGTATGAGAAAGGTATTACCAAGTCTCATATCAAATGGAATTGGTTTATAAAATAGGTGTATAAGTGAACGAATTGATAAATTTATTATTTTAAGACAATATGCATCATGGTTTTTTTTTTTCATACAATCAATTAAAAAACACACCCACAAACAATCAACGATAGATTCAAATTCAGGACCTAGCTTCTATAAAATGGAGTGGGTTTCGCTGTCATTACGGCAGTTAGTGTTTGACAATACATGCATCATATAGGTTGAGCCAACAATTCAAATTTTAGACAAATCTCTTCCATTGATACGTAAAGTGTTTTCAACACAAAATGTATAAAACTCTGAAAGAAAGAAATAAAAGTCACACACACACACACACACACACTCATATGTACTATTTTCTTTGTTTTAGAAATGCTGTATTCAACTGTTCATTGTATCCCAGAAGAAATAAATAAATGGTGTAATCGCTTTACGATGTAGAAGAATCAAACTAGTTGAAGATTGATGCTTTTCACCTTGAAGCAAACTCTATCTATTGAATGAGAAATTTCGTGGTGTTGTGTTGCTTTCAAAAATTGCTAACTCTTACGTGCAAGTTTGGATCTTTCACATGAAATCTGGGCCCTCACTTCATAATTCCCCACATTAATTTTATGGTCGGATTTTCCTGCCTTGGTCCTACATAATAAATGTACTTCACATATGTATGTATTTTATGTTTTTCAAAACGATTATTTAAAGTTAAATTTTACCAACTCAAATTTATATAAGTGGTAGGATCTCTTGTCCCTTTTTATTTATCTACCATAACTTGACAAAATTTTTATCATTACTTCAGGCTTTTTCTCATACATCTGTCAAAGTTATGTCTACATCTTCTTTTCTTAGGTTTTTTAACAATTCTATTCATGTAAAACTTTTATTTTATCAATATCATTTTGTCTTATCCCAGAAAAAAAAATATAAAAAATAGGCTAAGGGGTTTTGCTGCAAAATAGGGAATACCCTCCACTTGTTACTAATTTAAAGTATGGAAATAACATGGACAGAAGGTGTTAGAGACATTCAAGTGCTCACTAACACAGCATAGAGGAAATCGTTTTAAAGATATCATTGAGGAAATCAGACATGTTTTGAATGGAGATTGGTCTGGTGATTTTAGTTCTGTATATAGCTGATATAAATAGTCATTCAACTAAGCTTGATGGAAGTTGACTGTCGCGTCATTTTATCCCTAAGTTTGTTGAAGGTTTTAATTTAGCCATAAGTTTGGGGGATTCAATTTGGGGGCTCATCCTCCTAATCTAGATAGTCTAGATTAGATTTAGTTTTTCAATTTTATTTTATCAAAAAAATTATTTTATGTACAGAATCTAAAATAAATATAACATTGTGACTGTAAGTTTTTATTAAAAAATTATCAATTGAAAATTTTAAATTTGGACAGTTGAAGCTGTATTCGGACAATGCAAATCTCATCATAGTGATAAGTATCATAGGGCTTATCCCCACCGTGAGCACGAAATCGGTTCCTCAGTTTGGGTAGTTGCAATAGTTGTATATGGAGTTTTTATGTTTTGTCTTGTAAACTTTCCTCTAGAATATGTTGTCTTATGTGTGCTTATCTCTTTATACTTCTTGTTTTTTATATAATATACTCTTTCGATTTTTAATATATGACCTAATTAATGAACTAATTTTGATTCTAAATATAAATTCTATTGTTTATATTTATTAACATTTTTTTCTAAAGTATCCCTATTAATAATAGGAGTTAAGGAATGAGTTAAAAAAGATAATATGAGTGTTTTAAAAAAATTATATTATATTAAAATAAATTTAACTAACTTTTTTAATATAACATTAATTAAATTAGTTAAATATGTCCTTATATTAAGTTAGCTAGATATGCTTTTAGTAGGTCTCATTATTTTTGCACCTTCGAGATCATCCACCCCCTTGGATTATACAGGTGGAGGATGATGATGAGAGTTAGGTCATTTGTTCTTTGTCTTTGATTTGTTGTAATGGATTTTATCTGAATTGATTTGTTCAGTTTCCACTCAAAAACGTATTTGACAAGATATATATATTAAGTTTCTTTCCTTTGTTTTTCTTTAGAAACAAATATGTAATGCATTTTGAAAGAAGAGTTGTGAAATTTCCTTAAAAATGAGCAAGAAATCATTCAAGGGGTTTAGATTAGTTTTTGGAGAATAGATTCTAGGAAAAAAAAAATTTGGGAATAATAAATTTTGAAAATGGAGATGTTTGGATGATTAGTAGTTGAATCACTTTTTTATATTGATAAATTACCAAAAAGGGTATGATTTGATTAAAAGTAAGAGAGATGAGAGAGAAGAGATAAGAGAGAGGAGAGAGGAAAGAGAGTGGAGAAGAGAGAGGAGAGAGGGTAGAGATGAGAGATGAGAGAGGGTGTAAGAAAAAGTAGAGGTAAGATAGTAATTAGATAGTCTATAAGCTCTTTTAATATTCCAAAAGCTATTTTCAGTAGCTTATTCAAAACTAGGGGTGTTCATAAAGCCCGCATCCCGGTATACCCACGTGAGCCCGAGAAAAAAATACCCTGCCCAACCCAATAAATATAGGGCAGGGTTGGGCATCGGATTGCAAAATGCAGCCAATGCTTTTTTTGGCCTGGGCACCGGGCAGGGGGTTGCCCTACCCTGCCCATGAGCACCCATTTTTTTATTTTTTTTTATTTTCTCCTTAGATGCTACACTTGGAAGAGAGAATATGATAGTTACTGATGACTAAAGGGTCATTTTAAAAATATAAGTAGTTAAGTACGTAAGTTGCGTCTTTTAATATTTATAACTATATTGATTTTTTTTAACTTTATTAATCATAATATGATTACATTACAAATTATAATTATTTATTTTATTTTTTTTAGATACTTCATCCTTGTCAACATTTAAAAAATTGATGTAAAGTTATAATTACAAACTATTTAGACTTCAAGACTTTTTTTTATATGCAATAAATTTTAAGACTTTAATTATTATCTTTTTGTTACCTTATTTTTAGTTAATTATAGATATTATTTAACTCTTAAAGATATATGAATATGTTATTATTTTATAAGTTTATAATTGCAGATTTTTTTTTCACAACATGAGCATGTCATCACAACTTGGGCATGCCCAGCCTAAAATAGTTACGGCTTTTACTGGGTAGGGTAGGGCAGGGCACCGGGCAAGGGGTTGCCCTGTCCAGCCCTGCCCATGAACACCCCTATTCAAAACTATGGTTTTGCCCAAAATCACTTATGGACAAATATAACTGTTTGTTTAAAATTTTTCTAAATCAAAGTTTTGTCCAAAAGAGGTTTTTAAACTATGATGCCAAACAAGCACTAAGTATCAATGGTTTTTTTTTAAGGCATAGCCAATAAAGATAACTATGCAATGGGAATTATAATATGTGAAGCACCAATGTAACTAATGATAATATGAATATAATCAAATCCTTTCAAAAAAAAAAAAAAACATGTCATTAACTAATATGCATACAACTTATGTTATAATAATTTATTATTGTCAGTATAACCAGTCCATTCAAAGAGTATCATTCAATTTGTAAAATAATATATACAGCAAAGTATTAAGGAAAAGAGATACTCATTATTTTAAACAATAAATAACAAGACTACCTCCCATATGATATACTTAACTAATTTAGGTAGATTAAAAAAATTAATTAAATTAGTTATTTATAATTATTTTGTGTTGATTTTCCTAAATTACACAATTTTAATCGTGTGGATTTGAACTACCTTTAATAGAAATTATTTTAGAATATGTAATCATATAGAGATTCTTTAGGGAAAAATTATAATTTAAAGAGATAAAATAAATTAAATTCTTATATTTAGGATTAAAATAGACTTTCTATGTTGCTTTTATATTTATGATCGGAGGGAGAGTTAAGCTCATCGAGTTGGTAATTGGAATTAGTATAATATTTTTTTGGTAGGAACTAATAGTATCCCATAGCTGATAGTTTAGAGACTAATCCTCTTAGGTGTAGATATCACTAAAGTGTATTTTGTCTCTCCTAACAAAGCTTACCTAAATGAAGATTCATTGGATGATGGGCTTGAACTGGGCTTCAATCACTTGTAGAATGATCACTGAGATGTTTCTCTTGGTATAATTGGGCTTTCCTGGCGGTGGCCGGTAACAGAAAATGGGCTAACTGGATATTAATTAGGCTTTATCAATTATAGGATAGTGGGCTTTATGTATAGCTCTTGGCCCAATTTTGTACTAAAAGAATATGAGCTAGTTCGATGACAATCCACTCTTTCAATCAAATCATAAACAAAAACAACAACGGGGGTTTGGTCCGAGTGGTAAACTGTTCGGTATCTCTTAAACGAGGTCTCGAGTTCGAGTCTTAGTGTATGTAGATAATCCCCGTTGGGAGACTCACTCACTATAGCCAGGTGCGCGACGCGGGTCAGATCCGGATGTAGTCGGGGTAAAGCGCCGGTGAACCGGGTGGGCAACTAAAAAAAAATAAAAAACAAAAACAAATCCATCCTCTCTACTGGTAATGGGTAATATATGTGATCATTTGGAGTGTATTCGAACCCTGGGGAGTACCACTTTATTGTGGTTCTAGTCATGGTGATTGGGGAGGCATCCTAACTCCTGGGTGCCTAGGTTTACGCCTGAGGGTAATAGAAGGCTCGCCCTGCTCGACATTGATATCGCTTAGGAGGAATAGAGATTTCACTATGTCATTAGATCGTGGGTGAGCCCAATCCCTTTCCAAAATTTTTGTAACAAAAAAAAATAAACAAAAACAAAATCATATATATTGTCATTCACCCTCCTCTTCCCCAACTTCCAAAAGATGATAAATGCTCGTTTCTAGCATAAAATGGTTCGATAATAATAACTTAAAACAACTTTTTTTTATCTAATCTTGTTATGCTTTCATCTATATATGCGCGTGTGGATCCTGAAAATATTTATTTCGCTCATTTCCTCAAATATAATATATTTGAGAGATAAACTTGTTAGAAATAAAATACAATATACTCCTCGGACCTTAATATATTGCCTAATTAGAGAGTTGATCTTAATTTTAAATATAATGCATATTTTTTATGTTTATCAATTTTTTCTAAATTACTCTTATTGATACTTTTTTAAAATTATCAAATAATAGAGCGAAAGAGTTAAAAAATATAATTAGGGTATTTTTAAACAATATGTCCCCTTAATTGATTTTTTTAATATAATTAAATTAATTAAATATGTCTTATATTAAGAATCGGGGAATATTACATTTCTACAAATCTATATTAGAAAAATTAATAATTTAATCATATATTTTAAAATCAGTTACAATTTAGTCCTAAAATTTAACTTATGCAATAAAATTGGTTACAACCGAAGCCAAAACCCGATACATTAGATAAGGAAAGGCTAAACAATTGTTTATACCATAATCAAAAGAAGCGGTATAGACTATAGAGGGTGGTTATCCAAGGACATGCTCATCAAGTCCACCCTCTTTGACGCCAAAACTGTACAAACAATGGCGACTCAAGAAACCCTCTTATCACAAAAGGTAAGAAACAAACTTGAAAGTAAAAAAAAAAAAAAAAAAACTTCCAGAGCAACAATGATCATCGTAGAACTGAGCCAGTCAATACCACAAGCAAAAATAATCCACCAGGAATAGCCAGAATCAAAACAACAAGATGCACATCAAATAAAATGCAAAGTGTAAAATCCTCTAAAAATATAACTATTTTTAATTATTTATACTTATTTTATTCAAATATAAATCAATAATAATGTTATAAATAAATTTAGTTTATTTTAAAATAGTTAACTATAGTAGATAAGAATTTTACTAAAATCTAAAAAAAATTCTACCATGATTATAAAAAGTTTTTTCTTAATATACAAATAATTATGATCGAAAAATAATATGTTAAATTACTTAGGACATATAAATTGTAGAATCTTTTATAAATTGTATATTATAAATATATAGATATTAGTGTAGACTTAATTTTATAATATAAATATTACCTTTTTCTATATAAACATGTATATTAATTAATAAAAAGGTAAGAATATAATCTCTTATGAAATATTCTTAAGGATATTAAAAATTAGATTAAAATATATATATATAAATAATGTAAGAATATATACAATTTTAATAAAATTGAAGAAATGATTAATAATTTAGGCGAGTTATCAAGATATTTAGAATATTATCCTCAAAACGAACTCTCAGAATCAAATTTAAATAATATATTATATAATATTAGAGTATGCATAATAAACTCTACCATAACAATATACAAGTATTCTACACATACATTTAAAGGATAAGGCTATACAATTGATATAGTTTTAATCAAGCCTTTAAAGTTTTTCCTAGGGTCCTAAGATGAGAATATCACATAAAAATGTTAATAAAAATAGGGTGAGACAAATGTCTCATTAACCAACAATTCTACTCATCATAAGGTGTCAAGTGGGACGTATAATAAAATACAATATATAAAAAATAACATATTATCATACTAAAATCAAATTTATAACCCATCCAAGTTCATCCTTTCAATCCAACCAAACTGCCTTATTATTGCCAACTGAACCCATGAGCTAGTAATAAATGACTACTCAAAAAGTTAACCAGTCAAGTGGTGTGGATAGGCTAAAATCCACAGAGTAAATGACTGGACCATGGGTTCATTTTTCCTCGGTAAATAGGTGGGGGTATCGCAGCCCCTCAGTAAACAGATTGGACAAAAGACAACATTGAGTTTCAATAGAAGCTATACCACGTGATAGAAATACAATTCAATCATCACACATCCCCAATGCATAATTCTCAAAATAATCATATTAATCAAAATCTCAATAGCTTGATAAATATCAAAAAAGATTTTTTTTCAAGATAATAGTTTTCTTTAAATTCTAATATCAAGATATAACAAGTTTCTAATATCAATTTAAACTTTCTAAATTAAACTTTATGTTCCACAAGACTATTTTCAATAAAAATTATCAAACAAGTTTTCTTAATATTATCATATCAATATCAATATATATATATATATATATATATATTAAATCACTTATAAATATTACGTTAGCACACACAACGAGTAGAAATTAGTTACTTCTCGTCAAAATAATGAATAATCTAGTGGTCCCACTTACGACAACATCAATCATAAACAGTCTAGTGTTTTAACAAAAATTACTCCAAAATCTCAATGAGGTCTTATGGGAGTGAAGAGAAAAACTATATGGCAATAGGAGTTAAAAACTAGGTTTTGGGTGCTTATATATAATTTATAAAGTTTAAAATTTTAATCATATAATTTGATCTTATTATTTTTAGTATTATTATTATCTTCATCAAAATTCTATTAGATCTAGTAATTTGAAATTTAAATTATATTTTTCCTTATACATATTTATACTATATTATCATTATAGTATAAATGCGTATATTATTATATGTATATTTAATCAAACATATATCTATATTATTATAGATATATTCTCTATATATACGTATATATTATATCATCAATTATTTAATATGATCATTGATTATTTATTCATCCTTAAACACGTATTATAATAAAATTTTCAATAATTAATAATTTAATTTTATCTTATTTTCTTAATTTCAAATATTTTTAAATTATAAATAATACATTTAATCTATTATAAACTTTTAATTATTAATAAATAATATTTTAATTGTGTTTAAATATAAAAATAAAAATTAGGGGGTGATCAAGATACCAAAATGGCCACTAGGGAAACCCCTAAACCCTGGTGACTCTAAGAAGACGAGCACATGGTGTTTGGGTGGTTGGTTGTAAGCCAACCACCTAGATTCCTAAAAGAAAGAGCCATCAAACCTTTCTGAATAAGAGATAATAGCTTTCATAATATCCACTTTTCCCTTGCTTGACACTATCTTCGAATTCAATAACCTCAAAGAACATTGCCTTGCTAGCGACCTCACGCATTCTCTTTTTTTACACCTAAACTTTTTTTTCCTAAAAATTTTCCCCTTCACATCCAAGGCCCCACCATTGAATTCATTAGTAGCTCGGCGAAGCTTGTTATTCCTCTGAACTATATTCAAAACCAGCTGTGTGCCTTCTTCCTTCATCTTCATTGCAGACTTTATATTCTCTTTCAGCTAAAACCACCATTGATTCCTTGCTTCTTCTTCCCTAAATGTCTTTCCTCCCTAACTCAGCAGTAGTCAATGAGAAGACCTGTTAGAACCCTTGCCGCCATCACAAAACCCTAACCGAAGTGGGCAAAAGCCAAAGACGAAGAGAAAATCACCCAATTCAGTTTTGCATCCCTCTCCTATACAGAGAGAACAAAACTTACCCCAAGAGTGAGGGAAAACAACTCAACTTGATTTGTATTCTAAGTCAAGCTGTTACTATTTACCTCCTTCTCAATATTGGGGGATTAATCTTTTGCTCTCTATATTTTAAAAAAAATTGTAGTCATCGAATTATAACTAGCTCGTAAAATGTAGGGGTTAACAAATTAAATAGTTAAAGATGAAGAAGTAACTGTTTTTTTTTTAACCGAAGGGAGCATTTCATTGAATGAAAATCAACATACAAACACTAAAACAAAGGCCGAAAAACATAGACTAACTAGAACCAACAGAAACCAGCAAGACTAACAAAACCCAAAGAAACAACCAAGGCCAAATCTTGCAAGTTGAAGGTGAAGAGGTTAACTTTCAATCCAGCATGATCAAAGGAAAAAGCAATAGAGGGTGGTTGTTAAAAGACATGCTCTCCCTAGCCCATCTCCTTTGATGCCAATGTTGCAAAACCATAAGCAGCTTCAACACACCTCCTATGAAAGAAAGGTCAAATACCATTTGAAATTTGAGAACAAATTCTAGAGAAACAGTGATCATGGTAGAAGGAAGCCAATATCCACCAAAAATCCCCTCCGATCCTAGTAGTGCCAAGAACTAGTCCTCGTAGTGTGTGGGTGGTCTCACCTATCTCTGAGCCGCCGAATGTCGTGCCACTGAGCCGATTAGGATCCAAAGACCCGTTGCACATCTAAAGCACCACCACTAACCCTTGTTCTCCCTCTTCCCATTCCTTAAAGCCCTATTCCAGTTCATCGGAAAACCACCTCCAATCCCTTAATCTACCCTCATTGAACATCTTTCACTCCTCCCCAGACGAAAACTCTATTAAAAACTAGTTGAAACCCCTAGCTGCCATTAGTGATCCTTCTCGTCGACAAGAGGCCCAAACGAAGACGCCACTTTGAAAACCCTAGAAGAACCCTAGACAAGTACACGCACAAGAGGCGCGACTGAAATTTCATGCAGAAGTGAGTTAAACTTTTTTCTTGACCTAGAAAGTAGTAATTTCATTTAAATCCATAAAGAGAAATACAAAGCCCAAAAATAAAGGTCTGAAACAAGAAAGGCCAAACAACTAGAAACCAAAGAAACCCTAGAGGGAAAAAAACCTAACCCTAATAAGACTTGGCGGAAGCCAGCCGCCGCCACCAAGAACTTCAACCATCTTCGTCTATTTGCCGGAACCTATGGGGAGAGAACGCCGTCGCTGGCAACAATGCCATGGTAAGGGGTGGGGGTTCGTAAAAACACCCCAAAAGGACCTACCCCTCTTATTAGCAAGAAACCAACCATACTGGTTGAAGAAACTCCATGAGAAAATCCCAAAGAAGCTAAAACGCCCACAACCACCAACAAAGAAGATGAAGAAGAAGATATGCTCACCGGCGGTTGCATAACGACCAAAAAAAGACAAAATGAATGCACTTTCGCCCTAATTTCCCTTTAGATTCGCCGCCACTAACAACCAACAAAAGTCCTCTGAAAGATGTAGTATTCAAGTAGAACCATAGTCATCAAAACCCAACCCCCACAAATGTGAATTGAAGTCATCATGTGAGAATTACCGCCATTGAAGCCCTCAAAACTATTTAATTTCGTAAAAGCTAGAGACACCACCAACAGAAACCCAGAGAAACGAAAAACAAACAAGATTAACATTAAAGACAGCCGTCTCCTCCCTCGATAGATCTAGGGAGGGAGACATCGTGAAACACTACTCGCCCAACTGATGAGAGAAGGAGCTCCCACCACCTCTGAAGAGTCGAGAGAAGGGGGAAGAAAGAAGAGAGCCGATACGAAAACTTATTATTAAACTTACGTTCAAAAGTAAGTAAGTTAAACTTGAGACATTGAGTTGTAATCAAATTAAAATTAAATAAATTGAAGGGTAAAGGTGCATCCAGCACCCTAAATTAATTTTGGAGAAGCAATTAACACCCTAAAGTATTTAAAGGTACAATTAGCACCCTGAACTAATTTTGGAGGTGCAACCAGCACCCTGAACTAATTTTAGAGGTGTAACCAGCACCATAAAATATTTAAAGGTGCAATTAACACCCTAAACTAATTTTAGAGGTGCAATCAGCACCCTAAAAAAATTTAGTGTAATTTATTAAAATAATATTATACATATGGCTTTTAAATAATAATGTATAAAAAAAATTTATGTGATATGTATCAAATGAAAGTAAGTATTTTTGTTAGTGAAAGGGTAAAATTGCACCAATTTAAATATTTGAGGGTGCTGATTGCACCTCCAAAATTAGTTTAGGGTGTTAATTGTACTTTTAAATACTTTAGGGTGCTGGTTGCACCTCCAAAATTAGTTCAGGGTGCTAATTGCACCTTTAAATACTTTAGGGTGTTAATTGCTCCTCCAAAATTAATTTGGGGTGCTGGATGCACCTTTATCCTAAATTGAATTATTAATTTTCTAAACATTATAATGGATTTTCTTCCACTTACACACACGTATAATACTATTGAATATTTGACTTCTAAAAATGCCTTATCTTCTATGGAGAGGACCCCACTTAAAAAGGAAAATAACTATGAAGGGTGGAGTAATGTCCTCAAATCCCTTTCATATGATGCGTTAGAAGTTGTGGGGTCACATGGGAAGCGAGTCATTTTATTTATCAATTTCAAAATTTGCAGAACATCAATATCAATCAAATAAGGTGTTCAAACATTACTAATTTTGATAAGTTCATATTAATTTGAATTGTTTCATTAGATGTGAGTGAGACCGGGTCAGTTTTGGATATCCTTGCCATTAAACACCAATGTTATATTCAATAACATTGTGTATAAATATTATGCTTATTTTATAATTTTTTAAATCTCGTGAATAGAAAATATTGTTATTGGTAGAGTTTTACAACCATATGATTTGACTTAAGTCAACTAAGGTTAGATGTGATTTAATGTGGTTTATAAATTAGTTGATATTACCTATACTAAGAAATTAAAAGATTTGCAAAAAAATATTTTGAAAAAAAAAGAATATAGAAATTTTATTTTTTATATTATTTTCTCTTTGACATTATAATTTCAAAATATTTTCTCTTTGACTATTTTTTTTATAAGTATTGTCAAATCTAATTAGGGAAAAATATGGAACATGGCAAGTTTTCTATCAAATCAGCTTAGAGTGTGCTACTGGGAGACTCTACTGATGCAAACTCGATCTGGAATAGTATTTGGAAGCTGGACATTCCACGACGATGTAAATCCTTTTTATGGCTCATGGTCCATAATAAATGAACCAGTGAAGCGTGCCTTAGGCGTTGAATTAATGCCAAGGCTGAGTGTGTTTGAGGATGCTCTCCATGCACTCTAAGACTGCCCAGAAATCAAGTCTTTGTGGCTTTCCATTATTAAACCCAATTATATTAATAGGTTCTTTAGCTGCAATACTTGGAACTAGTGCTGCTTGAATTTAAAAGACAGAATTGGCAAGGATGATAGGCCATGGTGCGAACTCTTTGTGATTATTTGCTGGCTTCTCTGGAAGCGTAGAAATGAAAAGTTGTTTAATGATAAAAGTTGTAAGTTTTCAGGCGTACCTTGAATGCTACTTTGATTCACCAAGATAGCCACGCAAAATTGGAGCACCTTCTGTAGGCTCATAGTCTGTTTACACAGCAAATAACACTGACGGAGAATAGGGCTTTGGACACTGTACCGAGAGAGAATCACTAGCGAAAATATGAACTGGGTGAGGTTATGCTTCTATCTCCCTCTCTTATGCATGTACACATGAAAGGGGGAGGAAAGTGGGAACAAAACAAAAAACTGCTCCACTGCCCCATTTTGTTGAGGTATGCCAGGGATAGTTAGTCATCTACTAATCTCTTTTTCTTCACATGGTTGTTTGAATTGATTCGAAAGGTATTCACAACCTCGATCAGTGAGTAATACCTTAATTTTATTGTCCATTTGATTTTCTTCATTTATATATCGACTAAAGCACTCTAGTACCTCAGACTTATGTGAAATCAAATAGACATGACCATATCGTGAAAAATCATCAATAAAAGTAATAAAATATCAAGCTCTTTGTCTCACCCTCACACTCATTGGACCGCAAATATCGGAATGGATTAATTGCAATGGATTTTCGGCTCGTGTTCCCTTATCGAATGGTTTTCTAGTAGCCTTACTAGTTAGATAGCTTTCACATAATGACATGTCCATGTTAGGGATTACCCCCAACAAGCCTTCTTTTGCCATTTTAATCATTCTATTTTGATTAATATGTCATAATCTAACATGCCAGATATTCATATCAGGACTATTCAAAGTAATAGCAAGACAATCGTGAGCATTAAAATCACCAGTAATATCCAAAATAAAGAACTTTTGAAATCAGAAAGTTGAACCATAAAATATTGAGTTGTTATAAATGTTCGTAACTTTACTATCAAAAGTTTACATTGAACCCAAAGTCTAATAAGCAAATTACAGAAATTAAATTTCGTCAGATGTCAGGAGCATGAAGCACATCATGCAGCATCAAAGTCTTTCCACCACGCAAAACAAGTTTGCAGGTGTCAATGCCTCGTACCTCGATCCTGGCAATGTTGCCAACGTAAAGCCAATTGCTTTGAAACGACAACCGACGATATTCCAAGAAAGATCCTTAATCTCGACTTACGTGGTCTGTGGAGACTGAGTCAATAATACAAGAAAAGAAAACATGTTATGTTAGAAAAATAGTATTAGAAACAAATGAGACATGTGAATTCACATAATTCACTGTTACCTTTTCGCTCTCGGTCTGCTTAGAACAGTCATGTGCGAAATGTCCCATATTGTGGTAGGCAAAGCATTTGACCTTCTTTAAGTTTAGTTTTTTCTTGCAGCCTTTCTTTCCATTCTTCTTGTATTGTTGCTTGCCTTTCTTGGGTGGAAGATCGCCTTTCTTCCCATTTTTCTGAAATTTTTTACCCTTTTTGAATTCAAACTTTGATTAGGAAGGACCAGTACCTTAGGTCAAATAGGCTTGTCCAGTGACCTTATAAGCCTCTAGGCATTCATCCTCTAGCTCCAAACGCTTAGTTACATTATTGAAAGTGATGATATTTTTATTATGGGTCATATTAACTTTCATATGCTCCCAACTGGCAGGGAGCGACCTGATGACAGCTTGTACTTGCTGCTCGTCACATAGATTATGTCTAGCCTCCTTCAGTTCACGAATCACGTTGGACATCTCTCTTAGATGTTATCTCATACGATTATTTGGTTTTAGCTTATAGGAATCGAATTTAATCGTCAATCTTCTAAGCTTAGTTGTGGAGACTTCATCAAAATTATCATTTAAGGCAATCCACATAGCTTTGTGCCGTTCTATGTGTCTCAACTCACACATCAAATTATTAGCCATTGCACTCAGTAGTGTGATTCTTGCAATGCTATTCTTCCTTTTTCAACACATGTATGCTTCCTGGTTTCTCCTGTACCGGACCGTATTTTCAGCCTCAGGCTCTACCATTGCCATTGTTAATGTCTCAATTGTATCCTGTTCTTCTAGAATATAGTGGACCTTTTAGTATCAAATATCCCAGTTGTCCCCATTGAGTTTTTTCCCTTGTTTAATTCAGCAATAATGTTCTAGGATTCAATAAATTAATGTGGGATAGGTTTGTTATAGAACCGATATTGTACAATTTTCCTCCTTGTTTAATTCAACAATAATGTTCTATTATGCCATTGTTCAATATCAGTTTTGTGACAAATCTATCCCACATTAATTTATTGAACCATAGAATATTTAAGTAAATTTATATATATAACACATGTAAAGTATACAATATTGTATATTTTTATCATTTTATCATAAAATAACATCACTAGACCCATGATCAGGAGAATACGTTTGTACCTCCTATCACATAGGCACTAGCAACGCTATCACTTCCTATCAAAATTAATATAAGTGTTATTCTCATCAAATTTTACTTTTAAAAGACTCATTATCTAAAAGGCTCTCACTTATAAAAAGTATACATGAATCATAACTAAAATAAAGAAATAGAATGAAACATATTTTTCTTGCATATAAGGCATGTAATAAATGGCAAATCTTTATAAAGAAAGAGTAATAAAACTATGTCCTTAATAAAGCAAAGCAGTATAAATTAAATACAAATATACATCATTTGATATGAGCATTACAATATTCTAATATTGCTTTTCTTAGCTTCTTAAGCTTACGAGGCAGCTTGGGAGTGTTAGATACAAATTCTATTATTTTAAACTAATACATTTTTCTTATGGATCCTCGCCTAGGCTTGCATCTAACCCTAATTGCTCTTATATATTCTATTATGACTTTTACGTAGAATTATGTATTCTCCTTATCTGTCATGAATTCAATATATTTGCCAATCACACCATTAATGCCTTTTATATTTGTTAGTTTGGCTGTATCTCTTTCAGCTATGCTCATGGCCAAAGTAGGGGTAAGAGGTTAGTTCACTTCCTCTTCATCCTCAACTAGAGATTTATCGTGAAGAGTATGCATCTTTTGGAGTTTGAGTATGAAGAAACTATGAAATGCTACTTAGGAAGGGGCTCGATGGGAAATAAAATTTTTGAGCTCAGTCCGGAATCATATATTACTTTTGGTTCCTCTTGTAGAACTTCCTCTACCAACTCCTCTGGGTTTTCTTCAGAAAGTTCATCAAGTTCTTATTCTGGATCCTCTTCAGGTTCCCCCTTGGGATCTTCTTGAAGATTCTCCTCTAGGTTATTGACATCATTTAGGAATAAGATATCATCATATAAGCTATATTTCAGGGATTCAGTGTTAGATGAAGTCATTTTCACATAAATAATAAAAAAATATTAATTATCACAATTTTTTAGAATTTTTAAACATTAAAAAAAATAAAAAAATACACTGAATATTCATAAATAGGTCCAGAATTATCCCCAAAATTAGCCAAATTATATATCAAAATAAAGATATTGATTTTAGAAATTTTTAGAAACAAACCACACCTCAATTGGAGATCACACGCTCCCTCACGTGCCCCAAGAAGGAAAAATTTAGAAGAAAAAAAAAACTAAACAAAGCCCACTCTCGGCTACACACACACTAGTCTAGTGCTACCACGTGGCCACTGCTATAACATCCCTACTTTCATTTTAGGATTTAAGTAGTATTAAAAAGAAATAATTTATAGTAGATAAAAATTTTATTTAATTATATAAGTTAAGAGAATTTAAATAAATAAATATTAATACTATTTTTATTAAAAGTAAAAAAATAATAATGAAAAATAATAAATAAATAAAAGAGGGAAAAAAAGAAGGAAAGTAAGAGAAGAAAGAGAGCGTGGATATATATATATTGTATATATAAAACAAAAACAAAAAGATGGGGCACGTCTCTTTTTATAATATCTAAACCCACACCACACAATCAGAGCACGCGATTCTCTTCTTCCTCTTCTTCGATTCCAGTGCCTCCATTGATCAACTTCATATTTTTTTGAACTTTAGTTTATTCTCGTAAAATCTTTCAACTATCGTAGTTATTTCTTAATTATTTTCTATACCAAATGAGCCTTTTAGAAATATAATTTTTATTAGAAGAAAAATAAATTTTAGGATTAGGGTTTAAAATAAGTGTGAATTTTTAACAAATGAGAACCATAGAATGGTAGAGATAAATGAATATTTGTATTTAATTGGTTTAGAATCTTTCTATTTGCATTATTTAAGAGGTTTAGAGTTAGGGTTTAAATGTTAGAGAGTAGAGATAATTTAATATGAAAATATTATTGATTTAATTTGAATTTAATGATTGGGTTATGTTTATGGGAGGTGTAATTGATATTTAATCGGTTTAGATTGTGAATAGAGCTTATAAATTAAAAATGGGTATTTTGTAAGAATCTTAAGTAAGAGAAATTTGGAGATTTTGGTTGAATTGAATAATTATAGGTTAATTGATAGTGCAAATGAGTTATTGAAATCTAGGAATGATGCGATTTAATATTGAAATGATGATTTGAATATTGTGAGTGAGATTTAGAAATTAGATGTAAAATTGGGAACTTTGGACTTATGAAATTAAATTTATTATTTGTTTAGCAATTTGATTGATAATGAAACTCAAGGTTTAGTAAACTGTATTAATTATAATATAGGGAATTTGAGGATTTTGTATAATTGGAGGATCTAGTGGTTGATTTAAGTAAATTAAAGTTAGAGTTTGATTAAAAATTATAAATTATAATTTTTGAGGTTGATTATGAAATGTAAGCATTGGAAATTTTAGGTGAAGCTTTAAATATTATAAATTTGGGGTTTTTGGATTGTTTGAGGGGTTTGATGTTAAATGAGAAATTATACGAGTAAAATAAAGTTGAGACAATATATAGGATGATCATTGGAATAATAATTTGGAAAATAGAGGTGTGATTGAGATAGAAAAATTAAGTTATGGTATTGAATTAAATTTTCTTAAAATAAAATAAAGTTAGAAGAGAAATGTGAGTATTTATTTAAGAGTATATATTATGTCAAATTAATAATTTATTGATGAACATTTATATAAATTATGTAGATTGACTAGTGAATTGTGATCTAAACAAGTGGCTCCTCATTTGTGGTATTTTTGTTAGTTTTGGAGAGAGGTAACCACTTTTTACTCATTGTGTGTGCTAATATGATGTTTGTGAGTGATTGATATATATAAATCTGATGAAATGATTATATTGAGAAAAATTTGATTGTTATTTTATTAAAAATTGTCTTGTGGGACTTAAAGTAACTTGAAAAGTTTAAATAGAGATTAAAAACTGGTTATATATTGAGATTGGAATTTGAAGAAAGTCATTATTTTAAGAAAAACTCTATTGTGGTATTGATTAAAGTTATTGTTTATTGAGCTATTGAGATGTTAATTATTATGAATATGTTGAGAATTATGCATTGGGGATCGGTGATGATGGAGTTATATTTCTACCACGTGGTATAGCCTCCATTGGAGTTCGATGGTTGGCTTTTGTCCCACCAGTTTACCGAGGGGCTACGACACCCGCACTAGTTTATCGAGGGGGAATGAACTTATGGTCCAGTCTTGTGATTGTGGATTTTGGCCGATCCATAACACTCAACCGATTAGCTTTTTGTGTGGCCATTCATATGGTAGTTAACACTAGCCCATGGGTTGGGTCGGCAGGTATAAGGCGGTTCAGTTGGTTTGATGGGAGGAATTCGGGTGGTATTTCGGTTTGATCATATTATGATAATGTATTATTTTCTATCTCGTGTATTTTATTACCTGTCCCACTTGACAATTCACGAGTACATGTTAGTATGCAATGATGAGTAGGATTGTTCGTTACTGAGACATTTGTCTCACCCCGTGGTTATTAACATTTTTCAGGAGTTAGTTCTGTTGCTGGTTCTCATGGGAAGGTGCTAGAGGCATAGTGATGCTATTTGACTTGTATAGCACCATCATTTATGTTTATGTGCTGAATAGATATAAATTACCACTATAAGACCTACTTTTGTTTATATATTTTTATAATTTATTATTTTGATGATCATATTATACATGGTATGCTAGTAGAAAGCCGGAGGCCTATCAGGATTATGCATGTGAAATTTGTGGATATATAATAACTATTTTACTATATTAATAGTATTATTCAGTATTTTGTTTGTGTTATGGGCTTTGAGGTTGTTTACCCGAGTTCGACAATTGAAAGCCCCTTTAAAAAGTTTGGAATTGATAATTATGATAGTGTTAGAAGAGTAATTTGATATTTCCAATCATAGTTATTGGATGATTAAGAAAAATCTTTTATAACCATGGTAGTGTTCATTTTAGAATCTTTGTAAAGCTCTTTTTTATCATGTTTAACTCTTTTGAAGTCAAGAAACTCATTTATAAACTTGGTTAGTTTGTAGCCAATTATGATAAAAAATGATTGCAAGTGATTAATTATTGTTATTACTAGAAGAAATTTTACAACTGCCACATGTCAGCACCAGATTTTTCCTTTTTTTCAATATTTTTTATTTTGTTTATTTTTAATTACTATTTTTTTAATAATTTAATTGTGGGTCTGAGTTAGATCCACTTATCTGACCCAACCCATACCTTTGCTGCCAGAAAACCAAAAACATTTTTTTTAGTAACGGGCTTGGCCTAATCTCAGCCCAAAAATAATTTTTTTAACTGGGATGTAAACAGCCTAACAAATTTTATTTTGTTTTCTGCTAGACTAAGCTGAACGCAGCCCAGTTTGCAGAAACAGAGTCTCCTCCTCTATTTTTTTTGCAGGCGTCTCAAAACAACGCCGTTTTAGGGTGATCAAAACATACCATTTTGATCATCCTTGACCTCCAACCGGGTTGTACAAACCTGACTAGAAAATAGGTCGGGTCCGACGGACTCGACTCATTTGTTGGTTATAACTTCTCCGTCCGACATCCGATTTTGACGTTCTTGGTGTAGTTTTCTTCATTTTTTCGTGCTTTACGCAATGGGAGTAATTTTAAAGCCTAAAAATGCATATTCCTAGTAACCCAATTTTGAAAACTAAGAAGCTATATACGGTTTACTGTGAGTTTGCTTCTGTTTATAGTTTAAATGCATGCACCACACATATTATCATAAAATAAACACTTAAAATATAAATGAGGACATGAACAACGCATATCACTGTAAAATAAAAAATATCACAGAGGCACAACAGAAGCACAATAACTAAGCTCTGGATACCAATGTAAGTTTTCGAACATACATTGAATGCTACTTTGATTCACCAAGATAGCCACGTAAAACTGGAGCACCTTCTGCAAGCTCACAGTCTGTTTACACAGCAAATAACATTGATGGAGAAGAAGGCTTTGGACACTGTACCGAGAGAGAATCACCAGCGAAAATATGAATTGGGTGATGTTATGCTTCTCTCTCTCTCTTATGCATGTACACATGAAAAGGGGAGGGAAGTGGGAACAAAACAAAAAACTGCTCTACTCCCCCACGTTTTCCTCTGATCCATTTTTATCATAAGGGGTATATTACACATACCTCACTCTCTCCTTTATTCCCATAATGGCCCCAATGCCTGTTGAGTTTAGGTCTAATCCACCAAAGGTAGATCAATTGAAACAGGTCCATATTCAGGGAGCTCGTCAGCATCTCTCCTCACATCCTAGGAGGATGATGGAAGGGAGAGCTATTGTCCAGGAAGATGCAGCTTACTCTCACTATAATGGCCGAGAAGGATGTGGAGGGATCATTACAGATTTTGGCGGCAATGTTCTTGAAGCTTTTATGCTATCCATAAATGAAGGAGATCCCTTTGTTGCTGAACTTTGGGCGTGCTTGACTGGACTCAAGCGAGCTTGGGAAGGGGGACACATAAGAGTTCGCATGTTTAGTGACTCGCGCAGTTGCTCAGGGATGGCGACAATGATCTTCATAGGAACTGAGATTTCATTAAAGAATGTTGCTCAATGATATGATGCAAAGAGAATGGCTTGTAGAAATCCGTCATCTCCGAAGGAAGAGAATTTCAAAACGGACGCCCTAACCAAGCAAGCCCTGTCTATGCAACTGGAGTTTTTTTTATTACTATGAAATATGAGTCTATTCTTTACTGTATCAACTTTTATTAAGTATGCCACTGGAGTTTCATCTCTCTCATCTTGAAGACTCTACTAATTTTTTTAGTCGTAAAATAGTTTAGCTTCTTTTGTATTGTCATCTTATAAAAAAAGCTCTCCTAAATGGCCTTTTTTGATGCATCATTGTATGATTTCAAGAGAAGTTAAAATTTTGTAAAATATTTTTTTAAAAAAAAGAATACATAATTTTTAATTTTTATATTATTTTTTCTTTTTTCAAAGTTTTAGTTTTAAAATATTTAAATTTTATACTGTAAAAAATAAAAAAGAAGTTTTAAGATTTAAGGGGAAAAAAAGATCTAAATTATGGTCTTCATACTTCAATCCTTTTCATTTCACCGTCCATCTTCATCAACCCCATCTCACTGCATTTATTACACTCTCTACCCACGACACTACCCTCTCTGTTTCTTTCTATCCATCAGCGCCAAAAATCGAAGAAGACAATGTCCACCGTCGCAAATCTCAAATTTACGTCCATGTCCTTGGTTTGTTCTTCCTCCTTCTGAATCTCTTCACTCTTCAGCTCTCCCACACAACTGGATCTGATCCACATTTGCTTCTTCTTCCTCTTCATCAAGCAATGGCCGCAGCCTTGGAGTGTTGGTCGAGTCGGGCCAGTACGGACGAGGAAATGGTGGAGCAGGTTCTGATGAGGACGCAGGATAGATCCGAGGGTGAAAAGACGTCGGAGAGCTCTTCCGCTGCTGGTGGACCTAAGGAGACTTCGCAGATGCAGAAGAAATTGCAGAGGCTTAGTCGGAATGTTACCGAAGCTATAGCTTCGTTCAAGAACTCGCTCAATCTGGATTCTGCTCGTGACCCGGCGCCTCCTTCGAAGGTAGATAATTCTCGGAAAGTTGTGTGGGGAAGTGTCGTCCGGAATCTTACTCAGCTTTATCCAGGTAGCCAGCTACCGGAGAAGCTCATGTCCAACATTCGCAAGCATTACTATTCGTTGCCTCTCAGGTGGGATTCTGTCGAAAATTCTATTGTCTTTTGATTGAGAATAGATTCTCTATGGTTTTGAAAGCAGCTATTGAACTCGAAATAAATGGCCTGATTCCCAGTTTGGTTGTGTTACCTTTGAAAGTGATGGTGTAAACACTTGGGGTTCACTTCTTGGTGATTTTATTTTTCAACTCGTTGGATCTTTCTCTGACATTTAAAGCTGACTGGAGTATTCGGGTGCTAGAAATTCCAGCAAACAAATATAGAGTCTTCGTTTACTTCTGAATTTTGCATCTCGTAAAGCGTTTTTTTTTGTCGTTTCTTTTTCACAGCTATTCTCAGGCGGGATTTGATATGAAAGATGTATTTCTGCACATCAAGTTGATGGAGCAAGCATCAGTGGATGACCAGCCTGCAATCCTGATCCAGGAAGAACCAGATAATGAAATTCAAGGGTGTATATTTAAGCTGACTTTTGCTTGTAACTCTCCAATTTCATGGCCCTCAATGTCCAGTGCACTGGATAGTTCATGCATTTGCTGCAAGAAGATACAGATCTTTGAGAAAAAAAGTTGCACACTTGGGATTGTCCTTCTTCTTGTTCAGCCTGGGCAAGATAAATTGATCAGAGTTCGAGTTGAGAATGCTCTAAAATTTGCAATGAAGAAGCCCAAGACCAGTGCAGTGAAGCTTCCCTTTGGCCTTTGTGGATGTCAAGAAGAGAACTCCAAAGGGAGAGAACTTGGAGAGATTGAAGAAGACAGTGGCGACGCATATTATGGAAACGGTTTTGAGAATTCTAGCCAAAAAGATCAGCTACAGGTACCTTTACCTACTTCCTCTTTTATTGTATCCGTGGATGAATGGCAGACAATTCAGTCTGGTGGGGAAGAGATCAAAAAATGGCTATTGAACTCAGATAGTCTTGAGTTTGTAGAAAAGACTGGACCCAATTCATATAAAGGGGTCCACATGGGTAGAAGGGTTGGAATCGAGAAGCTTAAAGGGTGTGATAAAGGAAATTCTTATCAGTTTGAGCTCCATCAAGATCTCCTAGAACTGATGACTTGTGGGCACAAAAAGATTCTGCAATTTTGTGGTGTTTCTGTGGATGAAAATCATGGGTTGTGTGTGGTAACGAAGTTCATGGAAGGTGGTTCAGTTCATGATTTGATGCTAAAGAACAAGAAGCTCCAGATAAAGGAAATCATCAGAATTGCTGTTGATGTGGCCGAGGGCATAAAGTTTATGAATGATCATGGAGTTGCATACAGGGACCTCAATACACAGAGGATTCTATTGGATCGCCATGGAAATGCTTGCTTGGGAGATATGGGTATAGTCACTGCTTGCAAAAATGTTGGAGAGGCAACGGAGTACGAAACTGATGGTTACCGGTGGCTGGCTCCAGAGGTTTGCCACTTTGCTCATAATCTCACTGATTACAACTTTAGAAAAGTTCTCAAAATTATCAAAATAATTGGTTCCTACTAATGTGTATTGTATTTTCCATACATGGTCCATGATATTCTCTTCAATTGTTCTCTGAAAAGAGGAAAACCACAAAAGTTAAAAACATGCTCCCAAAGTGTCAACTCTGCCTTTTTGAAAAAATTGCTCCTTCTCCATTCCTATAGTTTATCACCTAGACGCGTCATCTAAATAAACATGCCGTTTAGAAAAGCTATAAAAGGTGGCAATGAGCTTTAGGCCTTTACCCTACTGGCTGCTGCTGAGTCAAATCTTTATCTGGCGCTGATCTCTTTCTGAACATTATTACTGGTAGGAAATCAGAATTCTCCTATTCCCATGACCAGAAAAATGCACCTTCAATCAAATATTATGTGCTTAATGTCTAATTCTTATGGTTGCAGAAGTTATTTGTTTTAGCAATGATGAAAAGCTATAATAGAATTCAATTATATCCAACTTGGAAAAAGTAAAGTTCTTCACCTTATGTATAAAAATTGTAGAACAGAGGCCATCTACTTCTCTTGTTGATTAGCAAAGGTTTGCATCATGATTTCTTGATATATACAATAGAGGGAATGTGAATCCCGTGAAAAGTGGAGTAGAATCAGAGAAAATAAATTCCTATGATACACGATCTACCCGATATATCCTCTCCTATGATTACTAAAATATTAAACTAAATATTTTCTTTTTACAGCATATGTTTAGTCGGCCAAACCACAAAAATGTATAACACCCTCATTCACCTATTTTGTGATTTAACTTCCAGTCTAACGTATTTGAGCTCAATTATCTATGCTGTCTGCCCTTAGTGGGCCGAAAAGACGTATTATATGTTCAACTTTAAGGCAATTTACAGTAACTTTCCATAGTTTTTATTGTCTCAAATGACGTTTAAGATCCATAGTATGTGAAGTATATTACTAAATTAGCCTGCCCATAAAAGAAACTTTATGTCGCTTGTCCTGGCATCATTTGTTTGAGCATGCCTAACATGTATTCATGATTATTTTCTCTTTCCCTTTATTTAAGCATTCCTGTGTCAAACAAGTTAGTGTCTCCGTGTGATGCCAATTATACCACAATTGATTCCACAATGGAGCCCGCATGTTTTAAAGCTTTAGCATGACGCTTATCCCAGCATCCTAGTTATTGTCATATTTCTAAAGCTACTATGAAAACTCGCACATCGTGTGCAGGCAGAAAAAGAACAGATAAAAAACTATATGGTAATGCCATTATTTGGAACCCACGTTGTCTGAAGTCTAAATCTCAATTCTGACCTGGATACCCAGTGCTTGTTGTGCACTTATATCTGGCTGATAGCATGAGTTTCCGTCTTGTTAGTCTTCCTTTTTATTCATTAGGCTCTTCTTTGACGGATTATATTACCTAGTCTCCAAAAGCTGACCTACCTTTTTAATAACAGATAATTGCAGGTGACCCAGAGAGTGTGACAGAGACATGGATGAGTAATGTTTACAGTTTTGGCATGGTTCTCTGGGAGATGGTTACTGGTGAAGCAGCCTATTCTGCATATTCACCAGTACAGGCAGCGGTGGGCATAGCCGCTTGCGGCCTCAGACCCGAGATCCCAAAGGACTGTCCTCAGAGTATGAAAAACATCATGATCAAGTGCTGGAACAATCAACCTTCTAAACGCCCTCAGTTCTCTGAAATATTGGCTACACTCTTGCGTTCAAACAATACCAATAGGTAAATCATGTAATCTTTTTGTGGATAGAGTAATATTGATACTAAAGCTTCCATGTCAGGAACCCTGATGCTTTTTTAAATGAAATGAAGATGTAAAGTTTTTCATATTTGGCAATTTTGTATCATTTCTTCTTCATAGCATAATGAATCCAGGTGTTGAGGGTGACTTTTTTGCCCCTCTTAGAATTTATCATTGCCATTATAAACCCTCTATATCTGCATTATTAGGGTGTTATGAGTGATACCTGAAATTATTTTGTGAAAACTAGGATAGGGATTGGAAAAAGGCAGATGTTTTTTGGGGGGCCACCCAGTGGACAGAGTGGAGGACCATCATTTTATAGGTTCTCCTTTTGTTTGTTTGGTGGGTATCTTGAGGGCCCAGATGAGAGTCACTTTTTTAATTGTGCTTTTTTGAGTGGTCAAACTGTCAATTTGTTTTGGCCTCAATTTTCCTGATATTAATCCTTTATGTATTAAACCTAAACCAACTTTGTTAAAAGCATGTAGCTAAATTACTCTTTTTCTTGACTTCCAAACAAATTATTTTTAAGTTGTCTGATTGTTCACAAAAATTTCGGAAAGTTGTTGACAGAATAGATTACTCTTTTCTTGACTTTCATGTATTCACCAAAAAATAAAAACATTTCATTTGATTTTTTTTGTTGGATAGGGGTTGAAGAACTACTAATACTTTAATTTTAGGGAAAATTACTATAAGGTTCCAAGGAAAGAATTTAATCATTTTAAAGCTGGATAACAATTGAAGAGTATATAATGATAAGTTTTAGTATAGAAAATGATATGTTTATATTATTTATTTGTTATTATGACTTATTAGTAATTGAATTTTTTTTTAAGACTTCATAATAATTAATTTTATTTCTCGTCTCGTAAGTGGATATATCTTGTTCATGAAAGACTTGACTAGATGTTAGATAAATTCAATTCTGAAAATGTAATGAATAATCATGACTTTGATCATATTTTGGCGTATACTAGTCATGTTATTGATTTAATATTTGGATCAAGCATTGTTGCTGTTAAAAGGATTTTGAATAGAGGATTATCTATCTAATCTCCATTTGGACGAGAGCTCATAATAATCAAATTTAGCTTGATAGTAGTACTAAATATTAGATATGATATAAGAATATACTTTTTGCATAATATATCTTAATTATATTTTATTTTAAATAAATAAAAATTCATTTCACTTTTGTACATTTGTAAATTAAGTAATCAATTATACTATTGAAATTGATTTAGAAATCGTGGCTAAAAAAGAGTTGAATTTTTATTTCGTTAAAAAAAATTGAGTTGAGAGATAACTTGCAAAAATTACATACAAGTAGTTTACATTCTTAGGCTGTTTGCCATTATGTCGAGAAGCAAGAAGCTCATTGAAATCCTAAAAATGATGTTTGCGTTGCTTTTCCAGCAAATTGACTTCGTCTAAAAGCGATTTTTTTAACTTTTTCTAACTCCTAGCTTTAGGCTTTTATTTACATTTAAACTTTCTAAAATTAATTTTTTAATATATCATCTAAATATGTTTTTCTCAAACTAGTTTTATTTATAAAAAAATTATTTAAACATAAATTATATTACATTAAAACATTATATTAATAGACATTTATCCCAACTTTTGAATATTAATCCAAACAAATCTTTAACCATTTATAAAAGCTAAGCAGAAGAGAGAGAAACTAAAAGAAAATAATGCAAAAGAGCATATACAATATTCCTCATATCTTTAGTATAAGATTTATTTAATTAATTTGATTATATTAAGGAAGTTAGTTAAGATAGTTAATATTATTTTTTTCCTAAAATACTCTAACTATCTTTCTTAATTCTCTCATTCCCTCTCATACTTAATTATTGTGAAGGGAGTATTAACATGGGCAATTTAGAAAAAAAATAAATATGGGAAGAAAGTTTTATATTTATGATCAAAATTAAGTCTCAAATTAAGTTATATATTAAGAATCAGAGGATTATTATTTTATCATGATATCATTGTAACGTATATTTTTTTGACTAAGCATAGATATATTTTTATTAGGTATTAAAGATATTATTAAATATTAAATATATATACTTCTTTTAATAATAATTTAAATTTTAATTTATTATATTGTGAGAGACTAACCTTAAATTTAACCCGTTGTAATGCACATTCATATAAGAAAAATTGGTGATACTACTATTTCAATGTAAGCCAACAATTTTCACAAGTGAAGGCAAAGAATATGTTGAATTCACTTTGCCTATAAATCCACTGATGCCCCATACTAGTACTGTTGAGAGTAGAATGAAAAGCCCACAATAACTGTGGCCTTCAGCAAAGTTCCCACTCTACATAAACACATTTCATTAAAGAACATCATCTGCTAGCACAGATAGTAAAAAATAAATTTATATCTTATAAAGATATAAGTTCGATTTCTACTATTATTGTGAGGGATCCTTTAGTAGGTGATCTCGTAAGTCCCTTGTAAATACTCTCTGAATCCTGGAGTTATGCATTAGTCTTAATGGGGGACCGGTGCCGAACCCACCTAAACTTTTCAGTATATATAAAAAAAAAAGAACATCGTTCGTGGGTTCAGTTGGAGAATGAGTGAGACATGCGATCATGTGAAGCATATTCGATCCCTGGGGAGTATCACTTTGTTGTGGTTCTAATCGCGACGCTTGGAGAGATGTCTTAGCTTTTAAGTGCTTATGTTTACACCTAGGGTAATTGACAACTCGTTTTGCCCAATATTAGTATCGCCTAAAAGGAAAAAAGACTTCGCCCTGCTTTAGATCGTGAGTGAACCTAACATTTTTCCAAAAAATATATATATAAAAAAATCTACTGGACAATAGGGAATCAGTGACAATTTGCAAGTTCAAAGTATAAATTCTAATTCATCCGCTTAAAAATATGAAAGAACTGTAAAGCATAAAAACAGATCAATCACTTCAGTTCAGTTGTTAGTTCAGGAGTTTTAAACTTGAATTGTCATAGGATCTTGGGCAAGTTATAAAACTCAATTATAACAAAGTCATGAACTTCAAAAATGTCTAATCTAACATGATTTACCTTAGTATCCCATTATTAAGGCCTAATTTGTGACCTATTTTTCCAGCAATGCAATCACACATAAACCAATTTGTGGATGATCTAGTCCCTTACACTTTCAAAAGTCAGAAGCAAAATTGCAAAACCTGACAACTAAGAAGTCAAAGTAATTACAATGACACTACCTTCTATCTCTAACATAAGAGTTAGTCGAGGGGTTTATATTTAGTTTAAAATATAATATTTTAACCCATTTTATTTTTTATATTTATCATGTTTTAGGAAAAATAATTTAACTATTTATAAACTGATATATAATCTAATATTACACATGAGTAGTTTAAAGTGATCAAATCATATTTTTTACAATTAATTAATTAATTTTATTTTTTAATCTACTAAAAATAATGAAATAATTTTTATATTGAGTACCAAAGGAGGTATATGTACAAGATGATGGAAAGAATGAACTAAATTTGCAGAAGCATAGTATGATAGTAATATCAAAGAACATAAATTAGTTAATTACACCAAAGAAGCGCCGAAAAGTAAAAAAAATCTAGGAGTATTATTACTAATTCGAGAACTAATTATATTATTAATTGAAATGGGAGGATGGATCAGTATCGAATTTACCTAAATTTTTTTATAAACAAAAAGGAAGGAGGGGTGGTGCAGAAGCATAGTATGATAGTAATATCAAAGACATATATTAGTTAATTACATCAAAGAAGCGCCGAAAAGTAAAAAAATTCTAGGAGCATTGTTACTAATTTGAAAACTAATTATATTACTAATTAAAATGGGAAGAGGGACCAGTACCGAATCTACCTAAATTTTTTTATTAAAAAAAAAGGAAGGGGGGGGGGTTTGGTGTTAAAGCAAAGGAAACTTTAATATGAGATGAGCATGGAGCATATCATGCTCATCATCAAATTGAATAGTTCAGATCGATTTTGGATGGTCAGGATGTCAAAAACTTTTTTATTTTAATAGATACATAATTTAAATTTAAAATTTAAAACATCCATAACTATCATTTTTTTTAAAATTATTTATCACATAAAAATAGATTTTAAAATTTTTAAAATTAGAATTTGACAATCCTAAGTGTTATCACAACAAGTGTGTGAAGGTTTTTTTTTTGGTAAAAGAAATTTTGGAAAAATGGTAGGTTCACCTACGATCTAAGGGTAGGGCGAAATTTTCTTTTTCCTAGGCAATACCAATATTGGGCAGGGCGAGCTGTCAATTACCTTCAAGCGTAAACCTAAGCACCTAGGAGGTAGGATGACTCCCCAAGTGTCGCGACTGAAACCACAATAAAATAATACTCTTAAGGATAAAATATATTTTAAATAGTCATATGTTTTATTTTTTTTTCCCTAAACCTAAGGACAATAATTATAAGTGTGTGAAGCTTATTACATTGATGAGTACTGATTGTGTTGTTGCCGTCTATCTTACGTCATTGGACTTTAACTTTTTGTTTTTGCAAACTTTAATTAGGCCTTGATCAAACTTTTGGATCCCCTTAATAATTGGGCTTCAAAATTTTAGAACCCAGTGACAAAATATTTCGGCTTGGCCCATTGTAGGGTAGGGATACCCTTCAATTAATATCGTCTGTAGGTTTAACTAGCGAATGGGTGAGACATACGACTATTTGAAGTGTATTTGATCCTTGAAGAGTACTACTTTGTTATGGTTCAAGTCGCAGCGCTTGGAGAGCCATCCTAACGCTTAGGTGCTTAGGTTTATACCTGAGGGTAATAGATGGCTCGCCCTGCCTGACATTAGTATCGCCTATGAGGAAGGGAGACTTCCTCTACCTTTATATCTTGAGTGAATTCAACTCCTTTCTAAAAATTTTTGTATAAAAAAAATTAGTAAATAACTATTGTACCAAAAAACAAAGATAGCAAGTAACTACCAACAAGGTTGAGTTTAGCGCAAGGGACTACTCTCCTAAAACATAAAGAATTAATGTTCAAATTTTCGTTGAGAGATGTGCCCATATTTTGTGTTTGATGAGTCGAGTCTATTAGAAGGAACTAGTCCTCATAACACGGGAACTAAGTTTCAGCTTTCAACAAGAAGAAGTATTCGCATTTAGTGTCTGACAGTACTTCAAATATGATTGCCTTCATTAAGGGATACATATGCTTAGTAAAAAATATCATAATGAGATTATATCTAATAAAAATAATTAATCTCTCATAACGTGGTGAACTAAAGTTCGAATTATTATTGAAGGAGGTATCTAAATTCAATGCATGATAATATCACTATGATGCCTATATTTATTACCCGACAATGCTTCAATCAAATATTACTTCCAATAAAATAGATAAATGTGTCTAGAGAAAAATATTAAGTAACTTGTATGATCTTAAACATAAAAAAAATGTTGGAGACTTTGGCACGTGCTGAGATGCCTCCCAACTAAGCATCATGGCAAGCCAACCAGACAGATTTTCTCACCTCTCTGACTACCTCCAGAAGTGAAATCCTTTGTTTAAGAAAGATGTATACTTCAGGAAATGAATATTTACAATATTTTGTAATAAAAAACTTACATGTATGCGAACAATTATAATTTAGAATCTTAAGTGGAATAATTAAAATGTTTTAATACAAATATAATGTAAATCATATTATCAAATATAATTTTTTGTTTGAGGCCTCATGTTATATATATTTGGTAAGTTATATTATTGATAAATTATAAATAATAAATTCATTCTTCGGACTTCAAATAATTTATTAAAAAATAAGTCTTATTTTAACTAAAAAATTAAAACTTTTATCTATAAAAAAGCCAAGCTATGGGAACGCTATCTCTATCCTCTAGATTGTTCCATCTTACAATCAAATGATGCCACGTGAAACCTAGAAAACAAAAATAGAGTCAGATCTATTTTACTGCATTAATATTCTACTACTTCAAATTATAATTATAAAAATTAATTAATTTTTTAAATAAATTAAAAATTATAAAAATTAATTAACTATAATTAATATAAGAACTAATTAATTAATTTAAGTTGATTAATAAATATATAATATAAATTTACTTTAAAATATTAGATTTAATTATAATTAACTAATTTTTTTAATTTATTAAAAATTAACTAATTTTTATAATTAAAAATTTTCAGCAAATTTCAGAAGCCCATTCTGTTACAACATATATTTTCCCATTTGATGTATTATTTCAAAATATAGTTATAAAAATAAAGGATAAAATCCTAAACACTGTAGTTACGTGATTTGAGGTCTATATTTTTTTTGGTCTTGTAAAAGCCTTGTTTGTTTCGCCGCACCTGAGGGAGGAACAATTTCTTAATCCTTTTTATGATTATTCGGTAACATTGGATTCAACTTAGGTTGCCCTAAAGAAATTCTTAAAAATATTTTCTCCATTTATATAAACTTTTGCGGCTAATTAAAACAAATTAGTTAAAATATTAAAAGTTACATGGCCCAAGTTATTATTTAAAAAATAATAACACGTGGACAACTTTTTAAGTACGGGGGGACACCATGTGAAACTTTTCAGAATCCACTCCCTTTAGTGGGTTTAAGTCATTGAAATCATTCTGTCACACACTCATCTAATATAAATATAGAAAGAGCCCTTACTACCACGTGATGATCTAAAATATTAATTTTGGGTATTTAAATAATTAATTTATAAATATTAAAAAAATTAATTATTTATAATAAATTTATTTTAATTTTATTAAATTGTTATATTTAATTATATGTATTGGAACTATTTATTGATTGAAAGCCACCTTAATATATGCAATCAATATAGATATTTTTGGCAAAAAATAATACAAAATAGATTAGGATTTTATATTTAAAATTAAAATAAATTTTTTATGTAACTCTTATATTTAGGATCGAATGTAGTATAATTTTGTGTTACCAAACTTGTTAAGAGCAAATCACAAGTTAATTAATACTACTCTGTCCTTAATATAATACATATTTAACTAATTTGATTAGATTAAAAAAATTAATTAAGTTAGTTAATATAACATAATTTTTCTAAAATACCCTTATCATCTTCATTAACTCTTTCCCTCCCTTTTTTATTTAATTATTGTTGAGGAAGTATCAATAAAAGTAATTTAAAAAAAATTGATAAATATAAAAAACATATTTTATAATAAGCCAAGATTAACTGCCCAAGTGTGTCTTATATTAAGGACTGAGGAGTACTATTTATGTTTGGATATGAAATCAAAATATTATTTTCTATAATCTATAATTTATATAATGAATTAATGATAGGCACGCATAAATTTGTAAGAAAATCTGCTCCCACAAACAAGGCAAAGTGCCCGAGTTAAGAAAACATAACATTTGATAGTATTCCTCTGATCTTATTTATAGAGTGAAGATTTTTTTAGTTAGATGATGGGTTTGTTGGTTAGGAGTATGATTAAACCTAAACCTTGAATAATGGTTGGCTCAAAACATTCTTAGGATTGTTGGTATCATCCTACTTGTGACCAGGTATAGGGTCAGTTCGAGGAACATGACACCCCTTTGAGTTCTTAATAGAGGGCTTAATAGAGGGAACTCTTGGTTTGGCGGTGAGCTTTATAGCTTTTGTCTGGGCTATATCTCACAATTGAAAAACTTAGAATAGTCCGATCACATGGACAAATTTGATTAATTGTAGACGATGAGTTCAGTTAGAGGTTTTAAGGGAGATATGAGGGAGGTTATGAGGTCTCATTTCGTTGTTCATCATTATGGTTTGAAAAGTATGAAATACTCCTGTATTAATATTTATGCTATGAGCCTTTTTGTTTTTTTTGAGTGAAAAGGAATATATTAACAAACATGTACAAGATTACAAAAGCCAGCCACTAAGATTCAGCAACCATAGCAGTAACCAGGCTACTAGACTTAGTGGTATGATTAACAAGAGTGCAAACGAGATAATATATAATGCTCTCGGGGGTTACAGATCGAGTCATTCAAAAATATGTTCTTATTCCTATTATCCCAGATTCTCCAAATGAGATTGCCAAAAAATAATCTCCAATGAACTCCCATGCAACGAGGATTGAGGTTCCAATACAGCCACTCTTTTATTTGAAGGGTTCATGAAAGAAGTTCTGGAGTTGCTGGTGTGGGATCACCTTCTGCCAGCAGCTACTAGCAACCGGGCAGTGCCTCAATATGTGATCAAGATCTTCTAGATTAGCCTGACAAAGGGCGCAATTACCAACTGTTGTCATGCCTCTCCTTACACGCTCAGCATTAGTGATGAGCTTGTTTTTAACAGCAAGCCAAATGAAAGTTCGAATCCGCTGCATACCAGGCCATTTCCAAATCCAAGTCCATTTCATATCTGGCGCGTCCCACTCTAAAGCATGGTGAGCTTTATAGGCAGAAGCAACAGAGAAGTTTCCATTAGGGGTAAGGGACCAGTAGCAAGAATCAGCAACCCCAGAATCACATGCTGGAGGTGTGCTAGCTATCTGCAGGATAATGTTAGATGGGAGCAAGTGGCTAAAAAGAATCTCATCGCCACTGTCTAGCAGCATCTGTGAAAGCATTCAAATGCTTGTGCAGATCTTGTTCATCGATTTCTGCAAAGGTGAGGAACTTTAGAGGTCCCATGTCTCCTATCCAAGAGTCAGACCAGAAGCGAATGGTGTTGCCATCACCAATGTTCCAGTCGATATGCTGTTCTGAGCCTATTTAACGGTCTTATAATCATTCCTTAAATATTTGTGTAAACGGGACTTTTGGTTATTGAGATAGTGAGTCTCATTACGTGGTTTCTCAATATTTTTAGATAAGGGTTTAGGAGTTAGTGCCAAAGGGCAATGCGTCCAAGGATTAATCCTGTCATATGACTTGTATAGGCTCAATTTTTATTTATATGTGACATCCGATGTATTTGTCAAACTTTTCATAGGGCCTTTTTTATTGTGATATATATTTGACATGATTCACTTGGATTAAAACTACGCTAATTTATTAAAGGAGATAAAATAAAAGGGACTAATCTTTTATAATGTGATAAATTAATATTCGAATTTTTGTTATAAAAGATGTTCATATTTAGTGGCCGATAGTAACTTGAATATGATTGTCTTAAGTATGATGATACTTATGTTAGAAAAAATTACATTGATTTTTATAACAGAATTTTTTAGTTTATGAAGTATTTGTAGCCTAAGAGTTGATGGATGATATTATGGATAATTAAGTTGGTTATTCCTGGTATTTTGAGATAACTACATTTATTTAGATTAATTTATTTTAAGTAATTGAGTTATACAAAATAAATATGTGAGAAAAATTTTGTTTCAGGTTATATGAAACCACTTTTTAAGTGCTTTTGTAGGTTTCTCAAACAAGCATACTATTGATTATGATCGAACATATTTTTGATCCTGAGGAATATTACTTTGTTGTAATTTTAGTTGCGGTATTTGAAGAAATATTTTAGCTTATGGGTGTTTAGATTTACGTATGAAGGTAATTAACGGCTCGCCCTACTTGACATTAGTATCACCTAAAAAAAAAGATTTCCCCATACTTTTAACTTGTGGGTGAGCCTAATTATTTTTCAAAAATTAATATAAGAAAAAGGTCTTGTCTAAAACTCTGAGTAAATATGTGATTTAACTCTTTACTATTATGATCATAGACATTCTTAAATTAATTAGTTAAATTCTTTTGTACTCGTAGTATAGTAATGGGTTAAAGTATGATCATTTATGTTATATTAAATTTTATTTTAATCTCTTAAATTTAAAAAATATATTTTTAATCTTTTAAATTTAACATCGTCAACTTTTTTTTAAGAGAAAATATTGACTAAGCAAACTTAATATTTTTTATCTGACTCATGATACTTAAATGATAATTGTGCAATTTAACCGTTAAAAAAATATGTCTGTATTTTAATCTTTTTAAATTGTTAATATGTCTGTATTTTAATCTTTTTAAATTGTTATATTTTATATCAAAGAATTAATATTTAAATATATTTTGCCATCACTTAATTGCTAAATTGTCATTTTAAGTTCTCTAAATTAGTATTTTCTGTTAATAAAATTAACAGTCAATGATATAAATACAAATAATTAAATGTATATTTTATTCTATAGTAATGCGTTTAATAGGTTTTATTCTTTTCAACTAAGGTTTAAATGTCTACTAAAAAATATATTTAAATTTAGTACTTAATAGTATTTTGAACATAACTTTTTTATTAGAAAGAAAATACCTATGCCTATAAAAATTGGTTAAGCTTTATCATTTTAAGATTAAGTGTGAATGTAAAAAATAATTTTAAGAAAATTATCTTCAGTTAAGTTGGACAACGTCCAAATATAACTCAATTATGTAACTATATCAGAAAAGAAAAAGTAGGATATTATATTTTCAATTTTCAATTATGTTATTCATTTAGTGATATTTAGAATCTATGTTATAATAATTAAAATATAAACGTTTATAAACTAACTGAATCGATTTTATTTATAACGTTCAAAATTATTTTTTATGACCTGAATTCAAAATTCAAACAATACATGACTCAACTTTTTTTAATTAAAAAATATATATTTATTTAAAATTAATATAAAAATTTACATAGACAATTTACTAATTGGAAAAATCCCATTTAAAGTTGCCTCAAATAGAGAAATTCTAAATCAAGTTGGTAAATTAATAAGTTCAATAAAGAAACGATGATAATGTGATAAAATACTCCATCCCAAATTTATTCTATAACCCAATTAGGAATTTATCGAATTTGCCAACCCGATTTAAGATTTTTCTATTCTAGTTGGTTTTTAAATAGAATTTTTCAATGAATTTATTATATATTTTCTGTTGGCCCAAAAAAAAAAGAAAGAGGAAATTCTCAGATCCTATTAAAGCAGCAGACCACCCAACCACCTCCTCCATTTCACCATTTCCTTCGTTCCTTCCTTCTTTCTCTCTCTGGTAATGGTAAAAGCATAAACACTCTTCCTACTAGCAACTGCAAATTGAGGCAACCAATCAAATAAGCTCCACCACTCAATGTGGAGGCGACGGCTCAAATCGACGACCGTTCAGATTCCCACCACCACCAACTTCTTGCCATCCCCTCCTTCTACCTTCTCTTGCTCCTCTTTCAAAGACATTCAAACTCTTTTCCTAGAAGAAATCCCCTCGAACTCCATTTTCCACCGCCGCCTCAGCCTCAGCCTCCTCCGTCCCACATTGCAGCTTCCCGCTCCTCCCGAATCAGAGCGGCGCGTGGTGGTATACTTCACCAGCCTGCGCGTGGTCCGGTCGACGTTCGAGGACTGCAAGGCCGTCCGATCCATTCTTCGGGGGTTTCGGGTCAAGATGGACGAACGAGATCTGTCTATGGATTCCAGATTCGTGACGGAATTGCAGGGGACCATGTGCAAGACAGAGATGAAGCTTCCTAGTGTTTTCATTGGTGGTAGGTACATTGGTGGGGCCGAGGAGGTGATGCGGCTGCACGAGAGTGGCGAGCTTAAGAAGCTTATGGAAGGCTTGCCCGCAACAGATTCGGCCCTCTGTGACGTGTGCGGTGGTCATGGGTTCGTTCTGTGCGACCACTGTGACGGTAGCCACAAGATGTATACCCTGAAAGATGGCTTCAAGACTTGTACAGCTTGCAATGAGAATGGTCTCATCAGGTGCCCTTCTTGCTCTTCGGATCCCTCAAACTAAGCCAAAAACAAAAAACAAAAATCTTCAAAGGCAATTAACAATATGTTTTGGAATTGTTTTGCTGGGCAATTAAAAATATGTATAGGCCCAAGGTTTGACCTAGCGTTTTAAAAGTTGAGTCGGACGGACTGCTAAATTATCTTTCAGAGTTGTCCGGTTAAACTGAGAAAAACTGGTATGATGAAGCTTGAACCTACTTTTAGGTCGGAGTTGAGACAGATTTTAGCAAACAAGACAACTTAGAACCAGCGTTTGTTCTCGTTAGAAGGTTGAATTAGTTAGATAGTTAGTGTTAATCACTGGTATCTAGATGACCTTAAAACTCTATATAAATGGCTCTAGTATATAGGTTTGTGTGTGAGATTATATAATCTTTACCATAGTGAAGGAGAGAGTAACTTGGGTCTCTCCTCAAAGTCCCTAAGTGGGGTTGGTTTATCTCCCTCAAGTGAGGGTAAATTAGTGTGTAACCCAAATGGGTTACTATGATTGTAATGAGCATGTTGCTCATGAATAATACATATGATTTTTCATCTTTCTTCTCATTATTTCTCTCTAATAAAGTTAACAGTTTAATATTAAGCTAATATAATTTTTTAGTCCATAATACATTTTTATCTCTTAATTTTGAGTTTCATCTTTGTCAACACTTTATTAGTTTATTTAGATTTACCCAGAATGAGGTTATATGTGTGTGTGTATATATATACATATATGCTTGATAGAGAGTATAAAGTGAGTCAATGTTAATAATTTATGAATAATATATAGATGTAGATAGATAATTTAAATTTTGATCTTTACCTTTTGAATGTTAACTCGATCTTTGAATTTTGTTAGATTTCATTGTATACCCTGAATTTTATGTGGTTCATTTTTTATTTTTTGGGGTCTGAATATGTGGGTTTAGTTTAATCTCTTAACATTATCCTTATTCTAATCTCTAAATCAAGGTTTTCTTTTATTATATGTATTTTCTCCACACACACAAAAAAATCACTTATTTTCTCTTTTTTTAAAGCTTGTTCACTGTATTGGGAAAACTATGTTAGAGATTCCTATATTTTTATCAAATTTTTAATTAAGTACCTGTGTATTTTTTCTGTTAATTAAATCATTTAATTTTATTCTATTAGTACAATTAACCCTTATAATTTTATTCTATTAGCATTGTTAATCCCTATACAGGTGTTAATGGTGCTAACAGAGTAATATTAAATATTTAATTAAGAGAGAAAAATACGCAGATACTAAATTAAAAATTTAGGAAAAGAATATGCATCTCTAATATAGTTTTCCTACTGTATTCATAAGCTGATATTTAAACTCAAGTCTTGTCTATTGGACAGCACTAAAATAAAAGGAAGAAATCTAATGAAATCAAGGGTAATAATAAATATTAGATAAAGATTGAAAAAAATAAATAACATGAAAGAGCACAATAAGATAAAATGAAGACATTTTTGTGTGTGTGTATATATTGACAAATGGATAACCCTATAACTTATATTAATATGTTCATAAAGGATTGAACTCGTGATTTTTAATTAAAAGAAAATAGGTTTCATCTGTTGATTCAAATATTCGGTGATAATGACTCAAGGACTCATTGATTCCAAATAATGACTTGGAGACAAATATGGTTTTGTTTTTGCAATTTGTCTTCACTGAAACTGATAATTAACAAATTTTCTGTTGGTGATATTACTTTAGAATGAAGCAATGAAGAAGATGACACAGTGATATAAAAGAAAAGTGTTCGCTCCTTTCTCTTTCAAATTCCGATTATTTGTCATTCTCTCCATTTGGATGGCCAAACAAAAGCAACCTTCCTTCAATAACCTATAAACTTATTTTTCCTTTAGAGGGGGTTAGGTACTGTGCTTTTTGAGGGGTTACCTAATGTGTAAAAAAAAAAAAGTTTGCGGTTTAAATCAGGAAAAATTATTCCAAATTAGTTTTTATGGATTATCTTAATCATGATATTAAAACTCAACCAAGTTGATCAATCAGACTAATAAATTGATAAATCAAGCCCCTTGACGGTTTGATAAAAAATTTTAGACAAATCGATCATGTTAGATTTTATATTTTTTATCTCTTTACAGTATCATTTTAAATAAAGATAATAACACATCAAATTTATATTTTAATAATTTTATTTTGTAAGATTACACCTAATTCATATATAAATATTTTGTTTACTTGTAGATTAATATTTTTTATTTAAATATTATTCTTTTTAAGAATATATATAAATATTTTTATATATTTTAATTAAAATATTATTATTTTAATATTAATTAAGTTGGCCCACTTCAATTAAAGTTAGACCACTTAGTTCAATAACCAGTCAAATAATATAGTTTAATTTATAAATATATAAATTTGATCAGTTTCCTACTGGTTGATACTTATAGCCTGAAAATAAGAGAGAGGCTCAATAATATATATATATATATATATATATATATATGTGTGTGTGTGTGTGTTAAAATATAAATTTATTTTAAATTTTTTTACTCAAAAGCAATATTATTTCAAAAGTTTTTTTTAGGTTTAATGGTGCCTTCAAAATTTAAAATGTGCAACAATATTCCCTACTCTATTAAAAAAAATAACGTTGATTATTAAAAAAAAATTAATATTTAATAATAGGTAATATTGTTCTATTTTAATATTTTTTGATAATCTTGAATCCAAAAACAATTCCTGGGCAGTATTACTCGTGAATATTTTTAGGATAAATTTACGCCATAAACCCTATATATATGGTAAAAATCTCAAATATATATGTTTGTAATAAATTTCACAATTGTCTAATTTCATCTAAAAGACCACTGGTTTAGGATATGTACAACACTTCATTAACTATTTATTACACTTTATTAACCAGCCTTACAATAAAATCCTGACAGTTGGCCACCCAAGCTTGCCGTCTGCGAAGGTGCTGAGGTGTTTTTTATCTGTTTTTTTTTTAAAAGTGAGGGTATATGATAAAAAATAATATTTTCAAATTTTATTTTGGTATATGTGGATTAATTTAGGATTATGCAAATTGGAGTCACTAGATTTTCATATCTTGAAGGTATTGAAAATTCTCCATTTATATATAGCGAGACATTATTATTAGTAAATGCAGGAAAAAATCATGTAGCTAAGGACATTTTTTTGTTCATCGGAAGAAAAAGGCTAATACAGAGCCTTTTGGTAGGGCGTGGTTTTAAAAGGTTACGTACGTGTTCATTCAATTTATCCCATCCTGCACTTTTTAAAACGTTGCTGTCACTTTTAGTGTGTGTTTGGGAGCCCGTTTTAGAATTGATTCTGGGTCAAAATCGCTATTTAGAAAATTTTTACACAAATAAATATTTTTGTTGAGAATTGATTCTGGGCAAAACCTCAGTTTGAAACCACGGTTTTGAATAAGCCACTGAAAATAGCTTTTGGTTTGAAACCTAGGTTTTGGATTATTCAATTACTATTATACCCTTACTTTTTCTTACACCCTCTCTCCTCTCTCCTCTCTTTTCTCTATCATCTCTCCTCTCTCTTCTCTTATTTCTCTTTTTCTCTCTCCTCTCTCTTCTCTTATCTCTCTTTTTCTCTCTCCTCTCTCCTCTCTACACTCTCTTCTCTCTCCTCTTTTTTCTCTATCATCTTTTATCTCTCTTACTTTTAATCATATCATACCCTTTTTAGTAATTTACCAATATAAAAAGTAATTCTACTACTAATCATCCAAACATCTTTATTCCCAAAATCTATTATTACCAAAATCTATTCTACCCAAAATCTATTCTCCAAAATCTATTTTTCCCAGAATCTATTTTTCAAAAGCTAATCCAAACACACCCTTAGACTTTTGAGTTACCTAAGAAATATATTTTATCAATATATAAAAAAAATTAAACAAATCATATTATTATAAATGTTTTTGTATATAAAAAAATTTAAGTAAATTTGACACTAGTCATCTACTAAAATTAGGGCATGGTCCTATAATTTAGAGAGCGTTTACAGAGAACTTACGAAATTTCCTATTAAAGAAGTACTACTACAAAATAGAGTTTCTAAAGCCCTATTTTTAAACCGGATCTTGCGAAAACGATGTAAAATAAATGAGATCTCGTAAGTTACAACAACAGGAATCTAACTTATGTTTATATGAGATACAAATTCGTTTCTTACTATCTGTATTAACTCTCATTGACATATTATTATAAACATATTGATATTTTTTTTGTACAAAATTTTTTGCAAAGGGATTGGGCTCACTCACGATCTAAAGACAAGGCAAAGTCTCCCTTTCTCTTAGGCGATACTAATATCGGGCAGAGTGAGCTGTCAATTATCCTCAGACATAAATTTAGGCACTTAAAAGTTAGGATACCTTCTCAAATACTGTGATTAGAACTACAATAAAATAATATATTTTACTTTTTTATGAGCTAAACTCGCTCACGGAGGATTGGTTAAACATATTGATATTGTTTAGACTCTAAATAGATTAGCGGTTGAATTAATTAAAAAGCCTAACAAAAAGACAAACAAGCATGCAGAAATACGTTTTGAAGGATCCACTGTTTTCAAGTCCTTCAGTTTTACACTTTTTATTATTTATAAAACCTTTATATCTCTTTTATTTCAATTATAATCTTAAATATATAAATTAGATATATAAATAATTTATAAATATTAAAAAACTTAATTAAATTAAGAATTTGTAATACATGTGTATTGATTTCTCTAATTTTTTTTTACTATTATCTCATTGATAAAAACACCTTTTAATATATTTAAAAAAATTTAATAAAATTAAGAGATAAAATAAATTAAATTTTTATATGTGAAAAAAACAAATACCAAACTAGTTTCTATTTAGAAATGAAGTGAGTATTATATTCTTAAAGGAAAAAGTGAAACTCTAGTCTTTTAATTATAAGGTTTTATTTTGGTTCTTTATAATTTTATAAAATATTTTTTTAGTCTTTTAGTTAACCCTAACACCGTTAATAAAAAAATATTTATATTAAAATTTTTAATGTTGATAAAATATTTTTAAATATTGATATCCCTATGAAAAACAATTTATTACTGACTGAATTTCAATTTACTGATAGATTACCGACGGGAATGGATTACCAACGGAATTTTTTTCGTCAGTAATTGTAGCGTTGCAAGTTCCATCGCTAATTATTGACAAAATAGTTTCATTGCTAATCCATGACTATTTTATTTTGGAAGAAATTTATCTAGAACCGTGAAAGGAATTAAATTGTAAATAAATCTAGAAAAATAGAATAATAAATGTGAAATCTTATGAAATCTGATATTTATTTTTTAATTATAAAAAAATATAACTACCCTTGATCCTATTAGCTCTCCATTCTCTCTCTATTCTAGTCTTCTCTACCACAATAATCTAATCTTCTCTCCTACTTGTTACACTTCCTGATTTCCTTGCTGCTGATTCTATTATTCCAACTTATCCATGAACCAAACTTTCTCTAATTGACTTGATTAAGAACTAGCTTTTTTGGTCTTCAATTTGTTTTGTGATTGCCATGGCCAGGAATGATCTGATATCGATTTTCTTCGGGTGAGTAATTTCGAAACTTACCCTCTCCCTAGTGGTGCATGTATCTTTTACAAAAAAAATCATTGCTGTTAATCATTTCTAAAATTTCTAAACTCCATTTTTAATTATTTTTGCGCACATTGAAAATAAGCAATTTTTTATTTGCTTGTAATTATGTGCTCTATATATAATTTTTCTTGATAAAAAACTAAACTAATATTGTGCTGATTTATTTAGTTTTTTGAATTTGATACATAATGAAATGACGATTTCTTCCTTTAAAAAAGAATGAGGCTTTAGATGATGTTGAGGGGGAAAAACAGACTTATTTTAATATTTTGTAGTTTGATAGCTGATTTTTTTTTGGATTCCTCTTTCCATTGTGATATACTAAGTCTTAAACATATAAACAATTTATTCTTCCAATTTTACTTGAGTGTATTAAGAAATAACGAGTATTAGAAATGTTGCTATAAAATATGAATGACAAAGCATGGTCTGATATGGGAGAGGAACACGAGTTCTTATTATAGCATGCGATAATTATTAATATGAGTGATATAATTGTTAATAATTTATGTCTGGCATAAATTATCATTACTGATGTCGATATCGTCTAAAAATAATATATTATATTATGATCATATGGGTGAATACTTTAAAAATAATAGAAGATGCCATGCATATATTGGTAATCAAATAAAAAAAATAATTGAATCTTAATTTTATTTTAAATTTTAGATAAAAATTATTTTAAAACTATAATTTTTAATCTATACAAATAGGCACTATATGAAATAAGTTCATATAGGGTAGCTAACAACGTTAGTGAATGATACGAGGATTGTCATGATTATTAGTCACACCATACTATTTGGTCACCAACTTTAGTATTAATAAGAAAGCTTTAGATGTGTAGAGTACCCCAAAACTATTTCAAGAGGTATAAATAGTATTTTAAAATATTTAATAGTATAAATAAAGTATTAAAAATGGAGCAATTTTCATCCCAAGCTAACAGAAGTTAAACCCCAATGCAATCGCCTCTTCGTATTCATCGTCATCCTCATCGCATATTTTCTAAATCTCTCCCACTTTTTTCCGTTTCACTGGAAGGTTCTATGAGATCATTCTTGAATCTTGATGCTCCTGTTTGATCTTCTTTCTTCCCTGGTGAAGGAGATGAATTCCTAATAACTATGAACCATTGCCGATTACTGCGACTTCCTCTGTAAAACCCTAAGCATCGATTTTCCTATTTTTTGATTAATTTCACTTCAATAACTTTCATCTCTCTTTGAAGATCTTATTGGTGGCTTCGATTAGGGCTGTGATTTTTAAGTTTGCCTTTTGTCCACTAAGGCTGGCGGCGGGTATTCGATTCCAGTAAATGGCAGATCCGCCTCTGCACGTGTGGTATTTCGGAAGCTAACAGAGTCGCTGGTATTCGTTTCCGGTTGCAGTTCTGCGACGATTGCAAGGAGTAAAAGAAATAATGCTGAATTTATTTGACGATTATGTAAATTCTTGAATTTAATACCTTCGTGGGATTTAAGGTCCCTAGGATTTTCTAGTCAAGTTTATGGCTTCTGTTTCTTCCCTATCGGCTTTTCTTTAATCTATTTCAAGATCACGTGGGTATTTGGATTTAGGTAAAATCATGGTTTTAAAAGAGCTTTTAACCTAAATTATAGTTTTATAAAATTTTTAAACAAACAATCTTTTTAGTCTATAAGTATTTTTAGGTTAAACTATAATTTTATATAAATTTCTATGAATAGTTACTAGATTAAAAAAAAGGCTTATAGTCATCAAAAAATTATTTTACTTATATTTTTTTGATACTCTCTCTCCTCTCTCCTAAATCTCTGTCAACTTCATCGCCATCGCAAATATGCACTAGATCTGGTCGTCGCAGATTTCCATCGCATGTTTTTTTCTTCTCCATTTTCTGCATCTCGTCTTCTCCTCCCTCATCTCTTTGTCGCAGGTCTTCTTCTTCTACATCTATCTCTGCGGCGACGACAATCCAAATCTCCCGGTACGATGGTGGAAGAGGGATGACAACGGTGGAGGAGGGATGAGGGAATAATAAACTGGCATAGGGACGACGGTGGAGATTGGACTAGGAAACAATGATTGCAGCCTTCAAATTATTTTTTTAATCTCATATTTTTTTAGGTAATTTATCAATCATAAAAGTCATCATAGTAATAGCCATCTAAATACTAATTTACTCATAGTTACTTCTTTTTTTTTACAAATTTTTTTCTGAAAGAGCTTATTAAAAATAATTTTAAATAACATTTTTTCTGTCAGTTTTTTTCTAAAAATTAATCTAAATGGGTTCGTTGTATTAATTATAGATAGCTCGCTCCCCGCCCACCATCTTGTTTCTGTGTTGTGACAAGAAAAATTGACAGCTTTGTGCGAATGGAAACACAATTGTGATAAGTTTTTACCAAGAACCATATTCTGAATTTTTCAATCTCTTTCTTTCTGTGTTGGATATAGCCCTTTAAACAAAACTAAAGCCTCTATTATTCTTCAAAACTTCAATCGGATTCAACACCTTCTGTCAAAAACAAGCAAATTAAATTATTAATGTATCAATGAAAATCTCATATTTTTGAGTCGAAAATATGTTTTAGTTCCAATCATCACTTCAAATATTAATAAAGCATAACTCTGACTTCTAACCAATCTTGACCCCTGACTGGTTGCAAACTGCTAAACCACCTTTTTTACTCTGCAAATATTATAAAAAAAGGACCCATAAATTAGTTCAGGATGATCATATCAAATTAAATATTCAGTAACTGATTCAATTTTTTTTTAAAAAAAAATCACCTGAAATGACAACAGTATATTGGCTGCATCAAACAATCTCTCAGGTTTTATCTTTTCACCTACGATCTCTAGAGGTAGCTTTGACAGAAGAAGACAACACTAAAACCCAAGAGAGTATTTGTTCTAAAGATAGACCAGCTAGACTATAAAATAGGAAAATTAAGGTTTAAATTCCACCTTACTAAAAAATATTTAGGTAGAGCATCATGGTTGTAAAGCCTTGATCTAAATTAATCAATTATTTAGATACCTGATAATAGAATATAAAAAAAGTATCAGATACCAAAGGTCTAAAGTGTTAAAAAAAAAAAGACAACACTAAAACAAACAATGATATATATATATATATATATATGGTAAAAACATATAATGTGAAGTCACATATATGATGTAACACAAGCATAATTAGGTACTCCCTCTTCTCCTAGAAATTAGATAATTAATTTATAGAGATTAAAAAAAATTTGTTAAGTTAGTTATTTATAAAATATGTGTATTAATTTTTCTAAAATCTTCTTTAAGTAATTTGCATTAGAAATTACCTCTTGATAGAAATTTTAATAATAAGTGCAATCAATAAAGCTAATTTAAAAAAAAGTTATAAATTTAGGAGATAAAATGAATTAAGATTTTATATTCAGAATTAAAACAAAGCCATGACACTAGTGCAAAAATCTCATTTTAAACTAATTGAAAATAGTGATCTACACCGGCAAAAGGTCCGGTGTAGATAAGACTGGTATAGAAAGTCTATTAGATTTTAAACCGAACAGAAGTCCAGTGTAAACAATGAAGACTTTTTAGAGCGGACTAAAAGGTGCGGTCTAGAAAGCTGACTTTTTAGAACTGACTTATTTTATAAGCGTCTATTAAACAATCTTCTACACTAGTTGTGACTAATAAACCGTGTAAAAAATGACTTTTTACATCGGATTTGTCTAAAACCCGTGTAAAAATTGTTAACTTTTGACCATAACTAATTCCTATATTTAGGATTAGAGGGAGTATCAATTAAGTTAATACCTTCAAATCTTCTGCTGTGCAATTTGAAACTGGCACTCCATGGTCTTGATGAGACAAGGTCCATGACCCCTTAGAAATGTGATGATACATGCTCATGAGATTAATGAAACAACAAAAATCTCTCTAGATGAATACTAAGCCATTGAATAGGTTTTCCCATAAGATTAATGAAACAACCTTGAGATTCCTTGATGAAATAAGGTGCTCTAGCAAGTGTATAATGTCGCCGTCGAAAATCACTTTTGGCGGTGACTTTCATTGTTGTCATTGAAAACTTTCAGCGACAATAGTTGAAGCAGTGACTTTTCAGCTTGCCATTCCATTGAAATTAATTTTTTTTAGTGCGATACAATAAAGAAACAATTATCTCTTCAGTAATAAATTAGTTATGCAAGAATTAATAAAAATGCAAATGAGATTTTTAGAGTTACAAGGGAGAGAATTAAAACATTATATTATGAAGTTATAATAGGAAACCAGGGTTAGGAAATCTTTATTCATGGTCAAATACAAAAACTTATGAAATGCATTGAGAAAATCAACTTCTTTTGTATCCTAAAGTCAAGAAAAAAAATCACAATTGAACAATTGAGATTACATATTAGTTAGTATTCGTACAAACAATTGAACTTTTGAGCACTCAATGAATTTTGAGCTCATATTTAATCTTCTTATTTACTTAGCAAAACTTCAAGCTTCCATTTTTGTTCAATTTAGTAAATTGCAGGCTAAAATTGATTCTTTTGAGTTTCAACTGCAAGACAAATATCTTACGCAGTATAATTCAAACAAAAATATGAGTTGTACTCCCTCAAACGTTTCTCAGACAAACCACCAGTATCCTTTTAATTTTTAATGTAATAATTATTTAATTAATTTGATAAGATTAATAAAATTAATTAATTATAATATATATGACATATTTTTTTAATATATTTTTATTTATAATAAAATCTATCATATTATAGTGTTTGATACTCAGTATCTATTGATTCATTATGTGTGTATTTGGATAAGATTTTAAAAATGGGTTTATGGACAGCTTATGGAAAAGAGATTTTAGAGAAGAGATTATAAAAAAAATAGTTTTAGATAAATGAGTGTTTGGATAGTTATTATAAAAAGGGGTTTTGTAATTGAAAAATTACTAAAAAGGGTATGTATGAGAGATGAGAGAGGAGAGAGGGTAAAAAGATAGAGAAGAGAGGAGAGAGGAGAGATGTTGGAAAAGATAGAGGAGAGATAAGAGATAGTGGAAAAGATAGAGGAGAGAGGAGAGAGGCTGAAAAATATAGAAGAGAGAGTGTAAGAAAAAGTAGGGATAAAATAGTAATTGAGTAGTTAAAAAGTAGTTTACTGTTCCAAAAACTACTCTAACTAGTTTATCTAAAATTATGGTTTTAAACTATAGTTTAATTTAAAAATTTATTTAAATAAATATAACTATTTATTTTAAAATTTTTCTAAAATTAAAATTTGAGTTAGAAATCTTTTACAACCGCGGTTTTAAGATAATCTAAGTGCGTGTTTGGCACCACGGTTTCAGAATGGATTCTGGGGCAAAACCTCGGTTTGAAAATTTTTTACACAAACAGCAATTTTTGTTGAGAATTGATTTTGGACAAAACCTCGGTTTGAAACCTAGATTTTGAATAAGCTACTGAAAATAGCTTTTTCTTTGAAACATAGGTCTTAGATTATCCAATTACTATTATACCCTTACTTTTTCTTACACCCTCTCTCCTCTCTCCTCTCTTTTCTTTATTATCTCTCATCTCTCTTCTCTTATCTCTCTTTTTCTCTTTCCTCTCTCCTCTCTTATCTCTCTTTTTCTCTCTCCTCTCTCCTCTCTACACTCTCTTCTCTCTCCTCTTTCTTCTATATCATCTTTCATCTCTCTTACTTTTAATCATATCATACACTTTTTAGTAATTTATCAATATAAAAAGTGATTCTACTACTAATCATCCAAACATCTTTATTCCCAAAATCTATTCTACCCAAAATCTATTCTCCAGAATCTATTCTTCTCAAAATTTATTCTTTAAAAGTTAATCCAAACACCCTGCGATGAATAGGGGTTCTGTGCTTAAGGGGAACTGTAATATTTACAATTCACAATCAATCCATCTGGATATTTTTGAAAAATTTTGAGTTGATATCTATTGATTTGACAAAATGACGTATGTGCTCAGGTGAGTTACGTGGCCGACAAGCCTATAGTAGGAAAGTTCATCATAGTTTCTTATATATTATTTTTATTTCTTAGTAAGTCTTTTTTATTATTTTATGTAGTGTTAGAAAATTTTAATTAACCAATTATTTTATATATTAACAAAATTTAATTAACCGTTCGAAGTACCTTTTATTAATAAAAGTAAAAAGTATCTTCTCATCTCATCTTAGTACATTTTGTCGCATAAGCTTGTTTACTATAGTTCTTGTTTTTTTTTTATGAAAATGCAAGGCCAGTCCCATCTATTCTTCCATTATCATTCGTGTGGGATAGTAACTCCCCACACAATCTCTATACAAGTATTCATGTAATTTCCCATGTAGTCTTAGTGTTTAAATTTATTTATAAAAGTAATTGATAATTCTTTCTGTCTAATATTAGTATTATTTAAGAGAAAGAGAAATTTTATCATACCTTTAAATTGTAAGTGAGTCCAATCCTATTTTTAAAAAAAATTTACTAAAAAAAAAATTCCCATGTTGCTCGTCAAAAAACATCTCCACCTTATATCTAAATCCAAACTGAATTACCCTCTCTATACACATGCTGAAAAAGAACTCTCTTAAAACAAACCAGTTCCTTCCTAATTGCTTTCAGCAAACTCGACTCTATACAATTTCCATCACCAATATTTTCTAAAATCTGTACTACAGTGTTAGAATCACACTTAATAATCAAGCAACAAGAATCCAAACCTGCACACATCCTCAAACCTGTCAACACTCGCCACAACTCAACTTTAATTGCTGTACAGGTTCCTAGTTTCTTTGCAAATCCACGCAGCCATCTTCCATGCTCTTGCTGCTCCATCTATGTTTAACCTCAGCTAGCCCACATCTGGAGGTTGCACATCACATACCAGCTGCCTTCTCATTCCCATTGTACCATATTTCCCCTTTGCCAACATCACTTCTTGTACATAGTTCTCTATGAATAAATTTAGGTTATCAGGTGTCACATCCCAAATTTTTTCTATATGTAGAAGACTGATAGATGAAAGAGAATTATCAATTTTCGGGCGTATTTGGAATCTTACTCTGACTCTCTAGTACCCACACAAAATCGGAGCACTTATATTAGACTCTGGTTACGTCTCATAGCAAATAACACCAAAGGGAGGAAGAGGGATGCAAGCAGAAAGGAGGGGAGGAAAAATGCTCAGAAAAATTTATCCAATCTTCTACTAGCCTCACGTCTGTATATTATGGTAGGAGTAGTAGGATTCTCATAACTTCCCAATCTCTCATTTTTCTCCTTTTAAAGTTAAACTTCTCCCTCCATTATCTCACACATATGGACTTGAACCTAATCTACCATAGGTGGACTAGCCTATTTTCTAATATCTCACACTCATACTTGGTGGATTAGATGTCGTGGCTCCAATCCCATTCTCTTCCTTCTTTCATATTAGGTACTTTGCCATGACCGCATAGGCATATCTCTATTAAGGCATTTGTATTAGAAATCCCTTTTATAGAGACTAGCATAAAACAACCTTTTAGTGCAACTAGACCAAAATAAGTTATAGTGCCTTGAATGTCCTATATTTATCTATATACACTTTTCTTATGGTTAATCTAATCCCTCTTGAATCATCATATAACTTATATAGCCTCCACTTATGCATAGTATCTACACTTATGAAATTAACAAAATAATATCACAAGAGATCCGTCATAGACACCAGCATGAATGTGTATATTCTGGTAATCTTTCTCCTATATATCATTTTGATATGAATTAACCGTTTTCCTAGCATAATATCATTGGTTCATATATAATTTGACCATATCACATATACTGAAGTAGTAAACGCTAAAACATACCTCCATGATATTGTTAAAGTCAAAGAACATTAATGAAAGGATGGTAACTTTCTACAACTCACACAACAATACAGTAGGGATTGATTCACTTGCTTTCTATTTGTGATTCTTTAGCACATGCGGTATGAATCACATACGAAGGTGTTCCTCTTATTCTATAAGAGTGTACGCCATTTTGATTCTATCAATCACATCGTATAGACTTAAGTATGACACTCATAATATGTAAATCCAAACTCTTCAATTATATTCATATAATATGATGTCAATTTTGAAGAATTTGTTATCTAGCAACAAGTTTCATAGATGTGGGTATCCATAGTTCGATCTATATCCATACTCACAAATCTCATCTCGACTTACTGCACTTTTTAAGCCAAGGTGACATTTACTGTGTTTCTTCTCTACCATATCAGAACTTTTGCTGCTTTACTGGTGAACACGTGTCTCATCTTTGAACGCTTCTCTAGCGTCAAAGGCGGTTGCTCGTGTGAGAGAGCTAACCTTTTCAACATGTATGATATACTAGACATTGTATACTTTCGACTAGACGCATAAGTAATGATAAATGACATGATATCATTAATAAAATAAAATATTACATATGGTATACAATTTTACATTTTACGCATGCAAATGGCTTTTACATATTTCTCAAATATTTTTTTGCTTTTTGGTTTGGTCAGAGGGTCTGCTACCATACATTTGGTTAAAATATATTGTACAGTTATAATTTTCTATGCTATATAATCCCTCATAAAATTATACTTGATATTAATGTGTTTGGTCCTGCTGTGATACTTAGGGTCTTTGGTGTAAGCTATGGCTGTAGTGTTGTCACAATATATCAACACTAGATTGGTACTCTCATTCCCAAATTCTACGTGTTCAATAAATCTCTTCAGCCAAACAGCCTCTTATGCTACTGCAGTGCATGCCACAAACTCAACTTCTATAGAGTGTAAGCAATACACGTCTGCTTCTTGCTACTCTAACATATGGCGTCATTATTAAGCAGGAAGGTGTATCTTGAGGTTGATCTTCGCTCTTCTTCATCACCACCTACATCAGCATCAGAATATCTGACTGGGTGCAGATCACTTCCTTGATAACACAACGCATAGTTAGTTGTGCCATTTAAGTATCTCAAGACCCTCTTCACTACTTTCCAGTGTTTCTCATTGAGGTTAGACTGTAATCTACTAACCAGCCCTACTAACATATGGATCTCTTTCCATTTGCTTTTTGTCTAATTCAGTTTTAGGACACATGTCAGAACTTAAGGCTACTCCAGTGACTACAAGGATATCCATGGGATTGCAGTCAGTTATATTGAATCTCTCAAGTATCTTCTTAATATAATTCTCTTGTCAAAGAGTGAGGATTCTCTTAGAGCGATCTCTTCGAATCTTGGTTCTAAGTATATATTTTACTTCACCCATGTATTTCATCCCGAAATTCGATGAGAGCTATTCTTTAATAGCTATCAACAAGTCAAGATTATTTCTAGCTAAGAGTATGTCGTATATGTATAAGGATAATATTACAAAATTATCCTCAAACCACTTAATATAGATGTAGTGGTCTTCCTCTATTATCTGGAAGTTATATGAGGTTATTGCCTTATGAAACCTCAAATACCACTATCTGGACGACTGTTTAATACATAAATAGATCTTTTGAGTTTATACTTCTTGTGCTTAAACTCTTTTTCAATGAAACCTATTGGTTATTTCATATAGATCTTTTAATCCAGATCACCATTCAGGAATACGGTTTTTACATCCATCTGATGTAACTTATGGTTTAAACTGTTGACTATTTCCATAATAAGTCTTATCGAGTTGAAGCGCACAACAGGTAAAAAGTATCATCATAATCTATACCTTCCTATTGTGTATATCCCTTTACAACCAATCGGGCTTTATATTTATTAATTAATATATCCACCTTTCTCTTGATTTTGAGAACCCACTTGTTCCCAATAGCTTTTTTCCCTTTTGTCAGATCAACCAACTCCCAAACTTGATTTTTCATCATTGAGTCCATCTCATCTTTTATTGCTTTCTTCTACTCCTCCTTGGCAGGACCTGCCAAGGTTTCATGAACAGTACGGGGTTCATCATTCCCTTCTGGAGTAACTAAGAGTGCTTCGCCTTCTATTTGGAAGCATCTCTTTGGGACACTTTTCTTATTACTCCTTTTGACCGGAGCTACTTGTTTATTTTTTTTCATTTGTCTCGGTCTTTGTGTTGACCGTTCTTGGCTCCCACTCAGATTGACATACCTAGAAGATTCTAGTTTGTCAATTTGTTCAGCATTATCTTGTTCCTGAGTCTCATAAAGAGATACAGTGCGGTCAATATCTCCCTTATTAGGAAATTTTGTCTCAATGAATACAACATCTCTTGATTCTGTTTCAGTCACTATTCCATCTTCAATTTCACTTATAAATACATATCCTTTTGAGGGTTTAGAGTATCTTATAAAGATATATTTCTTCCTTCTATGACCCATTTTCCCATGTCTATGAGAACCGTCATGGATATATGCCGTCGAGGCCCAAGGTCTAAGGATACATAGATCTGGCTGGCGTTTAATCCATAACTCGTAGGGCATGGAACTAATTGACTTTGAGGGCATACAATTAAGTATGAAGGTTGCCATCAATAGAACATCACCTCAATGTAAAATTGGAAGATTTGCTTGAGCCATCATAGACTTAACCATGTCTAGAATAGTTTTATTTCTTCTTTTGGTAACCCCATTCTGTTGAAGTATGCTAGGGATAGTTAGTTGCCTAATAATCCATTTTTTTCACAGTACTGTTTGAATTGATCAGAAAGGTATTCACGACCTCAATAAGTGCATAATGCTTTGATTTTATTGTCCATTTGATTCTCTACTTCATTTATGTATCGTCTAAAATACCATAGTACCTCAGACTTATGTGAGATTAAATAGACATGACCATATCGTGAAAAATTATCAATAAAGGTAATAAAATATTAAGTTCAATGTCTCGCCCTCATACTCGTTGGACTACAAATATTAGAATAGATTAATTACAACAAATTTTCAGCTTTTGTTCCCGTATCAAATGGCTTACTAGTTGCCTTACCAGCTAGCAACTTTCATATAATGACATATCTATATTAAGGATTACCCCCAACATGACTTCTTTTGCCAATTTAATCATTCTATTTTGATCAATGTGTCATAGTCTAGCATGCCAGATATTCATATCAAGATTATTCAAAGTAATAACAAAATAATCGTGAGCATTAAAATCACCAGTAAGGCCCATAATAAAGAACTTTTGAAATTAGAAAGTTGAACCCTAAAATATTGAATTGCTATAAATGTTTGTGCTTTACCATAAAAATTTACATTAAACCTAAAGTCTAATAAGCAAATAACATAAACTAAATTCTGTCAGACGTCGAGAGCATGAAGTACATCTTACAGCATCAAGGTCTTTCCACCATGCAAAATAAGTTTGCAAGTGCTAATGCCTCGAACTTCGATCATTGCATTATTCCCAACGTAAAGCCATTTGCCTTGATATGGCAACTGACGGTATTTCATAAAAGATCCTTGATCTCCACTTACGTGGTCTGTGGAGCCTGAGTCAATAATCCAAGAAGAAGAAACAGGTTCTGTAAAAAAAAAATAGTATTTGAAATAAATGAGACATGTGAATTCATATAATTTACTATGACATTTCCGTTCTCTGCCTGTTTAGAACAGTTGCGTGTGAAATGCCCCATATTGTGGCAGGCAAAGTATTTAACCTTCTTCAGGTTTAGCTTTTTCTTGACACCTTTCTTTCATTTCTTCTTATATTGTTGCTTGCCTTTCTTCGGTAGAGGACCACCTTTCTTCCTATTCTTATGGAATTTTTGGCCCTTTTGAATTCGGGCTTTGATTGGGAAGAACCAGTACCTTCAGTCAAATAGGCTTGTCCATTGGCCTTGTAAGCCTTCAGATGTTCATCCTCTAGCTCCAAATGCTTAGCTACATCATTGAAAGTGATGATATTTTTATTGTGGCTCAGATTAACTTTTATGAGCTCCCAACTGACAGGGACAGACCTGATAATAGCCTGCACTTGCTAGAAATCTCTCTTAAATGTTTCCTCATAGGGTTATTTAGCTTTAGCTTATATGTATCGAATTTAATCATCAACCTTCTAAGCTTAGTCATGGAGACTCCTCCAAATTTATCCTTCAGAGCTATCCACATAGCTTGTGTAGTTCTATATATCTCAAAATCACACATCAAGTAGTCAGCCATGACACTCGTAGCGTGATTCTTGCAATGGTATTCTTCTTTTTCCAGGATAGGTATACCTCCTGGTCTCTCCTGTGCTAGACCATATTTTTAGCCTCAGGTTCCACCAAAGACATTGTTAATGGCTCAATTGTATTATGTTCTTTCAATATATATTAGACCTTTCAGTGCCAAATATCCCATTTATCGCCATTGAGTTTTTCCCCTTATTTAATTCAGCAATAATGTTCTTGGTTGCCATCGTTCAGTTTTGGTTATATGACAAACCTATCCCGCATTAATTTATTGAACCTTAAAACATTTAAGTGAATTTACGTATATATCACATGTGAAGTATAAAATGCATGTACTTATATCATTTTTTTATCAAAAAATGATAATATCACTAGATCTATGATCAGGAGAATACCTTTGTACTTGCCATCACATAGGCACTAGCAATAATCATCACTTCCTATCAAAATTAATATAAGCACTATACTCATTAAGTTTTATTTTTAGAAGACTCATTATCTAAAAGCCTCCCACTTATAAAAAGTATACATGAATTATAACTAAAAAAATGAAACATGTTACTTTAACATATAAGGCATGTAATAAATTGCAAGCCTTTACAAAGAAAGAATAATAAAACATGTCTTTAACAAAGTAAAGTAGAAGAAATCAAATACAAATATACATCATTTGATATAAGCACAGTATGCAAGCATCGTTTTTCTCAGTTTCTTAAGCTTGCGAGGCGCTTTCACACAGTTAGATACAAACTCTCTAATTTTAAACCAATACACCTTCCTTATGGTCTTCCTTTGGGTTTGCCTCTTACCCTAGTTGCTCTTATATATTCCATTATAACTTTTAGATAGAATTTAGTATTCTTCTTATCTATCACGAATCCAATATATTTGGCTAGCACATCATTAATGTCTTTTATATTTGTTAGTTCGACTGCATCTCTTTTAGCTATACCTATAGCCAAATCAGGGGTACAAGGTTGGTTTACTTCCTCTTTGTACTCAACTAGAGATTCATCATGAAGAATAGACACCGACTTAGGGGTTAAGTCTGAAAAAACCATAAAAGGCTGCTCATGAAGAGATTCGAAGGGGAATAAAGTTCTCACCTTGGTCTGGAATCACATACTACTTGAGGTTTCTCATGTGGTACTTCCTCCACCAACTCCTCCAGGTCTTCTTCAGAAAATTCATCAAGTTCTGATTTTGGATCCTCTTCAGGTTTCCCCTTTGTCCTCTTGAAGGTTATCCTCTAGGCCATTGACATCTTGACCTTCTAAAGATCATCATGTGGATCATCTTCACAAAGAAGTTCTACATCCTCATCATTACTTGAGGTTCATATATTAGTAATTCATCATCCAGGTATGAGATGCCATCATATAAACCATATCCCAAGGTTTCAGTGCTAGATGAAGACATTTTCTCCTATATGTTAAAAAAATATTAATTATTATAATTTTTTAGAATTTTTTAAACACTAAAAAAATAGAAAAATACACTCAATACTCACAAATAGGTGAAGAATTCCCCCTAAAAATAGATAAATTATATATCAAAATAAAGATATTGATTTTAGAGAATTTTAGGGATAAACCACATTTTAATCAGAAGTCCCACGCTTCCTCACGCTCCCCAAAAAGGAAAATTACAAAAAAGAACTCTGCCCACTCTCAACACTGGCTTGGACCACGCGCCAGTCTCGCGCTGTCACATGGCCACGTGCCACATGTCGCTCAGCCAGAATTTTTTTAAAATATTAAAAAAATATTGCCAAATTTTTTTAAAAATATTTTGGGCCTTTGGATCCGACCGGCCCAGTACCCCACGGCCCTAACAGTTTTTTTTATCTTGATCCGTGGGCCTGCCCCTTGGCCCAGAAACTATTTTTTTTCTCTCGAACTAGGCTGCCCAGTCCGTCAAAAGACAAAATTTTGTTTTTTATGCAAGGGTCAAAGCGCACTGTAGAGGTCATCCCTGACCTCCAGCCAGGTCTGGTGGCCTGGCTAGTGCTAGGCTTAGGCCCGTCAGACCTGACTCGTCTCTTCTCATAACTTCTCCTTCTGATGTCTATTTTCGACGTTCTTGGTATCATTTTCTTCATTTTTTTGTGCTCTATACAATATGACTAATTTCAAGGCCTAAAAAAAAATACATTTTTCTACTGACTCAATTTTGAATGAAGAAAATATTTTCGGTACTACAGTGTGATTTGGTTCGTTTTATGATTTAGATGCATGCTCTATGTATCTTGGCATAAAACAAATACATTAAACGAAAATAAAGACAAGAACATTATATAGAACCAGAAACAAAAAACATCACAGTGAAGCACAAACAGAAGCACAGTACGGTGGAAGCAGTAAAATATTGCTCATGATACCAATATCAGTTTTTGGGCGTACTTGGAATATTACTCTGACTCTCTGAGTACCCACACAAAACTGGAGCACTTATATTAGACTCTGATTACGTCTCACAGAAAATAACACCGAAGGGAGGAAGAGAGTTCTTGACGCAAGTAGAGAAGAGGGGAGGAAAAATGCTCAAAAAAATTTATCCAATCTTCTGCTAGCCTTACGTCCATATGTTATGGTGGGAGTAATGGGATTCTCATAACTTCCCAATCCCTCATTTTTCTCCTTTTAAAAGTAAACTACTTCCTCCATTATCTCACACATATGAACTTCGGACTAATCCAACATAGGTGAACTGACCCATTTTCCAACAAGAATAAGAAGGGATTGTAATGATAAGTACAAAAAAAGATAATGGTTAGATAAGTTTCAAGTGAAAGAAATAAAAAAAAATATAAAGTTATAAAGCTAAAGGGATTTAAATGTCAGGTGGGCAATGTTAAATAAAGAAATTAGGAAAAAATAGAAAAGGGACTTAAGTGGAGTTTTAAAATTTTAGGTACTAAACTAGAATTTCAAATTTTGTAGAAGAGACTAAAGTAAAATTTGACAAATTCAGGGACTAAACTGTATTTTTCTGATAAACTCTTATTTTGTTTGAGTTTTAGCGTGTTAAAAGAGAGTTTTATCATTAATTTTGGAAAGGAATACTATTATTTTGATCAATTAATAAATAATATAAAATTAAAACAATTGAGAATTAATTGTTATTATTCGTGGATACTATTTGGTGGGTACAAGTAATATGTTTTTTTAATTCTACTGTAGGAAAATGATTATTAACCACCAGATTTACCAACTGATTGGAACAGAATAAAAGTAGTTAGAATGTAACAAATGGTTAGTTATGATAGCTGGATGCAGTGAGAGGAAGTGGAGTCTGGAGGCTACACGTGCTTGCACAGTTCTGGACAGATTGAGAGAAATCACAAACCTTATTCACGTGCTAGAAGAGACTTAAAGAGGGACATGAGGACTTGATAGCTGCGGAGTCACACTTTAAATAGAGCTCTCACCTATGTAATGAGGGGATATGAACTTTGACCATTCATTCATTCACACAAATAGACTTCACAGACCATAGATCTAATTCTCTTTTCTTCGATCTCTTCACGTCCTCAGCTCACCAGACAGATTCTTCCATCTCATTTTTCTGCACTTCCTCCTTCTCCACTATCGCATTTTAATCTCTAATTCTTTCATGGCTTCCTTAGCTCTCACCGTTTTAGTAGAGTCTGATCTGATGATGCGTGGCTGATTCTGTTCATGTTCTCTTGGAGATTAGCAGAGCCTTAGTACATGATCTGCACAAGGGAATCATATACTCATTTCCTATCCGAATGATTATTATCTTACTTTTGCACTACACAGATGTTAGTCTGATTACAAGAAGCTAGCGAAGTGTTGGCTTATCATTTACATTCGGTTGACTCCATATTTTTAGTAGACTAGGAAGGCTAAAGGCTATATCTAAGGAAACACACTTATCATATTTCAAATTATCATCACCAACATTAAAACCATAAATAATAGCATTTAGGATTTAAATTCAGAAATAAACCAAGAACATTCCTTCACCGAATCTGTCAATTAATTTGTTAATTTGCGGTTCATTGGATTAGTTAGAAACCTTGACTCATCTAGGCTCCTTGAGAAGAATGACCTATGCTAGATTCCACTTTTACTATAGTTAGCTTAGTAATCTTGATAAATAGATGACACGTTTATCAAATTGGCGCCGTTGTTAGGGAGCCTTACTGGTTAAAGTTTCCTAAACAATCATTTGGGTCTCAAAAGCATAAAAAGAGTATAAAAAATTAGAGGTTTATCAATTTTATGGGAATTTAGTGTTTTGTGTCTATAAGTCGCAACCTATATCTTGTTCAGTCGCGACTAAATCGTATTGCTGTATGTTGGTGAGTCTCTATGATTACTAGTCGTGACGAGAGTGTTTTTTGGTCGTAACCAAAAAGTAGTGTGTATCGAGTTGTTCTATCTGTGACTTTTAGTCGTGACCAGATTGCCATCTAGTCGCGACAAAAAATCCTTATCTCAAGAATTTACTCTCTGTGTTTTGTAGTCACGACCTAAAGGCATTTTAGTTGCAACCTGAGTGCTTTGTACCGTAATTGGTTGATCTCAATTTCTAAAATTACTGTATTTTTTATGCACTTAATATCATGCATAATTGTTGAGTGTAACTTGCATGACCAGAAGCTCTTAATTCTTTCCTATAGACAAAGAAATAAATAGAATACTTAGGCAAATTAAGAGAGCTAAAACCATTAAGTCAAACTAGTGTTGCATCTATTGTTGAGCCTAATTCCTTCGGTGAATCTGTTGCAGTTGAAACTGAATTTGCATTTGGTGATTTCTTAGATAATTATTTTTTCATGGAGCATGTTAATGAGGGTGGAGATCATAATTAAAATCAAAATGAGCAAAATGAAGAGAACAACATAAACAATAATAAAAGGGCACGTAGGAATATTAGAGAACTTAGTTATTCTAATGCAAACTTTGATCCTTTTCGTAATTATTCTGCTTTGGATGTTAATTTTGAGCTAAAAGGTCCTTTGTTGAGTAACTTACCAAAATTTTATGGATTGACAGTTGAGGATCCTTTTAAGCTTTTGAAGATTATGCAGTGGTTGTGCTCATCCATAAACCTATAGGTGCTGATATGGATTATGTGCAGAGATAAGTATTCCATTTTACACTTGAAGGGAAGACGAAAGAATGGTTCTACATGCTACCATATCATGTACCTCATGCCTTGAACTCATGGTACAACTTGAGAAATGCTTCTTAGAGAGATACTTTCCTACTTCCAAAACTGCTACATTGAGGAAGGAAATATGTGGTGCAAAACAGCTTACTCAAGAGTCTTTTTATGAGTTTTGGGGAAGGTTTCAAGACCTTCTATGATAAATTCCACTTTTACTATAGTTAGCTTAGTACTTTTGATAAATAGACGACACGTTTATCATTTGCCAAATTCAGGAGCAAAAGTATAATTATGAGGAAGTTGAGCCGAAAAAAAGCCCAAAATTATCCAAAAATATTTCAATCCTAAAAAATTGATATTAATTTCTGAAGTATGTTAATTATTACATGACCTTCTGGACCTCAGAATCAGACAAAATTTTATAAGAAATTCTTATATTAAATATAAGAATTTATAAAACTATCAAAATTTAAAAAGGAGTCCTGAAAAATTTATTATAGAATTTAAGATAAAATCGAACACACGATAAAAGATTTAAAGAAATATATAGAATTTTTATCAAGACTTATGGGTCTTATAAAATTATAAAACTTTTCAAGAAATAAATTTAATGGTAGAATGCATTTCTAAAAATATCAAGACACTCAAAATAATTTTATAGAATTTATCCCAAAATTTAAGGTATATTAAGATATCCGGTGAAGGAAGTGTCTTGGGATTTGAGCTATCAGAAGAGTTGGGCTAATCTGAGACTCAAGATGACATCCCAGAAGGCCTAAAAATATGCTCTAGTGGTTAAGTAGGCCCAAGTACAATTAAAATAATATTTTAATAATTTTAACATGAAAATAATGTAAAGAATCAAAGTAATAATGACTAGCGATTACTCAGCATGACGAGGTGTCACATGTGGGACTCACACTTATGATTAAAGGTGCCACATGTTGCTTGTCTTAGAGAAGAAGAAATGTCCAAGTTAAAGTAAAGACACGTGGCATGGTCTTAATTGTTTATTGCCGATAAGACACTGGAGAGCTCTAAAATTATCTGGAACCACCGAGTCACCATGTGAGGTGTCATAGAGGGACCCACAATGGCACGAAGTGTAGAGAGGATAAGGGAGAATGAGTTTAGGCCATGAATGTAATAATAAAATAATATTAAGAAAGAGATAAAGTAAGATTAAGTTATATAGCGAGCAACCAATTAAGAGCTAGATGAAGAGACTGAGACAATTTAATCAGTTAACCGAGGTCAAGAGTCAAAGAAGGCTACAAGAATAGTTGACCAGAGCTGAAAAATAGCCGAATAAGGTATGAAAAGATAATAATACCCCTAGAGTTATTTAAGTGAATAAAGAGGAGGTAAAGGCATTTTAATAATTTTTCAAGGATCAGTAATTAAGTTTAGACCCAGTATAAGAATATCAATAGTAGGAAAAATCTAGATACTAGATTTAGGGTCAAAAAATATATTATGGAATCTCAGAAAAATTATATTAAGAAAACAATCTGATTTTTGAGAAATTGGACTAAGCCAGTACCGGATTAGACTACAATTTTTTAGACTATTCTTTTCCTTAGAATTTCACCACACATGGCCTTTAATGATGTCATGGATGATGCAAGGATGATGTAAGTAATGGTGTCGTCATTACTTGGTGGGCAAGTTTAAATCCAAGGAAAAATCTGAGCCATTAGATCAAATAGTAACCAAAGCAATCTTGGTCATCCATTCACTACCTCTCAAGTCTATAAATACCCTTTCATTTCCTTCACATTTGCGCCAAGAATGGGAAGCATAGGGAACCTCTACCGAAATGAAAACTCAAGCTAAGACAAAAAAGAATCTAAGGTACCAAAGTTCAAACTAGTTAGGAATTAAGGTAAGTAATCTATCTTAACTTATATTCCTTTAATTTGGAGGCTTAAACTTAGAGATTTCATGGTTAGGTTTTAAGTTTTCCTTGAGGGTATGCTGCTGGCCAAAAGTGAAGAAGAAAGGGGGGAAATGAAATTGAAGTGAGAAACATGAAATTAAGACTTAGATAATCTTAGATTGATACTTATACCTTGAACTAATTGTGTAATCATTGATTTTCCACTTAGAAAGGCCTTTCGACCAAGAACAGTACAAAATGTTGAACCAGTCAACGATGCACGCGCAATTTTCGCCTTGCGGAGCTATAGCCATTTGCCGCCATAGTGACTTCAATTAGGGTTGAGGGTGGGTTGCCGGCGGCGCCGTTGCATTCTACTTGGCCGGAGCCACAGTCTGCGGAGCAGCAAGTGAACTTGCCGGCATAAGTAGAGCATCCGGTTCAAGTCGAGAAGCGGCCTGACCATTGGACCATACTTCCATCAAGTTCTTTACATCCATTTTATCAAGTTATCCAATCACATCTTGTCATGTGTACTATTTTTTTATGTAAGTTAAATGAAGATATTAAAAAAATAAGATACATAGCAAAGTAAAATTAGAGAATTTGATGAAATGGATGCAACGAACTTGATATAAGTTTTTTTCTAAGAAATTATACTTGAATGGTTGAAGGTTTTAGTTTGTGCAGGCCTTAGGTCATGATAAAAAAAAAGATTTAATTTTAGATTCTTCAATATTAAATGGTAAAAATACAAATATTGTGGACCACTTCAGATTCTTTTTTGCACATAATTTAAAAATATTAGATGAAGTTGGCCATTAACGTAAAATTTAAGTTTATCTTTAGCAGAAAATTCACTTCTACTGCCTTATCTTTTAGACTTAGAATTGGCCCATGTTGGAGTAATGCATAAGCAGTCAATCAAAGCACTTCTATGTATTTGATGTATTTAATTATTATTTTGATTTTTAATTATTTTACTTTAACAATGGAATGTTTATTCATTTCAATTTAATCTCTTAATTTTTAGCTGACACCATGATCATTTTTTAATTTTATTTTCGTGTTTTTTAAATGATTGTTACTTTTTTAAGTATTTCAGATTTTTTTTAAATTAATGTAAAAGGGAAAAAATATTCATAACACAACTTGAAAATATAAGACATTCGTTAAGTTCAAATAAACCATTTTTTTGGACAAAAATAAATAAGGTATTTTAAGAAAATGTGTAGAATTATTTAAATATTTCAATTCAATTATCGCTTACAATTTGATCAAGCATATAGTTATAGAAGTTGGCATCTGAAGTAAATAGCAACAAAAGACATTAAGACACCTCTATACCATACCTAATTTTTAACAAATTGTAAATAGTACATAATTTTAAATTTTGTATGTTATACAAAATTTTACTTAGTTATATTTTGAAAATAATATTACTAAATACTGATTATTATTCTTTTAGTTCTAAATATAAAATTTATTTAATTAATTTAATTTTTTTAAAACTAATTTGATTATATTAATAAATTAGTTAATATGATATTTTTTTTTAAAATACGCTAATCATTTTTTTTATTTTTTTATTATTTTTTTTATTTGATTATTATTAATAGAATATTAATAAGGATTATTGACTGGAGAACGAGAGTGACGATAGCTATGGGAATAGCTTACTGCTTGGAGTATATGCATCAGTTAATTCCACCTATTGCTCACACTAACCTACAATCTTCATCTATATGCCTAACAGAAGATTATGCTGCAAAAATATCAGATCTTAGTTTTTGGAATGACATTCTTACTTCTATTAAAAAGGGTTCTTCTGCAGCCACAAGGCTCTTGGAAACACCATTAGCATACACAAAGGGCAAGGTTTATAGCTTTGGGTTAATATTGTTTGAACTGATAACAGGTAAAATTCCGTATACTGAGGACAGTGGAATTCTTACAGATTGGGCAGCTGAATATTTGAGATGGGGAAAGAAGCCCCTTATCGATGCAGTGGACCCCACTCTGAGCACTTGGAAAGAAGAAGAGATTGAGAAGTGGTTTCAAGTGATGAAAGAATGTGTGAATTCAGACCCAGAGAAAAGGCCAAGTATGAGAGAGGTTACTTCTATGTTGAAGGAAATTACAGAAATGCAGCCAGATGTAGCTATACCAAAATCATCTCCTCTTTGGTGGGCAGAGCTAGAAATTATGTCAGAGGAAATTACAGCAATGGAGCCAGATGAAGCTACACCAAGTTGAGCATTTACTAAAAAATTCTTGAGTTATGTCATTTTTTTTCCAATTTATCTTGAGTCTGTTTTAGATTCTTCTGTGGAGGTTAACAAGACTAACGTGGACAGAAGAGGCTGCTTGTCTTTGTGTGCAATTGACTTTGTAAATATTGAGATTTGTTGCATATTTGTTTATTAACTTGTTCTTTATCACTCAATTTTTGTCAAATACCTTTATTTCTCTTTTTTTACAGCATCGATTCTGAGTATTGAGCAGCTAATAAATACTCATTCCATCCCTTATTATTAGATTTAATTTTTTGAATTGTTATATCGCTATTTATAAGATCCAGTTTGTTTAAACATTACTCCCTCTTGTCCTTATTATAAAGCACCAACTAACAAGTGATTTTGGTCCTTTTTATAGGACACTTACTTAATTTCAAGAAGTATTAATTATTACTTTTTCATACATGTCCCTATTTAATAAGGGTAGTGAGAGAGTAAAAATAAATATCATGATGTAGTTTAGTATACTTAATAAGGGTAATAATAAAAATTACTTAAATTTTAAGACAAATTTAATAGTTTTAACTATTTTTTCCATTGATTATCTCTCATCTTTTATCTCACTCTCACCTACCCACTCATAGATAAGGGCGTATTTAAAAGGGGGGGAAAGTATATTTCCTACTTATTTATTATTTTTAACTAATTTTAACAATTTTCTTTAACAAGGCAATTTAGTTACTTGGATCTTATAACAAAGGAATGAAGGAGTAAGCACAATGGACCAAGAAATATGACAAGCTGAATAGATCTTATGGTGAATGGAATCTTTAACTTAAAACTCATTTGGAGGTGCAGTATTCTTTCCACTGGTGCTTGATGGATATATCCAGAATGAAACATGGAAAAACATAAAATCCTATTCTCTTTGGCAAAATCTAGAGCATGAGCTACCAAAATTAAAATTAAAATTTGTGGAGAAGAAAGATATTTGAATCTGCTTATAAATGTCACTGTACAAGAGGGTGTAGTGATTAGTGAGCCATGGCTCACAAGAATACAATATCAATGGAGTTTCTTCTACGAAAAAACTGATTTTCACATGAATCATCCTCCTAATTCTCATGACATCATCATTTGTTTTTTTGGTTGGCTATCCACAATCAATATTGTCCCCTTCTTTCCTAACCAAGGATAGATTTTCAGCTGAATATGATGAGTGAGATTCGAGGGGTAAATTCGGCATTTTTTAATGTCCCTGCAATTTTTCCTACACAAGAAAGCTCAACATCTCAAGACTTTTGATTCTCATAGTTTGACATGACTGTTTGTGTTGAGATATTTATTACTAGCTCGACTTTTGGGTCCTCCGATACAGATTAAGCGTGTCCGTGTGATTCGGGTCTAAGCAAAGAGCCGCTTGGCAATCTTGAAGTGCCAAAGCTAGATCGCCCATCGACTCGCAAAACGCCGCTCTCAGATGAAGCATTTGAAGATCAGGCTTGAAGTTTATGGCCTTGGTGAGTTCCTCAACAGCTTCAATTTCTTTCTGCTCATCCATCAAAACTGGTCATAAAGGAAACATTTCGTGTAAGTACAATACCTAATGTCACAGGTCGTGTGTGTGTTTCTGGATTGAACATGAAATAGAATTTTCAAATACAGTTTATATGTTAGAATATCAAAGCCTTGCATCAGTCGTTCTTTTATTTCCTAATTATCCTTTTGCAGCAACATATGCACATGTATTCTGATCTTGTTTGTAATAGGTAATTAAGGAAAATATATGCAGTCCTATATAAATAATTTAATCACTAAAAACTCTTACAATAAGTAAACAGCATACAACTTATTATTATTTTACACCGGATCTTGTCATTGTATGTTTTTTACTTTCTATAGAACTTATTAGCGATTAAATTGTTTATATGGGATTGTACAATAATTTTCCCAAAAAAATAAATTTCTTACTATTGCATTTACTAATCTATTTCCCTTTTGCTTGGTATACCCAGCGAGTTAATAAACTTAACCCAAATAAATTAATTAATCATAACTAATATTAAAACCAAGTGACTAATTTGGATAGATTAAAGAGTATATAATATGAATTCATCTTGAGGGATTAAATTTGGTCATAATTAACTAATTTATTTTGCTTCCTTAATTTACCTAAAAAAATCTAATAGGTCTTATATTAAGGAACGGAGGGAGTACATACCAATGTATTTAAAATATTGAGTTCCTCTTATATGATATACTACCTCCTATTCTAAATATAAGAACTAAACAAGTAATTTATTTTGATCCTAAATATAAGATTCTAATTCACTTTATCTCCTAAATTTATATTTTCCCCCCAAAATATCTCTAGCGATTGCACATCTTAAGGGGCTTCTATCAAGGAAAGTTTAAATACATATAATTAAAGACGGTATATTAAGAAAATTAACACACTTTTAATATAAATATAGATGATTAATTTAACTAATTTTTTTAATATTAGAAAATTAGATATGTGGCGACAGGAGGGAGGGTCCAATTACTTCAAGAGCACCATGGCATTATCTGATTATCACCATTCTGACTCCAATTCAAAGTAAATGGCAGATGAGATTGACTGAGGCAAAAAGTACCTGCAGCTCTGTATCTGTATGGATATGTCCTTAAAGGATCTAGTTGTGTCGCCACATCGAGATCAGACTTCGCCATCTCACGATCGGAGTATTCTGATCGTTTCTCATACGCCGAGGCATTGTTCACCGCCTTCTTGATTAGCTTAGTCATTTCGTCATACGCAGATTTACGCTGATTTTTCTGATGATAAATGCGCGCCAGACCTTGATGAGCTCTCGTGTGTCTAATTGCGAGGGCATTCGTGTAGCATTCTTTCGCTAGATCCAGCTTACCACAATCAACATAAATACTACCCAGATTATTCAATGCCTGCAAAACACATTGCAGCAACCAATCAGATAATATTAGAACGCATATTTGACGAGCGATAAAAGTTAGTAGAAGTGAGCCGGAGATCACTAACTTGTCCTTTACGAAGTCCATCCGAAGGACATTTAAGAGCTTCTTCTAGAATTTGGATAACATTCGAAGGAGATACGGGATCGGGATTAGCATCTGCCAACACATATCCTTTAAGAAAAAAGGCTTCGAATGATCTTTGAATCGAAATGGACCTCTCAGCCCGAGCCAGAGCTCCTTCTCGATAGCCCGTATCATAGAGAATCCATCCTTCATATGTTAGCCTTTCATGTATGGAACTCGAATGGTTTCTAGCCAACCGAAGACTACGCATTGCAGCCTTTTGACAGTTTAACCTTAAAAAAAATCAAAGAGGTAAGTAACAACTCGTTTGAATGTAGACAGTAGCTTCATTGTACACAGATATCAACAAGCACTCAGATGAACAAAGTATCTAAGATACAAGCAACAATGATATCAGCAGTACTAAATGAAACATTTCATTTGTTTCAATTCTCCTTAATTCAGACAGGCAATAACTCAAGTCAACATCAAATTTAAGGTTGAAGAAAGATAACTGTAGTCTCACCTTAAAAGGAGTAGAGATTGACGAAACTCGAGAAGGCTCTTCCCTGGTTCATTCTCCAGCATCTGATGTAAAATAGCCAGAGAACCGATATCATCGACGGCGGACCATTGTTCATATAGTTGCATCCAGCAGTCAGCTAGACTCTTTGGCTGAACCCTATTGGTGAGAAGCATAAGCAAGTATTCCCCTTTGATCTTCCCATGTGATGTTATGAAATTCGGTTCTAAAGTTAACAATGCTCGAATATCTCTCAAGGCGCTTTTATAATCCTCGATTGCAATAAACAACCAACACCTCAATTCAAGGCAATCAGTGGAGATCTTAAATCCAATAATTCTGTCCAGTTCCAAAATCCCTGCCTTTATCTGCTTCTCCTCCACCTTTGCCAGAGCTCTGTATTTATAAGGAAACGAAAGCGAAGGATCCAATTCTGTTGCGAAATCCAAATCGAAACTCTTCTCCTTTCCAATATTATACAAAGCCCTTTCCTGATACATCCACCCAGCTGGTTTATACTCAAATATGACAGAACTTATCAACTTGTAAGCCGAATACGGTTGGCCTTGCTTGTGCTTCGTTCTAGCCACACCGGCCATAGAATAAACATGACCCGCCTCAGCCGCCGCCCCGAAATAATGCTGAGCTTCCTTATATTCTTTCCTCTCAAGCAACACACAGCCCAACTGATGAAATGCAAGGGCCTTCTGCCATTTTTCTACAGCACATTCTCCTAATCTTTCTAGTAACATGAGTGTTGTTTTAGAAACCATGCTTTCTTCCATAGCTACTTGGCTTAGGAAATAGTACAACAAGAAAGAAGCATACCCAATTGTGGCCAAACTTTCCTTAGCCTCAGAGCCACAAAAGATTTTAATCACTCTTGAATTATACAAAGAATTAGGCAATTCTCTAAGTATTACCTGTAAACATGACCCTACAAGAAGGGAAGCTCTTTCTTCTAATCCATAGTGAATGAGTAATAATGCATCTTCAAGATTTCCAACACTAGAAGCCAAATGAGCATCACAATCAGACTTCAGTTCTTCACAACAGAACCTATTGGAAAATGATAAAAGCTCCAAAACAGTTTCAACACAGAAAAGGTCCAATCTTTTAGTTCTACTGTAAATTTCCACTGCTTTCATTGCCTCTGGACAAATCCCATTTCGTGAAAATTCAATCTTTTTCATCTGGGACTCTGCAAAACAACCATAAAGCATAGCTTTAAATGGTTCTGATAAAGCTGCGATTTTGTAACGAACGCAGTTAATTTCCTCTCGGCCAATACAGAACGAAACATCACTTTCTTCTCCTGGTAAACTCACAGTTTCTTCTGAAATTGTAGTGATATCCTGATTTGGTTGATGCAGACACTGGCAACGACTTGTAACCGAACAGGAACTAAACCCAGATACTAAATTGGCCTTTGGGCATTCAAGAAGGTACCCATTACAGTCCATTGAAGAGACACCAACGAATTCATATTCCCTCCTTTCGTACCTTAGCCAAGCCGAAAGCACAATCTTCGTCGGAATATCGTTGGCGTTTTGTCGAGCATTTCGAAGACATCGACGAAGAAGCTTCTGGTCTCCGAGGCTACGAAGAAGCGAGTACTGTTCGATGCAGAGCAATGGTTTCTGGGATTGTGGGCAATTTTCTAGGCGGAAATAGAGGTCTGACAAAGTTTCGACAAGGTTGATGGGTTTAAGGTAAGGGTCAATGTGGGGTTTGAGGGAGTCGGAGGACGGCAGTGGAAAAGGAAGATTCTTGTCAATTTCTGAGATTGAGTTGATTCTGGATTTGGGTTTTGATCCAAATGATTGGATTCGATATCTACTTCGCTTTGAGGTTTCGTTAATAACACTGGTACCTGAAGAATTAAGAGCATGAACTTGAGTGCTCTTGAATCGCTCAGTGAGCTTCAAACCACGCATCTTCTTCTGTTCTTCAGTGAACATATACTCTGTTTTTCAACCCCTTCTGAGGAAGATGATAGCTTTGAACGCCCATAAACTGAAGAAGCTGTGAAGAACCCAGAAAACAGAAAGCAGAAAGAACAAAGAAGAATGACGATTACTTCACTATTTTCCAGGGAAAAAAAACAAAAAACAAAGAAAGCGAAGATAGTGGGGCGATGGATTCTGATGCAAAGGAGAGTGATAATCTCAGGCTTTATATCTAAATCCTAGCATGTGTGCTTGTGTTGAAAAGAGATTGGTCAGAGTCTGAGCTTTACACAAGAAAGGCTAAACCAACAATTTGCAGGACAACGACTCCATAGAATTGTTCTTTCACAGAAAAAGAGGAGAGAGAGAGAGAGAAGACAGCACACGTAATTCCTCACGATGGAACCACTCCAATGAATGGGAGAGACGACAGGGCAGGATGATTTTGGTCAACTAGTTCCATTATCAGATTCTTCTTTTTGTTTATTTTTATAATTAATACAATATTTCGTCTTTAAATTTATTTTTATTTTAATTTTAATTTTTTAAATTTTAAATTATATCATTAGCTTTCTATATACAAATCTTTTGTATCAAAAAAAATTATTTTTAAATATAAGTCAGTTATAAAATAATTAATAATTTTTTTTTTAATTTCATCCCTTTTAAATATAAAAAATTTATAAGATAATTAATAATATTTTCTTCAATACCTTTTATTTAATAGAGATATATGTGAAAAATTTTATCAATTTAATGTATCTTTTAGTATACGAGAATAAAATATAAGTGACATATATATAAATAGAGTTATGTGTTTTGGTTGCTTAAATTTTTTTTTATCTAAAAGATTTATCTTTATAAATAAAAATTTGTATAATTTTACTATTAAAATATTTAAATATATAGTTTAAAATTTGAAGGATTAAAATTAAAATTTATAAAATTTATATAAACTAGAATAATGAAATATTACATTGACAGCCTTTTTAAAAAAATAATTTGGTGGGGAGGGGGGGGGTTGTTTGGGAATCTGAAGAAGGTTAATGATAGGTTAATTAATTAAAGCGCAAAATTTGCAATAAGATGGAATTTGCATATCAAGTAAAGGTGTATTGGGTGGAGTTGAGATAACCAATTGCCAAATATTTTATGTTAAGCGGTCTTATCAATACCAAACTGAGGAGGGGTCATTTCCGTTTTAATTAATTTAAAATGGGGTCATTTTAGGGAATGCCAGAGACTTTAAATTCAATGCATATTTCAATAATGAACATTATGGTCAAAACAAATTAAATGCATGTTTGAATGCACATTCAAATTTCTGTCCCCATAATAATCCATGCTTCCATAGGTTCACAGCAAGAATAGTGGGTTTTTTTTTTGAAAAAAAAAATTGATTATATATTTTCCTATTGATAATAAAAATGTCTAACCTTTTTTTCCAAAAAAAAAAAACAATCCCTTTGGTGAATTTTGAATAGAGTGAAGTGGGTGGTCCCTAAAGTGGTATGCATAAGAGAATGTGAAAAAACTATTCACTATACTGATTGGTAATAGCTAGGTATGTTTTATGTTTAAAGACTCACATTGTTTAAATCATTTAAAATATAAAAAACTTTAACTAGTTATGTTAACCACTAAGTCATGATCCATGTGATTCATTTTTTATGACTCCATGCAATGTTTAATTTATTATCATATAGTTTATATTAAAAACTTATTAAAATTATTTTCTCATAATAAAATTATTAATCTATCTGATATTAAATATATGAGCTAATTAAAATATTTATTTTAATCATAAATATAAAACTTAATCCGCTAGGTTTGCAAGAAGATTTTTCATATGGGGATATTTTTTATTACAAATGCTTAAAATAGTATCTTAAAAAATCCACACATATTTTTTATAAATAATTAATTCAACTAATTTTTTTAATATTTATAAATTAATTATTTAACTCTTATATTTAAAATAAGAAGAATATAAAATTATGTTCATGTTGCAAATATGAAATTATGAATGTAATAGTATAATTAGTTGACTTAATTAGAAGGAAAAAGATGTTCCTCAATGATCTTATCCTCCTTATATTCTGGAAAAGAGAAAAAGAAATTAAAAAAAAAAGTGATTTAAACATCTAACCAATATGCCAAAACCCCTTTTAATATATGGTGGTGATCCCCATTTGAAGAAAAGTGAGTCATGATAGCTTTTGTTGGAGAAAAAAAGGAAGTGAATTTCCAATTTCCATGACTCTCGACTTCATTGGACAGAATTTGATGAATAAATTGCAATCATTACACTTTTGTAAACATAGGATTCACTATATTTTTTTTGACAACCATAGTATTCACTATATATTTTATTATATATGTGTATATATATATTTTATTATATATGGTTGATTAATATTTTATATTGAAATTAATTATATTAGTAAATATAAACATCAAATTTATTAATAAAATCTTACAAATTTATTAGAAAGAGGGATGTTCATGAGTGGGCCTTTTTTCCCCTCCAATATGTTTTCTAAACTAGGTGGACCTACATGAAAATAACTACATTTTCTTAACTTGTAAAACGGGTACATTAGTGATTTATTATAAATTTTATATTTTAAATTGTAAGAAATATAGAAAAAAATTGTTACTTTTAATTCTTTTATCCTATTATGATTTTTCAAGTTGTTATTTTTTCTATAAATAAAATTTTTAGTAATGATTAATATATCGCTGAATATAAAATACCTGCGAGACTAAAATAATGGCCCCAACATCTCCACAAACAAGTGAATATGCATACAAAATTGCTTGACCATCCACATCTTCTTCTTCTTTGTAGTGACATAAATTAATTCTTTAGAAGTCCAAAGGCAAATGGTGATGGACGTATCAATGAAATTAAATATGACTAATTATATGCCTAGTACCTAACTCCTAATTTCTAGGTATTTAAGTTTATATTTGAGGGTAATAAATAGCTCGTCCTGCCCGACATTAGTATCGCCTAGGAGAAAAAGAGACTTCGTCTGCTATTAGGTTGTGAGTGAGTTCAATCCCTTTTCAAAAAAATTTTGTACTAAAAAAATAACTAATTATATTAATTGAAGTGATCTAGCTAGCTGACCCATTTTTCTTTTCTTTTTTGTTTTAATAATTTCCACAGCACAATTCAGAATTTTTATGAATCTCACAGTGGCACTTATCATCCAAAGAGATTCGATCAATAATTGGAAGTATATATAATCATGAAAGATATATAGCTGGAGCATGACAAAAAACAGTGTGTATATATATATATATATGCATATGATACAGATATATTTCTTTTAGAAAATAGATGTTTTATGATTTTTTTAATTAAGTTATAATTGTATTATAAATATATGTATAAGCATATTATTAGAAGTTTTTGATCTTATTGAAAGATATGTTTGTCATATTATATTATTAGTAATAAATTTAATTTTGTAAGCAAATATTCCTCTTGATTTTGTGAAATTTATATGGATATAGTATTGTAGTTCGTATTGATTTGTTAATTTAATTAGAGTAGGTTCAATGTATTCATATAAATTTAAATATTCATCCCATTGTTGACAAATTAATTTCATTGATCTGCTATCTGTATTTTTATTATTATTATTATACGTGTGTGCGTGTGTATTTGACTTCTTATAAATGAATACAATTATTATTAATCTAAGTAGATTTAGCCATATGTATTGTAGATATGGAAGTTTTTTTTTTTTTTTTTTGCCAGCAGTGTATATGGAAGTTCACGCTAATACTCATATAGACATGTGTTTCTACATAGATGATTAAAGTATAATTTTCATTCTCTAAATTTACGTTAAGTTTTAATTTAGTACCTTAATTTTATAAAATATATTTTTAATCATTTAATATTAATATTATGAGTCATATATTGGAGAGCCTCATAAGTAAAGTAGAATTTATAAGTTTAAAAGATCCTCCTTCTTAATAAACTACTCATTTAGTATTGAGCTCTCTCTTTAGACTTGTATTTATCACATTATAATTAATGGTAACATTTAGTTGCAGAATCACCACCTATCGTCCATGGGTCCAGTTGACGAAAGGAAGGGACATACGAACTATTTGGAACGTGTTCGATCTTTGAAAAATACCACTTTATTGTGGTTCTAGTCTCGGTATTTAGGGAGACATCTTACCTCCTAGGTGCATATGTTTATGCCTCCAGGTAATTGAAGGCTCGTCCTACCCAATATTAATATCGCTTAAAAGAAAGAGAAATTTTATCTTACCTTTAAATCATGAGGTGAGCTCAACCCCTTTTAAAATTTTTTGTACAAAAAAAATTGTTAAGTCGATATTTTTCATTTATAAGATTAACTGTATTACCTTTGAGAAATTAAAAATACATCTTATAAACTTAAACCCAATGTAAACTCAGAGGATCAAATATATATTTTAGTCTAGAATTAGCCTTTTAAATTAACTATAATGGTGGAAAATAAAAACTCTAATTTTCTTCATTTATGTCCTTTCTTCATCTTCCTATTTGTTTCCTAACCATTTGCCTCTTTCATATAGATCATATAATTATGAATTGTTTTAAAAAGGGATAAAGAAGAAAGGCAGGAAAAAAAATACTCGATATAAAATTATTGAATAGAATCTTTTAGTCAATAATATATTTTAAGATTTAGTTATTAATAAAATATAATAATATAATACCATTCATGTAGTTCTACGGGATGATAAGGTTTTGTTGTTATTGTATCCACCTCCCCATTTTTTAATACTGTTTTCCAAAAGATTTTCCCTTTCAATTATGAGTGCTTATTGAACATTATTCAAACTTTGCTTTCTTCTAAACCAAGTTTGAAAACAGTTAGACCTACATGCATATAGATCCAATAAAAATTGGGACTTCACTTCTGAGAGTATTATATATTTTCAAAAGAAACTGAAACTCCAATTATTATGTTTTGGTTTGAACAAAAGATTATTGAATAGACATCACTTAGAGTACCACATGTTATTGAGATCCCACCATATAACATATCTATGTTAGAATTTCACATGATAATGTTGGTACTCACACAAAGAATAATTCCTAAATTAACCCAAGTTGCTGTTCAAGTTCAGAACATAAAGGGAAGAGGGAACATATATATATATACATACACACACACACACATATAAACTTAATTAAATAATAAATGTATATAATGAACATTGCCAAATGACAATAATAAGGATCACTTCCATACAATCACCATGTGACACTGCTCAACTTGGTGGAAATGACTCCAAAAACACTTAAGATACAAATAAATAAATATATTATTGTTGCAAAATCTTTTTGTTTAACTTCATATGAAAATAATTGGGTTAAGTTATCTCCAACACCCGTAAAATATTTTTTTCAATTGCATATAGTATTATAAATTAATTCGTAATTCATTCAACCCTCTAAAGTATTTTTTTAATAAAACTCAATATTATAAAGTAATTTTTGACACATTTATAATTATAAAATATTTTTCATTAACATTTAATATTCTTAGTTTAGGGTGATGATTGATATTGAAAAAATATTTTAAGAAAAAAGTTAAATTAAAAATATTTTAGGGTATTGAGCTCTATTAAAAAATATTTTAGAATATTAAATAAATAAAAAATTAATTTAAGATATTGAGTATTATTTTAAAATTACTCTACCCTTGGCGGAATGGATCTTAATCCAAAATAATTAAATAAATGCATCACAAGAGTATAAATATGATGCCATTTGTTACTTAACCAAATAATAAAAGATATTAATTAAATATAATATGATTTTAACGAACATATATACACATGCTTCGATGGCTCCAGCCCATCTGCAACAGAAAATTCATAAGAATAACAACAACTAACAAACCAGTATTTAATTTATTTTCAAAGCATCCAATGATCATCAAGATATACCATAGTACATCTGCAACAGAAAATAAAAAATAATAATTAAGAGCATAGCATAGTACATTACAATCACACGTTTTACGATTGTACGTGTCATTGCAGGTCCCCTTTGTAATAAAAGCAATTAAACACATTTGTTCTGAATTTTCTGATATGGTGAATTATTCAAATGAATGAACAGTTACGAGGATAATATTTTAGGGTAATTTTTGAATTTTGGGTAGTGTTTGACTTTGACTTTTGAGTTCGGACTTATGAAGAGTGTTTGTGTTTTTCTTAATCCACTTATTTATTATTTTTTGGTAATTAATCCACTCCTTTATGTAATTTCGTCAACAAGACGATTCGTAGAGTTGTATAGAATTATTGATGAATCTTAAACCTTAATTAATTACCATGATCAATTTAAGGTTTTGATGTTGACTGTGCGTGTTTGGAATCAATGAAAAATCACTTTTTGTAATACAAAACTCTCATATTTTAGTACGTGCAATGTGAAATAAATTCTTCATAACTAATCTAAACAAGCGGCAATGATTGTCAAACAAAGAAATGCACGCCTTTGGGGTTATTTGGTACGACGAATTTGGAGAGGAGGAAAGGAGAAGAAAAATTAGAGAGATGGGGTTAACAGTTTTTAATTAATTGTTTTTATTATTTTATCTTACATTCAACCTAGAAAAATTTTCTTTCCCTTCCTCTCTAAATCCCTCATGACAAACAGCCTTTAAATAAACACAGAGGCAAACAACTCCAAAACATGTAGATAGAGTGGGCATAAATTTACCAACATAAAATTAATTTAGTAATATAAAGCCCAATTAAATTTTTTTAAATTTTGAGTTGGATTTTTAAAGTAAATATTTATGTTAGGAGTGATCATAAATTTGATAAGTCCAACACAATTTATTCTATTTTTATTTTATTCCAACCCAATCCTATTTGAGCTTGTTTGTAGATGTAGCATCCCACATTTTTTTAAGTTAATCTTGAAAGATTAAATTGATTAATTAATAGGGGATTGGATGGATGAAATTATATTTTTTTTTATTCACCTAATTTATCAGAGTTTTATCATGACTACATTCGGATGAAATTATGATCATTGTATAAGTGGAGCTTTATAAAATTTTACAGCTTAAAAGCTTACTTGGACTTAGCCCAATAGAGACCCAAACGAAGGACTTAGCTCTAGGGCTTTGCCCAAACTAAAAGAGATGGTAATAAGTTTCTTTTCTGGTGATCCATCTAGTGTTTAAATCAAGGGGATTATTATTATTTTATTATAATTTTAATCATACAGGTTAAAAAAATATTTTAATTTTTAGATACTTAAGTTTATATTTAAAGGTAATAATTGATAGTTCGTCTTACCTAATATTGATATCTCTTAAAAAAAAGAGATTTCACTCTATTTTTAAATAGTAGGTGAGTCTGTTTTTAAAATTTTTTATAATATATATATATATATATATATATATATAAACCCGTTTAGTTTAAACCCGTTTAGTTTTAGAGATTCTTTTTTTTGAGCTCGGCTCCTCAAACTTAAAGGTCAAGGGCCAACCTGCGAGCTTTTAGATCATTCTAACACAATCTCATTTTATTAACAGGAGTTAGTTTGAGTAATAAATAGTTTGATATCGTTTAAATGAGTCTCGAATTCGAACCTTGACGTATGCAAAAAATTTCCGTTAGAAGATTCACCCACCATAGTCAGGTGTGCGACGCGGGTCGGATCCGGGTATAGTCGGGGCAAAGCTCCGATGAATCGGGTAGGCAAAAAAAAATACAATCCCATTTTTTTTTTAAATGAGTCAAAATAAAATAAAATTTTTAATTAAAAATATAAATATAAGCAAATTAAAAATTTAATCTATTATAAACTTACTAAAATTAACCAAAATAAAACAGTTATCATTGACAAATATTGTCCAAAAGTAAAAAGACAAGACAAATCAAGCCATGAAGCATTAACAACAACATCATGGAACAAACTATGACCAGTATTGGGATGATAACATCCTCACATGCATATTTGCGTTTTTCTAATGTCATTTTTTTTATCTATATAACATATTAGTTCATTAAAAGATAACCAATGTATTCCCTTACCCAATAAGGGGATGTCACTGTTATCTTTTATTATTAGCGGAATCCAAACTTGTAGAAAGAAATATTTGGCTCTAGAAAAAATAATTAAAAAATTACATAATCTACATAGTAATAAATTTGACAAAAAAATACTTTAATTTATATAAAATCGAGTGATATTTGATTAAAATATTAATATATCAAAATGTAGACAAAATCTAATGACACATGGATTACACTTATTATTATTATATTATTATACTTTTAGTTTTAAATGTAAGAAAATAAATTAATGGCTTAAACGGGCTAACACTCAACTTTTAGAGCTGGCTCTTAAAGGGTCAAAGCTTAAACGAGTTGACCCTTTTAAACCTGATTTATTTTAGAGTCTTTAAATTATAAGCCTAGCATTCTATTTAAACGATTTTAAAAAGGCTAACTCTATTAGTTGAACCTATTTTATTGACTCTAAATGTGCCTACCATATATATTGTTATATATAATTTATTAAATAGTAAAATTTATACGAGAAGTTTTTAAAAATTTAAAAGGCTAAAAGCATGTTACTATTCTCAAGAATTTATTTTTATTCAATTCTTTTGCATGAACTTTTATATAGATTAAAATAGTCTGAGCATATGTGTGTATATATATTTGATTAGTATCTAATATCCTCCTGAAATATTTTTATAATAATATTTAGTATTATAAACTAATTTTTAATATATATAATATTTTAGAGTATTTTTTAGTAGCACTTAGTATATTAAATTAATTTTTGGTAAATCTAACACTCTAAATATTTTTTAATAATATTTATTATCTTAAATTTATTGTGCTAGTGTCACTGAGAAAAATACTTTAATTCTAAAATTGTATCAAAAATTATTTTAAGACATTGAATATTATAGAATAAAATTTTATGGTATTAAATGTATAAAATTTAATTTATAATACTGAATATTATTGAGAAAAAAAAATCCTTATAGAACAAGGTTACTCGGTGTTCCTCCCTATAGGAGAATAAGCATCAGAATGACTCAATCTTCATCATCTATATATATCAGTCTTCTCGTCACTCAATCTTCATAAGCTTCTTCTTCTTCTTCTTCTTTTGACATTTGATTCCGCGGTATGGTTTAATTTTGTTGAATTCATATTCATGGCAAACTCTGTTGAACTTTCAGCCCTAAATAGCATAAAATTGCATCTTCTACGGGAATTGTCTCCAGTTGGCACTTTCTCCAGAAGCCGACAATTCTTGTTTGGTGAATCAAACGCAATTTCCAGCTCTGACTCTGAGTCTTCGATCACTGTGTCCGATTACCTCCCTGAACTGTTCGAATTCCCATCCAACTCCACAAATTATTTGAGTTCGAGTTCAAAAATCAAGTGATTGGCCTCTCAACGCCCAAATCGGAAACCGAGACTTCACAATTTGATGCCAATTTCTCCCAATTCGAAGCAGATTCGCCTGCAACATCAACCTCTGGCTCACAGTCCAGCAGTTGCATGTTCGATAAGAAATCTCATTTCAATCGGAAACCGTCGTTGCAAATCACGCTGACCAGAAAAACCGAGTGGATCCAATTTGGAAATCAGGATCAACAAGAGGAGGTTTCAGAAATGTTTGTGCTGGATAATTCAAACCATGAAGAGGAGAAAAAGCACTTCAGAGGGGTCCGACAGAGACCGTGGGGCAAGTTCGCAGCCGAGATTGGGGACCCGAACAAACGTGGATCTAGGTTGTGGCTCGGAACGTTCAACACAGCGATTGAAGCCGCAAAAGCCTACGATCGAGCTGCGTTTAGGCTTCGCAGCTCCAAAGCCATACTGAATTTTCCTCTGGAAGCAGGGACCTCGGGTTTGACGGACGGCACGGAGGAGAAAAAACGCCGGCGGGAAGATGATGAGGTGGAGGCTGAAATGGAAGTGAAAAAACCAATGGTGAAGAAAGAGAAGACAGCGGAATCTGACGTGGGAGGGATAAGGGATATGCCGTTAACGCCGTCAATGTGGACGGGGTTCTGGGGGCATGATTTGAAGGACATTTTCGCAGTTCCGCCGTTATCACCTTTATCTCCTCACCTGCCTTTGGGCTGTACACAGCTTATGGTTGTATGAAATTAAGAGCATCCTTTTTCGAAAAAAAAAAACAAAAAATTAGAACCATTGTACAATTTGATATTCTTAGGGAGCAATGTTAATTGATTATATTTATTTGATTATTTTGATTTTCGGAAACAAACTAGCACTACCCGTCATGTTCTTTATGTTGGACAAATCGTTGGAAATCTAATAGTCCATTCCGTCCTTAATATAATACTGTTAATATATATATATTCTTAGCTGGAAAATTATTTTAGTTTTTATTTTTGGATTTTTCAGCACTAATGATATTGTCTCACTCGCTCTCGCTCTAAGGTTTGGGTTTGGATATTGCCTTCTCTGATAATTTATAATTAAGGTTTATATATTGAAAAAATGAAGACTGAAAAAAAATATGTTATTGACTAAGTATTATAAATATATATATAGAAGACAAAATTACTCTTTTATTTTTTTTAATGTAAGAAAGCAGTAAAAGTTTTTTAAAAAAGAAAGCATAAAAGCTATTTTACATTACAACAAAGAAACAAACAAAAATTATCTAAAGAAATCAAGTAAAATCAAAGGGGCATCTATAAAGCTCATTTGATTAGTATATCAATTTCAAAGTTTATCTCTCTTTCAAGATGAATCCCCCAATCCCGCTTAAGTATGGTATGACGAAATCTTTCTTCCTCTTAGGCAATACTAATGTTAGGCAAAACGAGCTATCTATTACTCTCAGGCGTAACCCTAGGCAACCAGGAGTTAGGATACCTCCCTAAGCACCGCGACTGGAACCACAACAAAGTGATACTCCTCAGGGATCGAACACACTCCAAATAGTCTCATGTCTTACTCTTTCGCTAGTTGAACCCATGAGTAGAGTTGTTGTTCTCAAGTACTTCCTCGCTTCATCTTTTTCAAATAAGTCTGTACACAGTAACATAGAACTCTTTACCAAGGTCTATCAACTGTCCTACCTTTTCATTCACTGAGATTTATAGAGCAACGAGACGGTAACTCAACTAAAAAACCTCACTTGAAGGCTTGGTTTAACAAGTGATAGCCACAAGAACGAGTAATCTCATCAGCACAATCACGCAAAACATGTAAGACATCTTCAATATCATAGTTACACCAAGTGCAGGAGGCTATCTCACTAATGCCTCATCTCATTCTTGTTTCATTGGTAAGTAACAGCTTGTTGTGTATTGTAAGACAGAAAAGACTTGCCCCTTTATGACATGTTCAGCTTTTAAATTTTATTAATCCATATAGAATTCTCCCTCGGATCTTCACCTTTTAAAAAGTTGTATGCTGATTAGTGGAAAAGTTTCCATATTTTTTAAATCTCCACCTAACTACTTCATCTCCCCTCCTTCAAATAACATGTTCTGTGCCATATAACACATAATCTCAGGCATCTCGAATACCTTTCTAACAACACCCTCTTTTTATCCTTTTAAACAAAGAGTTGTGTTACATAAAACTTGTCATATAATATTGTTCTAGTCCTTTTCTGCGTTGTTTATTGATTTATGTAATTTAATTTAACGTGACTGACAAGTTGAGAAAGTCACAACAGTCTTCGTTTTTAGATGAAACTAGCTGTGGAAAAACAAGGGAAAACGTGCAGTATTATTATATGGGAAAATATTTTTTTTTAAAAATTATTTTGACCTAAAAGCAAATCTATGTGTACTTATATATATTGATATTAAATTTTTATATATATCTGGACCCAAAAACATGTTTTTGGACACAAACTCCTTGTAAAACCAACTGAAAAACAAAAGAAATAATGCAAAAACTTTAAATAATAAACCAGAAAGAGAAATTACTATTACACTAATTAGGAGATTAAAAACCTGAAAAGCAAGTACATAATATAATAACATTGTCCAGGATCCATAAAAGCAAATACATACGATACGACCCATAATATAACTGTTCAGGGAAATTAAACCTTATGGAAGCTAAGAAACCTGAATCCATACGAACAAAGCATTTCCATGCAACATGTTTTTAATTTTTTTTAAAAAAAAGGAGAAATGTATGAAGAGACGATGGAATTAAAAATAAAAGTCAAACTCTGAGTTAGCCTCATTGTCATTGAGCTTTGGAGGGTTAACAATGGCGTCTAACTCATTCATTGAGGCAGAAATGTTCATGTTCATTGTCTCCTCATCCACTTCATTTCCGGAAATTCCTTCTATGTTTTGAAAACCTTCAAACACATAAATATTTATTAAGTGAGTTAAAAACCCATCAATAATTAAATAATCAGAATTTTTCATTTGCATTTAACTAATATAAATATGGCTAAATAACCCCTTTAACATTTAAAATTTAATAATAAACCACTTTAAACTTTTAAATTTGTGCAGGTAAATCCCAACTATCAATTATATGCCTCTTAAACTTTATTTGTATGGAACTAATAAATATCTGCAAGTTCTAGGGTCATAGTCCCCATATTTTCAATTTTTCCAGTATTATACGGGTATTATAATTTTTTTTTAAAATTAATGCAAATTTTATACTATATATATTTTTCAATTTCGTGCGCTTATAATGAAATGCTAGCTTCGCCCCTTTCTAATAAATTTCTTTCTTTTCGGCCACCCCTAGTGAAAGAATTTATTTGATTGTCTTTCGATTGATTGTCTTACTAAGACAATCGGGGAGATAGTAAATATTAGATTAAACGAAAATAAGAGTATACCAAGTGATCTATTTTAATTATATATATTATTTAATGAAATTGAGAGCAACAAAACAAGTCATTGATTGAAGTAATTATGAATGTTTGATATATCATGAGGCACTTATTCACAACGGCATGAATTAATTAATTATAAATATATATTTAAAAAAATTAAAATTTTAAAATATAAAGGAATGCTTGGTTACCTTGAGCTGGAATATTTGCATTAAGAACTATTTGTGGATTATTATCATTGGGAAGAGTGTCCCAATTCGCGAAAGCCATCATTGCTTGAGCTTCAGCCTCTTTTTGTCGCTTCTCTATTTCCCTCAGCTCATACACTTCTGCTTTGTTCATTCCAATTTCAGCTGCAAATAAATTCAAACTCTCAAGCTCTTCTCCTCATTTACATTACACAAATTCAAATTGCTTTTCACTCAAGCACTCATACCCAAATCCTCTGAACAATATTTTGATAATAACAAATAACTATAACACACACATATATATAAAGCACTTGCTAGAACCAGACACAGAAATATATACAAAGCAAATAATATATATATATGTATAGAGAGAGAGAGAGAGAGAGTGAGAATGACCTTGTTTAACGTATGTTTGATTCTGCAGAGCTTGAACTCTTTGCGTCAAGACATTTTGCTCCAACATCAACATGTTCTTAAGATTGGCAAATGCTTCGATTTGAGGATGAAGATGACTTATCTGATTCTGCACACAGTTCAGTTACGTTAAACAAGAATCTCAGAAACCAACATCTTATACACACACACACACACACACCAGAAACATGACGTGTGTTTCTGGAAATCTATGCATTATCCATATATATGTGTGTGTGTGTGACCTGCAATTGTGCGCATTGCCTCTCCAAATTAGCCACATGTTCAAGCTTCATCAATCTTGATCTATAAGCAGACATACGATTTGACATCACTCTGCACTCAAAAGCTAACTATGATTAATGAACAAATTAAGATCTGTGAATTCATTCATTGAAGATACATGTATATATTACACGCGCACACACACACACCGCTTGAGCTTCCTGGCATCAGAAGTTTCGACATTGTTCTTGTGAGCAGAAGACTCAGGTGTTTGGCACTGTTCATTCTTGTCAGCTTGCTCAGAGTTAACAGTAAGAGCTTCAATGGCAGGAATAACTAGAGAAGGAGAGTTATTAGGGTTTTTTAGGAGTAAAGGAACTGGTCCCAAAGGAGGCTTTGATGATGATGAGGCAGATGATGGTGGTAATAATAAGTTAGGTTTCATGGGTCCTGGTAATTGCTTTGTGATGCTTCTTCCACACTTGTCTTCCATTTCAGAGTCTACAAAATTACATGAAATCATATATATATATATATAGTGAGAGAGAGAGAGAGACGCCATTAATGAAGACTTTAAAGAATTATATTACACAGAAAAACTTATGATAAAGGATAAAAGTGATGGACCTGTTAAGGGCTTTTTACTGCGAGAGTCTTCCATTTCAGTGAGTCTGCAAAATCTCAAAGAAATAAATCTCAGAGACACCAAGAATATATGAAGAAAACCAAAGATTTATATTCACAAAAATGGATTTTTTTTTTGCCAACATTAATTTGGAAAATATGTCCTTCATTGCATCTATTATTTTGGTTATGGAAAAACTTTTAAAATAACCATAAATAGATATATGGTAATATGTAAATTATAAGGAAAGTTGTCAGCCCTGCATTAAAGGACAAGAATTTTAAAATAAATATATTTTCTTATTTGTAAAAACGTGTGAAAAGGGGCATTTTAGTAAATTAATTGGATGCATTTTATTATTTATTTATTTTTAGAGATTCTTCTATTCTATGTCATATATAGCTGTGCTGATTTTATTAAATATTAAATTTAAACAAAAATATACTGATTAAGAAATAAGTGATAGCTGTCTCTTATTCAAAATCACAAAATGGCCCCATTTGAACTGAGATTTTTTGGCTTAACATAGAAACGGTTATGATGAAGAAAGTTGCAATTTTCAGTAAACTTTGGCCACTTGGAAAGGAGAGAAATTCCCTAGAGATACTTATTGACAAGTTATTATTGGATGAATTTTAGTTGAATAAAGATAATTTCTCAATTAAGATTATTTCATCTTTATTAATTAAATATTCATGCAGTTAAAGCTAGCTGTAATAAACACATGCATGAATTAATATGGATATAGAGGTTCTATTTTTCTTAACACTTCTTTCTATGTAACCACCATGACTAGTTATAATTTTTATTATAGTTAATTTGTCCTTATTTAAAGAATTACTCATTAAGGAAGTCTTCACCTTAAAAAAAAAGACAAACAAATAGAAAAAAAGAAAAAAAGGAAAAGAAAGAAAGTCCCTAAATAGTTAAGCCTATTTTGGGTTCATCATATAGTTCTAAGAAATTTAGATCTCTGACTCTGATTGACTTGAAACTTCCTTTGTTTGTTCTCCTTCATCTTTCTTTTTCCTCATTCAGTCCACCGTAACATCAGCATTTAGATCTGTGTCAAAACTCAAACCCAAAATAATAATAAAAAATAAACATTAATTTCAAAGGAAAAGGTAGTATAGGCAAATATATTGAAAAAGGTATCTTATAAAGTATTGGGTTAGAGTGATTTTTTGTTTGTGAAAGTATTTTTGGAAGAGCTATAGGCACCTAAAGAAAAATATGGAGCAATGTAGCATATACTCTTTTAAAACCGATACAATGTTGCTCTTTTCTAACCGTTAAATATTGGGTAAGAAAAAAACAACAGTCTCACAATCTGCACTAACGTTTGAATTAATGTTGATAGTAAAAAAAGAGGTAATATTGCATCGATATTGAAAGATGATACCCTACTCTACAATATTTATAAGATATTTATAACTATTTCAAGAATATTATTTCCGAGGCAAAAATACACTTTAACCGTATAACATTTTATCAAGAATAATATACTAACTTACTTAGCGGAAGCAATTTCAAAACTTACAAAGTTTTAATCAAATTTCATTGTTTTTCAAATTTCAATTGCAAAGGCCTTTTAGAAGTAAGAAATAAAAAAAAATAGAAATGGAAAATCAGTATCACATATAACTAACTTCATGAACACACACTAACACACTATAGTAACCGTTGTTACTACAAGATTAATGCAGCAATTAAGAAAAATCTCTAATAATATGTACAAAGCAATAACAATAACAAGAAGTCTAATCTCATTAAACAGGGTCAGCTATATTGATCACATAGCGTCATTATATTCTATCAATAACACAAAATCTTGTACATGTAATAACATATATGGCAGAAAAAAAAAGTGAAGAAGAAAAGAATCTTATAGCCTATTTGGTTTTCTGTTTTTAAACCAGTTGTTTATTTTGTTAAACTGAAAAATAAAAAAGAAAAATGTTTGAAAATGTGTTTCTAATTATGTGTTTTGAAAAACAAAAAGAAAATTTAAAATTTGTTTTGAAAAAGAAGAAGAAGATCTTTTTGATGTATTGTTATTTTTTGTTAAATAAAATTAAAGAAGATGCAAAGAATATTGTATTTCCATTAATGACAATCATGCTAACCAAGCAAATTATTCTTTTACCCTTAACTTCACTATTTTAGATATGTTTTTCAAAATAATGATTCAAACAGATTTTCTTTTTTTAATTTTGTTTCCAAAACTTGTTCTAAAAATTTATTCTGCAGAATTGTTTTAAGAACATAAAAATAGAGAATAGAATCAAACAATCTCTTATATTCACAAGGAGCAAAACTTTAAGTTGAGCAAAAAGATGCTAGCATTTGTACATTTTGTATGTTGTGTGCGTGTATTATATTCTAACCTGGAAGATAGTTTGTGGAAACCATAAGTCCCTGCAGGCTAATGGAAGGAATTGCATTTGAGGTTGAAGAAGTTGTTGTCTGCATGTTGGCATGGGAATTGAGTAGTACCATATTCGTCACCTCTCTCAGGGCTTTTAGTTGCATACTTAGGATTCCTTCTTCACTTTCTTCTTTAAATCTTCTTCTCAACTTCACCCAAAAGAAACACAAATTCAACTCTTTATTCATATATATGAACATATAACATGAAATAATGGCTCATGGTATAGGGACAAGTTCACAATAGCCTACGTTGGATTGATTCATGTTATGTGAACTTCTACGAATAGTTTTATTTTGAATGAAAGAGAAAGATAGCAAAATACCTCCCAAATATTCAAATATCAATTCAAGAACATGAAATGACTTAATCACTATAGAGTCTCTAGAGACTAATCTGTGATTAAATTTTATATGAAATTATCTAAATATCTTTAATTTGAAATCTGAAAAATGAAAAGAAAAAGGAAATAGTGACAATTTAACAAGTAACAATTTTAAAATATCAAGCAACAACATTAACTAAAGCGGTAATAACTAATTTCACAAAAAAATTTCCTTCTACATTGACAAGTGTTAGTAGGTTGTTGAATAATGATAACAACAACCAAGACAATGATAATTAAAGATATTTAGGTCGGACACCCTAAACCCTAGGAACTTCATAGTGATGATGTCATATCATAATCCTAAATTGGGGTTTGTAGATTTGGGGGATATTTTTTTGTCTTTCTCCCAAACATACATGTCTAGTTGATTGCTTTGTATTTAAATTCTATTTTAGAATACAATACAGTTTCACACCCTATAGTTTGGCCTAGTTGTAGAAGCTTGTATGAAAATAGTATATTATTTAAAATATATTAATTTAATTAATACCGGTTGGACCAACTATAAAATTTTGAAATATTGTCTTGACCGATTCATTGTTATTTGGTCTGGTTCTAGAAACATGGAAGCAAATAATATGTGATTTAAATTATTCCTTAAGTTCTTTAATATATAAGATTTAGTTGACTAATTTAGAGAGATTCAGAAAACTAAATAAATAACTTAATTCTAACATATGTAAAGTATCATTAGATTATATATCAATTTATAAGTTAGACAAATTAATTTAAAAAAATAATAAATATAAATATAAATCCAAACTAAACCAGAACAAGTTAATCAGACAGCAAATTAAGATTCCCAAATTAATCCTATTTCTGAGTTAGAGAAAGAGCCTATATACACCAGAATGTTGAGTTCATATTAATAAATAGATATTGTAATCAGAGACACATACACCTACTATATATATACACATATATAGTGGAATTTGCTTAAAATTGGGACATACTAAAATGCATTAACAAAGATCAATAGTTCATGAAAGTGTAGAACTTGAAGTTTCAAGTTTAGTCAAAGTCTTTTAGGGTAAGTTTTACCTTCTTTATCTAATATGGAACAATATCTAGAGCAATATCACAAAAGTTGTTGAAATAAGAGAGTAATATAACAATTGAAACCACAAGTCCCTAAATTAAATACAGAATTTTAAATCACAAAAGGAAAAAATAAGAAGGCAATATAACACTTCAAACTACAAATCACTTAATTACAGTGTTTTAAATCACAAAGGGTACTACATTCAGTGGAATCACAAGGTATCAAATTATATTTACTTATATTTTTCTTAAAAAAAATGAACTTTGCACTTGATCGTAGTTAGGGAACTTAGTTAATGGACTATATTGTTGAACTAAATAAGCTTAAGTTATGAATGTCTATTGACTCTTTTTCTTTTGTTTAAAATTGTACAAAACTCTGTTAAACTTTAAACTTGATACAAATAATAATTATCCTGACTTCTAAAACTTGATAACAAATCCTCTAAACTTTCAAATTCGTAAAGCTATGTCCATGTTGTAGATTAGTCTATTATTCCCCCAAAATATTTAGCTTGTAAAAAAAATTACTCTTCAAAATTTTTGAAGAGTAATTTTATTCATTGCAAGGGAGTGTTTCAGGGTGAAGGAATTACAATTCAGACTCCATTAAGTTGCACAGAAAATAATAACAATGATGAAAGAGAGACATATGAGTTTTGAAGGGAAGAATACAAAGTTTGTTTCTGCATTTGAGAGTTATCTGTTTTCTATTTTATGCAAAACACACACTCTCTCTCTCATCCTCCTCCTATATAATATGCGTACCCAAGGGTTCTCTTCATTATTTTGAATAAAAAGAGAATTTTACATCATATGACCCATATGTTATATATACACTTAATTATAATATGCCCCACTTATTTAAATGGGTTTGGGTCTCAATTCACCAAGGGTAAAATTAATAAAACCCAACATATGGATTGTGAAAAGGAAGCTCTTGTAGAAGAAGATTGGAGAATCAACATAGAGTTAGTCTAGTGGTGTAAGACCTTGCTAAATTCTTCTAAGTTTCAAATTATATTTTTAGAGTAGACATCTATACTGAGAGGGACAGCTATGAACCTTAAAATTAGATACTTGAAAATTTGATCTAGTAAATAGTATAAAACAAAAGAAAAAGATTGAGGAAATGATGGTTTTGGAAACCTTAAGGATGAAGAGTGAAAACATATGTGAAGAAGGGATTAATTAATAGGTTAAGGTGCAAATCTATGAAATATTTTATCATGGGCACCGGATACCATAAATTTTCCTAGATACAAAAGTACACATAAAGTTTTCAAACAGGTGTAGAAATAGCATAGTTGTTAAGTCAACTAATATTGACTGTTTAGCAAACATATATCAATCAAGAAAATAGTATAAAAATACACATGAAATTTTTAAAATAGTACAAAAATACTATGACTATTAAGTCAACCAATATTAAACATTTAACAAACAGTCCCTGAACGCATGGCACAATGTTTGCGCTCTTACCGACCTTGTTCCCTATTACAAGTCTTCTATACAACATAATGGCTACACCTCCTTATTGCTGGAGTGGCACCTCCCCTAGCTGCCTCATCCAACGTCCTTTTCTTTGGTTTCTTTCGCCATTAGTGGATGACACAACTTGGAGAGGGGTAGCTTCAACACTGAGGAGGAGGAGTCATTATATTGTTCCATGTAGAAGACCTTATAGTAGTGCACAGGGTCATTAGGAGCGAAAATATTGTGCAATGGGTGTGAGGATTGTTTGTTAAATAGTAAACATTGGTTGACTAAATGGTCGTAGCATTTTTGAACCATTTTAAAAACTTCATGTGTATTTGCACTATTTTTTTTACTGATATGTTTACTAAACTGTTAATATTAATTGACTTAACAGTCATGACATTTTTGTTTCATTTTAAAAACTTCTTATGTACTTTTGCAGTGTGGAACAGAGCCCTCAGTGATTACAAGTAAAAGGAATAAATAAGAAGGGATTAGAGCTTGAAAAGAAGAGCAATGAAGGCTTGTTTGTACAAATTAAAAATATATAAAATGTGTGTGTATATGTTTCTCTGGGTGCGTGCGTGTGTGTGTGTGTGTGTGTGTGTGTGTGTGTGTGTATGTATGTATGTATGTATGTATGTATGTATGTATGTATGTATGTATGTATGTATGTATGTATGTATGTATGTATGTATGTATGTATGTATGTATGTATGTATGTATGTATGTATGTATGTATGAGTCCTTGCAAGAAGCCATTCACATAGCTATATCTTCTATTAATCATCCCAATAATGCGTCAATATCTTTGGAACTACAAATTTTCTTAAAATGGAACACGCATACAAATAAAATTTCTTAATTTTTTATATATTATAAGGGTTTGAATGTTAAGATGCATGTATAGTCATAAAAAAATAAATATAATGATGATATACGCGATAGAGTTGGAGTGACATCTATCAAAGAGAAAATAGTGAAAAACCATTTGAGGTGGTTTAAATATGTAAGAATGTCATTAGATACACTAATGAAAAGAGTAAATCAAGCAGTATAGAGTAATCTAAAAAAGAGTAGAGGAAGATTGAAGAAAACACTTAATAAAATTATTGAGTAAGAATTTTTTATTAACAATCTATCCAAAGATTTAATTATCGACAGAGCACAATATCTCCTTGCGATCCACGTAGACGCCCCACCTCGTAAGAAACGACTTGTTATATTATAAGGGTTTGGATCTTAGTTCGCCCTAAAGTGGCTAAAAAAACAAAGTTACATAACTGTTGCTTTATCTCTCATTAACATAATAATTTCATGTTGGATTCAAAACATAAGGAGATATAGATTCATCACTAAAGACATACAACACATAACACATTTTATGTTAATCTTGTGCGAAATAAAGGTTGATAGAGAGTTTTCATAATAATAATAATAATATTAGATTACGATTTGTTACCTTTAGTTTTGTGCCATTGAAATGGTTTTCTTGCCAGAAAGTGGCAAGATCAATTCAGAAACATTTGATGGCAAAAATTAAGAAACGGTTATTGCATTTTCTTTTCCTTTTACTTTCTTCCACTACATGTAAAGGATAGTTATCAAGTATTCCAGTGGTTTTTCCTTTTACACTTCAATACTTATCCTGTCTTCTTGACGCTCAAGTTCTGATTTCATGGATAGTTGTTCAACTTGCCATGAAAATCTCTTATCCTTGTTAGCTTCAACTAGTGATCGAAGATAACAAATATAACTCTGCAAAAGGACTCGGAATAATATTAGTCATGCTACAAAACTTAACATGTGATCAATCAAAGGAGCAATTGCAATTTGAAGTTGTATTCTCTTTATTTAAGATAAGAAAATGATTCATTGTGAATAAATATTTGCCATTCACTCGATCCAAATTGCTTATACTTATTCATCAATATTGAAAAGAAAATGTTTGTTTTTAATAGATTTAAAATGTCCAATCAAATCAACAGAACACTGTTAATTTGATCAAATAATTAAATAACCATCATTTTCTCGTGCAAGATAGAAAAGATCTTGAAGCAAAATTCATCTCTAAACAAAATAAAATTGGGACAAAAGTCTTTAGTGAATGTGATTAAAATTTAGATAGACTTTAATAAAAAAAAAATTAGTTTAACAGAAATTTATTTAGATAAAATATTAAAAAATTAATTTCAAAAGGTTCAATTTCTTTTTTTTAAAGTTACTTCTACTTTAATATGGCTGTATGGGAAAAGAAGAAGAAGAAGCCATTTGCCCCCAAAGCCATACCCAACGTCCATTTTAGGCTTAAATTGGCTTTGAGGTTGAAAAAGTCAATTTTGATAAGGCAAAAGCCATGCCAAACATAGCCTTAATGATGAAAACAGATAGTGGGTACATTAGACCTTTGGGTGTCTCCAAATGGGAGGGGACAAAATGAAGATTCTCAACTTTGGCAATTTATCTGTCTTCAATAAGGTAAATGTTGGCAAGAGATTATGTGTGCGTTTGGATAAGAATTTAAAAACGGATTTATGAAAAAAACGAGTTTTTAGACAGTTTATGAAAAATGGCTTTTAGAAAAGAGATTATGAAAAAAAGTGATTTTGGATAAATAAATGTTTGGATAGTTGTTATAAAAAGGGGTTTTGTAATTGGAAAATTACTAAAAAGATATGTATGAGAGATGAGATATGAGAGAGAAGAGAGGGTGAAAAAGATAGAGAGAGATAAGAGATAGTAGAAAAGATAGAGGAGAGATAGTGTAAGAAAAAGTAGGGATAAAATAGTAATTGAGTAGTTGAAAAGTGTTTTACTGCTCCAAAAGTTACTCTGACCAGTTTATCTGAAACCATGGTTTGGTCCAGAAGCCCGTTTGAACAAATATGACTGTTTGTTTTAAAATTTCTTCAAACCGAGGTTTGGGCCAGAAGCCCTTTTAAAACCGCGGTTTCCGCAGTTTCCAAACAGGCCCTATATATACACACACATGTATCCTCTTAATGGAGATTATTTGAGGCACTGTCAAGTAATGTGGGCAACTCTTCTAGTAAAAATTTAAATTTTAATTCATCACTTATAAGGGATTAGTTCTTTCCGCTAAACTCAAATCCTGTTAATTGCATATATTGATTTTATTAAACTAAAAGAGCTTTCTCAAGTAATTCTCAACATGTACAAGAGTTATGTGTTTCAAACGTTGTAAAGTATGTTTAACTCTTTGCGCTGTTTCATAGTGTTCTTCGCCGTAGGCACAAAAAACCATTCACCAACAGCAAAATTTAATCTCTCCCACAGTATTGAAGGCAAAAAATAGACCACCCGCCCCTCCCAATTAGGTTGTTACATACATAAGAGTTGGAATTTGAGGGAAAGGTCCTCCCAATTAATTTGCTACATATATGATAGGTGGGATTTGAACTTTCAATAAACCGCTTTCTGTAATAAAATTTTTGTTATTCTTCATATGAGTAATCTTTTTTTTTTTGGTAAAACATAAGAATAATCTTTTATTTCAATGATTAATGTTCCTCAATGATTTGTTATAGGGAAGTGTGGATTTAATTTATTTTAATTTCTCACAGATTAATAAAGCAGGTTATAAAAAATAATAGCACCAAGGTTGATTAATTGCTGAAGCAAGTTTAGGATGAAACCCCAATCAGCAATTCTTTTTTACTAAAAAAAAAACAAAGAAACACCAATGAGCAAGAAGCTTTACGAGAAGTTTGTCCATTCAGAAATCCTATAAGGTATGTCTGATTTAGGCTTTTAAAAAAATATTTGGTCATGACATAGGACGAGTTAGGAGAGACTTAGATTTTTTATAAAAATTATAAAATTATAAGGATTAAATCTAACGTATAAACTATAAGAATTGAATTATAAATTTGGTCAAACTATAAAAAATTAAATAATTAATTTTCTTAAATATTAAACGTTTCTACTATTGAAATGGGAAACTTTTTTATATTTTTATGTTATACTTTAACTAAAATACTTCTTTTTATAATCTACATTAATTCTTTTTTATGATATAAGCTCTTTTCTTTTAAATCTATTCACAAAGTTATTCTAACAAAATTATTTCATATAGGACAATTTTTATATTCTATGTATTTGTCTCAAATTAAATTTAAATGAAAAGTGAAAACTAAACGTTTTCCTTTTATGATATAAGCTTTTTTCTTTTAAATCTGTTCACAAAGTTATGATAATAAAATTATTTCATATAGGAGATATTTTTATATAAATTTTATATCTAAAAGTTTTCCTTTAATCATATAAATAAAAAAAATATTTTATTTAAATAAATTTATTTTACAAGGAGCCAAAATTTTATATCATTCAATAATTCCAAGTCACTGTTAATCATTTTTTTTAATTTTTAACTATCAACAGAAAATAACAATGCTTTGCTGCGGATGGCGAAGTGACTGAAAAGATAAAAAAATTCCGTTGCCGGGAATCGAACCCGGGTCTTTCGGGTGAGAGCCGAATATCCCAACCAACTAGACTACAACGGATTGCTGATTTAGCTTACAAGCAACTTATATTTATTACAAAATTACTGTTTAAGCATCTCATATTTTATTTAAAAATTAGTTAAATCTATATATTTAAGACTAAACTCAAATTAATTTGTCAACATAGATTGGATTGGATTATATGAACTGACTCAAATAATTAATGTGTCCCATTTGGTGCTCACCAACATTGCATTATTGTTATTGCTGGGCAAATGGTAAATGCCTTACAAATTTTTACCTTGAGGCTCTCAAGTGTGTCCACATATACCTTTTATATTGTACAATTCCCCAATCATGGTTTATTAGTTTTCTAGCTCCCCCCTCAAATAGAATAGAAACTACCTTCGTCTTTAGTTTAGTTTCATCAATTTGAAATAGTAGCAAGCATAGATGACAAAAATCTATATGTATATATTCCAATAGTCTTACAAAGTCAAAAAGAGAAGGCTTTTATTAGTCCTATTTATACGTTAAATAATTAATTTTTTTACATAAAAGTATACATTTCTCTTTTATTTATTATTGTGTAAACTATTTTTTTTAAATGCATATATTAAGATAGAGTTAACATGTTTTAAGGTTTTTATTGATTCTGATGAAATATGTTGGGAGTAAATTATAAATAGGATCAATGAAATATATATAATATAAAAATTATAGTAACTGATATTATGAATAATATGACTCATTTTAAATTAGTCTGTGTTCTAAGTCATTTTATACTCATAATTTTTAAGTATTCATCATCCCCTTCTCTTTCCTTCTAAATATCAATCCCTGTTCCTCATGGTTCAGACCAGTCTTATAGATTCAAGTACTATGATGATAATGAGAACCATAAGAGACCTTGATGTTGATCATAAAATATTTGTATTGAACTCTTTATTTATCATTTTGTTATGATTCTAGTCGAGTTATTTAGGAAGACATTCTAACTTCTAGGTACCTAAGTTTACACTTAAGAATAATAGACGGCTCGCCCTGCCTGATATTGGTGTCACCTAGGAGGAAGGAAAACTTTGCCCTACTCTTAGATCGTGGATGAGCCTAACCCCTTTTAAAAAATTTGTGTATAAAAAAAACTCTTTATTTATCATAAAATTGTTGAAACATGGCATTATGAAGAGGAAGGAGCGAATGATGAAAAAGGTAAATGATGAAGAAGAATACGGAGAAAGCCAACAAAAAGAGATATAAGAGTAGGGTAGGTCCAGCTCTAGTTTGTTAGGATTAGTATGGGCCTATGGGCCCAATAATAGATGGGCCCATCACACTTGGGCTAGGCCCAATTATATATGCATCATTCAAAATGGTTGAGAATATATTAAACAATGGATCTCTATATCTTAAAATGATTAGTCTCTAATTATCTGTTAAGGGATATCGCTTGAACTTTACGAAAAAAAATTCCTTTAAAAATAAAATAATCTCAGTTTACCCCTTCAAAAAGTTTTGCCCTATTCATAGTCCTTTATTAAACAAAAAGATCATACAATTACCTATTAGATAGTTTGTATCACCTCTATTACAAAATATAATAGTTAAATAATTAATTTATATAAATTAAAATAATTACTTAAATTAATTATTTATAATAAATATGTGTTAATTTTTTTAAAATATTTTTTTTAACTATTTGTATTGAAAACTTTCTTCATTGATGAAACCTCCTTTAGCATACAGGCAAATTGAACAATGATTATTTGGTTACCTCAATTCCTTGCTACCAAATACTCAGCTTTAAGCAACCTCACTTACCTATGACTTCAATACAATCCATCGTCGTCATTACATGTTCATCTTTCTAAATTTCACTTCCACAAGCAATTTCTCACTACACCTACCCTTTTCAAACATATTCTAACATGTATTAAGTATCGGGCATCACAAATTTCACTACCCAACCTTCAAATCAGTCAAAAACCATAATATTCAACCTAGGGTTTAGCTAAACGAACTTACATGTCTCGTAAAATGACTAACAAAATCTTTACAATACTTTAAAGAACCTCAAACAAATCTCAAGAACACAAATCAATCTGTGAAACTTTTCCAAACAAAAAGCCCAAATCACTCACTGTTAAATTCAAGTATATATATATTAAAGTTATTTTTTTATTAAAATGACTTAAGTTAGTTTGATAAATTTTTTTAGCATTATATATTTTTAATTCTTTTTTCAAGTATTCAATATGAGAATATATTATAACACTCACTTATAGGAAAGGAGAATACGAAGAAGACTAGAGGTATGGAGATGGTTTAGAATCGTTACCTTGTTTTATATTCTCAAAATTATGCCCAAACTGAAGAAAAGTCAAAACCCCAGCAAAGTATTTTCACTTGTTTCTTTATGTTTGGCCTCTCCAAAACCCTCTTTTCATGATCTAAGTATAAAATCATATTTTTGCGCATCTGCTGCAACACATGATACCATCAACTGTAGCGGATGGTACATAGAGGAATTTTTGAACTTTTGCCCCAAATTTGGGTCCAACAAATCTAATTAATACGCCTTTCTAACCCTGTTGTAAGTGTCCTATGCCTCTATATATCCCTAGAATTGATTCTTAATCCAATAAAACACTCCCCAAATTCTGTCTAAATTAACCTTATTTGCAAGTACACAAAATTTGCTCAAGCTTTAAATCTTATTTCGAGTGTGCACATTAGAAATCACCGTTGGTTTCATGTATTTGAGGAAATAAGATATTTGGTTATACATGGTTAGACAATTACCTATTGCCATATTTTTAAATAAACTAACACACAAGTTGATTAAATTTGTACAAAAGCTTATGACATTAATGCTAAATTTATGTTGATGTTAATTTGAACCTTCTAATAGTGCAAAAACCTTATGCATCAAGACCTGTATTATGGGCATTTGGTCCCTCCCCCTTAATCTTTTATCCCTTTCTAGTGGTGCCTACCTTTGGACTAAAAAAAAATCTACTTTAGAATTAATACTTTAATACAAGGCTAATTAATTAGTTAAGTCAATAACTATCCATAATTAATTAAGATTAGTTCACAATAATTTATATGTAGTTGGCAAAAAAAATCTTATATATAATTTTTGGTTCAAATATATAAACGTTAAATAACAATAATAAATTTTATTCAATTAGGTAAAGTTAGTTATATAATCACATGATCTATTATATGCTCTATCAATAACTAAATATTTAAATAAATAGTTAATCAAAAAGTATTATTTAATAATTTTATTAATTGTTCTATTTTATTTTCTTCTATCCCTTTTTAAAATGACTCAATATTATCTTATTTACCCTATTCATCGGTGCATATTTAATGAGAAATTTTATGATATAAAAATTTAATAATGATGAAAAATTAGAAAAAAAAAAGAATAGGAAGAGCCCAAAAACCATCCTAGTGTTGGGACCCACATCCCCACCCAAGGCAAGAAGGTGGGTCCCCCACTAGCATTAAGGGGCACATTATAAGCAAAACCTCCAAAAGTAAGCATCCAAAAAGGCAATGAAGGAGGAAGACAACATGATGCATGCAAAGAATGACACAAGGAGTCAGATGGTACACTTCTTGAATCAGGAGCACTTTTGCTTGTGGAGGATTAAATCATTAGCTCTAAAAAAATTTCCAATTCTTTTTTCATTCAATGGTGGGACCCACTCCCATTCTCTGTACGCGTGTGCACCTTCTCATTGGTTCAATGTAGAGATAATGCCCCTTCTTAGGAGTAATCAAGAAAATGACAGTACTCAGTGGGATAAACTAATTAATTAAACATTCATGCTATGAAATTAATTAAATATTCAAAAGGTTATTGAATAAAAAAGTCTTTATATAATATTTTTAATTTTTTATTAATTAAAAATATAACAAGTACACTATTTTAATGAAAAAATGATTACAAAAATTTTATGTTAAAATATGTGTTTAATTTTTTATGTTTATATTAATTTTTTTTAAAAAATATTTTTAATTCTTTAAATTTAACACTGTTGATATTATTTAATAAAAAATGTTAACTTATTAAATTTATGTGATGATTATATTAAGTTTAAAGGACTAAATATATATATTTTAATTTAAAGTATTAAAATTAAACTTAATACAAAGATAAACGTATACTTTACCTACAATTTTAAAAGAGAATAATACAAAAAATTTAAGTGGATGTGGATTTACTTTCTCTCTCTTTTTTAACTCATATTTTCTTTTCTTTTGTTGTTTAAACTTTATAAAAGCTATGGGCAATCGTACATTGGATACAATCCTATAATACTCTGCATTATTCATAATAAGTAGTTATGAATAATCCTTGCTATGGCTTTTATGGTTTCTATTGATATTGGTTTTATAATAAATAGCTATAGAAAATATAATAATATATACATGTTATTTTTTATTTTTTAAAAAATTAATGTAAAAATATAAGTACTTAGATATAATAATTTAAAAGAAACAATGGAAACAATTGCTTACAAATAGATATGGTTAATTGGGTTTTATCTCATTTTTTTTCTTGCATTTATTCCTCAAGTGTGATTTTGATTGAGCAATGAGATATTGGGATTTCTGTTTTACGTCTAAATCAAGCTTTTGTTTTTTTATATAAAAAAAGGTGTTAAACCAAAGACGGGCACTATATCCGGTACGTGTTGGTTCAAATTCATGCTCACAAATTAATTGAATGACTATTAATTATGAGCTATGTTAATCATTTTATAAGTTGAATAATTCCACATACAACCTTCCTTTCAACGGTTTAGTTAGTTTAACTGCCACATTATTTGATGTTGAAAAACTATATTATATGTCCAAGCAGTTAGGCTAGAGCTATATGAATATAACATCTATCTCAATTGGCAATCTTAGTTCACACTTGTAGTCACAAATATTTATATTTCATTGTTAATTATAGTATCCAAAAATGAAATCTTTGTTTCTTTTCTAATGAAGACTAAAATTCATGCATGTTTGATGGAATAATGCTTGAATTAATTTTGAAAATTTGAAGGATAACTTCCTCATATGAAATCCGATTGAGCTGATTGAAAATGCGTTGGGAAGCTAAGACATAGGGATACAACTTTCATGTCTTGAGATTTTTCCAAATTTCATCGTTATCATGGTCAAAATTAAACTGAAAATGACTTCACATGCACTGTTGACTTTTGTATATATATGTATGTGGTTCAAGTTCAACCGGTGCTAGCTGTTTATGCTGATGAAAAGAAAGACGCATTTGTATTTATGTAGTTCAGGGGTTTAAGCTTGGTTATCTCCCACTTCTGTGAAAATTGTGAGAATCCTTAATTTCCCATTTGTATGTGAAGTGGAAGTGAAAATGGAATTAAAAATGAGAGTAGAAATTTGTTTGATATACCTACGGAATCGGAACCATGGCCATAAGAGTGTTTTAGCAATCCTATTGAGACCTTGAGATTTAATTATCAACTAGATCTCAGAGGTTCAGAGTCTATTAATGCGTGACTGAGAAGGTGTTTGTATTAGTTTTTTTTAAATGATTTTAGGCAAATATTTAAGAGAAATTTAGCCTAAAAGTACATTTGAAACTATAGTTTAAATGTTTCTTAAAAATTGTCACTTTTGACCACTTTTGACCACATGTTTAGGAAAGTTAATCACTATGTTGATTTACCAGATCGATATGGACATAATCTTGATTATGAAAACATTATTCTCTTGATACCCTGTTATAAAATATAGGAATATATTTTTGTATTGAGTCATATGTAGTTACCCAGCATCATATTTAATTTCTACACTAAAAGAAAAAAGAGTAATAAATAAAGAAAGAAAGACACTTCCATACAAATCTGTTGCCATCATCCAGCACCAATATTAAGGTATGAAATGCCAAAAATACTCAATCTAATTATAAATATAAGATCTCAATTTATTTTATATATTAAATTTATAATTTTTTTCATATGGTTTTTTATAATTAATTTTATATATTAATGGAGTTTTTCATTAATGGGGTAGTTTCTAATACAGATAATTAAAATGGGTACTGTAGAGGAATTGAAACATATTTTTTTACAAACAACTAAATTAATTAATTTTTTTAATATTTTTAAGTAGTTATCTAACTCATATTAGGACCAAGGGAGAATGTGTTTTAAACCTATTTAAGCCTAGATTTTCTCCATTATATAAGTAATTTTGATCTATAAGACCTATTCTAGTCTTATTGAAAAAAAAATTGTTGTTGGCTTTCATCTTTTGTCTATCATTACGTCATAAATATCCAACTCAAGCTTCAAAAGAGCATCATTCTCTGCTTAGTGTTGCAGATGACATCATCACTTAGAAGGTTGAAGGAATAAAATTAATGATAGGCCATATCTAGATAAAAAAATAGTGGAGAGCTTTCTGAAAAAGAAAAAAAAAATTCTGTATGCAATTCATTGAATCCAAATTTGTCATAATAACCCAGAAAAGAAAAAAAAAAAGAGGCAATTGAATTTAATGGAAATCCAAGTCACGAGCATAGATAGTGGACACTATAAGGTTAAAAGATATAATTGCAAGAACCAACTTATTATAAATAAAGGAAATGCTTGTGTCTTGAACTTTCATGGTTCTGATCTTCATGCGGAGAGGTCCCATTAAGAGCCAAAGACAGTTCTCTTACAGATATAACCCATTCTTATTTGTGCCTTATTAATTAGACTACAGATAATTACGTATATATTATGTTTATTTTTTTATCCAAAAGTTTAATTCAATTTGATATGACTTACTTTTAAGACTATATATACTTTAAATTCATTCTCCAGTTAGGTGATGCGAGACGTTTTAATATTTCTCATACTACTTTTTTTTTAGTTTCAAAGACCCCTCGGATCCACCATCTTCATTTTTTTAATTTTTTCTTCAATCTTCATTTTTTTTATAATTTGTTGTCTTTTCATTTTTCTATATATGTACCTCATAAAATGGCTATAACACCATCTTAGACTTTAAAAAAATCGTGTATATATTAAGTTTATTTTTTTATCAAAATAGTTTAAGCTAATTTAATACTCTCCGGTTAAAAATATAAAGTGAAAAAAATTGGGAGGGGTATGTTTTTTTATAAGGTATAATTTAGGTTTATCTCATAATTTAATATTTTTTTCAATTTTACCACCTCTCTCTCATTACCTTTTTTTTTGGTAGAATCCAGGCAATTTTCTCCCTCCGATAACTAGAGACAAATTCTTTTAAGATGTATATATTATCGAATTGGGTCTTTACTTTTCTCAACAAAACCTTTTTATTAACGATGGTATATTTAGAAAAGACATTATATATCTTATATATTTATTATTTTTAATTAATTTTTTGATATACACAGTTATTTTCACATTATATTTTGAACGTGAGGAAGTAACTATATACCTTCAATTCATTTTCTAATTAATCATCGATACAAGACTTTTTAATATATTCTAATATGCTCAATATAACTCTTCTATTCTAATTTTTATTTCGTTGATCCAAAAATGATATATAGGTGCTTATCCATCCGCTGTTCTTAAGTCACTCTGATAAGAAGATTTGGATCTTCTGATCATCACCTGATAATCTTATCTTTCATCCACTTCCAAATGTGTGAAGAAGAAAGGACCAAACACAGTCCTTGGGACAAATAATTATGGAAACTATTAGAAGAAAGGATGAAATTTAAGGTTCCCACTAAAAATGAGATCATTATGTATGCTAATGATTTGAATTATATATATGGTGTCAAATCATGAAATATATATTATACTTAACATGCTCTTGATAATTACATCTTCATTAAGGCCTAGTTTATGGTAATGAAAAGATATATGGTTTTAATTATACTTGAGAAAGTGATTTCCTTCATTTTCCACCCTCTACTCATTTTTTTTATTTCACTTTAATCATTGAAGAAAGAGACTTTAACTACTTAAACACCAGGTCTCGAGTTTAAATTTATATAAATATAAAAATATTTTAAAAAGAATTACTTATAATTGTACTCAACAATACTTAAATATGACTCATTCAGATAATCATATAAGAAAAGAATGAAATTATTTGAACAAATTAAAACTAATAGTACACTAAATAATTTGACAATTAATGGAGAGACCCAAACTGATCTTTAGGGCTATAAATTATGCATATATCTGGGGAGAATTATATTCAAATCACAAATGAAAAATTAATTACCTATAAGTCCTAACTAATAAGTATAAAGATCACAGAACTTTAATATGTAAACGACCCGGATAAAATAATTAATTTCTTTATTTGTGACTTGTTTATATTTTGTCTCTCATACTAACTTTCAAAATCAAATCCAATTTTTTCACAATGATTTTCTTAATTATTTACTTTTTATGTTTAATAATTTCAGAATATGAAATCAGGCAGATCAGAGGACAACTACAAGGTATGTAATAATTTTTTTTTTTAAATATAAAGTCTTTTTTTAGATTATTAAATTTTTAAAATTAAATTGCACCCTCTGTGTCAGGATCTTTAGGTAAAAATTTGTTTTTCCTTAATACTCCTCCAATCTTAATATAAGAGCTACTTGATTTTTTTAATAGATTAAGGAAGTCAAATAAATCCGTTAATTATAACGAAATATAATCCCTCAAGACGAATTTATATTATATAATTCTTAATCTACTTAAATTAGTCAACTAGATCTTATATTAGTTATAATTAACTAATTTATTTGACTTCTTTTATCTATCTAAAAAAGTCAAATAGTTCTTAAATTAAGGACTGGAAGAGTATTATTTATTCTTTTTTTCCCTAACTCCCTGTTTTCACTTGAAGCAAAATAAAAAAACAATATACAAAGCACAACCAGCCAACAATTAAGAAACAATTTCAATTAATAATTTTCTTAGTTTACGAATCCAATCCTTATTTACGACACAAACAATTTACATAAACTTATTATTGTTGTAGTAAATCAAAATTGCAAACGTCTTCAATATCATCTTTAGAGAATATGGGTCTAGAATGTAGATCATCTGCAAGTTCAAATCCCAATCAAAGTATTAATTGTAAAGAACACATGTAATGCAAAGTTGTTTCAGAAACACATTTACCTGCTTGGAAAATTCAGTCGTGTCTAGTGGGATAATGTTGAGATATGTCTAATCACATAGAACCCGCACAACAACGTAAGCATCAACTTTTTTCAACTCTACATAAGAACATAGCATAAGCAAAATCATAGAAAGCATAGATGGTTGAATATATATATATATATATATATATATATATATATATATATATAGGATCCTTCAGATCGTGTAGGGGATTTTTGAGAGTTAGGTTTTGATATGTTCTCATAGTCCTACGGTCAAAACTACTCGCCTATCCATAACCGGTGTAGATAGGGGCAAAAGATTTTTTGTTGTTGTTGGAAAATTAATTACTTACTGCACTTGTTCCTTTAACCGGTGTAGAAAATATTTTCTACATTGATTATTTGTTATTGTTACTAGTCATATTTTCTACTATCTCCATGGCAACTAGTGTAAAAAGGTGGTTGTAAAAAAGTTTACGTTAGTGGCTTTATTATGAATATATATATATATATATATATATATATATATATATATAAACTTTGTTGGATTCTCTTATCCTCAATTCAAATGGTGCGAAGCCAAGTTGGGGCAGGTTCGGTAATTATAGCTGTCCTTACCTGCTAATCAAGCACGCTTGGAACAAAACAAAAATGAAAACCACGATAATCTATTAATTACGCATTTGAAATTAAAAATTGAAGAAAATTATAGGTACCTTAAGAATGGTTTTCTAAAAAATAAAATTCCCAATCTTTCTTTAGCAATTAATCAATACTCTCAAGCTGCCATGCATTTTGAAATTCCATTTTAATCTCAAACATTAAGAAATTAAAACATTCTTTATTTAAAATTCTTATTGACAAATTAAAAAATAAAAATATTAGTGAATCTCGAGTTGTTAAGAAGTAATTTTAAAATATGTGGATCCGTAGCTTTCTGAATATAACCTTTTACCACTTTTTAGCGCCCTAATAATTATTGTTTTGATATTTGGCCCCATCCTCAAACAAACACAGAATAATTTTCCAAAAAGTGAACTTTATGATCAATAAGGTTTTGATGACTCTTTAGTCTGCGGTTGCAGCCAAAACCTAATTAATTTATTTAAATATTATTATAGGACAATCTTGTCATTAGCAATAAAACTTATCATTGGCAGAAAGCTAATTAAGCATGGCTTTAGTGGATGTTTCCACTTTCACTTTCGAATCTAATGTCTAAAGAGAAAAGGGGACACACCAAACATCTCGTAATTAAAAAAATACTAGTTTGTGTATCACTAACTCGCACACACAAAACTTTTATAAACAGATAAGGACATTCCCAATAATAAGCTATTTGAAGCCTAATCTCATATATATATATATATATATATATATATTTCAAAAAACTAATCTTTTAGTTACTATAGTTTAAACTCAATTCTAACACGATCTCTATAATTTTAACTTAGTTGTAATTTAGTGGTTAAACTTTAACTCGATATAATTTAATTTTTATATTTTAACTATTAAAAATATTAAGAACAAGAAGAGTACTATAAAACTTAAAAACTAAAATTTTAAATAGTTAAAATTATAGGGATTGAGTCACTGTGAGTTAAAATTTAATAACTGAGTTTTAACGGAGTTAAAATTATAAGATTGCATTGTAACAAGTCGGTTCAAGTAGTATATCTCACTTTGATGCAAAAAATCCTAGTTTTGTGACGTGTCAATTTTTTTATATATATTATAAACAGATAAGAAGATTCCCAATAATAAGCTATTTGAATTGAAGCCTAATCATATATATAATATATATTCATTCCCTTAAATTATGTTCTTCGAGCTAACACACATCGTAAGGCACATATGAATACACGTACCCTGTTATATCATAATTAGTTTATCTTTGAATCATCAGCCACCACAGATGATATAGTTGGTAGATTAATTAATTGATTATTAATTAATGAAACAATCTTTAGTTTATTGTTTATCCTTAATCCATGATTAGATTCCCGGAAGATATTTCTTCATCAGCCTGCCGACTCTATTTGTTGTACGGATGAAGTTGGATTTGCAAATTTTTTGAGTGGGGCATCCTGTATTCTTTATGTACTAATCTTCATCAAGATCGATCGAAGCAAAATTGAAGTAACGTTTAGTTACTGGCCTCCAACAAGCGTTGATCTAAGTGAAAGAGGCTTTGGCAATTTAAATAAGGGGTTTTAAGTTTGATTCTGTATGAATGCAAAAAATATTTTTAGAATAACTATCATAAATTAAGTCCGACAATACTCAAATTTAACCTAATAAGATAGTCATATATAAAAAAAAATCTTTATTTATTAGCTGGGTTATTACTAGCTTCGGTCCTAAATATAGGAGATAGATAAATGATTTATTTTGCTACTAAATATAAGACCCCAACTCACTTTATCTTCCAGATTTTTAATTCCCCCTTCCCCAAACTTTTCCTATTGATAGTTATAATGTATATGATTAGAAATGATATTATAAAGAAATTAACACACATTTGTTACAAACAAAACTTAATTAATTTTCATAAAATCATCAAATTAGTTATATAATTCTTATATTAAGGACACGAAAGAGTACTAATTGATCAGTTAAGTGAAGGGATTTGATGTCTTTCCATCATAGTTATTGAAAATCAAGGCAGACTGGATGGTTGGACCAATTGGACTTGCTAATGGCTTGATCGGACTGGCTAATGGCTCGATCTGGACCAAAATACCATTTTTATAATTGAATTAGGTTGGACTAAAGTTGAGTTGCCATTGAGTCTGAACTTGAAATAGCTTTTAGAGAACCAGACGAGTTTGGCTTGACAAAAAAAAAAGACTGAAAATTTAAAAAAAAAAATTGCCAAAAAATTGACCATTTCAAAAAATTAAACCCAATAGATTTTTAAATCATTTGTAGTGAGATGGTATTGTTTCATTAAAAACTTTCATATATTGTGGTGTTATTATATTAGTAAATAGTAAGTGGACTTATAAATTTATTTCTTACATATTATTATATATGCACATAATTATTTTTATTTAATTATTATATTACTGAAGGTCGAATCGGTTGAAGTAGTAAGAAAATCGAAATCCTCTTTGTCTTTCCAATTTGATGTGTAATCTAACTTTTAAAACTGTAGGTTTGAGTAGTGTGAATAAAAAGTAAAAAATAATCATGCTTAAAAAAAGAAGCTTACTTTCCTCAGCTGATGCTCAACTCTATTATTTCCATGTTTTCTCTTTTGTAATTTTCCTAGTTCATGTACAATAGATATTGTGCATATATATACTCTGAATGTTAATTGGGCAAACAAATCGTGGTGGGACAGCAAAACACAAAAGGTTAGCGCGTGCGTGTGAGCCTGAGCCCTAAACCTAACGTGGATATATATGAATATGTATGATAGCTTAATCAAAGCCTAAAGAGTGGGCACAAAAAAGCTAGAGCCAAAAAACACATTCTATTATTAATCTAACTTTTGTCCACTTTTATTATTGAAGCCTAGGTTCTTCATGATTCCCATAAAGAACATTCGCAAGTTCCAATCTCTCTCTCTCTCTCTTCCCACCTCCTCTTTCCATCAATCCCGCTCCATATATATAAAATCATGATCATAATGAATCGTAAGCCAAACCCTTCTTCTCCTCTCCTTCTAGCTACCTTCTGATACACATATAATATTATTAACAGTTCTCGTTTTCTCTATGTATTTCATATGGTACCTTCGGCTTCAAGTTTTTCTCATCAGAAACACCTTTTAGTTATATATATATTCCATATATAGTAATAAGTTCTTGATGGAGTTCAAGATCAGAAGCTATGAAGAACAATCTGACAGAGCTCAAGTGGAAAATCTCGAGAGAAGGTGCGAGGTAGGGCCAGCAGAAAGCGTTTTTCTCTTCACAGACACCATGGGCGATCCCATTTGTAGAATCCGAAACAGTCCCATGTACAAGATGCTGGTATATATCTATCTATATATCTATATCTACCTATAAATATATAGTGTGTGATTATCATTAATTGATTCACAACACACACACACACACACATATGTAACTTTCGATGTTGATGATGATTAGGTCGCCGAACTGGGCAACAAGGAACTGGTTGGTGTGATTCAAGGATCTATAAAACATGTTACAGTACCATGCAAGGATTTGGCTAAGGTTGGTTATGTCCTAGGTTTAAGGGTAGTGCCTGACCTTCGAAGAAAAGGGATAGCTTCAAGCCTTGTGTTAAAACTTGAAGAATGGTTCAAATCAAACGAAGTGGATTACGCATACATGGCTACAGAGAAAGAGAATCAAGCTTCTGTTGGTCTTTTCATGAACAAGTTTGGTTACACTAAATTCAGAACACCTTCTATTCTGGTGAACCCAGTGAATCATAGGAGCTTCAGAATCTCTTCCAACATTGAGATTTCAATGGTCAAGATTGATCAAGCTGAATCTCTGTATAGAAGATTCATGGGGGCCACTACTGAGTTCTTCCCTAATGACATAGACAAAATACTCAGAAACAAGCTTAGTTTAGGGACATGGGTGGCTCACTTTAAAGGAGATTATTTTGATTTTAGTTCTGCAGATTGCCAAACAGTCCCTAACAGTTGGGCCATGCTTAGTGTTTGGAACAGTGGAGAAATCTTCAAGCTGAGACTTGGAAAAGCACCTTTGTGTTGCTTGTTATATACTAAGAGTTGGGGTTTGATTCATAAGATTTTCCCATGTTTGAAGATGATTCCAAGTTTGCCTGATTTCTTTAGTCCATTTGGGTTTTATTTTGTGTATGGGGTTTATCATGAAGGGCCATTGTCAGGGAAGCTTGTGAGAGGGTTGTGTGAGTTTGTGCACAACATGGCTGCTGAAAATTGTTGTGAGATTGTTGTGACTGAAGTTGGAGGCAGAGATGATGAACTCAAACATCACATTCCACATTGGAAATTGCTGTCAACTCCTGAAGACTTGTGGTGCATAAAGGCACTGAAGAAAAATAATCATAATAATGAGTTAATTACCAAAACCCCATCAACTACTAGAGCTCTTTTTGTAGACCCAAGAGAGGTTTAATAAAGTTATATATCTCTCTCTCAAAATGAAGCAATAAAGAGGCAAAATAATAATGATGATGATGATAAAAAAGTTGAATTAGTACATTTTCATCTGTTATATATATATATATATATTTCTTTATTGTTTCTCAATTTAGTATTATACTATGAACTGTCAGTTCTATTCCGTCTATAAAGATATAGTGCGTATATACATAAAATATACTACCTCTAATTCTTAATATAATATATATGTAATATAATTTATATTATAAATTAGATATTGTATTAAGTGTTGGAGGGAGTATATCATATTGATACATACAACATATGGAGTTGTTGAAAATTTAGAAGTTTTAAAAGGGCCAATTTATTATATCAATTTGATCCCTTCAGTTTGGTACACTATCAAAAAGGTCCTTTTAACTTCTAACTCTTGTTATAAGAAATGTTTAAAACTATTGTATATATTGTATAAAGATTGTATAATTGATGTGCTCTCTTCGTTTATTTTTGTAAGAAAAAAATACATACTTTCTCAATATTAAGAAAAATAGGTTATTTTAGTTAGAAATTTTAAATATGTAGGTAGATAAATATTTTCCATATATAATACCCTTAAGAAAATTAACTAAAGTGGCTAATTTATTAATGAGAGAATATTTCTCTTCCTTTTTAATAAGGGTATAAGTGAAAATGTATAACAAATGTTTCATATAAAAGCAAACTACCCTCCGGTCCTTAATATATATATATATATATATATATATATATATATGACATAAATAAAAAGTTAATCTTAATTCTAAATATAAGATATATTTTCTATATTCATTAATTTTTTTTAAATTATTTCTATTGATATTCCCTGAACAACAATCTAAGAAGAGGAAGAAGAGAGTTAAAGAAGATTATTATGGTATTTTAAAAAAAATGTTATATTAACTAACTTCTTTAATCTAATCAAATTAATTAAATATGTCATATATTAAGGATCGGAAGGAATATTTGTTATAATTAGGAACAAAACTATTATCTGATATGACCAAAAGAAACTAGTCTACCATTTGATATGATATACGGATATTAGTTAATTTTGATAGACGGAAACGTTTGCACTTTGAAATGATATGAGACTAGGAATATTTAAAATTAATTTAAATTTAAATTAATTGAAGTGACCCATATGGAACTAAATTACTGATCACAACAATAATAAGAGGGAAAGATTGAATTGAAATAAACATATAAAAATCCAATTACAATAGACAAATTAGTACTAATTAAATTGAATAAAAAACAAATTCATGCAACTAAAATGTAAATTGAACAGAAAATATTCAAAAATATGTGACCATATATTTTGCTTCTAGTCTTATTATTTAAACCCCACCTCATGAATTGTTATGGTGGGGGTTTATCTCTAGTTCCTTTCACATCGGTGACACAAAATCTGAAAAGATTTCCATAATTAGGTGCCACCCTTGGTGTCCTTGCCAGCAACTTCATCTTGTGCCTCATGATTCAGACTAATCAATCAACTGGTCTATATATATACATACATATATACATACACACGCCTATGTTTATATATAGTGGTCCTCACTTTGTCCCTTCCTCATAGGTAAATACTTGAACTACACTTCCTAGCTTTTCCCTTTTACTTTGTCCCATGCATGAGTCCAACACACATTGAAAACATTTTGAGGCCATTGTTTTATTCTAATACAATTATTTGTATATGTTAGTATTAAGTCAGCAAATTCAAATATTGTTGAGCCTGCATAACCATGGTACAAAACCCAACTTTCTGACAATCAAACTAATGAACTAGTCCCTCTTTAACTAGTTTAGTCAAGAGTTTTAGACAAGTCAATCGAGTTGAATTTTATATTTTTTTATCCACTTATTGAGCCTAAACAATTTTGTTTTGAGTTAAAATTATTAATATATCATATTTGCACTTTATTAACTCTATTTTGTTAGATTATGTGCAATTTATATATGAATGTTCTATTTATTTATAGATTAATATATTTTTATTTAAATATTACTCTTTTCATAGTTATATATGAATATTTTTATATATTTTAATTCAGTCATACTCCTTTGGTCCTACTTACACTACAAAAAAATTAATTTTCAGCGGCGACTTTTGTCGCCGCTGAAAACATTTAGCTGTGACATTTTGTCGCCGCCATGTCGCCGCCTATAAGACTGTCGCCTATTCCCATTAGCGGCGACAATATTTTGTCGCCGCTGAAAGTCCACAATCAGCGGCGACACTGTGTCGCCGCTGAAAGTCCACAATCAGCGGCGACACACTGTCGCCGCTGAAAGTCCCTAATCAGCGGCGACACACTGTCGCCGCTGAAAGTCCACAATCAGCGGCGACATAGTGTCGCCGCTGAAAGTCAAATAACTAATTTTTTTATTAATTTATTTATTTTTTTATATTATTTATTTCTTAATTAAAATTTTTAATTTATTTCTTAATGTTATTTATTTAATTTTTTTAATATATAATTTTTGTGACAAAAAAAATATAATTTAATAACAAATAATAAATGATAAATAACTAAATAAATCAGAATCCAATAACATTGGTAAATATAAAATATCAAATTAGTTTAGTTACGAATATAAATTTATATAGAAGGATCAATACTATGACTAGAAGAAGTAGGCGCATGTTGTTGCCCCTTCTGCATCAAGGCAGCATTAGTCTTTGCTCGAATTGCACACGTTCTTGGTGCATCTTTTCACGCTCTTCTTCCATCTTTGCACGCTCTTCTTCCATCTTTGTACGCTCAACCTCCATTTTTTCTCTTTCCTCTTCAAATTTTTTATCAAACTCTTCCTGTAATTGGGCACGCACACTCTCAACAACTGAAGTATCTGTAGATTGAGGGCGATTTCTCTTCCTTGAAGGCTCCGCTCCATACCCTTTCCCTCTTACATACCCTGACCTCTCACCAAGAACTGTCGCCAATATTTCTTCTGACGTCATTCGAGCATCACTCTCTAAATCTTGATCTTGTCGTTGAGGAAGCTCGTACATACGACTCTATAATAAAAACATTTAAAACTATTAAATTAAACATAAAACTAAATCAAACTAAAATATTAAACAATACGTACATGAAGCTGTTCAGAGTGTGCGTCAGCCCATACTACTTGTCCATCTAATGTCTTCCTAGTATGCGTTATCTCCCACAGCTGGTCAGGAGGAATAGGTTGTCCAGTAGTAGGATCTCTCTATAAAATAATAACATATAAGAAAATACAAAGAATAGATTTTACAATAAAAAAAAGATTGAAAATTTAAATTATAGTAGTGATAGATTGAACTTACTGTAGCATACTCAATCTCTGCAAATGATCGAGGACCACAGGTATGTTTAGTCATTTGTTTTTCTCGATTTATCGTGTTTCTTGCACTTTTATTCTACAACAAAATATAGTAAGTAATAAGAATTTAATAATTGAAATAAAAAATATAACTTATTTAGAAAGATAGTAAGATACCTTAAACATGTCAGACTTAAAGTATATTAATAACCACTCCCAATCTTGAAAACTAATAGTTTGAGGAGGATCAGCCAACCTATCCTCATCAGTCTCATATTTCTTGTAATGAGAGTGCAGATTGTTCTTCCAATTTCTGAATGCATTTTGTAAAATAATTGATATAGCAGTATGAAATTTTTCTTCAGTAATTGCATCAGCAGGTTCAAATTTATCCTGAAACAAATAATCGTAAACATTCGATACAATGAAATAAATAAACTAAAAAAAGTATAAAAAGTTGACATAAATAATACCTTTATTTTTAAAATCATATCAGGACCATATTTTTCAAAAACATTCTTCCAGTTACCTCCACCATCCCTGAAAGAGACTGTGGTTCTAAGAGTTAAACCACAATAATTAGAAAAGTCTCTTGCTTCTGCACCGATTGCTCTTGACATGGAATCTGAAAATTTGACTCGAATCTTTGCTCCTTGTGCAGTCCTCAAATTAACGTTAATAGACTTATAAACTCCTCTGCCCTTGTTACTTGCAGTAGAAGAACCTATCATTAAAATTTAATTGCAACAATTAAATATTATATGCGATGTAAATCAATTATTATAAATTTGAAACAAACTTACCTGCACTACTATTTTGAGTATGGGGAGTAGTAGGAGAGTTGATAGGCATTTCCTCAAACTGCTGTTGCATGGATAGCGGTGAAATAACAGGTCTTGATTGAGGTGTAGAGCATGTACCTCGACTATTTGTGTTGTCATTAGATGTAACAGAAATACCTTTCCCACCTCGACCTCTCTTTAATGCTGACATATCCTACAAAAATATACATTCCATTTAAGAAATATCAATCAATCAAACGAGAATCAATGTAGATATTAATAAAATGTACCATATCAAGTAATTTCATTCAATTGAATCTTCCGTCGCACTATCACTTAAACTAATGTCTTCTGATTCATCTGTTTCTTCTATTTCAGTTTCTATTTCACTTTCTTCTTCAGTATCTCTATCAAAGTCGTCAAGAAGATCCTCTTCATCACTAAATCCAGTATTAATGGCACTACTTGTATGTGTTTGTGATGGTTCTCCTTGAGCTAAGGGCTGTGCTTGTCCATCTTCTCCGTATAAGTTAATGATAACATCATCAAGTTGTCTAGGACTTGCATTGTAAACATTTAAGTCGACCACCAACTGTTGATAAGGTTCTGTGTCAACCATAGGATCATGGACACCACTGTCATCAATATCACTGTCAGCTGGTACATTAAACAAGTCGCGTGGGTTTGTTTTGACAACAACGAGCCAACCGGGTGCAACAATGTCATCCACATAGAAAACTTGCTCAGCTTGAGATGCTAGAATAAATGGTTCATCTGTTTGTAATGAATATCGCGTGTTGATACTTATGAACCCGTACTTATCAACCTTATATCCTTTATCATAATGAGCAACATCCTACCAATGGCACTTAAACAAATATACTTTTCAGTTGCCTATGTAAGACAACTCATAAATATCCTCTAACACACCATAATATTCTTTGTCAGCATTAGTGTCATCACCCTTAGCCAAGATACCGCTGTTTTGAGTTTTTTTTCCTGTTGCACGGTCTTTTGTGTGAAAACGAAATCCATTGCCTATGAACATGGAATAACGATTCACAATCGTCAATAGGCCAACTGATAAACTTACGAGTTCATCACTAACATGGCTCTGTGCAGATAATGATGTCGCCTTTGAGGACAAAAGTCATGTGTTAGCTAAATTTCATATAAATGTAATTGCTAAAAATACTAAAGCTGAAAATGGTACAACTTACTCGTGAACGAAACCATTGAGGAAACTCATATTGGCTTTGCTCACTCCTTGCTCCATGGGCTTCAAGCTCTGTTGTATATTCCCTACAAATTTTCGTAGCAATAAGAAAAAATGACATTATGACAACTAAATTTTCTCTTTAAGTCAGGCAACTTACTCCATAAATGGCCAAACTTCTTCACAATTTTGTAGCACATACATTCTTGCTTGACAGTATTCTTCATAAGGAAGAGAGATTGACTCGCAATGTCCCCTAGCTTGACCATTTTTCTTAAATATTGTCAACTCAAGGTTGATATCATCATTGGTATCATCATTCCTACGTGGCACATTAAATTTTGTAGGAAAATCTTTCAAATATCTTGAGCAGAACGTGAGACTTTCATCTGCCAAGTATCCTTCTGCAATTGATCCTTCAGGCCGAGCTTTGTTGCGAACATACGATTTTAGTGTCCGCAAATACCTAATGCATTAAAATTAGTTAACCTTGCATAATTATGAATTATAAATACACAATGATATTGACGCATGTTACCTTTCTATTGGATACATCCAACGATATTGAACTGGTCCAGCAACTTTTGCCTCCCCTGCCAAGTGTATTGGCAAGTGAACCATCACATCAAAAAAAGCAGGTGGGAAGACCGTCTCCAACTTGCATAATGTCAAAATTATCTGACTTTGAAGTTTGTCAAGTAGTTCACACGTCAAAGATTTCGAACAAAGATTTTTGAAAAATCTTCCCAACTCTATAATTGGTTCACACACTTTAGAAGGTAATAACCCACGTATTGCAATTGGAAATATCTCTTGCAACAACACATGGTGATCATGACACTTCAAACCAAACAACTTTCGCTCCTGAATGTTGACACATCTTGAAATATTAGATGAAAATGCATCAGGGACTTTTAAGTTAGCCAGGAACTATAAACAGGACTGTTTATTGTCAGGGGACAATGTGTAAGGAGCAAGAGGAATAGAAATACTATTACCATCTTTAACTGGGTGCATGTCACTCCTAATACCCAAGTCCATCAAGTCGTATATACTTTTAATTGTATCCTTCGTCTTTCCAACCAAATCCATCACCGTGCACACAATGTTATGAGAAACATTTCTTTCTATATGCATCACATCAAGATTATGTCGTATTAGCAAGTTCTTCCAATAAGGCAATTGAAAAAAAATACTTTTTTTCCTCCAATTGTAAGCATAATTATGTGTACGACGCTTTCGCTTTGTACCCTTCCCAAATGACACATCACCCAAGTGTTCTAGTTGCGTAAGTACTTCATCTCCGGTCAATGGAACTGGTGGATCCATATGCTCTTCCTTACCGTCAAATGATACCTTATTTTTACGCCATGGGTGATTTTGTGGAAGAAAGCGCCTATGGCCCATGTAAGACAACTTGCTCCTTATCGAAGTACAATGCGTGTCCTTGTGGCAACATGGACATGCAAGTTTACCTTTGGTTGACCACCCTGAAAGGTTTCCATATGCGGGAAAATCATTTATAGTCCACAAGATTGCTGCATGCATGATAAAATTTGATTCAGAATATGCATCATATGTATGTACCCCTACCTCCCACAATTGTTTCAGCTCCTCAATCATTGGTTGGAGGTAAACATCTATATCATCACCTGGACACTTTGGACCAGGAATAAGAAGTGTCATCATGAAGTACGGGCTTTTCATACAAAGCCATGGTGGCAAGTTATACGGCAGCAACACAACAGGCCATATACTATTATTAGCACTCATATTCCCAAAAGGTTGAAATCCATCACTCGCTAAACCCAATCGAACGCTTCTTGGATCAACAGAGAAGTTTGGGTATTGGTGTTCAAAGTGTTTCCAAGCTAAAGAATCAACTGGATGTCTCAGTACATCATCATTTGAGTGTTTCTCCTTATGCCACCTCATTTCTTTAGCTGTATCTCTTGACATATAAAGTCTTTGTAGCCTAGGTGATATGGGAAAATGCCTCAAGACTTTATGTGAAACCTTCTTCCCTTTCTGTTTGTTTAACTTCCATCTAGGCATCTGACACTTAGGACATGATTCTGCATTTGTGTGCTCTCCCCAATACAGTATGCAATCATTCTCACAAGCATCAATTTTATGGTAATGTAAACCCAGATCGCGAATTATCTTCTTAGCTTCATAGAACGAGTCTGGCAATAAAGCCCCTTCTGGGAGAACTTCTTTTAACAAGCCCAACAACACATCCATAGATTTATTACTCCAATGGTTAAGGCACTTCACTTGAAGCAACTTTACAATAAAAGAAAGTTTAGACATCTTCACACAACCTGGATAAAGTGCAGTTTCAGCATCTTTTAATAAGTCAAAGAACCTTCTAGCCTGAACATTGGGCTCCTCCCTCTCATTGTCGCTAGTATTGCTATAATCCACACATGGAACTCCATATGCATCACAAACCATCCTAACAAAGTTTTCGTTATCAGTATCTTCACGTAGGTCATGACTGGAAGTTCCACAATCTGCCTTAAATGTTCTAATTTCCCCATGCAACTCCCACACGTTGTAACTATCCTAGAAACCCTTGCTCAATAAGTCTGTCCTAACATCTCTTCTCGCTTTAAATATAACATTCATACATCTTTTACAAGGGCAATGTATTTGATTTACCACGCCAGGTTGACTGAATGCCCATTCCAGAAAAGCATCCACTCCTCTAATATATGCTAGGTTACCTCTATCTTTAATATGTAGCCAACTTTTATCCATTTATATTCCCTAAAAATTTTAAATTTCAAATCAGATTAAAAGGGTGACATAAAAGGGTCTAACCTAGTACTGGAGAGTAATGGAACACATAACAGTGAAAGTGAACAACTTTTGTGGCATGCAAACAATATTATATGTAAAAAAAACTATAATTAAGCACCTGCATTCATGACAACCAAAGCAACACAAAAAAGAGTTTAAACTTTTCTACAACAACAATTATGAAAAGCCATTACTGCTATTTATGATGTCTCTCTTTCCCTCACACACAACTCCCTACTACTTCTCATTCAGGGGAAAGGGAAAAAAAACACAAGAAGAACATAGTTTAAAGAAACCATTTACTCATTATCTTTATTACTACTTCTCAATGGAATCATTGGAACTAAAGCAACCAAAGAAGCTTCGTTGTTGGACAAAACCAGTCTGCAGAATGCAGATGTGACAAATAGGTATGGAGAGAGGGATCAGAAAATTTAGACACAAAAATTGCGGACACTGAGCTGACAACTAAACATTTATTCAGTGGAAACCAACATCTTTCACAGCTGAGACGGATTACGAGACGGATTATGGGATTGTGAACTGAATGAAAAAAGCAGGGCAGAAGGATACACTTAGAGGCACAAGTCCAATAGCTTCGTTCTCAACACAACTTAAGAGAGATCAATGAAAGAAAATTTAGAAGGCACGCAAGAACAGAATTGCAACAAACAAAAGCTCCCCTCTTCGGCAAAACCATTCAGAAATGTGACACAGCATACAGCAACCAAATTTGGAGATTAAAGCTTCATTTCACGTTTTTAAGCTTCATTGAGTACTTAATCTGAGATTTAATCCCAAAAAACCCAAATTTTAACATGTACAAACCCTAAAATGCATCGGCACAGTAAAGCTACATCCAACCCCACCGTGCGATTTTGGTTCGGTTTGAACTCAGAAAAGTCAAATACTTACTCATTTTCACTCAATCAATCAAAAGCTACTCAAAATCTTCACTTCAATCGGTGACCCACCCCACAATCGAAAGAAAACAGACGAGACCACTTAAAGACGAACTCGGAGAACTCACCTCCGATGGCCGACGACGTCACAAGCTGGATCTTCGACCTCCAGTCACTCCTCCAACGTCACAATCCTCTGGTCCTTCCCTCGTGCTCTCCGTCTCGCTCCCGCTCTCGATGCTTTCGCGTGTTCTCTGAAGCAGGACAGTCGGTGAGAAATGAAGAAGAGAAGGGAACCTACACGATATTAAAACGTATCAGCGGCGACAAAACAAAGTCACCGCTGAAACATCTTTAAGCGGCGACAAAATAAAGTCGCCTCTGAAACATCTTTAAGCGGCGACAAAATAAAGTCGCCGCTGAAACATTTTTAAGCGGCGACTACATCTTGTCGCCGCTGAAAGTGACTTTCAGCGGCGATTTTCTTGTCGCCGCTGAAAGTCTAACTTTAACCTAATAATTTTTACAAATAATCCTCTTAAAATATTAATCATATTTTTCCTCCAATACCTTCTTCAACTCATTATAGAATTTTTCTAAAATTTTTTGGGTAAATAATAATCTCTAACTATTTTTCTTTAATTTTTTAAATAAATAAGTCTTTAATTTCCTAAAAATAAGTATGAAATCATCTGGGTCTATTTTGGGAAAATTAACTCTTTCATAACTCTTATGCCCCCAAAATACTTATTGTATATATTTTTCTTAACTCAAAAATATTTTCAATGATTATTTTTTCCTTTATTATTTTTCTAAAATTTCACTTTTGAGACTTTTTAATTACAGAAAAATATTCTTAAACTTAATAATACCTTACAAATATTTTTTATACAAGTTATGATGTTATATAAAATGTAGTAATATAAGAATGTGTAACAGTAACTAAAAATATATATACGCTCCTTTTGTACGTATATTATTTCTCCTTATCTCTCACATACACATCTACCTCTCTCTATCTCCTCCCCCATATTATGTATAACACACACATATTCACTCTCACTCTCACTCTCATTGACCCACATTTACAATATCTCTCTCATAGATATATCCTTGTCTCATTTACTTCTTTTTACAAGCATCACATTATTATTTGTATAAATCTTTCTTTACTATAATAACATTTGAAATTCTTTGTTTTATTATATAAAATTCACATTATTCTGTAATTTAAGTTTATCTATTATATAGTTATTTGAAATAAATTCAAATGGGAAAAAATTGTATAACTATTTTTAGGGGAGACAAACTATCTAATACATTAATGCCACTTAAAATTATAAATTTTGAACATCAGCGGCGACTTAGATTTATCGCCGCTGAAAGTCAAACTTTTCGCGGCGACTTTGATTTGTCGCCGCTGAAAGGTACACTTTCAGCGGCGACATTGATTTGTCGCCGCTGAAGGTCAAACTTTCAGCGGCGACATTGATTTGTCGCCGCTGAAGGTCAAACTTTCAGCGGCGACATTAATTTGTCCACGCTGAAAGTCACACTTTCAGCGGCGACTATAGTTTGTCGCCGCTGAAAGTTTGACTTTCAGCGGCGACGTAAATTTGTCGCCGCTGAAAGTAGGATTTGAACCTAGTAATTTTTACAAATAATCCTCTTAAAATATTAATCATATTTTTCCTCCAATAGCTTCTTCAACTCATTATAGAATTTTTATAAAATTTTCTGAGCAAATAATAACCTCGAACTATTTTTCTTCAATTTTGAAATAAAATAAGTCTTTAATTCCCGAAAAATATGTATGAAATCATTTAGGTCTGTTTTAGGAAAATAAACTTTTTCAGAACTCCTATGCCCCCAAAATACTTATTTTATATATTTTTCTTAACCCAAAAATATTTTTAATGATTATTCTTTTGTTCATTATTTTTCTAAAATTTCACTTTTGAGACTTTTAATTGTCAGAAAAATATTCTTAAACTCAACAATACCTTACAAATTTTTTGTATATAAGTTTGGATCTTATATAAAATATAGTAATATAGAGCATATGTAACAGTAACTAAAAATATATATACGGTCATATTTTACGTATATTATTTCTCCTTATCTCTCACACTCACATCTCCCTCTCTCTATCTCCTCCCGACATTATCTCTAACACATACATATAGATGATGAACTCACATTGAAACATATGTATAATATTTTTCTCATGAATATATCTCTATTTCATCTCCTCTTTTCAAATGCATGACATTAAAAGTGAAAGTTGCAGAAATGAGGAGGTTGAGAAAGTCAGGACTTTCAGCGGCGACAAAAAAAGTCGCCGCTGAAAGTAGGACTTTCAGCGGCGACTAACTTGTCGCCGCTCAAAGTCCTACTTTCAGCGGCGACTTTTCTGTCGCCGCTGAAAAGTCGTCGCCAAATGTATATTTTTTTGTAGTGTTATAAGGTAGAGAGAAGTTTTTTTGTGGTCATATTTATAAGTCACATCAGTAAATTTTTTATATAAATATACAATTTTACTCCACATTTATCTTGTATTCTTAGGATATAGTGTATATTAAATAGAGTTAATGGGGTTTAAGGTTTTTCTTAGTTTTGATAAAACATACTAAAAGTGATTTATAAATAGGAATAAAATGAGTATTGTTTTAATGTTGATTGGGTTAATTCTGATTCAATCATGATTAGATCATTGATCTTTGAACCATTGCTTCAACTAGTCTAACAACCGGTTCAATTTTCAGTCTGCTGGAAATACCTCTCCTAATTTGATCCTTTTGTTTTCCATCCACAAGATTTAAACTCTTAACTTTTAGTTAGGGGAAAATCACTTTTATCCTATTTAACTATAGAGTCAAATACGAATACCATTAAAATATTTTTTTTTTGCAAATTATTAAAAGTCTTACTAAATATAACCTTTTTCACTGTGATGTCTTTTATTATTCATAAGATTCAAATCCTCAACCCACTGTGAGTAGGCTATTATTGTTACATAGGAATGAAAGTAACCGTTCTTTAAAAAGATCAGAGTTAGGCAACTGATGGATGATGATCGTTCGATCTGTTTCATGATGGAAGCAGCAGCAGGAGAATCAGTACTTCAAATCTTGGTTGGTTTCTGCTTTGTTCATATGTTTGTGCGCAGCAGCATTATTTGTTGTCGCTAACTTGGTGGGGAATATTGATTCCCTGAAGCTGCCGTAGCTCAACTAACTTCTTGAGGGTAAAAAACACACTTGTTGGCTAGGGTTTTCCCCGAGTACTATCTATGTCTTTGTTAAAAATTAATAATTGGGGATCTATTCAAATCTGCTATGCTAATTCGGATTGTACTATAAATAAATCAAACGCTTTTGCATGATCATCGTTGAAACACTTTAGTATTCATGATGGTTTGTAGTACTCACTCCCCGAAACATACCTTTTCCTAATGGGATATGGAATAATGAGTGATTTTAATTTCTGGATGTTTTGGATATTTAGCATTATTAATTAGGGAATATTTCATTTTAATTTTGATTTTTTTGATATCGTTTATCATTAATTGTTATTTGTATTTAATTTTAAGATACTAGAATGTTTTTTCATTAATTTATAAATTTAAGTTAAGACCTATAAATAGCAACTCAACACATTTGTTTTGTACGTCTTTTGATGAATTGAATAATATTAAGCACGGAGTTTCCCCTCTTCCTCCTCAATTTGTCCAGTTTTCCCCCTTTTCTTAATATCCTACGTCCTCTCTTCTCTCTTTCTCTCTATTTCTTTCTTTATATATGATAAGATGCCTTTCAAAATAAAAGTTTGTTCAAATTATTAAAGTGACTGGTAGAATATTCAATAATGTTTCGTTTCTATCCCTACAATTTTAGAAGCTTTCGTGTAACTTGAGTGAAAGCATTATGAGATCTCCCTTTAATTAAGAGCATAATTGAAATTGTAGCATGTTTTAGAATAAATAAAACAATCTAACAACTTTTTAAAATCTGCATAAAAAATGTTTGAAACATATATGTAAAGGACCAGAAGTAGGTGTACTTGTACCCAATTTTCTACTACTCTCTTATCCTTTTTTATTAGACTCTTTTGGAAATTCTAGAGATTAAAGTATCATAAAATATTTTCAGTTATACCTCTAATCAATGGTTTATTAAAAGTATATTTTAATAATGGGCAAGTCGTTAATCAATGGTTACATACTCACTTGGTATGTAAGGCTCTAATCTATATAAAGAGCCATTCACTTCATGTATAGGTGTGGGATGTAGAGTCCTCACTGAGAGAGAGGTTAACTTGGTCCTCACCTAAGGCATTACCTTAAGGTTTAGGGTAAATCACTTGTTAGAAGGGATTATTGTATTCTTTGAATTCTGATTAGTAAAAGATGTTGAGTTTGCTAAAGACCATTTACTAACAGTACAAGACGTATTTTTTGTGGTACCAGATCTAGGGTTCAATCTCTAACTCTTCATCAAGCTCTATGTCTCTCATCTAAATTCAAAAGAAAAAAGATATGAAGTTTACTAACAACTTCAATTTTCGTGAATTTGTTAACGGAATACTAGTATTGTGTGTGTATGTGTGAATGAATACACGAAACTGACAGTGATAACGACTACCATAGATGAAGAATGATGACCACCAGAGGAACTTTCACATGTTTGATTATTTCTCAGATTTCAAACTTCTAGGCAATGCAAGTGGCTTTCCTCTGTAAGGACCACTTAGTACAATGACAAACTAGCAAACATATATGCGCGGCTTTCAAAAAGTTGAGAATCCAAGAGTTACATGAACTAAAAAAAAATTGCAGCCATAATAGCATCTATATATATAAGGTTTGGATTAATTGGTAAGAATTGTGCATATCCCACAAAAAAAAATGTGATTCAAATTCATGGACCTTATTTGTTATGTAAGTACTCATCCAGTACTTATATAAAATATATTTAATTAATTTGATTATATTAAGAAAGTTAGTTAAGTTAGTTAATATAGCATATTTTCTCTAAAATATCATAATCATCTTCTTTAATTTCTTTCTTCTCTCTTTTACTTGATTATTATTGGGGGAATATCAATAATGATAATTTGGGATAAGATAGATAAATATAGAAAATATATTTTATATTTAGGACTAATATCAACTCCCTAATTAGATCATATATTAAGGACCCCAGGGGTACCTCTGATCATTTTTTGAGTTATAAAGCCCTATTCTAACCTTAACCTTAATGAACTTATGAGACCTAACTCAACTTTTACTAACATGTCTTGAGCTGTGGTTAACCTATACTTTTATTATTCTTTAATTTTTTGGTTTTAGAGTCATATATTTGTAAGTTTTGTTTAGTGTAGCATATAGTTCATTAAAACTTTATTTTATAACGTTTCTTTTCTTAGGAAAAAAATGATATTATTTAGGTGAGAGTGCCAAGTATGAAGTTAATGAATTTGTGTATGATAAACCTCTATGTTAATGTTACAGCCATTCCCTTTGAAATTTGGATGCAGACTCTTAATTAATATACAGCTCTGATACTTTTCTTTTTATTGTGTTGATTTTGTGTTACTCTTGCTTAGTAGGAATTCATATTTCGTTCATGGCTTTCCAATTTTCTAGATGAAAGCTCTAGTTTAGGAAAACCAAAGCAAAGGAGTGATATACCTCCATCTCTTTTGTGAAAATTGTGCTTTGATAATCATAAATGTAAGAGTTAGATAATTAAGTTTGCTATTTATAAAAAAAATATGTTAGTATTTTTAAAGTAACCATTTTAATCATTTATATTAAAAAGTATTCCTTGATAGAGAATCCCTTAATTTGTGCAATCAATAGGGAGTTTAGGAACAAAATTATAAATTTAAGAAATAAAATGGATTGAATTCTTACATTTATGACCAAAACAAATACTTCTACTATCTTTTATATCTATAACTAAAAATAGTAAATATAATTTGGGTATATTTTGGGAAAATATGCTTGCAAGATTATATCATGTTAAAGAGATTAAATTTGCCAAGTGTAGAATATAAATCATGATTCCTTTGTATGAATTGGAACCCTTGTTACTTTTCATATTGCTAAAGTAATCTCTGTTAGGACACAAGCGGTGAACGTGAAAACCCTTTCAACAAGTTTGTTTTTTAAGAATTTGAAGTTATGTTATTGTCCTGTGTGATTGAGATGGCCGCTATCATTTCTACCAATAGTTTGTTGGTAGGAAACTACATTTTTTTATTAAGTATATGTATCTTTTTATTGAAAATAATCATATTCAAGCAACTATGGGGTATTAAATATAGACATATCTTCCAGCAAGGATTCAAACCTTATTTGCCACGTTGTGATGGATTAGCCCCTTCTACTAGACTCAATCCCTATTGGTGAAACTGCATATTTTAATTTGGATTAAATAAGCTTATACCATTCCCCCAAAACTTTTATGATCTAAAAACTGATCATGATCATGGTGTTTGGGGGATATAAATATTTTATGACCTATTCACTTTAATTTAATGATGAAATGTCATGTGCACATAACTTGATATATATATATATATAGGGTTTGAGAAGAGGTTATAGTTATAAGTGAGATATAATTAATTGGTATTTTCATCTTGTGCTATTAACAATGTGGGGTGAAGTATGAAGCATGCTTTGGTTATTTGGACATTATCATAATTCCATTTAGGGCTATTTCCTTCTTTGTTGAGAAATGGAAGTTGGGAAGTGTGTTTGATATCATGTTGGTTTTGATCAAAACTACATTTTGACAAATTAATGTGAAAGTAATATTTGTAATTTTTGTATAACTAGAGATTAATCCCTCGAGATGTAAAGATCACCGAAGTAGAGTTTGCTTCTCCTAACAAATCCATAAAATTATATTTAAATGACCCAGATCTATTAATTGTATCAAGTTCTATTAGTCATAGTAGAACACGATATATATATTAATCAACAAGTATTAGTCTTAATAAAATGGACCTTAGCCATTTAAACATAAAAGTCTTTAATTTAAGTTGGTGAGAATACAAAAAATCTCTTTATGACGGCTACCCTTGAACCTAACAATATTAATAAAATCTAATAGCCATATTAAAAAACACACAATGTATATCAAACATGCTCGTCATTTTTGGAAGTTGAATGTGGAGGTAGTATATGGGCTAACCGGCCGAAAATGGGCAGACCTATTGCGGGCTATGAGCCTAGTGACGACGAAGGCCAAAAATTTTCCAACTACAAGCTGGCGGGCTAATCTCTTTTGTTGTGTTTTTTACATTTTCAAATCCTTCTTTTTAACCAATAAAGATTGATCCGAATAGTAAGCGACTCGATATCGTTTAAACGAGATTTTGAGTTTGAGCCTTAACGTATTCAGAAAATTCCAGTTAGGAGACTCACCCACTATAGCCATGTGCGTGACGCGGGTCGGATCTGAATGTAGTCGGGGCAAAGCTCTAGTGAATAGTGTGGGCAAAAAAAAATCTTTTTTTTTTTTAATTTTCAAATTGAATCACAAACTTTTACAGATCAAATTTAAGTTGATTCTGATTTTCATAAAATTACATGATCAAATTAACCCTGAAACTTGTAGATACAAGCATGAAAATAATATAAAAATTATAAGTTAATATAAAAAAATGAAAAATCAAACATAAAACCAAGCTTTCAAAATATAACAAAAGTTACACTTAAAACAACTATAAAACAAAATATTATTTTGTAATTAGAATTAAATTTAAATAACTAGAAATAAAAAGGGTTAATCCTGTGGGCCAGGCAAGCTAACTAGCCTGGGTGAAAATTTTTCAATGCTGGCCTACCAAAACCCATTTTGAGACAAGATCTTTTGCTTGTCTGAACGTGAAGTTAATTTATATTTAGAAGATATACGAATTCTTTTTTTTTTTGGCAAACAACGTTTTTGTAGTGTTTTATATGAATATTATTTACTTCTAAAAATTCATGTCTTTCAAGACATTTTTCTTGAGTTTTACATACGTTTTGGTACATTTGAATATATTTAAGATATTCAAAATAGTAAAATGTGTATTTTGCTTGGGATTGCATAACATTGCTTATTTAAGTGTATCTTTTGACTTTTATTTCATACGTTTTTCTAGCTAACTAGGGATGAGAAAAATTATGTTATAATTAATTAATTATTTATGATTATTATAAATTTTTATTATGGTCAAAAATTTAAAATATTATATAAATTTAAAATTTGATCTTTGAAATAATTTTGAACCACATTATGGTAATTAATTAGTAATCATATTAAAGTAGGTTCAAAATCTTTTGAAGATTAAAATAGAATTATTAATTACATCTTACAGAAATTAAAAGTATTAAGTCGAATTAACCTATATCTATTTTTAATTGAATTAGGTATTATAAAATTTTAAAAATATATTTAATAGATTGATCTCATGTAAGGGCATTAATTGGTCTAAGAATCGATAAACCATTGAGAGCATTTGAATGGTAATTATAAAATCAACAAAATGAATGAGAAGTGTCAAGAAAAATAATACAGAATTAATTAAATATTTATGAAAAAAAATTGAAACACTAAATATTGGGACACTTGAATATCCCTGGCTTGTTTTTTCTTTTTTCTTTTTTGGTATAATAATTTTTGAAAAGGAATTGGGCTCACCCTCGATCTAAGGACATGGTGAAATTTCCCTTTCTCTTAGACGATACTAATGTCGGGAAGCACGAGTTATCTATTACCCTTAGGCGTAAACCTAGGCACCCAGGAGCTAGAATATCTTCCCAAACGCGGCGACTGGAACCACAATAAAATAATACTCTTCATTGATCGAACACACTCCAAATGGTCGTATCTCTCACCCCTAACTTATTTTTTTTGTTACCCACCCGATTCACCTGAGCTTTGCCCCGACTATATCCGGATCTGACCCGCGTCGCATATCTGGCTATGGTGGGTGAGTTTTCTAACGGATTTTTTTTTGCATATGCCAAGGCTCGAACTCGAAATCTCGCTTAAGCGATACCGAGTCGCTTACCACTCGGACCAACCCCCATTGGTCCCTAGCTTTTTTTTTTGGTATACAAGAAGGCTAAATGCCCGAAAGTAAAACTAAATCAGTAGGGATTGAATCCAAACATTCAGTGTGAACCATGGTCTCCAAATGTGGAGGACACTCAGAAAATCTCCTTGTAGAGGTTAACCCCTCTTTGGTGAGCGTATCAGCAACTTTATTTTGAACCCTAGACACATATTGAAGCTTAATTTTCTAATTTAGCTGTAAAAACTTATGTATCTGTTGGACTAATAAACTGTTATCAAGAAAAGTAGAAAACAACCATAATAAGACGGATGACTTTGGGTAGCCCATTGACTCAAAAACCGTATCAGATGAGCGTAGCCCTATTTATTTCCTTTGGACATGTTGGTGAAGCCCATCTTACAATTGGCCCAAAGAAAAGCCTATAATCCATATTCTTCAATTTGTTGTCCATTGTCATGAGTTAGGCCCAAAAACATTCAATTTTTATTGCAATTCCGAAAAATATATAACCTCTTAACACTCTTGGAGTTGGTCCAAAACAATCAAATAATCTTTGAATACCAACGGGGTTAGTCCGAGTAGTAAACAACTCGGTATCGTTTAAGCGAGGTCTCGAGTTCGAGCCTTGGCGTACGCAGAAAATCCCCGTTGGGAGACTCACCCACCATAGCCAGGTGCACAACGGGGGTCGGATCCGGATGTAGTCGGGGTAAAGCTCCGGTAAACCAGGTGGGCAACTAAAAAAAATACGTTTTGAATCAAAAACTAAAAACAAAAAAATATGTTTTGAATTAACAAAACCCGGCATAGGTGAATAATTAATTTTTTTAAATATAATATCCTAAATTTAAATTATATCATACATATAAAAAATATTTTATTAAAAGAGATAAACCTCATTTTAATAATTTTTATATTACAAAAATATTAGTGTCTAATGTCTATACCCTAAAAAAAAAGCGCACACCGTTTGAAAAAAATTAAAATTACAATAGGATAAGATTATATATAAGGAGAAATGGGTAAAAATTGTCCATCTACTTTTAATATATATTATTAAAATAAAAAAAAATCATTACAATTTATCGTAATTTAATTTTTTTACTCAAATACCCTCAGCTTAAATTCAAGTTAATATAAAAATTAAAATTAAAATAGCATAAAACACTATGTTTTAAAAATATTTAATTTTAAAGTTTTTTTTAAGTACTACATCATCTTACCAATTGTTGCTATCCTATTGGATTTAAGATTGTTCCATCTTACTTTAAATTTTAAGAATGTAAAAGCTTCTCCAAAACATTAGCATGTATATATTTTCCCCAATATTTTTATTGAAATATCTTTTTTTTTTAATTATTATTATCAATAACTTGAGTGGCGATCAAAAAGAAAATCCCCCATCTTTTTATGCAACATTTATTCATAGGTTTCCACCTTTTACTTGCGACTTTTCGTTCATTAGTTGAAAACACCTCATCAACTAAATCAATAAATTAAGGTATAGGCTTACTCCTTTAAGCAATTACCCAAAATATTAACATATTTATATCAAAATACTAAAAACCAAACCGTTCATTAAACCGATCAAATTAATAGTTCAAAGATTAATTATTCAATTATAGTCTAACCTAGATCAGCTCAATCGTTACTAAAATAATAAAATTTAATTAAATATATAAAAATATTCATATATAATCTTAAAAATGGTATTTAAATAAAAAAAGGTATATAATCCAACAATAGGATCATTAAAGTAAAAAATGTAACAAAATATTATTTTTTAATTTAAAACAATATCATTATAGGCTTAATAATATGATTAGATCTGAATTAAGTTTTAATAAGGGATTAAAATTTGGATGCAGAACTTATATTCTATCCATATGGGTATAAGTTCAAAATTCAAGTCCCTTCACACTATCTAAAAAGTCCTCTATTAAGCTAATAAATGTTAGTAGTTAGTAAGAAAATGACTCATAATTTATAAAATTATGAGTTTAAATCTTCTTAAAAAATGAGCCCTCACAACTATAAAAAAAATCGAACTTATATTCTTATAAGATATAAATATATTTCTTATTATTTATGTTAACTCTGATAGGTTTTAGCAATGAAACTTTCTACCTTTGGAGACGTACGTGTATAGGCTTTGGCAATAGTATTTTTTTTTAGTTGTCCACCCGATTCACCGGAGTTTTGCCCCGACTACATCCGGATCCGACCCGCGTCGCGCACCTGGCTATGGTGGGTGAGTCTCCCAACGGGAATTTTCTGCGTACGCCAAAACTCGAACTCGAGACCTCGTTTAAGCGATACCGAACCGCTTACCACTCAGACTAATCCCCGTTATAATATATTGTTCTTACTGATAACCTTTAATAAGGTTGTAAGTTCTGCCTTTAGTAAGGGAGGCCTAAAACCCTGTGAATTGTGGGATGTATATGTTTTATTCCTTATGGAAAATAAACTAGATCTCGGCTTTCTAATTCACATCCTACAAACAATAAAAAAAATCAAAATCCTATATGATAAAAAGATATTACACTTAAAATCGTTGAGGAGGAAAATTATGAGAAACCTGTTTAAATTAATAAAGAGTTTCCCTCTTCCTTATCATATCATCTTACATTTATTTTTTTAATGAAAAAGGTGAACTCGTTGACAACATTTTAATTTTCTTTTCTCTCCAGTCACATACTTGCCTCTTAGGTCATTTTTTCCCTCCTAGGTGGACGATGCTTTTAAGGCCCCCCCAAAAAAAAACTATTGTCAAATTTTTGTTTTAGAAAAACTAACACGATATATTTCAAATATAAAATAAGTGAAATTAAATTTAAATGTTATTAAAAGTATATAATTAAGTAATTAAAATAAAAATGACAACAATTTGATTTAAATATATTTTAAATTTTGAATAATTGTAATTAAATTCATCAAAATTCATAGTTTTTTTATACTATTAATTAAATCTTATTATCATATATCTTACTTTTAGGGTTCATGGTTGCCGCTCCTAGCATAGACGTCTTCTCTAGAAATTAAACTCGAGATCTAGTGGGACTTTTTACTGCTAGACCAATAGTACGTTGGTCATCAATATTTATAGTTTATCATACTTAATAAAAAAGTTTTTATAAAATTTATATATGAAGTCACTAAATATAATTAAATAAAAAAAAACCTAATAGGAAGATTCAACAAGTGAGCTTGTGGATGCAACCAAATTTGTAGCTAGCACTAGTTTAATAGCAAATTGATACGACTTAGTAAGATATAAACGTTAAAATGATAAATTCAATAACTAAACTCCCGAGTTTCACAATAATTGCCTTACAAAAAAAATTAAAATAATATTAGTCATATAAAATATAAAATCTATAGAAAATATACATGAATAAATCATGTCATGAAAAATTAAATACATATTATATTTTATATTAGCCTTTGTTTTAATTTAATATTATTGCCAAAATAAATTTGATAATTTTTTTTTTATTTACTCGATTCATTTAAATTTTATGTCAATTATATTTAGATTTGACTAGCTAAATTTTGATTACGAGAGGAAGAAAGTAACAATTTTTCCTTTATTAAACAGTTGCTATCATAAATCAAATTGTCACTGTTAGAAAATTTTCTGCCACATGGGCCCACGTATATTTATATCTCTTCTCCATCTTCTTCCACTGTGAGTCTGTGACTTCGTTTGCTTCTTCCTCTTTAACTGTCTCTTCTACTCTGGTCCATCGGAGTTTGAGTCCACGAAGACTTGAGTTCCCCCATCCATGGCAGTTTGCGTGACCGACACGGCTCGAGCCGCCGTTTGTAGAAACGGTGAAGCAGCCGCTCACCTGAAGGTGGTCTCGATCTCCGTGATTTTCATCACTAGTATGTTCGGCATGTCATTGTCGGTGCTATTAGCGCGATATTTCCAAGGGAAATTGCTCTACGATAACGCAATCATAGTGATTAAATGCTTTGCCGCCGTTGTCATACTCTCCACCTCCCTCGTCCACGTTCTCCCCGACGCGTACGGCGCACTCTCTGATTGCCAGGTCGCTTCAATGCATCCATGGAAGGATTTCCCCTTCGCAGGCCTGGTCACGCTAATCGGCGCTCTGATGGCTCTGTTCGTCGACATCGTCGCTAGCTCACACGTGGAGCACTCGCACTCGCACGCGCATACTCAGTACGCGCTGGTTGGAGCACAGGAGAAGCTGTAATCGGGCGAGTCGAAGACCGAGTTGAGGATTACAAGATTCGAGAGGGAACAACAAGCGGTGGAGGAAATGGCAAAATTGAAGCAGAGATTGGTGTCTCAGGTGCTGGAGATTGGAATAATCTTTCATTCTGTGATAATCGGAGTGACGATGGGAATGTCTCAGAACATTTGCACGATTAGGCCTCTCGTCGCCGCTTTGGCATTTCATCAAATCTTCGAGGGAATGGGTCTCGGTGGTTGCGTCGCTCAGGTTCGTTATCTTCTTCTTGCTTTTACCAATTAAAATCTCATATTATCACCGAATTACAAAGAAATTAATAATAATTTGGGGATTTCTGATTAATTTAGGAGTTTACGCTATTAGAGGTAAAATGATAATTAAATAACGAGTGGTTGGGATTTTGGATCACTACTGTGTAGTCATAAGCAAAGAAATTATTCAAAATTGCTAAATTAAATAAATTAAAGATGCTATGATTTTGTGTTGAGAGTTGAGACTGATAACAAGGACCCAGGAAACTTGTGCTTCACCTTTGCGCATTTGATTTGTGTCTGCACTACAGAGAAATTCTGGTTCTGGATAGATTGATCAATTTATTAAAATTAAGCTTAATCAAGTTAATTACATAAATAAATTAATTTAATCAAAAAATTGTTATATATTGATGTGTTAATTAATAATGTAGTTGTGTTTGTTGATGAGTTCCTATATATGTGGCTACTAATTGCAATTAAGTGTGCGTTTGAATATAATTTTAAAAAAAACTTATAAAAAAAAAAGTCTTATGGACAACTTATAGAAAAGGGCTTTTAGAGAAGAGTTTATGGAAAAAAAGTGATTTTGAATAAATAAGTGTTTGGATAGTTATTTTTAGAATAATTTTTTATATTGGTAAATTACAAAAAATGGTATGATTTGATTAAAAGTAATAGAGATGAGAGAGGTAGAGAAAATATAAGAGAGAGGAGAGAGGGTATATGAGAGAGGAGAGAGGAGAGAGAAGAGAGAGAAAAGAAGAGAGAGGTGAGAGGTGAGAGGAGAGGGGTAGAGATGGAGAGGAGAGATAGTGTAAAAAAAAAATAAGGCTAACATAGTAATTAGATAGTCCATAAGCCCTTTTACTGTTCAAAAAGCTAGTTTTAATAACTTATTCAAAACTATGGTTTTGCCCAAAAACACTTATGGACAAATATGACTGTTTGTTTTAAAATTTTCCCAAATCAAGGTTTTGTCCAAAAAAACTTTTAAAACTATAGTTTGGGATAAACTCAAATAGCCCCTAAAAGAATAAAGGGAATTTGAAGTTTAGATGCTTAATTCATTAATGATTAATGAAATCAGAATAATTACATGGTGCATCTTCAAAGGATCAACCGTGTTCTGTGAACATAAATACCAGCTTGCCCCACCTTCTTCTTCTTTGATTTCTTGTAAATTTGAACAAAAGAAAAGGAAAGAAGAGAAATGCAATGAGAAAGTGAAAGTGAAAGGAACTAACTTAATGGCAAGTTAATTTAATCTCCTCTCTTTCTATCTTGATGTTTACAAGAAACTAAAAGAAAAGAAACAGGGAAATGATGAATTCTTCAGTCCGAAAACCCTGCGATTGTCCAAAATTGAAGATGACTATTTGCTCTAAAATTCTAAGCTAGAGAGTAGTCATGTGTCACCCTTTTTGTTGAAGAGAATCTGATAATTATATTCATATTTACAAAATTATGCAGGCGGGTTTTAGCTTTGGAACCACGGCTTATATGTGCTTCATGTTCTCGGTGACGACACCGATGGGGATTATATTGGGGATGATGTTATTTTCAGTAACAGGTTATGATGATAGTAATCCAAAAGCTTTGATCATGGAAGGCTTGTTAGGTTCAATTTCTGCTGGGATTCTGATATATATGGCTCTGGTTGACCTAATTGCAATAGATTTCTTTCACAGTAAGCTTATGAGCTCCAATTTGACATTGAAGAAGGTTTCTTTTGTTGCCTTGACTCTTGGCTCTACTGCCATGTCAATTCTGGCCCTGTGGGCTTGAACTTGACACTTTTTTGTTTTCTTCTTTTTTTCTCTGATAAAGATTTTCTGCACTGAATAAAACCTAGGGTTAATGAATGTAAGATGTATAGTCTCTTGCTTTTCCTCTTCTCCCTAGCATTTGCTTAAAATGTTGACTCAATTATGAAATGAAATGATAAATAATTAATATTCTATATATATTTATATATATTATACTATCACTATCCGGCTTCTTCTTCTTTTTTATCTTATTATCAGTATTCAAACAACCGCCTAATCTTTTTCAGCACAAATATCTTTTTTTGGACTCAACTTTGGAGGCCACATTACTATAAGATTTAAACAATAATACAATAGCATATCAAATTTCATGTAATACGTTGGATTCACATTATACATTAAAATGAAGAGATGTGGTTTTTTAGGAAAGTTATATATTTAATACCTCTATTCTTAATTATAAGATTTATTTAATTAATTTAAGTAGATTAAGAAAATTAGATAAATTAATTAGTTATAATAATTGTGTGTTGATTTTTCTAAAATATCTCATTTGAGCATGTGCATTTAAATTATCCTTGATAGATACTCCTTAATATGTGCAATCATATAGGGATATATGAAGAGAAAAATTATAATTTTAAGAGATAAAATGAATTTAAGTTTTATATTTATGAACAAATTCAACCCTTATCTAGCTCTTATAATTAAGAACGAATGAGGGAGTATAAATTAAGGAATTTGTGTGAAAGGTTGTGTAGGGAGTTATATCCCTAAAAGGTTGTTACTCTACATAGAAAATAATTATTCATCCAGTCATAAATATATGATTTATTTAACTAATTTTATTATATTCAATAAGTTAGTTAATATGCCTTTTTTTTGTTATATTTTTTTAAAATATCCTAATTATATTCCTTAACTCTCATCCCTTTTTTACTTGATTATTGTTTGTGAGAGTATCGATATGGATAATTTGAAAAAATATTGATAAATATATTAAATATGTGTTATATTTTTAACAAAAATCAACTCTCTAACTATATCATATATCAAAGACCAAAAGAATATTAATTATTTAATTTATGTTGATTCATGAATCAACAACATATAGGGTTCATGAATCTAATTCATATAGTTATAACTTTATAATTGAAGAGATATTGTTTTAAGAGATATTACATTCTCTCCCTCATTTGAGACACATAATAAGATCAAATTTATTATATTTATCTTTGAGTGTAAACAGATATAAAATTAAATTATCATTTTATAAAAACTAGTGTTATATTGACTTGAGTATTAGGAGTGCAATCCAAATATAAAGATCTCATTCTATTATACAAAAAAAATTATTGGTAAATCCAACCATATAAAATAAGAATAGGTATTGAGGAATTAAAATAATGTTATAACATTCTTATTCATCTCTTTTTCTTGTACTCTTCAAATAATGACTTCCACAAACACAACCAATTGAGGAAAAGAAGTATATGAATCTATGTAATGGCAAAATCAAAGCTTACCTCATGGAGATGTGTGCACGCATGTGCCCGGCCACATATAGCGCACACGCCTAAATTACTTAGACACAGGCGTACGTATGTCCCTCAAATGCATAAGCCCATGAAGCACACGTAGAAAGACATATTTTTGTTGAACATATATACTCATTCATTTCATAATTTAAGTTTTTTTTTTAATCTCCGGTTGGTTAGAATCAAAATATAAAATTCAGTTGGATAATTTCTAAAGCATTTAATATATTTTTTTTATTTTTTCAAAACTTTATAAGTAATTAACCAGTTATAATTAATGTGTCGTTGACTTTTATAAATGTTATATAGATAAAATAGCTTTTAACATGCTATTTTTTAATTATATCTATCATTTTAATAAAAATAAAAAAAATTAAATTAATCATGACATATCTAACTAGTTTTAACTATAATTTAATTATTAACTTTTGAATTATTGTCTTACCTTATTCAATACCTAGCCCTATTTTTAAAATATTGATATTTTTAATTAATTAATTTATCACACCCACTTTAAATGAACGCAGATAAAGCTAAAAAGTAAAGGCGCATTAATTGGCAAAGAAAATAGTTAGAATAGGCAGCACTGCATAGAAGGGTCATTCTATGCTTAATGCACTTCCAAGTTGTCACAATATGTGTGTGTTTCTCATCTTTTCTTTTTTAAATTACTTTTGAGAGGTTAGTTGAAAGTATATATCGATTCCACTACACGCCTTCTCAACTAAAACTATGTCATATATATGTGGCTATATATATATAGTTTTTCTTTCCTTCATTTTGTTGAAAATGGTATGACATCATGAGTGACGATAATCATCAATAAGAACTCAATTGGACCAACCGATTTGATAGAGAACTAGTCACATGTCTCGTCTAATATAATATCAACAATAAGCTTTATTTTATTAGGTCAGGCTAACTTGGTACGAACCCTAAAAAAGAATCACATTAACCCATAATCAATCAAAATATACACACCCAAAGAACGCTGTTAAACAAAAATCTGGTGATCCACTTGAACCCTTGAACATAAAAGAACAAGGACTCGAAGTATTGAAAAATACTACAAAGTTAATCAAGTCTTGATAAGTCTGTTAGTTATATGAAAAACTCTAAAGAAAATCCACTCTCAAGAGACAAAGTGCAAAAATATAACTTTTTATTCATAATCCAATCTGCCTCTAAAATGAGTCATACAATGTATTTTAAGAGATACAATTCAAATCTAAAATAAAAAGCAATAAATGCAACCTAAGGACTCAAAATCTGGTGATCCACTTGAACCCTTGAACACAAAAGAACAAGGACTCGAAGTATTGAAAAATACTACAAAGTTAATCAAGCCTTGATAAGTCTATTAGTTCTATGAAGAACCCTAAAGAAAATCCACTCTCAAGAGACAAAGTGCAAAAATATAACTTTTTATTCATAATCCAATCTGCCTCTAAAATGAGTCATACAATGTATTTTAAGAGATACAATTCAAATCTAAAATAAAAAGCAATAAATGCAACCTAAGGACTCAAAATAGTAAATACTAACTTAAATAAAATAAAAGGATTTAATTCAAGTAATTTGGAAACCCAAAAGTCAAATCCGTCAACTAATTACTAATTTTTGTACAAATATAATAATAAAAATAGAATCAGCATTTTAAACCCAAAAATTGATTATTTATGCCCAAATGAGTCTTCCCTTATGTACTACTTGATTCAAGACTTTTAAATTGATATCTCCAAACCTAAAATAGGTTCAATAGCTCTAATTTTAGCACAAATGAAATTAGTGACGTCCTCAGCATTTTTAATCTGCATTGTTGCTCCAATAGCCATTTGCTTTGCTAATGCCTCTTGCACTAGCCCATTCAATGATTATTTAATTCTTTTAGCTCTTGCTCTTGTGAATGGTCCAGTTGAAATATGCTCTTTAGAAGTTCAAAAGTTATCTTGTTGTATCACATCATTCACTCTTTCCTCAAAAAGATTCGACCTCGAATCATTGCCTGCATCAAAAGGAGGTAAATCAACCACACTGAAAGTAGCACTAGCAATATACACCCACACTCAATCACTAGGTTCAAAAAGAATATGCATTCTTCCTTTATTAGCCTTGGATGCATATTGCTCATTTTTCTTTTTAATATGTTGTTTTATTTTTTTATGAGGTTGCTTCACTGTTTCAGTCTTCTTTTCCCCATCAAAACTTACTCTCTCATCAATAGGTAACGGTAATAAATTCAAAGGAGTTAATGTATTAAAACCATACACAATCTCAAAAGGAGAATAATTAATAGATGAATGCACACTCCTATTATAAGCAAATTCAATAAATGGCAAGCAATCTTCCCAATTTTTTAAATTCTTTTGAATCACAATTCTAAGCAATTTAGATAAAGTTCTATTAACAACTTCAGTTTGTCCATAAGTTTGTGGATGACTTTTAGTAGAAAATAACAATTTAGTATCAAGCTTTCCCACAAAACTCTCTAAAAAATTGTTCAAAAACTTTGTATCCCTATCAGAAATACTACTTTTAGGAACACTATGAAGTCTCACGATTTCTTTAAAGAACAAATTAGAAATATGTTTGGCATTATCAGTTTTATGACATCCAATGAAATATGTCATTTTAGAAAATATGTTAACAACCACAAATATTGAATCCATCCATCTTTTTGTCCAAGGCAAACCCAAAACAAAGTCCATTGAAATAGCTACCCAAGGTTCAATAGGCACAGGTAATGGGATATACAAATCATATGGCAAGACTCTAGATTTAACCCTTTTACATGTTATGCATTTAGAACATATTCTTTCTACATCACGTTTCATTTTCGACCAAAAAAAATTCATCTAAAACATCCAAAGTCTTATTCACAGTATCCCATTAGTCCTCTCCCATATGCTTCTCTTACAAGCAGTTCCCACAAAAAATATTGAGGCACACATAGTCTATTTTCTTTAAACAAATAGGCATTAATTCTATAATACTTGTCAAATGCTTTCTTTTCACAAGCAATAAACATTTCAAAAAAATCAACATCATTGGCATACAACTTCTTGATATATTCAAATAGAAACAATCTAATATTTAGAGAAGCAAGAAAAGTATACCTTCTTAACAATGCATCAGCCACCACATCTTCCTTACCTTTCTTATATTTGATGACATAAGGAAATGTCTCAACAAATTCTAGCCATTTTGCATGTCTTTTGTTTGATTTACCTTGACCCTTTATATGCTCCAAAGATTGATGATCAGTGTGAATTACAAATTCCTTAGGCCAAAAGTAGTGTTGCCAATTCTCCAATACTCTTTTGAGTGCATAAAGCTCCTTGTCATATGTTAGATATTTTAAGGCTGCTTTAATTAGTTTTTCACTAAAATAACTAATTGGCTTTCCTTCTTGCATTAAAATAGCTCATATTCTAACTCCAGATGCATCACATTCAATTTCAAAAGTTTTATTAAAGTCAAGCAAAACTAATACAGGTACAAAACATAATTTATCCTTAAGTTAATTGAATACATCATCTTATGTTTTATCCCATTTAAAACTAATAGATTTTTTATGACCTCAGTGAGTGGTGAAGCAAGTGTGCTAACATATTTTATAAAGTGCCTATAAAAGCTAGCCAAATCATGAAAACTTTTTACCTCAATTGCACTTTTGGGTGTTGGCCATTCTTTTATAGCTCTTATCTTTTCATCGTCAACTTCTATGCCTTTAGCACTTACCACAAAATCAAGAAAAACAATTTTATCCATGCAAAAATCACACTTTTTCATATTTGTAAATAATTTTTCCTTTATCAAAGCATGAAGCACACAATACGAATGATTCAAGTTCTCATCAACTTTCTTGCTATCATTCAAAATATTATCAAAACAAACGACAACATTCACATAATATGAACACCTATGAACCACAAGATTCATGTAATAATGAAAATTTAATGTGTGTAGTTCAAAGCATATAAGAGATAGTAAGTTATCAAGAATAACAAATTTTAGGCCACCAGAATATTTTTCAATGTCACTTGAATGAGATAAAGGTTAAATGCTTCTTGAGGATAATAATCCATCAGGTGGCTTCTCAGGCAAAAAATCTCCTAATACCTGTAACACACCAAAATTACAAGGAAAAGAATGATTAAGATCATTACTAACCAAAGAAGTGTCTTTGTAATCACTCTTAACCTCACTTTTCTCACAACTCTTTCTATATTTTATTTCATTCAAATCAACACTCCCATTTTTACTCTCTTTATTTTGAAAACACTCTATGCTCTCAATCTTTTTTTCTCGCCCTATTTCAATTTTTCTCTCTAGAACAATTTTACTAAAAGCATTCTTACTCTCATTTTCACTTTTCTTTTCTAGATTGAGGGAATTTTCTTCAACCACAAGTTGGTAATTTCAATGAGGAGGTCTTTTTCTACACATTTATCAACTTCATTTTCAACATTTAATTCTTCTTCCTCCTCCTTGGTTGGTTCAACCTCTAGCTTACTTTCAGGAATAGTAACAATAATGGTTTCAATCTTCTTTGAATTAAGTTACTTCCTAAACCTCTCTTTTGATTGATTTCTTGCTCATGCTTAGCAACTAATGGAACCAAAATGTTAATGTCCATGAAGCTCCACATCTTTGCAAAAGTGGCTATCTCATGATTAAGTCCATGTATAAATCGAACATTTGTAGCTTTTGGAGTCCTTCACACAAGCTCTTATCATAGCTAACTCTATCTCTTGGAAGTATTCCTCAACATTCATGGAGCCTTGTTTCAACTCTTGCAATTTATTATAAAAAGCTCTTTTTATTTTGATGCTCTCAAGGTTTCCAACTACTTTATTAATTTTTCTTGGTTTATTTCTGCCATGTCTTCTCCCATACATATCTCCTCTATGCATATTTCTTCCCCCTTCAGCTTCATATTCAAATTCATCCATAGAAACCTCATTTTGCCTATCATGCCTTCTAGGATTAGGTCTAGCTCCTTGTATATTTGCAATTATTTCTTCTTGTCTATCTAACCTATCTCTTATCTCTCCATAAATCACTTCCATGCGTGCAAAATGTTGCTCTATTGCCCTGAATCTGTCATCATCATTCATCAAATTTCTTCTAGTACCATTAGATATTTCATCTGCATTAAACATTGTGACTAAAAGAAAATATGTTAATGAAATAAAGTTCGTCACAAATTTTCTCATATGTTTCTCTCAAGAATATCACTTAACACTTGTGTTTCACTCAAACTTAGTTTTTCAGTTGTTGTATATCACTCTTGTCTTTTTCCACTCAAAAGTTTCTCTTTAGGCTCTTTAAAGAGCTAAGCAAGTTAAGCAAAGCAATCACAATTTACAGAATCAACCAACACTTAAGAATTTTGAGAATAACAAAAATGAAGGTTAAAATTAGAGCTTAAGGAAATCAAGAGTTTAATTTAACACAAAAATTATAAATGTTAATACAAATTTTGGATATGAAGATGGATTTGCTCAGTACACACTTCTAGCACAACTCTTTTTTTCTATATTTTTTTCATTTTTTTCAGTACTCCTCTTTTTTTCCTTTTTTCTTCGTATTTTTATACTCTCTTTTTTCACTCAAATATGAAGAAAATATCATGCCTTCTAGGATTAGGTCTAGCTCCTTGTATATTTGCAATTATTTCTTCTTGTCTATCTAACCTATCTCTTATCTCCCCATAAATCACTTCCATGCGTAATCTGAACCCAGAAATTCAAATGAGCAATCTGAATTTCTGAACCCAGAAATTCAAATGAGCAATCTGAACCCAAAAATTTTAGAAAACACATTATTTTTAAAATGACTATAACTCTCTGTAGAAATTTCGAATTGAAGTGATTCCAAAACAAATAGAAAGAAGAGATTTTGAACTATAAAAATGACATATAAATGTTAAAAAACACAAAAAAAAACTGGTAGAACATGGACAAAGATTTTAGTGATGAACATAAACGAAGAAGATGAACAGACACAAGAACAAACACAAAACAATGAACGAAAATAGAAACAAAGAACAGAAAGAAATGACCTAAGTTTAGATTCGAAGCTTTGATATCAAGATAGTGCGAACCCACAACCAATCAAAATATACGCACCCCAAGAATGCTAAACAGAGATCTGGTGATCCACTTGAACCCTTGAACACAAAAGAACAAGGACTCGAAGTATTGGAAAACACCACAAAGTTAATCAAGCCTTGATAAGTCTGTTAGTTCTATGAAGAACCCTAGAGAGAATCCACTCTCAAGAAACAGTGCAAAAATGCAACTTTTCATTAATAATCCAATATACCTCCAAAATGAGTCACACAATGTATTTTAAGAGATACAATTCAAATATGAAATAAAAAATAATAAATGCAACCTTGGGACTCAAAACAGTAAATACTAACTTAAATAAAATAACAAGGACTTAATTAAAGTAACTTGGAAACCCAAAAGTTAAATCTGTCAACTAATTACTAATTTTTGTATAAATACAATAATAAAAATAAAATCAGTATTTTAAACACAAAAAGTGATTATTTAGGCCCAAATGAGTCTTCCCTTATATACTACTTGGTCTAAGGCCTTTAAATTGATGTCTCTAAGCCTAAAATAGGTTCAGCAGCTCCATTTTTAGCACAAATGAAATTAGTGACGTTTTCAGCATTTTTAATCTGCTTTGTTGCTCCAATTGCCATTTGCTTTGTCAATACCTCTTGTACTAGCCCATTCAATGCTTCTTTAATTCTTTTAGCTCTTGCTCTTATGATTGGTCCAGTTAAAATATGTAAAGGATATTTGAAAGTTGAAGAGTCATCTTGATGTATCTCATCACAACTATATAGATCGCTCGATGTTATTGTACTCTATAAAAAATAAGTCCTTGGATAAGTGGTTGACCAAGAGATCCCACTTAATAATCTCATTAAGAGTTCTCTTTGGTCTTCCTCTACCCTTTTTACAAGACTCTATATTATTTAATTCATCCTTCTCACCGGCGCATTTGATGATCTTCTTTGTATGTGCCCAATTCACTTCAGACAAATATCTACCATTTTAGCCTCAATAGATGATACTCTAACTTTTCTACGTATATGTTTATTATGAATCTTATCTTTTCTTGTATGCATATAATTTTATACTCACCTTAGTTACCCCAATTTTATACTCTTATTGTCCCTTTAAAGTCTAACATTCATTATTATAAAGTATTGCTGATTTTATAGTAGTATGATAGAATTTTTCTTTTATCTGATCTTATCAGGTAATTTTGGATCGCAGATAACTCAAGTAATTTTTTTTCATTTAAATCACCCAATTTAAATTATATTATTAACATCTCTAGTAATTTTATTATCTTTTTATATAATTAATTTCAGAATTTTTTCACTTGTGGGATGACTTGATCAAATTCAATAAAAAAACCTAAGGGAGGAGAAAGATCTTGAATTTATGGTCAAAATTAGTAGAATCAGTTAGTGAATCGGTCACATATTTTTTTTATCTTTTTATCTTAAAAAATTAATTCATGTTTTAAGCTATAATTTATTCATATTTGTAAACTATAAGCTTTGAGAAATGGACAATAATAGAACTAATTTTACTTGTGAAGTGCGTATATGCCTTGTGAATCACTAGGCTAATGTCTTTAAAACTAAAACAATTAATTGTGAGTATTTGTAACATTTCTTTTTCCATAAAAAGAAAGACTAATAAATATATAAGTTTTCATGATATATGCATGCCCTTCCCAAGAAAAGCTCATGTTAAATTTTAAATCCTCAATAGATTAATAACCTTCCTTAATTAGTGCTACAATTAGTATGAACACTGTTTTATTAATGCTGAATTAGGATGTTTCAACACTGAAAATAATACATATGAGTAAAAATATTTTTAAAAAGAAAAACATAGGAATTATTTTTTATCAAAAATCATTTTTGGTTTAATTTATTAGTCATAATTTGAAAGGTAGCAATGAGTATATTTTTTATTTGATAAATTTTCAATTAACAGCTAAGAAATCTTTTTTTCTAGGAATGTTTTCTTCTATTAGAGGTAATCCTATTGGAGGTACTGTTAAATATTAAATGTTAATATCTTTCTTAGAGATTCAAACTGCTAAGAACTTTTTATTTATTTATTTTGATTTAGTCAAGAGCATCCTTACCCTTTTGAAGCATTGAACTTCTACTTACGGGAGTGAAGTTGCTTACCATATCAACCAAGAGTTTATTGGTATCTGCTAAGAACTTTTTTTGGGTGCTAATTATAGGTATCCTCTCCTATTGGATGCAACCCTATTTGAGGTACTGTCTGGCACTAAAGGTGGACGCCTCTTTTAGCAAAGATTCAAATATTAATTCACTATATTGTGAAAGATTAGTTATTTCTATTAGATATAACCCCAGTTGGTTGATAAGAATTTTTTTTTGTACAAAATTTTTTAGAAAAGGGTTGGGCTCACCCACGATCTAAGGGCAGGGCGAAATCTCCCTTCCTCTTAGGCGATACCAATATCGGGTAGGGCGAAGCGTCTATTATTCTCAGCTATAAATTGAGGTATCCAGGAGCTAGGAGGTTGCTAAGAACTTTTTTTTTTGTTACCCACCCGGTTCACCGGAGCTTTGCCCCGACTACATCCGGATCCGACCCGCGTCGCGCACCTGGCTATGGTGGGTGAGTCTCCCAACGGGGATTTTCTGCGTACACCAAGGCTCGAACTCGAGACCTCGCTTAAGCGATACCGAGCCGCTTACCACTCGGACCAACCCCCGTTAGTTGCTAAGAACTTTTTGTTTTGGACTGAAATTGCAAATAATACTATTGGGCTAATCAGTAATACATTGGGCCACAATCAACCCAACAATCAATTCGTTCGGCCCAACTGAAAAGACAGTTATTTGCGATTTGCAAAATTGCCACTTCCCCTCTTTTTCTACCATCTGCGAAAGCCGAGGGAGAGCCAGCAACAAAAATCCAAAAAATGAAATTGCCACTTCCCAACAAACAAACAGGATTTGTAGGACCAACATGGGTTAGTCCGAGTGGTAAGCGGCTCGGTATCGCTTAAGCGAGGTCTCGAGTTCGAGCCTTGGCGAATGCAGAAAATCCCCGTTGGGAGACTCACCCACCATAGCCAGGTGCGCGACGCGGGTCGGATCCGGATGTAGTCGGGGCAAAACTCCAGTGAACCGGGTGGGCAACCAAAAAAAAACAAACAGGATTTGTAGGTTACAGATAATAAAAAATATGTCTATATTCTATATAGATATAAGATTAATTCTGTCTACCATTATAAAAGTTTATTTGATAGGCAATCTTGTAAATCCCTTATAAATTCTCTCTGAACCTTACAGTCATATCTTAATATTGATAGGGGACCGGTACCGAATTAATCTAAACTTTTCTTCATAAAAAAAAACTCAAGACTTGTAAAATTAAATTAACTATTACTACTCTTATTATAAATTTAAGAGCTAATTAAGAGATTTATTTGTATACCTCATTATATTTTGTTTTTTTAATTTATAATTTTTTTAAATTATTTATATTAATTACATATATTAAAAGAAATATTTTAAAGAAATTAATACATAAAAAATTAAATTAATTAATTTTATAAATATTTATAAATTATTTATCTAAATCCTTGATCTATGAGAGAGTATCGTATTATGAATCTTAAGAGTAATTTTAAAAAAGGGAGATTATGCGAAAGGACCAAGGGAGAGAAAAATATATTGAATAAGATACAAAAACGTTTAGAATGATTAAAAACAATGAATAGACCAAAATGCCATTATATGATTGGCAAAATAGCTCAATTGCAGCTCGTTAAAGTTGAGATATAAATCTCATAACAAATCTTAAAAGATTAATTGAAAATAAGTTATAAATTATGGAAGTTTTGTAAATTCTAAACGTTTAGCTCAGTTGTAAAAGTAAAAAAAAATTATAAAAATTTTGTGATTATAAAAGTTTAGCTCAATTATTTTAAAAAACTAGTTGTAAATAAATTATAGATTATGGAAGCTTTTATGTGAATCTGAAAACTCATTTGTAAATTTTAGAAGCTTGGTTATAAATATAGAAATCTCAATTGTTAAAATTAATAACAAATTTGTTAGTTTCACAAGCGCTTCAATTGGGTCCTAATTAAATCATTTTCATCAAAAAATTTACAATTTAAAATTGTGGTTTGCCCTTTTTTTAATTAACATTTTTTGAAATTTACAAATCTTCAACAATTTAGATCCAATTGGTCCCAAATTACACAAATTGAATAATTCTTCATGTTACAAAAACATTTTAGATTTGTTATCACATCTAAATGAAAATACTTTTATAAATCACAAGAAGACTGTTAATTATATATGTGTTTGGGAAATTTGGAAGTTTTAAAAAGATTTTTGGCCTTAGTTTAAAAAAATTTAAAACAAACATTTATATTTGTTTAAAAAAGCTTTTGGACAAAACTATGGTTTAAAACTAAAATTTTGGATAAACTATTGAGACTAACTTTTGAAACAATAAAAGAGTTTATCAACTATTCAATTATTATTTTACCCTTATTTTTTTACACTATCTCTCCTCTCTCCTCTCTTATCTCTCTTCTCTCTTCTCTCTTTTCCATCCTCCCTCCTCTCTCATATCTTTTCTCCACCCTCACTCCTCTCTCATCTCTCTCTTATCCACCATCACTCCTCTCTCATATTTTTAATAAAATTATACCCTTTCTAATAATTTTTTAATTACAAAAGTCTCTCTAGTAATAACTATCCAAACACTTATTTATCCAGAATAATTTTTTTTTCCATAAATTCTTCTCCAAAAATTCTTTTATAAAAATTGTTCAAAAGCCTCTTTTTTCTCATAAGTCATTCTCTAAACTCTTATCCAAATAGGCCCTACTTAAAAATAATATTCATAATATAACTTCAGAAAAATATCATCAATAATTTATTTTTTTAAGCTCTCAAAACAAATATTTTTTTTTATTTTTGGGACCAATAGCCATCAATAATTATAGCGAAATGAACAGCTAAGCAAGTTTGGCATTAAATATGTGGGGGGAAATATTAAAAAGAGAGAATAAGGATGTGAAATGGCTGATGATATGTCACTTATGAGAGCCACGCATACAAATATATTGTGTGGTTTGGGAATTTTAAGGATTTCAAAAGTTGTTGGGAGCATGTAAGATAATGACATCACTTAACTAAATTTCAAAGATATTATATAGTGTTTTACATGTGGGTATTGCAATAACTCTACCAATTATTAGTCAAGGAAATATATTTCCCTTTAAATATTAATATGAAGTTTAAAATTTAAAAAAAAATAATCATTTAGTTCAATTACAATATTAACCTATAAAATTTAATTTAGTACAATTCAGCCCTTTAAATTTTTTCTGTTAGTCTTTACATTACACTCTAACTCAATTATAATTTAATTCTTAAGGGATTAGAAATTTTTTTAATTAAAAATATAGGGAAAAAAATGGTTGACACATGTAGAATTAGGTTAGACGAGTTAAATTTTAGGAATAGTTAAATTAGGTCATAGGCCTAATTTGAAATTTGTAAATATTGGTTATTTTACCATATTGTCCCCATTTTTTTCTTCAAATCTGCATCTTTATTATTATTATTATTATTATTATTATTATTATTATTGCAAAGCCATTTATGCTGACAACTGACTATTACCCCTGCCGATGGCGATCGGAACTCTATCAACGATTTTCGGAGCTCGTATAACGGTGACAATTTTATTATAAAAGTTTTGTTGTGAATAGTTAATGGGGACTTATAAATTGCTAAGTTAATAAACTTGTTAATTTTTACAATAAGATATGCTTAGAAATTAACAAGTTTAACTTAGTAATCCATATTAGCTATTCCCAACAAAATATTTGTGATAAAGCTACACTCTTCAATAAACCTCTATTGTTATTCAATCATAATATGGGAGTAGAAATTAATAAATTCAATTTAACAATTTACAAGTCTTCATTAGAATTTAAAATTTATTGAATTTCCAACCCACTTTAAAATTTTCCTATCTAAGGTGACTTTAAATGAGATTTTCCCATTAATTGTTTCCTTTTAAATTGGGCAAACTTGACCTAGTTTGTACGGTGTTCGATGGTTGGGTAGATGGAAGGGGTAAGTTAATCCCTCACGAAAATAGTGTATTGCGTGTAGAGGGAAGATTAAATAAAAGTAAATTTTTGTATTATTAAGGGTTGGGTCTGACGGAATAAGCAATTTAATCTCACACAACATGTAAATTAAGATTCAAATTTTTATTAGAAAATATGTTCATATGTAGTATCTGATAATGTTACGAATATAATTACTTCTAATAGAAAGACATCTACACTTAAAAAAATAAAACAAGAAAAGAAATAGGTTCTTGTGAGTGAATTCCTATAATCAGAAATGGGGAATACGTGTGCGCGCAAAGCAAAAAATGGGCTTATACTTGAAGAAATTGTTAAAGTTAAGTGTAAGTTAAGTGGGGAAAAGTCTTGCATTATATATAAAAGGGAGAATTACTGTCAAAAGTCAAAAGTCATATGGAAAAAAATTTATTATAAAAAAATCTCATAAAATATCAAATAATTAAATAGTTCTGGGAGACTTGAGGTTAATAAATTCGATTTGTACAATTATCAAGCTACCCTTATGCACAAACGAGAAGTTATTGCAAACGCGATGACAATTTGAAGGGACACAAATGACAACTGAAGGCATGCGATAATAATTTGAAGTAACACAAATAACAACTGGGAACATACGATAACAACCCTTAGTTCCCCAGTAGTAATTTATGTCACTTAAAGTTGTTATCGCATATCCAAAAATTTGTCATTTGTGTATAAGAGCAACTTAGTAATTACACAAATTGAATTTTTACTCCCAAACTTTTAAGACTATTTAATTATTTCACAAATTTTTTTTGTAATAAATTCTCTTTAAGTAATTCTCCCTATATAAACTTAAAGTGGGAAGTAGAGCTAGCATACTTAATTTCTTAAAGTTTTAGGTTAAAATATAATGATGTATTAAAAAAATGTAATGTTAAGTCACTTGAGGCAAAGCGTGTGTGGGTACGAGTGATCTAAGTTTTTAAATCTCCCAAATGCATAAAAACAATATTCCTCAATTACAAAGTAATTCTTATATTTAGAAAAGAAAAGAAGAGTAAAATCTTAGACGCATTATTAAGATATCCCTTAAATGAATCGAATAGTTAAATTTGGAGAGAGAGGGAGAAGCTCTTTACTTTCTTCTCTTTGGCACTCTTCTCTTCGTGTTTGTCCATATACATGTGCTGCTTTTATGATTCGAATGCAAGTTGTTTAAATTTGAATCTAATAAATGTTCTATGAAGGCTTAAAAAATAACTCAAATTAACCGGACAATAACAATAAATTTTTTCCTATCAAATAGGGTTAACTATACGGATCACATGAAATTATTATGCTCTATTTACAACTGGATCTTCGGATAGATTGTTAATTAAAAGATTCTATTCAATAATTTCTCTAAAAGATTCCATAATGTCTTATTTATCCTCCTCAACAATACTTTCAATAAATTTCTCTTAATATGTTCAAACCACTTTAAATAATTTTTATCATTTTTTTCTATACACTGTACCTACTATTTCTATTATATAATTATTATCTTATCTTTTTTAATCACCATATATCCATCTTAATATATTTATCTCCGTTATCTTTCTCCTTTCTGGTGGTTTAACTTTAAAGCCCACCAACTACAATTTACCATCTTCAATAAATATAATTTGAACTTGAAGTATCCATTGATTGGTGGACCACTAAATCTGAGCAGTGTTGATGAGATATTTATTAATTTACAGCGAGAAAAAGGTGGTGACTGGTCAGCCATTAAGGTCCAAAGAAGGCTGAAATTTCCTATGAAGATATCTCAGAGACTCATCAGCCTTCTCAACTCGTGAACTTCTTCATTGGACAAACCAACTGCACCAACCTATCATTATAGCATCCAACTGCATCTCCGTGATGACCTAAACATATAGACCTAATTTCTTTATTTTACATTAATATTTTTCATTTTACATGAGCAACCCAATATCCTGGCAAAATGAGAATTACAAACCAAACTAATTTGGATCAAGTCATGGTAAGACCCATTCGGATGATGATCCTACCATTTACGCTTTCTCAAAGGATCAAACTCATGACCATTAAGTTAAAATAACTATTACCAATTAATCCAAACGCTGGATAGTTTTATATGAATATTTATTAACTTGATGCGAATCGCCAAATCAGTGCGTTGCAAATTGAAGTAACTGAACAAAAGCAACGGCTAGTGGAAGATTTGAGAGTCAAAAGTAGGAGTTATCACTCCTTTATCTCATTCAAAATTGTACACAAGATGATTTACAAAATCCAAAGTCTCTCTCTCTCTCTCTCTATATATATATATATATTAGGATTGGAAGAAGGAAATTAGTACAGTTTTGTTTTATACAATTATCTAATATTGGTCATACAATCAGATTTGGGTACTATTAGCTCCAATTGGAAATAACTCCTGCAATGTATTTTTTTCCCATTTAGAGGGTTCGAACTATCAATCTTATTTCAGAGAAATTGAGTCCCTTCCAATTGACACTTTCACTCTTTTTTTTCTTGGAAGTGAGGAAAGTTAGGCTTTAAAGGGACAATAAGAGTATAAATTTATGGAATAACAGATAAAAATGTTGAGATAGATGTGTACATAGAAAAAATAAGATTCAAAATAAATATATAAGAGGAAAAGTTGGTATGGTGTTTATTGAAGAGAAAATAGCAAAAAAAATCTCTTAAACATGTATAAACAAGGCTATTGGAGGCATCGGTGAGAAGATTAGATCGTACTGTATAAAGTTCTTTGAACAGAGGTAGAGGAAGATAAAAAAAAAACTCCATAAAATTACTAAATGGTATATTTTTTTATGATTTATTTAAAAATTTAGTTATACATGCAATTGACCTCATTTACTGTGATAGCGCTTGTTGTATGTGTGGAGAGGATTTGAATTTTTCTCTCCAATCTTATCTTGTTTGAAATTAGTCAATTGGTTCAATTTAATAGCAGGGAGATGGATTTCTCTATCTCTCACCCACAGAGAGAGAGAGAGAGACACACACACACAGATATATAATGTTTTTTATTTTTTAAAATCAGAAAATTTGTGTTTCCTGTACGAAATTCCCATCCTATATATATTCATTCATCCATTCACATCTGTAGTGAAAGAGATGGCAACAAATGCTCACAACCAGGCCACCTAACATAAAATGACATGATGAAGCAACTACCTCCTGTTATGGCCATCCCATATGTCTCTCTTTCTATTTACTTCCTATCTAACTTCTTTTTTTCATCTCAATCCTCTTCACTTCTTATCATCTTCATTTATACACTCTCACTCATCACCTTCACTATATCATTATGCTTCCCATCTCAATGGCCTCTGAAGATAATCACATACACATATTTCAATGGCGTTTCATTGAAATAAATCACTCAAACTTCCACTTATATAGCCATGGCATCTTCCTCCTACTTTTCTTCTTCTCCCTCATCATTCTGATCGTCACGTTGTTCCTTCTCGCCCATGTTTGTCGCCGACGCTACACCGGTGCCTCTCTAGCACCGCCTGCCAAGAGTCTCCGGTGGGGTGAGTTTGAGATGGAAGAAATGGAGAATAAGAGTGTGGGAGACCTGAATGTAGAATGCTGCATATGTTTGAGTGTGTTGAAGGAAGGTGGTGGGAAGGTGAAGGTGTTGCCAGAATGTGAGCATGCTTACCATTCAGAGTGTGTAGAGATTTGGTTAAGTACAAACCCTAGTTGTCCTCTTTGTAGGGCTTCACTTCATAAATTTATGAGTCATAATGCTATCAACAACAACAATGTATGAACATTTCTTTGTGTGTTTTTCTGCCATTGACTTCGATAACTTTCTTTTTCTTTCTTTATTTTTTTCCTAAACATATAATATCTTTCTATTAGATACAATCTTATTCGAGATACCATCGGGTGCTAAATGTGGATACTTCTTCCAGTAGATATTCGAATATAAATAAATTATATGAGGGATTAGCCTTCTTTCGCTAGACCCAATCCCATTGGTTCTTTCTTTTTCTTTTTTATTTCAATCATTTTAAACACATAAACATGTGAATGCCAAGTTTGAGCCCGGAATCTCATCCCATCATAGCAGGTAGTGCTATCATTGCAGTAGTTTGCTGTAGACAGATAGCTTTCTTTTCCAAGTTTAGAGAGAGAGGTTTTATCATCTGCAAAACACATATACTCTTGTCTTGCCAAGTTGTAACTGATACTGCAAATTCACTGTGAAAGGTGAAGCAAATGGGAAGCTTCACTTGATTGGTTTTTCAAAATTATTATAAATGACTAGAGGTCTTCGTTAAAAAGAAAGACTGTAAATAAAATGATGGAATTTATTTGTCAACAGTAACCTTTTTGAGTAATTTTAGAGGTCATAGGACTCAGAACTTGAAACCTCTAGTTAAAAAGGTACAATCCCTATACCACTTGGACCAAGTGCTTGGTAGTCATGAGGATAGTTTTCAACATAGGATAGAAGAGAAACAACTACTTCCTTCAATAAGTAAAACAATCAAAATAAACCTCCAAAGAAATGAGGTCACTGGATTTAGATAGATAGAGAGAGAGAGAGAATGTTAATTCTTTTTAATCAATTATAAAGTTGTAACATAAACAATGGCCAATGTAAGGAAATCGGATCAACATTTGTGTCAGCTGTCATTTTCATCCATAGGGCAAGGGACACACATCCCTTTGGTTTTGGCTGGGATATAAGAGGAAGAACCTCATTCACAAAAGGGTTAATATAATGCTACTATTTATAATATATATTTATTTTTATTTTAATCCTTATGGTTTTAAACTTATAAGATTTTGTTCCTCAAACTTCTTTACATCTAAAATGTTAATCCCTATATTTTAATAAAAACTTAGATTATCTTACCATTTAAAGAATCAAAACATGTTATTTAAAACTATAGGCATGAAAACTAAGATGAGAACAAAATATAAAGAAGAAACATTATATTAACCCTTTATAAAAAATTAAGATGTATGCTACTTATTAGAGAAAATTAATTCATTAGTCATTGTAGTTTCATTTGATTTTTAATCAAGTCCTTATAATTTTTTTATTTTTATTAGGTCTTTATAATTTTTTTAGTTACAACTATTAGTTTATATATTAATAATCTATTAATTACAGCTTATGTGAATGCTGACCAAACTGCATGTAACTTTTCACAAAATACAAAATAAAAAAGAGGTTTTTCTAAAAATGAAATGATGAAATAAAATTTATTTATTATCAAAATAAAATAAAAAATTTGTATACTCATAATTGTCTCCTTACATATATAATTTGTAATTTAGTTAATTTTAATTTTACTTGTATCTATACTGCAAACTTAATCAAAGTATATTTTGAATAAGAGTTATGTCATTAGCCAGTAATACCGTTTCTCTTTTAACAAACAAATTATGTATATATGAACTAATACAATAATACTTATAATTGAGGAATCTATAAAAACTTGGTATAAAGAAAAAAAATACAAAAACCTAATTAAAATGTAGGTGACATTATAAAGATTGTATTATCATTATTTAATAATAATTGTCTATCTCTATTTTTATCAAAGCACAAAACAGATTTTTTTTATTATATTTTTCCAATTTCATTCTATTATGCCTATCATACCATATCTACTAAATTATCAGCCTTTATATATAAATTAAATGTAATTGGGAAGGATGTACCTTTTGTGCTTAAGAGAAATTAGTATTTATTGCTGTCAACAAAAAATACTTATAGGGTCTAAAATACAAAGAATTTTTAAAAAATAGTAAGTGAAATTTAAAAAATTGTAACTATATCTAAGACCTAGTTTTATAAGACTTGCTACTAAGCTTGTAAACACAGATGTTATAATTTTAAATATTTTGATAATAACTTTCTTAAATCTTGATACTGATTTTCTTAAAATCTAATAACTTTTATCTTTAAAAATATTTATGATTTTTATATTTTTATATTTTTAAGATCTTACCTAACTTTCACACATACCAGATTCAATGAGTTTGGATAGGGCTATTGACAAGAAAAACAAGTACAACAAAAACTACTTATGGAACAAAAAGTGACACTTGGATTACACTTGAGGGACCAAAATAGTTTCTTGTCAAAAAACATGAAAAAAATTAAATGTAGTTGGTAGTAGGCAAGAAGAATTGCACAAGATTGAAACCCAGATGCAGCATTACATTTTGCTTGCCTTCATTTCCCACCATTTTGTCAAGAAGCTTAGCTGCTTGAACCTTGAATACATTTGTTGCCACTTGCCAGTTGCATCATTGCCCATGCTGCTTGACCTCAATCCCAAAACCGTGTTACCTGTTCCCAGCTAAAAAAAACATGGATATAACCCAGAAATATCTGATCTTCCAAACAAATTATCAAGATCTATGGAAGCTTCTTTGAACACTGTCTTATCTACAAAGCTTCTTTTGTCATTATTCTAGTCATAGATAAACCTCATGCAGTCAAGTATTTCTCTTTAGCTTATCCAATTTTCTGTTTTCTCTCTATCCCTTTATTCTGACATCAGTACATCTTCTAGTGGTGCATGTGCTAATTTTAGCAAGTACCCAAGGTTGACAATTCTAGTTTATACTCCTCCAATTAGGACCTAGTTAAGGGGTGGACTTTGGTTCTAAATATAAAACTTAATCTAATTTATCTCTTATATTTATCATTTTCTCCTAAACTAATTTACCTAACTTATAAATTAATATATAATATAATGTTACACGAGTATTTTAGGAAAATTAGGTCGCATATGTTATAATTAAATAATTTATTTAACTTTTTTAATATACTTAAAATAGATAAATAGCTCTTTTATTAAGAATGAGAGGAGTATATAAAAGGAAGATAGACCGGCACTGTCCATTATTGGAGATTATTGTTCCTAAGATCACATTATGCAACACCATATTTTTTATTTACTTTACCATAAATCCTCAACTTTTTTCTTTAGAAAGTTTGAATATCCCCTGCATTACAGGGGCAGGTTTTTCTAGTATTAGAAAGGAGTTGCCAAAATCATAACAGATAATAGAATCATGATGGTTATTTAGAATAATGTCTGGTGTGTGTCTGATTTGCAAACAAATTGAATCCGAAGAGTGAAAAATTAACGTAGGAGTGATTATGTTACCAAGACAACTGCTCATCTGCTCATTTTCAGTCCATTAGTTTGTATCGTTTCTCTTGGACACCTGAAACTCCCATTTGTATCTCTATTATTGTATGAAGAGGCACCTGCAATGAGCAAATCTCACATTAGATACAATAGTAAGCCTCACAAGCCACCATGAAAATTTGAGTTTTTTAAGTAGTTTCTCATGTTTTTATAAATAATTTGATAGCCAACTCCTAAAAAACTCCAAGCTTTGTCCAAATAGGAAATAACTAAACTTCAAAATTTTTAACATCCTTGTATCATGATGATTCATGAGTAAGGAAATTTCACAAATTTTCACTTGATTTAGTATAATTACAGACAATTATACACTTCATTTTCTATATTACATGTTTTCTACCGATTCAGACCTATGCATCAACCCTATTCTCTTTCTCAATTTGAAAACGATTGAATGCAATAGAAGGGGACAAAGAGTATCTTTTATATGCACTCTCCAAATGAGAACAAGGGTAAGTTACAAATGATCTTTTATATAAATGCACAAGTTACCTCTATGTGTGGAATTTCTTTCAAAGGCCTGTCAGCAAAATAAGCATATAATGCCCTCAAAACTGCCTGTAATAAGACAACCAACAAAGAACATAAAAAATATTACAACCAGGCAAACATTGAGACCGTGTCTTAAAAAGCAAATTTAATATGATGCACAACCTGGTGAGATATTACAACAACAGGTGCACGTTGTCTCTCAAGCTCAATAATCACAGGCTCTAACCTGCATTACAAGTAGAACTTACAAGACTCATTTCCATAAAACAGGTAGAAATTTGGATCTATATTAACATGAGAAGTAAATTATTGACCTTTGAATAACATCCAAATATGATTCCCCACGAGGATATCGATACCTAAGCTTGTCTTTCTTCCTAGATCTGCAATTGGAACATCAAATTGTTTCATAAATTTTGAGGAGTATTCTGCCCCCCCCCCCTCTCACGGTCCGCCTGCCAACAAAAAAAAAAGTCCCTTCCCTGTGCTTCCCCTTGACTGATTTATCAGTCACATTCAACTTAAAAAGTGAGCATGTGTGTTTCTCTAAGGAAGGGAGATAAAGTTTACGAATCAATGACATACTCATACTCCTCTGGCATGTTCTTCTTGATCTCTTCATAAGTCATCCCGTCACATGCCCCAGCATTTATCTCATCAAGAGCACGCCATTGTATCTAATAAATATAAGGATAGTAAGCTCGGGAACACCATTGATGCATAATTTTGTCCACCTTTCTGCTGATAATAATTGACATGACAGCATGCAACCATAAACATAGTCAATAAGGATGACACTAACCTTGGGAAATCCAACAATTGGGCTTGCAGTCAGAATTGTTCGTTGCAATGTGCTAGTCCATATCTGGATCATCAGTTACACAAAGACAAAATTTATTCCCCGTGTAATTAATGTGCAACTTGTTTTCCATGCACTCTACAGAGTCACCATTCAACTCATATACAGCTAGTGTTAGAGTCATTCTCATTATTTACAATATACATTAATTCCAATAGGCATAAATGATAAAGTGTTCAGTTCGCACCACAAGCTATAGAACATTCCTAGTATACAACTCATGTTCACACCTCTAATAATCCCCCTCGAGCTTAATTAGGTGGAAAATTGACATATGATCAATAGTCCATTTGATGCACCTATTACTTCATCAAACCCGATCAATCCATTAAAAATATGGATTTAATGGATGAAGTCAAAGTGTTTTTTTTTTCATAAATAAATGATTAAGAATGAGTAACGTATATTTTTTAGTTCCACTATAAATAATAAAAGATCCAACATTTGTTTATTTTTGTCTGGTTCATTCTCATTTTATTGCTCTGAATTGTTTCTCTATTTTTCTATTGTAGCAGGGCAACATAAATGTCATATGCAGCATTGGCAGAAAAAGGAAAAGCACTAGATCCTTTCAAGTATGAACTTAATAGCATTGGTTTCAAAGGGCGCGTGCACACACATTGAATCTAAGAAAGAAAAGCTTACAGAAGCAGCCCGTTCTGATTTGAGTCGCTTTCCTACAAAGTTGGCAAGCTTCTTTGTGTACAGTTGTCCAGTCTCACTGTTGTAACAAATTACAGTTTCTTCTAGTTAACAATTATAATCTTGAAAGAACTTTTCTTTCTAACAAAGAGATGCAAAAAAATTAAGGAAACATCTTAAAGATAAAAGAAGTGCTGTTATTAAAAAAAGATAAAGGAACTGCAACTATTTCACCTAGATTTTAATTTCTGAATGAAGCCCTGCTTTAAAGGGAGCTACTTGTTCTTTTTTTTCTTTTCTTTTCAATAAATAAATGAGTCAATGAACTCAATAGTGCAGTATAGGAACAGTCCAAAAAATTGAGAGGAAAAATATCTTTGAAGATTCAACAAAGATTGTGGGATTTGTTAACAGAGATAAGAGAGAAATCTAAGTGGGATCACAAACTTATTTATCCAGGCTCTATAAGTGTCTATTAATCATCCTAAATTAGGTCAAGTACAAAGGTATTATGTCCGCAGCCCACTAGTTATTGTTTAGACAACCATTCAAGTATGCTGCTTCTCCAACTTCCCTCCTGAACCCCAACAGGGTTGTCTCAAATGCATGGACGTTGTTCAGACCTTCACTAACTAAGCTTGGTCCTATTTTATGGTGCTCCAGTTTATTCATTATCCGTTTGCATTAAGAAGCATGCAATGGTTACCTCTGTAGCTTCCATATTTGGTATTTGAAAATCTAACTTGTCAGGCTTTCCAACTATAACCAGACTAACAGGTCCAAACTAACTATATTGGCCCCAATTAAAGGTTCGGTATCTTTAGGAGTGTTTCTCAATCAGATTTAGTAAGAGACTTGAGAACTCCTTTTACTGAATGCAAATATTTCTCTTTGCAGAGTTTCTTTCAGTTGTGGGATGATTCCTGGTCCTCCTTTCTTGTATTTTTTCTCTACCCCTATAAAATAAAATAAAAAAAAATACAGAAGTAACCCCTATTGCAAGCAAGTCTTGACTTACACAAGTGAACTTCTACCATTTAATCCCATCTAAATCAAGAGCATCCACTCTAGCATTTACTCGTTTGCGTTATCATTTTAACATTCTACAGTTTCTCTGTTTTTTTTTTTCATGAAAGAAGAAATTTAGGAGATAGAAAAGACATCCAAGGAAAAAGGATGATCAGATACATGGCTAGTCAGTTGTCTTTTTATATCATGCTCGTTCAGCAGATTTGATGGCTATTTATGCCTTAGGTGGTTAGTGAAGTTCAGCATAGTAACTACCAACAAACTAACTAATTTGACATTAACAGTCCCAATCATAAATATTAACTCATCCTCCTTAATTCACCTTCTTAACAATAACCTTGACCTTAAATGTACTTAGATTTGGGACTTGTCAGGAATAACTTTTCTATATGGGTTGTTCCAAAAAGTGTTTTAGCAAAAGAACTTTTCAAAGAAGTAGGTGTTTAAACTTCCAAATGGAAGGCCTTTTTTAAAATATATTATAGCCCTCGCATTATTTTACTATAACTATTTTCCACCAAGCGTAGTAGAGATAAATAGGTGCCACAAATAACTAAGCTATCCTTTAACAGAACTTAGTCCATAAGTGAAAATAAACAATAATAACCCTGTTTGGATTTCTTGCAAAGACATCAAGTAAAAGAGAAGAGATAAGCAGCTATTTCTATATTAAGGGAAGGGATGAGAAAACAACATTGGGTGGGCATTGCATTCAATAATTTGACCTCCACTTTGAAGAGTAACCGGCAAATAGGTTTTCAAAATCCATTCATACCACTTCCTTTCTAAAAGCTTGTATAAAAGACAGAATGGTACTAGACATGTCAAGCATATACCTCACTGCAGTATCTCCACCAATTCTTCCTCTTACGTTGTCCTGACTTTCTCCATGTCTAGTAAGTAATATGGGGCGTGGTGTAAGGTGTGTATTAACCTGCAATAGATAAATGAAGGTTCACAGTAAGAGGTGAGCATGGTTCTTAGATAAAAGATTAAAGTGAACTTTTGCTCCGAAAGTATCCTTGGACGAGCTGTGGGCATCCTGAAGAAAATTGTAGAGCAATGTAGCACATAATCTTTCAAGACTAGTGCAATGTTTCCCTCCCCAATGTTCACCTTAATGTTGACTGTTAGAAAAAGGCAACATTACACCAGTTTTGAAAATTTATGTGCTATATTGCTCCACAATTTTTTTATGGTGCCCATAGCTTCTTTGAAAATACTTTTAGGGAAAAATTATACTTCAAACATTAAATAAAATGTCAAGTTATCGAGCAAAAATTTACGAGTTGTAAAAAACCTATATTATGCTTCATAGATGTTAAGGATAATAAGAAATATCATTTATTAATTATTTGTGTGAGTTTGTTAAGATAAGGGTGGACAAAATAATTCTAACATTTCAAAAATATTTCTGACTCATGAAAATCCAACATGTCCACATTACACCCGTAGAAATGAAAATAAGGGGTTTTGTAGCTGTTGCTTACGTTTCCAGAGACATTTTTTTTCTTTTTAAGATTCTACGAAACATTTCTAGGAGTCTAAAAACGTTCACAAACCAAACACCCCTAGATGAAATTCAAACACGTTCTTGCAAAAACTTACCAGGAAGAAAACAATCCGACCAGGAAGGTAGCCACTGATATTGTTCACCTACATCAAAAAAGAGAAATTATAACAAATTGAAAAACAGACCACAGACCATATGCCTTGATGCGTGGAGCAGAACTCCCGGTGAAACCCCTAACTTCATTTCTTCATTCTACTATTACATTTAAGTTATTAAAGTACAGTAACCATATGAACACACATGTTTATCTGCAAACTGTGGTACAGGATGACCTGGCAATCAGCTAAATAAAAAGGCTATTGTCAATGCATACAATTCATAAAAGAAAAAAAAAATGATCTTACTCGTATTTGCCCACCATGTCCACTGACCATATCAATCATTTTAATGTAAGATCCTTCTTCTACAGGTTCATAAACCTGGCAATGAAAAATCTAAATTATACGAGGAAGAGTTCTCTAATAATTATTAAATGTGCATACAAATGACTTGCCTTCTCATAATTGACTAGACGGTTTTTAAAGTCTTGCATCCCTGCTTGGAAATCTGGCCTGCAAAAGTACATTAATTAGGTGCAATTTCATGACAATCAAGATGAAGATATCACTGTTTTTAAAAGAAATTTTACTCTTCTGCATAGTCAGGACTTTGCTGAATTTTAAGACGTATATTTCTTTCTATTATGTTTACATCATTGCATATTGTTTCCAGAAATATAATCTACAAGAAAAACGCACAGATGCATCAGAAGAGATCAAGATTATCTGTATAAATTTCATATAATGTATTCTTAACAATGTCCATCTGTGACTTCAGTACCTTGCATCTTCCTTCAGCCAATTTCATCAGCATGTTTCTTCTCTTCTTGGTACTGTTCGTGGCATCAAATACCCCAACCTAAAATCAAATTAAAAGTGACGGAAAGAACAGGAAAGAAGTAATAGTAACAAAAATGTCAAAAAAATGAGCTTACCTGGCCACCATCTTGCATCCAAGATATCATATCTTCAAATGCCAAAGCTGCTACCTAGTAGCATGTATACATCAAAATTATGTAGATAGAAAGGACATGGTACAATACCAGAATCATACATGAAAAAGAAAGTGCTTTAAGTGTAAGTTTGATCAGGGTAACACAGCCTTAATAGAATAGGTTAACTTGATGCCCATCAATATGAATTTTCCATTAGGATTTTGTATTCTTCTTTTACAATCCGGAAACTTTTTCCATTTGTAAAGTCTTCTGCATTATAAAACCACCATTTTTTCCATTTTCCTTGGTGTTAGAATATGTCAACCAGTCTTCTGCTGCTTGTTTTCAGCTTTTGCATTTTTGTCCAGTTCTTAGCATTGAGCTTAGGATCCACTTAAGTTCTTCAGAATCAAGATATTAATTCATATTCAAGTAACAGAACTGCATAGGTACCAAAGAGTATATTGCTGACCAAAAAGCAAGAAACCTCACTAAATGCACAAGATATTAGAAAAAAAAATACAAAAATATTGTGAATCAACATCATAGAGGCACAAATATAAAAAAAAATCATAGAACCACCATGACCGTTTCAGTTCCAACTATAACAAATAAATTATGATCTAATATATTGAAATTATAGATTATAATCTGCATTAAATTTGATCTCAAAGCAACAAAGTGTTGGCCAAAAGTTACCTCATTGCGGGCCTCCATGCCTTCGGGATTGTCAGCTCGAAAAAAGTCAGCAGACTGCAATGAAGAATATGACATGCACTAAGAGTTGCTCGTGAAATCATCACTGACTAGTTAAATTGTATGGTTATAATAATAAAGTTACTGAGAAAGGAAAGAGGATGACCAAATTACAACAGATCATATTTAAAAATCAGTCACATAACAGATATAACAGTTTTTATAACCTTTTTAGATCAAATGATTTTATGACATAGAAAGAGCTTTAACTTGGAGGTTTAGTGTTCAATCTTTCCCAACCCCATGTCATTGTAAGCTCTTTCATGTTATTAATTAATCAATGGCAAATCTATCTATAAGAACACATAAAAGAAGTACTTCAGAAGATAAAATTTCAATCATAAGTAATTAAATCAAACTTTACGCAAATTGAGTTTACCTGATTAGTTCCATGCTTAAGGCGGCGATACTGTAACAACCAAAGAAAAAGGTGTGTCACTCTCATATCTGAGATATTTTGACATAGCAAAAGACTACTGAGTACATAGAAGAGTCATGCCAAAGATGTCAGCAACCTTCCCAACATTGAAGTGCTTGGTTTCATGACCTAACCAACGAAGATATCTTGTAAGTTTAGCTGCAGTAAAAGTTTTACCTCGAGCTGGCAAACCCACCTAAAGTAAAAGCAACTAGTCAGAACTATTCATTGAATTTTTTACATAAAAAATTATGAAATACTTAGAGAGATGCAAAAGAGGAGAACAAGAAATCTTCCAAAAGGAACCACCTAAAAGAAGACTAGCAGCCCAATCTCATTGTGAACTAGAGAGAGAGTTGAATCTCAAGTTAGAATTATCCAATATATTAATTTTCTGAATTTGATGAACTACAAAAGGAAAATATAATATTTTTGTGAGTCGTTTCCAAATTCCAACATACACATAAAACTCCAACTTAAAGGAGGAAGCAAGATAGATGAAGAATTACTAAACCTTACTAAAATTCATGATAACTACTCATGCTAGTAAGTACCAGGATAATTGCTAAATGTCTATCCTCCTTGGGACCCAGCATCTGGTCAGCCACAGCTGCAGCTGCAACAGCTCCAGCAGCTGCTGGCATTGAATTCTATCAATGAAAAGAAAGCATACAGAAGTAATCAATTGCGCACAAGTTGAGACTACAAAAGTTTGTTATCTAGAATTCAGTTTGAGGACAGGAAGTAAAAAACACGAAAAGCGCAAACCTTGTTATCAGTTTCCAGATTAAGATTAGTTGTGAAAGTTGTAGAACCAGATTTTACAAGTCTAGGGGACCCAACACCCCTATCAACAAAATATCCCCTCTGACCATCTTGCTTTTGCAGTGCTGTAAATGTGCCCACTGACTTGGATTCAACCAGTGCAGAACCTTGACACGCCATTGATGGATCTGGAACAATAATCTCCATCCCCTAGTAGGAAAATCAACTTTATATACAAATCCATTGCAGTAAAAGCACAGGTTTGAGGAAAATGATAACAAGATATACTTGCATTGATTTTTTGGAACTTTTTGGTAGTTATCTGTACTTGACACTATAAAGAGCATATAGTGGTATAGTGGTTCAATAAAGGATGAACTAGAATAAAGGAAGTCAAACCTTAAAAATTGTTTGTCGATCAACTGGAACATCAACATCCCTCATGGAATATGTACTGCTGCCAGACCCCGCAACAGGTGATCTGGGATTCTCTGTCATGTTAGCTGTATATACAATTGAATTCACAGAAGTAGAAGGTGCCGGGACAACATAGTGTTCAAGATCAAGATCCAGACCCAAGAAAGAGCCATTCTGGGAAAAAAATTGAAAAGAAAATAAAATTACTTAGTGGCCCACGAATAAGTGTTTCCTAGAACACATTTGCCATTAAGTTAGCATAAGGTAAATATGGAAAATAGTGTTATAAAAAAGAAGAAAAAGAAAGGCATATAATTGCTTAAATATGACACATGACAAGGTAATGTATTGGAAAGAAAAGTAATATAAATTGAAAAATGAAGGCTGTTTTTATTGAGGACTTGTCACCTGACACTTGATAACAAACCATTTTACATGAAGAAACACTGCATTTCTTGCACGGATTAGAAAAGCAATATAGAACAAAACCAAGATTTTCTGGTCAAAAGATATAAAAATTCCAACCAGAAATTTACAAATGACAGTCAACAAGTTCATACAGGGCTTGTAGACTCATCTATTCTAGTTTATACATTGAAGTGAGAAAAACATTGTGCTTAACCGCTAACAAGGGGGAAAAGAATTAAAAACAATGTTGTAAAGTACCAAATACCGCCTGAAGCTCTATTGTACTCTTACCTCACCACCTGTCTGCGGCTCTGAATTTATGCTGACATCAGGAATCCCACGCACGGATGAAGGACGTAAATTTTCTTGATAGGCCCTCCAACTAGCTGCAAGATCAAACGGAGAAACCCTATCTGCTTTAACAAATACTTGATACTCAAGAACTTCGGCACTCTCAAGCCTAAACAATGCAAGCCTGGTATCCTCCTGCAATGCCCCCCTAATCAGCAGGCGGTTCGGACCCTCCTCAACAATAAAAGGTGCCATACCGTGCTTAGGCTTCAAGAGGAACTTGAAATCCAAAGTTTCTGAAAATGCCAAACAAATTAAAGGCATCAGGCTCAATCGGGAGAGAGCCCTTTGAAGAGACAATTATGAATGATTTACTAACTAAAACTAAACTTACAACAATTCAAGACACCAAAATACCATGCTCTCTGCTAGTAGTAAATAAAACAACTGTTTCTTCAGTTCAATTAGCTTAGAAAACTTAGACCATTCTATACTGTTTCATTTAAGTTTTATTTTTGTCGAATGCTTCCAGAAAGAAAACAACGTATCTTGTGAATGAATAATGATTATTTAATTATTACATCTCAAAGACGAAGAGAAAAAATATATTACCATGATTCGGTGGAACAACAAAGCTCAACTCCCACATTGACACCGATTCCCGTTCCATTGGAAGCTGATTGTAGTACCAAAATACCGAAAACAATTTAGAACACCAAAATCACACTAAACCACAAGTAAATCATCCAGCAAATACAGAAAGTAGGGTTCAAACAAAATTACTGCTTTTGAAGAGTCCCAGGAGCCCACGAGCGGAAGCGAACCAAAGACATGAGGGACGAACTCTCCAGTGAGCTTACGGTTCTCCATCTTAAGCGAAACGTAAAGCTGCCCATCTTCATCACTGCCATTAAACTCACCATCCGTATTCTTCGAACCACCACTCCCCATTCCACTGCCAATTAATATCAGTGCTTGAGATTTTTCTTCAGTGTGAGGAGACAGGAAAAAATGGAGACGTAGTGTTGATTATTGTGAATATGAATGAATGTGGATATAAAGCTTCGCTTCTTCTGGTGGAAATGTATTTGGAAGCATCGATAATTGCTGAGAGCAGCGAGTCAGCAGTGAGAAGATTGTTGGCTGGCGCTACTTCGCTCTAACGCTACATATCGCTTTGCGTGGGCCGTTGTACTTGCACAAACACGTGTTGTGAATGACTTGTGTATTTCATTATTATTATTATTATTATTATTATTATTATTATTATTGGACTTTTTTTTTATACAAAAGAGGGTATATTAATCCTAAATAAAAAGAACTAATCTATATAGGGATTAAACTCCAAACTCTCATTGATAACAAAGACCCTCAAATGTGAAGAGTAAAAACTATATAGTGTTATAATCGTTAATCCCTCATTTGCCAGTATATCTGTAATTTAGTTTTGATATCTCGATATAAATTGTAATTTCAGTTCTCATAGTAGATTCACGAGGCTACGTATTTGTGATAGTAGCAAGCTACAATTATCATTCCTTCACTTCAACAGCATATCAATTCCAATGCTATATATCATGTCAAATTGTCCTTGAAAATGAATTTAAAAATATAAAAGAACAATTTTTAGCTAATGGCAAGTTATCTGTAGCAATAGTACCTCTTTATATATGTATATGTTCAGGGTTTGATGATCATTGCATTATGTTGTGTGTTAATTTGATTACGTAAGAAAAAACCAACAATTTTCAGTTTACTCCTACTGTGATTATTATGCGTGGGTACGTCAAAAAGTTTCACATTGCTTGCTTTTGGCAACCTTATTGTTTCATTAATTGTTTTCTCATTCTTGTCCTACCATCTCTTCTTTCACTTGGTATAGCTTTGACTTGGTAACCTTATCACTTCATTAATTGCTTTGTTATCTTAATATGGATCCATGGCCTACTTGAGGCTGAAGTTCATAGTACAGTTCGTTTCATTATGAGGGATGTCGCATTTTTTTCTAACCTTATGTGGCAGAATAACTCATTTAGTATAGTATCCTAAGGCACAACTGGAATTATATTTTTATTATTTTTTTTTTTTGCAAATGTTTCTAACAATTCATTCGAATTTTAAAGTAAAAACTACTTGGTTAATTTAGATATTAAAAAATTTAGATAAATTAATTAATTATAAAAAATACTACATCATGTCCTAATTATAAGAGTTAGTTTATTTTTTTGGATAAATATAAGAAGCCAAATAATCAAATGAGTTAATTGTAACTAATATAAAAATCAATTGACTAATTTAGGTAGATTAAAATGTCTATAATATACATTCATCTTGAGGGATTAGATTTAGTCATAATCGATTGATTTATTTGACTTCTTAGATATCTCTAAAAAAGTTAATTGACTCTTATAATTAAGACTTGAGGTAGTATTATGATCTGTTTAAAATACTCTGATTATATTTCAGTTCATAAGTTAGATAAATTAGTTTAAAAAAATTATAAATATAATAAATAAAGTATATTGAAATCTTATTATATTTATAACTAAAATAAATTTTTTAATTAGATTTTATATTTAAGATAGAAGGAGTATTTTATTTTGATACTATAATAATATGTTGAAAGTAGATGATGAAAAATGAAAATTATATGTGTGGCATTGGGATCTTAAAAATATGATTTTGATGGGGGAGCATAAAAAAACAGCAAAAACAGCAACATGTATTTTGTTAAGGAACTGGAATTCAATGCAAGTAAGGCCAAAAAGAAAATGAAAATAATAAACCAACCGTGGAAGTCTCTTTCATGGCTATATGGGGATTGGGGACAGCACCAGAGCTTCAAACCGAGAAAAATATTTTAAAAAGGTAAAATAAAATAAAATAAATCATATATTACCAATTAATTGGGGTATTTCAATCAAGATGGGTTAAGCGCAAATTTATCGTCCAGAAGTTTTCGTTCAGTATTAATGTTGTATTAAAAAAAAATTGAGTTCAATATCTTCCAAAACTTTAAAAAATACCAATGTTATTTTACTTTATTAAATAACTAATGTTAATTGTTAAAAAATTGAAATTAATAGTTAATATTTTTAATAATAAGAAGTAGACTTAAGAAAAGGGGTTAACCTGTCATCTGCGACACAGTCCGCTTTAAAATGGGTTGAGAATGCGGGTTGTATAGCCCGCTTGCCACTTTTTTTTTAATTTTTTAATATTTTTAAAATATTATTTTTAAATTTTTAAAATATTAATAAAAAATTTCTAATGTTATATTAGCATAATCAAAAAATTATTAATGTTATACTCTTAAAAATTTATATTTTTTATAAAAAAATCTCAAATTTTATAACTATAAATATAAATAAACATTAACATAATATTAATCAATTATAATATGTCAGTACATATCAACAAATAAGTAATTATATTTACTAGTATTCGACAATAAGAGTATTCAAAGTAATATTTAAATAAAATAAATAATAATATTAATAATTTAAAAAAAAAAGAGATGGCGGGCTGGGAGGAACTGTGCCACCTGCCCCAAAACGAGCTGACAAAATGCCAGCTCAAATCCGCCCCTTTTACATGTAAAATGAGCTTATTCCGCGGATTGAGCCCATTTTATTAGCTCTAATAAGGAGTAACATTACTTCATTTTAATAATTATAGTGCAACTATGAATCTAAAAAAAAATTAAGGCAATATTACTTATAAGTAAAAAAATTTAGAATAAATTTACACCTTAACCTAATCAAAGATTTAATATAAATACTAGAGTGAAGCTCTTCTAAAACGTAAGACTCTTTGATAATTTAAAAACAATAGCAAATATTTCAATTTTTTATTAGCGATATTATTACCCAACCAAACGCAAATATCCATTTGTTTTTTATAAACATACCAAATACATTTTTTTCATATATATATATATATATGGTTTTCCCTAATTTTTACCCGCACCTCGTATTTATCATCTGAGCTAACCTCCTTCTATTAAATCTCATTATGATTATCATTTCTTTTATTTTCATTCAAATTTTCATTCCTGTAAAAAAAATCTACAACCCAAAGAAGAAATAAAAGAGGGACCACATTTCATTGATTCCAAAATTCAAAATGTTTATATTTTATTGGCCTTTTTCCTTAACAAATTATTGAATACCAAAAAGGGTCATCTTTGGCCCATGTGTCACAAATGGCACCTTTGCTCCTTTTGCCACATAGAGGAAACGAGTTCAACCATCAAACTCGATGTGAAAGCTGCGTGTTTCTTTCTTATTTGGAAGAAGTGTAAACACGGGAGCATGAGGTTGTAAATCTCATCAACAATAACACGCAATGAATCGTAGAGCACTATTATATTCTATCAAATTAATCCTATGAAAAACTTTAAAAAAAAAACAAAGAGATCAAAGGTGTTTTTTTTTACTAAGTATATATATTCTCTTATTAAAAACAAATCATATTTGAGATATTGTCAAATATTAAATATAGGCATTTCTCTCAGCAAATATTCGAACTTTAGTTTACCATGTTGTAAAGAATTAATCCCTTCTATTATAACTGACCCCTATTGAAAATACATTATCTCTGTGAGTTTTTTATTGTACTTCCTATGTTCATCTTCATCACGCATCTAAACTTGATTCACAAGCAGTCAAGTGCATTTTCTTGGGTTACTCAGGCTCTCAGAAATGATACAAGTGTTATGACCCCACTACCAAATGACTATATGTTATCTGTTATGTCACATTTCATGATACCATACCTTTCTACTCTCAGTATTCTGTGCAGAGGGAGAATTGGAGTAAATCACCTCAGACTGAAAGCCATCCTTCTGACATGTTTATTGAGTATGATCCTGATTTCTCAACCCTTCCTGAAACTGATCCTAGCATCCCTCCAGAATCTTCACTATCGGATAAGGTGCCTAATATAGATGAGAGGAATACCAATCTAGGGGAAGACACTAATGAAAATATTCGCATCTACACCAAGAGACACAAGACAGGTAGAGGAGCTCCTCCAACTAGTAGTACACTCCAAGAGTCAAAACCGGAGGTAGTTCCAAGGGAAGTTAAGACTCTAGAAGTAAGACAAGCACAAAATGACACTAATCTTCCCATTGCACTCTAAAGAGAGCGTTGCTCATGTACAAGACACCCTATTGAGAGGTTTATGTCCTATTATGGACTTTCACCAGCATACTCTGCATTTGTTGCTCACTTAGATGAGATCCGGGTTCCCAACAACATTGATGAGGCATTAGATAGTCCTGAGTGGAGACAAACAGTTCTGAAAGAAATGAAGGCATTGGAAAATAACAACACTTGGGAAATTGTTGTTTACCTAAGGGAAAGAAAGTAGAAGGATACAAATGGGTCTTTATCCCTAAATACACAACAGATGGAAGCCTAGATAACTACACGGCGAGATTGGTGGCACAGGGATTCTCATATATATATGGTATAGACTATAACGAGACATTTGTACCTGTTGCAAAGTTGAACACTATTCAGATCTTATTGTCTCTAGCGGTAAATCTCGACTGGCCTCTTCGCCAAATGATGTAAAAAAATGCCTTCCTCAATGGCGATCTAAATGAGGAAGTATACATGATAATGCCTCCAGGTTTCCCCAGGAAAAGGACTAGTCAAGTGTGTAAATTGAAGAAATCATATAGTTTGAAACAGTCTCCTAGAGCATGATTTGAAATATTCTCATGTGTGTTAAAAAGTCAAGGCTATGTCCAAGGATAAAGTGATCACACGATGTTCTTTAGACATCAAAATGAGAAGATGGTGGTTATGGCAATATATAAAGATGATATTGTACTCACTAGAAACGACTTTTCAGTTAGCATGGTAGGTTAACACTCACATGACCCTAAACAAAAGAACTTAAATGAAGTCTATAGGATTCTAAGGTATTTCAAAGGATCACCTGGTATAGGGCTACTATTCACAAAGACTAATGAGAGGATGGTAGAAATTTATACTGATACAAATTGGGCAAGGGATTATGATGATAGGAGGTCTACTTCAGGACATGTAACATTTGTTTGGGGTAACCTTGTCACATGACAAAGTAAGAAACAAAGTGTAGTAGCAAGGATCAGTGTTGAAGCTGAATATAGAGCCATAGCTCTCAGAATTTTTGAGGGAATATGGGTGAAGCGAGTACTCGAAGAGTTAAAGATAACCGTAGGCCTACCAATACGATTCTACTCAGACATCATGTCAGCTATTAATATCTCATATAATCCTATCCAACATGATCGCACAAAGCATGTTGAGATAGACAGACACTTCATAGGACAGAAGATTGATGAAGGAATAGTTGATCTGAGATACATACCATCTAGGGAACAAACAGCAAATGTTCTTATCAAAAGACTAGCCCGAGACAAATTTGAGTATTTTATTGGCAAGTTGAGCATGATCAATATCTATACTCCAACTTGAGGGGGAGTGTAGATATGATATGATACGATTTTATGAAAATATTATTGAGATATGATATGATATGATTATGTAATTATTTTCATTTATTGCTGTAAATCAGGCCCATAATTCTAGCACTAAGATCAGGCCCTGATATCTCCTCCTAATTGTATATATGAGGCATATGCTCAGCAATATACAGTGAACTTTCCTAGAAACTCCCTCTGCCTTGCGTCGATCTTCACAAATGAATGTTGGTGGAGAATTGGTTTGGAAAGCGATATATTTGGCTGGAATTGAGATATTTACAATGGTGTATATGCAAGATAAGTTTCTTGAAAACATGGAAGTAGAAATAGGAAATGGCAGAACTACCAGTATATGGTTTGATCATTGGATACCTCGAGAATAGACTCCTCAATTTTGTGAGCGAGGATCGAAGTTGTAATACAAAGCTTAGACTCATGGACTTGATCAATGAACAGGGTAAGTGGAACTTAGATCCCATTGCTCATGCTGTTCCAATGGGGATACAACAGAAAATTACTCTTATGAGAGCCCCAAACGAGAATTTGCATAAGGATATCACTAGTTGGAGACATACTGGGAATGGTGAGTTCACAACCTCTAGCTTACAAATGGATACAGAAGAACGATATGTACTCCCCCCATGCTAAATGGAAAAGGGTCTGGAAATTGAGGGTTCGAGAGAGAATAAGAGTCTTCATGTGGATGGCTTATCATAAAAAGATTCCCACAAAAAGTATCACAAGCAAATGGAACAACACAAATGCTATCTATGAAAGGAAACAAGAAGTTATCATGGTTACTTGGCAACCGTCCCCCCAGGGATGGTGTAAGCTGAACACTGATGGAACACGGTTATCTAATGGCAAAGCTGGATGTGGTGGCGTGATACGAGGAGATACTGGGGAATGGCTACACGGGTTCTCTTTACGACTTACACGTGAGGCAGAACAAGCTGAGATCATAGGAGTGTACGAAGGACTCCTACAATGCTGGCAACTAGGGTTCAAGAAAGTGGAAGTTGAAATAGATGCAAAACAAGCCCCTGAAGATATACTGGCCAACAATAAGCTAGGTGGTACTCACTCTCTCCATTATAGAATCTCTGATCAGATTAAAAGAGACTGGCAGGTTCAATTTAAACATGTCTTCCGTGCAGGGAACCGGGGGTGCGGATGTACTAGCGCCTGTGTCTTGATCGACCTGATCAAAGACTGACTTGGTCGGCTCCAACTAATGAAGTTTTGGAAGTTCTTTGAGAAGATTGTGTTGCTATAGGCATCCCTCGTATCATTCTTGTTTAATGTTTTCGGGCTTAGCCCCTTTGTATAACCAAAAAAATTGATATTCAAGGCAATGTGTATTGTAAATAAATCTGACTTTATTGTGGTTCCAGTTCCGTCGCTTGGAGAGATATCCTAATTTTTAAGTGCTTAGGTTTATACTTGAGGATAATAGACGGCTCGCCCAACCCGACATTAGTATCGCCTAGGAGGAAGGGAGACTTGGCCTTACCCTTAGATCGTAGGTGAATCCAACCCCTTTCTAAAACTTTTTGTACAAAAAAAAAAAGTTTGATAATGCTTCATTGAACACTACAATAATAATAAGCCTTATCCCACCAATAGGCATTAGCCCTAATGGAAAGAGCTTTAGCCACCTAAGTACCGGATCTCAAATTTGAATCTATGTGAATGTAAAAAATATTTTTAGAAGAGTTACTTCTAATTGAATCCAACAGTATCAAAAAAGAAAATAATAAATCTTATCTTACTAAATGCATATTTAGTTTTCCTCAAAACTATAGTTTGAAAAGTGCTTTTTAGTCAAACTATAGTTTGAGCTAAAAATTAAATAAACAGCCAACCGTAGTGTTGGGGGTCCAAAATCATAGTTTCGGATAAACTTGTGAGACTAGCTTCTAAGTGATGAAAAATATTTTTAGACTGTGGAATGATTATTTTGTCCCTATCTTTTTTCTTTATCATTTTACCTTATACCCTTTCTGATAATTTACTTATAAAAAAAATTATTCTAGTAATAAGTATATAAAAACTTATTTCTTCATAATCACTCTTCTTCTAAAAACTATTTTCTATAATTTATTTTTCAAAAGCTATTCTCCAACTTTTTTCCAAAAATTAAGCCAAACGGCCATGAATCATAAAGCGTCATTGTACCCTGAATGCGTTATATAACATCTTACAAGCAAACACATTCTTTTAAGAACATCTTTTTTTGTGAGCACAGAGCATATTGGTTTTAAACTTTAAACTGTCCAGGTCTTGCCACTCAAAGAAGACCTACGTATTGCCCATAAAAGGAAATAGAAATCTTATAGGGGCAGAAAAGTTTAAACCCATGCTTTTTCATAGAATATGGATCAGATCCTTACCCAAAAACACAATGCTTGATTTTAAATCTTCAAATATATTTTTTTATTCATGTCAATTGCTCCTGATCTATTTTGATGTTATCTATTTTGATGTTTCTGCACATTCCAACTAAACTACATACTGCCTCTAATAGCAGAGCTCTCAATTGATATTATCCAGAATGAGATTGTTCTGACTCTACACTAGGGAAATTTTGTTTGTTTATCATAAATCATAATGCATCCTTGACAAGCACCTAACACTTTCTCAGCCAAATTACATATGAAGATGGTTATTTAGAAGCCCAATGAAAAGGCCAACTCAAAATTGAACTAAAAATGTCAGTCAAAATCCTTTTGCTTCACTTCATGGGTTGCGTAAAAGCAAAAGGGCATCAAGATATACTATATAACTTACAACCTACAAAATTGCCCTGTTCTGAGTTCAAGGTTATAATACAAGACCTTTGCTCAGAAAAGGATTTGGATTCCCTACATTTAGTTTTCTTGCATTTTAAGGAATCCAAATACGTTTAGAAAGAACATATTACTACTCAGCAATTCTTTCAAACTTCATCCTTCCTTCATCCAAGATTGACAAGTGCTTCCTTTTCTTAGATAACTTTTGATATCCATTTTGCTCATCACTAAATTGCGCAGCCGTTCGAGCCCGTAGTTCCTCCAAACTCTCGCCTTCCTTAGCTCTCTCTAACACCTGTGAGTTACACAACAGCAGCCATAAGTTGAATTCTCATCTATGTGTGTGTTTGGATATGATTTTAGAAAAAGGTTTATATAAAAAACAGGCTTTTGGATAACTTTTACAAAAAGGCTTTTGGATAAGAGCTTATGGAAAAAACATAATTTTAGATAAATAAGTGTTTAGATAGTTATTACAAGAATGACTTTTGTGATTGGTAAATTACTAAAAAAAGTATATGATAAAAAAACTATTCTCTCCCATTTTCTCTCTCATCCCTCTCTCTCTCTCACTGGAAGCACAGAAGGGAGATCTGGCGAAGACAGGTGGCGACAATGAAGGAGGGAGATCCAGCGAAGAAGGAGGAGGAGGAGGAGGAGGAGGAAGAAGAAGGAGGTGACGGTGATGGAGGAGGAGGAGGAGGAGGAAGAAGGAGGAGGAGGAGGTGACGCTGATGGAGGAGGAGGAGGAAGAAGAGGATGGCGGTGCAATGGAGGTAGAGAGAGAAGTGAGAAGAGGGAAAAGAGGAGAGAAGGTATAAGAAAAAATAGGGGTAAAATAGTAAATAGGTAATCCATAAGCTTTTTTACTGTTTCAAAAACTAGTCTCAGTAGCTTATCTAAAACCTTAGTTTTAAACCATAGCTTGGTCAAAAAGTACTTATGGACAAATATAACTATTTGTTTTAAAATTTCTCTGAACCGAGGTTTGAGCCAGAAGCCATTTTAAAACCTAGGTTTGGGAGTTTCCCAAACAGGCCCATAAATCAAATTGCTCTCAACAGCAGAGATTTAAAGTCACGTGAGAACCAAGGGCCTACTAGGTAAATTACTAGAGGAACAAGCGGTAGTTAGGGAATTTGCTAGGAAACCCACTTTGCCTCTGTTTGTATAAATAGGGAAAGGATGGATCATCTTGAAACCACAGAAGTTTGGTGGAAGAGGAGAGTAACTATGAAGCACCATTATTTCAAGGAGCTATATCACGTCCAACAAGGGAACTGACTCGACATAATTCTTCATATTATATTTAAACGCTGGCGCACTGGGCTGCCCTTTCTTTATATTTAAACACTAGACGATTTACTTATTGTGTCATATCCGATATTTGTTGGTATCACTGCTTCTTTCATGGAGAGTTTGTGATCTTATACGAAAAATAGTAAAATGAATAATAATGTAAATCCACCTACCAGATGCCTGCCATACAAGTGGGTGCTTGAAAGAGCTTTAAGTGCATTTTGTGCCTCTTGCTGTGTAACATACTCCACAAAAGCAAAACCTCTATGATTTCCAAACTTCATTGGCAACCTTAAACTCTTAATCTGCGTAGATGTAAAACATCAAATGATTCATGAATTAGTAGGAATCAGTGCATAATTGCAAAATCATATGAATCTGGTAAAAAAAGAATAAACTGAAGTTTGCCGAAAGAAAAGGGCATACATTGGGGTAGGATTATAAATTCCACAGGTTGCTTATGGCATAATTTTTTTTCTAACCAAAATTATCCAGTTGGATGCAATGACTACAGGTTGATATGCTTCTGTAGAATCCTTAGCTTTCGTTTCAAGCAATAGACGCATTCAATAATATATTATGCAAGAGAAAAGACTAATTGCTTACTTAAAATTTCATGTAAAATATTACTTCTGATAGCACATACCTGGCCGAATGGGCTGAACAATTGTCTCAATTCCTTCTCTGTTGCCTCAAAAGCTACATTTCTTACAAGTAATTTTGTTGAGCTTTTGTCCTTCTCAACTGTTTTTGGGACTTGTCTGTCCTTGATTTGACAGAGTTGTAATATAAGTGCATGCCCATCCAAAACAGTCCCCTAAGGAAGGAAAAATATCAGCTAGAGTTAGGATCCTGAGATTGTTATAGCATGCACATCGCATAGTATGATAATATGAACAAACCTGTAAATCTCTGCAAACATTCGTAGCAGTCTCCACAGAATCAAATTCGATAAATCCAAATCCCATAGAAACCTGTTTTCCATTTTTCAAATGCTTCTTCACCTGTTTGCAACATCAACAAGCAAATTATCATAAGGAGTCCAACATAAAAAAGTGTGAAGTTCTACAAACTTGGACAAATACCTTGGCACTCAAAATTCTTCCCTCTTTCACGTGTTCACTAAAATGATTCTTCAAACTCTCATCTGATGTCCTAAAGTTGAGGTTCTTGACAAATAGAGACCGTGCCTGAAGGAGATAGATTAATCAATAATACAGTACTTGAACAAGCAGGACAAATAAGCAGTGGTAGTAGACAAGAATTTAATATTAAATATGATTTCCATTATTTATATAACATTACTTCACAGCAGCATCAAGATGCAAGAATACTATGAGAAGACAAAACAATTACATGTTTCTTTTGATAAACTAGGCTTATATATTTTGTGAATTCCTGTTAAAGTCACATCTTTTCTCGGTTGAATAGTATACATTCGTATAGAATCACAATTATATGTAAAGCATTAGCAGTAACAAAAGCATTACTCCACTAAATGGAGTTGGCTATATGGATTGCACAATGCCGCTCTTTCGAAGACCAATTCTTCTGATAAGCCATTAACTGAGAGATCTTGATCAATGACTTCTCTAAGTGTCCTTCTTGGGGTCTCCCTCTACCTCTCTCATCACAGGGCTAACGACTATCTACTCACCCCTCTTTACTGGCGCCTCCATTGACCTTGCACACAATCAAACCATCTTAAAGGATTTTCCACTATTTTTTTCTCAATAGGTGCCACACCGACTTGTCCTAGTGAAAAAATCAACACTAGGGAAAAAATCATCTCATGCTCTCTAAGGAGTTTTTTTCTAAAAGAAAAAAAATTAGGAACAGTATCCAGTAGTTGCAACTTTTCAAACATTCAGACATCAGCATTTTGTTTGACAGAAGGGAGCTGAAAATGTTCCAATGATTAACAGTGAAAAAGTCATCAAAGATGACTTGTTTACTGCCCACAAGATGCACAAGTTTAAGAGAGTTGCAAATTCGTTATAATATCACATTAAATACAGTGGTTCCACTAAAAAGGTAACAAAGATGTTCAGTTATCCTAAACCACACTAAGTTTTTGAGATGACACAAATCAAGCAGGCACCAAATAAAGTTGTGCAGACCAGAAAGTAGAGAAAGACATGAATCTGTTTGGCAGGCCTTCAAAGACAACTTCGTCAACTAAGTATTTGCTTGACACAGCTAAATCTTCTTACTCCATACTGCTTTATCCTCATTTCACTATCATGAATTACATAGCACACCAAATTATTATTATTATAGAGAAAATAGCAACCTTTAAGTTAATTGTAATATTAAAAAATGTCTTCAAATATCAAATTGAATACATTTCTAAGCCAAATATAATTAGGTCATATAATTCACACTTTCCCTAAATGAGATGTGGAGATTCTAAGGCAAAGCAATGGGATGCGTGCATGTTTTAGAAGGGCAACTGTGCAGCCCCACGTGACAAGCAGATGGGCTATTAGTAGAACTCTAAAGTTAAAAAATATTCAGTTTAAAAATTCTTCTCCCACAAATTAAAACCCCATTTTCCTTAAACATATACAATATTTCTGGAATCTAGAGATACTCAAAAGGGGAAAAAAATCTAAGAATATTCTACATTTCACATCAGGGGATACAGTAAGCTGCAGAAGTAGCGAGTTTACAGTAAACAAAGCAGAACAACTAAATGATTCCACCAAAATACACGCACACAGAAAATACTTAACAAGACACAGCACACCAAACAGGAACAGAAAATTACTGGCAAGAGAAATGTAACAAGACAAACCTCAACTCTGTCCTGATCAATGTCCATATCTGATACTCCTTCCAGATGTTGTTCCAATATCTGCCGTTTGGCCTCATTTTCACCAATTGCACCACTCTTTTCATTGTTCTGAGATGTTAAACTTGGGCTAAGTACATTGGAAGGAGCCCATTCCAAATACAATGGCGCATCTCTACAATGAATTCAATATTAATCAATGGGATAGATATTCTTCAATAAATCATGATGGAAGAAGCTTTGCTAGAGCTAGTACAGTTAGCATGAACATCAGATATTCATATTCACGCATAAAATGAAACCATAACAGACTAAAATAGAAAGAGACTAATTCTTATTAAGTTTAGTTCAGCTCATGGACCATATATGCATGCACGTTGACTCAATACTAAAAGTGAATAGAAAGTTAAGCTTCTCAGAGTGTAGTCCACTGACAAATCACAAAATTAAACCACAGAAATGCAACTTTTCTTAGCTTCGATGTATATATAACATTATACTCAGGCCAAAAAATGTGTGTATATACATATAACATTGTATAAAAGAAAAAACAAAAGGATGATGCCCATTTTAGTGGATACACGTATAAGGGCAAATATTATGCAGATTGCAGAGCATCATGTTCATTTAGTCATCTCTGTTTGAATTGCTGAGTTTGACTTCCCTGTGAATGAAATGCTCTATGAAGCTAGAAGTCGGCAACAGAGCAAGGCTCTATGCATCACTAGTACCAATCATATGACAAGTGCAGAATATATATACATATAACCCTCATTATATTAAACTACCAGTCTTTCAGACATATCGTTTCTAATAGATTCAAGAAACTAGATACAAGAGACCTCTGTTGCTTGCTTGCTAGAATCCACCACTCTCCATGCTTTGCTATTAGACTAAAATGACTATATAATGGACTATCATGTTGGGAAAGTTACACAGAGAAACAGGAAGTGATAACAGAAAACTACTTATGCGATAAACATCTGAACACTAAAGAAATAAAGAGCATTATGCTTTTATATATGCATTGATGATGGCTCTTCTTACTATAAGAGAAATAAAATCTTACTTGAAACGCTTGTAAGCTAAACCTCTAAAAGCTGCTCGAGCTTCAGCCGGTTCAAGGTAGACAACCTGAAATATTAAATTCAAATAATTAATTACAAAGATAGGAATATCAACTTTTCAAAGACCCAAAAGCTGGGAAAAAAAATTCACCAAGACCATGCAAGAAACAAATTGGCAAATTGTATTTCATGATCCCAAAAATGAGGTAGAGTCATTCATTTACAGCAGGTAGAGCAATGCTAATCATCACTGGACCCAGAGATCTATGAGTAAGCGATTGAAACCTTTTTTCATAAATTAAATAAGAGCCAGTGTGAACTTTGTCTACAAAGTACCAAATAAGGTATTTAAATAAAATCAAACTGTGATGACATCATTAAATCTGAAAAACAGACAAGAAAGTATCAGAATACCAAGGCCAATGTCTTTGTTGGAGGCAGGATTATTTTGTCCAAACTCCCAAATTTCCCGAACATCTTTGCTAGCTCATTTTCTGAGGAACCATATGGCAAGTTCTTCACTAAAAGTACATGGTTGCTTCTTTTCACACCAACTTTTTTGCCATTGGCAAATTCCTCCAAAGATTCCACATTCACGCCAGCATTTTTAAGGGCCTTTTTTGTCTCTGCAATCACTTGAGTTTCTCCCAAAGCAATACGCACAGCAAGGTCATCAGCTTCTCGGTCAAGTAAATCACCTTTACTTACACCATATTTACGAGCAATGTTTTCAACAACCTATAAGCAAGTCGTTAAGATGTATAAGATGTCTGACCAGAGAGAAAGAAAGATGGCCAACGGCATTTGCATAGAGTAAAATCAACAACAAAAACACAATATTAATGTTGAAAGAAGACAATTTGTTATTTGTTGCCTCTTTAAAGGGAAAATAAAGAAAAATATAAGGGATATTAGAACTTTTATCACAAAAAAGCATATGATTGCAAGATAGAATGAGAAATTTCGTCTCCCTACACATAATATAAATTTATTCTTGACAACACCACAAAGGCCAAATTATTAGAACCATCTGTTGCACTTATTATGTTTCAAGCAACATACAGTGTCAGAGCTCATGAATAGACTATTCCATGCTCTGGTATCTCCACTAGCTTCAGCTGCTTTCCGCTCTTCTTCTCTCTGTTTCTTGAAAGTTCTGGAGCTTTGATCCATTGATGTATTCTTTCTACAGTATGGAAAAAACAAAAAAGTAGTTTAAATAATGCAAATAAAACAGCTGATCTTTGCATGTAAAATATGGAGAGAAAAAAGTGTATATTTTGCATACTCCTTGCTGTCTGAAGGCCTTTGCACGGCTGGCAAAACATGCAGTAATCTTCCTTGGAAAATTGAATTGTCTAACTCTTCTCGTGCCCTGATAATCAAATGTCTTAACATTAAATAAAGCATTGGCAAAACAACTTTATGAATACATGCCAGCTTAAAGCAAGACCAGAAAATAGTTTAACAACAAAAAGAAACGAGTGTTTTATATTTTGCATCATATGAAGCAATGCTAATTGATAGCAGCTGGATGGCATCTATTCATGCTGTATTTACACCTCAGTGGGTGATGCCAATGTATCTTTAATTGTTTGAAGAAAACATTTTTCAGTTACAAGAATACTTCATGTCACTGCAACAATTATACTAAACCTAAATATAGATCTCTTCCTCTCTGACTCAAAAGCTGACCCTAGAATCCAGATTTCAAATTTAAGGCACACTGGTCATTTGATCATTAAAGTTAAAATATTCATGAAAGTCCAAAACCATGTGCCCTCACTGCACCTGTATTTTACAGGGAAGGTATCATTAGAACCTGCCACCAAAATTATTACGCAAAGATCCACTGAAAACTTACTCCACAGGTGAAATACCTAATTTACTTCAATAGTATAACGATTGTTAAATTCAAATCTATCAAGGATGTCTGAAACGTTACAGAATCCCCCCCCCCAACTTTTATGCATATTGTTCTTTTTTGTGCACACAAAAAAAATTATGACTGTTTGACACTCAATGATTTCTTTCGATAGAGGGAGGGATGAAAAGGAAAGCCACAACATTTTGCTCAGAGGTAAGCTTAAAGAATAAGACTCTCACATTCATGACAAAAGTAAGAAATAAATGAGACAATTAATTTTTAAGAAACCATCTATACCTGGCTGAAAATTCTGGAAGTGTGAAATGAATATATGCTATTCCTTTGGACCTTTTTGTATCTTTATCGACAACTAGATGAACCTGCGAGACAGTGCCAAACTTGCTGAAGTGTTCTTCAAGTTCCTCCTCACTGGCACAAAAACATAATACAATGTGAAAAGGCCAACTTGGAGTTATATGAAAGAAGTTACAATCACTACAAGAGGTTTCAAACAGTTACTCATCCCCATTTTTCTTCAAACTTCAGTTTATTTTGGAAACCTCTATTATATTAATGTAACTAGACATGTTTTCCTATACATTGCATAGAGTCTGAGATTACTCACAACATTTATAGCTTATAAATAGTGACTTCCAATCAATTTTACAGCCAATGTGTTTTTCCAATTACAAATCCACTAGCCTGATTCAATGCTATACAAATCACCAGCTGAAGTTAGTGATTTTGAAAATATTATATTAAGGTTTGTGGGTGTGAACGTAAATTAAGAGGGGTGGGGGGGACTTTAGTTAATGTTTTAGCATATATTGAAATTGAAAGTAGAGGGGTTGATTGCAGATCTCAAAATCTTAGAGAAGGTGAATGCGACTTGTAAATATTATTAGCATAAAAAATGAATAACAAAAGCATAGAAAATTATAGTCACATATTTTAATTGTGAAATTCAATCTTTCTTTAGACAATAGTTTAATTGATAAATACAAAAAAAAATATAACGCCCATAAACATGCATAAAAGCAAGAAAAATAAGAAAAGATTTGTAAATAAGAGGAATTACGTGGCCGTATATGGTAGATTACGGACAAACAGTCGACAAGACTCAAAATCTCCCTTCTCATTTCCCAGAGATGAAGGGACCGTTTGCTCAGGTTCTTCATCACCAGAAGAATTAGAAGGACCTCTCACTTCAACCTTTTCATGGGCACTATCCTCATTACAGTTATCTTCTAGGCCTGACAGGTCTAAGTTTTGAGCATCACCTCTTCCAGTTCCTTTCAAAGATTTATCATCACAATTTTCTTCATCTTCATCACCATGACTATCATTGTCTTCTTTGTTGTCGTCATCATTGCTCACAGAAGAATTGTTATCTTCATCATCATCATCATCATCATCATCACTGTTTTCAGAATCAGACCACTCCTTTGTCACCCGACTCTTGAAATATTCCATATCTGAAATGGCATCATCATGGACAAGATTATTTGGTTTCTCAGACTCATGACCATCTGAGGACCCATCATCTAATGAGCCATCTGAGGACTCATCATCTAATGAGCCACTTTGAAGTAACTCATCATGCTTTGGAACTGAAAGATCCTTGCTTTTATTCTCAGCTATTTTTTGCTTCTCACTAACATTATCCAACACTGATAACGTATCATTTGCCCACAATTTTGTCTTAGCCCAAGGCTGCATAACCTGAAGGAATTCTTGAAGCTGTGGATCAACAATGTCGGTACTCTCCTTCTCTCCACCTCTTTGCGCCTTGGCACTACTTCTATTTTCAGCATCTTTCTTCCCACCTTGGATCACTTTTTCCCCTTTCTTCAATGAATGCCGACTCCATGGACGAGGAATGTCTGGATCACCAACTTTTCGAGCCACCTAACACAGACAAAATGAGTCATAATTCGTTATCTTTCTAATTGAGCACTGGGGGAAAGCATGGTGCATGTCATCAAGTAACACTGCTTTTGCCTGCAACTATACAAGCCAGCAAAACTATTGTATGCAATTCCATTTATTTCCCTTAATAAAACTATCAATACAACATGAACCACAGGAATGCAATTTACTTCTCACTTCAAATGAGTGCTTTGCTCCATTGTGTGTTTTTTAACATAGAGAGCCCCATTTAGGTATGCTTTTTTAGAGGGAAAAGAAATATTTAATCGTCGTCAAAAGTACTTTTGTTTGTCAAAACATATGGATGAACTTTTAATACAACAGAAAAAAGCACTTAGAAGCCCAAACATAGCTCTTTGCAGAAACTCAAAATTTGGGCTTCCAAAAATATCTGTTGCAAAAGCTAATTATCAGTAACCCAGAAGCTGTGATTACAAGTTTTTATTCTCTGCTAAAATTGAATGACAACTTTTAGAAAAAAGCATGTGTTCTTGTTTTTACCAAAAAACAATTGAAGAGCTAGAGAAGGAACGAAACTGAGGTGACAAGAATTTAAGGTTTAGGGTATATGGTTTTGATCATTTAGTGACCGTAAACGTCATAGTATATCGAGTCAAACATTACATTCAATAAGGGGGAGGGGGGGGTAAAGGATTTGTGTGCATGTATATTCTGACCAACTTTATTCAAACTTCAAAATATTTGTTGTTCTGTGTTGATAATGAGAAAGAAATGAAGGAAGATAAATAAAATAGATTTTATCCTTTGCTTATGGGCCCAAAAGAAAGGTTCTGGATCTTGCAACACCTCAGCAGTGACAATGATTGAAATGCATTAGCTTGGAACTCACTCGCAGGGATGCCCCTATCTAAAAGTCGAACCAACCTTCTGTGCAGGTCATGGTAACAGTGAGAGAGATTGTGAAAGAGCAACAGATTGCTCTAGTGTGGTGAAGAAAAGTTCTTTCTTTTACTATCCGCTTTTCATAAAACAAAAAAGCACAATTCATGTTCCATAGTTTAATTAGTAAACACCACATTAATAACTTTACATCAAAATAACATTTATAATAGCAAAAGCACTTTTTGGTTACCATATGTCAGAAAAGTAAAATATTTTTTTGCTTTTCACAAAAGCACTATAAAAAAATCCCTTGTGAAAAAGTAATTATTGTGGGCCCATAATGCTTCTAATCATCAAAGTTCTCTTAGTTCAACATTAAACAAAATTAGAAATCATATCAAAGCTAGCAGAAAAAATCACACATTTGTCTGTCCTATGAGCACTGCACTTACCTCAGAACTAAGAAGTATTAAATTTATAAGTGTTAAATTACCATATTATCTTTCTCAACAAACCTGCCAATATGCTACTTATATCTTTTATAAAAAAGATCAATTAACAGATAAACAGAAAATACAAGGTCAATGATATATAATTATTTTTCTTATCATTATGCAATTTTCAAACTAAGTGCAAACATTCACAGCATATATGTTTACGTTGGAAATATTTTCGATTCCAGTAGAAGATATTCAAGTAGATTAATAGTTTTGCCAACTATAACACAAAAGAAATAAGTCTGTACAAGAAACTAAGACGGCAAAACCCACCTCACAAGTGATTCTACAGGTGTCAAGGTAAGATCTATTGAAATACTTTATAGCTTCATTGGCTTCATCCTCTGTACGAAACCCAATAAAACCAAATTGCCGACTCTTACCATCTCTAGTAAGGGAGAAAAACAAATATTACAACCAATTCACAATTATGCACAATATTATAACATATTAGATATACCAATATTAAAAAATAAAGTCTAAGGTTTTGAGACAATACTTGGTGCGCATAAGCTTTACATCTGTTATTTCTCCTTTTTGTGAAAATAAGTCCCGTAGACGATCCTCTGCAACATATTTTGGTAGATTCTTAACACATATCCTAGACCTGCAAACACCCTCATAGCTTAAGCAAGTAGTTCCTTTCAAAGCAAAGTAAAACTTACAGCAAAAATTCTATTGAGTACAGTATACTTCTTTAAATGACAGAAGAACTAGAGACAGGAATGGCACAGAACCAAAGAGAAGGAATTCCTCATACATTAACAACGAAATATAGATCAGCCGGAAAAAAAAACAATGAAATGTGGAAAGGAGACAGAAGTAGCCCAAGAAAATATCCAATCTCTCTACATATTTAGCATAAAAATTACTATTAAGGCACCCATGATCAGCATTCTTCTAAGTATACAAGCTCATATCATAGAAGATTTAAAGCAACATTGCTCTTCTGGAAGACTCAAAGATTGTACTTTAACCAAATACATACAACACACTCCAGGACAGGAAAGAAGACGCACTTTCGTAAATCTTAAAAGCCTCCTCCATAATCTCAAAAAGTGGATAGACAACAATACTAACACTTTAGCTGGACAGATTGAGCCTTATTTAAGAAAGGGAGGGTGGGGGGAGAAACTTATTAATATAAGAGAGAAAAATACAAAATAGTCTAAATACAAAGGGCAAGCTATCCTCCCCAAACAAAAGAAAAGACAAAGGAAACAACTCAGACTCTTCAACTCAAAAGGTCCATTTGCTGAAACACAACGACACAAGGAGGTCACAAAAATAATCCTCTCATGAAGAAGTAGGGGAAACTATCTGGCTCACAACTCTTGCATTCCATTCCAACCAAAGGCACCACAAACCAGCAAAAACTGCACACTACCAAAGAACTTCATGCACCTTTCTTTGTTCAAAAGACATAAACCTGATAGCTACAAAAAGTCCGGAGATAAGCTGGACATGCACAGCTCTCATCAAAGGAACTAACCAGCCTAATCTAAATCTGCTATGCCACTTCAAAATGTATAGGAAGGTGGTCATTTATCTCTGAACTTTTGAAACACATCACACAAACATTGGATGATCAATCCTCCTTGGGCCTTTGAGTCTAAGGTCGATGATCTGTACCAATTCTACTAAGTACCACAATCCAAACAAAAGCCTAATGCTTAGAAGGAGCCTTGACTTTACCCCCAAAAAAGAAAATAGGCAAAGAAAGACAGTAGGTAAACAAGCACAAAAGCCAAAGAATCCAGACTCCAAATTCTTCATTAGGCAAAGAAGGAACACACGACAGGACAAGGATTTCCATCAACAAAAACAAGAAAATCAACAAATCTATCTAATGGGCCAAGAACTTTTTCAGGCCAGGCCCAATGAATGCTAACGATTCTGGTGAGCCTAGTAAAGATGCTGAGTTGGCTATCTGAGGTCATAAGGTCTGAGCAGGATGATTTATAGGGTTTCGTTAAGGAGAAAAACAAAAAGGAAGATACTGTTTTGGGCATGGAGAGGACCTCTTGGAAGTCATAGGAGTCTTTCTTTTACCTATATTTTTCTTAGCTGTTTGACTGATCTGTTTCAGCTTCACAATAGGATCAGTTGATTGTGCCATTGTTTTAATCTTCTTACCCACTTAGAAGAGTTGTAACAAAATTATATTGCCTTAACTATTCAAAGAATCAGTCACATGGCTATCATTAAGATTTCAAGAAAAATGATAATCTCGTTACCATGATAGGTAAGGAAATCAGAGATTGGAGCACAATGGAAGGAATGGGGGAAATCTCAACATCAGTATATCATTTTGTCATTCTTCTCATAATGCAAAATTCATAAAGTAAGTCACGTCACAATACATAAGAACATGCATTGAGATCCTGGGGTAGTTGCATTGGCAGTTCAAATGTTAGATGTTAAAACAATATAAATCATTTCTAACTTACATATCTAATATTCTTTCGCCTGGAACTGATGTTACTTCTTTGTATTGTGCTTCTGGCTGATAATTCCACTTTTCTCCTGTGAGTAGAAAAAGCAAAGGAGGAATTACTAAAACTTGGTGTCAAGAATATTCAATGTTGCCAAGAGAGACTAGACACTTTGATACTTTTAAGGCACACTGCTGGAAATAATAACCAGGTTGTTGATTATGTATAAAAAATAATAGAAAGGAAAATATGCAAACAAATATAAAAAGAAAAAAAACGAACATAAAAATCATCATGGATTCATGAGAATGTGTTATGTCAGTCTACATGAACCAATACAGTAAATTCAGAAGGGGAATATAAATTCAGTCCCGAACTAGAGAGTAATAACAAATTTAATACATCAACTTTAAGAACCCCAAGTTGTTTGGAAAAATTGAAACCCTTCACTCTCGGATTACTTTAGCATAGGATGTTCTTTTGTGATCTTTTCAAAGTAATAATAATATAGAGCCGTCTTCTATATTTTGAAGTTGATGTAAAGGGTTTAACTAGGCCTTAGTTAGGATTAGCAATATGTATTTTCTCCAAGTCTACAACTTATAATGACATGAAAGAGATTGGTTATGGTGGATGCTACAAATAGTACCAAATAAAGAATCATGACTCTCCAACAATGCTTTTATTGTGGACATGCAACACAGACAATGGAACAAGTATTAAATAAATCACTCGATGATTGAAACACTAGAAGAAAATCACGGTACAAGACATATTTGTCATACAAACCCAGTCGCTTAAAGGACACAAATTTGTCAAAGTCAGGAGACCATGATCTTAAAACAGCAAAATCAATTCGAACACAAATACACGGCTCCAGAATGCACAATAGAGCAAAAAATATAAATACCACAAGGACGTAATCTATGAGAGCAAACAAAGATGATAAGCTTTGGAACATAATCAATTACACGGAAAGCAATAGATTTCAAATGAAGGAAGACTCTGTAGAAAGTAAGACAGTTAGGAATACCTGATGAACGTATGGAAATCTCTTGTTGCTCTTCCGCTCTTGGTAGATGACGGTCGGACGACAAAACGACTGGTGTTCAGGCCGATGATGGCACAGACTGAGATTGATGGCGGGGACTCCTAGGAAGAATTGCTTGGGGCCTTGGGCAACAATATCGCGACTCCGCGTCTATTTGGTAAATTAACATGCAAAGCCCTGCAAAATAATTTAATTACAATTATAGTATAAGCCTAGCGATAAAGAGAAGTTACAATTCATAACATCAGATAAACTGCAAGGAAACAAGAAAACAACAAATTCTTTTGAAATGGTAATTATGAAAAGTAGAAGACAACTAGACATTGACACGAAAATTTAAAGATATTCACAAAGTGAATTGAGCAGAAAAAATCTTAGTTCCTAGATAACCTTTTGTAATCGGAACTTATAACTCCACCCATTAGTCATATACCACATTTTTTTTAGTGACCATATACCACAATTTTTCTCACCGAGCTCCCAACCAAAAAGAAACAAAACTCACGGCACCAAAGAAAGCAATACTGTGTTAGTCAATCTTTATCATACCTTCCGTATCCCAATACTTTCAGTTACTAGCTATTTCAAAAGATATAGTAAAAGTTAAACAAAAGGAACTTAGAAATTCCCTAAATATTTGCATCTATAATGATTCTACGGCTCTTTCGATATGCTTGCATTGAATGCTTGAATGAAAAGTTAAAATCAACGATTATATAATACAATCCTATTCACAAGATCAGGATTCGAAAAAATAAGTTGAAGCCTTCCTCACTCAGAAAATTATTACTTTGCATATATAAGTTTTTTTATCAGATCATATGATTTCTCAGCACACAGAGGAAGGACCAAATGACGGCATAAGTTGAAGAACAGGAATGAAGAACGAACTCAGACACTACCCTGAACGAAGGCGGCGGCGGCGGCCGGAGGAGTAGGTGGCGACGACTACTGGAGGAGGAGAGGCGATAACACTGGAAGAGCCGCGGAAGAGAACGACGAAGCAAGAAAGGGTTTTTAGTCAGGAGGGTAAAATTCGAATATTGAAAATTTGGCATGGGTAAGCCTGGATATGGCAGAATGCTAGAATATTCTCAAAACACCAACCAAACAAGGCCTAAGTTTAAATTTTTTTTAAAAACAACAAAACCTAACTGGTCTTTGCCTTCTTCTTTTTTACTTTTTTTTTTACCACCCGGAACGTTAGTCTTTGCATGGAGAGAGGGAGAAAGACCATGCATGATATTGGGCCTTAGACCTTTAGAACTGGGCCTTTGGAACTTTCGTGCTTCCTGTTCCTAGCATTGACTAATTTAGCTTAATTATCCTAATTTTAAATAGTATTTACATGGGTTTGTGACTAATATAAATTATCATTCTTAAATTAATTAAAATATAATAGTATAATGCTAAGATGTGTGTTACACTGATGTATCCTAACTCGTTGACTAATTCTTTGTGCAGATATCTTTTTAAATACTTCTTAAATTTTAATTATAAGAGTTAATTAATTTTTTAAAAAAAATTAAATAAGTTAATTAATTATGACTAAATCTAATACTTAAGATAAATTCATATTATATACTCACTAATCTATCTAAATTATTTACTAACACTTATATTAGTTATAATTAATTGATTTATTTAGTTTTTTTAACATATCTAAAAAAGTCAACTAACTCTTATAATTATGACATTAGTTATTGGGCCTATTTTGATAGACTTTTTTAAAATAGTTTACGAAAAAAAATAACTTTTAGATAGCTTTTAGAAAATAGCTTCTAGAGAAGAGCTTACGGAAAAAATTAATTCTGAAAAAATAAGTGTTTGGATAATTATTAGCCTAAGAACTTTTGTTATTAATAAATTATCAAAAAGGGTATAATTTTATTAAAAATAAGAAAGAGGATCAAAAATAGACATGAGAGAGGAGAGGAGAGAGGAGAGAGATAAGAGAGGAGAGAGGGTGAAAAAGAGAAAAGAGAGAAGGAAAAGGGTATAAGAAAAAGTAAGGGTAAAATAGTAATTGGGTAGTTCATAAACTCTTTTACTGCTCTAACAACTAGTCTCAAAACTTTAGTTTTAAACCATAGTTTGATCTAAAAGTCCTTTTGAACAAATATGACTGTTTAGTTTACAATTTTTTAAACTAAAGTTTTGGTTAAAAACTCTTTTAAAATTGTAGTTTAGAAATTTCTCAAACACACACGCTATTAGCTTATGTAATTACAAGATCTGTTAACGTGATAAATTATAGAGTAGTAATTACTAATAATAATTTTTTTCAAAAGGTTAATACAAAAAATACCTCAAATCGCATTACGATTACTATTCATAAGTCACCAAATTTCTACAAAAAATTATGTGAAAACTGATATTGATTATTATTAAATATTGATGGATCATTTATATTAATTATTGATTTATAATTGATGGGATCGTGAATTCGATAATTACTAAAATGGCGTTCATCATGTATTTTTTTTAATATCAACGGGAATCAGACATCTTTTTAGACTCTATTGTCAAATATTTGAGTAACCGACTAATCTAGTTTTGAGATTTATAGTTATCCTTCAAAGCCTAAATATTTCCTCTAATCATAAATATAAGAATTATATGAGTAGTCTGTTTTAAGTATAAATATAAGACTACAATATACCTTATCTCTTAAAATTATCATTTTTCTAAAGTATCCTTATATAATTACACATATTTATGAGTTTTTTATTAAAGATAATTCAAATGTATATAATTAAATGGGGTATTTAAAAAAAAAACTAGCACACAATTATTAATTAACTCTCTTACTCCTTCTCTTATTTGATTATTGTTGATAGAGTATTCATAGAGGTAATTTAAAAAAAATTAATAAATTTAAGAAATATATCTTATATTTAAGACTAAAATCAATTCACTAATTAGGTTTTATATTTAAGACTGGAGGGTATACATATATCTAAAATATCTAAATATATATAAGATTTTACCATCCATAAATAAATTGAATTTTTATCTTGATTTCAAGAACTACTAAACTATTATTTATTCAACTTCTTCTCATCATTCTAAATATAAAAATTAGATAAATAATTTATAAAAATTAAAAAATTAGTTAAACTAATTATTTATAAAAAGTATGTATTAATTTTTTAACACTATCTTATTTAATCATTTATATAAGAATTATTATTTAATAAAAAACCCTTTAATATAAATAATTGATGGAGATAGTTAAATATATATATATATATAAATTTTCCCTCCTTTTCACTTCTCTCCTTCTTATAGTGATTCGGCCTCTTTTTGACTATGGGTGTGTTTGGATTAGCTTTTGGAGAATAGATTCTGGAGAATAGATTTTGGGTAGAATATATTTTGGGAAGAATAGATTTTAGGAATAAAGATGTTTGGATGATTAGTAGTAGAATCACTTTTTATATTGGTAAATTACTAAAAAGGGTATGATATGATTAAAAGTAAGAGAGATGAAAGATGATAGAGAATAAAGAGGAGAGAGAAGAGAGTGTAGAGAGGAGAGAGGAGAGAGAAAAAAAGAGATAAGAGAGGAGAGAGGAAAGAGAAAAAGAGAGATAAGAGAAGAGAGATGAGAGATAATAGAGAAAAGAGAGGAGAGAGGGTGTAAGAAAAAGTAAGGGTATAATAGTAATTGGATAATCCAAAACTTAGGTTTCAAAGAAAAAGCTATTTTCAGTAGCTTATTCAAAACCTAGGTTTCAAACCGAGGTTTTGTCCAAAATCAATTCTCAACAAAAATTATTGTTTGTCTAAAAATTTTTCAAACCGCGATTTTGTCCAAAATTTATTTTCCAACGCTGCTTCCAAACAGGCACTATTTCTGTATGTTGTCTGTTTGGGAGATTGTTTGAGCCCTCAAACTAATTTTTTTATTGGTATACATTATTTTTTAGTCAATATTAATGTTTAGTTTATCGTTTTCACAACTTTACTTTTAAATCAAAATACACTTATAGGATGAAGCTATTTATTGTAGTTTCTAACTTTTTCATCTTGACCTTTTCTCCTTATTTTGAGTTTTCATTGAAATAAATTTTTATTAAATTATTTTTTTTATAAAAATTAATCTAGATATAAATCATATTATACTATCTAACTTTTATATAATTTAATTTTTGCAAAAATCAGATTAAAAAAAAAACTATTTTTCCATTGCTAATCTAAACACACCTATAACAATGATATAGTCTATAGTCAAATCTAAAAGCATCTCCTCTTAGTCTAACCCAATAGGGTTGTTCTCACCTTACCATTACCGAGGTATTGAAAATCAAACTAATTATTAAACCAATCAAAAAGCGATTTAATATAGTAGTTCATCTATGGATAAATTAGTATTAACTTAATTATAATTAAAATAATATAATTTAATTAAAATATATAAAAAATATTTATTAACATATAATTAGTCTAATAATGTAAGGTTATACTAGATTATTTTAAATTTTAAATTTAATTCTTAGAAAAAATATTTATTTTAGGGGGAGGTATTTATAAATTTTGAAACTAAATACTGGTAATATAATCTAATAAATATTATAAAAAAATATAATAACGCAGGTCACGCCTCAAAATTGGGAACTTGATTGGCACGAAATATAATGGGGATAGTCTTGCATCTCTAAGCTTGACCAGCATTTTGCCATAAAAATACATTAATATTTGAAACAAGTTTATGCGAAGGAACCGGTCAAAAGAAAAAAATAAATAGAGAGTTCTATTCTTGATTCCAGTCCAAAGTACAAAACAATTAACGTATGCACAAAGCTATTTCCTGTTTTCATCGTGCCTTCCTAAAAATTATGCATTCCAAATACAGATTTGTCTTTGAAAAAATAGACTAACGTGTTCAATTACCGTTTAGGAACTTCAAAGGAGAGAGAATCATTTTTAACTTGAACAATCTTAAGCTTCAATCTCGGTCAAAACAAGACACAATCCAAGATGGCCGGCTGTATTTCTTATCAAATTGCTGGTAGGAAAATTTAGAAAAAATTATTATGAGATCTCATAATAAAAATTAATTATTAAAAAATCTTTAATAATATAAATTTATTATCAATTCTTACACTAAAATTTATTATTATTAACTCCTTAATTATCATTAATTTTTTTGAATAATTATATCACTTATTTAAAATCTCATAATAATTTATCTTAAAATATAATTACCCGTAAAAAATATTTATTTTGATGTGATGTGGGTAAATATTTATTTAGTCCTCAAAACTCACATAGGTTTTACAGATGAAAAATTAAAAAATGCTTTTAGATTAAGCACCTATAAGTGAATCACCTTGTAATCTAGTAGTATAAAAAAAAATTATATGTAGAAGAAGTCCTGTTCCTTTAATTTAAAAAAAATAAAAATTTACCCCTTGTAAGGTAATCACAGTGAATGGCAAAACAAGGTAAAGAATAAAATGAATCACATTAGGTGCTGATTATCGTTCTACAATATAAAGATTTAATCCTAGTTATATTGTTAAATTAAATCTCTTCCCTCTAAGGGGTAAAAAAACAATTACAAAAAATATGGTCAACGTATATACAAAAAAGAATTTAGCTAATCTAATAATAATAAATAATAACTAACATCATATCACCGCCTTCATCGTCATCCTTCTCACCAAATTCTTCGGCAGAATAATCCAACCTTCCTTATTTAAATTAAATCTTCCATAGTCAGAGAACAAAAATCCTCAATAGAACGTAGCCCAGATGAATTCTTCTGCCCTTCAACTAAAAAAGAATGAAACTTTTACATAAAGTGTCCCGGTTTTACTAGCATAATACTTATGTCATCACTTGAGCCTCTTGAAACAGACAAATCTACAAGCTTTTTACAGGCCATCAATGGTTTTGCTGTATTACTACTACCCCCATTGCAAAGAGGACGAGCAATATCCACAGCTTCTTGATTACTAACCTGAAACAATAATCAAAAAGGAAAAACACTTTTCAGTTAAATCGTTCAGATTAATTATGAACATCATAATTGAATGTTTGAAGAATCTCACACACCTTGTCCCATAATCCATCTGAAGCTAATATCAACAAGTCATGTTCAGGTTCAATCCTAAGAACTTTAGTCTCAGGTTCAGCTATAACCCATTGCTTCAAATATCTATCTCCAATTCCTCTAGAAACTGCTAGAGATCCTTGGATCCTCCAAACCCCACGGCATAAATCAACATAGCCACCCTACAAAACACAAAATTCAAACAACAGTTTAGTTTAAGCTTTTGAATCGAAAAATGGTCAACACATCCAAAGAAAAAAATCTATGATGTGATGAAGATCAGGTGCTTACTGTGGTCTCAATTCTGTCCCTTTCATCTTCCCTTGAAGGTCTGTGATCAGATGTGAGGGCTTCTGCAACTCCACCTCGGCTAATAACAGCACGGCAATCACCGGCGTTAGAAACAACAAGGTTTCCGTTCTTAATCAGTGCTGTTACACAGCAGGAGCCACCATGAAGATCCTCTTTTAAGAAATCAGAATCAGTGTTCAGGTAACCATGTTTCACTGCCTCCTCTATGTCATCTTCATCTCTTCTTGTTACTTCATCCATGACGTTCTTTTCTAAGTTATGTGCAGCAAATTCAGCAGCTTTTGAACCTCCGTGCCCATCAAATATGCCAAAGAAAGCCTGCCATAATGAGATAAACAAACAGGTAAATAAGAATTTTATATAACTTTTAAGATCCACCTAGCTAGCAACTTTCTGCAGACTTAAAATTAATACCCAAGTTATTAATGATCGTTCCCAAATTTCCTCATATCAGTCAACTAAATCATACTAATTCCATTAGTTCAATTGAATCTTTATAAATTTTGTTGTTCCTGAGTAGCTATATCTGCTAATCCATGCTTTTTTGTATCAGTTATTAAAAGATCAAGCTATTAACCTACTTCTTTCTCTCACCTTCAAAGTAATAACAGATAGAGAGAGAGAGATATGCAGAAACATCACAACTAGTTCTTCAAACGACTATATCGGACCCATATAAATTCATGATATAGGGGTCAATAATAAGCCTGAGAGATTTTTATTACCTGTTTGGGTTGCCCTTGAAGATTGACGGAAGCAGAATAACGATCTTCCATGTACTCTCGCCTTCCTCTCTTACAATACACAGAAAACCCAAGCCCTTCAGCCTCTAGAACATCTCCAGCCACCGAAGCAGACGGCGTCGCCGGAACCCCAAAAGTGAGAGATGAGACAACGGGAATATCAAGCCTTGCGGGCCTCTTCCTCTTCAAAACTGTACCGTTTGGCGAGGTGGAGGAGGAAGGAGCGGAGGCGCAGGCGGAATTGGAAAGGGCGGTAGGAGGAGGAGGCTTGAGGACGCGGAGGCGGAAAGGCGAGGAAGGGGAAGAAGGCGAAGAAGAAGAAGAAGCAGCAGAAGCGGAAGGCTTAAGGTGGGACAAAGAGAGAGAAAGGGATTCCGGCGAGGAAGAGATGACGACGGAGGGCTTGTTGCAGAAGAGAGAAGCCGACGGAGAGAAGACCGGAGAGTTAGAGAGAGCCACGGAGCACGACATGGCTGAAGCTTAAGCTTGAAGCTTGAAGATTGAAAAAGAAGAAGAAGAAAAGGGGATTTGGAGAATCAATCAAGGGAAGAGGAATTGGAAGAATTGGAAATGGTCTTAATTAAGAAGAAGAAAGAAAGAATTTGTGATCGTTGGGGTTGGGTTTGAACGTTGAAACGTTGAATACGAATGAGTTTGTTGAGGAGAGAGACAAGCGAGAAATAGGGAACTTATATAGGAAGGGAGTCGGTGTGGGACCCAGTGGGCCCAGGTTGGTTCCTTCTATTTGCGTGTTCTTCGATTCAACATGTTGAACCCTTCTTTGACCCTTTTGATTTGATTTGTCCCCTGGCTTCAAATTGTCTCTTTTGCCCCTCCTATCCATGAGGGACACGTGTAACGAAAATTCATAATAATTTATTTATAAATTTTAGTACTTGATAAATAGTTACCATTTTTATTTTTAGATGAATTTCTGTCAATTTTTTTATGGTTAAACATAAATTTTCTTTAAATACGGAACATGACATCTCATTCTTTTTTTGTAAAAAAGGAAAAAAATTGTGTGAATGTTGATATCAATTTTGTTAGAAAATATTTTAAAGAAAAAAAATAAAAGAGTGAGTAAGAATGTGGAAATAGGGAGGGCGGTGGTGGGGAGAGTAAGCGGAACATATAAAAAAAAGAGTGGAAATAGCTGTAAGCTGAGGAAAATGAAAGAAGCTGGAACTTGCCATGTACAGAGAAATATTATTATTAATTTTTAATTTAATTAAAATAATTGATGTAGAGGGCTGGTGACGGAGCGCAACACGTTATGGGGAGGAATTTGAGGGAGAGAAGTTAACTAAAGAAAGTGTGTTTGACTTTGGATCCACTGTGTTGACTTCGCCGCTCCACACATAACTGATTCCCCTCTTCTTCCTTGTTAAGTTTACTTTAGGGGGGGAAATGACGTTAAAGGACCTGCGGACCAAGATAAACACACTCAAGGTTTGAAAATTTGAAAAAGTATAATGAAAGAATAAAATAATTTAACTTATAATTATAAATTTAAATCTTACTATTAATATAAAAATTTTATTAACATATAATTTATAAGTACCATTATAAATATTTTTTAAATTTAGAGTTAAGATATAATTTATTTATCTCATCAATCAATTGATTTTATTATTAATTATGATTGATGATTGTTGACATAAGTTATATCCACAATCTATAATATGATTAAGTTATATCTAATATTTTAAAATATTTTTTTAATCTCACGTAAAATCTTAAAATAAGTTTTAGTACATTCAGTGATCTAAATTATTTTTTTAATAGGTACCCATTATCTTATAGTAATTTTTTATATAATTTTATCCATAAATTATTAATGAGCACCATAAATTTAAAATACTGAATATTATTAAAAAATATGTTTAGATATTAAATATATGCATAAAAATTATTTGAATATGCAGAATATTATTAAAAAATATGTTTAGATATTAAATATATGCATAAAAATTATTTGAATATGCAGAATATTATTAAAAAATACTTAAAATATTAAATATATTAAAAATATTTTAGGCTATCGAGTGCTATCCAATGCAACTGTTTAAAAAAATTATAATTAATTTTTGCGAATGCACAGCTTATTCCCATGACTAAATCTTTCACTTTTTTTTTCAAATTTCACACGATTTGGTTTGATTTTGTTCTTTCCAAGGTCCTTCAATATCATTTCTCCTTTATTAAAATAAATATTATTTTCTCAATAAAAATATGACTAAAAAGCAAAAGTATATAGATTTAAATTAGAAAAATAACAACAAAAGACCATAAAAAATAATAAATTTTAAAATTAAATTTTGTGTTATTAATACTATATCTATTATTATTAATAAATTTAATTTAAAATTTATTATTTTATAGAATCTTTTTTTATTATTATTTTATTTAAATTTCACTATTAATATAAATATTTTGTTCAGAAGGAATTTACAAGTACCCCTACAAATATTATTTCAGCCTAAAACCTATCTTTATCATCATAAGTAGTTGAAATCTAACTAACTAACTAAACTCTGGTGATTAAGCCATGAAAATATTGTTTCGTTTTCAGTTCCATTTTAAATATTTATGTTCCCACCATGGCCAAAAAAATTATGATTTCACACGAGAAGATGAAGAAGAAGAAGAGCCGAAGTGGGGCCCATGACAACGAGGATTAGGAATTGATTAGAGGAGGGCGACTTCTGAGAAGGGCTCAAGTTACCGTTGGAACTCGGAGATGAAGGCAATCGCATCGACACTGCCACCTTCCTTGTTGGCTCCATGACCGTTACGTGGCCCCTCTTCTGAAATACCACAAATGCCCCTCATCAACACCCGCGCCTTCATGGATTGGCTCCATTACCGTTGTTGCCCTTTCTCTTCAAATTGACCAGTAACACCTTCATTCCACCCACTTTATTACAAGCTTACCAAACTTTTTTTAAAAAACAAATCTCGCATTTTTTTATTTTTCAAAGCACATAACTTATGTTAAGTTGTTTATTTTTATTATATTAAGTTATTTAATAACACTTTTTATTTTGTTAAAATATATATATATATATATATATATATATATATGCACTTGTAAATTTTCTTATAAACTGAACTTAGTAAATTCAAACAATTTGAACTAAGTATTATCTTTTTTAAAATAAATACTATATTGCTGTGACAAATTAATACTACTATATGCTTTTTATATTTCTCTTTTAAATAAAAAACGAGCTCAATTTTTTTAAAAGTATTGTATTTTTATTTAAAAAGAATAATAGAATAAAATTATTCTTAATCATACTTTTCTTACTTTTTCAATACAATTATTTTCCTCTATCCGTTATATATAAAAAAATTAAGGAAAAAGACAGAAAAAAATCTTTTAAAATTTAAAAAGATAAAAAAGGCTTTTAAATTTAAAAAATGACAGATTGAGCCTCCGACTCAATCCTTCATTTACAAATTCATGTGCAAAGACTAAATACTATTATAGGAGTTGCAAATATCATTATGAGAGTTATAAATACTATTGGCAGAGTTGGAAATACCAGTGGCAGAGTTACAAAATATGTAATTTCGTCTTTTACCTCAAATTTACAAATGACTGTTTGCAACTCTGTCAATAATATTTGTAATTTCTATAATAATATTTGTAACTCTACACAGAAATTTACAAATGACATATTGAACTTCATGCCCAATCTATTTTTTTTTTTTAATTTAGAGGCCTATTTTCATCTTTTTAAATTTCAAAAACTCTTTTTCTATCATTTTCCTAAAAAACTACTTTTTAAACTCATTATATCAAATAAAATATCTATGATGTTATTGACCGGTTACAAACATTACCAACATCATATCATGGGCTAGCATAATATTACATGCAAAGCATGAACACTTACTACCAATCTATATTATATAGGTTTAATTAACGAAAATATGAGATATATGATTTTTTATAGTGTATTCTATTCTTAGGGAGTACTATTTTATTATGGTTCCAGTCGTTACGCTTGGAGAGACATCATAACTCATGGATACCTAGGTTTACGTTTGAGGGTAATAGAGAGCTCGCCCTGCTTGATATTAGTATCGCTTAGAAAAAATGAATACTTCGTGCTGCTCTTAGATCGTGGGTGAGTTCAATCATTTTTTAAAATTTTTTGTAAGAAAACTCATTTTAGTTATTTATATATTTTAGGAGAATTAGTGTATAGCTATTGATTAAAAGATACTATTTAGACTCTATTAAAAAATAAATAGTTAATTGCAATAATTTTTTTTTTGTTATAAACAATAATTTTTTTAATAGACTCTTAGTCTGATTAGGTACTTATACAAAAGCATCAAATTAACTATCAACAGTGACCAACAAAATTTGGGTAAATAACCTATGAGTCTGTAGTGTAATTTTTGTTATTAATATAAAAATTTTGTTAGTAGGTATTGATAGGTGCTCTATGAGCCAGTTTATGAGTATATTTGACTTTAATGTGGTCGGGATCCCATTAGCTTTTTAAAAAACAAATATATATCGAGCCCAGTCTTTATGTACGAGGGTTGGACGGGGTTAGGCGCTTGACCCAAAAAATTAAGATTGGGTTTGAAAAGTATATATATTAATAGAGGTTAGTTTGAATAGTAAATGATTCGATATCGTTTAAATAAAATTTTGAGTTTGAGCCTTGACATATAAAAATTTTTTTTATTAGGAGACTCACCCACCATAGCTAAGTACACGACGCGGGTTGGATCCGGATATAGTCAAAGTAAAATTCCAGTAAACCGGGTGAATAAAAATATATATATATAAAATTGAGATTGGCCTGGTCTTACAAAAATTAAAAGTATATAATTACCTTTTATTTATAATATAACTCATTAAATTATTATAATTAATAGAGGTAGTTCTGACACTTAAAAAAGAGTTATTAGAGATGCTGATGAAAATGATAGATATGACAAAATAAAATTATATAAAAAAAATGGAAGGAGAAAAAAAAACTTTTAATAAAATTATTGAATGAAATATTTTAAAATAATATATTAATTTTTTTTATTATTAATAAAGGACGATAACATTGTATATGATTCATGCCAATCCCATTTAATAAGATATGATTATTACTGTTGTTGCAAGGACATTTTTCATAGTTTGACCACCTTCTTACTTTGTAGACGGAGGAGGCCAAATGGGCAAAGTAACTTGGAGGCACTTTCTGGGTCTCATGTTCTCCTTGGCTACCAGATAAAAACGTCATTTTCTTTGAATCGGTTTTATTCTTTCATATTTTCAATTTTAACGCCAATAAACTAATTTCTACACGGATTTTCCAAACATTTGAAGTCAACTAAATATTCTCTGTTTCGCATCTTTATGACAAAATTTATGATCATGAAACGCTTTAACTTGATAGCATTATTAGTATGCATAATTAGTTTCAATTTAAAGTCATCTGGGAGGGAGTAAGTCACACTCCTTCAATTCTAAATATAAAAATTAATTTAAAAATTAATTTAAATTTTAAATATAAAATTTTAATATGTTATATTTAATATATTTATATATTTTTTAAAATTTAATTTAATTAATTAATTTTATATTTATTATAATTAACTAATTTATTTATTTTTTTATTTATTAAAATTAGTTTAATAGATTTTATGTTAAGGATTAGAGGAATAATATGGCAAAAGAATTAGAGTCTTCCTTGATATCACAACCAATGAGCACATACTTTATTCTGATGCTTTTTTTTAATATATTTATTAAATTAAGTTAAATTTGAGTATTGTTAGTAATAATTAAAAATAGGGTTATATAGTATCTAATATTTTAATTTTATTTTTTATATGCGTCTAGTATCTTAATATTATTTGTGATACAGTTTTACCCATAATCTTTTTAATTATTATAATTTTAACATATACACTAAATTAAAATGATTATGAGTGAAATTATACTAAATTAAAAATATTATAGATAAAATTATACTAGAAATGAGATTAAAATATTAAAAACGTATGAAAAATAAGATCAGAATATTAGTTAAAAATACTCAACGCAAATATACAGCTTTCACCCGAACTTGTATAGTTTCATTTTCCAGTGGCCAACAATAAAAATAATTTCATGTTATAAATCACAAAGGAGACAAATTAGCACAAACTTTAATAATTTTTTTCCTTTTTCATCACAAACAAGTTTAGTGAGGTGGCAAAAAGACAAATTTGATGAATACATAGAGACAGTATTATATTTTTTTTTTTGGAAAATATGGATATAATTAGATTAGGGTTTTTATTTTTTTAAAAGAGAGGGCTAGTCGTCCATAGGGATGTGCATGGACAGGGCTTGGCAGGACAGATCTTGTGCCTGGTGCCCTGCCCAAAAAAATATGGGCTACATTTTGCAGCCCAATGCCCGGCCCTGCCCGGTAAAAGCCCTAACTATTTTGAGCTGGGCATGGGCGGGCTGGGCATGCCCAAATTTTGATGTCATGCTCATGTTATGAAAAAAATCTGCAATTATGAACTTATAAAATAATACCATATTCATATATTTTTAAGATTTAAATAATATCCATAATTCACTAAGAATAAAGCAACAAAAAGATAATAATTAAATTTTTGAAATCCATTGTATGTAAAAAAAAATCTTGAAATCTAAGTAATTTGTAATTATAACTTTGTATCAATCTCCCTAATATTGACAAAGATTAAATATCTGAAAAAAAAATAAACAATTATAATTTATAATGTAACTATATATGATGATTAGCAAAGTTAAAAAAAAAATAAAAAAGAAAAAATTAATATAGTTATAAATATTAAAAGATACAACTTACATACTTAACTACTCATATTTTTAAGATGAACCTCTAGACACCAGTAACTATTATATTCTCCCTTTTAAGTATAGCATCTAGGGGAAAAAGTAAAAAAATAAAAGAAGTGGTGCTCATAGGCAGGGCAGGGCAGGGCAACCCCCTGCCTGGTGCCCAGCCCAAAAAAAGCATGGGCTGAATTTTGTAGCCCGATGCCCAGCCCTGCCCTATATTTATCGGGCTGGGCAGGGCTATTTTATTGCGGGTTGGGCTGGGCATACCGGACTATGGGCATTATGCACAGCCCTAGTCGTCCAAAATAAAAAAAAAACTAATTTAATAAAGAATTAAATCTCAAACACTTATTATTAAACTAATTTCTTTAAATCAGGCGCATACAATAATATTATTGAAATGCTCAATTAAAACTTCCATTGATTGAAATTGGCTTTAAATATGAGTTTGGGCCTTTTATATTTAAATACAAGTTCCAACCATTTTTTACCTTTTTATTACGCCTAACCTTTGTTGGCTGCCCTTACTTTTATTATATACTCCCTTCCTCGGGTGCTTATTATACGCACATCCGACACGTTTTTTTTTTTTGTTGCGCACTTAATTTATTGGAATTTTATCCTGACTATATTCGGATTCGACCTCTATCGTGCACCTGGCTATGGTGGGTGAGTCTCCCAACAGAGATTTTCTGCATTCGCCAAGGCTCGAACTTGAGACCTCGCTTAAATGATACCGAGCCGCTTACCACTCGGATCAACCCCCGTTAGTCATCCAACGCGTTTTTATTAAGGATACGCATGGTGCCTACTCGCTCATTACGTTCACTCGAGCCCAGCCGTAAAAAGTCCAGCCCGATCTAAACAAAATTAGCTAACAAAATTCGGCATTTTTAGGCTGGACACTTTGTCAGATAGTGATGAGAATATATTAACATAAAGAATAAAGAATAACCTATCATTTATTAGTTTAATTCATAAAATGATAAGATATATAATTATTTAAAATATATTCAGTCCCTAAATAATATTTTTTTATTATAGTTTTAGTCGTAGTATTTAAGAAAATATTTTAATTTTTAGGTACATAAATTTACGTTTGAGAGTAATAGACGGCTCGCTCTACCTGATAATGATATCGCTTATGAGGAAGGGAGATTTTATCTTACCCTTAACTCGTAGGTGAACCAAACCCCTTTCTAAAAAATTTTCTATCAAAAAATAAATAATAAAGAATAAGCTAGTATATTATAAAGATACAAGTTCGATTTTAACTACCGTTACAAGAACTCATTTAATAGGTAATCTCGTAAATCTCCTATAAATGCTCTATAAATCTTAGGACTGTACCCTAATCTTAGTAAGGGATTGATACCAAATTCATTTAAACTTTTTTATATACAAAAAAGAGAAAAAAGCAAAGTATGTTGTTTTACCCATTTAGCCCTACCTGAAATATATATATATATATATATATATATATATTAGGATAAAAGTGTATTCAGCACTCTAAATTAATTTCAGAGAAACAATTAACACCCTAAAATATTTAAAAATATAATTAATACCTTAAACTAATTTTATTGATACAATTAATACTTTAAAATATTTAAATTGTTAAAATTTTACTTATTCGCTAATAAAAACACAAATTTTTATTTGAAACATGTCACCTAATTTTTTTATTTTGACATATAATTCTTTAAAAGGCCACATATATAATATTATTTTAATAAATTGTACTAAATAAATTATAAAATTTATTAATATTCACATTGAATTATATATAATGTCAATTTTAGGATTTATTCAGTACTTTTTTTAAATAATATGACACATGTGATATTTTAAATAATAATGTGTTGAAATAAAAAGTTTACGTGATATTGATTGGACATAAATTTATATTTTTGTCAATAAAATTATACCAATTTAAATATTTTAGGGTATTAGTCACACTTTTAAAATTAATTTATAGAGTTATTTATTTCTTTAAATATTTTAAGATGTTAATTATTTTTTTAAAATTAGTTTGGGGATGTACTTTTATCCTATATATTATTCAATATTTAACCCCTATTGTTTTCCCTAGCATAGCAATCGGCTTATCAGCTAGTCGGCCAACTAGGGGTTTTCACGGGTCGGGTCAGGATCGGGACAACCCCGTCTTATGTCTCGTCTCGAAACAGTACACTGGACGCATTTTGCGTCTCGTGTTCCGTCCCGTCCCGAAAATATCTCGTCCCGTTTGGGACTGGGACAGGTTCAGGATAGGACATCCCGATTTTATTTAAAAAAAATTAGACTATTAGATATTTTATGCACAGCCTGTCTATTAGTAATATATAATTAGAACGCAAAAAATACTAGAAGAAATTAATTTTTTCTTGTTATGATTACCAATTTAAAACAATAAATACCATTAATTATACTACAAATACCATTACTTTTTATTTTTTTCACTTCACCAACTGAAGTTACTGTTTCATCTGCAAAGAAACAAATATATGTAAAAAAGAGAAAAATAAAATCATCTAATAAATAATATGATATAACTAATACTATTTTCTATTTCTATTTTTTACAAAAAATATAAATAAAATAAAAATATATTTTTTTAAATATTCGGGACGGGACATGAGTCCTGAGGGTTAGATTGAGACCCGTCCCAGCCCTTTACAGGATGGGATGAGACGAACCTATCCTGAATTATCTAGAATCAAGTCGGGATAACCCGAGATAGAACAATTTGAACACCCCTACGGCCAACACCCCTCTCTCTATTTTTTGAAAGAAGTATTTATGTTTTATTCAATAAAAACAAAGTTCAACATAAAGTTTGAATACAACTAGAACACTAAAAAGGGTAAAAGCCCAAACACCGTAACCCTAAGCCTAAACAACATCCTTAGCATAAACCCTGACCCTAATCCTAACTCAGTCAGAAGGACACCTGCACCACCCTTGTCATTGTCAGAAAAGTGAAGAACTACCGAAAACCCTGTCCAAAACAAGGGATGGGGCTTTAAAGAACCATCCTAATGGTCTTTTTCCTTTTAACAAATGAACTACTATCAATGGGAATAGTTTGAATAGTAAATAGTTTGATATCGTTTAAATAAGATCTTAAATTCGAGCTTTGACATATACAAAATATTTTTATTGAGAGACTCACCCACTATAACCAGATGCGCGACGCAGGTCAGATCTGGATGTAATCGAGATAAAACTCTAATAAATTAGGTGGGTAATTACAAAAAATGAACAGACTCATCATCCTGCAATATTGTTTTTCTTTGGTGAGCGTAAAATAATATTATTTTGAGTTAAAAAAATAATAATATATTATATTTACATTTTATTAATTTTATTATAGACTATATGTAATTTATATATAAATATTTTATTTATTTATAAATTAGTGGCTTCTTAATTTAAATGCTATTTTTCTATGATTATATATGATTTTTTTTATATTTTAATTAAATTATATTATTTTAATTATATTATGTTTAACGTTGATTCGTTAGACTACTATTTCGTTCGATTCAATTATCCATCATGTTTTTAGTACTTGTTAGTTGTCCTTCTTGGGCATCTTTATTCAGAATAGAAGAAAAAGAGAGTGACGATTGAGAAACCCACCCTACAAGACACTCTTTTAACCGGACGAGCTGCAAGATGATCAGTTATTGAATTACTCCGTCTAAGAGTAAAAGTAAGAGAGAACCTAACTCTAGATGTAAGAAAATTTAAGGTATCATGCAGAATACTCCGACTTCTCTAATCATATAAATCAGGTTGATGAAGATGAATCGCATTCTGAAGTTTTTCTCATTCAAAGGAAAATGAGGGAGTCAGGTTTTATATAATATGGTCATTACTCCCTTTTTTAAATGCATGTATGAAAACTCCTCCTTCAGGAAGTGTAAAACTACCTGTACTGACCCATATATTTTACTTATTTTTATAATAAGCCTCACTTATTTTAAATGGGTATGAGCTTGTCCTAATTCCCTAAATTTGGATTAGATTTTGGAGAATATATTTGGGAAGAATAGATTTTAAAAATTTGAGATGTTTGGATGATTAGTAGCATAATCACCTTTTCATATTGGTAAATTACTAAAAAATATATGATTTAATTAAAAAGTAGGAGAGATGAGAGATGGTAGAGAAGAAAGAGGAGAGAGGAGATATGGTAGAGAAGAGAGAGGAGAGAGGGTAGAGATGAGAGATGAAAAAGTAGGGGTAAGATAATAATTGGATAGTTCATAAATTTTTTTACTGTTCTAAAAATTAGTTTCAGTAGTTTATTCAAAACCATGGTTTTACCCAAAATTACTTATGAACAAATATGACTGTTTGTTTAAATTTTTTTTAAACTAAGATTTTACCCAAAGAACTTTTTAAACCATGGTGTCAAACATGGACTAAGAGTGCATTTGATAAAACCCAACAAAATATAATATAAACTCCACAACATTTTCTTTGCTACGCTTCATTATTCTCTCTTACGCTTCATTCATTTTTTTTTCTGGGTAATTATTGCAAGTGGCTGCACGAGATCCAAATATTTGTGAGTTTAACAAGAGTTAAGTTGTTGAAAGAAAACAATATTGGGTTTCTGAGTGTGCGGGAAGTAATAGTGAACAGAGATGTATAACACTGTTCCCATATGAACAAACGCAGTATCCTTAGCAAGAAAACTTGAAGGAGTACCATAATTTAGGTTCAAATGATTGAAGCCTATGAGGGAATTAAATAGTTTTCAATTTCTAAAGTTGCTTAGTATATGGTAGTAATTAATTTGGAAGGTGCGTTTCAAAACAGGAGTAAATATTCAGAGATTAAAGAGAGGAAGTTCATTTTTGTGGGTTGCATAATAACGTGGGACTATGTGGTCAAGCCATTTCAATGTCCCACATCGGGAAGTTAGTAAAGTTTGAACGGCGAGACGCACTATAAAAACGGAAGCAAGCAAGCTTGTAAAAGTACGCAGCCACGCAGGGGGCACAGAGCGAACTATTCTTTCGCCTTTTACTAAAGAATACCGTGTGCACGCTGCATAAAGTGGCATACGCCGATTTTTGGGAGGGTCTTACTTCTAGGTAGGCCCTACATCTCAGTTCCTAACTGTTTTCGCTAATGTTTTAAAACAAATTTAATAGTATTTTAAAATTGTTTTATTTGATTATTAAAGAAAAAGTAGGAATGGGTTAATTTTAAAAAGTAATATAAAACAAATTGTATTTTTAAGATGAAGATTTATATTTTGTTGGGTTTTATATGAATATTTATTTTTTAATTAGGGTTGTATATGGGTAAAATTAAATAATATCCCAAAAAAGAAAGTAGTTTTAGTCTCTTTAGTATCTGATTTCTCTAATTTACTAAAGACTTAAAAACTAAAACACATAATTTGATACCCCTCAAAATTTAAATGATTATTTGTATTATCCTAATAATAACAAAAAAATTACAAATAATTATATTATCTTGTGTTAAACAAAAATATAAACAATAATTTGTTTTATTTTAGAACTTGTTACCTCACTTATATTTAAATATAAACAAAAAATTTAGCTTATAATATATTTATACAAATTTAAAATCTTAAACACGAACTAGTCAAATAGTGTGGTGTGTGCCACAATCACATCCTCTGCCTTTCCATTTTCTCCATGTTATTTCTTTGATTGATTACTGTAGGGAATGGACCTTGAAATATGTATATAATATTTCTTTGATTGATTACTGTAGGTAATGGACCTTGAAATATGTATATAACCTTCAATTTATAACTTTTTATTTTTCTTGGTAAAAAAATTTTTAGAAAGAGATTGGACTAACATACGATTCAAGAGTAGGACGAAGTCTCACTTTTTTTAGGCGATACCAATATCGGGTAGGGCAAGTCGTTTATTATCCTTAAAAATAAATCTAAGTACCCAGGAGTTAGGATGCCTCTCTAAGCGCCGCGACTAGAACCACAATAAAATGGTACTCCCAAATAATCGAACACGTTTTAAATAGTTGTTTGTCTTACTTTTTTGCCCGTTAAATCTACGAAAGATGGGTTTCAATTTATAACTTAAATTCAATTTTTTTTTGTCCATCCGATTCACCGGAACTTAAATTCAATTTAAATAATATAAGAATAATTTTAAATGATATCGTAAGAGTTAATTGGGCTTTGACAAACTTCATTATTGGGCTTCAATAATTAGTTTAAATGGCACATTATTGTTCAGGCCCCAACAGTAGTATGTATGGTATATGCAGTTTGAATGTCAATTGCTCCAATTTCTCGATTCCTGCGTGTGATCCTTGCGTAAGGGCCTTGTTAATCTTTCTTCGTATCGTTTCAATTTTGTGGGATGTCACCCATCCGTGGGTTCAACTAGCGAAGAAATGAGACATGCGACTATTTGGAGCATTTTTGAACCCTGAGTAGTGTCAATTTGTTGTGGTTCCATTCGCGACGCTTGGGGAGACATCCTAACTCCTGGGTGCCTAGGTTTACGTCTGAGGGTAATAGACGGCTCGCCTTGCCCAACATTGGTATTGCCTAGGATGAAGGGAGATTTCACCATGCCCTTGGATCGTAGGTGAACCCGATCCCTTTTTTAAAATTTTTGTACTAAAAAGAAAATTTGGTTGGATGTCCATGAAAGAACTCAGTTGCTCTAATTTTAAAAATGTTCCTTTACGATGAATCTAAATGATATTGCTGACTTGAGTTGAAATTTAACAGGGAAATGACTATGAGTATGAGATTTTAAGAAAATGATTTAATTTCTAAAAAATTTCAATAAGTAAACAATATAAATATGGTGTCATTCTATATTTTATAACTTGTTATTATATGCTACATAATTATTATTAGATTTTAAGATAATTAATTTTTTTTTTGAAGACTTCATCGTTATTCCCCCAAATTTAAATTAAATAATTATGACTAATTTTTTATATAATTTATTTGTCACAATCATGAAGAAAATGAGATATACCTATGAATTCATTAAGTAGATAAAAACAAATGTAAGATCATAAATAGTTATAATCTTTTGATAAAGAATGGCTCCGTCAACAACCCCTACCGATCACACGATCGACCTTTGTTCATAACCTCCCCTGTCGATGACTGACGTTGACCATCACTACTAGTGACTTACCATTGACGACAACCATCCCCACCAATTATTATTTAAATTATGATAAGAATAATTATTTTCTGTTTATCTGTATCGTCTTTTAATCCTTCTATTCTTCGTCCATGGTCACTACTACTCTCCATTCTATCTGCCACTATTTTAATTCTTAAAATTACTTTTAAAAACAATTATTCTAAATAAATTTTTATATTTTTTTAAGTACAATTTTTTAGAACAATTATCTAAACAGATTTTTTGATTTTTTTTTCTAAAACTTGTTTTCAAAAACAGTTTTATAATTTTTTTTTTGTATAAACAAGTTTAGGTAAATTCGACACTGATCTCTCACCAGGGTTAAAGTACGACTCCAAAACTCAGAGTACTTACAAAAGACTTACTATATCACTTATCAAATGAATTTTCACAACGGTAGAGGGAATCGAACTTATATTTTTATGGGATATAAACTTGTTCCTTATCATATATGTCAATTCTCATTTTGGTTAGCTCACGTTATAAAACTATTTTGAGAAAAAAAAACAAGAACATATAAACAAACATGGCCTTATTTTGGTTAGCTCACGTTATTTCCGGTTATACTTCATCATATGTACAAATTTACCAAGTAATTCCAACAACTATAACATGAAAAATGCTATAAGGTGCTCTTAAATGGATAGAGTAGAGGACCAATATGAAGATAGGCCTTTTGTAAATTTAAGGTAGAATGACACAAGGAGATTATGGAACAAAGTTCAATTTTTAAAATTATACAAAAGGACCAAGTTTTAAAGAAACATGATTTACGGCGCTCATTTGCTCAATTGTAAATGAGAAAATGAAATTCCAACATTTAGCAATTTAAAGTTTAAGATTTAGAAAAGTTTCAAAATTAATAAATTATTTACAACTAATCTTTCCCCATTTGGAATTAAGCTATGCGAGATATGTTAATTTCTCATTGTTTGATCCCCTTACTTGCAATTAAGCCAAACCTTTTTTTTTTATACTAAAAAATTTAAATAGATTTGACACAAGTCCCCCACTAAAATTAAGATACAGCCCCAAAGTTCAGAGAATATTTATAAAAAATTTATAAAATAACATATCAAAATAATCTTCACTACGATAAAAAGAATTAAATTTATTATGAAATACAAACCCCTTTTTTACTCTTCTATACCAATTCTCATTAGCCAATTAAGCTCCACTTTGATCCATCTCTATAAATTTTGAAAATCAGATTGTTTATAATGATTAATTTCTTTCCATGGTCCTTAGGTGTCATTCTCCCAAATTTGATCCAATAAGCCCCTTTCACCTTGAACGATTATTCTCATTAGCACATGGAATGGCAAGCTTCTATTTGGAGCCATAAAGCTTCTATTCTCAAGTTTCCCTTTCTTGTAGTAGCTTTGCTAACTCAGAGTCCAGGGTCCTGACTTAAAAAACCAATTTTATTTAGATTAGATACTTTTTTATAAAAAAACATTTAAAAATTGTCTCAATTTTTCTTTTCAATTAATTTTCTATTTTACACCCATTAAATTACTCATGTTATTGTTGCTTATATCAACATATTTAATTCCCATCTTTTGTCTTAATTACCAACTCTTCACCACACATTCTCTCTCCACATAAATAAAGGTTCTTTAACAAAAATTACATTACAAGTTTATTGTCTAAAACAAAAAAGAAGAGGAGTAGAATTTTTTTACTTAGAAAAAAATTACATTACATGTTTATTGTCTAAAACAAAAAAGAAGAGGAGTAGAATTCTTTTTACTTAGAAATCACTTTTCAAATGACTTCAAACAAGCAAAAACAGGAAGACAATGCTCCAGGGTATTTTTTAAATAAAGAATAAGTTCCACTGAGAATGGTTAAGTTCTACTCAAAATTTGAAATTTCATGTCCACCAATAGCACAATTAAAACTGGGGACATAACATAAAAGGGATAAAAAAAACCCACAACAAAGTGGTTCAGACTCAAACACTTATGTACACATGATATAAAGGAGAAATATTGTGAGTAAACCCAACCCTTTTCTAACAATTTTTTTAACAAAAAAAAAAAAATCTCCCTCCCGGCAGTCAATTTTCATCTTTCACACATACCCATGAACTACAAATTCCAGGAATATTTGAGTCACCTAAACTGTTAAATACACCATCAGCATGGAATTCTTTCTCATTCACGACAATACTGCCGTGTAGGAAGGTGTCCTAAGATTTTTCCAATTTCATCACTTGATGCATAATAAACACTTAACAATTAGCATGCTGCCATGACCAGAAATGAAAGCTAAAAATTAAAAACAACTCAAACATAAAAGATTAATGGTAGAATCAGGAGCAAAAATAATCGTTTAACTTCACTTAATAGTATCAGATCAAGTGTTGGATTATTGATTTTGCTCATCCCCATATACCAGACACATATTCATTCATATACTATCTTCATTGTCTTAGAATTGGAAACAATGGATCAGTAATTACAAAACATACACCAATGAACAAAGCAAAAGGGTTTTTGTTTTGGCAAAACATATTGTTTTGTTTTGGCAAAACATATTGTTCCCCGACGTCCTAATGCAGCATTAAATTGCAACACAGGATAGCGAGGGGAACAATATCTAGGCTTCTATTAAACATTGCAAAACACAAATATGGACAATTGTGCCAGCAAAATCAAACTGGGACAAGAAGCCTTATATTGCTAAGAAAACGAAAGTTTTTTTGTGTGTTAGAATCTCTCGTAAAAACGAGTAAACTAATATGAATATCTGGGAGTAAAAGCATATAACTCAGTCCCTTAGATGTTCAATAACGATTGCGATCATAGCCGCAAGTCATTACAGGTCTGTAGACTCATCACAGTTAAATGCAATACACTCCCAGTTAAAACATTCAAAAGACAAACTCAGAAAAAAAAAAGGATAAATTATTTGAAAGAAATATTGCTGCTTCAGTGTTCTCCCAAATCCACGTAGAAAAAGGGGGATGAGGGAGAGATTAGACAAAAGTAACACAATTTGCTTTCGCTTCAAGGGAACGAGTCAATTGGGAATTGAAAAAATCCACAACGACCAGATAGTGAAGCTAAGAAAATGATTCAATACCGAATTACCCAGAAGATATGCCCGGACTCCATAGAATTCATATCGGCGACAGATTGAAAGGTAACGAAACCCTAATTGGAATTGGAGCTGCGAGAGAGACGAGGGTGGCTAAGAGCTTTGGGCCCTTAACTTTATAGAATAAGTGGGAGAATGATCGGACGGTTAATAAGAGATCGATGGCATTGGCAAGCCGTTCCTGGTTTAACTAATACACAAAAGCCCTATTGGCCCAATTGCAGGAAGCTTGCAACTATTTGATGTGTATACATTGTAAAAGAAAAAAAAAACCTATCGTATCGTGGATTTATCTGATAAAAATAATAAGACGTACGATTAATTAAAACATGTTTAATCTTTAGAGAGTACTATTTTATTATAATTTTAGTCAAAATATTTTAGGAGGCATTCTAACTCTTGGGTACCTAGGTTAAACGCTTGAGGATAATTGACGGCTCGCCTTGCCGACATTAGTATTACTTAGTAGGAAAGGAGACTTTGACTTGCCTTTGAATCTTGAGTGAGTCCAACCCTTTTCTAAAAAATTTTATATAAAAAATTAATTTTTTAGTATTTATAATTTTATTTTATTTTTTAATTAGATTCATGTAATTTTTATCTTTTTATTGGGTTTTCTTAGTTTCCTCAGTTATAGGCTTATTGCTATTAGTGCTTATAGTCATAATATGTTAATTAGGGTTAATATAAATGTTGATTAAACGGTATATGAGTTTCCGTAAGCAAAATATAAACACAAGAAAGAGATTTTTTTTAAAAAAATAAATAATTGAATAAAATTTATTTATTATCAAAATAAAAAAATTATTATAATTATAGTGGTATCCTCTCATATATAGTTTGTAATTTAGAGATTTTGATTTTACGTAGATTTATGTGACAGAATCAATCCAATTATATTTTAAATGAGAATCATATCATCGACTATTAACATCATTTCTCCTATAAATTAAAATATTATGAACATAAGAAACTAATACCTTTAATTACGGAAACTATAAGTACTCAATAAAAGAATTACAAGAATTTGATTTAAAATAAGGTAAAATTATAGAGACTTATAAAATAAATTTTCCTAAAAGAAACAATATGGATTGAACAAAGAATGAAGTATTCATTCCATGTAAAAGCTAATTAGGCAATACAATCAACCATTTAAGAGGGAAAAGCAACGCCATAAACCCTTTCTTAATAGTCAATAGAGTCCTTTGTGACAATTTCCCAAAATGAATGGAAAGAAGTCAATGAACAATATTCTTAAAGATTAAAACTGGATATTGAACTGGTAAAAGACCAATGAGTAGATAGGGAGACCTTCAAGAGAGTTCTTGTTGTGGTTATACTGTGTGTTTATTGCTTTAAAAATGAGATTTTAAAAAGGCTAAAAGCCTAAACTTTAATTTGAGAAAATTTTAAAACAAACAGTCATATTTATCTAAATGAGCTTATGGACTAAATAATAGTTTAAAACTATAGTTTTAGATAAACTCTTTGGAATAACTTCTAAAACAGGAGAATAGGTTATGAACTGTCTAATTACCATTTTTTCTACACTCTCTCATCTTTTCTCTCTTCTTTGTCGCTTGCATCTTCTCCCGTCTTCGGTCTTCTTCTTTGTCACTGTCGTCAGATAAGCTCCTATGTCACTTCTTTTGCTATCGGAGAGGACGAAGTTGTCGTGGGTCACGCTCCTCCTTCAGATCTAGAAGTCATCGTTGTGGGTCGTGGATTTAGAACAAGGAGAACTGGACGATGGAGGAAAAAGAAGAAGGAGAGGAGGAAGACAAAGGATAGGAGTTGGCATTAACATTGGCATCGTCGTTAGGGCTCACCAATGTCAGCGTCATCGGCATCGTCGTGGGGGAAAACTAGTGTCGACTGCCGGTGGTGGAAGAGAATATGAGAGAGAAGGGAAAAAAAGGGAAGAAATTGAATTTTTTTAATAAAATCATACATTTTTTAATAATTTATTAATAATAATTTTTTTTAATAATAATTATCTAAATATTTATTTATTTAGAACTATTTTTTTTATAAACTCTTTTTTAAAGAACTTATATAAAAACTGTCAAAAAATTTATCTAAACATGCTATAATAATCTCAATAATTAGGAATCATTTTTTTGCATGGATTTCCATGGATTAGTGCCATTTATAAATTATATTATTAATTTTTTATATAAATATATAATTTATTTATTATTATATTATCTTTATTCTTCTAAAATATAATATATATTAAATAAAAATAAAATTAAAAAATTATTAAATTTAAATTTTAAAATAGAGTTAATTAAGTTTAATTTTTTTTTCGTATTTGTAAAATTTGTTGAAGTATCTTATAAATAGGATTACAAGAGTAATATTTTTTTTTTTGCATTTTATTAGAAATGCCTTTTTCTTTGATTGTGGTGATGAACGGTGGTTTTTATGGTCAACACTAGACACTAGTACATGAGAACTCAATTGAACTCGACTAGTTATGTAAATCACGTGAAATTTGCTTTGAATTTAAATTTCATTTTGCTCATTGGCTTTGTAATTAAGATTCCTGTATTTTTGGTGGGCCTATTTACATTTTGGGCCAAACATGAGATTGTTGAAACAACCTTTTTAGGGAAATATATGTAGACCAAAAAAGTCCATGAACAATGGATTATCTTCCTCAACAGATTAGACAATATAACTACCAACGGGGGTTAGTTCAAGTGGTAAGTAGCTTGATATCGCTTAAGCAAGGTCTCGAGTTCGAACCTTGACGAATGCAGAAAATCCCCATTGGGAGACTCACCCACCATAGTCAGGTGCGCGACGCAGGTCGGATCCGGATGTAGTCGGGGCAAAGCTCTGGTGAACCGGGTGGGCAACAAAAAAAAAAGATTAGACAATATAACTGTCTCAACAGACTCTATCATATGACAAATGTAGCGCATTTGACTATGAGTAATAAGCGATTTGGTATTACTTAAGTAAGGTTTTAAATTTGAGTCTTAGTGTATGCAAAAAATCTCCATTGCGAGACTCACCCACTATAGTCAGGTGCGCGATGCGGGTTAGATCCGGATGTAGTCGGGATAAAGTTCCGATAAATCGGGTGGAAAAAAAAAATTAACGCATTTGAAGTAGAAGAGAATGTACGGCTTTTGGTAGGGCTCTTTTGATATCCTATAAAAATAGGAGTTCAATTCCCATTTTAGTTGTAAAATGTTTTTAGAAGGTAATCTCGTCAATTTTTTACAAGCGCTTTTTAAATTCACAATTTTAATTTTAATAGGAGACCAAACGATGTGCCGCCTCAATTTAATCTGGCACCTGGGATTCCGTATAGTTATTCTGGAATCTGACGAAAGGATTCTGATTGATTTGCTATAGAACAAATGTAGCCCTGGTATATGTAGTTTGGTTTTCCATCAAATACAAAATATGATGTCATTAAGTTGGGATCCGGAACGGCGACATATCCCCAAAGAACAGAACAGGGTTGCTAATGCTTTGCAAAAGAAGGACTTTCAAAGTCCTCTTTGTTTGATATGTGTCTGGCACATCTATGAACCTAAGTGAAAAATGAGAGTATGGGATTAAATTCCCCACAACGTAATTATTTTTATTTTTTTGAAGGCGAGAGCCACACACAAATAAAAAAGATTTATAGACTATCTTAATTAAAAAAAAAGTTGATATAAATAAACAAAATAATATGATATTAAAATTCAAATCAATTGGGGCGGTCAGACCAATAAACCAATTAAAAGTAAATTAATTCCTTAGCTTGTTCAGTCAAGAATTTTGGATGAGGTGGCTGGTTTAAATTTTATATTTGTTTCTCTCTTTGCTTAACCTAAAATAATATCGTTTTAAATAAACAATAAAGAAAAAGAAAAAACTAATAATACATTATGTTTTAGTAACTCTCTTTTATTAGATTAAATGTGGTTTATATATATATATATGACTGTTTTATTTATTTCTAGATTAATGCTTTTTTTAATTTAAACAGTATTTTTTAAAGTTATATATACATATTTTTATATATTTTAATTAAATTGACTCAATTTTAATTATAGTTTAACTATTGACCCTTAAACTAATATTTTAACTAATTTAATGATGGGTTCCATTTTTTTAATAGCTTACAAAATAGTAATTGGGCATTATTACTGAAAACAAATAGTAATTGGGGTAAGTTGAATCATAATTAAACTTGGAATGACTCATTATTGGCACTCAGGATGTGAAAAACATGATGAGAATATAAAAAAGGGAAAATCCCAAAAAATACTTTTAAATTTATAAATTTTAAAATGATAACACCAATTTTTAAAATCCTAAATTTATACTCATAACTAAATTAGGATTTTAAAATTAGATTTTTTTTTATAATTTTACCCTTTACTTTAACCACATACAATTTACTACTTTTGTAATATAATTTATTACCATTTATTAGATATTTATAATAATAATAATGCAATCAACAATTATTTTTTTAGATCTCAAACATGTTTAATCAAATATATTATTTTGATGGATTTATTACTATTGTAATAAAATTTACTATACTTCGTTAAATATTTATCATAAGAATAATATGATTAATAATTATATTTTTTAGATCTCAAATATGTTAAAATAAATAAATTTTTTTAAAAAATTATTGCTTTTGTAACGAAATTTATTATAAAAGCCTAAAAAAATAGCTATTAATTGTATTACTGATGTTGTCAATATCTAATGAAATATAGTATATTTTATTACAAAAATAATAAATTACATGTGGTTAAAGTAAAAGGGAAAATTATAAAAATATTCAAATTTTATAATTCCTATTTAATCATGAGTATGAATTTTAGATTTTAAAAATTGGTGTGATTATTTTAGAATTTAAAAATGTAAAAATATTTTTAAGAATTTTCTCAAAAAAAAAAAAGATGTGACTTTTGATTCAATTAGTTAACCTAATACGTTACTAATCATGTAACCATTCCCCAATAAAACCATCTCTAATATAATTTAATTAATTTCACTAATTAATCTAATCTAATCACTCTCAAGTATGAACACATCTCCATCAAATCCTACTCAAAACCCAATAATAATTGCACATCCCAAAGTAAAATAATCAAGAACAACCTTATCCAAGGGAATCAGTTGGATCTATACAAATTGTTGGGCCTGTTTGGATAGGATTTTAAAAAAGTATTTATGAAAAAAAAGGGCTTATAAACCACTTATAGAAAAGGGCTTTTAGAAAAGGGTTTATGGAAAAAAAGTGATTTTGAATAAATAGGTGTTTGGATAATTATTTTTAAAATGACTTTTTATGGTAGTAAATTACCAAAAAGAGTATGATTTGATTTAAAGTAAGAGAGAGGAGAGAGGTAGAGAGAATATAAGAGAGAGGAGAGAGGGTAGAGGAGAGAGGAGAGAGGGTGTAAGAAAAAGTAGAGATAAAATAAGAGAGAGGAGAGAGGAAAGAGGAGAGGGGTAGGGATGAGAGAGGAGAGAGGGTGTAAAAAAAGTAGGGGTAATATAGTAATTAGATAGTCCATAAGATCTTTTACTGTTAAAAAAGCTATTTTAAATAGCTTATTCAAAACCATGGTTTTAAACCATGGTTTTGCCCAAAAGTACTTATGGACAAATAAACCTGTTTGTTTTAAAATTTTCCCAAACTAAGGTTTTGCCCAAAAAAATTTCTAAAACCTTGGTTTGGAACCTTTCCAAACACACCCGTTAACTAATTCAAACACTATTATTGGGTTGAAAATACACAACACTGAGAGGATTGTTTCTGTTAATTTAAATATATGACAATATTTAAATATTAATCTTAATCACTTGAAAATATATTTACAGTAATAATTAGGGCGGAACAGTGAAAGGCTACATACAGTCATGTGTCACACGGGAACATTATCGTGTCGCCGCACGCAATCTCCTTACAAATTTATTTTCTTTATATATACTACTTTTAATATTCTAAATATAAAATTTATTTAATTTTTTTAAAATTTAAAAAATTAAATAAATTTATTAATTATAATTAAATTTAACTATTTAAAATAAATTAATATAATATACTCATTAATTTACCTAATATAATCGACTAATTTTTATGTTGATCATAATTATTATTTTATTTAACTTCTTTAATCTATATAAAAAAATTAAATATGCCTTATATTTAAAATCGGTAGAGTAATTCCAAAGTGTTATTAGAAATATTTAGAATTATAGGATTTTTTATTTTAAAAAATTCATGTGGACCACTGTTATTCTTGAGTTCTGAAAAAAATTTGTATTTTTTTAAAACTTATAAAAACCACTTGACAAATAAAGAAACAAATTAAGTTGATAATTTTTTATGAATTTTTGAAAATTAAAAATACTTATGTACTTTAATAAATTAAAAATTTACTTTCATGCAATATTATTTGGCTGAAAATTTTATGCAATTGAACTCTTTATCTCAATAAAATCTATGTAGGTTTTGAAATTTTCAGAAAAATCAAAGATTTGTATTGGTTATAAAAATAAAAAAAATGTTTATATAATTCTAAAAAGATTGACAAGATGTATGCATGAGTTACTATTTATTTTTCATTTTAAGGGATCAATGTAAAAATTTTAAGCAATGGAGATTAGACATATGTAACTTTAGTAAGATTCAAGGAAATATTTATATATATATTTTGATTGTGATTCAAATAAATGAAGAAAATTTTATGTGATTTATTTAATACATTAAATCCGAAAAGTAAGGTTTGATTTTCAATAATTTTTAGGGTTTTCAATTTATGTGTGTAGGAGTCATGTGAATTCATAGGCCACATATGATTAAGGATTTTAAAATTAAATCTCCAAAAGGATGACGACATGACGTTGTTAATTATACACACACATATATATTGTATTTATAATTTATCATGAGTCAAACTCATATCAATAATAATTGCTGAGTGGGCGGGCATGCAATACAAACAAAAAAGTAAGGAATAAAGTACTAATTTTAAGCATTTATATTAAAAATTACTCTAATATATACAATTAATAAAAAGTGAATAAAAAATAAATTATAAATTTAAAAAATAAAATAAATTAATATTTTAATATTTATGACTAGTACAAATATTTTTATAACTCTTACATTAGGGCTAGGGCAGGTAATTTGGGCAACCCGCCAAAAACTGGCGGGTTGGGTTGCAAAAATTGTAACCCACTTTGATGCGGGTCTTTTTGACCCGCACCCGCTAAGCCCGCACCCGCGGCGGGCTAACCCGCCGGGTTGGCGGGTTAGCCCGCTTTTTTTTTTTTTTACTTTTTTTATTATTTATATTACACATTTATACTTTACTAATTTGAGAGTCTTAGTTAAACAAGAGACATTATACTTAATTTATATTAACTTTATCTCATTGAGTCATTTCTTTCTTTATATATATTTATTTTATTTTATTATAATTTTCTTTGTGATAGATTTATCTATAGATAGTGACAAAATTGACTAAATAAATATTTTGACGACTTAAGACATGATTCGAATCTAATTAATATTGACATATGTAATTTTTTTTAAAAAAAAAGTTGAAAAAAAATTAAAAAAAAATATATAAAAATTTAAAAAAAAAAACAAAAAAACTGGTGGGTCCATGGCGGTCTCGGGTTGGGTTTCCCCAACCTACCTCCCCCCCAACCCGCGGCGGGCCAACCCGTTTTCGGCGGGTTGGCCCGCATTACCACCCCTAATTAGGGCTATTTGGTATGACGGATTTAGATGAATTTTTTTTTAGTTGAATTTAAAAAAAATTAGAGAAACTATGTTATAAAATTTTAATAAAAAAAAGATTGAAGATAAAAAAAATAAAAAAATTAAATTAAAATTTTTTAATCCCGCTTCTCTAATTTTTTAAAATCTAATTTATAAATGTTTTTCCTCCCTTCTTCTTCAAATGTACCGTACCAAACACCACCTTAAGATTGGAAGAATTATATTTATATTTTTCATGAGTCACATTCATATCAACTGCTGAGTGGGCGTGCATGCAATACAAATAAAAAAAAGTAAGGAATATAAATAGGAAAATTCTAAAAAAAAAAAAATAGCGCTTGAATTTTAAAATTATAAATTAAGAATTTATATAAAAATATATTATTATTTAATTTACAATAATAGTAAATAATTTATAAAGTATAATAAATAAACTGATTTAAAATTTTAAAATTTAATTAGTATTTTTTAAGATTTCCCCAATATAAATTGTAACAAGTAACTAATTAATTAGTTAATAATGCATGAAACATGAAATATAAAAGTGTTCATTATTAGTGGGTTTAGATGTGGAAGAAGAGAATATTCTGTTTTTTTTATTACCATCTTGTTAATATTCCATTTTAATTCCTTTTTCCTATAATTAGGTTTAGTTGTTTATATACATACACACAAACAACAAAAATCTCTAATTGAGAATTGCTTGCTACATAAGAAAATACATGGCATAACGAGGAATTTTTAGATTAAATCACTTATATTTTTTTATCTTTAGTCATAGTTTTTAGAGTATATAAATCCCACAATTTATGCACTGTCCCATTGTTTTTCAAATGACAAAAAAATTATATGGACTTTTTGGAACACATGTAAGCCTCCTCTTGTGCAAAATGTAAATTACACCTTTTTCCTGAGTTCCACTAAAATTAGACTTGCTTGCATTTTTATTTTTATCCAAAAATTGTATGTTTTGAAAGTAAACAAAATTTGGAAAAATTACAGAAAAAACCATCCCAATATACCTAATTGTAAGATTTGTAAACTATAGAAAGTATCAATAACCTCAACTGAAATTTATAAATTGACGGTGCAGTTACCCAAATGCCCTTTGGAATTTTCGCCCAAATCTTCGTCTTCTCTATCGCTCTCTTTCTCCAACTTTGAGCTCCAGTAACCAACACTTGAGTGTTCTGAGTCTAGTTTCATATACATTCCATCCCACTCGAGTGGGACGCATTTGTAAACAAATTTAAATTGGTGATTAATCCATCATTTTTGTTCTTCTCTGTTTGCCTATGTTTTTCAACTCATGAGCAGAGTATCCAGCTTTATAGATTTTATGTTGAATTTGATCTTGTAATTTCTTACAATTAATAATAAATGTATCGTATAAAACATACAGAAAGAATTTATGCAAAGTTTAATTCGTTTTCAAAAGAATAAATCTGGTTTGAAATCATTTACTCAAAAGTATTGTGGCAAATCTGATGCTATTTATCAAAGTGTTCATTGAAAAGATAGCTTATCGAATATCTCTTTGATAAATCTTCAGCAAAAAAATACAATGAACAGTTTCATATCTTATCGATAAATAGTTTATTTGAATCACTCTTCAAAAAATTTCATACATCATATTTGAAATATATTTCATTGAATTTGATTTATTGAAGTGTTATTCGAAGAATAGCCTTATCGAATAACATATCGATAAATCTTTTGAAAACTAACTTAAAATATATTAGCCTGACCTTTAGTCAATATGAATGGTCATAACTTATTCTATTTAACTCTAAACTTAACCAATGGCCTATTGATAGAAAGGTCTCTACTTCATATGAAATAAGTTTCATTCCAATAGCCATTGTATATAGAAAGATATAATCAATATGGTAACTAAAGGTTAGTACCAAGGCATGAATTCTATGCTCCTTATTGTGAACAACATATCTCCTTCATATGAAACTCTTTTGTGACGATCTTAGTGTTCATGAACCGTGTTCTGAATCTAGTTTCATATGAATCAAGTTTCGTCTCAAACGAATATGTATATTATGAGATATGATCAAAATACTAAACATATGTTAGGCTAAAAATTCAGGTTAGTCGAAAAGATGGCAAATTTGATGCCATTTATCAAAATATTTATCGAAGAGATATCTTATCGAATGACTCTTCAATAAGTCTTCAACTGGAATTCAAGCATTGGAATTGACCTTCAATTACCATATTGATAATATCTTTCTGTATACAATGTCTATTGGAATGAAACTTATTTCATATGAAAATAGACTTAAAGATCTTTCTGTTGATAAGTTATTTGCTAAGTTTGGAGTTAAATGGAAGCAGTTATTACCATTCAAATTGACATGGAGAAAACTAGATCCAACACTCGATGACTCAGACTTTTTTATAACTAAGTTCATATTCATTTATCGAAATCTTTATCGATAAGTAACCTATTCGAATAGGTATTCGATAAATGCATATTAGAAATAATTTTTTTTTAAAATTATTCCTTATTTATTGAAGAGTTCATCGAACAAACCTTCTATCGATAAGCTTATCGATAAATGCTCATGTCAGATTCAATTAAGTTTAAAAATCTTTTTCATATTCTAATTAATTTTTATTATAAAAATATTAGAGTCTAACATTAGGATGTCTTTTTCTGTTATATTAGGATGGGTTTTATTGGAGTTTGAAGTCGGAGAAGGAGAGCGATAAAGAAGACGCAGATTTCCAGGTGAGGTTATTCAGAGGGCATTTACGTAACTTCACCGTCAATCAACCTTTTCGTGGTTTACAAATCTTAATCAACCCAAATTGAAATTAGGTATATTGTGATGGCTTTTTCTACAATTTTCCCAAGAAGTTTTCTCCCCTATTTTTTTAATAATTCTAAAAATATGTGTAATTTAATTTTTATTTTTGTAGGAATTTAATATGCCCTTTAAAAGTTGATATGAATCCTCTAAGAACCTGTTTGAAGACTCCAAAAAATACATAATAACGACTTGAAAACAAAAAAATATGACCAATTGAATTCCTAGAAGAATTCGTTTTTAGATCCTTAACTATAAAAAAATCACAACGAGTTGATGAGACTTTTTCAACCTAAATAAACATATCCTATAAAGTACACGCCACCCCTTATCATATAAGTGCAATGTAGAATGTTATGTGGGATAGGATCTCCAACTCCATCAAAGGTTAAAGATTTTGAAAACAAAAAATATCTACACAATTTTAACAAAAAATATGCTTAGTGTGAGTAATTTATATGTTTTAAATTTTAATCATATTTAAAAAAAAGCATATAAAATTGTAAATGGTTTTTTTAATGAAAATATAAATAGTGTTTTCAATTTTGAATGAATGGCTATGCTACAAAAATATTTATATACTTAAGAAGTATCAAGTTATTTAAATTTTATCTAATTAAAATACAACAACTTTGTTAATAACTTATCTAAAAAAATTCACAATTTATTTTATTTTTAAAAAAATAAATATTTTAATTTGAATAAATAAAAACTCAACTTAATCAAATTAAGATGTTTATTTTTAAAAAAAATATGAATCATTTCATATGAGTCATCGGTCAATTAGGATTAAAATATATTGAGTTGTTATATTTTGATTAAACAAAATTTAGATAACGTAATATTCTTAGAGTATGTAAATATTTTTTACAATAAAATATAAATTAGATTTTTAAAAGTTTGCCCTTTATTTTTGTCCTCATATTAAATGTTAAATAATAGAAATGCATGACATAACATGATTGCAATTGCAGAGTTAATTTAAACATAATGATGATGCACTATAATTTGGCAAAAAAAAAAAAAGATGATGATGATGTACTATAAATGTGTATCACACGATTTTGGTCGTAACAAAGAGTACTTGCTCCAAAAGTTACTGTACGTATTTAGATAGGATTTTAAAAAAGGATTTATAAAAAAAATAGATTTTTAGACCGTTTATGAAAAAAAACTTTTAGAGAAGAGTTTATAAAAAAAAAGTAGTTCTGAATAAATAAGTGTTTGGATAGTTATTTTTATAATGACTTTTTATATTGGTAAATTACTAAAAAGGGTATGATTTGATTAAAAGTAGGAGAGAGGAAAGATGGTAGAGAAAAGAGAAGAGAGGTGAGAGGGTAGAGAAGAGAGAGGAGAGAGGTGAGAGAGGTGAGAGGGTAGAGAAGAGAGAGGAGATGGGGTAGAGAAGAGAGAGGGTGGAGATGAGAGACGAGAGAGGAGAGAGGAGAGATGAGAGAGTAGAGAAAAGAGAGGAGATATGGTATAAAAAAAGTAAGGATAATATAGTAATTGGACAATCCATAAACTTCTTTACTGTTCCAAAAGTTAGTTTCAGTAGCTTATTCAAAACTATAGTTTTAAACTATGGTTTAGCCCAAAAGCACTTATGGATAAATATAACTGTTTGTTTTAAAATTTTTCTAAACTAAGATTTTGCACAAAATAATTTATAAAACTATAGTTTTAGGAGAAACCAAACAAACCCTATATGTCATTCCTTAGGGCGAGAGAATCTAGTTCCTCTTAACTAAGATTGATTATTTAAATTTTGTACATTAAAAATAAATCATATTTACAGAGCTATTCTCTCTATTGTATACACACAATATTTGAACTTGACACAATATTATATGAAAATATGAATTAATATTTTGATAGATTTATTAAGGCATTAAAAATTGAATTGGTTAAAGTAGGGATTCAAAAATTAATAATTTAAAATAGTCATAATTAAAATAATATAATTAAATTAAATATGATAAAAATATTTGTAAGTAACTATAAAAGTGATATTTAAATAAAATGTTATTAATCTATAAATAAAATAATTATATAAAAATCATATATAATTTAATAAAACAAAATTTCTAAATCACAAAGTTACTGATTCAATATTCACAAATTTTATTTTATTGCTATTTTTTTAAACTAATTGTTCGTTCAGATTTACTAAGAAGAAAAATGTATAAAATTCAACTTGATCGATCTGTTCAATTTGATGGGTTAATATGAGTGCATCGGGTTAATCACGAGTTAACTAAGTTGATTCAAAATTTCTTATTTTCGATTTAGTAGATTGACCATATCGATTTAATGATTGATTTATTAGTTTATTGGTTCAACTGGGTTTCAATAGAATGAGATTTACTAATATTGGCAAAGATTCAACACCGTTAGGCCCTATTTGGTATGTGGGATTGAGGGTTGGGATTGATATTAATTATTTTTTACTAAAATCCCCTCTCCCTACTCGGCAATGACAAGCATCTTCCTCCTCAGGTGAAGCTTCGCTGCAACACACAACGCCTCATAATTTAAGTCTTGTATCTATCGTGATTGTTGTTGTTCAATCCTTGTTTGAGTTAGGATTTTGTGTTACATTAGATTTTTACGTAAGGATGAGTTTTTCCTCATTTAAAACCTCGCCTAACTTGATTTGTATTAGTCGATGATAATATATACACACGTATGTATGTATATATATAATAACGTGATTCACTTTGCCATCTTGATATATTAGAAATTGGGAATGTTTTATAGGCCATGAAAATATTAGGAATCAATTTAATGCCTTTTTAAGTGGTTTCCCACAATATTGAGAGATAAAATGGCCAAATTTTCAAGGGGTTAAACAGCAATTTTATTTTGAAAGTTTCTGCTAAGAGCGTTGATTACCTAAAATTTTTTGTTTGGAACAATGTCGCTTAAGATGTTCACAAAACATAACAATATCGCCATGACTATTTTTTAAAGTTAAATTTGATCATTAGTTGACCAATATGTTGATGTAGTATGCCATGTGACATCCACATCATCTTTATTTTTTAGTTAAGGTAAAAATTTATCCTAGAAATTTTCGCTCGGGAGCGCTGAGTATTTGAAAACTTTTTTTGAGTTCAATATTATCCTAACCGTTATCTAGGTTTAATTTGATCGTTAGTTTGACTAAATATATTGAAATGACAAGTTTCCGTGCTATCTACTTCATTTTTTCATGTCAAATATATAAATAAAAAAATTAAAAAAATGCCAACAATACCTACTTCCTCATCCCGTTCTAAAAAAATACGGTTTGGCGTAATAAGTTTTTGATATTCAATAACTCTTATTAAACAATAATCGTAGAAATCTAAATATTTATCTATCCAGACATGAGGTAGATCAACTGCTACTCCTCCAATGCAAAAAAAAATTATATATCATTCGCATTCTTGTGGCAGCTTTGAATATATCATATATTAATTCCCTTTCTCTAAAAATATAGAAGAAAGGGGTTTGTGCCCTAATATCTGCCATAAAAGGTCACACTCATAGTATGTGAGAAGTTATACGACGCAACTCCAATATAATTACTCAAATATAACTGGCTCTTTTCAGTATTTGAATATTTCCTAACTGTTCCGCCTATTTATGGTTATTGCTTCTGTGGAGCTTGGAGTTTTTAATTTTTTCCTTGTTTATAAATATGACTTGAGAAAAAAATGAAGTTGATGACATGTATATTGACTAGCTTAGTATATTTAGTCAAACTAATGATCAAACTGAACCTATATAATGGTCAGGGGATATTAAACCCAAAAATAACTTCTAAATACCTAACGCTTATAAATAAAAATTTTTAGGGTAAATTTATACTTTAACCCCAAATAAAAGATAATGTGGATGTCACGTAGTGTGCCACTTCAGCATATGAGTCAACTAACGGTCAAACTTAACTTTGGGTAGACATTACTATGTTTTTTTTAATTTTCGCGGATGACATTACTCTAAAAATTATTTCTAAACAACCAGCACTCTTAGTAGGAAACTTTTGGAATAAAATTATCGTTTAACCTAATTTTCAAGCGTATATATGAACAAGTCACAGAGTTGAAGAAATTAATTAGAAAACTATAATAGATTAAACTTTCAATTCACTTCCATGAACACCACTCCCTTATAATCCATTTAGGCATGTTTTGGTATAAAAGAAGTAGAAGTGGAAGTAAAAATGGAATCTTCTACTCGCTTTTTTTGATATAATAAAAGTCACTTTTATTTTTTATCCTATTTTTTGACATTTTTTTAAATAAATAAACTTGAATATCTTCTCTATTCTATTTTTATAATAAAAGTTCTTACACTTACAATATGATTTGAACTTATAATCTTATAAATTATAAGTCAACTTATTATTAATTGAATTAATTTTATTGGCTTCTCTATCTCTAAATACAATTTTATGATCAATATTTGATATCATTAAATCAGATTTAAGTATTGTTAAGTGAAATTAAAGGTAGTTTAGTCAATATTGATAACTTGCCTTTTGTGTCACTCTCACTAGGACAATGAGTCGATAAGGATTACAAATCTAACTAGTTTGAACAGGTTTTGAACCCTCATGGCATACATATGGAGAGGCTACACTCGTCGTAGTTAGTGAGGGATTTGAAGACTTTGAAGATCAAATGCTGCATATGTCATTTTCGTAGTACTTTAGTTATAGTTGCAGTTCTCCTTTTCAATCTAGCTGGTATTTAACAGATGCTGGTTTAGTCATAGTTTTACTCATACTTCTGGAACTTGACGTAATTTAATTATTTAAAGCTTATTTTATATAAAAAAAACCTAAATCGTTTTACCAATTTAAAATATTATCATATAAATTGTAATTGTGTTATTTTTTTTATAACATATATAATTAGTTACACAAAATATTGTAACAAATATATAAATAATATTATTCATGAATAATAAATAATAAAATTCATAATAATAATTATTTTTTTATTATGTCATTTCCATTATCAAACCTTTTTTTTTTAAATTTGGAAGGTATCTTCCATAAAATATTAAAAGCAGCTATTAATCAATTAATAAATGATAAACCTCATAATTATTCTCAAATCTGATTGAACATATATTTATTTATTTATTTATTTATACAACCCCTTGATTTCTAAATTTTAATTAAAAATAAAAACAAATATATTCGTATTCAACTAGCTAACATCCTCTTGTCCTTATTATTGGCCCTCATTTATTTTATACCAAAATTTACTTTGATTACGCGACTTAACCACAATTAATTAATCGATTCCATGCGCACTTATTACCCACTCCTTCCCATTAGAATCTAATCCAATATTCAGTTTAATTAATTAAAGTTTTAAACAAATATTTGGTTATAATCATATATACGTGGGAGGGTATGGGATTGAGTTATTAACTAATATTTTTTATTGTGAAATAAAAAAAGACAAAAAAATAGGAATCGTATTACGCCCTAACAAAGATAAAAAAAAAGTCATTAGAGAGACTTGGAAAGGATTAATAATTAATTAATTTACGTAGTGATGTCACTAAAACAAGAAATTAAGTTAATTAATTAACTCTATGTAGCCTCCAAAAGTCGCTGGTGTAGTTGGATGCGAAGGAACGAAACTGTCATGTTTCATTTTCCACCACAAATATTAATTTATTAACAAAAATGACTTTGATTTTCCTCAATAAAACAAAAGGTGATATAATATTATATATATATGGCCTGTTTGGTAAGAGTCCAAACCATTGTTTTAGAAGCTTTTTTAGACAAAATTTTAGTTTGGAAAAATTTTAAAACAAACAGCTATAGGGCTTCTGGACCAAACAATGATTTCAGATAAACTGGTAAAAGTAACTTTTAGAACAGTAAAAGAGCTTATGGACTACTCAATTACTATTTTATCCTTATTTTTTTTACACCCTATCTCCTCTCTCATCTCTCTTCTCCACCATCTCTCCTCTTTCTCCTCTCTTTTTCACCCTCTCCTCTCTTCTCTTTTTAATAAAATCATACTATTTTTGATAATTTTCTAATTGCAAAAGTTCTTTTGGTAATAACTATCTAAACACACATTTATCCAGAACCACTTTTTTTTTCATAAGTTATTCTCCAAAAGCCTTTTTCTAAAAACTACCCAAAAATTATTTTTTTCTATAAACTATTTTCTAAAAATCTATCCAAATACATATATATACATATATACACACACATACACACTATTAATCAAGGAATAACCAAATTTAGATACCTACAATGTTACTATATATATATAATGCCACATAAACAATTTAATTATAAAAAAATCTTATAATAACTTATTAACATACAACCTGTACTCATTTTCTTATACCAAATCTCGACATCTTATCATTATATATGTTACCATTTGTTATATGATTTTTTAATAATTAAATTGCTTTGTACGGTAATTCTCTCTAAAAACAAAGGTATTAAGTAAGTGGAGGCCAGATAAGTGAAAATGGTAGAGTAGTTAGGTGCGAGTAGAGGTCGACAATTAAAACGCTCACAATTTATAAAAAAAAAAAAATTGAATGAGATCATGATTATGTAAAAGAAATAATTAATAACAATTTACTAGTATTTTGTATTACTTATTTTTTAAACAATTTATAATGTATTGAAAACATGTCTATATATATATCTTATCATATATAAATAATGTAACTTTAAATAATTTATATATAATATAAATTTTTTAACAAGTCTTACTATCTGTGAGTCATAAACAATAACTCATTGATGAAACTATCTACAATCAATGAGAAACATATTAATTTAATATTTTCATAAAAGTAGCAAAAAAAAAAAAATAAAATAAAATTATTTGACCTAATTTTTCTAATCTTGGTCATTCATGATAGGTGATTCGTCCATTAATTATGGCCCCCTAGTTAGGCAAAAGTCACAATATACAAGCAGCCCATGTAAGTACCATAATCATATTTGTATAGTAGAAATTAATTAGCTCTAAGAGATGTCTAAAAGCAAAAAAAAAAAGGGACCAACTTGCACTGATTTAATTAATACTGTGGTGGGTATCTGAATATTTTTGTTTCCTACAATTTATTTTTCTCATAACAAAAGAGATGATAAAATTCAAGGCATGATATAGTAGTGATCTGTTTTTTTTTGTTACAAAATTTTTTAGAAAAGTGTTGAACTCACTTACGATCTAAGGGTAGGGCGAAGTCTCCATTTTTTCTAGGCGATACCGATGTCAAGCAGGGTGAGCTGTCAATTACCTTCAGGCGTAAACTTAGGCACCCAAGAGTTAAGATGTTTCTTCAAGCGCCGCGATTGGAACCACAACAAAGTGGTACTCCCCAAAGATCGAATACATTCCAAATGATTGTATGCCTTACCCTTTCGCCAGCTAAATCCATGGACGATAGGTTAGTAGTGATCTGTTGAAATCTATGTAGTTTGAGAATGGAATTAAAATAGGGGCGGATCATGAGGGATAGGGGGCGCTGGGCCTCTTGTTGGCCGGTGCTTCAATTTTATTCTTAAGCTTTTTCATCTTCCTCAAGAGTTATGTCTTTCTCTTGATTAGGATGATACTTCAATTTCATGGCTTTTTTTTTATTCTTCCTTTCTTGTCGACAAAAAGTGGAGACTTGATATAACATCTCAATTTTTATTTCTAGTATTATTATTAGGACACAATTTATAAAGTAACTTGAGATTTAGAATTTTAAAATTAAGAATTAAGAGATTAAGAAAAATAATATAATATGATTAGAAATTTAAATTAGTAAATATTTACTAATATTTCGTCTTTTGTATTTAAATTATTGTATTTATAATATTATACTCCCTCTGATCCTTAATATAGGAAATTTCTAACTACTTCTCACATATCAAGAAATGAAAGCTGAGCCATTAATTTTTTCCTAAATTGATAAACTTTTCTAACTTTACTTATATTTAAAACACAAAGTATGAGAATCTTCATTAAAAAAATATTAACATCACAAGGGTGAAATAGGAAAAGAGTAATTAATGAGGTTGTTAGTACCTTATAATATTATAAAAAATATTCTCTAGTTAATACCTTGTAATAAGGATAAGAATGAGTTGTTTATTTGTTCATCTTATACAAAAAAATTATTACGATTTAGTTTCCTAGTCCTAAATTTATGGTTTGGCCACTTAATTAAAAAGCATACTTTTTTTTTTAATTATTATTAGTTGGTTCAAGTGGTTTAATACTTGTTTTCCTTAAATAATGTTTTGATTTCGAGTTTTGTATAGGGAGAAAATTGCTGCTAGGTGAGTTTCCTAATCCATGTGATTTGACCTAACTAAACTCAATACAGATTAATTGGAGAATTTATGATCCAATGTGACTTTTAGATAGTGTTCGGATTACCAAAAAAGAAAAAAAAACTTTTCTTTTCATATTTTGAAAACTTGAAAATAGAACTCTATAAATGAAAGTTATATATTAAGATTTCTACTGCATAATTTCTTTGAGCAATATAAAAGAAAAAATGGACAAATTTTTTGTGGGGTCCTCATATATTAAGGAAGAGTTCATAATAAGTTAAATAAGCATTAATTAATTTGTTCAAAAGGGATAAGAAAAAATATAAAATTTACACACAACATATTGTAGAATTAATTATTAACAAATATATAATTTTTAGATAGAAATAAATAATAATATGTTTGCCTAATTTTCAAGTTGATTCTCTGCTACATAAGCATTCATGTGCCTAACTTCCATGCAATTAGTTTTTGTGAAATCAAGCGACTTGATCACAAAAAAAAAAAAATATTAAAATTAAGCAACTTGGAATATGATTAAAATAACTGCTTTTGCTCATGCCTTTTTTCCTTTTTACCTAATACCTTTACCATTGATATGATTTAATTATTTAGTCTAATTGAAATGACACCATTAGATTAATTAAAGGTTAAAAAATATATCTCCAAGAAGATAAAATATCCTAAGCAACTAGTATTAAATATATCTATCACTAAAAAACTTATATGTTCAAAAAATATAGATTTCTATTAAATTAGGGTGACATAAATGACAAGAATCTTGTAAATAGACGTTAGTCATAGTGGAAGGAGTTTTAAACATTTAAGTACTAAATCTTGAGTTCAAGTTCATGTAAATACAAAAAATATCTTTAGAAGAGTTACTCTTAATCGGGCAAGACAAAACTCGAATATAACCGCGTTATATAGCTAAGTTTTGAGATAAATAAGGATTAATTAACAATGTCAATAGAATGAAAACTTCATCTCTTTAATACAATTCTTTTGTTAAAAATAGAAGAATTCTTTCGAGATCTGATTTTTGTTATCCCAAAAACTCAGACTTAGTTAATATCTTATTTACAAAAAAATACAGTGTTCTTAACCTTTGAAGGCAGGTAAAAGTGAGCTAAAAGGATAAGTTAGAAATGTGTAGCATGGAATAATCTTGATCTGAGTCACACACACTACATGGAATGGACAAGTCTTGATGGAACTCCTTATGCCATTATCCTCACTTTCCTGTTCGTTTTCCAACAAAAATAATTAAAATGTTCTTTACTTAGCTTCCTTTCTTATTCCTCATCACCACCACCATCACGATCGTTTCTCTAGAAACCAATTATCCATCCATCAGAAGGATATTATATATAAATAATAATAATAATAATAATAAGCATCCAAATGAAATAGGTAAGTTTCTTATCCTTTATGCTTCCACATGGATGAAATGAGGCAAACAGACACTGACCACACCAAATGGTGTGTTGATCATTCATTCATTCATTCATTCATTCATGGTGGGTCTCTTTCTGTTTGTATATTTTTCCTTTGTGTATACGTACGTACGTACATGTGCTTGGTATTGCCCTCAAGTTCATCTCTGTATAGATCTATATATATTTTTTATCTTATAATGTTAGAGAGGATCGCATCCAAAATATCTTATATAAAACAGGATATCAATAAGGTGAGGATTTTTATTTTTTAAAAAAGAGCTTTTTTTATTAATTTAATTTTTAAAAATGGTAAAAAATCCCTGTTTAAAAAATTTTGTTGGTTCAAAATATTTAATATATTTTTATACATAGAAAGTACAGGCACTCTGAACAATTTCGTATATAAAAAATGCAAGTACTCAAATTCAGATCTTTCTTACCAATACAATTTTTAAAACATGAACTTTTTACTATTTTTTCTTTTAATTTCTTAATAATTAGTCTCTTTGTGGTGACATACATATAATAAGATATTTGGTGTATGGATGGTTGGGAAAAAGGGATTCAAAATATTTTTTTTAATATTTAAAAGGAAGATTTTAGAAAGATAAAGAGCAAAAATGTAGGTAGTGGGGGATAATTTGCATGTCATTATAGAGTAAGAATATATTACCGAGCCACAAAAAGTGGATTCTAATATAGTGTAGGCAGGTAATACTTTGATGTTTATTTTGATTCCTTACTTGTTAGCATCACATTTCATTTGAGTCATATTTTAAAATGACATCTTTCTATTTAATATACCACGGACAACAGTCATTAACCGTAGTTAAACCAGAGTCAACCAATTATAATTATAATTATATAATTTAATTAAAAATATACTAAAATATTTATCTATGACCTTGACAAAAAATACTTAAATAAAAAGGATATTAATTCAGAAGTAAATGCAATATATATGTATCAATCATATATAATCTAATAAAGCAGAGTTACTAAAATATAAATTTAATAAATTATTTTTTTAACTCAAAATAACGTCATTTTAAATTTATAAAAAATAAAAAAATATAATATTTAATTTAGTTAATATGTCTAAAGCACTTGATCAAATCAATTAAGAGATTAGTTTATTAATTAACTGGTATGATTGGTTAGAATGGATTGAGTTTTAATATCATATAATATATAATATAGTGAATAACAAGACTTAACAGTGAAATCAAAATAGGTAGCAGAGATCTTTTCAATAATATTGGAATAAAAACTCGAGAATTGTACGAAATTTGTGGATACATACACATTTTAATAATAATAAAAATTAATTAATAATTGTTTTAAGTACCTGGTATATAATACATTTATGTGAGAAATCAAATAGTAAACATAATTTAATTGAAATCCACATATATCATATTCATATTGAATCCATTGAAGAAAAAATTCTTTCCAAAAGAAAACAGACTCCATTCTTCTGGAAGGTGGGGATTTTATATTTTTATCGATTTTTCTAAAAAAAAGATAATTAACCAAAAAAAAAAAAACAGAGAGAGCTGAATTATAATTTCCGTTCATTACTTTTTCTCCTCTTCAGTATCTTGAAGTCGTGGTCCATATGGATCAGTACTTATCAACTTATTGAATTTCATAATATCGAGTAAATTAACTATTTAATGATTAAAATATTATTCTTTTCAATTTTTTATTTTAAAATAAATATATTATATATGGTTTCCATAAATCTTATATTATATATATAGATATGTGTTTTTGTAAAAATATAAACTCCCAAATATATATTAATTGTATATGACTCTTTTAGAAAATATCTGTAACAGTCTAGTTATCAAATTAAATCAAAATAAAGATAATAATAATTCTTCAAAATATGAGAATACTAATTCACTTTTTTTTTTTTTTTTTTTTGCATTTTATGATTATCCATTCCATGATCAGATGTATGAAACGTGGTTATTGATAAGGGAGTGGAGTTTAACTCAAAGTTGAATTTATATGTTTTAATTTAAACCATAATTAGATTAAGGATATATTGTTCAACTATAATTAAATTGGGAATAATTAAATTGTAATTTAAATAATATATTTTTATTAAAATATAAAAATATTTATATATTTAACTCTGAAAACTATCTAAATAAGAGGACATTAATTGACAATGTAGAAATCACTTAAAATCCAATAATAGAATTATTAAAATAAAAATATGACAAATTACTATTTTTTTTAAAATATATCAAATTATTATATTTTTTAAATTTAAAAATGTGGTTTTAGGTTAATAATATAAGATAAAAAAATATAAAATAAAATTTAATCAATTTATCGAATGGATTAAACGATTAGTTCATTAGTTTATTAATATGATTAGACAACTCTAATTAAGGTTTAATAGCATATCAAATATATCACTCTAATCTTAAAAAATATATTTCTAATTTTGAATTTAATTATAAATCGTGGCTTTGATATAGAAGCATGAATTACTTAATGAACACTAGAACGTTGAATTAGTTGTAATGAACTTACATAATCAAACGACAAAGATGTCACTAATCACATCCACGTCGACAACACCTTGTATATGTCGTTTCAAGGAGACACGCAAGCTTTTGTCTCACTTTTTATTTTTATTTTTTTTCCCAAAACTCAACTTACATGCACGGTAATTGGTTGAAGAAAAACATTTTAGATAATATTTTAAAATACTACCACACCTATAAAAATTATCTTAAATATTTTGGAAAAAAAAAATTAAAGCTCTGTGAAATTCCACATTTCATAAGAAGATCTGAAGTCACGTATAGACCAAAAAAAATATTTTAAATTTGAGGAACTTATTTACAAAAATAAATATTTCGGAGTTTAATCATAACTTTTGTAATTTTTCCGTTGTAATTAAAATTAGGGAAATAATTGTTTCTGATAAAAATATTTTTGTTTTTTTTATATATGGATTTGTGGGTAATCTTGTGACCATAAAAATATTGTGAGAAAATGTTTTTATTATTATTATTATCTCAAAATTTAAAATATGAAAATAATATAAATCGGGTGAGTGTGGGAGTTCAGCGGCTAGCCTGTAAAGAAGATACGTAATCTGATAGCGACAGCGATCAAAACGACGTCGTTTAGTGACTGTCCGAGACTGACGCTCTGCATTATAAATAGGCGTGCTACACAGTATTTGTTCAACCATCACAACGTGGTATGATCTTTCCTTAATACAGCATCTGTCTCCGTTCTCTCTTCTACCTTCTCCGGCCTTTTAGCTCTTCTTCGTTCATCTCCCTCTCTCTCTGCCCCTCTCTCCCTCTCTCTCTCTTCATCACAATGTGTGGAATTCTCGCTGTGCTTGGTTGTACCGACGACTCCCAGGCCAAGAGAGTCCGCGTCCTCGAACTCTCTCGAAGGCAATTACTCATTCATTCATTCATTCATTCTCTATTGGTTCTTGTCTTTGATTTGTAATACTCCACTTCTTAACTTTGGTGTTTCGTTTCAAAGTTTCGTTTTTTTTTCTGTTAAGGACAAAAGTTATGTATTTGTGTTTTTCACTCTGCTAGCTGCGTTTTTTGTTTCTCTATGCTTAGCCCCTGCATGAATTTTCCAATTGCTTTCCTCAGTTTTTTTTCGTTGCACTTGTGCTTATATGATATGTTGATGCTTCTGTTCAACTTTCATGGTTTATTTGTTTTTCCTTATTATCAAGAAACCAAGCCCAGATTTTTAGTCTGTTGCTTGTTTGTTGAAACTAACTTCATATTTTTAGTTAAAAAAGTCTGGGATAAACGATAGATTATTGTCATGAACTGAAATATATTGTCAATCATTAATGGTGTTGAAGAATAATTATGGGGCCTTGATGATATAATCCTTTCTTTTTCGCGTTTCTACAGTACTGGCTTCTAGACCGTCAAATATATTAATGGGAGAATAAGTTAAATCCTGATTGACTTCAATTACAATTACTTTTTTGTATTGGGGCCCACTAACCATCTTCAGGATTAAACTGGCATATTAGAGGATAATAATCCCTTAGGACTTTGTTAATTCAAGTGGGCAACTGGGAAATATATTCTAATTAAGTGGGATATGTGGGGCCAAGTTGCAATACAATTATTGGAATTGTCTAGTGACTTTGAAAGTTCAGAAAGTTGAGTTTGATCAATTAGTGTTTACTTGTTTTGGTGTCACAGATTGAGGCATCGTGGTCCTGATTGGAGTGGTCTTCACCAACATGGTGATTGTTACTTGGCTCATCAACGGCTGGCCATAATTGATCCTGCTTCTGGTGATCAACCTCTCTTTAATGAAGACAAATCCGTCGTGGTCACGGTAGGCCATGCTTTAGATATTGATGGTGATTTCTGGATAAATATCATGAGCCTGTGATTAACTCTTTTACACTATTGTAGTATATTAAACAGAAAGGTTGGGTTTATCCAATTTTGGCTAGCTTGTTGTATTTGGCAAAGTTCCCTTTCAGTACTGAAAGGCCACATCCCACCATTCATTCATAGGGACTTCACATGTATATTCTTTCAATTATGTGATGTATTATGTGGTGTTATGGAGAGAAAATAACATAATTTGTTTTTTTAAGAAATATACTCCTCTGGTCCTAAATATAGGAGCTATTTGAGGGGATTGGTTTTGGTCCTAATGTTACACAAGGGTATTTTAGAGAGATTATGTCATATTTGTCATAATTAACTGATTTATTTAACTTCTTTAATCTATCCAAATTAGTTAAGTAGTTTTTACATTAAAGACCGGAGGAGTATAATACATAATGGGTACATATTGTTTATAGTTGTGTGATTTGGAATTGAACCTTGGAAAATTATGACTGATGGAAAAAGATGATTTGGTGAAAAACAGGTGAATGGAGAGATATACAACCATGAAGAGCTGAGGAAACAACTGTCCAACCACAAGTTCAGGACAGAAAGTGACTGTGATGTTATTGCACATTTGGTTAGTCATCTTAATTACACATACAGAAAGAAGAACTATATGTTTTCTTTCCCTTTTGAAGTTCTCTTAAGATTAAAAATGGCTGTAAATCATGACTTGTGATAAAATCCTTGTGTTTGATGTTAATTTAATAAATATAGTATGAGGAATATGGAGAAAATTTTGTGGACATGCTGGACGGCATCTTTTCATTTGTTCTTCTGGACACCCGAGACAACAGCTTCATTGTTGCAAGAGATGCTATTGGTGTCACTTCCCTTTACATTGGCTGGGGGCTAGATGGTAATGTTTTGATGTGCTCAGATTTTATCTTCCAAGTTTGAATTGAGTATATATATTCTGATACATTTCTGCATGAGCAGGCTCTATTTGGATTTCATCTGAGCTCAAAGGGCTCAATGATGATTGTGAGCATTTCGAGTGGTTCCCTCCGGGCCACTTGTACTCAAGCAAAGAAGGAAGCTTCCGTAGGTGGTACAATCCTCCATGGTTCTCTGAGGTCGTTCCATCAACCCCTTATGATCCCTTAGCTCTGAGGCATGCTTTTGAGAAGGTGAGATTCAAAAGAGTTTCAGACAGTCCGAAAATTTATTGATTCCTTGAATTTTGAAAAGAAATATGCAAATGAATTTGGTTTACGTATATATATCTGTCCTTTTACAGACCTTACCTAGTGAGAGCCTTATGTACTAGGCTTCTTTTTTATTAATCCAAAACTCCAGGGCATTAAATCTTTATGTCATTTTTACACATAATCATCATTTCTAAGGCTACATATAGCTGATATGGTGTCCCAATTATGTAATGATTGTGATTACAGGCAGTCATAAAAAGGCTTATGACAGATGTGCCTTTCGGTGTTTTACTGTCTGGAGGTTTGGACTCATCCTTGGTTGCATCCATCACCGCTCGCTACCTCGCTGATACAAAAGCTGCCAAACAGTGGGGACCAAAACTACACTCCTTCTGTGTAGGCCTTGAGGTGGGCTATATAAATGTTCTTATGTCTATTCAAAAATTAAAAATCACAGTTCTTTAAAAATGGTTGGTTTGGTCTGATGTATTCTTTTATAATGAGCACAGGGCTCACCAGATCTGAAGGCTGCAAAAGAAGTTGCAGAGTACATAGGGACTGTTCACCATGAATTTCACTTCACTGTCCAGGTAGATAGTACTTTCCAGCTAAACATTTTGGGCCCTTCAGTTTACAATTGCAATTTCTTTAAAACTTACTCACGCACTGTGTATGTATGCAGGATGGCATAGATGCCATTGAAGATGTAATCTATCATATAGAAACATATGATGTGACTACAATCAGAGCTAGTACCCCTATGTTCCTCATGTCACGCAAGATTAAATCGCTCGGAGTGAAAATGGTTATCTCTGGAGAGGGATCCGATGAAATTTTTGGCGGATATCTGTACTTCCACAAGGCCCCTAACAAGAAGGAGTTCCATGAAGAAACTTGCCGCAAGGTCATCTATCATATACACACATATGTAATATACTTGCTTGAATGACTTGAGGGCATGGATTAAGGTTATAAGAATTGTTTTTCCTTTATTTAATTCCATGCAGATTAAGGCACTTCATCAGTATGATTGCTTGAGAGCCAATAAAGCAACATCTGCTTGGGGTCTGGAAGCTAGAGTCCCGTTTCTGGACAAGGAGTTTATCAATGTTGCAATGAACATTGATCCTGAGTTTAAAATGGTATGGCGCTTGCCATGATAAATGGATCAGTTTTTACTTTCAAAGTTAGACTTTTAATTTACTGAGTGGGTTTACCGATTAACCTGCGCAGATTAAACGAGATGAAGGCCGGATTGAGAAGTGGGTTCTTAGGAGAGCCTTTGATGATGAAGAGCATCCTTATCTTCCAAAGGTATGTGTATATATATACTGCAATGTTCGTAGATAAAGTACAGAATTAATCTTTTGAACTAATATCTAATGTTTTTGAAATCTTGCAGCACATTTTATACAGACAGAAAGAACAATTCAGTGATGGAGTTGGCTATAGTTGGATTGATGGCCTTAAAGCCCATGCTGCAAAACATGTAAACACAGATCTCTTTATATTTACCCTATGTCTCTGATCCTTGAAGCCATTCAAGTGCTGTAATATCTTATGGCTGGTTTTTCAAAATTGTTCTTAATAGGTGAGTGACAAAATGATGTTCAATGCTGCTAACATCTTCCCCCACAACACTCCAACCACCAAAGAGGCATATTATTACAGAATGATCTTTGAGAGGTTCTTCCCACAGGTAACTTCATCAATCAAATCCATTTATTTACAGAAACCTAAATCATAATCTGAAATGGACAAGTTCATCATCATGTGGGACTGTTCTATTCATAATTGACTTCTTAATATATGTTTTTTGGCATTGCAGAACTCTGCAAGGCTTACTGTTCCGGGAGGCGCGAGTGTTGCTTGCAGCACCGCGAAAGCAGTGGAGTGGGACGCAGCCTGGTCTAACAATCTGGATCCTTCTGGCAGAGCAGCACTTGGAGTGCATGCTTCTGCATATGACAACCAAAACAAAGCTGTAGAGCCAGAGAAGATCATCCCCAAGATGGAAATTCCTTTTGGAGTAGCAATTCAGAGCTAATATATATATATATATGGCCATATGGGTATGCAAGGGAATAATTCTGTGGTAGAACGAAGATGAACTCTCATATTACACAGAACTTAGCCTACTGTATAATTTATGTGTCAAAAGGCCATTATATATATATATATATTGAGATAAGCCTTTTCACTAGCTAGAGGGGTAAACAGATTGTGGGGTTTCATGATGTATTGGGTTTCAAAGTTATGGTTCACTTGTGAGTGTATTGTGTGCAAGTCAAAGCTCTGAGTTTCTTCTTGCTCAGCACAAGAAGATGAAGCACTCGTGGGGAGTGCATTTTATGTATTTGAATTAGTGCAGATTAAGATAATAATAACAAAAGCCTTTTCATGGTTTTGATGGGCAAAAATGTACTAATTGCTTTCCTGATTTAAGTTTTCTTTCTCTATATGGAATCGACACTTAAGCACCACTTTTTCCCTTTATCTTTTTCTAAAGCCTCCAAGGACATCAATATCTACCATTTATGTTATATTTTGGGTCACTCAATAACGATTAATGGAATTAGCTTTAAGATAAATGAATTTAGGTTCAAATACCAGCTGAAATTAAAATTAAATCAGTAGAAAAAATGACTCGTTTTTTTATTCATTTTTGAGACCTTACTTAGTTCTATTTGCGGCTAATATACATGTCCTGTCTTGCATCACACTTCCTTAGAACATTTGTGATCGCATAGATGGCAGGTTCATTGATTTCTTCTAGGGTGTGGTAGGAGAAAGGAAATCTATTCATTTTCCTAGGAAGCATATCTTATTTCTCCCAATCAGCAGAGTTGGTCTAGGAGTTAGCCTAACTAACTGTTGGAAATATTATAAATATTGTGAAAAGGTGTGTCAAAGAAAGAAGTGTCTTTCTGACACGACTCTTAATTGTAAAAGGGTATGTGAAAGAAAGAAACGTCTTTATGACATAACTCTTGAATCTAAATGATATATATCTAAAAGACATATTTCGTATCCTTCCACAGTCTATAAAAAGGGTTTCTCGATGAAGGAGAAAAATAGAGAATGATATACTAAGATTACTTTTATCTTCCACCAGTTATGTTTCCCTGTATTTTTACAGGAAGAGTTTGCTTAATCCTGGGGAGTGCCTCTTCCTAATTTAATTAGGTGTAGCGGAATATCTCTTAAGGACAGTGTCTTTAGACGTAACTCGAACTATATTCTTTGTGTTTTTATAAATTTAGCCAACAATCTTAAGAGATATTACTTGCAAATTTTTGGAAGTCAAGAGAGAGCCATGGAGATGTTGTTGGTGCGCTTCTCTAAACATAAAACAAGATGATGAAAGAGATTTTTACCATGATCATTGTGTCGTTCATAAGATCATGTTTGGTCTTTGATTTGATGAGACAACGAGACATGATAGGGAGTAGAGAATTTTGTTAGGAATACAACCCATGGATGGCCCTGAAATGGATCACAAAATATCTCCAATTTTGATCATTTCTATAATTCATCGCCCTGGATTTCCATCTGCATCTACTTCCCCACTATATAAGGCCATGAAACCTTCGTGAACTTGAAATGTTTCATCTTCCTCCTCCATCATCCTTGTACTCTTCATTAATACTGTTGCAGCCTGTTCTGCTTTATTGCAATTGTGTTTCTTAGTCATCAAAGAAACGTATGGCTTCTAGGATATCAGGCTCTTGTTCTTCTTCGAATTGGATGCAGAAAACGGTGACGTTCCTCACGTTTTAGCAGTTGAAGACAATGTCATTGATCATAAACTCATCCAGAAACTTCTAAGGAACTCTTCTTGGAAAGAGAAAACTCAAGGGAGGAGGAAAAGATATTGGTCCGTTGATAATGGAGAATGGAGTAAGATTCTTTTAATCAATATACAGGTACATCTATATCTTAATATTTACTTCCATAACCATGATCAAATGTTTGAGTGATATGATATGAAATCCTTTTCATGGTCAGTAAATATTATCATCATAGATATTGTGTGGTGGTTTCTTAGCAAAGATGGCTGAATAAGTTTTGTGATTGTTGTGTTGTTGTCTAAAAATTGTCGTTAACGGGATAATTGTTCGAAGTTGAAACGAAAGGTTGTGTGAGTAAATTAAAATCTGAAAATAAAATAAGCAAAAGTGGACCGTTGGAATAGTTTCAATGTTTTTAAAACTGTCATGTTTCTTTGTGATTGTTGTATACATAATGATTACAGTTTACTCAATTTGACAGTTTCAAAATTTATAAATGATCATATATGTTTTATTGAATTAAATAATTCCAGTGAAATTAAGTGGTGAAGATGGATCTGTTTCTTGTCTGGCATCATATATCTTTGATGGTATATTGATTCATTATACCGTGGTGAACATTTGTACCATTTATCTTATGGCATATAATAAAAATGATGCTAAAAATAAATTTGTGTGTGGGAAAATGACATTAGAGTTGGTTAACTTTAGAATGGATCAATGTGATTATCTGTGTATCTAACTTTTAGAAAGGTACATTTTATATTTTGTGACCATATTTATGGGGTGCATGATAATTTCAAAAAATATGCATACATATATGAATAAACCATTTTATATATGTGAAAACATGTGGTGATTTTACTATTTTAGTTTGTGAAAAATTCTAAATTAATTTAGGGGATTTTTTTGATGAAAATTCTAATTTAATTAGAATTGTTATTGAAAAGTTGTTAAAGATAAAATTTGATATATAAAAGTATGGGGGTGCTTAAGATTTAAAGTGCCTTACAAGATTTGAGTTGAAAAATTGTGTGTTTGCTAACCTCATTTTATAATTGTTAAGTGTGTTATAATTAAAATTAAATGGCGGGTTTATTATTTGATGTTGACAGTAAATTTTATGATTATCAAACTTTATATGTGGCTTAAAATAAATATTATGATGGAAGCATGCAAATTTAATCATTTATCTATTGAAAAGATAAATATGTTTAATTTTCATGATATTATTATTTGTGGGTATATATTTATCTTAGTATAAATATATATGATGTGAATGCTTATTGAATTTTTAATATGCATGATATATTATAATGTTCTGCTGTTTTAAATCTGAATTTGAAAGCATGGGTGAATTAAATATATTTTTAGGTGTTGAAATCATAAATGAATATATCATCTTAAAAGATATTTTAAATTTTGGTCTTGAGAACTATAGTGTGATTATTCCTTATGATGATAACCCATTATTTGAGGGTGTTATTTTCTCAATCTGTTTATAGATAAATTATGAGAATTTAGTACTACCTATTGTGATATAACATATACTGTGTGGAGAATTGAGCATACACATATAAAAATTCAATTTCATGAGGAGCATGAAAGAAATATTGAGTTTATTACTCTATAGATTGAGCAGATATAATCACTGTCCAAGAAGTGAATATTGAGATGTACTAATAAGATTATTTGAGATACCTTAAATGCTCAATGAATTATTATACACATTATAGTAGATTTTCTGCTGTATTAGAAGGATACAGTGATGCGAACTGGATTTCAGATTCAGAAGGATTAAAATCTACTAGTGATAATATATTTATTCTTGGTGGTAGTGTAGTCACATAGAAATCATCCAAGTAAATAATTCTAACCAAATCCTCAAGAGATTATAAATTTATTGCTATGGAATTAGCTAACATTAAGGCTAAGTGGTTGAAAACCTTTTAGGAAATATTTTTATGTAAAACTAACACTTAATGTTAATGAGTTGTGTTTGCCAAATGACAATAACCTTTGTTTAGAGAACAAAGATGTGCAACACTTAGTGTTGATGTGTTGTATTTGCCAAATGACAATAACTTTTGTTTAAAGAATAAAGATGTGTAACACTTAGTATTGATGAATTGTGTTTGCTAAATAGCAATAACCTTTGTTAAGGATAGCAAAGATATATAACACTTAGTGTTGATGAATTGTGTTTGCCAAATGGCAATAACCTTTGTTAAAGAGAACAAAGATAAACAACACTTATTGTTGATGAGTTATAAATTGCGAAAGGGGAATAAACATTGTTAAGATAACAATGGTGTAATCGTTTAAAATACTATGAGAATAAACATGCTTAAAAATTATGGAGTTATCTCAATAGATTTTGATGAGATAAAAAATAGACTATCAAATCTGTTAACAAAACCCTTGGGGAGAAAATAAATTGTCAAGACATCGAAGGGAATAGGACTAAAGCCAGTTTGATAACAATAGTGATGGCAACCCAACCTTTGTGATTGGTGATTCCATGAAGAATGTTCAATGGGTAAAAACAAGTCGTTTGTTAATTCTGTTAGCACTAAAATATTATTACTGGTCATTTTCTATGGTGTGCAAGAAAGTGTTATATTCCATAGAGGAGGGTGAGCAAAAGCTCTTAATTATTTCAAATCCCACGGGATGATGTATTATGTGTAGATACACTTAAAGAAATCACCTCTATGAATGAGGGGTGTGAGCCGCTCCTATGAGATCGTGGCGAAATCTCTAAAGCATTAGTTAAAAATAGGAGACGCGTATGGCCGCCTAACGCGCAAAACAGCGTGGTAAACAGTGAAAATATGGGGGTATAACCTGGCTGTTAGTACCTCTGGTATACACCTAAGAGGTGCTGGTTCATAGTCTATAGGATCACTGGCATCTCTGTGTACCAAGTATTATCAGTCTAGGTCTGGTTCATAGTACCATTGGATACAATGATTATGTCAATGTGTGTAACTCAGTTAACGGTGTTTCTTTGCCATATATGGGGGACTGTTGAAAATATTGTAAATATTGTGAAAGGGTGTGTCAAAGAAAGATGTGTCTTTTTGACATGACTCTTAGTTATGAAAGGGTATATCAAAGAAATAAGCGTCTTTCTGACATAACTCTTGAATCTGATGGACATATGTCTAAAAAATATGTTTTATATCCTTCCACAGTCTATAAAAAGGGGTTTCTTGATGAAGGAGAAGAATAGATAATGATATATCAATCTTCTGAAATTACTTTTATCTGCCACCAGTTATATTTCCTTATATTTTTACAGGAAGACTTCTATTAATCTTGGGGAGTGCCGCTTTCTAATTTGATGAGGAGTATCATAATATATCTTAAGGATAGTATCTTCAAACGTAACTCGAACTATATTGTTTATGTTTTTGCAGATTTCACCAACACTAACATGTTCAACAAGGCACTTTTGGTTAAACAAATCTGGCGAATCATTAATTCAAAGGCTCCTTCGCTTGTAGCACAAACACTCGAGGTGAAATACATCAATCTATCCCAGGCTTCAATTGTAAAGCATCGATATAAGTCATCTTGGATATGGAGAGGACTTCTGAAAAATGCAGATGTTATCACCAACAATTTGGAATAGATAGTAGGAACAAGATCTAATTCGTTCCCTATACCCTCCTCAAGTTGTTGATAGTATTTTGAAAATTCCACTGTCCTATTGCAATAAGCAGGATTCACTTGCTTGGAAAGGTAATGTGTTAAGATTATACACCGCAAGGGCGGTTTTAAATATCTCTCACAGTCCAACTCTGCTGCTAATAATAGTTCTGTGGATTCCTTTTGGAGGCTTTTATGGTCAATATCTTTGCCTCGTAAAAACATTTATTATCTGTCCTCTTGGAACAGCTGAAGTTAACTCTTCATGCACCCCACTCAGATGGTTTATTTAATGTCTTACATGGAATTATTATCCTCCTAAACGTCATCTGGCACAAGAGGAATATTGTTGTTCATAATAATGTCATTTGGCCCCCACAACAGGTAGTTAAGGAAATTCTTGGCTCTTCAACTTTTTCAACATTAGCCTTCTCATATGAATCCAAGGAAGCTCCGACCACCTCTTCCTCCCAAGCTATTACGCCAACAAATTACTCTCCTAGAAGGAATTAGAATGTGGTAATTCAAAAGAGAAAATTCAACAGGACAATGCCATGCCATATTGTCATCTGCAATTTTGATCATCCAATCAAGCACATTTATTTGAAAAGGGGAGCTCTCTCTCCCAATTCTTTTTCTTATAATTGTCTTCGAGCAACTCTCCATTAGATTCTTTGTAGACGTGATTGTCGCAAAAGCTCTAAGAAATCCTTGTAAATCATTTGTATTTCATCAATCTTGCATCATTCGTATTCACAATGTCATATGTTATGATCTATGAATGTTGTTGGTATACTTCTTTGGTTTCACCTCTTTTGTATCCCCTTCCTTATTTCGTTGCCTTGTATATCATCATTGATGTCTATATTACGTAGGAACTATATAATTTCAAATTTTCTTTTTTACATTCGAGTTATAAATTTTGAAACACTGATTATTAGGGAGTCATACTAAAATATAAAGTGCCTAGTCAAATAATTAATAAAATATCAAACTTTAATTGATTTTTTTGTAAATAAATGTTAATTTATTTAATAATGGTTTTTTAATAGAAATTAATCATTAGACTTGAAGAAAGCTTTAGCTTTTAACTCAAAAATAAATTACTGATTTATATTTAAGAATTATTACCCCAATTTTCAAACTCATCATCAACAAGGATACAGTACACAATTTGAAAATGATTGATTATAAGAATCCATATAACTTGATCACGAGTCTGAGTGCGTGTTTGGCAACAGCGTTAGAGAATGGATTCTGGCCAAAATCGCGGTTTGAAATTTTTTTACACAAACAGCAATTTTTGTTGAAAATTGATTTTGGACAAAACCTCGGTTTGAAACCTAGGTTTTGAATAAGCTACTGAAAATAGCTTTTTCTTTGAAATTTAGGTTTTAGATTATCCAATTACTATTATACCCTTACTTTTTCTTACACCCTCTCTCCTCTCTCCTCTATTTTCTCTATTATCTCTCCTCTCTCCTCTCTCTTCTCTTATCTCTCTTTTTCTCTTTCATCTCTCCTCTCTTATCTCTCTTTTTCTCTCTCCTCTCTCCTCTCTACACTCTCTTCTCTCTCCTCTTTCTTCTCTATCATCTTTCATCTCTCTTATTTTTAATCATATCATACCCTTTTTAGTAATTTACCAATATAAAAAGTGATTCTACTACTAATCATCCAAACATCTTTATTCCCAAAATCTATTCTTCCCAAAATCTATTCTACCCAAAATCTATTCTTCCCAGAATCTATTCTCCAAAAGCTAATCCAAACACACCCTGAATAGGTCCATTAAAATCAATTACAACTTGCCAATAGTAATACACCATTTTCACTAAACATATATCACAAATCCCAATTATCAAATTCAACTCCAGCAATAATAATTCACCTATAAGAATCAAAATCCAAAACCTGCCATGGCAACTGTTAAATCACTGGTTTACTTTAATCTACCCTGATTTCATTAGCATCAATAATAATTTACAGGTGAAGGAGTTGCAAGATTAAGCAACCCTTCACATAAATGCATCTATCTAATCCTACAAAACAATGTTTAGTAAAGAGAATTAAGTGTGGTTAGTTGAATAAAGTGGTATAAAGAAGTTGATTCCAAGTATCAGGCAAGCCAGGAAGGCACCAATGGCTGCAATCAGCAGAGAGAGGGTTGGCTCTCTGTTGAGGGCTCAAGTCACCACTGTAGATGGAGGGATGCCCGTCCTTCCTCAATCCTGATAGCATTGTGATGTCCAGCAAATATGGTGGCTCCCTCATTTCTCTCATCACCATGTCCACCACCCTCCTCTGCTCTGTGTAGTCATCAAAGTACGTTGTGCCGGTGCTCGGCTCGGTTTCACCATAGCAGTTCCTTGATGTTGTTCCTGCTCCTGTATTCCATTCATTGGGGCTGCACATCAATTTCATCCAGTTTCAGCATGATTTCCATCGTAATCTACATATCTATATTCTATATATAAGTCTTCCTATGGTCATTATTATAAAGCCTCTTATATGTTTCATACTACTCCTTCAATCCTTAATATAAAAATTTATTGACTAATTTGAATAGATTAAGAGTATATAATATAAAATTCGTCTTGAGAGTTTGGATTTAGTCATAATTAACTGATTTATTTGACTTCCTTAATCTACTTAAATTAGTTAACTACCTCTTATATTGAGGATTGAAAGAGTATAACATTTTGTTTAAAGTATTATTTTTTTTCTACCTAATATCCTTAACTAACTATAAAACTTCCTAACTAATTAACCAAATTTCTCTAATTAATAACTTTTATTGAGGATCATTTTGATATTTTGCAAGAAATAATTAATTTTAAGTAACTTTCTTAACTCATACTCCCTCCGGTCCTTAACAAAAGAGCTATCCCAAATTAAAGAAATACGATAAATTAATTAATTATAATAAATATGATTTGACCTTTCTATAATACCCCAATGTAGCATTAGATTATATATTCAGTTAGATAAATTAGTTTAGAGAAAAATAATAAATATAGAAGACAAAGTGAATTAAGGTCTATTCAACCCCCAACTAGCTCCTATATTAAGGATCGAAAGGAGTATAAAACATATAATTGGAGCTTATAAAAATGACAAGAGAAAGTATAAAATCTCTTAACAAGTTGCATTACTCATAAGAACAATGCAGCTCATTCCTTAAGCTTCTTGCAACAAGAAAGATCCACACTAGTATTACAAATAAAACAAAAGCTTATATACATTTACCAAATAATTTTTGGAGTAACTATTTAATAGCCTGGGTATTATATGATGTGATGTGAATGTACAGAAACTATGATTTAAATATGTATAAGCATTTTGTAGGAAATGGGTGGCAGCAGGATATGTCGGTATTCCCACAAGTATGTTTTATTCCATTCCACCGACACAATTTTTTTTTTTTTTTTTTTTGCTTTCCCTTTCCCAAAGATTGTTTCAGTGCATGTGTTACCATGATTCTCCAATCTCCAGCTCAATAAATCACAGTATAAAAAGAAAATGAAATTACAAAGAAAAGCTCAAGGGATCAAGTTTGCGCATGTGACTGAAATGTGAACGGACGAAGAGAAGAAAAGCCACAAGAGGAGCCCATTACACCCCCATGTGAGACACTGACAGAGCATGGATGGTTTTGAGAAAGCGACAACCAAGGACATTTATGCAACTCTCCACCAGTGTAATTATTTCTAAATTTATAGATTTCAATATAATCTTTTTATATAAAAAAAAAGATTCGTTATCATGTGAAAAATCAATTTAAGGCATAATCTCGTTTCCTATTATTTTAACAGTCTTCTTCTGTTCTTAACTAAAACGTATCAATATTAATATTAATATTAAAATACAAGTTTTAGCTTTGACAAATATTTTCATGAGTATAAGTTATCGTTTAAGATCCAAAAAGGATTTAGGCTTTATCTTGAGAGCATGTGATGCTGATAATCATCCGAATTGCCATATTAAAAATTGAACATTCCAAATTTAATCTTATTTTATTCTTAATTTTTTAAATTTTTTCATTTTAATAGATACAGAATTTAAAAGGAAAATAATTTTCTAATTATAACTAAAAAACTTATTTAATATTTTAAAAACAGTAAACTTTTTTTTTTTTTTTTAAATTATCAAAACCGTCCAAATCCAAATCTTGTGACTGTATTAGTTCTGAGTATGACAGTTTCCTATAGAAAGGAGACAACACAGGCCCAAACACTTCCGCCCTGCCACTTAAATAGTAGGTGGGCTTAATTTTTTTTAAAAAAAAAATTATATAAATAAATAAGTAAGTATACAATTAACACAGTCAAGTCAAGTCTTTTAAATCATATATTATTACACTCACTAAAATCTAGAATGTGGCATAATGTTTAATACTCCTCTATTCTTAATTTAAAATTTATTTAATTAATTTAAATAAATTAAAAAATAGATAAATTATTTAATTATAATTAATATGATAGGATCTCTCTAACATATTAAATAAATTAGTTTAAAAAATAATAATTAAATCACGACTAACTTCCTAATTGTCTACCTCTAGGGCACCAAGCCAAATGCAAGCTAGCTAATGGGTCAAAAAGAGGTTTCCTAGTTCCAATACTCCTACAAGCACAGCTCATAGATTTCTAGCATGTGGAAACCATACTCCAATCAAACAAAAACACCATTATGGAACCCTAGAAATCCCACGCTCTGTACCAAAATAATAATTTAATGAAAGAGAAAAGGCAATTTACAATGAGAGAGAGAGAGAAAGTCCCTACTTGTAGTGTGTGGGGGAAATTGCCAGAAAGTATACTTTGGTTCTGCTTCTATCAATGTTGGAATCCACCCAATTTGCCCATGTTTTGAGACCCCTCTCCATTGCTGCCAGACGATCCATGTCTGGATAGTATTTTCCTCCTAATTCAATGTAATCCCACCTGCAATCACCAATCCAAAAATATATATATACACATATATATAATCTAAAAATTTGAAGCAAAAAAATGTCCTTGAGAAATCAATAAAAAATCCATATTTCTTTCTTTCAGGATTTTGATACAGCATAACGTTGAAAATTTTTGAAGGTTTTACTGTCAACTTCTATCTAAAACATAACAAATAAATTACTTTTGGCAATAAAACTTTACTCAAGTTTCGTTTTCTTTCTCTCTCTCTTTCTCTTGCTAATAAAAGAAACTTTCAAAAGGAGGAGATAGCATACCCTTGTAATGATCCTTCATGGCTCCACCAATGTCCTGAGTTAAAAGATAGCACATCAGCGCCCCTCCAAGCGTCTCCATTGCCATCGACCTCCTCCAGCTTCAGAATTCTCTTCCCTTGGGACGCATCAACTTCAACCAAATAAGGGGCTCTGTAAAATGAAATGGTCACACCATAGTCCTGCATATACCATATCAAAACCAAATTACAAATCATGCCTCTTTTGCAGCTGCAAAATGCTTTTTCCATTGTCTACTTTGTACAGATAAAAGCATGAGGTTAGTGTATTGCAGTTTGCACCAACTAGCCAAACGTAATTGTCCACAGTGCTTATGGGTCCCTCTTCACAAACACCTTTCCCAACATTTACTTTGTCCTATTGAAAATAACTTGACCCAAGCCCTCAAATTCTTAATAAAGCATAACAAAAAGCGAAAATAACTATTCTTCTACTATAAAATCTGCAAAAATTCTAACCCTCCAGAGTCGTTGAAACAAAAAATTAGCCCTAAAAAGCAAATGGGTCATTGAAATTGAAAGTATGCCCTAAATCTCACAAGGAATGAATTTAATTTCTATAAATTGTTACTCAGAAACCAGACTCACCACGAATCTGAAGGTTGAGAGGGGTTCTCCTCTGACTAATTGCGTTTGCGTTCCAGGTGCTGAAGAATATATCATACAAATCAAAGATTGCCACTGATTGCGCCCCAGAGAATCGCCCACAAACATCACAGTTTTCCCCTTCATATTGAGCAGAAAATCAACCCCATTGAACCTACCACGAAATGCTACTATATCTTTCAGGCTATACATAAAACATTATTTCTAAAAATTTCGCACAAAACGCCGCAAGATTGAACTCAAGGTATTCTAGATTCTACTGCTATGTTACCTTGGGAGCTCACAATTAAGAGGCCGCCATCGGTATTTGAGATAATCCGAATCTGGGCGACCGTACATTTGGCAATTGAACTCTGGGTCTATAATGGGACAGCTAGACGATTCGTAAAGCGGGTAAGAATCATCAGGAACCCAAGAGCCGACGAAGAGCGCACAAGTGCTTTGGTTGGCTTGGATCATCGGTCTCTGATGGTGAAAGTGCTTGTGGTGGTTCCTCAAGCTCATCAGAAGAGCAGAAGAGGCTAGACGGCATTGAAGAAAGACGAGGAAAAGAAAAGGGGAAAATGAGGCTAAAATGAAAGAAGACGAAGAAGAAGATTGAGAGGGAAGAAGAAGAAGAAGGGACATTGCAGAGAATGTAGGAAGAGAAAAGGAAAAGATGGAGATTAAGAAGGATATGAAATGAATAGCAGAGGATCCGGCAGGTGTGTGAGATTATGAAGGTGATCAAAACTGGGTTTGAAAACACAAGTTCAAGTTTGAAGGAGACGGCTCTTACGTGAGGTTTGGCCTCTGTCTCCGGACTCTGATATGAATACTGCTAAAATTCTGCAGTTTCTTTTTTCTTTTCTTTTTTGTCAATAAAGGCGCTAGCTTTTCACATTCAGCAGATGATGTCAGATATTTCAAGTGGAGGCTAACTGTAAAATTAATTTAAATTTATATATAATAGAAAAATAATCCCTTCCAATTTTTTTATAAATATTTTCTTGATTTATTAAGATTTGTCCGAATCATTAATTAATATTTCTAAAAAAGGGGAATCAGAAGGGGAAAGAAAAAAGTCTTCCATCAAAAATTTAATTGGTGAAAAAAATTTGATAAATCTTCCTACTAATAAAATTTAGATCATTTTTACTAACTAAATTTTTAATTGAGAATTTTTATCCAATTTTTTCAATCTACAATAAATATAGAAATATATTAATTTAACTACTTGCACCAACTAGAAACAACAAAAACAAAAAGTTTGATGAGTAACCTTATAAATAATTAATTTATTAACAACTAAATTTTTAAATATATTATTATATTATTAATTAAAAAATTTTATTTAATAATTTTATTAAATATTTTTAGCCTTTTTTTATTTATTTTCAAAAGTCTCCATATTGTCTTATCTAACTTTGCTGAAACTTCTAACTATTTTTTTATACATGTATGAACTATTGCAAACTATTTTTTTATTATTTTCTTTCTAATAAATATTACTACATACTTTTTTCTTTCACATATTTATTATGAATCTTATACTTGTCTTGATATTCTCATCTCCTTTATTCTAATTTATACTCTTGTTGTCCTTTTAAGATTGGAGTGAGGATAATTTAAAAAAAAATCAAATTTAAGATATATTTAAATAAAATTAACTAATTTTAAATAAAAATTTTATATGTGTGAGATTGTTGATAGACCCTTATATATATAGAAGGGAGTATAAAAATGTTAACAAGCTAAATGGAGATCCATGCAAATAGATATGCCCTATTCTAATTTAAGGGTGACAAAAAAGGACAAGATTTGCCCCTTCATAGCAAAGAGAAGAAAGCATCTGTCCCTTTCTTTTCTTCATCCACCCATTTATTAAAAATTCATTCCTTTGCTTTTCCTAAATTCTTTGTCGTCAACTTTATCATCATCACCTTTCTATTTCTTACATTAACTTCCTATCTAATTAACAAGTTTCTTCTTTTCTTTCAATGTATTATGTTTACCCCTTCTATCCTAAATAGATAAGAACTATTTAAAAAATTTATTTTAATTTTAAATATAATATATCAATCTACTTTATCTTTTAAATTTATAATTTTTTTAAAAAATTATTTTTATTGATTACACATATTAAAAAAAATTATCAATAAAAAATATTAAAAATAGAGTTTTAGAAAACTAACTCACATATTTTATAAATATTTAATTTAACTAATTTATTTAATATTTATAAATTAATTATATGGTTCATACATTTACAAGAGAAGGAGTATAACCTAATATGTGAAACATGAATCTATGCCTTCCATTCATGCAAAGGATAGGATAGAATTAAATAAATTTAATGTATATTCTTTTTTTAAAATAATAAAATTTATTAATTAATTATTACCATAAAGTATGAATATTATAAGAACAAGTGAAAGATTAAAAATATCAATCCTTAAGAACAAAGCAAAAGGCCAAACAAAAAGGAAATGCTTTCTCAAGTCTAAACATTTGTACCTTTATTTGCTTGGAATTAATTAATAACAACACATATTAAAATTAAAATAACATCATTCTCATAAAATTAAAAATATCATTTTGTAACAGGTTGCGGGGAGACCAAGTGTTGATAGAAAAAATAAATATTGAAATAAATGTTTTTTTATAAAAATATTGAAATTAATTTTATCAGTCCAGTTCCACCATTAGCCCCAATTAGATTATACGTTATACGCCTATATAGAAAAAAATTTATGATTTTTTTTTCCAGAGACAGCTTTTAAAAAAATACTTTTGGAGAAGGGCTTATAGAAAAAGAAAAATGGTTCTGAATAAATAAGTGTTTGGATAGTTATTACTACAATGACTTTTGTAATTAGAAAATTACAAGAAAATATATGATTTTATTAAAAATAAGAGAGAGAAGAGAGATGAGAGAGGGTGGAGAAGAAAGATGAAAGAGAAAAAAGAGTGTAAGAAAAAGTAAAGATAAAATAGTAATTGGGTAGTCTATAAGCTCTTTTACTGTTCTAGAAGTTAGTCTTAATAGCTTATCTAAAACCTTAGTATTAAACCATAGTTTAGTCCAAAAGCCCTTCTAAACAAATATAGCTATTTATTTTAAAATTTTCTCAAATTAAAATTTAGGCCAAAAACTTTTTTAAAATTTTAGTTTTGAAATTTTTAAACAAACATTTTTTTTTAGTTACCTACGCAATTTACTATAGCTCTAAAAACAGGCACTTTCATGCAAAAATAAAAATTGTTTTAAAACTTGTGTGGTACACGGTATAGGATAAGCCCGGCCTAATAGAACAAGACCTTATACTATGTAATATTTTGTATGACCCTTAAGATATTGGGTTACAGCTATCGTTTATGGATTCATTTGATAAAAAGATAAGATATATGATTATTTATATAGTATTTAATTTTTAGAGAGTATTATTTTGTTGTGATTTCAGTCGCGGCTGAGGGAGATATCATAACTCTTGGGTGCCTAGGTTTACATTTAAGGGTAATTGACACTTCACCTTACTCAATATTAATATCATATAGGAAGAATAGAGACTTCGCCCTACCTTTAGATCATAGGTGAGTCTAACCTCTTTTAAAAAAAATTTGTACAAAAAAAAAAAAGATGTTGCGTTTCATATATACTAACTTGTTGGCAAAGAAAATATATTACTATTTATCCCAATCCTTAATATAAGATATATTTAATTAATTTGATTAAATTAAATAATTAAATTAAATTAATTAATATAGACATAAATATCCGGTGATATATAAAATTTTGATGTTCTTTTACCAAAATAATATTTTGATATAACTATTTGATATATAGAAATTAGAACTATATTGTTAAGGGATATATGTGAGAATTCGGTCCTAGCTAAAGGAACAAAAGAGACTTAGATTTATAGTGACCAATGGAAACCTAAAAACAATTATTTTCATGTCCAGCATAAAAGTCCTTTAAAAACAACATAGTAATCAGTTCCAGCACCATGTTGGCTTTCTTTTCTTTTCTTTCTTTTCTTTTTGAATTGGAAAAGAGGCCAAACCAGCTCTATGGAAGATCGAACCCTTCACCTGCCATACGTACAAGAACTACTTTGTCACTAATTAAGTCAGATCATTTTTACCAACGGGGGTTAGTCCGAGTGGTAAGCGGCTCGGTATCGCTTAAGCGGGGTCTCGAGTTTGAGCCTTGGCGTACGCAGAAAATCCCCGTTGGGAGACTCACCTACCATAGCCAGGTGCGCGACGCGGGTCGGATCCGGATGTAGTCGGGGCAAAGCTCCGGTGAACCAGGTGGGCAACAAAAAAAAAAGTCAGATCATTTTTTTTACTAACGGGGTTGGTCCGAGTAATAAGCAGTTCGGTATCGCTTAAGCGAGTTCTCGAGTTCGAGTTTTGGCGTATGCAAAAAATTTTCGTTGGGAGACTCACCCACTATAGCTAGGTACGCGACGCGGGTCGAATCCAGATGTAGTCGGAGTAAAGTTCAGATCATTTTACCTATCGTCCGTGGGTTCAACTGGCGAAAAGGTAAGACATGTGATCATTTGGAGCATGTTCGAACCCTGGAGAGTACTATTTTGTTGTGGTTCCATTCACGACGTTTGGGGAGACATCCTAGCTCTTGGGTGCCTAGATTTACGCTTGAGGATAATAGACGGCTCGTCTTGCCCGACATTGATATCGCTTAGGAGTAAGGGAGATTTCGCCCTGCCCTTGAATAGTAGATGAGCCCAACTCCTTTTTAAAAATTATTGTACCAAAAAAAAAAGTCAGATCATTTTAAACATATGGGTAGCATTATTATCCAAATTGCCTTACTAAGATAATCCAATTGTACTCTGTTTAGGTACACCTATATTAATGTGATCAAAGTTTTGACAAGTATTTATAAATGGGTAACATTTGATTTAAAATTATTTGAGGGATTTTATTTATTTAATAAATTTACATTATCATCTAGTGATCATGCATTTAATTTATTTAATTAACGTTGTCATCTCATGATTCGTTATCACATATGGCATCCTATACACAAATATTATATCCATCATATATAGAAATAATAAAACAACAAAATAAACATGTCTTCAACTTAAATTTGCACATTTCATATGAACATCATCTTATACCTTCTTTTCTTCTTTCACTGGTAAAAAATTGGCATTCTAAATCCCCATTTTTAAACCGGTCAATGCGAAGACGGTTTTAAAAAAATGACCGGTGGTATTTTTGTAAATAATATAAAATATTTACACCATATTTACTCGTGACTGATGTGAAAAAATGTAGTCCGGTTTAGATGTTTACTTTCTACAACGGATGTTATAGTGACCGATTTGAAAATATTTAGTCCGGTTTAGATTAACTCCGTCTGTATCCTTTCCCACCATTTTATGTCAAGTCTTCTCAGACATGCACAGTAGTTCATCATGATCACCTTCTCCGATATCTGTTTTACATTCATTTCTTCTATTCTTCTATCTTAACTCTCAAATGGCTTCTTCCTCATCCACCTCTCCTTCTCCGCCTCTCAAAACACAAAGACATAATTTTGAAGACAAAAATATCTGTCATGATAACCCTTCAGTTCCTTCTCCTCCTCCCCTACTTCAGAAACTGGTGGAGTGCCTGGAGGAACTCATCCCGCGCTTCAATGCCCTGGAGCGCTTGGTGGAAGAACGAGGATGAATGAACGTTTTAGAGCCTTCCGTTCTGAAGTTCATCGCCATCAACAGGATGATAGTTTCTTTCATCCTGTTGTTGATCCCAATTCTGACTCCCAAAACACCGACTCAGAAGATGATGATGAGTGAAAACGGGGTCACCTTCCTTTCTCTATTCCCCACCTCCTTTTTGATGTAATAAAAAGAATGAGGAGATGATGATATTGTATTTATATTGATTTTACACCGGTTGTATACTTTATCCGGTGTTATATTTTAGCCGGTGTGAAGTATAATATTTTTTACACCGATTTTTTATACTTTATCCGGTGTAAAAAGTCTTCTTACATTCAAAATAAACGTCGTAAAATAACATTTTATATTGGTTATATTTTTGTCCAGGTTAGAATAATTTATATCCGGTGTAAAATGGTTATATACATTTTTAAGCCCGCCCCTTGGCGCGACCATCATTCTCATTATTCTCACGTACTCTTTAATATCTCCGCTCGGCGTACTCTGTGGTTTTCATAGGGCTTCTTCCTGCTCAGTCATTCTTCTCTGTTGTCGCTCTCATTCTGCTTTGTCGTGTACGTGTTCTCTGCACTTATTTTTCCTGTGTACGAGCTTCGCCATTTTTATATTCGTTTAATCTAGGTTTTCTATTTTTCTTGATAAATATTTGCACATCTTTCCATTCATAAATGCTAAAGTTCAAGTTTTGTGTACTCTGAAGGGTTGAATGAAAAAGGGTTAAGTCTGTTTATAATGTTTAATTTTGTTATTGCGTATATAGGAATATAGGGGATAGAGTTACTCAGAATGAGGCTAGTGATGCTCCAAGCGACATTACGCAAAGGAAGGGCAGAAGTGCGACACATTTGAAAGACATTATGAAGGACAGGAAAGAGGAGAAACTGCTTTCGATTGAGTTTGACAGAAACTGGAACCCAACTGGTGAACACAGGACCAAGTATGTAAGTTATGTCAGCCTCCTAGCATGCAATAAGTCTAGCATCACCTATTTGACTTGGGAAGCTGTTGATGATCGCGTGAAGAATCAAATTTGGGACACTATCCAGATATAAGAATTATCTATCTTATATTGTATGCAGAGCAATACCAAATACACAACTGTTTGTTGATTGCTCTGCTTTCAATGGCAATTATTGCAGCTTACTTACGATGTTCCCAACAATGAAGTCTTGAAGAAGAAGACGTTGTCTTATTGCGCTGAGCGTTGGAGAGCATTCGAGACATAACTAGCTCGTCAGTATGTGCATGGACGGGGTAAAAGTGGTCATCGTCAACCTTCTCCATGCAGCAAGTATCAATTCATTGACGAAACTTCTTGGGAAGAATTTGTTAGGATTCGGACTACGCCAGCAGCAATAGTAAGTGTATCCTTTTGTATGTGTTGGCAGAAAATATATCAAAATATCATATGTATTGATTTTAACTACTTCATATCTTATAGGAAAAAAGGGCAAAAGCGATTGAATACGCACTCAAGAATGATTGCCCCCACACAATATCTCGAGGGGGTTACGCGAAGGTAGAAAGAGAGTTGTCGGAGGCCAAGAGGAAGATGCTAGAAGAAAATGTTGAGTCGGATCCTATTGTTCTTCTTGACCCCCCATCTCCGATATGTCGCGAAGAAAAATGGTTGTACGCTCGCCAAAGAAGGAGCGGAACATATACAAGCGACAATGCTCGCATGATTGCGGAAAAAATTGTAAGAACTACTTGTATTATTTTATTTTAGTAGACTATAATTATATCATTTTCCTTATGTTTGTTCTTTCTATGTTATAGACTGATATTAAACAACAAGAGTCCCATGGATCCTTCAAGTCAGATAGTAGGAATGACATCTTGACTGTTGCCACTGGGAAACAAGAGCATGGGGGCCGTGTCAGGGGAGTTGGAAGAGGTGTGGGTATAAGAGATTACTTTAGAGCATCTCACAAAGACATTCCCCACATGTGGTGCCGAGGGCAGAGTTGGAATTCTTACTCTCCACCATAAGGGCAGAGGCTAAGGAAGAGGCTTGGATAGAGGCTAGGGCACAAGCAGAAGCTTCAATTGAGGCGCGATTACAAAAGGAGTTGGCAAAGATCAAGGAAGAAATGTTGTCCATGATGACATCAAGGCAGCAGGAGCTAAGTGATCCCCAAATGCTCTCAATTGCAACCCGTCAAAGCACTAAAGGGAGCTGTTGCTTACCGCTGTCAGAGGATGCAGAACATTGTGATTTATATGTGGAGGATCCTCTTAGATGCTTAGTGGCACATGGTTTCATCCATAGCCTAGGGGCAACTGTTCACCACATCCAAATTCAAGACGATCAATTAAAGGTGACAGTTGAAGACGTGATAATTGGAGATGCTCTGTCCCAATTCCCACTGATGAGGTGAAGATAGTGAGCCAAGCAAAAGGGACTTTCATATTGTGGCCAAAGCATCTTGTTTCGGATCACGTCGCCTCATCCCCCAGCCAACTTCCCACGCCTCCCACTTTGAATGCCATGCAACGTGTGATCCTATGTCCATATCAGATTTATGCAAAAGGGACCTCTCAATCTTTGAGGCTTGCATATATTTCAAGGAGGCTCGGTGAAACCGATATTGATTGTTTCTTCGCACCAGATATGCAGGAGTAAGAATAATAATATTTCATTTTATTTCATACTAGTTTTGTATTTGCTTAATTATAATACTCATTCTCTTTTAATTAATCTCTACAACAATCATTGGCAATTGATCATCCTCTGTAAGCATAGTTATAAAGTTTTCTTCTTATGCTCCCTCCATTACAAGCCATCGGTTGATGTCAAAAAGATCATGAACACGTGAGTTTTCTTCTATACACAATGATCTTTGTGATAAATGGGTTACTAACTTTAGAACTTTGGTCATAGGGCTTTAAGGACGTTCGCAGTTGCAAGGGGCCTTAAGCACGCTAACTTGGTGAGGGACCCTGAATGGATAACACCGAAGGTAATAAAAGTATATATTAGGTATTAGGTTCCATGTTTTGATGATGAGAAATAATTTTTGTCATGTTAATATTACAGAGTCGAATACAACCTAGAGAAAGCAACTTGTGCGGCTTCTACATAGTTAGACACATGGTCAATATTATCTTGGCAAATAGGATTGACCTAACTGAGGAGGTAAAATTATATTTTTAATGATTTCATATTTATTGTCAATCTAATCTATATTAGTAATATCTTAATTTCTTTGATTTTAATTTCATATTTCAAATGTTTGATCAACCTGATCCATTTCCTGAACAAGATATTGAGGACCTGCGTAATCGTTAGGCAGAGTTTTTTGTTCAATTTCTTCCTTCTCAATAGTCTTTGTCTTTCACTGAATACATTTTTCTACTTTATACATTTTTCTACTTTTCTGTCAAATTGTATCATTTTTTATTGAATTTTATTAAATGAATAATATAATGAGCAATTGAATTATATATGTCTCTGCCATCTTGAACTGATGATCGATGATCATGCCCTTTGAGTCGTATATTTGGGCAGTTTATTTATGAAGTTTCAGGCCAACGAACCAATTAATTCCTTGTTTCAAAAATATATATTAAATATAAATTTAATAACATCTATATCAGACGTATATACCTGCCGATGTAGAAAGAACATATATAATAATATAAATTTAATAACATCTACATCAGACGTATATTCAACCGGTGTTAACATTTGAATAATCTATACCGTCCCTATATTTAACCGGTGTAGATGTTATAAAATAATACACCGAATGTAAATGTGAACCGCTTTAAAATTTAGACCGATTTAGAAAAATATACATTCTACACCGGTCTTGTGACCGGTGTAAAATGTCTCACTTTTTACACTGTCTGTTTCTACACCGGTTATATGTGCGATGTATAATGCTATTTTAAATCGGTGTAGAAATCCTTTTTTCCAGTAGTGTTTTACTCTGCCTTGCTCCAGTGCATTATTGCTCAAAATTACATTGATTTTGGAAAAGAAACTTTAAGTTACATTCGAGGGGAGTGAGATGAGAAGAGAATAGCGGTTAAAATAAATAGAGAAAGGCACCACATGTGGGCCATATTTAAGATACAAACTAATAAAAAATTCTAGAACGATACCATACACCATACACATCTAGTCAAATAAATAGGTCAAACCAATAATTATCTATTATGATTAAAAAAATTAATAAATGATAAATTATGATATTAACATTCAACTAGAATATTAATTATTAAAAAGATAATCATAGTAATTACATATCCATATATATAATTACTTTTAAAAAATTTCAATCTTATTAATAAATTATATATATAATTTATAACAATATTTAATTTAGAATTCTAATTATATTAAAGATCCATAATTAAATTTATATATATTATATATATCATTTTTATTGCACAAATATATCATATGTGTGTAAAACTTATTAAATATATAAAGAGTTCATATTTTATATATGAAATATATATAAATTCATTTTAAATATATATATATATCACAAATGTATTTAATGCACACATATATTTCTACCAAGTTTCAATCATATAAATATATAAAACATATACATATGAAGCTTCTCATCATAATCACATATATAAGCGGCAGATATATGTAACTCTTGGATGTTGAACAAAAAATCATGTTTTATATCTCATATAAAACATTTGTAACTATCTCATGTGAATATCTCATATATGACATGTTAGCATAAACAAAATAATAAATTTATACATGCATGAAACATATCTCATATAGAATATACAAGTAATTTAAGACAAATACTTTATCAAGAATTCACATAAAAAATTCAGTTTAGGCAATCGCCCGACTTTGATGTCATTGTTAGGTTCTGAGCACATGCGCAACGAAATAAAATTAATTTTGTTTTTGTCAAAACCCCCAAACGAATCTATCGACACTGCTTAAATCAAATTAGGAAGGAGACTTACTAATTGAATTTAAAATCTGATCTCCAAGATTCTTATTAGTACTTCCAATAACTGGTATTGCTTATCCAATTAACCTGCTCTAGTGGTATCTTTACAAACGAGATCACACAAATTCGAATGGTGTGCTTAATTCAAATCACATGTGCTGCTCCTCAAATGAACAATGTGCTAGCACCTTTCATGAACTGTGATTTGGTTATTGTTGTCCAAGCAGATCACACATACTCTCATTAGTGTAACTCAAGTGAAAAATTGCCTTCAACTTTTTTCATAATTCTCTCTCTATGGATGGTTTCTGACCAATTTTTAATTCTCAAAGAACTCACAATCTCACTGTGGATCAAGTCGGTTGCATTAAACCCCAATATATGCTATTATTTAACTTAAATCACATAATAAATTAAATAATAAATTATATATGAATTTTATATATTAAATATATAAAATTTGTCAAATACTAATAGAAAAGAGATATTGTATTTATCCTAATTAAAATATTTGTTTGAAAATTATGTATATCATATATACATTGATTTTTAACCACCAATATCTTTAATAGGATTATCATTCTATTTAATTTAAGATATATTATCTTCAATATGAAATCTTTCAAAGATATTATATTTCAAAATAAATGTTCTAAAGAATTCAAATCCTAAATTAAATAGAATATTATTATTTTCTCAAACAATAATAACATAATATTATTTAACTATAAATAATATTATATTCTTCTAATCCATATTAGAATATCTTCTAGAATTATCTTATTTCAAAATAAAAAAGTTTCTAGATTAAATGAGGACATTTTATATTTATTGAATTTGAACATTTTATGAATTCAATAAACTTGGACATCTTAATTTGTGTTGGCCTATTCTTGTGTGTGATCCTCTAAGCTCATATAATGTTGGCAGTGGGTCAAAAATACCTTTTGGCCCACAAGTCATAAGTGGCATCTAGTAAGACATTATGACTACCCAAATTATATGAAAGTCGACGATCCGATTTAACCTATATTATAACCATGTCAAGTCCCTTTTGTCACATGATATATAGATAGAGCATGAGACATAGAGACGCCACTCTCATATTGCTCAATCATAATTTCTTGATCTCCGAATAGACTGATAAAACAAATGAAACTCTTTATTTGAGCACGATTATACAGTTCTCAGTCTCACTCATCGACTCGCCCAAAGATATCTATCTAACGAGAGGAAAAAATTCTATCTTGACCACTCATTTTCCTCCGTATGGATCCTACTGTACTCAATCATGACCTTTATGATTACTCGGTTAAAAGTGACTTTTGATCATGTTAAAACATAATGTTCCTCATGTAGGTGTCTATGGTAATCTTAGGTATGAGGGTATAGTGACATCATTATAATGAGATAAGCTTATGACCTAGTCCATGTAGCTATCTCATACTGGGTCGGTCTAGCACCTTGATCTCTAACAAGTACATATGACTTTAATTTGTATCTCTATACATGATCATCAATAAAAGTTATACTAATATTAATTTATTATTATTCCCACAATAATAATCAACTATGGATGTTTAGAATAATTCTTTAATTATTTATGGAGCTTTATTATAAAGAAAACATGCAAACTAATATAATAGATATTTATTTAATAAAGTTCTTTTATTAAATAAATTATAATGTCTACCTTCAATTGATTGGCCTAGGGCACAATCTCCAATAGGTTCGATTCCCACAAACAACAACTTTAATGTTGTTTTTATGCCACTCGTTTTTGGTCAAATGAAATGCACAAACCAAAGGGAAAAATCAAAGCTCGCAAAGGTAGGAAAAACTATGCATGGACCTCAACCAAAAAAAAGACTGGAAGAAGACGAAAGAACATGGAAGGAAGTTAAAGAGTGTGTGATTTAAATAATTGTCATCAAGTGTGAATTCTAGAAAGCTTACCTATCTCAATGGCAGAGCACGTGAACTTAAATCATGCGGATGTGGAGTTTGATTCTCACATGTAGTAACTTTAATGTAGTTTTTATGCCACTCGTTTTTGGCCAAATGAAATGCACAAACCAGAGGGAAAACTCTAACATCACAAAGGTAGTAAAAACTTATACAAGGAGCTCAACCAAAAAAAAAACAAAAGACTGGAAGAAGACAAAAGCACATGGAGGCAAGTCAAGGAATATGTGATTTAAATATTGTCAACAAGTGTGAATTATAGAAAGTCGGCTTAGCTCAACAGTAGAGCTTGTGACTTTAAATCATACGGATGTGGATTTGATTCTCATGGACGACTAGAAGAAGACGGAAGTACATGGAGGGAAATCAAGGAGTGTGTGATTTAAATAATCATCATCAAGTGTGAATTCCACAAAGCCGACCTAGGTCAATAGCAGAGCACATGACTTCAAATCATGCGGATGTGGGTTTGATTCCCACCAACGGCAACTTTAATGTAGTTTTTATGCCACTCATTTTTTGGGCAAATGAAATGCACAAGCCAGAGGGAAAAATCCAAGATCGCAAAGGTAGCAAAATCTAGCGCATGGAACTCAACCAAAAAAAAAAGACAAGAAGATAGAAGCACATGAAGGGAAGTCAAGGAATGTGTGTTTTAAATAATTGTCATCAAGTTTGAACTCCAGGAAGCTAACCTAGCTCAATGGCAGAGCACCTGACTTTAAATCATGTGGATGTGGGTTTGATTCTCACGGATGACAACTTTAGGGTCGGTTTTGGGCAAATGAAATGCACAAACTAGAAAGAAAAATCCAAGATCGTAAAGGTAGCAAAAATTGGTGTATGTAGCTCAACAAAAAAAAACACTAGAAGAAGATGAAGCACATGGAGGGAAGTCAAAGAGTGTGTTATTCAAATAATTGTCATCAAGTGTGAATTCTAGAAAGTTGACCTAGCTCAATGGCAGAGCATGTGACTTTAAATCATGTGTTTATGGGTTTGATTCCCACAAACAACAACTTTAATGTCGATTTTATGCCATTCGTTTTTGGGCAAATGAAATGCATAAACCAGAGAGAAAAATCCAAGATCGCAAAAGTAGCAAAAATTGGTGTATGTAGCGCAACCAAAAAAATGACTGGAAGAAGATGAAAGCACATGAAGGGAAGTTAAAGAGTGTGTTATTCAAATAATTGTCATCAAGTGTGAATTATAGAAAGTTGACCTAGCTCAATGGTAGAGCACGTGACTTTAAATCATGGGGATGTGGATTTAATTCCTACAGACGATAAGTTTAATGTCGATTTTATGCCACTCATTTTTGGGTAAATGAAATGCACAAATCAGAGAGAAAAATCCAAGATCGCAAATGTAGCAAAAACTAGTATATAGAGCTCAACAATAAAAAAATGACCGGAAGAAGAGTGAAGCTCAGCCAGCTCAATGGCAGAGCTACATTAAGTCAATTATACATAATGGCATTATGTAGCTAAATTATATGTGTATCTATATATATATAATAAACTTAGTCTCCAACTCTTTCAAAAGAAGTTGTTAATTTCATAAGCATAATTGTTAATTTATGGTATTGTAGATTTTAATTTTAGAAGGTAGTTATGAACATAGCAAAAATTTGTTTTGTTAATTTGTTATGGTGTTATAGAGTTGCGAAAGCGGGCCAGCCTGTCGCAACTCGCAGGTTGGGAGGGGGCGAGCTGTTGGTATTTTGCTAGTCCGATCCCGCCCCTCTTTTAGTTGCGGGCTAGCTCGCCAGCCCGCCACTTTTTTTTAATATTTTTAAAAAATTATTTTTAAATTTTTAAAATAATAATAAAAAAGTTCTAATGTCATATTAGTATAATAAAAAATTGCTAATGTTATACTCTTAAAAAATCTTATTTTTTATAAAAAAAATCTCAAATTTTATAACTATAAATCTAAATAAATATTAACACAATATTAATCAATTATAATATACCAATACATATCAATAAATAAGTAATTATCTTTATTAGTATTCGATAATAAAAGTATTCAAAGTAATATTTGGATAAAATAAATAATAATATTAATAATTTAAAAAAATAAAAAAAAAAGCGGGCTAGAGGATTGAGGCACAGCCCACCCCAAATGTCAGCCCGAGGCCCCCCTTTGAAGTAAAATTGGTTGAGCCCACAGGCTAAATTTGTTTAACCAGCTCTATGGTGTTGTTAATTCTTGCTGGATGTCTATTTGTTTATGTGGAGTTGTTCATCATCATTTACAAATGACTAGTTAAACTTATTAAAATTAGCTATATATTCAAATTCAAGTTATAACCTAAAATGAACTTGACTTAAAAGAACATATATATGATGAAGAGTTGAACTTGGTCTGAGAGAGGCTTGAAGTTTGTGTGTTTAAGTGTGGTGATGATGAGTTTTGGTAAATCTGGAGAGTCCAACTTTATAGCCAATGGTTTTGATGTCTTCTTGAACTTGTGCTCTGAAATCACTATAACTAAAGGGCCTGTACTTGGAGCTCTCTATCACAAACTCATCATCTGGGAGCACAAAGTAACACACCGAGATCCTCTCCTTTTCTGGCCTTATCCTCACTCTGTGCAACGCTTGTATCTGTCATAACTTATTGCCTATCACTCTGCATCATGTCACCGATGTTGACGACGAGGGTGCTGGGAATGGATTGAAGAGGAAGCCATTGATGATTAGGGCTACGTGGATAGCGATACACTCGTATGTTTCCTGTCTTCTCTGAAACATATTGCCTTGACTTCTCCAATAAGTTCACACCTAACTTCTTCGCCATTGCTTTGAATAAACTTGTTGCGATTCTTGATATGTGCTCTCCATACTCTATCAGTGCAACTCTATAGTCACGTAGTTAGATATTCATAAAGAAAAACATAGTACTCTTCTTATACTTAAAAGTAGATTTGACTAACTTAATTAAATTAAAAAAATTAGTTAAATTAGTTAATATGATATTTTTTTAAAAAAAATACTATAATTATTTTTCTTAACTCCTCCCTTCTTCTGTTACTTGATTATTTTTAAGGAGTATCGATAAGGATAATTTAAAAAAAATTAATAAATATAATAAAAAATATGTCTTATATTTATAACTAAGATTAAACTCTCAATTGCATGTTAGAGAAAAGCATAATAAATTTGTTTGGAACACAATCAAGTTACATATAAATAAAAGACTAATAGAGATGTTTATTTTTGTTATAAATAAAAGACCTTAATTCACTTTGAACATATTAAGGAAATGAATAGTTTCTAATATACATGATTAAAATGAGTATTTTAAGGAAATCTTAACACATATTTCTTACAAATAATTAATTTAACTAATTTTTTAAGAGTTAATACAAATGTTTTAACCCTCAAATTTACTTTCATTTTGATTTTAATCTCTCAAGTTTTAAATTATAGGTGTTAATTATTCAAATTTTTTTATCTAAAATATTATCCTTATAATATAATAAAAACTTATATTATTTTATCTTTTGACGAACTAAAATTAATAGTTTAAAATTTTAGAGATTAAAATAAAAATAAAAATAAACTTAAGGGACCAAAAATTTATTGAACCTTTTTTAATCTCTATGAATTACTAGTTATATATGCTTTCAATATTTAAGACAAGAGGGATTACTATCTATTGAATTTAGATCATATACTGTTAGAAAATTATACAATAACTCTTCGGATAGATTTGATAATCTATGAAAGTAAAAAGATTGATTTGTACTATTAAAATTTGATCTAAACTTTGTTTTTTGTTATAAAATTTTTTGGAAAAATGTTGGGCTCATTCACAATCTAAGGGTAGAGAGAAGTCTTCCTTCCTCTTAAGCGATACTAATATCGGATAGGGTGAGCCATCAATTACCCTCAAATAAAAATTTAGGCACCCAAAAGTTAGGGTGTCTCTTCAAACGTCGTAACTGTGATCATAACAAATTAATATTTTCTAAAAATTAAATATACTCAAAATGATTGTAACGTCAATTCAATTGATTTAAACTTTTTAGAATTGCAATTATGTGTTTGCAATTTGGTCCTCGGCTTAATCCAACAACCGAGGAACAAGATACAGAGTAACATGAAAAGCATATGAACTTCTAACAGAGGAGATTTGTGGGTTAGTTCATCATTGGGCTGGTTAGTTAGAGTTGGGCAAACCCATGCATGGACCAAATCATAAAGATAATAGGATTAGGGAACAATATGAATATATTTTTGGTGAATATATTTTTGGTATCAGAATATGAATATTTTTTTCTTTTTAATGTTACATGAGAGAATCTGAGGGAGGCCCACTCCACCTCTTTAGTTTTCCATGATCATAATTATTACTCCATCATAATTATAATATTATTAGATTATATAAATAATTAGTTAATTATAATAAATATAATAATTTTCGTGAAATACTTATATATAATATTAGATTATATATAAATTTATATGTTAGACAAATTAGTTTAAGTACTAATAATAAATATATGAGAAAAATAAATTGAGATCTTATATTTAAAATTTTAGGTAGTATTTGATTATCCTTCAACATTTTTATAAGGTCATATTAATTAATTTCTTAAGATTAGAGAAGTGAGGTGATTAAAGTTAATCAAATGTTAAAACTTTTAACAATTTTCCGATTATTAAATTTTAAGAGGGGATTAAAAACTATTATAAAGAGATAAGAGAAAATCCCACAAAAATACTAGAGTTTCAAAATTTTAAATAAGGAATTCCTTAAAAAATATGTTATTATTTACTTATCAAGTATAATTAATAGCTATTAAAGTATAGGAAATAAAACTGATTAAAAATTTTAAAATTTAAATTGTATTTTTATGGTAATTTTTCAAGAGACAACGACATTTTAAAAATATTTTATTAAATTTTGTATGAAGGACCCAGGGATAAGACTTTATAAATAGGATTAAAAGATGTACACCTTTTTACCTTTAGTATAAGAGTTAGATAATATTTTTTTGATAGATTAATAAAATTAAATAAATTAATTAATTGTTACTAAATTTAACTAGATAAATTCTTATTATATATTTTTTAATCTATTATTTTTATATTATTTATATTTAACTGATTTATTTAATTTTTTAATATATTTTAAAAAAATTAATTAACTCTTATATATAAAGAAGTTGAGAAGTATTTGATAAGAGCTGGAAATTTTACTATTTTACATATAAATAAATAATATTAGTTAAACTATATACATTATACTCCTCCCCTTGACACTCGGTCCAAGAAAAAAAAAATCCACTAGGCACAATGAATTATATATAGTTTATTTAAAAAAATGATGAATGAATATGATAGTTCATGAACCGTCAAAAATTAATTAGGGAACGTGGATTTCCAAATAAAATTATTGAAATAGAAATAAACCCAAATATTGGTATTGAATTCAGAAGCATTATTTTATTGTGCCCCATTTCGAAAAGTAAACGTCCCTATCTCATAAAGACATATCACAATTGGCCAGTGGACCCCCAAACAAAAAAAAAAAAAAAAAAAAAAGATGTTGGCAAAAAATATCTCATAAAAGTCATGTGTGAAAATTGTGTTGGATTTTTTTTCATACTATTAAAAATTATGTTTATTTTATTGAAACTCAGATTTAATAATGGTTAATTATAAGATGTTAAATATATTAAAAAATTAAATAAATATGGTATGATGTATAAATAAATAAGTTAATTATAATTTATATGTAATATTAGATAATATGTCAGTTTATAAATAAGGTAAATTAATTTAAAAAAGTAATAAATATGAAAAATAAAATGGATTAATTTTTTTTTCTGTGAGTTGGATCTCAGAGACTCATCAAAATTATGATATACCTCCAAATTCAAAAAATACTTACAGATATTTTAAATTTAGAATCAAAATTAATCATTTAACTAGCTTTTACATTTAAAATTAAAAGATTATTATTTTTACCTGAATTATTACAATTTTATTTGAACATTTGTTTTGGATCAAAATAGGCTTGTGTAATATGAAATATTTTTAAAAAACATCAATATTTGTTAAATAAATATTTAAATAAAAATGCCTGAATAGAATAATTTCACAAGACAGCCCAAAGTAGGGGAAAAACACAGGACAAGGATGTTACAGAAAAAAAAAAAAACTCCTGAAGATGTTTTTCACCACACCCTCGTCACTCTGTTGAAATTTGTCGCCTTCCATTTTCTTTCTTGCTTTCTTTCTATTTTTGTTACTATTCTATTGCATAGTAAATATAATATTTTTTAATCTTAAATATAAAAATTAATTTAAAATTAATTTTAATATTAAATATAAAATTTCGATATATTTTATTTCTTTTATTTATTTTTAGATTAATTTACCTAATTTTTTTAATTTATCTAATTGGTTAAATAATTTTTATATTAAAAATTGGAGGAGTACCTACTTAACTAATTCATAGAGATTATAAAAAAATGGTTAAATTAATTATTTTTCTTTATCGTGTAAAAATTATACCTCATTTTTTAAAAATATCCTTTTTATTGAGGATATTAATGTGGGAGGAAAGATTAAAAAATGTGAAATTAATGAGAATAATATAAAAAATAAATATTAAGCAAAAGGGAAAGTGAATCAAACTCTATATTTAGCACCAAACTATTACTTAAGTCCTGTTTATGGGGTAAAGTAAGTATTTTTTTTAATATAAATTTTTTCATTAAAATTATTATATAAATATATAATTTTACTCGTATTTTATTATTTTATAGAGATTTTTTTTAGAGTTATTAATTAATATATATTAAATATAAATAAAATTATAAAGTTATTATAAAATTTTAAGCTAGAGTTAATAAGATTTAATATTTTTAATTTTAATAAAAATATATTTAAAATAATTTATAAATAGAATGATATGAGAACGTCCAAATCCAATTGTCCATTGACTGAGTGCTATGGGTCACTATTATCTTGCAAGATCCTTATCGATTCAATTCAAATACTAAAAACAAAAGTATCTTCATTTCCAATGTGAGCTCCATCATTTAGTCATTTTCTTAATATTATCCAAATAATGCTAGGGCACCATATATAAATAAAATAATATAATAATAATAATATTCAAATATCTCATAATAGTGACGTGGTGGTCAGTTCCCTGAAGGACTGAAGCAGAGGAAGCTGAGGATGAAATTCTAAGAGTTGACTTAAAGGAAGATTGAATCCTTCAACCAAATTGATCTTTCTATGTCCTTCCGATAGGGCAGTGCCCGATGGAGTTAGGGCAGGTGTCCCCAAAAAGTAACTCAGAGCACTTCCCTTGCATGATTCCTTTTTGCTTTCAAACGACATCCAGAACAGTCGTTTCGTTAGCTCTTCCACCTCCGCCATTAGACGCATCGGAACTCCGGGGTTCACCACCTGGAATATTCCCCACTCCCTGCAAGCTTCGTCTAGCTTCCTCACTATCTCGCCGTCGGTGGTTTTCTCATCGTCGACGTCGTCGTTCCGGCAATGAAGATCGATCACCGGAACTGGAACTGGATCTGATGATGACGACGACTTCGTAACTGATTCAGGAGGAGGATCCTGATGATGCTCACGGTGGTCGTGACCACCGTCGAGGTGGCCGATAAGAAGAGTCTAAGGAGTCCATTCCAGTGAGACAAAAAAGGAGAGACAACCATCACTACTTACTATCGTTATCGCCGGCGGCCACAAACCACTACTATTATTGTAATCGCCATCATTGTCACTAGTCACCATCTCCACCACAAATTATCATCCTATAACCGTTATTAACAATGAATACTGCTGTTACTATCATCATCCACTAATGTCACTAGCTAATACCACCACCATCTTCCCCCGCCACTTATCACAGCCATCGACCTTCATCGTCACCACAAACACCACTCTCCATCATCAATGGCTGCCATGCTATCACTGATCTCCATTATAACCGGCCATCACTGCCATCATCATTAGTCATCATTGTCATTAATCATCCCCACCATCATTACCAACTGTCGTCGGTATTGTAATATCAAATGTATCATATCATATATTGCTAAGCATAAGATATTATAGATTTATACAATACATTATGTTATAAAGTGGGATGCTAAATTTTTATATGATATTATGATAACACAACTAATCTCAAATCAATGTATCCATATATGATATACTATATTTGATTATTTCTATAAATTACAGATTTTTTATAAAAAAATTCCACTTTCCATAAGTTATTAATAATGTGATTAATTTATATTAAAATCTTTGTGAAATACCCACATTCTAATTTCATATAATATAAAAAGAGATGTATGTGCATAATTTTTTTTTAAATCAATATATCAATAAAAGTTGCTAGAAGTCATATTGTTTATAACTAACGTATTTCTTTTTTATTTGGACAATTTATTAACACCCTTTCCTTATGGGGGAAGGGATCCGCACACCCCCATTCACCCATATTTATCAACATGGGATATGTGGGGTATAGAGCCTATGGTTTTCTTCATGAGAAGAGGTATAGCATGTCAATTGAGTTACAAACTCTTGGCGTTTATAACCATGGTATTAAAGTTGACAAAATTTATTAATGAGGTTGGGTCTAGTGAAAGGGATTAGTCCCTGATAATGTGACAAAATAAGGTTCAAATGCCCATTAGGAGAGATAACTATAGCTAAGACCCGATAGTACCTCAAATAGAATTGTTTCTAATAAAATAATACATATACTTAGAAAAAAAAAAGTAAATAAAATTTACCTGTTCAATCAATAAATTGACCGTCTTAAATTAAGAAAAACTTGGAAATCAACTTTGAATTGGTTAAACCACAAATTTACTTTTTTCTAATTTATTTAAGATAGTCAATATAATGGGCTGAGATTTGAATACTGATTGAGGGTTCAAATTTCATAGTATCAATTGAATTAATATGGACCGGTCCAATTTTTAATTCTTGCGTATCTAGAATAGTAGGTGAAAATTTTTAATACCTTTATTCATGACCCAGGTCAAGTTAATTATAATTTGTTTTGTGGTGCAATATCAAGTGTGGACAAAGAGGGCGGCAAATGCTTTGAAATGAAGGGTCAAGAAATGACAAAGTGTCCCATTAAGGCTTTGGAATTTCCTACATCACATTTTCAAATTGCGCACAAATGAAACTATGCTTTCAATTACATTCAACTACGAAACAAGAATTTTGAATGTGTGTCTGAAAATCTTTGATAATGCCTTTGATTCCTACTTACTGGGCTATGTCCTATACGTACGTGGTGGGGAAGCATGTTATTAGATATTTAGATGTAATCCAATAAATCTTCATTTGCTTTGAATTTGTCTATACTTTTGAGCAGCAATGAGCATCTTGTCTGAAAAGAATTGCAATAGCTAATGTGCAATATCGGTCCTTCTCACTCCTAACCATGCTTGCTGTAAAACCTCCCTCACCCTCCTCTCTTTCTCATGTTTGTTTCTCTCTCTAAATGACACATAGAAACTTTACTCTCTCTTTAGGTAATATAGTTCCTTTGTTTTCTATTTCCTAATTGATTTTCTTGAGTCATTTCGTATCTGATTGTTTCTCTCTCTAAATAACACAAAGCATCTTTACTCGCTCTTCTTGACCAGTAAGGTGCTATAGTTTCTTCATTTTCTCTTTCTTGATCGATTTTCTTGAGGCATTTCGTATTCGTATTTGATTATTTATTAGTCATGATGATATATTGTCAATGTGTTCTTATCTCAAAAGATATTCTTCATGTGCAACCCAATTGACCCTCCTTTCTTTTCTTAACCTACACATTCAAATGCTGCATGTGAACTAAAAAGTTTACACCCATTTAGTTTCAAGGACTCTTCAATCTTGAACAATCCTCTTAATATAAAAACAGTGATTAGAATTGCATTTAACGATTATAGATTTAGACATCAACACATATTTTTTTACAAATAATTAATTTAATTTATTTTTTAATTTTTACAAATTAAATTAGTTATCTAACTTCTATATTTAAAATAAAAAAGAGTATATAGTTTTACTTTGTGCATATAAGGAACCAAAATAATTATATAGGGAAGAGAGAAACACAATCCATTCTAGTGTTTTAACTTCATTATATTTCTCAAATACTACCTTCAGTCCTTAATATAAGATATATTTAACTAATTTAGGTAGATTAAAAAAATTAGTTAAATTAATTTTTTGTAATGATTGTGTGTTGGTTTTCCAAAAAATAGCCCCTTCAAAATATTTATGATGCATATAGCACTTTGATATTATTTTCCTGATACATCCAGCATCCTCTGATATTATTTTTCAATTATATCCAGCATTCTAACTAATATTATTTATGGTTTAGGGTGCTGGATGTACTATAAATAATATAGGGGAAGCACAAGAAAAATAACATTAATATGTTGGATGTAACTGGAAACTAACATCAGTTTGCTAGATATTATTGGGAAATAATATCAGGAATGTACTATAAATAAGATTAGGATGATAGAAGCAACTGAAAAATAACATTGGCTACTTTATTTGTGCATGTTAATCGCCAATATACATACCCTAGATTCTTATTCTGAAATTTGAAGTAATATTTGATGATTAGATCTTAAACCTAGGAAGTCCAACTTTATGGCCAATGGTTTTGATGTCGTCTTCAACTTGTGCTCTGAAATCACTGTACGTAAATGGCTTATACTTAGAACTCTCTATCACCAACTCATCGTCTGGGAACACAAAGTAACACACCGACATTCTCTCTTTCTCTTCGTTTATCTTCACTCTGTGCAATGCACTCTTGTATCTGTCGTCACTTATGGCCTGTGTTTATATATACAAGAAATAAGAAGCATAATCTTACACTTACAAAACCGATCTACAATAAATAAATATAGTGCATGTCCATTGTGTAATCAACTTATTATATTTAATTATATCAATCCAGGTACTGAAAATTAGACTAATCATTGAACCGGTCGAGACGGTAGTTTAAGGTTTGTAGTTCAAGTGTGGTTGAACTGGGACCGGCTGAATCATGAAAAATAATATAATTTAATTAAAATATATAAAATTATTTGTACATAACTAGTTAAAGAATAATTATATTTATATAAAAAATACAATAATCTACAAATAATATGAAATATTCATGTATAAGCCAGGCATAATTCAATAAAATAGGGTTACTATGATGGACTACTATTTTTTAACTCAAAAAGACATACTCAATGAAGAGAACAAAAATATAAAATCTAATACGGTTAAACTGTCCAAAACACTTAGTGATTTTTGGTCAGAAGACTGGTTTACCATTTTATTAGTTTGACCAGTTAAAATTGTTCCAATTTTTAATCTAATTCCAGATTCTAGTCTAATGGCAGTTCAATTCTAATCCAACCCAATTCAAATTCAAATTGAGCCATTAGCAAGTCCAATCTTATCCTTTAATCATCACATGCATGTGAAAAAACATTCAATTAATTACCTGCATCATGTCGCCAATGGTTACCAAACTCTAGTTCAACCAGCTGGCTCAACCATGAAAATAAATTTTAAGTTTATTTCTTTTAATTTATAGACTTTTTTTTTTAATTTCTTTCAAAGTACTTGCATCCAGCCAAAAACCCGTGTGTATGTTTTTCTAAAAGCCGTTCCAATTCTAGGTCTAATTTCATATTCTGGTTCAAAGGTGACTCAACTCCAACCTAACCCGATACAACCATGAAAACAAATTTTTGGTCCAAATCTAGCCGTTAACTAGTCCGGGTGGGTACCGTTCTTTCATCATGCACACATGTGATAAATATTTCAGAAACATTGATTAATTACCTGCATCATGTCGCCAATGTTGACGATGAGAGTATTGGGAATGGATTGAACAGGAAGCCATTGATGATCTTTGAGAAGCTCGAGACCAGAATCATGAGCATCATGGAGGCTGAGAATGGAGAGCACAGAGCTGTCTGTATGAGATTCCATTCCCCAAGAAGCACCATTGTTGTTTGAATTAGGGTTTTGAGGATAGCGATACACACGCAAAAACCCAGTCTTGTCCGCCACGTAAGAGCTTATTGGCTTCCCTTTCTCTATATTCACACTCAGCTTCTTCACCATTGCTTCAAATAAACACGTCACCATTCTTGATAGGTGCTTTCGATATTCTACCAGCACATCTCTGGATATATATATCATCACCACAAATTCATCACACTTATTCCCCAAATAAATACAAAAGATATTTCAAAATTAAAAGAAACTATTGAATATGCTGCCTTATAACTATTTTTTTTCATATTATCAAAATGATGAATTTAAAGCAAGTTCCATATATTAACTTCGAGTGTTCTTAAAATTTTTTAATGGTAATTTACTAATTTTAGATTTATATAAATATTTTAGCTTTTTATGTTTTTTATTTTATAGTAACGCATGTTTGATTGATATGATGAAATAAATAATAAAGAAAGACAAAATAAAATGAGAGTGGCAATTATGAATTTAGATCCTTTATTCCTTTTTCTCATCATATTTGTTAATGGTTAACACATGGTAATCAATAATGAATAAAATTTTTTTATAGATGAATAAATTTCTTTGGGAACTAAATGATTACATATTTACATTTCATTTATTAGAAAAAAAAATTTACTGGTAAAACCCTTTTATTTCTCTTAATTACATTCCATTGCTATCAACCAAATTAAATACAGCGCTCAAGCCTTATTAAACCTCATATTGTCAAATTCTGTATTCTTTTTAAATTATTTTTCTTTTTCTTTCCCAGTAAAATGAATGACAAATTGACAATATAGATCACGGAATTTTATTTTACAGAAACTGATGCATATGCGGCTGTCTGCTAGGACGGACCAAGTTTATAGGTTTTTTGGGACACCCGTGATGTCTAAAAACTCTTTGTATTAATATAATATATTTAATTAATTTAATTAAATTAAAAAAATTAGTTAAAATAATTGATATGATATGTTTTTTTTAAAATATTCTAATAATCTTTATTAACTCTATCATCAATCTCTTATTTAGTTGTTAAAGTATCAATAGAAATAATTTAAAAAAATTAATAAATATATTAAATATGTCTTATAATTATGACCAATATCAACTCCCCAATTAAAAATATGAGTAATACTATTTTTATATAAATAATATAATAATCATTCCATTTTAAATATAAAGCATACTTTACTAATTTTTGAAATTAAAAAATTGATTAAATTAGTTATTTGTTATTATGGTTTAAAAAATGTATGTTATTAACTCTATTCCCTTCTGGCATATAAAAAAAAATAAGTCCATCCCCTTATAAAAGAAAATCCATCAACTTTAACCTTGTAACTTTATCTTTTTGTAAATTGTAATTAATCTCTATGATATTGTAACAAATATAAATTCTTATTGTAATTGTAAAAATTTATTTTATCCGACAAACATCTATTAAAATGTTTCTAGAAGTTTCCCGCCTTCTTTCTTTAGAATACTTAAATAAAATATTAATTATTAATTACTCACTCATTCATTTTTTAAAACAAAATTATAATTTTCAATCGTGTATAGTAACGTAAGCCAAGGGGCTTACCTGTAAGACTCAAGCAGAGGAAGCTGAGCATGAAACTGATGGAGCTGAGCTAAAGGGACATTGAAGCCTTCAAAGAAATTGATCTTGTTTGGGTCTGCGGATACACCTGTCCCGGACGCGGATAGAGCAGGGGTACCCCAGAAGTAAACGACAGGGCTACCATCAAAAGAGGCTTGTTTGGATTCAAAGGGCATGCAAAATAGCTGTTTGGATAAGTCGTGAAGTTGGGATAACAGGGTTAACGGAACACCGTGATTGGCTAACCGGAATATCCCCCAATCCTTACAAGCCTCGGCTAGCTTATCCATCATTTCATAATCTTCGTTCAATAAGCATTCGAGATCTATCACCGGCACGGCATGCAAATCGGTGGCGGTGATTGCGTCCACGTCTGGTTCCTGACGGTGGTGGTGGTGGTCATCGGAGTGGTGGCTTATTAGGTGGCGGAGCGGCGGAGGGTATGAGTCCAAGTTGGTCATTCTGATATATATGAGAGAGGGAGAGAGGGAGAGAGGGTTTCAAGAGTTTCGGTGGTATTCTTTTATAGGGGGGCGGAGTCAGATGTATTTTTGGCACGGTACAAGTGTGCAATGAACCAACTAATGCTTTTAACTTTTTTTCTTCTTGATATAAATGTAGGTCTAATTATAGTCAAAATAGGACTCAATTAATTGATAATTCATGCATTTGTAATTTAATCCATCAAAAAACATATAAGATATAAAAGGCAAAAATCTGCATTTAATTATTTAACTTTATGCATATTTTTATTTTCATCTCTTAATTTTATAGAAAAATTTGAGTCTTTTATGTCTATTGATAATTTTAAATTTTATGGATTAAAATTAAAATAAAAATAAATTATAAAAACTAATATTATATTAGTATTAGCCCAAGAAATAATCAAATCTATGTGTGTATTCCTTTTTATAGAAGTTATATTAAAGCCAATGATCTCTTAGCTGAGTAACATGCGAAAGTTTTCTGCAATTAAAAAGTCGTATAAATTTGATTATACTTATAATCTCATGTACGATGCAAATGATTAGGGAACGGATTCTCTCTTAGTCACTTTTCTTTTCTTTTCTTTTATCATTGCATACCCACCATATGATTGAAAAATGAATGGTTAGGATGTAGTGTTTTATAAAACCATATTTTTTTACTTTAAAATATTCTACAGTTATAAACTATAATAATGAAATTTTAATAATTTTTATTTTTATTTTTTATAAAAATTAAATAGTTGAGATTTAATATCTTATAAAATTATATTATAACATTACATTAAAAATAAAGAAATAAACTATAAAAATTTGATTTGACAGTTTTCAATTGTAGACCATCTTAAAATAAAAAAAAAATTATAAAAGACTGCTTCTCAACCATTTATTTTTTAATCTTATAGTGAGGATATGATGAAAAGAGAGAAGAGCAAAAAGTGATGATGAGAGGATCTCAATCTGAATGATTAAAAAGATTATTTTAAAAAATAATATAAATTTATTATAAATAACTAATTTAATTAATTTTTTATTTTTTAATCTTATAGTGCGGATGTGATGATGAGAGAAAAAGGTAAAAAGTAATGATAAGAGGATCCAAATCCGAATTATTAAAGATGTTTTAAAAAAAATTAACATATATTTATTATAAATAATTAATTTAATTAAATATTTATTTTATATAAATTAATTATTTAATTTTTATATTTAAATTAATATTCCCTTCACTCGTAAAATGGAGGGGATAATTACTACGACGGCATGAAAGAATGTGGGTAAAAGGACGAAGTCAAGTCCAAGTGGATTGATGCGGTCCCTTGTGGGTCTCACGACATGTTTCCAACATGTGCCCAATAGATCTGCAAAAGATGTATCTGTAATCGGCCCCCGATAAACTTTTTCACTATATATATATATGTGTGTGTGTGTGTGTGTGTGTTTGAATGCTTTTATAAAAAAAAAAATATATATATATATATATATATATATATGTTTGAATGCTTTCACATGAACTTTAAAAGAGGGATGATCTATTGGTTGTAAATTTAACTGATAAAAGAATAAGATATATGATTATTTAATACGTATTTGATCATTAAAGAGTATTATTTTATTGTAGTTCTAGTCGTCACAGTTAGGGAGACATTCTAATTCCTAGGTGTTTAGGTTTATGCTTGAATGTAATAGACGGTTTACCTTACTTGATATTAGTATCGCTTAAAAGAAAAAGAGACTTCTCCCTGCTTTTAGATCGGGGTGAACTTAACCTCTTTTTAATTTTTTTTTTTACCAAAAAAAAAGAGGGAATGAAAGTTCACAACTGTTTTGGAAATAATATTTTATTTTTTAGTTATCTAAAATTATTTTTACATTATAGCTTAAACTTCTATATAAATACTAGGTGATTCTTGTTGATACAATTTTTCGTTGTACGGATCACTAAGAAAGAGTATCTCGGATAATTGAAATAATAGAACAAGAAAGAAATAGAGAGAGAGAAGATAAGAGCTACGACTATTATTAATAGAAGTATATTTTTTTTATAATGAGAACAGTGAGTTCGGGCCCTCGTTTCTATGCCTACTCAGATACTCAGGGACGTTGGGGCCAACGATTTGACGCCTTCCTCGATCAGCAATGTGAAATAGGGCTGCCAAAGTTCTTTTTTTGGTACAAATAGCTGCCAAAGTTGGATTGAAGCAAAAAGGCTGCTGAGTGGACTTGGATACGGCGTGGGCTTATATGTGGTTCAGGCTTGCACAGGAAAAGGATCCAACAATTCTATAAATAAAATATTCCGTTTTACCCAAAAATATAAAGACAGAACAAAAATAAAGATTTATCCATTGTAATAATCATTTTTTTTAAATATAAATAGGGGTAAATCGGTATAAACCCAAACTGTAATTACTCGGCAAAATACAAAGACATTTTGCTAAAATTAAGTTACTTGTTTACATTTGGTTTTGAACCAAAATAAAATAGACAAAATCCACAAAGGTAGGGTCGTATTAATCCCTCATGTGGCTAATCAAATTTTGAACCTCCACGGATGCCTATATTTAATAGTTTGACAGTGTCTTAAATAAAATTAAATATAATAAAAAGATATTTATATATTATATTAAGAGAAAAAAAGACAAAATAAGCTTATATACACTCTTAATTAGAATTATTTTTTTCCTCCAAAAAAAAAGTTCATCCAATTGATAAGAAATATGTTTATAACCTATAAAGTTGTGAGTTTAAATTTTATTATCAATATAAGGATTTTATTAGCGGATGGTTAGTAAATTCTCTACTTTTTTTGCATATCTTTGCCCTAAAGATACCCAACTCACAACTTTTACTAATAATAATAAAAAAAGAATTATGTTGTTGTTTTTTGTTGCTCACTCAATTCATCGGATCCGACCCGTGTCGCGCACCTGGCTATAGTGGGTGAGTCTCCCAATGGAAATTTTCTGCATACGCCAATACTCAAACTCGAGACTTCATTTAAGAGATACTGAGTCGTTTATCACTCGGACTAATCCTTTTGGCAAAGAATAACAAAGAATTATGTTTTTACTTTATAGTAGGGGTGTTCATAAAACCCGCGGCTTGGTATGCCCACCCGAGCCCGCGAAAAAATAGCCCTGCCCAGCACAATAAATATAGGGCAGGGCTGGGCATCGGGCTGCAAAATGCAGCCCATGCTTTTTTCGGGCTGGGCACCGGGCAGGGGGGTTGCCCTGCCCTGCCCTGCCCATGATCACCCTTTTTTTTATTTTTTTTTATTTTCTCCGTAGATGCTACACTTAGAAGGGAGAATATGATAGTTACTAGTGACTAAAGGGTCATTTTAGAAATATAAGTAGTTAAGTACGTAAGTTATATCTTTTAATATTTATAACTATATTAATTTTTTTAACTTTATTAATCATAATATGATTACATTACAAATTATAATTATTTATTTTACTTTTTTAGATACTCCATCCTTGTCAACATTTGGAAAATTGATGTAAAGTTATAATTATAAACTACTTAGATTTCAAGATTTTTTTATAGGCAATGAATTTTAAGACTTTAATTATTATCTTTTTGTTACCTTATTTTTAGTGGATTATAGATATTATTTAACTCTTGAAGACATATGAATATGATATTATTTTAGAAGTTTATAATTGCAGATTTTTTCCACAACATGAGCATGGCATCACAATTTGGGCATGTCCAGCCCACCCACGCCCAGCCCAAAATAGTTAGGGCTTTTACCGGGCAGGGCCGGGCATCGGGCTGCAAAATGCAGCCCATGCTTTTTTTGGGCAGGGCACCGGGCAGGGGGGTCGCCCTGCTCAGCCCTGCCCATGAACACCCCTACTTTATAGTGCTAGCAAAGCCTAATACAAAATACAAAGCCCAGTAAGGCCCATCACGGGTGGTCTGGATTGTTCTCAGAGGCCCTCTTGTCTTTTTGTTTTTTTTGATACAAAGCCCTCTTATCTTTTATATTCTTCACCGCGTACCTTCTGTTACCTCTCTTCCCTAATTCGCAATCCGATCCTTCCTCGTCCGCCGTTGGTCGAAGCATACTAGACATATTCACCGACCGACCAACACTCTTTTCACTCTCCTTCTTAGTACAGGTTAGCTTTCTTAACTTCGCATTCTTCTTTATCTTCTGTTCTCTCTCTCTTCTCCGTTCAGATTCTGCTCTTCTTTTGGCGTTCCAAGCTCTTTCGATTACCGTATCAGTCTTGCTTAGTATTTGCAGAGCATTCTAAGTTATTGATTTCATTTGATTTCTTTTTGAATTATTCAGAATGTTTTGAAATGTATCCCCATGAATTTGCTACCCTTTCCTGCTAATTTCCTAATTTCTTGCTTTGTTTTTTTCCCCTTTTCAATTTCAGTCTCTCAAATTATATTTCGCATTTAACTTAGTTAAATGCAAAAGCTTGTTGATTTTGCTTTAAGTAAAATAGAAGGACCGAATGTATTCGCTGTAACTGAGGGGAAAGAAGTAGGAATGAAGCTATTATAATTTTGAAACTGTCTTCCCTTTTTTCTGGGGTGAATAATTCTTATGAAATTGAGATGAAATATTCACAAATCTAGGGTTAACGTGGTTTTCTGTTTCATTAGTGATGACTGCAGTCTGCACTTATTGTCAGTTTGAAGAAGTTGATGAATTGTTATTTATTGTCTTGACATGAATACACACATACATGCATTCTCACTGTTCTCCGGCGTGCTTTCTTTGTTCATAGTTAAATTATATGGTTAGGCGCTTTATTTATAAAAAAGATTTAATTAAGACTAAACATATTAGAACATAAATTTTGTATAGGTCGTTGAGATATGACATGCGTACATAAACAATAACAACATAAAATTTGCTATTCAGGAACTCAATGGAGGACATTAATAGGAGATATAACAAGAAAGTTATTGAAGATGTTACAGCATGATAAATGTGTGGAGGTTTTTGCTTGGAATTATTTATGTCAGACTATCCCAGCAGTTATGTAGGGACAAGCGTATGTGTGAAACAGAATGACATTAGCACACCAATGCCATTGATTAAGCAGATGATGGGCTGTTAGTCTTAAGCGTGTCTTATTTTGAGCAATATAAGTACCAGTAATGGTTGTACTCCGCATCAGGTATATGGCGTCAATGTTACATTCTATTATTGTTTGGCAAAGCGGGCTAGAAAGTTTGTAGGCTTTGATATTTATGATTTTTACAAGTTCTGGCAAAAAAGAAAAATGCTACAAGGATTAGTCTAGTCTGTGGCTGAATGTTATTATGAAAGAAGTTAGGCGTTGTATACAGCTCCATTGTTTGCAATAACAATATTTTATAGCAAATCCATCATGTAGTATATCAGGGAAGTTTGAGGTTTCCTTGTTTGATGGTTTGAACTTTGAAGGTAGTCAAGTCACCTATCTGAACTGAGCGTTTTTTATAACAACATTCCATTTACTATCTTTACCAGCCACTTGATTGATGCAAAAAGCAAGGGGAGGGTGTTTAAATTACTTCTTCAGTCTAAGAATCTGATATACTTTGTTGCCCTTTTATGGTCTTGCTTCCTATAATCTTGGAGATTTGTAATTTCTAATCATACACTGTGGATGTTCCAGTCTTTACTGTGATACTGTCACTTACCATTTTATTTCAAACTTTGAAATACCCTTGCAGGCCCTCTATATACAGCACTGCATTTAGGAGGTTGTTGAGAACATGGCCAAGCACCATCCTGATTTGATTATGTGCAGGAAGCAGCCAGGAATTGCGATTGGACGACTCTGCGAGAAATGTGATGGCAAATGTGTGATCTGTGATTCTTACGTGCGTCCTTGTACACTTGTCCGGGTCTGTGATGAATGCAACTACGGCTCATTTCAGGGTCGTTGTGTCATATGCGGAGGAGTAGGAATCTCTGATGCTTACTACTGCAAGGAGTGTACACAACAGGAGAAAGATAGGGATGGATGCCCTAAAATTGTGAATTTAGGGAGTGCCAAAACTGATCTGTTTTATGAACGTAAAAAGTATGGTTTTAAGAAACGATGATGGTGATAGTGATGGTGATGCTGGATTATTGATAGGTCTGTATCTTATTACTGCTAAGGCTGCTTTTTGAGATAAACGTATTTTACTTGGATGCCAGACTGGAATATGTGATCCCTGGTATGAATTGTTAGGAACCTTTTTGGATGCATTTAACCTTCCTGTAATAACAACAACAACTAACTCTGTTATTACGTGTGGTTATCTTTATGTATTTATCCTTTTTCATGTAATATAATTTGGTTGATAACAACTGGCTCTTATTAATCCTTTTTTTCTGGTGGTCGGTAGCTTTCTCAGCTGCTAGTGCAAAAAGTTTTTGCAGAGAAGTTTGGGGAGTGAGGAGCAAATTTACCAATATACTGTAAACAGTAAAAGAATTTATCAAAATACTATCTAGTGAAATAAATTTACCAAAATGTTATATTTGAAAAATTACAAAGAAGTCGTTCTTTGTAATTTTGCTTATCTTTCATCTCTCTCTATCACGTCAGCTAACGCATACATTTTTTTTTAAAATAAAATCAGGTAAAGTTGTTCAGGAGGGGAACGACTTCACCTTTTATGCCTTGAAAACCGGACCTACACGAGAGTAAAGAGAGAGTGAAATGGGGAAGGGTGAGGTTGGGGAAGTGGCTGGCCTATGGAGGAGAGAGGGGAGGGAAGGGAGAGGGAGTGGGAGGAAATTTTAGATATCTTATAGTAATTATTTTCTCTTATAAGAGAAAATTATTTGATGATTAAATTACATAAGAACGACTTCTTCGTAATCTTAAAACCGTTCTCACCGAGAACGAATTTAAATGTAGCATTTTGGTAAATTCGTTCCGCTATATAATATTTTGGTAAATTTTTTATTGTTTATAGTATATTGGTAAATTTGCCGGAGGGAAGGGATAAACCTACCTCTAGGGAGATATTATTATGAGTAATATATAACCCTTTCAACTCTAATGCCTATTTTTTTAATGCTTATAAATAATGACAATTTCCATGATTCCTTTGAATAAATATTACTGTATCATTTTTTTATTTTTTTAATAGAATATCTTATAGTTTATTTTTTTGGGGGGCAATTTTTATATAGTTTGAGTTAAGGAGGTATAGAGATAGGGTTACATTATAGACTAAGTTGTTTTAAATCAAATTTTATGGATTAAATTAATAATTGAAAAATGTTCAATTACTAAAAGTACAATAATATATATATTTTTTTAAAATTGGAGTGTCCTCAAATCTTTACTATACAATGGAGTTTACTATAAGATGTTGTTAAGGAATCTCACTTTTATAAAAAAAAATATAAATTTAAATATTTAAAACTATATTTATTTAGAAAGATGAAAATCTTTTAATCTCTGAACTTTGAGAAGATAATCATACATATATTTAGAGATAGTAAAAAAAGCTAAACTTGTTTTACATAAAAAAGGGATAGGCTCGGAGTAGGCTGCATAGCTCGACCTCTTCTAGTCTGCTAGTCTTTTTTTTTAAAAAAATAATATTATTATTTATTTTATCAAATATTATTTTAAATACTCCCATTATCAAATACTAATAAAAATAGTTATTTATTTGTTGATTTTGTTGATGTACTATAATTGATTAATATTATGTTAATATTTATTTAAATTATAATTATAAAATTTGATATTTTTTTATAAAAAATAAAATTTGTTAAGAGTATAACATTAATAATTTTTTTATTATACTAACATAATATTAAAAATTTTTTATTAATATTTTAAAAACAATTTTTTAAAAATATTAAAAAAAAAAAAAAAAAAGTGACGGTATAGCGAACCCACTTTTCTCAGTTATACTTATGCTAAAAGAGGAGGAAGATACTTACCCTATAGAATGAAAGAATAGAATTTAAAAGTCGCCGATTTTTTTTCTTAATGAAAAAAATGATTATTTAATTACTTAGAAGGTCAAAGGCGACGAAGAAGCGAATGCCCAATTGTCAAAGGCAGAAACGACCATGTCAGCGACGGGCTCGCCTAATCCTCATGTGACGCATCTCTCACCAAGTCAAACTCATCAACACAAAGACGCCCGCACCTCCTGGAACTTCTCTCTCGCTCTCCTTCCTTCTTCTTCTTCTTCTTCTTCACCCATCTCCTGATGCATCCCTCCTGATCCTTTACCACTCACAAATTTACTCAAAACACTATTCAACATGGCTTGGTTAAGAAATCTTTCCAGATTTTCCGCCATTAACGTATCTCGGAGACAACACCCATTTCTTCTATCTTCTTTCAATTTTCTCAGTTCCAACGGTACCCCTAATCCCACTGTTGAAAAACCGTCGGTTGATCCGGTTCAGTATTCGGGTTTGGGACCTACGAAGCCCCATGAGAAGCCGCGAGTGGTAGTGCTGGGTTCTGGGTGGGCTGGATGCAGGCTCATGAAGGGGTTGGACCCTGAAATCTATGACATTGTTTGCGTCTCACCTCGCAATCATATGGTCTTTACGCCTCTGTTGGCTTCCACATGTGTTGGAACTCTGGAATTTAGATCTGTTGCTGAACCCATTGCCAGGATCCAACCCGCCATTTCTAGGGAGCCTGGTTCTTATTTTTTCCTTTCCAATTGTACTGGAATTAGTGCAGATAAGCATATGGTTTGCTCACTTTTTCCTTACTTTTTTGTCTATTTTCTATATCTGTACACGGAGAGAATGGTTTAGAGGAATGTGCTTTTACATCTGGTGGAAATGCTAATTTTGTTGCATTATGTTGAGAAGTAAGTTTCCAAAGAACTTATTCGATTGAAGTTGCTCAATGAATGCATTTGGAAATTGACTTTCTGGTTGGGTAAAGATAAGCATATGTGGGCATAAATATCTTTTGACTGTGTCTCTGTTATATATGTAAACTCTAGGATGAGATCATGAGATACTATTTGTTGTAGAAAATTGTTTTCGAAGCGATGAATTGGTTAAGTATTATATGAAAATTGATCATGATTTGGTGACTTGATTATTGACTTGTTTGGCCTATTTATAGATCATATAACCTTGTCCTTCTCATACTTTGCCAAGGATTGATATTGATATATGCTAGGCTTTCCATCACCCAACTTTGCACCCTAAAGTTTAGCAAAGGCTCTGCTTGTTATTTGTGTGACCATCAATAAAAACTACATAATAGATGATGCTTCAGGATGGATGGCATGACATGCATTATCTAGAAAATAACTTTAGGATTATGAAATATGTTTATGGTGCCCGGAATTGAATGTCAACACTACCTTGACTTAACTGGTACAGAAATATGTTTTTTCCCATTAAATTGAACTTCTAAATGAAGTGTGTGGAAAGCAAAAAAAAGAAAAAAAAGAAAAACAAACTCCTTTTCTATCACCTAACCCCACCCCAAACAAGAAAACCAAAAGAGGCCTGGAATATATCTTCCTGGTTTTCTGGTTTCATTTTAAAGCAAAATATTTGAAAAAGTTGAAAATATGATTCTAGAATTAGTTTGAACTTCACTACTTACAGTGTCTTACCTGTGTAGAATTTGGTTCTTGGTTTTGAAGGTTCATTGTGAGACTGTAACTGATGGTGAACAAGCGCTAGATCCTTGGAGTTTTACGGTCTCATATGATAAGCTTGTAATTGCATTAGGAGCACAGCCCACCACTTTTGGAATTCATGGAGTCAAAGAACATGCAATTTTTCTTCGTGAAGTTCACCATGCTCAGGAAATTCGCAGGAAGTTGCTTCTTAATTTGATGTTGTCTGATGTGCCAGGTTGGTAATGATAATGTTACTACACTGGCTATAATGAAGTCATGTCATGAAAGACTCTGCTATAAGATTCTCATACTTATATGAGTGGGATGCAGGCATTTCAGAAGAGGAAAAGAAAAGGCTTTTGCACTGTGTGGTTGTGGGAGGTGGTCCAACTGGAGTTGAATTCAGTGGTGAACTTAGTGATTTTATCATGAGAGATGTCCGTCAAAGATATGCCCATGTGAAGGATTACATCCATGTTACTTTAATTGAGGTATACTTGGTATCACTTGATCTATGCATAACTATATAGTAAATAGAATATAATTTCCATGGGGCATCCCTCCAGTTTCTGGACCCCTTTTCCCCCTTTCGTTAATGGAATTTAATTGCCAGTTTATTGATGTAAAAAAGTTGTCTTTTCTAGGTAATTGAATGTTAAACAATTCATTCATATCTTCACAGGCAAACGAGATATTGTCTTCCTTTGATGTCCGTCTCAGGAATTATGCTACCAAGCAGTTGACAAAGGTGAGGCATTTGTTAAAGTGCTTGTTTCTATAAGTGCAGAACATCTAGTCGATATTGAACTGTTTATTGTCACATGAAAGGGAAAACTGGAGTCTACTTGGTTTTTCATATCAAATAATGAAGTATATGGGGTATTAATAGACCAAAAATAATCAAGATAGCCTCTTTCATGGAAAGGCATTTAGGGTCTTTTCATATGATGTGCAATACTTTTCAACTTCTCATCACAGCTATAGGCTTTCAGTTAGGATATTAATGACTGACAGACCGCTAGTTGTAAACATGTCTCCATTTGTATTATATGTATAGATATATTTATGATTGATTCTTGTAGTTTTTCTCAGTCAGGAGTCCGTCTTGTTCGTGGTACTGTGAAAGATGTTCAAGATCAGAATATTATCCTTAATGATGGCACTGAGGTTCCATATGGTTTGCTGGTATGGTCAACTGGTGTTGGTCCATCACCTTTTGTTCATGCTTTAGATCTTCCCAAAGCTCCTGGTGGAGGAAGGTTAGTGTTGTTATTCAGCATATTTACACGTCATTCTCAGTGACATGCATTATGCATGTGAATAGTAGATACATATTTTTCCAGTCCATGATGCCACTGATTGGTTTCCTATTTTATTTTTCTTAGTGTTGTGTTGAATTTCCTTTCAATTTTTTTTCTTTCTTGTTATTCAGTTGTGTTGTTTCTGGGAGAAAAGAGATGTGAAAAATACTCCATATTTCATTGATATGTTAAATAGGTATTTATAGATACAATAGGTAATCCTAGACATTAATGATATATCCTAGACATTAATAATACAATATCATATCAGTATCATATCGTATCCTCTGTACTAATTACGGAATATTACATATCTTATAATATCACTACAATATCTCTACACTCCCCCTCAAGTTGGAGCATAGATGTCAATCATACCCAACTTGTTACAAAGATATTCAATCCGAACCCCATTAAGAGCTTTGGTGAGGAGATCGCCTAGTTGATCACTGGATCGAACATGTCCTGTAGAGATGAAATTTTCCTTGAGCTTGTCTCGAATGAAGTGACAGTCGATCTCAATATGTTTCGTGCGTTCATGGAATACCGAATTAGAAGCTATGTGTAGAGCCGCTTTATTATCACACCACAATTTTGCTGGTAATGAGGTTTGAAGGCCAACCTCCGTCATCAACTGATATATCCAGACTATCTCACATACAGACTGTGCCATGGCTCTATATTCTACTTCTGCACTCGACCGTGACACTACATTTTGTTTCTTGCTTCTCCAAGATACCAAGTTCCCGCCGACAAAGACACAGTAACCGGTAGTAGACCGTCTTGTGGCCTTTGATCCACCATGATCAGCATCACAAAAGCACTCAATATCTATATGTCCATGACTCTTGTATAATATCCCACGACCTGGAGATCCCTTCAAATAGTGTAGCACATGTTCCAAGGCTTCCCATTGTCGAACAGTTGGAGAGACCATAAATTGGCTAAGAACACTTACTGGATAAGTAATATCAGGGCGGGTAACTGTAAGATAGTTCAATTTTCCAATTAATCTTCTGTACCTCTCTGGGTTCTCAAATGGCTTTGCTCTTAGCAGCTTCAATGGGATTTTCATATTGTATACTACCATCAGCATCAAGCAGCGGATTATAAACCATAGGAAAGCTAGTTGGAGCAGCTCCAAGTTTACCAGTTTCTTTTAGCATATCGAGAACATATTTTCTCTGAGTCAATAAGATGCCCTTCCTGCTTCTCAAAACTTCAATTCCCAAGAAATATTTTAGTGAACCCAAATCCTTCGTCTGAAAATGGGAGTTAAGGAATGACTTGAGTGATGAGATCCCTGAGGTATCACTCCCTGTAATCACAATGTCATCGACATACACAACTAGTAGAATCATGCCAGCACTTGTTCGCTGATAGAACACCGAATGATCACACTTACTCTGACATAAGCCAAAGGCCTTCACAACAGTACTAAATCTATCAAACCATGCCCGAGGGCTTTGCTTTAAGCCGTATAAAGATCTCTTAAGCCGACATACTTTACCATGCTCCCCCTGAGCAACAAAACCGGGCGGTTGCTCCATATATACTTCTTCCAGAAGATCACCATGTAAGAAGGCATTTTTGATATCCAGCTGAGAGAGATCCCAACCATAAGTAGCAGCCAGAGAAATAAAGAGACGAACCGATGAGAGTTTGGCCACAGGAGAAAAAGTCTCAGAGTAGTCAACACCATACTGCTGAGCATAACCTTTAGCAACAAGACGAGCTTTAAGGCGTTCAAGGGAGCCATCAGCCTTAGTTTTAGGGGTCAACACCCATTTACACCCATGGCTTTCTTTCCCGCCGGTAAATCAACTAAGGACCACGTACCAGCACGATCAAGGGCCGCCATCTCTTCTTCCATAGCAGTACGCCAACCCGGGTGGGACAAGGCCTCAGGTAGGGAACGAGGTACGGAAATAGTGTCTAAAGACGTAACAAAGGCACGAGAAGCAGATGATAGGTGGTTATATGAAACAAAAGACGAAATAGGATATGTGCAAGTGCGTTTACCTTTGCGGAGGGCAATAGGCAGATCAGGGGAGGGATCTGGATTAGGAACAGGAGGTGTCTCAGAAGGAGGAACCGGGCCAGATTCAGGATGAGTAGTGCGTTCTGCAGGATTTGATGAGGAAGTAGACAATGGTAGGGCAGAATCTGGCGTAAGAGCAGGAGTAGTTTCCTTCAAACGTCTGGTGTAGACCCGAGACAAAGTTGGTTGACCAGGTGCCAGTGCGGGAGCTGGGGCCGGTGATGATGAAGGAAGGACAGGGTATACCAGAAGAGTATCCTCCTCCGCAGGTGAGGAGGAGAAGCTGAATTGGTAGAGGCAAAATAAGCAAGAGATTCCTGAAAAGTAACATCAGCAGAAACCAGATAACGATTAAGAGACGGAGAGAAACACCTATAACCTTTCTGCACACGGGAATAGCCAAGGAAGACACACTTGAGGGACTTGGGATCTAATTTAGAGATATTTGGACGCACATCTCGAACAAAACACACACATCCAAAAATCTTAGGGTCAATCGGAAACAAAGGTTTAGAAGGAAAGAGAGTAGTGTAGGGAATGTGACCATCAAGAACAGAGGACGGCATACGATTGATGAGAAAGCAAGCAGTGGAGACCGCGTCGGCCCAAAAAGGTTTTGGAACCTGCATTTGAAACATAAGGGCACGTGCTACTTCTAATAAGTGACGATTTTTTCTTTCTGCAACACCATTCTGAGCCGGTGTATCCACACAAGAAGATTGATGTAGAATACCATTTTGAAGCATAAAAGAGCAAAAGGATGCAGAAAAGTATTCTTTAGCGTTATCACTGCGCAAAGTATGAATAGAAGTATTGAATTGATTTTTAATTTCAGCAGTAAAGGCACAAAAGTGAGAGAAAAATTCAGAACGATTCTGCATTAGATATAACCAAGTGGTACGGGAATAATCATCAACAAATGTAACAAAGTACTTGAAACCAGCTTTAGACGCAACTGGACAAGGACCCCAAACATCAGAGTGCACTAACTCAAAAGGAAACGAAGCACGTTTATTGACTCGAGAAACTAAAGGAAGGCGATGATGTTTAGCAAACTGACATGACTCACAATCTAAGGACGACAAATGTTGAAACTGAGGATAAACCTTTTTCAAAGACGATAAAGATAAATGACCCAAACGACAATGTGCCTCAAAAGGAGTGACACCACCAACACAAGCTACCGCACGCGATCCCTGATCAGCAAGGAAGTAATGACCGCCAGATTCGTAACCTCTACCAGTCTTCTTCGTCAAAAGATCCTGTATCAAGCAATGATCAGGGAAAAGTGAGACGCAACAGTTTAATTGACGAGTAAGTTTACTAGGGGACAAAAGATTAAAAGCAAGTTTAGGGACATTGAGTACAGAGTCCAAATGAATAAAGGAGGTAGGTTTAACAGTGCCAGAACCAAGAACACGAGATTGGGAACCGTCCGCAATAGTGATGTTAGAAGGGTTGGCATAAAAATTGTAAGTAGAGAAGAGATAGCGGTTACTTGTCATGTGGTCAGTAGCACCAGAGTCTATGATCCATTTGGAGGAAGAAGAGACAAGGGCAGTAGCCTCATTACCTGTTGCAATAGCAGCACTAGCAGGAGGATTGCTAGACTTTAATTGAGCATATTCAGTAGCAGAAATGGTAACCGTGTCATTGGATGTTGTGGCCACATGTGCAGAATTTTGTCTATTCTATTTGTTCTGAAGTTTACGGCACGTACGTTTCGTATGACCTGGCTCCTTACAGTAGTAACAGATCACGCCTTTCGAATCCTGAGCAGAACCCCCTGGTGTAGAACCACGATAAGTAGGTGCCCCCGAGCATTATTCTGACCACTGCTGAGTAATGCGCTAGTATGCACAATAGGGGCTGGTGAAGAGATTTGTTCGATTCTCAACACACGAGAGAAGGCTTCTTCAAGAGAGGGGAGATGAGCTCCAGATAAAATTTGAGACCGAGCAGCCGCATAACGAGACGGAAGTGCAGTAAGAAAACTCATGGTAGCTATCTGCTCTCGGTGAGACACATTAACCTTCCGCTCATCAGAAATAGGCATGAGAGTATTGAGTTCTTCATACGTTCCTTTGAAGTCCATAAAGAAGGCGGTGAGAGGACGATCATCCGGCATCTCGGCGCGATGGAAGGATCTGCAGACCTCATATATACGAGAAATATTATTCTTGCCTGAGTATAAGAATGCCAAATAGTCCATTAGTTCCTTAACAAATTCACAGTGAGTAATAGAGGGCATGATCTCACTGTCAATAGAATTACGAATTTGTAGGAGAAGCCGTGCATCATCCCTTAACCATGACTTGCGAGAGGAATCTTGCTCTTCTGGAGGGTCATCGGTCAAGTGATCTTCCTTCTCAATACTCCGAAAATAAATACGAATAGATTTATTCCAATCGAGATAATTTTTCCAAGTCAATTTGTATTCAGTAATCTTAGTGACTATTGGAACCATCTCAGAAACTATTGGAGACTTAGTTGAAGCCATCAAAGAAACATATTAGTACCAAAAGAAAGAACGAAAGCAACCGCACAACGATTAACCAGAAGAACTGGATTATCCAATTACCGTAGCTTCACTGGGAGCCCCGTAAGAACAAATGTGTTCAAACCAGTAGAGGAAGACCACTCCAGGGGTCAAACGAATCAGAAACTGCAAATACACGGATCACCACGGCGAACGAACGGATCAAAACTGGAGGACCCAATATGGACCAGTCGGAATCACGGCACGAAACTCCAGGGATATGATAAGGACGCTGAGTCGATCCCAAAGAAGTGAAACGCCGTCGGAAAAGGTCACCGGAGGAGGCCTCACGCGCCAGCGCGTGAACTTGCCGGCGAACTGACGGTGGCGCGTGACGCTCACGCGCTGCTCAGACGACCACGAAACTTTGGGGAAACGCCGATCGGCGCCGTGCGATCTTCCCTAGCTGGCGCGTGTCTGGATTCGTCGTCGGAAAATAGGAGATCTCCGGCGAGCACAGTGCTGTCGGAAAACAGAGACCAAAAACCAGAAGAACTGACGCCAAAAAACACCCAGACAGGAATCCAAAACTCACACCTCTGATACCATGTTGTTTCTGGGAGAAAAGAGATGTGAAAAATACTCCATATTTCATTGATATGTTAAATAGGTATTTATAGATACAATAGGTAATCCTAGACATTAATGATATATCCTAGACATTAATAATACAATATCATATCAGTATCATATCGTATCCTCTGTACTAATTACGGAATATTACATATCTTATAATATCACTACAATATCTCTACAAGTTGAAATGTCCTTTCCTTTGCTTTTGTGTTCTCTTTTGTGATGTAACTACAATAATAAATCAGGAAATTATACTAAATAAAGTTTTCTCTTCACAGGATTGGAGTTGACGAGTGGCTTCGTGTTCCTTCAGTACAAGACATTTTCTCAATAGGCGACTGCAGTGGATTTGTTGAAAGTACAGGAAGACAAACACTTCCAGCCTTGGCCCAAGTAAGCGATCTTTGGTTTTATGCTTTTTCCTCCACATGCCTGCATTCCTTAAATTTCTTTATTCATAATATGAGTGTGTTTTGGATTTAAGATGTGGGACACGTTTAATTGTGCACGTGTTCCATTTAACTTAGCAGTAACATAATTGCTCCTGGTTGACAAACTATTGCTTGTTTCTGCATCACTGCTAAGTTATCGGCTTCGCATCCTCTCCCTTAGCAAAGTGAATGCAGAGAGTGGGAGGAAGAGAATATGTTGGGTATAGAGCGAGAGTTTTTTCTCTGTATCTCTTTACAAATGTGTCTTCTATAGTTATTTTGTGAATAATGAGGATCTGGCCAGAAGTTATCTAAAAGCCGTGTAATGTGTTGTTAATTGAAAATGAAAGGTGGCAGAGAGGCAAGGGAAATACTTAGCAAACCTGCTAAACAAAATTGGGAAAGCAGGAGGAGGCGGAGCAAACAGTGGAAAAGACATTGATTTAGGAGAACCATTTGTCTACAAGCACCTTGGAAGCATGGCATCTGTTGGCAGCTACAAGGCTCTTGTGGACCTTAGACAGAGCAAGGTGATCTTTTTATTTACTCTCTCCAGTTCTAATTATAAGAGTTAGTTAATTTTTTTGTATAGATTAAAGAAACCAAATAAATAAGTTAATTATGACTAAATCTAACATTTTAAGATGAATTCATATTATATAGTCCTTAATCTATCTAATTTAGTCAATTAACTAATTTATTTGGCTTCCTTAATCTATTTAAAAAAAACAACTAGCTCTTATAATTAGGACTGGAGGAAGTATTTATTATGATTATTCTTTTTATAACTATCTAGTATTCAGTGCTACTAAGAGCCCGTTTGTTCAAGCTTAAAAAAAGTTATTTTAATTAAGCTAAAAACATGAGATACTCCTCTAGTTTTATTTATAAGTCACTTCCAACATAGTTTATCAGAATAAAAAAAAACTTTAAACCCTATTAAATCTATCTTAAAATTTAGTAACTTTTCAACTTTACCACTATTTAATATACACTTTGCCCCAAGAGTAAAAAGTTTATACAATAATAAATTAAGGGTAAAATTGTACATTTATATAAAAAATTTAATGACGTGACTTATATAAATAGGACAAAAAAAGTCTTCTCTCTTTACCTTATAAATAGGACTAGGGGAGTATTTGTTTGTTTAAGTTTTTTAATAATCACTTTCAGAAAAAAAAAAACTTGTTTTTAGTTTATTTAGATATACAACTTTGATTAGCTTTTTAAAATATTTACTTTCTCTTAAAGTGCTTTTTTATGCTCTTTATTGGTTAATGATTTTATGAGTTGAGCCAAACAACCTTCATTCTTTTAAATAATCTGAAAATAACTCCTCTTTTTTAAGCTTAAACAAACAGGCCCTACATAATCCAAGTCTCAATTTAAGTTAGCCCTGCCAACATTGTTTCTCTCCCATCCATCTAAAAGTCTTGAATCTAAGACTTTGCTTAGGAGCATTGGATTCTTTCTGCGGGATTCAGCTGTTGTTGGTTTATTTTGTTGTTCACTTCTATCTTTTTTCCTGATGATTTTAAAACTGAAAGAGTCTGAATCTAAAATTGTGTTGCAGGAGGCAAAAGGTATATCACTGGCAGGATTTATCAGTTGGTTCATTTGGCGATCAGCATATCTAACACGTGTGGTGAGCTGGCGAAACAGATTCTATGTGGCAATCAACTGGGCTACAACTTTACTATTTGGTCGTGATATCAGCAGGATATGAAACTTTTGAGGTAACTACTAATTCAGATGTGTAATGGTTGGGCAACAATCCTGACTAGTCTTAAATGTATGAGTTAGTAGGGTATTTACTTTGGTCCTAAATATAAAATCTTATATTTATTTTATTCACAAAAATAAATGTATATAGCGCATACAGGGAGACATAAGAAATAACACATACTCAATAGATGTAAAGATATGATATCATATTATTTTTCCTCTCTCTATTGGGTATATCTATAAATGTATGCAAATGAATTTGCATTAGTTTGGTGTATTGCACTATAGACATTGTCTTAGGATCAAATGTCTGTTATTACACCAAGAGCTCAAGCTGTTGATAAGAAGAGAATTTCTAGAGGTGTAACTGTTGGCTAGCAATTCACATCTCGTATTGAGGATTTAAGATGACGTATGTTATGATGTGATGTAAATATTTAGAATTCAATTTGCATTGAGTAGGCCAATGGCCTAGTGATACGAAGACTCTCCTGGAAGTTGGTTATCGCGGTTTATTTCCACTTATAATTTTATAATTTTAGACTGTTAGTACCTGCCCTTTTAAATCATAAAAAAATTGCATTTAGTAGTAGTGAGTAGGCATTGCATATTGATAGGCTCAAATGCCTATTATTAATTAATAATAGTGAGTCTAAAACTATTTTGAACCTTCACTCTTTCAGTATGTAAAAAAGAATGCTACTCCCTTTTATTATTTCTATAAAAGTCGAAATATGTAAGTTTTGTTACACTTATTACTTTACAAGATTCATATTATTTATTTGGATAATGTAGTATCTTGCAGCCATATTGTTTCCGGATGCGGATCTTCTCCTCATCACTTCTCTCAGAATCCCTCATCATCACACTTCTCATTTCCATTTGCCTTACCTCCTCCTCCATCCATCCACTACTAAAAAAAAAAAAATTTAAAATGTTTTTTTAATAAGTGTCTTTTAAAAAATACATTTTTAAAGTATTTTTTTTAAAAATACACTTTTTTTAAAAAAATTGAGCCTAAAAAATATTGTTTTAAGAAACAATTTTTTTAAAAGGTTTTTTTAAAAACACTTTAAAAAAGTGTTATAATTATTTTTAAAAAAACTTATTTTTTTAATTTTTTAAAAAAACACTTAAAGTGCTTCTCAAAAAATATTTTTTTAAAAAAAGTTTAGTTTTAAAAAAAACACTAAAAGCGTTTTTTAAAAATATTTTTAAAAAACTTTTTTATTTTGTAACATTAAAACAAAAAGTGTTTAAAGAGAGGCCGAGGAGGCCAAGGCGCAAAACGCAAATGGAAATGAGAGGTGTGATGATGAGGGATTCTGAGAGAAGTGATGAGGAGAAGATCCGCATCCTCCAAACAATTGTACTGTAAAAAGTTAATCCCACGGTGAAACAAGTTCTTACCCATGAAATGAAACACGATGTCACTAAATCTTAGGATTTTGAAACGACTGCCTCCCTCAGGTTAATACTAATGGGTTAATTAATAAAAAATAAAATAGGAAACAAAGCATTTAATAATTTCTTGAAATCTTGAAATGGTACTTACTCCGTCTGATATTAAATATAAGGTTTTAATTAATTCATGAAAATAAAAAAAAATAAACAATTAATTCATTATAACCAATGTTGTATTAACTTTTGACAAGAGTATATTTGAAAAGTTATAAATTTTTTAAATATTTAATAATATGACTTCCTTTCAACTACTTATTTTTTTGTCTACATGCGGTAGTTAAATCAGACTTATAGTACACCGGAGTAGAAGATAAGAAGGAATAGAACCCTGTATTTAAGACTAAACAAAAACACTCAAATGAAATTTATAGTTATGCCCATAAGAAATATTTTGAATCGTGTTATGAACAGGAGGAATTTTTTTTTTTTTTATTTCAGTAAAAGGCATTCTACGTTTTATAGGCTTGGAGTATAATAGGTTTTTATATCTCTTTACACTTTTTAAAATTTAAACTTATATTTTTTTCTAGAATGAAGTCGCTTATGATTTTAACTAACTTATTAATAAATAGGTGGAAATATTACGGTATTGAAATAGAAACTGGGCAATGTTTTTGTATTATACGCCTATGGAAACGTACATGTAGAAAGGCCTGTTTTATATTTAAATTATATAATTATTTTTTAGTCTTTAATATAAAATCTAGTTAAAATGTTAAATTTAATATTAAATATATGACTTTAGTTCATTATATATATAATGTTTATGATTTTTTTATAAACTAATTTACTTAACTTATAAATTAATCTAATGTTACACAATAATACTTTAAGAAAATTATAATATATTTATTATAATTAACTAATTTATTTAATTTTTTTAATCTATCTAAATTAGTTAATTAATTTTTATATTAATAATCAAAAGAAATACTAAGGAACTATTTGACTATAATTTTGGTCAGCTGTTGGAAAAAATTTTAGTATTTGCTGTGTTGAGTTTGACAACTGATACTAATATTGGATATGATAAAATTAACATTATTTTACACAATGTCCTTTCCACAATAATACAAATATATTTATTTAAATTATTATACTATATTAATGTTCGTCTAATTAAATTCTTTTATAAATTAGGCAAGTTTAGATAATAAAATTGTGTAAAAGTCAATAATTTAAACCATTATAATATAATAAAAATTTACTTTTAAATTTATAAATGTAAAGTAAAATAGTATCAAACGCTCTAATATTATTTTTCTGATACTTCTAACATTCTGATCTTATTTATAATGTATCCAATACTTTAAATTATAAACAAGATAAGAATGTTAGATGTAAGTGAAAAATAACATGAGGGGGTGTTTGATGCATGAAGGAAAATAACATGAAGATGTAGGATATATCATAAATAAGATTAAGGCATTTGATCCTACTAGGAAACAATGGATGCGGATCTTCTCCTCATCACTTCTCTCAGAATCCCTCATCATCACACCTCTCATTTCCATTTGCGTTTTGCGCCTTGGCCTCCTCGGCCTCTCTTTAAACACTTTTTGTTTTAATGTTACAAAATAAAAAAGTTTTTTAAAAATATTTTTAAAAAACGCTTTTAGTGTTTTTTTTAAAACTAAACTTTTTTTAAAAAAATATTTTTTGAGAAGCACTTTAAGTGTTTTTTTAAAAAATTAAAAAAATAAGTTTTTTTAAAAATAATTATAACACTTTTTTAAAGTGTTTTTAAAAAAACCTTTTAAAAAAATTGTTTCTTAAAACAATATTTTTTAGGCTCAATTTTTTAAAAAAAAGTGTATTTTTAAAAAAAATACTTTAAAAAAGTATTTTTTAAAAGACACTTATTAAAAAAACATTTTAAATTTTTTTTTTTTAGTAGTGGATGGATGGAGGAGGAGGTAAGGCAAATGGAAATGAGAAGTGTGATGATGAGGGATTCTGAGAGAAGTGATGAGGAGAAGATCCGCATCCGTGTTTGGAATCAAACCTTAGAACTGTATCAAACCAATATATTGTGGGGTCCACATTCAAGATCACCCAATGGCGTGCTTTTTTGGTTTGGTTGACATGCAAGCTTGTCTAATCTGGAAACACCTCAAAAATTGCCTTTGCACTTTATGAGACAAAATTCCTCAGAAATATTTGCCTCATACAATGTAAAATCCCTCAAAATAAGTTTTTTTTACCCCTATTCTAGACCCTCCCCATAGGAGGGACTACTCACACACACAACACAACACACTCACTCACTTTCCCTGATCACTTGGGGATTTGATCCCCCAACCTCCTCAATGAGGTCATGCCATCGAGCTAGTTGCTTATTGGCCCCTTAAAATAAGTTAATCCAAACATTAAACATACTTCTATTGCCCAAAAACGAGAGAAAGAAAAAGTCACATACAAATTTATACCTTGAAATTAAAACTGGCTTGAAGACTATGGTGAAATTATAATTTTGATATATTTTTTCTTTAGATCTAAACAATAATTATTCTGTCATCCTCTTTATTTTACCTAAAAACATATATCCAAATTCATATCCTAGCGTAAACAAGAATTTCTGACTCAAGACAAGCCTGAAAGACCTAAAATTGTTTTCTTCCACAGAGAAAATTTAGGATCCAGTATTATGAACTACAAAGATGAAAACCTTACAGCATGACATTACTTGGCTATTAGTATAGTGGCATCTACCTCACAAAACAATGGAAAGTCCACTAGCATCTTTCATGAAAGGCATAAGAACCCTATGACCACAATTCTGGCACACCATCAGCAAGCCTTGCATTTGCCATCTTTCTGCCAACAAGTTCTTTTAGCTCTATCTCTCCAGGGAACCTTCCCTCTTTCAGTTTAGAGAACACCTTCAAAGTGCAGACAAGAGATTATCAAGATCTCAGTATAAAGAACAAAGACGCCACATGTACTCCCTCCGATCCTAAATATAAGATCCACTTTATAGTGTAATTTGCACTACAAAGTGGATCTTATATTTAGGACTAGAGATAGTATCTACTTTACATAACAAGGAGGGATTTATTTGTATTGGTTACTGGAAGTCACATAATGGTTCATATATGATTAATTCAGTAAGTCCAGTATTGCGGACCATAAGAATGCATCTGCGAATAGAATACTTGACCTAAGGAGCAAACAGAAGGAAAACCAAAAACCAAGGAAATGGATGTGCAGATAAGATGGTAAGAGTCTGATATTGGATTGAACTCTTAAAATAATTACAGAAAGTTTAGAATATCCACGACTCAATCTCAAACAAGTTTCATGGTGTTGGAGTTAAAATCACATAACTACAGAATTCACTTGAAGCAAACAGCTCTGCTAGCAACAGAAGTGATATACAAGCTTTATGATTGTAGCTGGAAAGTTTCTAGTAAATATTAAATGAAAAAGATTATACGGCGTGATCAGCAAACCGATGAAGCAACTTCAGTTACACTTCTCGCATAGAGACACAACTCATATGAGAGGTTGCATTCTTAAACAGAAAGAGCTAATACACTAGCAAATCACCACTCATAAAAAAAGATATTCACAAACAAAAGACAGAAGGGAGGCAACCAACCAGTTCGCCATTGAAGTAAACTTCAAACGCCCCAGAACTTTGTAGGAACGACTGCAAGGCATTCCCAAGAAGCCAGGTACTAGCCATGGTTCCGAACTTATTAGCACGCAAGTTATAATACCAAGGAGGTGGTGCGACAAAACCTAACATGGGAAAAATCTGTTCCCCTGCCACTACAACCGCCATAACACCAATCTGCACAATTGGAACCACTTTGCTTAGCAGACGTTTAGGGAGAGGTGGGGGGTAATTTGCAAGGACAACATCTAATCCAGGAAATTGATTCTGCAGCATAGTCTTCATAGTTGCTGCTGTTCCCCTACAAACAGCAACTCTTTCTCTCTTAATACAATATAACGTGTCACAATGCAAATAATGAACGAAATATGAGAAAAAAGTCAAACAAAAAGAGAAGCAATTTTCTTGAACTAACTTTCTTTTGGCTACTAATCTATAAAGCAAATACTTCAAAAATCAGGCTGTACCCGGATTATTACATGCATGTCCAATCCTTGAACCAAACACCGAGACAGTTCAAATTGTATGTAAACAAACATATGCATGTGGTTCTTGCGCAGTGGTTCTTGGCTACTTATCAAAAGCAGATGATACCAAACACATAAGAACTTGCATTCTTTACGCAATTTTGTGAGGCCAGTTCAAGAAACGAACATGAAACTTCGCAGTCTTCACAATTAAACCAACAATTGATTCTTGATTAAACTCCTAGGCAGGGCCAATCCCCCAATTAAAAAGCACGAACGACGGAATTACATGTAATTTTGTCACACAAAAGACAGAAAATCATCCTCACCGCAAATTAGTCACTTAAAAACAACAATCAGCGACCTAAGCGCACTAGAATATAATTAAAAGAAAAAGAGAGAGAATACAAGAATAGCAAGATTATATAAACCTGTAGGAGCAGGAAGCACAGAAATTGATGTTGACAGTGTTGCCAAGACCTACGCCTCCAAGACCGCTCGATTTCTGGAATTACAAGGCAAATAATGAAATAATAGGAATATTCCAGACGAAGACAAATTCATTTCAAGAAACCGAAACCATACCTCAGAGGGAAGCTCTATGGTACCAGGGTCAACAGCTGGACGCTGCTGCGAGTGCAGGGGCGGCTGATGATGGTGGTGGTGGTGACCATGATGGGGCTTCGGTGGAGGCGGTGAGAATAGGCCGATAAGGTCAGAACAAAAGAGGAAGATTGGCAATCCGAGCAACAACAACTGAGCACGATCCATTGCAGAATTGAGCAAGAGGACCACTGCTCGTCAACGGAGCAAAACGAGAACGAGTGTATTTGACGAGACTGGAACTCGAGGTCACAACCCTGTTTGGATATATGGATAGCATACGCGAGACCGAATTCCGAATATGAATTAGGCTCCCCGTGGGGGGGGGGGGGGGGGGTCTCTCTCTCTATATCTTTTTTTAAAATTAATCGTTAAATCTTAATAACTTAGCCTCATTTTTAATCACGTCGTTATATTTTTTTTTCCTTTCTATTAGGTCTTATAATTTCTCAAATTATAGTATAGACATTAGTTCTCATACTCACAATCTATTAATTTATAAGAAAAAATATTTAGTGATTAATGACATGATTCTCACTTAGAATACATTTGATTAATTTTGCTACATGAATCTAAATAAAATTAAAGTAATTAAATTGCAAATTATATATAAGGAGACTATTTATAAGCATAATATTTTTATTTCTATTTTGATAATAAATAAATTTTATTTTTTTTAAAAAAATCTTTTTTATTTTGTATTTTGTGAAAATTTATATATGTCATCTAATTAGTATCTATATTATCAACTCTAATTAACAGATATTATAAGTATGGGAACTAATGGTTATAATTGAGATAATTATGAAAACATGATAATAACAAAAATATAGAAAACTAATTAAAAGTCAAGTAAAATTATAAAAACTGACAGATTAATTTTTTCTGTCTTTTTTAATACAATACAAAGGCCACAATAATGTTTAAGAAACTAGCTGGCAATTTGTAGCTCGAAACAGGAATCTTTTGAGAGAATATCTCTATACTCCAGGTGGAATATTCATATTTACTATATCAACAATTCAACATCCAATCAGTGTCCCTAACAAGCAAGTAAATCTGCAGCACGATTAACTTCTCTTAACATGTAGTTGAAGGTAACAATCCAATCTCGCATGAGGAGGTCGCAAATTTCTCTAATCTAGTTATTAGGTGAGTGATTTTGCGAATGCTCACTATTGATAAGGCACAGGTCTCCATCAATAAGAATAACTTTTATAGGAAAAATAAGAATAGTACCCTATGGCAGGCTCCAACAAATTTGGAGCAATTGATTCTCATATTCATTCACTCTACCAATAATCCTTACAAGAACAAAGTCCACCTTTGAAATGGTGGAAGCAACTCGAATCATTTACATAAATTTCACACCCATATGCCTGCGATATGTATTTAGCTGTTCTATGACAATCCCTACACATTCTCAAATTTTTCACTATCCGGATTACCTTATTTGCATGATGATGAGAATCTATCAAAGAAAATGCAAATGCTAGTTTTTCACTATGTACAACCCCAATATCCTCCTCCTCCTCCTCCTCATCTTCTTCAATCCAAACCCCATTTTCAAAAAAACCAGGTTTCTTGATCTTTAAAGCTACCCTTTCCACCCAAGAATGAAGCTTTTCTGAGACTGGTTCAGACCCATAACCAGTAACAAACGTATGAACCATGTTTTTTGTTTCAATCCAGCACTTCCCAACAGGTGTCTCATACTTTGTCAATTCTGGAGCTTCCCAGTTTTTCCCACATAAAGAATATGCCTGTGAAAGTAAATGGCGAATTACATTGTTTCCAGGTTCCAAGGTAAGTAAATGTTCCCCTGCAAGAGTTGCCAATCCAAAGTTTTTGTGGAATCTACAGGCAGTTAGCATTGCAGCCCATACCGACGAGTTAGGATCGATCGGCATATTTCTTATGAACTCCATAGCTTCTGCAAGTTTACCTGAACGTCCAAGTAAATGAACTACAGCAGTATAATGTTCTAGACCTGGTCTAATCTGATACTCTTCAGTGATGCTAGAGAAAGCATTCTTCCCCTCATTCACCATTCCTGCAAGACTGTAAGCTAAGATGATACTTGCAAAAGTACCTCTACTAGGTTGCAATCCTTCCGCCTTCATCCGATGAACGAGTTCAAGCGCCGAATCAGATTGACCGTGTAAAACATAGCCTGCAATCAGGGAGTTCCAGCTGATAATGTCTTTTGAGGTCATACCTTCAAAAATGGTTCTTGAATATGTTATATATCCTGACTTGGCGTAAGTGGCAATTAACGAATTCGATACAGAAGTCTCAGATATTAAATTTCGACGCAGGGCAACACAATGAATCTCTTTCACTTTCTTTCCTGCAACTAAATTAGCACAGGCATTGAGAACGCTCAGTATTGTAACTGAGTTGGGAGTGACATGGGAAATCTGCATCCGTCGAAATATCCACAAGGCCTTATCCTTCTGTCCACTTTGCAGGTAACCGGAAATTAGAGAATTCCATGACGCCGTATTTCGCTTGATGTTCCCATCCTTCTCGATTCTTTGAAAAAGATCCAACGCCCGATCTTCGTCCCCATTTTGTATAAATCCTGTGATCATTATGTTCCATGTGACAACATTAGGCGATACATCGGATTCCTGCATTCTCATAAATAATTCATGGGCTTTGCTACAGTAACCAGCTTGATAATATCCTCCAATGATTGTGTTCCAAGTGTATACATCTCTTTCTAACATCATATCGAAAACTCGCTGAGCAGCTTCCAGATTCCCACACTTTGAGTACATATCGATAAGCGAATTCGCAACCAGTAAATCGTCGATCAAACTCATCTTAACAGCCACAGAATGGATTTCCAATCCCATATTTAGCGATTTCAAGGTTGCACATGCTGAGATTGCACTAGCTAATGTAATATCAGTAGGTTCTATCCCTGCTAAGAACATCCTGTTTAACAATTCAAATGCTTGATTTAGCCGGCTGTTCTGAGCAAACCCCGAAATCATTGAAGTCCAAGTATATACATCTGGTTTGATACCAACACTCTCCATCTCCCTCATTAGCTCCATTGCAGAATCACAACGCCCTACCTCATTATAACTTGCAATTAATACGTTCCAAATTACTAACCCAGGCACGATTCCTTCCTCATGCATTGCATCAAAATATGCACGAGCTTGTTCAATCTCACCCTTCTGGCAATACCCGCTTATTATAGCATTCCAAGTCACCATATCCCTCTCATCCATATTGGTGAAAAACTTCTCTGCACTATTCATATCCCCACTCTTAGCATACACAGTCAGAATTGAATTATTCACAAGCACAGAATTGCTCATCCCACATCTAATAGCAAGAGAATGTACCAACTTCCCTGTCTCAAAATCACCACACTTTGTACATGCCTGCATAATCTTCGGAATCAAGAACTGATCAGGTAAAAATCCATCCTCCATCATACAATAAAAGAGCTCTATAACTTCCTTCCAACTCCGCCCTCTTGAGCAAGCACCAATCATGGCCGACCAAGCATACAAATTCCTCTCACGCATTTTATCAAACACCTTCCGAGCCTCTTCCAAATACCCACATTTAGCATACATGCTAACCAGCTTTGTCTCAACAAAAGAATCCACCTCCTCTACCAAACCAATCCGAGCATGCAATTCTCGACCCAACCCAATGCATTCTTGGTCAATGCAAGACTGTAGCAAATTAATGTAGGTTTTGGGTCTGACAGAGGACCCTTGTTGAGCGAGAGAGTCAAGAATTTTGACAGCCTCGCTCGACGGACCTTCCACGCAGAGTTTATCCAAGCGGTGAAGGTCGATCGGTTTCGAATTTTTGGTGAAAGAGACTCTGGAGATGGGTTTAATTTTCTTGGGGTGGAACTCGAGCTGAGTGCCATTCACACTGTATGAAGGGGTTAAAGACGGAGGCTTTGATTTACTGAATATTATGAGGTTCTTCTCCATTGATGGATTAGTTTGGAGAGGAATGAACAGAATGAGATGTACACAGATGGGCGGAGCCGAGTGCAGAAGGAAGAAGAAAGGCCATTGATGGAAATGACAAGTGTACGCTGGATAAGAAGATTCTTGGCACAATATTCACTGGTCACGGGATAAGAAGATCCTACAAACAATACCACTGTTGAAGACTATAGCGTCGATTAGAGGTGGGAAATTACGATAGCCTCCAACTAGTAGGTTGGGTTGAAAAAAGGGGCGTTTTGTTGCTGAGTTTAATCCGCACCTACTAACCCGTTAAAAATACGGGTTAATCAGTCAAGTTAGCGGATTCACCTATTTTTTTTTTAAATTTTATTATTATTATTATTATTATTATTTTATTTATTTTTTGTCCATTTGCAGTTTAACTCTTGAGTCTCTCATGCCTAAATTTAACCTCTTTCCTTATCTGCCTGTTATTATTTTAAATTTTATTATTATTTTATTATTTTAAATTTTGTATTGAAAAAATAAATTCAAAAAAAAGTGGTGGGAAGGCCTACCAACCCCTTACTGCGGGCTATGAGGCAAATCTTTTCAACCCAGCCCGTCTCCCTAAACTTGTCGTGGGTCAACATATTTTTGATGGGTTGGCCCGTATTACTAGTCTTAGTGTGGATAATGAAGGGGAATTTAGTGAAATTAGGCTAGATCATGTATATTTGGAAAAAAAATAGGGTTAAAGTGTAAATTTATTCCAAAAGTTTTTATTCAGAAGCGTTGGATATCCAGAAGTTTTTTTACGAGCAATGTTGATCTAGAAATTTTCAAATCATAGCAATGTCGCCTTGACTATTACCAAAAGTTAAATTTAATTGTTAGATGACCAATATGCTAATATAGCATGCCACATGACATCTACCTCATCTTTTATTTTAGGTTAAGGTACAAATTTTTTTCTGAAGTTTTCATTTAGGAGTGCTGGGTATTTAGAACTTTTTTTTGGATTCAATTTCACCATAATCATTATCTAAGTTTAATTTAACTGTTAATTTAATTAAATATACCAAGTTGGTCAGTACACATGCCATTTACTTCATTTTTTTCTAAGTCATATTTATAAACAATATTTTTTTTTTCAGCAGGCCATACTTTGACAACTCTAGAAAAATAGTATATGATAGTCCTATATATTATCGTCTTATATCTAACTTCGAAAAAAATGAAATGGATTGCACGTTGACTAATCAGCTCAATATATTTAGTTAAACTGAACTTGATTAACAATTGGGGCAACATTGAATCTAAAAAAAAAATTAGATACCCAGCAACTCTATTAGTGCAGTGCAAAAAATGGCATGTATCCTACTCTTGATCTGAAGTTTGGGACATCTTCGGCAACTTGTTTTTCTGTTATAGTTTCAAATGCAAGCTGTAATTCTGCTTCCAGTTCTTCTTGTAATTTCTTTCAGTTGTGGCATAATAGGTTGGGACATCGATTCTCTTCTATTGTAACATCTGTCATGAAATCTTGTAATGTTTCCTTTAATAAAAGGCATACTGTTGATTTTTGCAAAGCCTGTGTCCTAGATAAATCTCACAAATAACCATTTTCTAGATCAGATACCTCTTACTTCTCTCCGTTTGAAATAGTTTTTTCTAACATATAGGGACCATCACCTATTAAAATAAAAGAAGGCTATATGTACTATATACATTTTACTGATGCATTTACTCGACATACTTAGGTTTATCCTTTAAAATTGAAGTATGAAGCATTTTCTGTCTTTCTTCAATTTCATGCCTATGTCACTAATCATTTTAGCAGTACTATGAAGATTTTTCAATTAGATTGTGGAGGTGAATATCAAAAATTCACCATGTACCTCACTGATCATGGTATTATTCACAGACATAGCTGCCCATATGTACATGAACAGAATGGCTTAGTAGAACTCAAACACAGACATATTACAGAAGTTGGGCTCACACTTCTTGCACAGGCTTCTCTACCTCTGTCATACTAGTTTAATGATTTTCTCATGCTTGTCTCCATTATAAATGTTCTGCCATCTACTGTACTTAAAGGAAAAACACCATATGAGACACTTTTCCATAAGTCTCTAGATTATAGTAAGCCTAGAGTTTTTGGTTGCTCATGTTTCCCACTAACTCGGCCTTACAATTTGCATAAGTTTGATTACAAGTCTACTGAATGTATTTTTCTTGGTCTTAGTCTGATACACAAGGGATACAAGTGCCTGTCACCTTCTGGCCGGGTTGTTTATAGCTCGGGATATTATTTTTAATGAGTCATCGTTTCCATACTCTAGCTTGTTTCCTAACACCACCACTTGTACTATCTCACCTCCCAATCAACTGACAGCTGCCACTCCACTAATTCTTTCAACTTTACACGAGCTTTCACCCACCTTGTATGTTCATCATTCTTTTGCCTCACCTAATCTGTCGCCCTCACCATTACCATCCTCTTCTCAGAATTCCCACACACATCCCTTACCTCCTTCTTCTGAACCAAACATCTCAGTTCATCCTATGGTGACACGGTCCAAAACAGGCAATCTCAAGCCTAAAGTATTTGTTGCTACTGAAGACATTGAGCCTACGGACCCCTATGAAGCTCTTAAGTCTTCTCATTAGAAGAAAGCCATGGAAGAAGAATTTTCTACTTTATTAAAGAATGGTACTTGGTCATTGGTTCCCTTGCCACCCAACCGTAAAGCAGTTGGATGCAAATGGGTGTTTAGAAAGAAGGTTAATCCAGTTACCTCTTCTCACAAGTATAAAGCCCGCTTAGTTGCTAAAGGATTTCATCAACATGCAGGTTTTGATTTTCATGAAACATTCAGTCCAGTCATTCGGCCAATAACCATACATATTGTGTTAAGTATTGCCTTGTCTCAAAAACTAGCTTATTCGTCATATTGATGTCAATAATGCCTTTCTTAATGGTTTTTTGAAAGAGGAAGTGTATATGATGTAGCCACCAAGATTTGAAAGTAGGTACAAAACCTTGGTTTGCAAACTCAACAAAGTACTTTATTACCTTAAATAGGCTCTAGGGGCCTGGTTTGAGTGTTTGGCAAGAACTCTATGCAGTATGGCTTCAAAGCTAGTAAATGTGATCCTTTACTCTTTATTAAATCATGTTCTGATGATTTAATATTCGTTCTTGTCCATGTTGATGATATTGTCATTACTAGGTCATCACATGCAATATTATGAATCTCATTGCTGCTTTAGATCATAATTTTTCATTAAAAGATCTTGGGTCTCTCAATTATTTCCTTGGAACTGAAGTTACAAGATATCAAGATGGTTATTTACAGCTGGTAAAAATAAAATATCTTAAAGATATATTAGCTCGAGCCAACATGAGCAATGCAAAGGCTGTTGTAACTACTATGACAGTAGGCCTAAAGCTTCCTAAAACAGGCTCTGCTGTAATGGATAATCTTCAACTTTACAAATCAGTTGTTGGAGCGCTTCTGTAATGACCCTAAAAAATTCATAGATAAATAATCTCATTTTAATAATTATATATTATTTATTGCAGTGATATCACAAAGGGAAACTGGTAGTTGAGCGATTGAAGGTTGTGGAAAGAGTAAGAAGTCCAAGGTTCGAATTCCAGCTTAACCCAAAGTGCAATTTTATAAATCTAAAATTTGGACTAGGATTTTTAAATTTGATATGGTTACAAAGTTTGAAACTTTCAGAGTTAAAGTAAAAGTTGTGGTTTCGTAGCTTTAATTGTTATAAAGAAAAATGGAGAAAATGATAAGGAAAAAATTGTTGGAATATTTAAGTGTTAGTATGTATATATGTGAGTTGTTGTAATTGTGGTAAGTCAAAGGTATTTGGTATAAAGAAATGAATTGCATTTCCTGATGGAATATGGAGTTTGAGAAGCATAATAAAAAGAGTGATATTCTTGGAGTTTATTAATTATTGATACATGTTAAATGTTTGTGAATGAAAATATTTAGGATATATAGAGTTATAATAGTATGTTATAAAAACCATTATAATTGAAATTTGAGTTTAGGTATTAATGATTTATTTTAAAAAAATCTAGGAAAGTAAGAAGAGAATATTATTCTGAAGTATAGAGCATGAGTAAATTATATTGGAGTATTGCAGGTGAGTGAATAACATCCCATAATTATTAATTTTGAATGATATTTTTAGCCATTTGTCATACTTTATCAATTTATCAATTATTTTAAATGTTATTTATCAAGCCAATTTTATTTAAATATTATCATTAATTATATTCATTTTATTGGTATTGTCATGTTTAACAGCTTGAAAAAATACACTGATGTTCATACGAATCAAGAAAATTTTTAAAATATCTTTTGTCAACTCTCATTTTAGAATTACTTACGTTATGAAATATTTTATTTGAGTTGCTATTATTTTAAAAGGTTTTAGTTGGAAGACGGAAATTGAAGGAAATCTTGAGATTTTGTGAACTTTTCATGATGGGGTCATTAATTATAGAATATTCTTTATGTAATTTCAGTATTGAAAGATCTTATACTTTATTAATGTTAAATTGACCCCACGCATGCTTGAAAATATTTTTTAGAGGACTGAATACAGAACGCTGGTTACTAATAGCAGTACTGTTAGCCTTGGTGCACCATGGTTAACCTCGAGGTCGCTTGATATTCGTGGGTCTCACACCTGTGCTTGATATTCGTGGGTCTCGTACCTGCGCTTGTTTTTGTGGTCTCGTGCTACGCTTAGTTACTTACCCTCGTGGACTGTGTGTCCACACTTATTTTGTTCTGTTGAAGTCCTACATAAAAGTATGATTTGAGGATTAACATTTTAAAATGGATTTCCTTAAATTAAATATCTTACTGGTTATTGAATTTGTTTGATTAATGATTTTTATATATATAGTTTCATTTTGTTATGATTGTATACTCTGAGAATTTCAATTTATTAATAAACCTTGTTATCTACAGTTAAATATATTTTAAGTTGTTTCTCTCTATATTTTTAATTATTTTGATATTGGGACGGTATTCACCGATAGATTATTTTGGCTTCAAATAGTGCTATTGGCCATGTTCCTCAACTGAGTAGTGGAGATCCTCTCTATTGATCTGAAGTTGTCACTCCGATTTGTGTAGCTGCTATAGAATGTAATTATAAACTTATAACAATATATATTTTCTTTAAAAATTAGATACTCCACTTAGTCTATAGACATGATCCTATTTGCCCTTGTCATTTTGATGGATTAATATACATGTTCAAGATTATTTTTAATCATTGAATCAATTATTCCGTTTAAATACTTGAAGCTTAAGGAATATGAATTCTTCATATTATGTGCCGGTCACCCCATGATTTTTGAGGCGTGACAGCTTCAGTATGCCACCATCACTCATCTTGATATTAGTTTTGCTATTAACAAGGTGTGTCAATTTATGCAAAATCCTTTGGTTGTTCATTGGAAGGCTGTTAAGAGAATTCTTCATTATCTGGCAGGAACTCTTTGTCATGGTATCACTCTTAAACCATGTCTAAATCGTTCCATTACTGCTTACTGTGATGTAGACTGGGCATCAGATTATAATGATAGAAGAAGCGCATAAGGATTCTGTGTGTATTTTTGCTCAAACTTGATTTGTTGGTCCTCCAAAAAGCAAGCAATAGCTGCCTGTTCTAGTACAGAAGCTGAATACGCTACAACTGTGACAAAAGTCTTATGGATAAAGTCATTACTGCAAAAATTAAACATTACCCTCTTAGGACCTGTACAAGTGCTATGTGACAACCTCAGCACAATCATGATAACAGCTAATCCAGTTCTTCATGCCCAAACCAAACATATAGAACTGGATCTTCACTTTGCTCGTGAGAAAGCTATCAAAGGTGAATTCCTGGTGCGGCACATTCCAAGTGTTGATCAGATTGCTGATGGAATGACTAAAGCTCTTCCTCAAAGCACCTTCTGTGAGTTCAGGAAATACTTGGGTGTTAAAGGAAGACTAGCAGGGTAGTTTGAATTGAGGGAAGATATTAAAGATAAAGTACTGTTAACTAATTAGTTATATGCCAGCTGTAATAGTTAGTCTGTTATAACTCTTTAACTCTTATAGTTAGTTTGTTAACTCCAACATGAAAGCCTAGTTGTAAATATAGGAGTCTATATAAACTGTATCATTATTCATTAATCATCATCTCTTGAGATTCATCATACTGTTATCAATGACAGAGAGAAGCTATCTTGAAAACTTAAGAGAAGCAATTAATGACAAACTATCACTTTTACTGTACATTAAAACTTAAGAGATGGAGTATGCAGTGAAGTTATTACTGGAGTTCTCCGGCGATGAAGCTTATTGCATGGGAGTTGCATCAGAGAAAGGTGCATTGGTTCTCCTCACAAGTATGGCAGGAAATCTAGAATCCCCTGCTTTGTCCAAGTTAGCTGAGGAAGTCTTAAGGCAGTTGGAGAGGGTGGAGGATAATGTGCAACGTTTAGCAGCTTCTGGAAGATTTGAACCTTTAATTTCACGGCTGCATAGTGATATGTTTTCTAATAGTATCTGTTTATTCCAGCTACCAAAAAAAAATCATGATAGAGTAGATGCTAATGATTATTAATTAGCTTTTTTAAGACATCTGCTTTTGCTTTTGCAGAAAGCAATAAAATACTAAAAAAAATTGAATTTGGATAAATTCTGGGGCAGGTCCTAATTCTGCAAAGATAGAGATGGCGTCTCTGCTTGGAAGGATGACCTTGACAAACAACAATAAAGAGCAAATTGCCAGGCAAAGTGCTGGAGTAATTGTTGACCTGTTGTCGAAGCCAGAAGGAAGAGAACCAAGTCTGCAAATGCAGCATTATAAACTTGTCAGGTTGGATGACAATGCGACCATCCTTGTCAAGTCTCCAGTCTCCCCCTCTCTTATTGATGTTCTTTTCGATGACCAGGAGCCTTCAAATGAAATTAAAACATTAGCTTCTTCAACAATTGCAAATATAGTATCAAAGCCAGGGCGTTGGGAATTAGCATCTGCTGACATGAAGGGGAGTTCAATGCGGTCAGAAAATATAGTTTTCAGATTTCTGTAACTTTTAAACTCAGTATCATCTCAACGTCAGGTATATGTTCTTCGTATTCTCTATGGAATAACATCATCCCCGCAGGCAACAGGTAATTTCTAGCCAACTAGCTTACAATACATTAAAAACGTAAAAACATTGCAGTATTTTATCATGTGTTAGTTAATTATTTACTGTGCTCCATATCATGAAATATTTGATCATTTGTTTCTTATTGAACTTTGATGTTATTCGGTTTCCATTAGTTTATTACTAATTACATGTATAAAAACATTCAGATGCTGCTGCTGTGATCTGATAAACTAATGAAGTGAGAATGCTTGCATTATATAGCTGAGTGCAATTTATGTATCTGCTATATATATGTGTATGTACTTATTTATTTATTTTTACAGAGTCAGTGGCTTTGCATATAAAATCTGGGGATGGCTTTAAAACGGCCACACAATTTCTTGAAAACCCAGAAGTCCAACTGAGAATATATGCTTTGAAGCTTTTGAGACTACTATCTGAACTGTTCGGTCAAGATCTAGGGAATGAGCTGAGACATTCCAACAAGCTCACAATACCCAGAAAAAATGTTAGATGATCAATCTGCAGAGGAAGAGAGAGCAACTGCATCATGTATACTTGCCGCCCTTTCCTTAACAGGAATGAAGTAAAATCACTTTTAGGAGGTGATTTCATTAGATGGATTGTCACCTCTCTCAAGAACCAGAGGCGCAGCTCCAATGCAAGGATTTCGCGGACTTCACTAAGCTTGCTGGAAGGTGTCTCTTACTTCACTTCACTAGGAACCTGGATGACCAAACTCTTACCGTTATCAGAGAAAATCGTCTCATGACCATTTTCTGTGAACATCTGGAATATACTTCCAAACCAAAGGTAAAAAGACTCGCTGCTCTCGGATTAAAAAGCTTATCTGAAACTGGAAGGAGAGTTATTGCTAGGGACACTGAACCCTCCCCTTCTGATGGGTTCTGCTCTCCCTTCCTGTTCATTTGTGGAAGAAACTCTATTCAGAACCTTTGGGGTCCGATTCACGACAGTCCCTGTGAGGAAGATAGTGTTAGAAATATTTTAAATATTGTGAAAGGGTGTGTTAAAGAAGGAAGTATCTTTCTGATATGACTTTTAGTTGTGAAACGGTATGTTAAAGAAAGATGTGTCTTTCTAATATAACTCTTGGTTGTGAAAGGGTATGTTGAAGAAAGAGGTGTCTTTCTAATTTCTAACATAACTCTTGGTTGTGAAAGGGTATGTTGAAGAAAGAGGTGTCTTTCTAACATAACTCTTGGTTGTGAAAGGGTAGGTTGAAGAAAGAAGTGTCTTTCTAACATAACTCTTGAATCTAAGGGGCATATGTCTAAAAGACATGTCTCGTGTCTTTCCACAGTCTATAAAAGGGGCTTCTTGATGAAAGAGAAGAATAAAGAGAATGTCATAGAGAACACAGAGAGAATTATACACCAATCTCTTGAGATTACTTTTATCTTCCACCAGTTATGTTTCCCTGTATCATTACAGGAAGAGTTCGCTTAATCGTGGAGAGAGTTGCTTCCTAATTTGATGAGGGGTCGCGAAATATCTCTTAAGGACAGTGTCCTCGGACACGACTCGAACTATAAACTTTGTATTTTGCAGATTTCGCCAACAATCTTAAGAGATATTATCTGCAAATTTTTGGGTTTCAAGATTTGAACTATTCAGAACCCAAAGAAGGAAAGAAAAGGGCGAGTCTTCAAAAGCAAACACGGCGCTATCTGTGTCATAATATGGAATAGAATCACACGAATATGCACATGTGGTTAATGCTCTTAGAAAGAAGCCACAATCATGACTATATTTCATGATGAAGAGTGCCTTTGATTCAAGGGCGATGAATTGAAGGTTTTATTCCTCATGAGTTAGAGAAGAAGAGGTGCTTGAAGTCTAGAAAAATGGGTTTGATTTCTGAGTTTTTTATGGGGATAGCACTCCGCATCGCTTTGATATATGGATGACAATATATGATGAAGTACCGAAGTGCCAAGCAGATTGCGAAGACCTTTGCAAACGGTGCATGGAATCCTGATAATGTTAGTCCGTGGAGGCGACAATGAGCAGTTAGCCAACGGCTATTGTGATGTTCCAAGATCACTACATGGAAAAGGTGCGTCTCTCTCAATATATAGAAAAGGTGTGTCTCTCTATATATAAGAAGGGTATGTGACCAGGGGTATTTTTTTTTATAATTCTGGTTATTATTTATTGGATTATCACATGATATTAGGTAGAATATTCTAATTAATTAGAATGGAAAGGGATTATATGGTATGAAATTCTAATTTAATTAGAATTATTATTGAGAAGTTATTGAGATATAATTTGATATTTAAAAGTGTGGGGGTGTCTAAGATGTAGGATACCTATCAAATTTTATGATAGAAGCATGAAAATTTGATCATTTATCTATTGGAAAGATAAATAGGTTTAATTTTCATGATATATTTAATGTGGATGACATATTGATGTTCTGCTGCTTTAAATATGAATTTGAAAGCATGAATGAATTAAATATGTTTTTTAAAGTGTTAAAATCATGAAGGGATATATCATCTTGAAAGGTATTTTAAATTTTTAGTTGTGAGAACTATAGTGTGATTATTCTTTATGATAACAATATATTATTTGAGAGTGTTGTTTGCTCAATCTATTTATGGATAAATTATGAGAATTTAGTGCTAACTATTGTGATGTAGCATATACTGTGTGAAGATTGAGCATACACACATAAAGATTCAATCTCATGAGGAGAATGAAATATTTGAGGGGTACCATAACTGTTGGTATTATGTATGGTGAATTCCCGTTGTATTAAAATACACGGATGTTAAGTGGTGATATATTCTGAGTTTATCACTTTATAAATTGAGCAGATATACTCACTGTCCAAGCAGTAAATATTGGGATGCTCTAATAAGGTTATTGAGATACCTTAAAGACACCATGAATTATGGTATACATTATAGTGGATTTACTGCTGTATTAGAATGATACAGTGATATGAACTGGATCTCGGATTCAGAAAGGTTAAAATCTACTAGTGGTTATGTATTTATTCTTGGTGGTAGTGCAGTCACATGAAAATCATCCAAGCAAACAATTCTAACCAAATCCTCAAGGGATTTTGAATTTATTGCTATGGAATTGGCTGGCACTAAGGCTAAGTGATTGAAAACCTTTTAGCAAATATTTTGATGTAAAACCAACACTTAGTGTTGATGAATTGTGTTAGCTAAATAGCAATAGCATTTGTTAAGGATAACAAAGATGTACAACACTTAGTGTTGATTAATTGTGTTTGCTAAATAGCAATAACCTTTGTTAAGGATAACAAAGACATACAACATCTAGTGTTGATGAATTGTGTTTGCTAAATGGCAATAACATTTGTTAAGGATAACAAAGATGAGCAACACTTATTGTTGATGAGTTATAATTGTGAAATGGCAATAAACATTGTTAAGAGAACAATGGTGCAATCATTTGAGATACTATAAGAATAAACATGTTTAAAAATTGTGGAGTTATCTCAATCGATTTTGGTGAGTTCAAAATATCCTATCGGATCCGTTAACAAAACCCCTGGGAAGAAAATAATTAAAATGTTGAGACATCGAGGGGAATAGGACTAAAGCCAGTGTGATTACGACAGCGATGGCAACCCAACCTTTGTGATTTGTGATCCCATAAAGAAGGTTCAATGGGTAAGAACAAGGCGCTTGTTAGTACTGCTAGCACCAAAATATTATTACTGGTCCTTTCCTATGGTGTGTGATAAAGTGCTAGATTGCATAGAGGAGGATGAGCAAAAGCTCTTAATGATTTCAAATCCCACGGGATGGTGTATTATATGAAGATACACTTAAAGAAATCACATATACGAATGAGGGGTGTGAGCTGCTCCTATGAGATCGTGGCGAAATCTCTAGAGCATTAGTTAAAAACAGGACACGCGCATGGCTGCCTAACGCGCAAAACCGCTCGGAAAACAATAGAAATGTGGGGGTATAATCTGACTGTTAGTACCTCTGGTATACACCCAAGAAGTGTTAGTTCATAGTCCCGAGGACCACTGGGATTTCTGTGTACCAAGTATTATCGGTCTAGGTCTGGTTCATAGTCCAAAGGACCACTAGATAAAATGATTACATCCATGTATAGAATTCATCTAATGGTGTTTCTTTGACACATGTAGGGAATTGTTTGAAATATTTTAAATATTGTGAAAGGATGTGTCAAAGAAAGAAGTGTCTTTCTGACATGACTCTTGGTTGTGAAATGGTATGTTAAAGAAAGAGGTGTCTTTCTAACATAACTCTTGGTTGTGAAAGGGTATGTTGAAGAAAGTGGTGTCTTTCTAACATAACTCTTGGTTGTGAAAGGGTATGTTGAAGAAAGAGGTGTCTTTCTAACATAACTCTTAGTTGTGAAAGGGTATGTTGAAGAAAGAAGTGTATTTCTAACATAACTCTTGAATCTAAGGGACATATGTCTAAAAGACATGTCTCGTGTCCTTCTACAATCTATAAAAGGGGCTTCTTGATGAAGGAGAAGAATAGAGAGAATGTCATAGAGAACACAGAGAGAATGATACACCAATCTTTTGATATTACTTTTATTTTCCACAGTTATGTTTCCCTGTATCATTACAGGAAGAGTTCGTTTAATCCTGGAGAGAGTCGCTTCCTAATTTGATGAGGGTCGCGAAATATCTCTTAAGGACAGTGTCCTCGGACGCAACTCGAACTATAAACTTTGTATTTTACAGATTTCACCAACAGATAGTCAATTGTGCCTGCTAATGAGCAACTGTATAAAGCCTATAACTGATCTCCTCAATGATAACAATGAAACTAGTGTCCAAGTTGCTACAGTGGAGGCACTTTCAACAATACTAGTATTGGATTATTCGTCAAATAGTTTCAAGAGACCAGCTGATGAACTCGAGAAATTTGGTGTGGTTGATTATGTGATCAATCTTTTCACAGAGGCTAGATCTGGGGAGCTTCAAGAGAAGACAGTTTGGATCATAGAGAAAATATTGAGAGTGGAAAATCACATACCTAAGTACTCACTTAATCAGTCTCTTGTGAGGGGCTTGGTTGAAGCCTTTAAGCATGGGAATCCTAACACCAAGTTGCTTGCTCAACATGCTTTGACCTGCCTAAAGCAAACATCAGTTCTAAGTGAGAAGATATCAAGTGAACCTCGAGCTAGAAGGTAGTTAAAGAGGTAGTTTTTGTCCCCATTATTTCTTTTATTTTATTTTTTGGGATATTACTCCTCCAATCTTTAATATAAGATATATTTAACTAATTTGATTATATTAAAGAAGCTAGTTAATATAACATATTTTTCTAAAATACCATAATCATCTTCTTTAATTTCCTCTCTCCCTCTCTTACTTAATTATTGTTGAGAGCATATCAATAGGGATAATTTAAAAAAAATTGACAAATATGAAAAATATATCTTATATTTAAGACTAATATCAACTCCCTAATTAGATCTTATATTAAGGACCGGAGGAGTATTATCCTTATTGTTCTTTTTGTTGTAAAATCAAATAAACTCACTATAATCTCACAGATACATGTACCAAAAAAAAAGGGAAGGCAGCAAGACTTGCTGTCCTTGGCCTGTTTATGACACTTCAATACTTTACATCTCCGGTTGATATGTGCATATGTAAATAATTTCAAGGGTATTTTTTGTGTGCAAGACTTCATTAAAGCCTTTTAAATGTTAGGTTATCAGCTTTTTTAAATATAAACATTGCACACTGAGGAAGTTCTTTTAAGAAATTCAATTATATTAAGCTATAAAAAATGTGTTTTTATTTACTATTTTTTTTTATTTTTTTTGAAACAGTAATCAGTTTAGGCCATTTTTCTTAATAGCAGTATACGAATGGTAATGAATACTTTGAGATTGGGCCACGGCCCATTGGTCCGCTCCTCACTCTTTCCAAGTTGGGCCAAAGTGAGCTCAAAGGCCCAAGGGTCATGCTGCTTCTTGCTTCCACTGGATGATGCACATATTTTTATGCGTTATACTTGATATGAAAATATGAGGCATATACCAACGGGGGTTTGTCCGAGTAGTAAGCGGTTTAGTATCGCTTAAGCGAGATCTCGAGTTCGAGCCTTGGTATACGCAGAAAATTTCCGTTGGGAGACTCACCCACCATAGCCAGATGCGCGACGCGAGTCGGATCTGAATATAGTCGGGGCAAAGCTCCGGTGAATCAAATGGGCAACTAAAAAAAAATATGAGGCATATTATTCATAAAGCATAAATAGCATACTTTATTTTGGCAAAAGAAAAACAAAGAAAGTATATTGTATTTTAAATTTTATATTTTATATTAACATTGATGCGAGAAGCATACGACTACGTCAGAAGCTATTTGGATTGTATGTAACGAAATCAAATGAAAAAAAAAAAAAATCTTTTACATGAATTGTTTTAAAATAAATTTTTAAGGATCAAAATTATCAAGTGTTGCCATTCGAAATTTTAACTTGATGGTGAGAGCGACTCAGTATCAACAATCAGTCACGAACTTGAAACAACAAAATTATCTTAGTGTTGTTTAAAACTCCCACAGTTTTCTAAATTTTTCGATGAAAGAATTTAAACCCATACCCTATGTTTGGATGAAAGGAAAAATTAAGTTAGAGAATATTAGGAAGAAGAACTTTTAAAATGGTAAAAAAAAATTACAATTTTTTAAAATTTTTAATACTAGTATTCTTTCCAATTTAATTTTCTTCTAATACATAGGGTTAATCTCTATTATTATCCCTATTCTTAATATAAGAGATAGATAATTAATATAGATATTAAAATTGATTAAGTTAACTATTTTGTAATAAATGTATACTGATTTTTATAAGCTACCCTATTTAATTATGCGCATTGGAATTATCTTTGAAAAAAATCCTTATATGTGCAACAATAAAGATATTTTAGAAAAAAATTATAGATTTAAAAAATAAAGTAGATTAAAATTTTATATTTAAGACCAAAATAAACCATTTGTCTAATTTATATATATATATATTCTGTACAAAAAAATTTAGAAAGGGGTTGGGCTCACATACGATCTAAGGGTAGAGTGAAGTCTTCCTTCCTCCTAAACGATACCAATATCAGGCAGGGTGAACTATCTATTATCCTCAAGCGTAAACCTAGACACCCAGAAGCTAAAATACATCCACAATCGTCGCGACTAGAACCACAATAAAGTAGTACTCCCTAGAGATCAAACACGCTCCACATAATCACATGTCTCATCCTTTCGCTAATTGAACACACGTAATAATTTTTATATTTACTTCCCATCTTGCCTTTATCATTTCAGCCAATCTCAAGTTGCAAAACTTGACTGATAAAGTAATCCAAATCTTTTAAACAGAAAGATGAAGAGAGCTAATCCCATACACCATCAAACCTTTTATGTGTCACTCTTCAAATGCATGACCGTAGAGAATTCAATCAATTTTACTTCAGAAAACTTGAGTTCACAACTTAGCACTAAAACATTTCAGACCAAGTAGAATAACTTAGAAAACATTAATAATAACTATGATTTTTAGCAAAAAAAAAATCAAGACCCTTTGAATTAATTATTGTTCTATATATATTTAAGAAATTTTTTTATAATGTATAATATTATCAAGTATCTAGTTTCAGAATTCGTGATTGCCCTCCCTAGTATATGTGTCTCGTCTAGAAATTGAATTTGAGATATAGAGAAATTGGATGAGGCCTTATACCGCTAGACCAACTCTATTAAAAAAAACTTTTTAATCCTAAAAGAAAAAAAATCGTGGGATTGAAGGAACCAAGTGAGAAAAGCATAGGGTACATTCATCCCACTAAGTAAAAAGGATGATGAAAAGGCAAAGTTGCACTAAGTGAAGCTTTTGTAATTGTTTGGTGCTCCCACAATGATTCTCAACTTTTTTTCCTTTGTGGAAAGTTGCAACCACATTCACAAAAGCTATTATAGATTAGGTATAGAATATTGCTAAAGATTAGATAAACATGAACTTGCAAGTAAAAATACATCCCACTAATTTGTATTGTTCTTATTACCAGCCTCATCACTTTCTAAAATATACAACTTTTCTCTTGAATCTTTTTCTAAGATATTTTTTTTTTTGTGAAATTAATTGATTTTCAAAAACTATATTAGACCTCAACTAATTCGGATCCAATCAAATTAGAATGTATATCAAGGTATTGAAAACTCAATTGATTATTGAACTAATTGAAGCAATGATTCAAGAGTCAGTAGTCTGATGTTGAATTGACATCGTTACAATTAAAATAATATAATTTAATTAAAATATTAAGAAATATTCATATACTAAAACCCTAAAAGAGTAATATTTGAATAAAAATAGTTATTAATCCATATGTAAATGAAATATTCGTATATAAATAACATGTAATCTAACAAAACATAATTATTACAATATAAATTTGATTGGCTATTTTTTAATTCAAAACAAGCTCATTTTTAGTCCATGTAAGGAAGAAAGAAAATACAAAATCTAACTTGGTAACCAGTCCAAAAATTGTTAACCAAATTGGCCAGTTCATTGGTATAACCATATGATCCATATCTCCAATTCAAAAGGCATCACCAGTTCATTTCTAGAATCTATATGTCCAATTTTTTATTTTAAAAAAAAGAAAAAAATTAATCTTTTTATCCTTATAATTTTTACTTCGTTATAATTTAATCCTTAAAAATTTAACTCATTACAACTTACGCCCTATAGTTTTGATTCGTTTGTAACTTAATTTTTAAACTTTAGCATGATGTAACTCAATCCCTCTAATTTAACCACTTAACATAATAGTCCCTATATATAAGAAGAAATAATTTAATTGATACTCTGGAAGAAATACATTTAGTCTAACCAACTTCATTTAATCTAAATATGCAAACTACATAAGAATCTTCAACAATAAGACAGAATAATCAAACTCAGTCTACCCAATAATAGCCACAAATAAGATTTCAAACCTCTAGAATCCCATAAGCATATAATTTAGGAAATCAATGTGAAATTTTAACTTTCTTAGAATATGAAGATTTAAGATTACTAACAGATATACAAAGAATTGAACAAGGAAATACAAGAGTAGATACTAATTATAGTACAAGAAGAGAAAACACCATTAGAAGACTTAGAACATCTAAATCCAAAATTATGGAAAAATATAAATTTATGAGGAACATGATTAAATCTAGATTGTGTAAAAAATAAAAAAGAAGTTCTACAAGATTGGAAAAGATCTATGCTAATAATGTTATTAATGAGAGAAATTGAAATACCAACTATACCTCTAGTAATAGAAACAATATTTATAGGAATTATAAAAAAATTGGTGGGAAAATCTTCCACTAGAAAAACGAGCATTAATAAGAGGAGTAGAAAACCTTAAAATTCATAATAGAAAACAATACTATGTAGATTTATTACAAAAATATGAAGATGAAATAAGAAAAAAATTTATAGGAGAAAATTCAACACCTGACGAACGAACAAAACAATTAAATTTAAAATTAGCCTTAACAGAAATAAAATTATACTCATTAGATCTTTATTATATAAATTAATATATATATATATATGTGAATATAGTAAATATTATTATAATGCAAATTTAAAAGAATATGAAAAACCAATATATAATCAACTTTTTTTATTTAAAATTACTACTACTAATTTTAACTTCAATTTTAATGGCTTATACTCCAACCAGACCCTAATAAATATAATGAATTAAATACTATAGGATAAAGAATAAATTATTTAAATATTTATTTAAAATTTCAATGTACTGAAGTAACAAGATCATCAATATTAAATAAAATAAATAATTTTTTTTAAAATGTTCAGATTTAGATACCCTCATCAGTGGGGGTGTCAAAGAGAAATTAGAAGAAATAACTATTATAAAAAAGAAAAAAAATAGAAGAAATAAGAGATATAAAAAATATAGATATACAAAATTTAAAAATATAGATTTTAAAAGAGAAAAAAGAAACTGCAAATCAGGGAAACTCTAAAAAAATCCTATAAAATGTAGATATTATAATTGTTAAAAAATTAGACATAAAATGATAAATTGTAAAGAATCAAAGAAAAAATAAGTATAACTAGTTAAGAAAATTTTTCAAGAAAATGAAGAATTAGAATTAATAGAAAAACTTTTAACATCAGCAGATGAAATAGAGGATTTGGAATATTATTTATATATTTTAGAAATTGACTCCAAAGAAGATACTGATTCTAATTAAAGTATTACTAAATAATTAGGTGATCAACCAATTACAAGTTTCAGGTGAATAACTTTGATTATTTTCTAAACAACCAAACACAAATTACACTTTCAAAGATTATATATACATATATAAAAATGAAGGTATGACCAGTCCTCTAAAATAATTTTGATGGTGCAATTGATACTTTAAACTACTAAAATAATTTTGATGATATAATTGACACTTTAAATTGTTTAAGAGTATAATTAGCATATTAAAGTAATTTTTTTGGGTACAATCAACACACCTAACCTAACAGTGTATAATGTGCGTTTTCTCTCCTCTTAAACATGCCCTGCTAACTTCGTCTAACTTCTTCCATCGATGGAGTTGAGAGGGAGAGTGAGATCTAGATGTGAGTGTGAATGAAGGGGGAGAAAACAGAAGCTAACCTCCGTTAGGTTGGATGTACTGATTGCATCTAAAAAGTTATTTTATTGTACTAATTATACCTTTAAATAGTTTAGAATGTCGATTGCACTATTAAAAATATTTCGGGGTATTGGGTATACTTTCACCCTTATATATAAACAAGATTTGAAAGATAGGAATAAGAATCAATTAAGTATGAACAAAACCAACTACCTTTTACATAAACACAAGGGTCCAAATACACTGCTTGATAAGTAATTTATATAAATTAAAAAATTTAGTTAAATTAGTTATTTATAAAAAATATATATCAGTTTTCTTAAAGTATCGATTTTTTTTTTGCTAAACATAAATATCCTCTTAATGGAAGTATTGTCAGGCACCAAACGTAGGAGAAATTAGCCCTTTCTATTAAACCTAACCCCCGTTGGTTACCCATTTTAATTATTTACATTAGAAATTAAGTCATTGATAAAAAAACTATTAATATATGTAATTAATAAGAACAATTTTAAAATATATATATAAATTTAGAAGATAAAGTATATTAAAATATTATATTTAAGATTAAAATAAATTTATATGCTAGGCGCTAACTCTGCTATTTATAATTGGAGTATATGATTTATCAAGGAAGAAATTTTCAATGATGTGCTGGGATCATAAAATAACTTACTAAAAGTTAAAAAGGATTTAAAAGACTGCAAAATATTTCATAAAAAATTGGGCAAAAAAAAGATGAAAATATATAAAAAAAATTAATAAAAATATTTTAAAGAGAGGATGGGAAAGAAATACAATTTCCAATCCTAATTTTATGAGCTAGTTAAGAAGTTAATATTAATCATAAATATAATAATTTAATTAATTTAATTTCTAATATTTATCATTTCTGTTACTAATTTATTTAATTTATAAACTGATATATAATATAATATTATATAAAGATATTTTAAGAAAATTAGGTTATATTTGTTATAATTAAATTATTTATTTAATTTTTTAATCTATTTAAATTAATTTTAGATTAAGGATAGGAGGAGTATTAAAGAAGGACTAGGAAGAGTAAAAACCAATGATGGAAGATTTTTTTTTTTTGGCTTGAATGGGGGAAGAAATTGTAGCTATTTCACATATAGACACACATATTAATGCATGTATACTCTGTGAATTTTAAGTTATGTGCTGAAAATATTTTGACTCTTTCTGGCCTGATAATCTTTTGACTAAAAAAAAAAAAAACTTGTAAATGAGTTTCTCAATTTTTCAAAAGTTGAAAAACCTACTATTCTATCTACGGATAATCTTATTCTACTTGTGAAAATAGGTTATTGATAATGAATTGCCTAAATTTTATTTTTATATTGATATGAATAATATAATTTTAATAAATAATATATTATTTTTAGAATTTTATAACACATTTTTTTTATATAATAGTCAATTATACTATAAGAAAAAAAAAGATAAATACATAATGATAGTTATACAAAAGACAAGAACGCACATCCGTTGAACCTTTGCCGTAACCGAATGCCGCCGCCTTTAATATCCCTTTAAAACCCCAATCCACGTGCTTAACGAAACCCCCATTGTTAATAGCAACAATGAACCTCAAACGCAAAGCTAACATCCAACGTAGGACATGAGCAAGTAGTGTGATTGGTTTAAAGGAATTGAATGCAGAAAAAAAATGAAGTAAGTAATTCTTTCATGTTTAGGTTATATAAAAAAATTTCTTTTTTCTTTTTTTTTTAATAAATCAATTCATATTAACCGTTTAACAAATAATCCCCGTTACACAATATTTTTGTTAAATTAACGTTGTTGATTTAATGGTCATATCATTTTTATACTATTTTAAAGCTTTCATGTGAACCTTTATATCAAAGCAAACTTTATGGTGTTAAATACGCATAAAAAATTAATAGATTTGCACTTTAAACACCTTTTTTTTTTTAACATGGGTCTCTTACACCATTAAACAGAGCATTTATTACTAACATTAGTGGGAAGTCATTCCATTTTGTAGAAGTTGAGTAAAGATTAATAGGCCTTTGACTATAGAACTCGTGGGAAGATTTCCCATTCATTTATCTTAGGAATTACAGCACAAAAAATTATTATCCCAAAACAAAATCTGTGAATTGATTAGCCAATCAAGGCTACCAATTACCAATGCTATATATATATATATATATCCTAAGAGCTACATTTTACATGTAACTACTAATTACTATAATACATAATAGTGAGCAAAAAATTTTAGTTCAAGTTAATTCTAGCTGGAAGGCACACTCCAGGAACTTGCTCTTCCACAAGAATGCCTTCACAGGAAACCAGTTTCATTCCAAACTTAGTTGAAGGGTAATAACATTTCTGCTTGGCTTCATTGAAGCTTTTGCCAACCACATGTTCAACCCAATCCTCCACTGCATTTTCCTTGTCTGATAACCAGGCAGCTGCAAGTATTTGTGTCATTACTTCATAATCAATTTCCAGCAGAATTTGTGATCCGAATGTCCTTTCAAATTGTATGCTGATGGTTTTTAGTATTTTCTTGGCAAGCGCATCGAAATTTAACGGCTTGAAATCCACTTTTTCATCAGTTTGATCGCAGAAATCATTTAACCAGGCTTGAGAGCCTTCAAGTTTGGATTCACCGTCAATGTCATTATGATCCATGTCATCATCTTCAACCTCCTCTACAGGCATATTTAGATCCAAATAGGATCTTGATGCATCTTGGACTTGTTTCTGTCTCTTGCTGCTTGTTGCTTGCTCTTTGTCGTCACTGATATCAACCTGTTTTCTTTTGTTCAGAAATGTCTGTTTAGAGGACCCTTTTCTTGGTGTAACAATAACATTTGGACCACAGCTTCTTTTGGCATCCTCAGAAATATCTCTCAGTAGTAATTGCATTTGAAATCTTTTGGCTGCAAGGATTCTTTCCTCGGGAAACATTGCACGCTCCTTTTCCAAAAGGAAATTGCCATTACCTTTAGTAGAGACAGTTGAGCACACAATAAATATTGCATTATGAATGCTGATTTCCCTTCCATGTGAGTCTGGAAATTTACCAGTTCTTAGTGTCTGAAACAAACTATTCTGCACCATAAAATCAGCTTTATCTACATTTTCAAGAAAGACAACTGCATGGGGTTTCTTACTCAACTCCCCAGCAATAATGCCCACATCTGTTTTCCTCCTGATTTCGTAATAATTTGAATTGCGGCTTTCAAATATCGAGTTTAATTGGTAAACCATGTCCTGGGAATCCAAATCCAAAGAGATCAGGCTTTCTGTGTTTCCAAATATTGCCTTTGCAAGAATTGAAGCAATCTTTTTCTTTCCAAATCTATCAGGTCCGAGGAAAGCAAACCATATGTCTGTTCTAACACGTAAGCCATGATGCTTTCCACCGCCAGACTTACAAAGGGACAAGGTTTGAATGATAGCAGATATTGCCTCATCTTGCCAGCCAACCCTCTCAGTGAGAACTTGACCAAGAGACTTAAAATCTACAGAGTTAAATTTCCCCTCCAAACTGGGACCAGAGCCTGAAGAGGATCCAGCAATTTGGTGCAAATTATCATCATTCAAAACCTGAAGGCGCTCTTTATGATTTTGGAGTTCCTGGTTATTTGGCTCCTGAACAGCTGATGATGCATAAATTGTCCCCAACCCCAAATCTGTGGTCACAGAAGTAAGGGAAGATGATCTGCCGTCAAGCATAGCACCGGCCTTAGAGGAAGGGTTAATCCAAGGGCTCAACTTATCAGTGTGCTGAATCTCTGAAACTTTTGCTACCTGGTCAGGTGAACTACGAAAAGTAGCAGCATCATGAGAACATTGGCTTTCATTAAAAGATGCATGCTTACTGCTACCTTCTTTTAAACTTGGACTCAATGGAAAGCCCCCAAGGATTGGAACCTTAGACTTTGTTTGGGATGTACCAACTTCAGGTATTGACCAGTTTTGATGAAGTCTTTCACAAAAGTCACTCCATTTCTTTTGCAATCCAAAGATCTTGGCACTCACACTTGCATTTTCTTCATTACCCTGCAATAGATGATGAAGTTTGACATTGTATAAATGCAGTTCAGATTGAATAAAACATAACAAAATACAATTACAGAGGATGACCACAAAAAAATTTAGTGGGTTAACCGTTAGTACAGGAATTTTCCCCACAATGGATCCACCACTGAGTAATCATTCTCTGAGTCCTTCTGACATGGGTAAGAATGAGTGAATTCATAATTTCAAATGCATTGTACAAGAATCTAAAATTTAGTATTCATAACACACCTTTGCTACATCCAATCCTTGATCTGTCTCCAGACTGGCTTTTTGTGACCCAGGCAAGCTTGTGGGGTAACCAGATGCCATAGTCGCTGGACCTACTTTTAGAATATCATCGACTTCTTGTTCATACTTTTGATCGCAGGATTGACATCGCGTAAAACTTAATGGGCTTTTGAATTCAGAAGGCGAAGAGAAGAACCCCCCAAAAGGAACAAAGGACCCCATCAAGCTGTAAGGTTATCATGAGCAGGGACTGTGAGACCCAATGGGCTCAAAGAACACTCAAGGTAAAGAAAACACAGAGAAAGAATTGAAGGCATCACCCCAAGGAATGGAACAATTATAGCTATTAATATATATATATTATATAACAGACTATTCAAGCTGATCGAGTCAAAACAAGAGCAAGCAGGAAGTACAGCACCTATACGTAACAAGAACTGCGTGGGCTTCATAACATATCTGATATCTCCTAAAGTGGCATTATATGCGCCAACAGATAACAGTAATGTGACTGTTCAGGACTGACAAGATTTACTTTGCAGATAAAAACAATCAAAGCGCAGCCGTTTCTTGTTTAATCAAATAGCCAAATACTCAAAGGGGATAAATCATAAATGAAATTACTCTCTCCTCGTTTGGCAGTATATAAATCTTCAACTTTAAACTTCATTGCAACAAGTTCCTCGTTTAAAAAAGTAAGGATAAGATAGAGGTTTCATAGAGCTCAAGGAGAAAAGTTATAGAGTTTTTCAAATGAATAGATATGTAATCAGATATATAGAAGAATCAAGAAAAGTAAACAAAGAAATTCTCCTTTTCTGTTTCCACTTTAAGCAAGCAACCCTACAAAAAGTACTAACGTAAGTGTAAATGAACATACACAGAAACAGGTCAAAGAATGACACGAAAGAGAAGAAAACAGCAACGAAAAAATAGCATTTGGATCCTAAATACCAGTGAGTCAGCAATAGAAACCAGTGAGAGTCATTAAATATTTCATCTGATCATTTATTTACCCATGACTTGAGTATTTGTCAACACTTTCTTGCAAAAAAGTCCATCTTACACTTCTAACCACCACTGCTTTTCCAATGACGCATGCATATCAAGTTAGCAACGTGTAAAGCTCTATATTCTACACATTACTTCACTTCAACCAATAAAAACTTAATTCAACGAAGTAAAAATAGAACACTCACCTGGACTTAGGGTAGAGTCCTTCCATTGAAGGGGTGGCAGATGTGATAGTAAGTAGATGTAGATCCCAATCATTTTCTATAGTTGGAAACAGAGCTACAAACTTAGAATACACATCAGAGGTTCCAGCTACCCCAACTACCCAAATTTTCTCACCATGAACTTTCAATAAGCTTTTCAATTGTAAAACAACATAGCTGGTAGCACCACGAGGCACGCCGTCGCGAACGAACACGTCGAGCTCTCCGAAGTTCACGGCGATACCTGGACCAGAGCATTGCTCCAATGAACGACTCAATTCCTTGAATTTCAAACCCATCTTCTCTTCACTCCCACCTTCACTGAGAATCTCAGAAATATCCTTCTCAATGCTGAGTACATTCAACCCAGCTATTTCAGCTGGCAACACTCCCTCTCGACATTTATGTACCGATTCTGTGAAACTCCGAAGAGCAGTTTTCGCGTAAATGCCCAACAACAAGGGGTTTCTCCTCGTCTTTCTAACAAGAACCTCCCCAATTCTTCTGCAATTCCCATCCACGCCTTCGTATCCAGAATTTCCCATGAAAGGAAACTTGAAACCGGGCGGACCCGATTCGGAACCAGGCAAATTGCACAAGAAAATGGGTGGGCACGGGCTCCGCGAAAACCGAGAAGTTTGGGTCAGCGGCGGGTGAAGCAACGAGAGCTTGATATCGCAACTCCGAAATCCCGCATCGCCCAAAACCCTACTCACAATTGGGTCATCGAGAATTGATAACACGAAGTGCTTGAGTTCGACTTTCAATAAAGGCGCCGTTGGCTGCTGCTGATTCTGCAGACTATGCATCTGAAACAAATGGAAGCTCTCCGGATGCCTCCTCTGGTTAGCTTGGGACCGTTTGATGGCAGCCATGAGAGAATTCGACACAGGAGGATCTCCCTCGAGTCCTTTGGCAGTAGGTAACCGGTCTAGGGAGACACCAACGGAAAGTTCCAGAGCTTTTAACTGGAGACGCGGCGAGTAGGAGGAGCTCCCGGCGCGCGTGCAAGCTTCCCGGAGCTTGGAGGTCGGCATGGCAAGTAAGGCAGAGACAGCGTGAAGCGAGGTAGTCTGCGCGTGGTTACGGCGACGAGCAACTGCCACCGCATCGTCAAGAGCACGAGCCGCTTCCTCCGTCAAGCATTGCCTAGCTGCGTTGACCGGCGTCGGCATCGCCGTCGAGCATATATAACTTTACACACACACACGTTCCACACACACAGTATTATTATATATATATATATAAGCACAAATGAGATGGAGTTTGTTATAGGCGGTTATAGAGTTTGGACTTTTATGCAGAGTGATAAAAAATTGAAGAAAAGAAAAAAAGGAGAATGGATCAAAGAGACAATAAGGAATAGTTTATTCAAGTATTATTATATTAAGAGTGAATGAAGGGAAAAGGAAGAGAAAAAGGAAAAACAAAGCCCGGAGAAGAAGGGGAAAGAGCTGCAGAGGGAAAAGTTTCTGAGAGAGAGTGATGAAGACGACGATGTTTGTGGATTAAGAATCTGGTTGGCTTGTTGTGGTGGGACCTGATTGATGCGAGAGTGAGAGAAGGACATGTGGGGCCCATCTATTTGGCCATTGAAATTTGAAGGGAACACTCAGCACACAAGCTGAGTGCTTAGATTTTACTCCTTTTTTTTTTTTTGGTAAATAGATTTTACTCCTTAATCTCGTTGGAAGATCCTCTTGTCCTTCTCATTACTGCAAAATATATAAATTATATAATACTATTGTTCTATACTTAATAAGAATTATTTTATTAATTTAAATAAATTAATTATAATAAATATAACTTAATTTTTTAAAATATTTTATATAATATTAAATTATATATTAATTTATAAATTAACTAAATAAATTTAAAAAATATAAATATAAATATGAGAATAAAATAATTTAAAATATTATATTTAAGATCAATAATATTAATTTTAAGAGATGACATTATGTTTGGATATCAATTGTTAAAAAAATAACATGGAGAAAACTGATTTAAACAAAAATAACCAAACAAACATTCAATTTCTAAACTAATATACAAACACACTTTTAATATAAATTGTCACTCTAAAAAATCTAGCATATAAGTATGAAGGGTGAGATAGGTTAGAATATTCTTAATTTATAAATAGAATATAACCCTAAATAATTTATTTAAACAATTTGATTAGATTAAAAAAATTAATTAAATTAGTTAATATGATATATTTTGTTTAAATACTTTAATCATCTTCCTTAAATCTATCCCTCACTTTCTTATTTGATTATTGTTGAGTGAGTATCAATACGAGTAATTTCAAAAACTTGATAAATATAAAAATTAATATTATATTTAAGACTAAGATCATATCTCCAATTAGGTTCTATATTAACTACCGGAAGAGTAACTTTTTTTATAAAATGTATATCATATGAGGATGATATATTATATAACATTAGAATATAAATTGTTTGTTGAGGTGGTACGTGACTTTAATTTATAAGGAAGAGAATATAAATTCAAATTTTAGGAAACGTACTTATTGAAAGAGATAAAAATTATTTACATTATAACCATGAAAAGGTAAGGATATCCTTTACTGAAAAAAAAAATCTTCATCAATATCTCAATATTTCGGTTGGTTCTAAATGTATAGACAAAATAATTAATTTGTAGAGATTAAAAAAATTAATTAATTTAATTATTTATAAAAAAATACGTATTAATTTTTTTAAATATCATCATTAATTATTTATATTAGAACTACTTATTGATAAAAACGCTTTAAATATGTGTAATTAATAAGAATAATTTGATAAATAAATTATAAATTTAAAATATAAAATAAATTAAAATTTTATATTTATAATTAAAATATACTATCCAAGAAGCTACTATATTTAGGATTAAAGAGAATATTATAATAAAATTTACAAGGGAGGTAGGTGGTGAAAATGGTTGGTTAAAAATATGGAGACCTAACATGCCGTAATGTTGTAAAATATGTATGTGGTTAGTTAATATTACAATATACTCCTTACTAATAAATTAATTAAAGCTATAAAGAAGTGAGGATTGCACTTAACAAATAATTGCCAGTTGTGACAATCTGATGTATAGATGTTCACATAGTTTATGACATTCAAATTAATAAGTGGTAAAAAACAAAAGGTCAATTATGTAAGAATTATTTATTTAATTTAAATAAAGTATTTGATTATTAATTTTTTAAATATTTATATATAATATTATTATAAATTAGATAAATTAATTTAAATTTTTTATAAATATAAAAAATAAAATAAATTAATATTTAAAGTACATGGGTTAATAGTAAGTATTGACGTTCATTTTAGAAGAAAAAGATAAATTGATGGAGAAGAAAAGGGGAAGACGTGACACTAATAATTAAAAATTTACTCTCTCATGTTTCTCTCCTTCAATTTCCTACTTTAGAAAGGGAAGAAACATGATTGTCGGAATTTTTCCACGTAAGCAGCTCCCCTTTTGATGTGTACTAATGAGCGAAGTACTACTATTCCCAGTGAGGGTGTTGTGACTGTGTATAAAGAATCTTCATAAATAGTGGAGATGTGCTTTAATAATTTATAATGTACTCAAGTTTGGGAGGCCCACAAGTGTACGTGCATCTGCTTCTTATGCTTTGCTTCCTAGTGTTCCACTTATACACGGGGAGTAAACCTCCTCGTTCGTGGATAAGTCAGTGAAACGGTGAAATATATAATTATTTATAATATATTTAATTTAAAAAAAATTATTTATTATAATTTTAGTCGTGATATTTAAAAAAAAATATTTTAATTTTTAAACGTTATATTTAAAGATAATTGATAATTTATTCTATTCAATATTAATATCGTTTAAGAGAAAATAAAACTTTACCCTATTCTTAGATCATAGGAGAGCTCAACCCCTTTTTAATAATTTTTATACTAAAAAATATATTTATGTATGGAGGGTAAAATAATATCCAGTATCTTAATATTATTTTTTCAATTATACTAAACACTATAATCCTGTTTATGATGTATCTAGAATATTGATGTTATACTTATGGTACTTCTAACACCCTAATTTTATTTATTGTGTATCTAATACTATAAACTATAAATAAGATTAAAGTGTTAGATGTAATATGATAATAATATTATGGGTACCTGATATACAGAAAAAATAATATTAAGATGATAGATATTACTTTACTATTTATATATATGCACTAGTCCTCTATCTTTAATATAAAAGTTAAATAATTAATTTATATAAAATTAAAAAAATTAGTTAATTTAGTTTTATAAGCCTCATATATGGAGATATTCTAAGTGAAATGTGGTTTGTAAATTCAATAAACCTTCACCTAATGGGATTTTTTTTTGGAATATACTCTCTCTTTAAATTTGTACTTATAATATTTGTGCTTTCATTGAGAGTCCAATAATTTTTATTTGATAAGACAATTTTTGAAAAAAAGTTAGGCTCATCTATGATTTAAGAGTAGGGTGAAATCTCTTTCTTCCTAGATGATACCAATATAGGGTAGGACGAGCTGTTTATTACTCTCAGATGTAAATTTAGGCACCTAAAAGCTAAGATGTCTCCCTAAATGTCATGATTAAAATTATAATAAAATAATACTCCCTAAAGATTGAGCGCGTTTTAAATGATCATACGTCTCATCTTCTTATCAGTTAAACTCATAAATGATAGTTAGAGTTTAATAATTTTGACTGATAAGAGATTGAGTAAATTGCTACGGCGTGGGCTTCCCCTCTTGAGTATAGCTCTCCCACCTAATAGCCTTATTTTTTGGGATATGTTCTCTTTTTTTATTTGTGCAACATTTAGTTTTTTTTTATAAATAATGTATTAATTTTTTTAAAATATTATTTTTAATTATTTATTTTAAATTATTTATTTTAAACTACTCTCTGATAAAAAAATTTAATATATGCAATTAATAAAAATAATTTAAAAAATTATAAATTTAAAAAATAATTAAAATTTTATATTTAGAATTAAAATAAAATTTATAATTAGTTATTATATTTAGAGTTGGAGAAGTATATATTCTTTTAGTTGATTTCTTGATATGAAATCTTAGAAATTTTCTTCCTATAACATTAGAGATGTGGGCTTGTTAGATTTTGTTTCCTATATTTATGTTCTCAGAACTCAGAATAACAATGGCTGGTGACTTTCAAAGTCAATGGCCCCGGCGCGTGGTTGTTGATGGTGGCTGGCCGCATAGTGGGAAAAGAAACTAAAACAAGAGAGAATTTCTGTAAAGTGCCATAGAAATAGCATAATTTTCAATAGGTCCCAAAATATTTATTCATTTTTTTTATAAATACACGTACATATTTTAATAACTAATAATAATAAAATTTATAAATATATATATAAATTTACAACTCTCAATCTACATTATAATAACTTATACAAAATTGATAAGTTTTTATGAGTAAATTTATAAGTATACATAAAAAATTCAATAACTAAAAATAACAAAATTTATTATGAAAATTTAAAACTCATAATTTGTAACAATTAATACAGAAATTTATAAGTCTTCGTAGTTAAATTTAAAAGTTTACATAAGTATTTTAATAACTTAATAATATTAAAATAATAAGTGTCTAAAAGATATTTTGGTTATTTACTAACAAAACATAATTTCATTTTATCTCTAAATACTTTATTAAAATTTCAAAATCTTTTGAAACCTATTGAAAATTATATTGTTTCTGTAGAGTTTTACTGAAATTCTCACAAAAAGGACTCCAAGTTGTTACCGTTTTGATGTTCTTAAAAAACAAAAAGCAGTTCAATGAGAGCATCTTGATGCTTAATGACTAAAATCATTCACCTCTTTATAAAAAATAAATAAATATTTCTACCTATTAAGGAGTATAATTAAGATTAATTAATAGGTTTGAGATTTAATTTTTCTTTTAGAATATCCTTATTTATTGTTTTACATGGTAGTTATATATTTAATTATTTTAACTTAATTATACTAGTTTAATAAAGATAAAAAAATTTAATAAATATAAAAAATAATTAGAGATTTCTCTCGTGTGAGTAAAAAAATAAATTTTAATTAATTAATTATTTATAATTATTAAAAATTTAAAATTTGATATTCAAAAAATTTTGAGCCCTTACTTTGATCTTTGATTAAGATCCATAATGTAATTGATTAGTAATCATATTAACGTGAGGCTCAAAATCTTTTAAAGATTAAAGTGGGACTAATGGAGATTATTGATTACGATTTATGGACAAAGGGATTGAAAATATTAAATCGGGTCAATTAAGATATATTTTTAACTGAATTGAAAGTACAAGATTTTAAGAGTATAATCGATTGGTAGTTATTTCTCATATTTATACCCAAAAAATGACTTTTATTAATTTCTAATATAAGGAGTGAAATTCTCTGAAAGATAAGAAAATTCTATGATAAAACTAGCATGACACTTATTATCATATTTTTAGGTATGGAAACTCTTTTACCATTTAAAAATTTAAGTATACCAATAACGACTCACTGAGTATTTTGAGAGTAGATATACATGTTAATCTTTGAAATATTCATTAGGTGGTGGCGCAGAATTGTGCCATAGGTTAGGCTACTACATATGGTATATAGTCTGTGATTGGATGCTCTCATGATTAGGTTTAAATATTCCCTTTAGTTCATTTAACCTTGAACCAACATAAAATTGAATAATTGATTTATTATTGACTTTTATATTTCATGTGACAAATTACTTGTTTATAATTAATTTAAAAAAATTATTTTATAAGTATCTATACTTTTTCTTAATTTTTAATTTAGCACCTATTAAATTTTTTAATTTTACTCTATTAATATTGTTAAACTCTATAACTTAACTTTATTATCACCGTTAATATTTTTTTATATAAGTTAATTGTGCTGACAAATCAAAATTAAATAATTTAATAAGAAAAAAAATAACACAAGTATTAAACTAAAAATTAAGAAAGAAATATAGGTACCTTTAAAATAGTTTTTCCTTAATATAAAATATAAAATATATATCAAACCACACTAATGATAAAGTATAAATAACAATGGTTTTTTTTTTCAATTTTAAGTATTTTATTTCATTTTTTTACATATTTTGGTGGAGTTTAAATATTAAAAAAAATAAATGATGCAATCAATAAAAGAAACCTCTCCTTCAAAGCTCCAGCTTTTTAGAGGGGAAAATGTAAAATAATTAGTGCAGATTAACTTCCCCTTTTCCTCCACTTTTCTCCTCCTTAAAATGTTTATTCATTTACCAAATTAGATTGGAATAAGGTTTCTTTCTTTCTTTGTTGTTTTTTTTTTTGTTTGAAACATAGCACCGCCAATATCATTATTTAAAGTAAGCAAAAAGTTACACCACTCAAAAAAGCCATCCAATTCCACATGTAACATTATGAAGTTGGATCGCTTATCAAAGAAACGTAAAGACAACAATACAGAGTGCAGAAACTTAAAACAAGAAGAAAAACAAACCAAAATCACAAGGACATAACCCCAACATAGGCTACGTACTGAGTGGAGCACAGAACACTAACCTTATCTAAAAGCCACAACGAGACATTGGCAAGAACCAAAGCCTCACGACGTATGGAAGATGAATGGCTTCTTTAAAAAAGTCCTACTAATAATCTTTAGGTTTAATATCATGCAAACAAATAGCTTCTTCGAAGGGATTGACTACCAATTTTGTGAAATTAGAAAGATTTGAATGAGGCTTTCTGAGATGGCAAAGAAAGATGAAGTTTCTCCTTTCTGAACGTGGTTTATGTCCTTATGACTCCCAAACCCCAAAACGATGGCTCAAATTAGATAGAGACAGAAATAGGAAAATGATGACTACATTGATTTTGCTTTCTAAATGAAATGGATGGTTTGATCTAGGAACTTTGTAAAGGAGTCATCTTTAATTCATTTGGTCAATGACAAAGAAGCGAGATAAATATTTATTTCCATCTATTTATTGTAGGCAATTGGAAGACATGCAGCGGAAATTAACTTTTAAATTTTTTTCTATAATGAATTAACTAGAATGAATTATTGGTGGGACCCACGAGATGGGGACCCCGTTTTTGATTGGGCCACGTGGTCCCGGTTTCACAATTTGTGACATGTCAAGTTCTATCATGTCATAATTTTGGCTTTCCCTTCAGCCAACCATCATCCGACACATTCAAAAAGAAGTAGGCGCGCACCTCCCCTGATTAATGCCTGACGATAGGCACGTGTCAGACAAACGAGGCATAAATTGTTCCCTTGGGCAAATACAAGAATTGAAGCTAAAATTACATAAAAATACCCAGAACAAAAATGAAGCCCAACATCTAATATTCCACCATTCATAAATTTTATTTAATCAAATATTTAATATAAAATTAGTTAATTTTTTTAAATAAATTAAAAAATTCAAATTAATTAATTATAATTAAATATAAATTTTTAAAATAAATTTATATTATATACTTTTTAATCTATATAAACTTGTTAACTTGTTTATTATATAAAAAAAATTAATTAATTTATTATATTTTATTTATTATAATTAACTAATTTATTTTATTTAAAAAATTAATTATATTTTATATTAAAAATTAAAGATAATATTTAACTATATCTCTATTGGAATGCTCTCTTTCAATATTTGATTTTACTTTAGGCTCGGTATTATTAAACTATGCACTTTAAAAAAAATTATATTATTTTTTAGATCTTATTGTTAATAAATATTTAATTTTAAAGTTTGTTATTATTCTTTTTAATATATATATTTCTTATAGAACCTAATCTCTCAAAGTAACAGGCTTTACATTGTCACATGCGGGTGCTTTAGAAAATCTTGTTGAGCTAGTTTTCGTAAAAAAGAAATAGTCAACTATTAGCGTCTGTATTTAAATAGCGGTTGACTTTTGGTAATTGAATATTGTGGTCTGTAGAAAACTTTCTATTCAAATATTTGATTTATTATTTGAATACGTACACGTTTTGCCTTTTCTCTGCTTGATTATATGAGAAAAAAACATGTTCGATTGTCCTTTACTATATTATAACAGATCATAACATTTTATAATTTCAAGATTACCTTTTATAAGCTAGAGTATTTTTTTTTAATTTCGCATTACCTTTTATAATTTCAGTTTTTTAAATAAAAATTTCCATTTCTAAAAAAAAAGATAAAATAACACATAATATCTTAATTTTATTTCTCATATACGGCAAGTATTTTAATCTTATTTATGGTATAATTTTTTTTTAATTCTTGGTATTTGAGAAATAAAATTATGGATAAAATTTTACTAAATTAAAAAAAAATATAGGTAAAATTAAACTATAAATAAAATTAAAATACTAACCGCATATAAAAAATAAGATCAAGATATTAGGTAGTATTTTATCTTTAAAAATTATTTTGTAAGTACTTATATTTTTTCTCAACTTTTAATTTGTAACTTAGACTTAATTTTTTTATTTTTTTTCTATCAACTCCGTTAACGCAATAACTTTACTCTATTAATATTATTAGTCCATGTACATAAACTAATTATGTTAAAAATGAAAGGAAAGTATAGATATTAAATTAAAGGTTTTATTAAAAATAAAAAAATGATAGGTATCAAATTAAAAATAGAAAGAAAATATAAATAATTGTAAAATATGATTTTTTTTTAAGAAAAAAAAGTGTATAAGCTTTTAATTTATTTTCTAATTTAGACAATTTAACATAACCTTCCCCTAGAAAAGGTATAAACTTTCACTTTCATCCCAATAGCTGTATTTAACTAATAATTTATAAAATTGTGCTTATTAATTCATATTTTCATATTTGTAACTTTGTTTTTCTATTAAAAAAACATGAAATTTCAATCATAATTACCAAAAAGTCACCAAAAAAATTACTAACAACAATAACACAGCTAGCTAGCATATTGTGTGAACGTAGAAAACATATTCAGAGGGCTTATCTGAATTAAATCTAATCAAATCACATGAGAGTAGGAAAAAAAAAGTCATGTGGAATGATTTTAAAAAAAATTAAAGTCTTTTTAAATAATTAATTTGCCAAATTTGTGCTTATTTGTAATTCTCCCTTCATAAATTAATTACAAATGATGCTGTTTTTATTTATAATTCACGGTTTATATATATGTGGCTTATAAATTTATATGCGTAAATGTAAGAGTTTTGGAGGTTAATTATAAATTTTCAAAGAATAGGGATATTATCTGTACATAATCTAAAGTTCAGGGTTTATGCATAATTTAATAATTTTTTATTATTTAAATAAACTTCTATTATTTATTTTTTTAAAATATTGTTTTAATGTGATTTGAGCCGTCCCAACGACATGTGCCCCCTTGTAAGGAATCTAAGAATAGGAGATGAGAGAGACTGGTGTCAATCACTCTTTTTATAGCAGTTTTTTAAAAAATAGACAATTCACATTTAAAAATAAATAAATAAATAAATAAATACATATTAATATCTTGAAAAACAAGTCTCTATCAAGCAGGCAATAATTCAGACACCTACTAGAGAAACTTTCCATTTAGCTTAAGATACTAAATAGTTGTGCATGTGGTCCTCCTACAAATTCAACCTCTTTTGAGAATTCGACATTAATTATGCTTAATTTCAGCATGCATGCCAATTATATGCCTCTCACTATCATGTCCTACTCTTGTTATATCAATTTCATTCTCACTTTCTTCTTTTGATTTTTCTTGTTGGGAAATCCAATTAAATCAATTCTTATTTTTGTTTTGATTATTTTGTTGGGTAATCCTCCTCTTGCCCTTAATATAATATAGATTTAACTAATTTAATTAGATTAAAAAAATTAGTTAAAGTTAGTTAATATGATATATTTTTTTTAAAATATCCTAATCATTTCATTTAACTTCATCTTTCACTCTCTTACTTGATTATTGTTGAGAGAATATCAATAGGGGTAATTTAAATTTTATTAATAAATATAAAAAATATATTTTATATTTAAGACTAATATCAACTTCTCAATTAGATTATATATTAAGGAATAGAAAAATATAATTTATTATTGGGTTAGTTTCAATCCCTATACTTTCTTTTTGTTCTTTTTTATCCCTATACTTTATGTTATCAAAAACATTTGTATCTATAATTTTGTAAGTGGTTAGATATGAGTTTAACGGTATTAACTTTGTTGATGTCATGTTAAAAATATAGAATTTAGAATGGGCTTTAACCCTTTTATTATTTTAACATACTCAGAATGTAACACTTGTTTGACATTATTAGTTATTTTTTTAAAAAAAATTGTACTAAAAAGAAATAATAATCTTGCTTTATTGGTATACAATCTTGAACCCTAGAAATTTTAATCATAGACCCTTAAAAATGAGGGAGATCAAATATAAATACTCCATTCAATTTTAGATATATGAATTGGTTGAAAAATTTACTTTGATCATAAATATAATATATTAATCTATTTTATGTTCTAAATTTATAAATTTTTTTAAATCATCCCTATTGATTACATTTATCAAAGAGAGTTGTCATTAATGAAATCATGATTAAATGAGATATTATAGAAAAATCAACATACATTTATTACAAATAATTAATTTAATTATTTTTTAATATATATATAAATTAACTAGTTAACTCTTACATTAAAAAATATAGAGGAAGTACAAACTTATTTGGGGGGATTCAACATATTAGCCCTTTTTTTTAAAAAAATAAAATAAAAAGGAAAGGCAAACGCCAGAAACATTTTATTATCCTCTCCAATTCATGGTTCCATTTTAAATACTTTAGCTGAAGAATGAGTAAAACAAATCACCTAATGGTCAAACTCACATCTCATGACAGGAACAATTTTATAATCATCACTTCCACCTAAACAAAAAGTAAGTTTATTGATAGATATAAGCAAAAGTGAAATAAATATAGTTAGAAAATTGTTCCTATAATGAGCCAAAACAAGGGGAAGAAATTTTTCTGCTCTCTTTATGGAACTTGTAAAGGAAAACCTTTGGGAGGATGACAAAAAAATACAGTATTTAGTTCTTATATTTTTTTTCTCATTTTAATTTTAGTCCTTCAAGTGTATCTTCGTTTAAAATATTAATTCCTATATTTTAATAAAAACTTAGACTATTTTGCCCCTTGAGAAACCGAAATATATAGTTTGAAACTATTGGAACTGAAATCGAAATGAGGACAAATAAGAACAAAAAATTGTATTAGTCCTAAGATTTAACAAATTTTAAGGCTCACTTTACTTTTTCCATTTCAGCCACAAAAGTTGTCCACAGTGATTTCATCTTCTTTGTGGTTCTAAATCCTCTTTCCAGTAATTTGTGTAAGTTCATGTAGGAGATATTGGGAGTAAATGAGAGATTACAGGAAGTAAATGAGAGAGATATAGGAGATTCATTAGCTGATCACATATGATTTATTACTGGATTCTATGCCTGATTCTATGATGTAAATCCCATGATATTTAGGAAACCGTTATGTGTATATGTGTATATATGTACTTCATCATAACAATACAGAACACAGAAGAATTATTTTACTTTACCTGTTGTGCTCTCTGCCTAAGTGTTTGCTTCCGGCGTTATTCCTGAAGAATGCCGTCCCACAGTTCACTTTCAATATGGCAAGTGAAGTGAGATCGACTATTCAAATACTAGACTCCAAAAAATATCATCCATATCTTCTACAGATCTAATATATGATTTCATAAATGTTGAGGAACTGTAACATATCTATTTCTCTGAAACATGAAGCTTTTTCCCCCTTTATGAAAAAGGTTAGGGGCATTCAAGCTTAACCTAGGGATGACCAGTCTTGGGAGGTGCAAGAGTACAAGGAGGAGATTGTGAAGGGAAGGTGGTTGATTCTTTGAGGAACGCCGTTTGCTTGTCTTCGGCATAGCACAGCACGGACTCCGGACAAACTTCCATGGCTGATGAAGGCGGAGTAGGTGTGAAGTCTTGCAGTTTTGCATACTCAGAAATAAGGTGAAACATGTAATCATAAACTCTATCCATGTTCAAACTTTCCATTAGTTGTTGCCCTCTTTTGCCCAAAGCCTCAGCCTGCAGCAACACGAAAATGAACCAAATTAATTGGTACTATTGTTTATGAAATACGAAGTTTGAATGCAAAAACAACAATTTTGAGTGTTGAGAACAGTTTGAAAATCTAATAACAAAGCCAAGTTAGACAGGCAAAAAGTTTGCTGGTTCACTGAACAAATTGACTACGTGGCGACATAAATTGTTATTCTGGAAGCAACTAGTATTCTTCTGATTCTGTCCATAAAACATAAAGTCTGTACACAAAAGTGGAACCAAAAATTCATTTCTAATCTCTCTAAATTTTCTCTAATCCAAGGCAACATTCTTCAAGAGAGGGATCCATTAATTGCCAAGTGTATCTCTCCAAGGTGCTTCTGATGATTCCTAGAAGCAAATTTGTCATTTAGGGAGAATAAATGTTTCTTTAAGAATATTGTAATTTGCAGAAGTTTAAAGGGATTCTTCCATTGCTTGTTTACTTGGTTTAACAAACTCTATTTCCATACAACTTCCAACATTAAGTAGCAAAATCCGACAAGTGAGTTTGTCCAAATTATAAATATGAAGCAAAATACTAGAGAGAAAACAAAAAATTAGGGTTGATAAAAAATGGGATAGCATATGTATATGTATATATTGACTCACACAGGGGAACATGTGTTCCTCATCAAATCAGGAAGCACTGATTTATCGGTAGTATCATAGCTGCCCGAAAACACCACTACTACTCAAACGACATGTAGTTCATATTCTCCCTAATCTTCATGTCTTGAGACAATTAAGACAACTTCACGCCCTTTATTATTATATCAGCGAGTTGAAGAAACAGGCATAGCACTTATATAGGTCACAAACAATAAAACAAAAATGACAAGACCATATCCAAGAAGTATAAAAGTACCTCAGCTGGGTTGCCATTACCCCAGTCGACGGCTTGCTTTATAGATGGACATAAATCAAGAGGATCAACTAGCCAGTAGTTGTTCTGTGGAATAAGACCGCGGCTGAAAAAATCTTGATACTGCGGTGATATCATTAGCGCAACAGAACCACATGCAAGAATATATTTCAGGCTCACTGACCACGCATATCCTTCAGCATAGATCTTGTACCTGAAAGAGATAATGAAAAGGAAAGAGAAGAAATCAAGAATGGGGCAGAGATAGATTATCAGTAGTGTGATAAAAACATCCTGTTTAGAGAAAATGTGAATTGAGTATGAAACTAAAAGACTGAGTACAGTATAATTTACTCTTCGCTGTCTGTTTGGTTATTATGATTTGGTCTTGACTTTAAGAGAAATTATCATATGATTGACGTTAAAATAATGAAAAATTTCATTGTTGAATGCATGTTTCTCTTGTTCCTTTATCAGTTTCATTTATTGAGATTAGTTTACATTTCAACGCTGAAACACTTCAACGTAATCCAACAGTATCCCCTAATGAAAACATTCAAGATATAAAAGTGAAATGGACATTTAATAATGCAAATGGCATGCACATTTATCCTCCTTATGTGCTAAGATCACAAAAAGTGTACTCACTTATGATTACACTGATTTGAAAGTTTTGACTCCCTAAAACCAGTTTTAGCTTGTTCACTCCAATCCTGTAACAAATATCAAAATACATCAGTTAGCTAGATTTGAGATAAAGCACATTTATATGGTCAAATGTTAAAAGGACCAATTTTGAATGGCAAGTTTAACATGACCTGACGCAAAATTTGTGCTCCCCACGTCACGGTATCATTACATTCTAGTAACGCGGTACGAATAGGAGATGCAACATCTGGGTTTCCTTTCCAATATGCAAATGGCTGCTTTTGACTCCAAGGTACAGTTTGAGAACCTCGTTTGATATCCGGGAACTCCTCATGCCACGGCCGGATGTTAATCTCTGACCTGAGCATGAAGTACATAACAAATGTTTGGTTATACCAATGAAATTTCTATAAGAGCCTTGGAAATCAATCAGTAACTAAGACTCTTTGGGCTTTGACACCACACTTAACATCAAACTGCTCTCAGGCATTCATTACTTTTTGCCCTTTTGTTTCTATTCTTTCATTAAGATATATGTAATCTACATTTAAAAGAATACCATGTGCCTTTACACAGATATCATCAGCAAACACATTGATCAAAACTCAGCACTTGGACTAAAACCACAACATAAGAATAAGACCCTAAAAGGTGTGTTTGGAAACTTCTTAAAACCATAGTTTTGGAGAGAAAACCATGGTTTTAAGAAAAAACATCCAAACACCTCATAAAATTCAATAATTGACTATCCATGCGAAAACCATGGTTTCAAGGCTAAAACCATGTTTTTCCATGAAGCCAATTTTTTTTAAAAAAAACATTTTTAGAACCTATTCTCTACTAAAATAACTTTTATCACTTCTTTCCACAAATTATTCTCTAAAAGCTAATCCAAACATACCCTAAAGTGATTTTCTCCATTCAAATGAACTATATAACATGTCCAAACTACAAATCAAGGGATAAACACCAAAAATCTAAAGCCAGAGGACCTACGATGAAGCTTTATTTTAGCACCAAATGACACAAAGATATATGAGAAAATACACAATTTAGTGTTTGATTTTTGTCACCCAAAGTTTGAAACTCTCTACGCATCAATCTCTTAGCTGGAAGAAATAATTTCATGACTGAAATTGTTATAACTCTAACAAAACTGGACAAAATAGCAGAGGAAGTCTTACCAACCCCAGAAAGACCAATCAGGGAAAGGGATATCAAAGTGTTCATTGGTTGTGCAATATCGAAACAGAGGCAAAGGCATTGATTGGTGTTCTGTCCGATTAATAGTAGGCTTATCCATACAATCAAACATTATGTCAACATCAGGCACCATCCCAGGATATCTCCTAAGAAGCTGCAAGAAACCCCAAATAGTGAACATTGCTCTGCTCTGCACACAAGCATAATACAAATCCACATACAATTTCCCCCCAACAACGAGGACCCGAAAAGCAGCGTAGTTCTGAGCTTCTAATAAATGAGCCTTTGTTATCTTAGAGGCAGCCCAAGGCTGAAGATCCCGATAGATCGCCCTGAAGAAGTCAGGGCACACGGTCCGGTTCGACCCAGATGCCACCGGGAAACGACGTCGCTCCGGGACAGTGTCGCCGGTTCTGTAGCGACAAGTAAGGTAAGAACACTGTATGATTTTGTAGGCACGAGCATGGCGGGTTTCTTCATCGAACGATTTGGGCGGGAATTGATGCCAAGGCGTTGGCTCCAAGTTGTGACCCACTAACGTTTTGGTCTGGGAGATAAAGCTGTCCACCTAATCGATTAAAAAAAAAAGGGAAAAATAAATTAGAAAGAACCCCAATGGATCAAAATACAGAAAGGAAGCAAATTTGAAGAGGAAGAAGCACCTTGTAGAGGAGGAGACCAGCGAGAGATAAACCAGACAAAGTGACAACGGCGGAGAAGAGAAAAGAGGGTTGTCGAGGTGATGACTTATAAGGAGGATGAGGTCTCATGATAGAAGAAATGAGGAAGACGAAGGGTCTAAGGACATGATTATTGTGGGGTCGAAGAAGAAGGTGGTGAAAATGTGTCTGTGAAAATCTTATTTTGGCAACATTGATGGGAGGAGACTTAGGAGGGAGAAGAACACGTGGTTGAGCTGTGTGAGTGTGCAGAAGACTCGCGTGCGACACTTCGGTTCGGTGGTCGAGAGAAAGTTGACGCGCTATCGCTGCGCATCAGAACGCAGGTAAAAGTTCTCACAAATATTACATCTAATTACCCAAAGTTTATAGAATTTATATTATAACACTAAAGTAGGAGACAATTATGGTACGTTTAATAGATGGGAATTTTTTTTTTGTAGAAGTAAGGATGGAAATATAATTAAACTAGAGATAAATTTTAAAAATTTATTTGATAAGATAGAAATAAGTATAAAATTTATGTATATTTTTTTATAATTTAGGATAAAATTATTTAAAATATTTTTTTATAAACTTAAAAATGGTTAAAATTGTTCATAAATTCTAAACTAAGGTAAAATAATTTAAAAATTTTTATTTTTATTTCTATCATCTTAATTTTTAATTTTTTTAATAAAATTAAAATAGTTTAAAATATTAAAATTGGAAGTAGAAGAGATTTATATTATACCTAATAAGTAGAAGATTCTACTTTCACTCTTATTTTTTCACTTTTTCACTTTAACTTGCTACCTACCAAACATACCCTTCAGACTACAGCGAGCTAAAGGTTCTCTGTTCTTCCCATCCTTTTCTCTCCTTTTCTTTTAACTGTACGTTTAAAATTTTAATGGTTTAGATTTAATTATCCATAAAATATTTTTTAAAAATTTTATTTATTTCGGTTTTAGATTTTTTAGATTAATTTTAATAATTTAAATTTGATTTTTTTATAATTTAACTTTTTTATATTATTATTTAATTTGGTCATATTCAAATATTATTGAACTCAATTAGAATAGTTCTCCTATATTTTTTGTATTTATACAAATTTAAACTGAGACTTTATGTTTAAGTTGATAAAATATATTCTACTTGTAAAATCCTTATTTTTATACGTCTTAGAGACTATTCGGTAACATTTAGAATCACTTACAAGTCTATTTAAATTCAATTATAAAATTTGAAATTTTACTCTTTAAGAGTACAGTTTATATAGAAATTTCAGATTAAGCGACGAATTTCAAAAAATTATAACTAATTTTAAAAAAATTAAAATGAAGTAGTTCAAAAAGCTACTTGAAGTTAACATCTAAAAATTTAAAGGAAAAAATACTTACTTAGATCAATTGATCAATTAACCGAGTCAACTCTGACGTCAAAGTTTACTGTTCATTTGGTCAAATTTCTAGAAAATAGTTTCTAGTTCCAAACTTTAAAAATTTTATTCTCTTTATATAGACGTCAGAATAAGGCATTCTTTATGTCAAAATGAAGCTTGACATATTAACTAAACACTGCTAAAGTATCATATATTTATTTGATCATTTACTATTTTTAATTATAACAACTATTGTGCTGCTTCTAAGCATATATTACATAAGTCATACATAACATTAAGTACAATCAATCATGCCATCTATCCCCTAACTCCTCTTCTTGCATCTTCATCTTCTTCCATCTTTGAAGAACCTATTGATATTGGGGTGACATGTAGGGGGTGAGATTTCGGGGGAACTCTCAGTAGTAAACAGAAATTATACAATATATGTAATTATATGTTTGAAGTTACTATATGTGCACTTAATGATTATACTTGCATAATGATACTTACATGCTTCAATGTCCCTTAATTATAATATATGGTCATAGTATAAAAAGAAACAGAACATTATTTAATCATACATGCTTCATATTATCAAAGTAAGTAAACATCATATAAAGTATCCAAGCAACAAAAGCATACAAGTAGGTAAGTTCACTACCTTGGAATAGCTTTCTTTCCTTATCATTTCTCTTTACCTCTTATTTCTTACTTCTCTTTGATGGGTGGCTGCCTTTATTGAGCACACAACTTAACTCCTATCATCATATAATTATTCATTCATTATAATCTAACTTTCTTGAACATTGAGCTTACTTAACTAAAACAACTTTACTTAATCTTTGTTAATTAGCTTGGTCTTTGAGTCAATAAATTTCTTGGCCTTACCCTACACAATTTGGCTTTTTGAATCTCTTTTTGAACTCAGAATTCCCAAATTCTAGCAACCATACATTGTTCTAGACAGAATTGCATAATTCCTCTTTTTCTTTCAAAAATTCTCATTTTGATTCCTATGCTTCCAATACTTGTTTCTCTACTTTATCCTACACAATTTTTCATTTTAAAACTATTGGAAGTATCAAAATCATGAAATTTCAATCAATGTTTATGCGTGTGAACAATAACAGAGAAGATTTCCAAAAATTATAACTTTCAATTCCAATGCTTCCAAGGTTCAAAACCTATCCAATCCTATACAAAATCATCATATAAATTTAATGGAAGTATTAGATTATTAAAATTCCATCTCCCTCTATCATGAACAGTATAGACCAAAAGGTCTCTTCCAAGATAAAGTCAAGAATATCAACTTGATTCAATAACGAATCACTTAAACTAACTTATATAACATTAATCTCGTAGTTCTAACTTCAACTTTTTCTTTCTTCTTGCATCTAGGGTTTTGAACAGCATATATATCTTAGAGAAAGCTCAACTTTCTTCTATAAAAACCCTAAGTTCAAGCCCTCAAATCAAAGAAAAATAAGTTATGATAGATTGCTTACCTTTAATCTCTAATTTGCTTAAACTTTGGACTTTAGATTCTTCTTTGTCTTGGCTTGAGTTTTCATTTGACCATAGCTTTCCTAAGGGTTCTTCATGCCACAGTTTTGCAAGGAAAATGGTGGGGTATTTATAGAAAAATTCCATGAAAAATGAATGGTCAATATCACTTTGTGCACTATTTGATCTAATGGCTCATATTTGCTGTTGATCAAACTTACCCTAGAAGCCTCTTTATGATATCATCCACGACATCATCAAGGGACAACTCATAGGGACGTGTGGCGAAATAGCAAAGGGAGGAAGCATTTGGAAGAATTACAATCTAATCCGATACTGGCTCAGTCCGATTTCCCAAAAATCGAACTGTTTTCTGAATCTAATTTTTCTGATATTCCATAATATACTTTTTGACCTTAAATCCAGTATTCAAATTCTTCCTACCATTGATATTCTTGTACTGGGTCTAAACTTAATTACAGATCCCTTAGCAAATTACCACAACACCCCTTAATTCTTCTTTATTTACTTTAATATCTCAAGAGCATTAACGTCTTTTCACACTTCATCAAAATATTCGCTGACCTTGGTCAGCTATTATGGGAACTCTCCTTGACTATCTAACATTATTCAAATGACCAAAATACTCTTCGTCTATCTTTGGCTCAATGACACAACATAGTGACATACTCAGTGGCATTTTTATAATTTCATATTTTTTTGGGTCTTTATTAGCACTGGCCCACATACTTATCTAAAAATATTATTAGGCCTATAAGACACCACTTTAGACCTTCTACATGATCAACTGCCTTCGTGGGCTCAACTCCCAATAAATTCCACGAAAACTATTTATCGGGTGTTTTAATCCACTGTAAATTCTATTATAAATTCTACATAACTATTTTTTTTAATTCTGTCAGTTTCATAAATTTTTATATTAATTATAAGAATTTACTTCTAAATTTTCTCTGATTCTGAGGTCTAGAGGATACTGTACTAATTTTCAAATCTTCAAAAATTCATATCAATTTTTCAGGAACTCAAATCAAAAATCTGCATCACGTTAAACTGATCAGAATATTTTTCTCTATTTATTGAAATTTTTTTGGATTAAACTGATTTTGGATATTTTTGAGCATTTTCTGGCTCAACTTTCTATATTTACCATTTTATCCTTAAATTTTTGAAAATTATACTTTAGGCCCTTAACTTTTTATAATTACATTTAATAGCTCAAAGTTTATGTCTACTTCTATTTTGAATTGTGGAACTTTTAAAATTTTTACTTTAATCCCTCTTCTTTACACCATGTCTAATTATTATCTTTTATTTTTATTTATCGTCATAATCTTTTTCAAACTTGTTTATTCTATCAGTCTTATACAGATAAAAAAAATTGGGATATGACACTACTTGGACCTAGTTAATTTAACATTTTAAAAAATATAAAAATCTTAAACGTTCAAATGTTGATGTAATAATTAGATAAAAAAGAGGGGAGAAAGATGATTAGGAAGAGGAGAGGAGAGGAGAGGATAGTCCTCTCCTGTAGTATGATTTGTTATATTTTTATTCATTATTATAAAAATAAAAACATAAAATTTAGAAAGATTGCAAGCTTTCAAAAATGATTTTATCCATGAAAATTTTTAATGTTTTAAATTAAACATCAATCTTATAATGGACGGATTATCATATTTTAAATTCCGAATGTTTTAAATTACCACTCTGACTAATGTTTTAAATTATAATATATATAAAATTTTAAATTATTCAAATATGAAAATACGTAAAATAAACGCTTAATGATATATTAGTTTAAATTTTGAATTTACATATGTTATCTTAAAAAATTATATGATTTTAATAAAAATATACAAAATTCACATATAATTATTTATTTCCTTACTGTTATATCATTTCACATGCTACGTGAAATTCCTACCAATATGTCAAATATATGTCTTGTTAATGAATAACATAGGGTTTAGTATTTGTATGTTGGCAAAATTTTCAACTTTATGTCTCATATAAATAATTTCCCTCATATTTAAAACTTTATAATAAGCCTCACATAAACTTTTACATTTATATATAGATAGCTCTCATTTAATAATTTTTATTCATTATTTATTTGCATATAATTTAAATTTTAAGAGGATTATATATATATAAACTAAATTTTGTGGAAGTTATATCTACATAAAAATATAATTGATGGTTGAGAGTTATCTACACAAACTTAAAAGTTTAGGTGGTTTATTATTAAATTTTAAATATTAAAAGATTTATTTATACATGTCTCCAGATTTAAGAGAGTTTTATGTAATTTAGCTTTACATATTTACTAATTTTATTAATTTATTATTTTATATATTTTTTAATATAAGATTTAGTTAATTTTTTTATATACATTAAATAATCTAAATAAGTAAGTTAATTGTAACTAAATCTAACCCCTCAAAATAAATTTATATTATATACTCATTAATTTATCTAAATTAATTAACTATATCTTATATTAGTTATAATTAACTGATTTTTTTTAATTTATCTAAAAAAATTAAATGGGTCTTATATTAAAAATAAGATGTAGTATTTATTTTTGTAGATCATATCATGTGACGAAGAACATTATTCCAATGAGTAAAACAAATTGATTCTCCTTACAAATTATAAATAATTTTTCACATTGCTGAAGATTTTCCACTTGGTTGTTTTCAATCATTTCTTTTTCACCTTATCACCTACATACAGATTTTGTGGGAGAGTATTTTATTTCTTGTTATTTAGTTCTCTTGTTCTTTAGCTGAGTTTTCTGAGTATTTTAATGTCACTGGTCCTTGTCTCTAAAGATGCCAGCATGAGGAAACATTGGGAAACCTTTCTTTCTTTTGCTTTGTTTTTTTCCTAGATACATGTATATTGATATATTCTTATTTGAAATATTGTTAAATGTTAAATATAAATATATTTTTTAATAAGAATTTAAATATTAGTTTATCACGTTATTTGGATTAACTCCTTTTATTATAACAAACTCTTTTGATTTCTTATATTAATTCTTTATATTGGGAAAATAAGATTATGATATATGAAAACTATGGTTATCCAACTTTTATAGACATATTAACATTTGTGACATTTTTCCTCATGATTTAAAATCAGGGTGAACTTGACAATCCAATCAATTGAACCGTTTTTTGGACTCGTCAACGGCTCAGTTTGGGTTAAAGAACTATTTTATGGTTGAGCTTGATTAGACTGGAGGTGAGCTGTTATTGAATCAAAATCTAGAATTAGACTGGAAATCGGAATTGTTTTTAGAAAGAAAATTGGACGATTTTTTTGCCTAAACAAACACTAAAAAGATGGAAAAAAAGATATAATAAAATTGACGATCTAAAAAAATCAACTATATTTTTAGACCATTTATAATTGTATAGCGCCATTTAATTCAAAAGTTTATATATTATAATATTATTATATTAAAAATTATACTTTTCTATATGTATATATATATTATTATATATGCAGATAATTATATTTTATTAATTTTTTATTTAATTATTACGTGGTCTTATTTTAAAACACTAATTTTAACATTAAAAGAATTTAAATGACTTTCATGAATCACTCCTATTTTTCTGGTTGACTCCCGGGTCATGAATCAAGTTACTAGGTACTTGAACATTCATTCATATGTACATTATATTCTCGGTAGAGATACTAGGGGTGTTCATGGGCAGGGCAGGGCAGGGTGACCCCCCTGCCCGGTGCCCTGCCCAGAAAAAGTATGGGCTGCATTTTGCAGCTCGATGCCCGGCCCTGCCCGGTAAAAGTCCTAACCATTTTAGGCTAGGCATGGGCGGGCTGGGCGTGGGCGGGCTGGGCATGCCCAAATTATGATGTCATGCTCATGTTGTGGAAAAAATTTGTAATTATAAACTTCTAAAATAATATCATATTCATATGTCTTCAAGAGTTAAATAATATCTATAATTCACTAAAAATAAGGTAACAAAAAGATAATAATTAAAGTCTTGAAATTCATTGCATATAAAAAAATCTTGAAGTCTAAGTAGTTTATAATTACAATTTTACATCAATTTTCCAAATGTTGACAAGGATGAAGTATCTAAAAAAATAAAATAAATAATTATAATTTATAATGTAATCATATTATGATTAATAAAGTTAAAAAATTATTATAGTTATATATATTAAAAGATGCAACTTACGTACTTAACTATTTATATTTCTAAAATGACCCTTTAGTCACCAGTAATTATCATATTCTCCCTTCTAAGTGTAACATCTACTGAGAAAATTAAAAAAAATAAAAAAAGGGTGCTCATGGGCAGGGCAGGGCAAGGCAACCCCCTGCCTGGTGCCCAGCCCAAAAAAAGTATGGGCTGCATTTTGTAGCCCGATGCCCGGCCCTGCCCTATATTTATCGGGCTGGGCAGGACTATTTTTTCGCGGGCTCGGGTGGGCATACCGGGCCACGGACTTTATGAACACCCCTAAGAGATACAGTGTAATCTATTTTAGTATTTAATGATTTCAAGCTTCTAAATAGACGAATTAATGAGGGAAATGAGAAGATCCCTCTCCAATTTTCTCCCCAAAATTTGTTAGGAGATTGCTTGTTTCAAACTCATGCTTTGACAAGTAAAAAAAAAAAAAAAAAAGCAAAGCACCTTCACCACCATGCCCCTATCTTGTAAGTGCTCAGCCTTCTTTCTTTTTATTAAGTTGTTAGAAATATATATATTTGTTCTATTTTTTTACACTACTTTTTCTTAAGTGTTGGATGTTTGGCATATTCGTGCTTCTAAAATTCTGTCCTTAATTATTTTTTTTTAAACAGCAAAATATATCCATTGTGTGATATACGAATTTTAGGAAAAAGTTAGACCAATCTATAATTTAAGAGTATGTCATTTAACTTATAATTTACAGGGACTAGTTTAGGTATCTACTACAAGATAGACTTTCATTAATTTACAGTTGACGTTTACATAACCGATATAGAAAATACATTCATCTACACCGGATGTCTTTATGACCCGTGTAAATATTAGTAAATTCTATACCTGATTTCAAAAGGGACCGGTTTAAACTCTACTCCTTTTACACCAGTGAACCGCCCGGTTTAAAAAGTGTACACTTTTTACACAGTCTGTTTTTACACCGGATTGTTGTCTGGTGTAGAGTATCATTTTTATCCGATTTAAAAAGCCTTTTTTACAATAGTGGCTAGAGATATGTATGCACCCCATTAATTCTATTTCACTTAGTTATGGAGATATTTTTCTAAACACTTCCTCTCTTTTAAGAATGGAAACCCTCTTTTTAGTGAAAGTGTCCAATTATTTAACTGCTAAATTCATAAACGATGAATATCAAAATATATCCTATGTTAACCTTAATTATTCTTTACTAGCAAGTTCGAAATGATGTTAAGATTGTTCAACAATTTCAAAACCATTTTGTTGTGTTTTTCAAGATCGGTTTAAGATTCTACGACAAGGCATTTGATTACTTCAAGGTTTAACTTTAGTTGTCTTTTGATTGTTAGAATTTTTTTATTATTAAACATAGTATCCTAATCAAAACAAAATTATAGTGACTAGTTATATCAAGATAAAATTTAAATATTAAATTATAATTAAATTAAAATTATAGAAATAAAAAGATTAGTTTACTCAAGAATTTAAAAATTACAAAAGAAAGTATATTGATAATGTATACATTGGTTTCAAGAAGAAAAATATATAATATAATTTATACATGATTCGTTATTCTATTTTAATTTATTTGTATTCAATGTATCAATATAATATATATAAATAGTTTATTATATATCTAGATAAATATATTGCGTGGATATACATATACGTATATACACACACACACACACATAATTTATGAATAAATTTTAGAATCCTTATAAAACTAAAATTTTAAAAAATACGACTCTCATCTTATTCTTAAATTTTAAATTAAAATTTTATATCTTAAATTTAAATCTTTATAATTATCTTTATCCTTTTAAGTTTATTATCTCAAAGCAAAAAAAACTCTTTGAAACTATTATAAATAGAGTAAGGTATAAATATTGCATGGTTTGTGAAATATTCAGCGTTTTCTTTTCTCGCAAGGCATCTTTCGTAGTATAGAAATAGAAATAGAGCAGTAGAAATAGAAATAGAATTAAAAATTTTTTATTTAGTATAATGAAAGTTATCTCCACTTCTACTTCTAATATTTTAAGCTATTTCAGTTCTATGGAAAAAGTTAAAAAATGAGATGGAAGAAGTGGGAGTGAAATATTTTATACCATTTTACCCAAATTATAAAATTCTTAGATAACTTTAACACTTCCTAAATTACAAAAAAATATTTTAGACTATTTTATCCTAAATTATAAAAAATATATATATCAATTTTATACTCATTTTTAATTTACTAAATAAAATTTTAAAATCTAATTCTATTTTATTTGCACCCCCATTTCTATTTATACTCCTATCAAAATCTCTTCCTTTCTATCAAATTGTACTTTAGTCCTTGACGACCTTCAACCACAAATGGCTTCATCAGTTAAGAATATAACGGTCATGAGCAGCCTCGGCGACGAGTTCAAGATGACCGTCGGTGCGGCGATGCAATCGGAGCTATTAAAATGCATGCTCAAAGACTGTCCCGTCGTCGGCAAATTCCCATTGTACGATGTGAACACTTCAACATTGGTGAAAATTATAGAGTATTGTCGGAAGCACGCCGACTACGAGGCGGCAGCCAGAGCCTTTGAGGCGGCGGAACTGAAGGCGGGGGACGCTGAGTATTTCAAAAAATTATTTTGTAGATGTTAAATAATTTTTGTATTTCAAAACATTAAATTTAATATATGAGTGTTATATGAATGATTATCAACATTTATTATTTTGTGGATGTTGATCACGATCATTGAGTCATCAATAAATATTGATAAAATAATAAAAAAATATAATTTAATTAATGAATATCGTTACAATATATATATTAATTACAGATGGAAAATTTCAATTAAGCAGTACAATTTTTTCGTACTTTCTTAATTTTCTTTCTGCGTATGGGACAAGGATTGGCTTCATCAACAACCCTGCATTGCCAACATAATTCCACTCATCGAATTAATTGCCACACCTACAACTCAAAGTATGTTAATTTCCATACCCAAATTAAATTTTAAATTTTCATGTTTTTTTTTATTTTCAGTAAATTAACATTGTTTTTAAATTAATAATTTAAAGATTAATAATTATTACTATTTTATGTTATATTTTAAAAAAAAATTAAAAGGAAAGTTTGAATAATCTGAATTAAATGTGAAAATTTTCAAGTAAAAGATGAGTAGGTTGTTCTTAATTACCAGCTACTTCAAAATTTAAACGTTGCTAAATTCTAAGTTTTAAATAGAAATAGCTCTACCAGAATAAATTTCCCCCTGCTCATAAGCTTAAAACTTTACTTAAAGAAAATTAAATTCTACTCAATGAAATTTTGGTATTTCAACTTTATATAATATTTTATTTTACTCCCTTAATTTTATGAAATAATTTTTAATTTTTTAACTCTAACACAGTTAATTTTATTAACAAATAAAAATTACAAATAGTAATATATTAAATTTAATTTTTTAAAATTAATAAAGATTGACATATAAAATTATCATTTGAGGTTAAGTAACAGTGTTAGAGTTAGTAAGATGATTGAAAAATATTTTTATAAAATTGAGGGATTAAATTGAAATCTTATAAAAAATTTAGAGGATAAAGGTGAAATTTTTGCCTATCCATTTTTAAAAATAAAAACTTAAATGTATTATCTTAACCATTGAAACAAAAATAATAATAATAAAAAAAAGATTAGAGGTAATTAGTGAGATAATGTTGAGTTTAAAGAAGAAGCAATCTTTTGGAGCATCAAAGCAAATCACACTCGAATGCTTCATACTGTTACCATCATCAGCTTCTCCTTCCTCCATCAATGGCTTCCCTCTGACATCTTCTTCCTCCTCACTAGTGAAAGACTCATAATAAGACGAACCCAGGCTCGAAGCGTCGTGGTTTTTGTAGTTGGCCAACAACGGTGCTCGTTCTGAAACTACATGAACTTGTTACAAGCTTTGTGTTTGAACCATCATATCTTTGCAAGACATTGCAGCTTCTCAAGAGATGAAGAAGATTAGTACAGTTATCATACCTGCATCATCAACTTTTCATTTCAGAATTCTGTGTTTCTTGTTTTTTTTTAATTAAGTTTTGGACAGAAGATTGTGAAGATTAATTGATTAATTAATTAACCTGATGCTACAAAGTAAGTGATCCACCCTGGTGCATATGACAGTTTCGCATGAAACCATTCATCCTCAAAGTTTCCCTGAAAGTCACGTATCAATTACTCATCAGCCCTCGGTTTCAACCTATGCAAGGTTTGTTGTGGAGTTATACTCTTTCAATCCTAAATATAATACCTAAATTTACTTTATCTCACAAATTTATATTTTTCTCTCCAAACCATCCTTATAAATTGTATATATTAAGGAAATTTCCATTAAGGGACAGTTCCAATACAAGTGATTAAACGGGTATTTTAGAAAAAAAACTAAAACACACACTTTTTTACATATAAATTATTTAACTAATTTCTTTAATGTCTACAAATTTATTATCTAACTCCTATATTAAAGATTGAATGATTATTTTCTTTACAATGTTGACTTGATAAACTTGACCGGTTTCAGCAAGTCAACTCAATTTTTATCAGTAAAATTGTGAACTTGGTTGACTTGACAAGTTAGTTGACTAATTTAAATAATAATAATAATAATATATTGAGTTCTTAATATAAGAGTTAGTTAAATAATTTTGGTAGATTAAGAAAACTAAACAAATAAGTGAATTATAACTAATATAAAGCTAGTTAACTAATTTAGATAGATTAGTGAGTATATAATATGAATTCGTCTTGAGAAGTTATATTTTATCATAATCAATCAATTTATTTGATTTCTTTAATCTAGTTAAATTAGTCAACTAATTCTTATATTAAAGACGAGGGAAGTAATATATAGATATTTTATAACAAAAATTTCTCCTTGTTTTCCTCTTCCACTCTTTGACGAGTCCTTCAATAAAAGAGGTGGTTATAAATAAGGGTCTCTGGTCATTTAGGATGAGCTCTCTTTTTGGACCAGTGCTTGTAATACTGATAGTTACCTATGGAGTAGGTGGAGTAGTCAAAACTGCAGAGCCAGACTGTGGAGGATAAAGATGTAATCTACACAAACTGCTATGATTTGGTTAACATCTGCTGCTTGCACTTTTTTTTTTGTTGCCCATCCAGTTCATCAGAATTTTACCCCAACTACATCCGGATCCGACCCGCGTCGCGCACCTGGCTATGGTGGGTGAGTCTCCCAACGGGAATTTTTTGCGTACGCCAAGGCTCGAACTCGAGACCTCGCTTAAGCGATACCGAGCTGCTTGCACTTCTTGTATTGTACACAACTCCATTCACACTGAACTTCAATTCTACCTATACAAACACATTATCATCATCTTCAACACCATTTTCACTTTTCACATAAAATTCAACTCTAACTTCCATGGGCTTTTAAGGGGTTACATCATATCATCTCTCAATTATCTTGCAAAGAAGCAAACTCATCTTGAACTACCTCCTGTTTTAAATATAGAAGCTAATTGAGGGGTTTACTTTGACTATAAATATAATATTTTAATATATTCTATCTTTCAAATTATTCCTATTGATTACATTTATTAAGGGGTTTCTATTAAAGGGCGATTTCCAATACAAATGATTAAAAGGGATATTTTAGAAAAACCAATACACATATTTTATAAATAATTAATTTAATTATTTTTTTTAATTTTTATAAATTAGTTATCTAATTCATATAATTTAGACTAGGAGAGTAATATGAATGTGTGTGTGAGAAAAGAAGAGTTCTGATCACCTCCACATCATGAGTGTTTAAGTTACCAAGTGCTACATAAAAAGAAAAAGGATCTGATATTTTCTGGCTGATCTTGTCCCTCCCTGTAAGTAAGTGAGTGAGATTAAAACATCAGAAGAAGAAGAAGCAAAATATTGGAGAAGATGATGATGAGTGAGATTTTGATACCAGAAATAATATCCCAAGACAATGTTTTGTTAGGAAATGAGGCCGGGCTTCTCTATCCACTCAACAAGCTCTTCTCTACCTGCATGTTTATTCAATCACAATACCACAACAACATACTTTCTGACTGTTTCTGCAATTTAAGGCATGCTACTAGATTTAATAGATATAATCAATATATATATGTAAAAACTAGTATTCATTCCGGTATTTAATACAAGAACTAGTTAAATAATTTAGTTAAATTAAAAAATTTAAATAAATCAGTTAATTATAAAAGATGTGACATGATCAATATCCCCATAGTATTCATGTATAACATTATATTATATACCGGTTTATAAGTTAAATAAATTAGTTTTGATAAAAACGATGAATATTAGATGTAAAATATATTCAAGTATTAAATATAATTATTCAACTAACTCTTATATTAAAGACTGAAAATAGTACAATCTATGATCGATCATCAAAGCAACCAGAATATTGCTTACGAAATCCAAAATTTAATATGTTTTGTAATTCGAAATGATGAAGAAAATGGAAGATTACCTTGAGCAATAACACGAGTTAAATGTGAAAATCTTGGGTACTTGACATTATTATAAGAGATATCTACCTGAGATTGTCTGTTGAGGTAGAATATCCATTCTTGTAACATTCCATCAAGTTTCAAATCAAGCATCAAGTTTCAAATTTAACTATATGCATAAATTCTAACTATCTATTATATACCTCTTAAATTATACGGTCTTCAATATATGATCTAATTAGTAGGGAGTTAATCTTGATATAAAATATAAGACATATTTCTAAAATTATTATTATTAATACTCTCTCAACAATAATTAAGTAAGAGAAAGATGTGGGGAGTTAAAAAAAATAATTAGGGTATTCTAAATTTATTAAGGGGTTACAGAATATCTCTTAATGATAGTGTTCTCCGACGTGACTCGAACTAAATATATTATTATTTTATAAATTTTGCTAACATAATTTTGTCTAGAAATATAATAAAAAGCAGAAAGTACACAGAAAAAAGAAAAGGTAAACAAACTTGCCTTGTAACAATTGTGTGGTACAGATCCATTATATGAGCTAGACCAGTTGGTTTTGACATCAAAGGCGGGTGCTTCCCCAAATCCATATAGCATTATCCCAGGTTTTGGCTAATCAATTTGTTCCACCTATTTGTTCATCAATCATTCAATCAAAATGATTCCCATAAAAACAACTAGAACAACAACTCGAAAAAAGCTGCAACAATTTAAATTAAAGAAATTTAAGTGAGTTAGATCTTAAATTTTAGAAAAGTCTTATGGTGTATATGGCGAAAGCTTACCATAATAGAGTGTACAAAGATTGAGTTGACTTGTATTAAAACTGAGGAGTAAGGACCTAATTGCAAAGCTGTTGTTCCATAAATACCAACAATTAGACCCATTGTTGCTGCTTGAAACCAACAAGAAGAAGTCAAAATTAATTAATTAATTAATTAATAATTCATTGGTTAGATGATATATTGGGAAAAGAAAATCATAAAGGAAAAGAAAGATGAGGAAGAAAGAAACTAACCGACCAACAAAAAAGCGATGAGAATGATGAGGCAAGACCAGGCATCATCCTTAATAGCAGCAAGATGTGGATTGGCCATGGAAATGTCAACCTATACCACAGAGAAGGAAGTGGTTCATGATTCTGTTCATTTGAATTCTCAGCTTCGTCTGCTTGAACCTGAGAAGAAGAAGAAGAAGGTGTATGTTCCATTGCAGAATATGAATGTAGTTTTGAGAGTTTGAAACTTTGAGCAGAGAAGAGAACAACGTTGGTTTTTGAGAGATTGAAGAATATGAATGGAATTAGATAGGTATTCACAACCAAACAGTTGTGTTCAAGGGTCTTCTGTGTTCATTACAGTGGTAAGCACTAAATACTTATAAATATAATGTGATTTTCACCGTTTAAATTAAATTTGAATGGTTTAAATTTAAAATTTTCAATACTTAACTTTTTCAATGATAAATTTGTTTTTTTAATAAAGTAACAGTTATAAGATTATTTTTATTTTAAATTTTATATCTATTAAAGCTAAAAAATATTTATAATAAAAATAAATTATATTAAATCTAGACTGTCTAAAATTAATCTGAACGGTCTAGATTAGTTATGAGTATACTGTTTAACTAATTTTATATCTAACTAATTTTATTATCTCTCTTTGTTTTTATTTTTTCCCTCATCCTTTTCCCATAGATTCTATTATTCTCTTTCGTCCTTTTTCTTACTACTAATATTATTTTGTTCTTTTAACTGCTCCCTTATAAATAAAGAAGAAAAATTATTTTTTTATAAATTTATTTTTAATTAATTTTAATTAAATTTTAAATTGCATAATTCGATTAATAAGATATTATAAAAAGGATAAGAGGGAGAAATAATGAAATAATATAATCTAATATAATTGATTTTGATTTTATTTAGATTTATTTGATAAAATTAATTTATCTACATGTTGACATGTTGAGTGAGAGTTATATAATCAATTATTTTTTACAAATTATAAATATATGAATTAATATTTATAATTGAAGAAAGTATAGTAATATAGTAAAAATACTATAAAAACTTAATTTAAATTATGATAAAATTACATAGATTTCCACATTAATTTTTCCTATTGTAAACAACATGGATTATTATTAATATAGAGTTGATTTAGATATTTAATTATAAAATAACATAATATGAATCATTTATATAATTTGAGAAAATTCATGGGACCACATTATTTAATGCATAAATGTCTAAATCACGTCCTAAATTAATGGGATCACTCATAAAGCATGCCAACATGGTCGTTTCCATTTGCGGCGCAGAACAAGCCACGTATCCTACTGCTTGAGTAGGACACTCTCGTCTCCGGGGAAAAAAACTTATATTTAAAAAGGAAAAAAAAAAATAAAAAACCTTTTAAAATTAAAAAAATAAAAGAGTATTTGAATTTAAAAAATAATAAATTAGGAGGCTTAATCTGTTATTTATAAATTTCTGTGCAGAGTTATAAATACTATTATAGAAATTACAAATACTATTAGCAGAATTGTAAACTATCATTTGCAAATTTGAGGCAAAAGATAAAATTATACTTTTTATAACTTTATCAATAGTATTTGCAACTTTTATAATGATAATTGTAACTTTACCAATAGTATTTACAACTCTATCAATAGTATTTGTAACTTCCATAATAGTATTGTAACTCTACTAATAGTATTTGTAACTCCCATAATGATATTTGTAACTCCTACAATAATATTTATAACTCTGAACAAGAATTTACAAATTACAGATTGAGCCTCCTATCCAATCAATCCTTTTTAAAATTCAGAATTCTTTTTATCTTTTTAAATTTTAAATTTTTTTTATCTTTTTCCCTATTTAAAACTTTCTAATTAAAATATAATAATTTATTTAAAAATTTAATAATTTATTTTAAGCTAAAATACATAAACATTCTCTAAATTAAAAATATATAAAATATATATAGGCTTCGTAACTTTTAAAAATTTAAATTAAAAAATTTAATATTTTATATTTTAATTATCAAAATATTACCATTAAAATTAAAATTAAAATTAATAATTTTTACCATGTTATAATTTTTTTATTTTTTATTATATATTATGTTATTTAAAAAAAATATTTAACACTTCATATATAATTTTAAATTTTTTAAATACTTAAAATAAAATATTTAAATAACAAATAACATTTAACTTGTAGTATAATTTAAAGTAATTTTTAAATACTTTAAAAATATAAAATATTTTAAAAAAACCATTTAAAATATTTTAATTGACCATGTATTGTTTAAAAAATATAAACTATTTAAAATTATATCGGAATTGTTAAAATATTATAATTTTTAAATAATATAGTATATAATAAAAAATATAAAATTATAATATAATAAAAATTGTTAATTTGAATGGTAGGATTTGATAAGTAAAACATAAAATATTAGGATCATTAATTTAAATTTTTAAAAGTTAGAGAAGTTAATTTGAAAAAATAAAAATTCATCTGAACTAAAATAAAAATTTTATTTTTTTAAATAAAATAAAATATTAATTATTTCATATGAGTTACCTAAGATTAAAATATATTAAATTATTATATTTTAACTAGATAAGATTTAGATAATGTGGTACTCCTAAATTATGTAATTACTTCTGAAAACAAAGACAGATAGAAAATAAAAACAAAGATAATAAGCGATAAAATTTCAAAGTATATTGAATTTAATTATTTATAAAATATAAAAAATATATAAATATATATTTAAAAATAATAATAAAAATAATTAAAAGTTTAATGCAAATTTTAGTTGTTATAGTTTGTCCTTCTTTTTATAGCTAAAATATATATTTAGTTTATATCAAATTTTATTTTAATCTTTACGTTTAAAAACTATATTTTTAGTTCTTAAAACTTAACACCGTTACCTTTATTAATAAAAAATATTGACTCAACAAATTTAAAATAGTAAATTTATAATTAAGTGCTTATAAAATATGTTTAAATTTTAAGTTTTTAGTATAAAATATAACATAATTTAAAAAGATTAAAATAAAAATATACCTTTTAATATTTAATTATATAATTATCATTTAAATTTGACGAGTTAATATATTTTTTGTTAAATAAAATTAACAATAATAAATTTAAAAGATTAAAAATATATTTTTTAAATTTTAGAGACTAAAATAAAATTTAATATAAATATAAAAGAGTAAATATATATTTTAATTTTGGTTAATATAATTTTAAATTATATATTTTAGTTTCTTATATTTTTTATATAAAATATTAATTTTTATATTTTAATAAAAATTAAGACTATTTACTTATTAAAACATCAAAATCTATATTTTAAAATTATATTAACTAAAACTAAAATAGATGTAAACTATATAATTAAAAAATATATTAAAATAGTAATAAATATTAGATAAAAGTAAACTTTTTAATCTTTTTGTTTCACATAAGATTTTTTTTTATTCCTTACTTTTTTAAAAGTGCCTTTGCAATTCTTTAATTCCAATTTTATTAAACAATGATGATTTTAAAATTTTTAATGTGAATAAAATATTACTAAATAAATTAAGTTTAATTTTTAATATATCAATAATAATTGTTGAAACTAACGATATTAGGATATGAAGATTGGAAACTTTTACCTAAATTATAGTATAACGAAAAATAAAATGTTAACTAAGATTCCATGTTTGTCCTTTGTACCAATTTTATTCCTTGGCCAACAAAGGAACAAAACGGCAAACATATAAAGCACTATGGGCATATCTGTAATCTCACTGCTTGACGCCTCCATTGGCTAGATATCAAGTCGGTTCTGTCGTTCCATTCCGCCCCAATTTTCACTCTTCGTTCTGGGTCATACTCTCGTCTTTCCTCCATTTTTGTCTTTTGCTTTTGCTTTTTCACCTTTCTGTTTCCGTTCAAGCCAATGGCTCCGATTACTGGAAGAGTGGCCTTCCCAAAAGTACTCATTGAGAGGGACTCTGACTCTGAACAGAGTACCTCTGAGGAAGAACTCGATGAAGAGGAAGATTCTGAAACACTTGAAGACGAAGAAGAAAAGGAAAATGGGATTGCGGAGAGGGAAGACGTTGAGAAAGTTGAAGTGGGTTTGGACGCAAAGAGGAATGGGAAAGCGCCCATCACTATCAGTCTCAAGAAAGTTTGCAAAGTTAGTGTTTTGTTTTGTTTTCTTCTTTCCTTTCCTTTCTTCCCCTTTTATTATTTGTTATACGGGTCATTCTTTTGAGGTTGTTTCTGTCAATTTTGGGATTTTTATCGTTAATGATATTTTAGGCATGCAAGAGGCCTGGACATGAAGCGGGATTCAAGGGGGCGACTTATATCGATTGCCCAATGAGGCCTTGCTATCTGTGTAAAATGCCTGGTAACTGAAAAAGTTTCTTTCTTTGCTGTTACTTATATTCATTTCACGAGAAATATGTTCATGCTTACTTGACGCTTTTAACCTCCTGTCATGTTAAAAGGGCCTTTACAATTTCATTGTCGTTTTTGTCCTTCACATCTTTACTTGCTGTATTTCTTAAATTGAAGGACACACTACAATGACTTGCCCTCATAAAGTGAATACTGAGTTTGGAGTTATTCCTGCTCCACGCAGAAATACATGTAAACCTTTTGAATATGTGTTTGAACGCCAGCTAAGACCATCCATTCCTCCGGTAAGCATGAGTAAACCATTTCTTTCTTTTGGTTTTAAAGCAAATACGGTTTTTTTTTTCTTTGTCAATGCAGTGTTAATGCAGCCATTTTTATTTGTTCAAATAGAGCAATAACTCAAATTATGTTCTAAGCAGCACTCTGGGTTTCCTAAATGACATTGGTGTATTAAATATATTTGGTTATTAGCTTGGTACATTGAGGCAAGGCTTCTTAAATATGTTGAGAAACTATAAGTCAAACACCCTTTCCTTCCCATCTGAAAAAATTTCTTATTGAAGGATGGTGTGTGTAGTTGTTTACTACTTTTGCATTTGCGTTTGCTATTAAAACAGGTGCATGTTGGCTTGCAAAATTAGTTTTTCTTACTAATTAGCCTTATTGCAATAAGTAACTCAATCTCTGCAGCTAGTTATTACGTGTTAACGAAGAAATAAGTAATCTAAAGCAAGCTTATTTTTCTAACTTTAATACATGGACTCTTTGTGTTGCTGTGGTTCTTTTCTGTATGCTTGACTTCCCTGATTTTAATTATTGTTGTATTTCATTCCGAGAAAGTACAGCCGCTCAGCCTTATAAGCATTAAAATTTTAGCTCACTTATGGAATGATTGATCTATAATCACCACCATTTGATCATATCCTATTCTTTTAGTACTACCCCATGAACATTTTTCCCCTTTCGCATTGAATTGATAAAATTTTACATTGTGGGGATGAATAATTAGTTTTTCTTGTTTGTTTATACACTGGGGCCCTTGAACTTTAATGTTTGATTTTTTTTTTTTATAGAGCGCTATAACTATAGTATTTGTGATTTCACTTTGTTCCCTAATCCTTATAATTTTATTCTCTTCAAGAGAGAGATGGAGCAGAATATTAAGAAAGCCTTATTATGATGAAGTTTTTGTATTTTCTTTTTGTGCAATAGATCAAACCCAAATATGTGATCCCAGACCAAGTACAGAGTGCTGTTATCAGACATCATAGTAGAAGGGTAACATGCTTGGAATTCCACCCCACAAAGAATAACACCCTCTTATCTGGAGATAAGGTCATCCATTCATTTATAGTATATTGCAGTTTGCTATCAATAAAGTTTGATGCTTAAGATTAGGAGTCCTAATTCCATCTTTCTTTGGTTTGATTCTAAAAGAAAGGACAAGTTGGAGTCTGGAACTATGAAAAAGTAGATGAGAGGACTGTTTATGGAAATATACATTCATGCATAGTAAATAACATGAGGTGAGTCTTTTTCCTTTTTTGGTCAAACAATGGTGTGTCTAAAATTGATTGATATATAAGTGTCTCATACTCATTGTGTGCCAACATCTTTACACATATTTCTATCTTTGGAATGATATTAATTTTGAAGGCTAATTGCAATTTGGCAACTTTGTAGGTTTAACCCTAGAAATGATTGTATGTTCTACTGTGCTTCCTCAGATGGCACATTTAGTTATACTGACTTGGAGACTGGAATTTCATCCCCGCTAATGGACCTTAACCCTGATGGATGGCAGGTGGCATATCTCTTCTTTGCCCTTTTCTTTGTTACCTACTCTTCACAATCTTGATTGATTGTTGATGGCTGAAGTTCTAACCATAATCTCAACTGGGCCCTTTTTTGGCTTCAAGAAACTATCTCTAGTTCGTGCGTTTCAGCCAAAAGTTACATAGGTTAAAGATGAGACATTTGCTTCTTCTTTAGGGGAATATATGGCAATAGATGAGAGAAGAATGTGAAAGACGATTCATTGAATTTTGTCTGTCAATGTGTGTTTAATCTTTCTACAGAAGAAAAATCTTACTTTTATATGTTTTGATTAGGGTCCAAACAGGTGGAGAATGCTTTATGGCATGGATGTTAACTTGGAGAAAGGTCTTGCGCTTGTTGCTGATAACTTTGGCTATCTTTATTTGTAAGTAACTTTCTAAGTATCTTCCTTTATCCTGGCAAAGTAGTTGTTTGATGCAAAGCAATGCATAGCGATACAAGCTGGTATCACAATATTAAGTTACAAATAAGAACAATATTTTTGGAAAATGTGGGCCAACTTTTATACATTGTGTCTGGTACCCAATGTTCTTAGTTGTTTGCCACCTGATTTTATACAACAAAGTTTGTTACGGGCTGGCCTATTGTAGCAGAGAACTCTGCTGGTCTGTTCATTGTCTTTGAGTTTTAGGGCCGTAGTTTGTTGAAGCTGTCAAAGAACATGTCATACAGAAAAAAAAAACTTATTTTGTTCAGCATAACAGAATTGAAGTATGCAAGAATGATGTAATAACTTTTGGAATTGTGATTTCTACTTGATAATAAAAAAGCTGAAGGCTCTCTAATCTTCTTGCTATACATTAGTTAGCTAAGAAATATTTTATAATCATGGTGCCATTTACAGGGTAGATGCGCGCACCAACCACAAGACCGACAATGTAATTTTGATTCATAAGAAACGTACCAAAGTTGTCGGTCTTCATTGCAATCCAGTACATCCTGATCTCCTCTTGAGTTGTGGCAATGATCATTTCGTGAGTTCACTTCCGTTTTCATTTTCATATTACTGTTAGGGATTTTCGCCACTTTTCTTGTTCCTGAAACAGAAACATCTATTTGACATTATGATATCTATGTTTGGATATTTGCCTCTCTCCATTATAATCTTTCGGGCTTGTATGTTAGTCTTGAATCTCGTTTGTTCCTAAATCATTAAATGGTATTTCTTTTCAGGCTCGTATTTGGGATATGCGTCGGTTGGAAACTGGTTCATCCCTTTATGAACTTGTGCATGGTCGTGTAGTTAACTCTGCATATTTCTCTCCTGTTTCTGGGATTAAAGTCCTTACGACATCACTGGACAACCGCCTTCGTATATGGGATTCCATAGTTGGCAATATGGACTCTCCAAGCCGACAAATTGTACACAGTCATGATTTCAATCGGTATTTGACTCCTTTTAGAGCTGAATGGGATCCAAAGGTTTCATGCTTTTTCATTTCCCCTTTTTTCTTTTTTCCCCATTAAATCCCACATTTCATAATAGTTTTAAGTATTGATTGCAGGATCCATCAGAGTCCCTTGCTGTTGTTGGTCGTTATATAAGTGAAAATTATAATGGAGCTGCCCTGCATCCCATTGATTTTATAGATACCAGCACAGGGCAATTGGTAGCAGAGGTCATGGACCCAAACATCACAACCATCTGTCCAGTGAACAAGCTGCATCCACGCGATGATATCCTGGCCTCTGGTAGTTCTAGGTTTGTACCGTCTTATGTTTTAGTTTTACTTCATTCGATTGAATGACTTGTTAATTTTAATACGCTAGATGGCAAGACTCATTAATGTCTGCAATTATCTTGGCCAAAGGAAAAATTATCTCTGCAACTATCAACAAGTAGTAAACCTGGCTATTAATTCTTGGGAAAATTATTGTGCAATCCCACATAAGCAATCTAATCGCTAAAAAATTTTTTGGGTTGTCATGACCTATTGTCATTTTCTGTATCGGATCTTATCATTGATATGCTAATTTGTTAAGGGACTTTTCAATGATTAATTGGTTATGTGGGACTGCTGAGTAATTTTCCCTTAACTCTCTTGGCTGACGAGATTTGACCAGTAATCCATATGGTAAAAAGGGGGAAATGGGGTTTAAAGTTTTTAATTAGTTTCACTTGCCATTTTCTCTTACATTTTGCCTTTATTAAAATTTTATAATCTCACGTTTCCTTTTTTTTTTTGCTAAATGAAACTCATTAGAATCTCCCTTCCCCTCTATATTCCCCTTGGACCAAAAAGAGGGTTAAGGTTTTCAGCCTTCCATAGTCAAAAGACCTTTTTCAAAGCTGACCTTAGAAGAACTTTATAACAAGTCTAAATGAAGCATTATTTTTCCTTGCTTCAGTTCAGAGTTGATTTTCTTAATTTTGGAAGCTATTTTAGTTTGCGTGCGCACCTTGCTATCTATGCAAATTATTGAGTATCATGAATATTGATTTCATTTTGACTAGTTTTCTCATCCTAGTTGTTAGATGCAAGGGTTGAAATCAAAAGAAGACAAAACAAGGTTTTAACTTAATTAACCTTGGTCTCTTCTGATTCTTGCACTGACTTTGGGTTACTTATCTAGATCACTGTTCATATGGAAACCTAAAGACAAGTGTGAACCTAGAGAGGAGAAAGAAGAAGAGAGGAAAATTGTCATCTGTGCAAGTGGTGAGAGAAAGAAAGGACAGAAGAAGGGTCGGAAGAAGGGCGATGGTGATGATGAAGATGACGCTGACGATGTTTTGATATCCAAGCTTAAGAAGTCAAAGTCAAAAAAGCCTCGAGCATAGTATTGTAATTGACTCACTTTTCCATTTTACCTTGTAATTTTGTATTGGTGGCCAAATTTTCCTCCTACTTTTGTTGTTTTTGGGATGGTGGGAGGTTTGCATGCTGTGGTCAAGTACTGAGATTTGCTTCTCTGTTTTGCTTTTGGAGTTTGTTGTGTAGCCTTTTGATATTACATCTTCTAGATGTATTGGTCTTAGGAAAGCCTAGCATTTTTTTGATTATTACTAGGTTTTGTGCAATTGTACCTGAATGGTGTGATATTAGAAAAGTATATTTTTGCAGCTTTTAGATTTACATCTTTTTTCTTGAGTTTAAATCTTTGTAAATATAGAAGTAGGTTCATTTTTTTTTATTTTGATGGTTAAAAAAAATGCACAACATGTTTTAGATATATATTACCATGCCTAATACATATGAATACAAAGATGCTTCTAGATGTTTAGTTTCAAAAACGCAATTAGTAATATTAACAGATACTTTGCAATATTGCATGTGGTCTACAATTAGGGGACAGCTTGCTTGATGTTGAAATTTAATATAATCAATAAGGGTAATGGTCTAGTAGTAGGTTAACTAAATTATAGAAGTGGGAGTAATGAGGTTTAATTCTAACCTTGTTAAAAAAGGTTTAGGATGAGAGGTATCCTAGTCGTAAAATTTTGATATAGATTAGTCGGTTATTTAAATATTTAGTCATAGACTTATAAAAAAATATCAGATATCAGGCGGTATAAAGGGTTATAAAAAAATAAGGGTAATGGTAGAAAATAATGGAATTGTTTTGACATATTTATAGTGTGTAGAATATAGTTTTGTTGGAAGCAACCCTCAGATCATTTAATTCTTTTCTTAATGTGTTAAAAGGTAAAAGTAACTTATTTTAAATATTAAAGAATATATATAATGAGATAAAAAAAACTCCTCTATTGTATTTAAAATTTTAACCCTCATTAATTATATTTTAAAACTTTTTAACTTTGTTTCTATTCAAAATACATTCTCAATAGAATGAAGTCTATCCATAATAAATAAATGATAAAATAATTTTAAAAATAAAAAACCTTTTATTATTAAAACAACCTGAAGTGAAAGGAATTTTGTTTCTCTTACATTAAAAAGCATATAATATGGCACATTTTATCACGGTCAGTCTCAATTTAGATTTTAGAATTAACATGTATATTTTATTATATTTATTGGAAAATTTAAATTTATTTCACATGTTATAATGATCATATGAAAAAAAAACTGAAAAATAAGGACTAATTAGTAGGGAAGAAAAAAAAGGAAAGTGAAAGCGAACATAGAAGATATCAAGTAGGGATAGTAATACGGCCAATTCACTAAATATGGGTTGACCGTCATGAGTTGGGTTAGAGGTGTATTTATTTTAAGAGGCCCACCTCTTAGTGGGTTAGTATTATATCAACCTGCGCCCGCCATGGTACCTTACCCGTCAGCTTTTTTTTACATGTATATACCAATTTTTATTTTTAAAAAAAATTCATATGTATCAATATTAATTAGATTCGAATTATGTCTGAAGTCGTCAAAATATTTATTTAGTCAACTTTATCATCATCCATAAATAAATCTATCACAAATAAAATAATAATAAAATAAAATAAATATATATATATATAAAAAATGACTTAATAAAATAAAATTAATATAAATTAAGTGTAATGTCCTTTATTTGGCTAAAATTTTTAAATTAGTAAAATATAAATATATAATATAAATAATAAAAAAATAAAAAAAAAACTAATCCACCGACTTAACAAGTTAGGCCGCTGTTGAGTATAGGTTTGACCAGTACGAATTACAAAAATCTGTATTAAAATATATTATAATATTTATAATCTAACTCGCCATTTCTTGACATGGCCAATTGCCAGCTCTAATATCAAGAGTCAAGACAGTGACCAACCCAAAGATGTGTTGTCACTTGTTAGGCACAACATAGAGAAGACAAAATGACCGTATAGCTGTTGTAGGGTTGTGGGGAGACAGTAATGTACAAAAGAAAAAATTTATCTTTTTTTAAATCATAATTATTTATTTAACATATCATGGTCATTTTTTCTAATAAAATATATAAATTAAATAATATAAAATCTTCTAAAAATATAAAAAAAAAAAAAAATCCAAGCGATCCAGGGAATACTCAATAAAATTAGTAAATAAAACTTTATAACTAATAATATATTTAAAAATTTAATTGTTAATAAATATAATAGCATTATACAGTTTATATAACCAATATCAGATAAGTTTTAAATTTTTTAAAACAAAATCAAATGTCAAATGTCAAAAAAACTTGTTCAACTTTAAAGTAATTTTTAAGAAAAAGTAAATTACTCCAAAAATCATGACAAAATTATTTTTTTAAAATTAACCAGAAAAAGCTATCTCCAACAAACTCTAAAGGGTTAGTTTTGATGCAATGATAAAGTTGTTTTTATATAACTTGCAAGTCATATAATCAAATTTTAAAAATATTATCTCTATTTATTAGGGTAAAAGTATGTATATTTATTCTTCTTGAGATCCTATCTAATAGAAATTTGGTGTAATTGGATTATTTTGTTTTTTATCACTAAAGAAGCCCTATATTATTTATCATTCTTTATTTAATGAATACTTTGGTCAACCATCACATGGAGACCCTAATTTGTGCTGCTCCATACATTTCTTCTCTCTCAACCCAACTCCACTTTTGGAAAATTGTTCCCCCTATTGGATGGATACCTTTCATTATTATAATCAGTTTAAGTGCTTCCCCATGTGGTTTTCTTTATTTGGCAAAAATAAAAAAGGTGTTTTCTTTATATAAAATTTTAAGCTTGGAACTTTCAGTAGACAACAAAAATTGTCAATTTAGAGAATTTTAGATTCATGTGGTACAACAGAACTTCATTCAAATTAGTCAAGATCAAATATTGCTTTTGAAAATTGATTTGGCATATTCAAAAAGGTGAAAATAAAAAAAAATAGTTATGCATATTTTATTATAAAATTTTGAGCATTAGATTCTTTTTTAGTTATATGTAGTCATGTAATTGGAAACTATGACACAAACGAGTATCAGTATGAATACGTATAAGATTTATTTCTTTTTGCTACTTAAAAAAAGAGAGACTAAAGTATATATTTAGTTTAATAAATTTAAATTAAAATTGAATTCAATTTTAAATTTATAAAATATATTTTTAATTATTTAATATTAATCCTATTAAGTCAACATTTAATTATAAAATTATTATTTAAATTTAAGTTTAAATACACAAAACTCACTTAAATTTTATCTCAGTTATACATAACCCTTATAATATTTAAAAATTTAAATTAAATATTTAAATATTTTATATTTTAATTAATAAATCCCTGTCATAAAAATTATCGTTAAGGTTAATAATTTTTATCATATTATAATTTTTATATTTTTTATTATATACCACGTCATTTCAAAAATAACACTTAGCAATTTAGATATAATTTTAAGTAGTTTATATTTTTTATTTAAACATGATCAAATAAATATTTTAAATATTTTTTAATATTTTATATTTTTTTAAATATTTAGAAAACACTTTAAATTACATGTCAAGAAGTGTTATTTAAATATTTTATATTTAAGTATTTTAAAAAAATTAAAAATTATATGTTAAATTTTAAATATTATTTTTTAAATGAAATGATATATAATAAAAAATATAAAAATTATGATATGACAAAAGTTATTAATTTTAACTATAATTTTGACGATAAGATTTTGATAATCAAAATACGAAATATTGAGATCATTAATTTAAAATTTTAATAATTATAGAGATTATATGCAATTGATCTAAAGTTTAGAGTGATTTTATATATTTTAATTTTAAATTTATTAAGTCAATATTTTTTGTTAATAAGATTAATTATATTAATATTAAAGAATTAAAAATATCATTTATAAATTTAAGAAATTAAATTAAAATTTGATAATATTATATCAAACAAATGTATACTTTAGGGGGAAAAAGGGCTCATTTCTTTTTATGTTTAAATTTTTTATTTATCTCTCTTCAAATACATTATATGTATATATAGGAAGGTTTTTTATTTTTCAACTCTCATTTCTCCACGTCAAATTCTCGTTTCAGTTAATGTGAACGGTGCGTTTCAATAATGGAATCCCAAATTCCTTCATAATCTTAGGTTGAATCTAACGGCTGAAAAGAAAACTTGGTATTACTAGTTGGAGATGATTTGATCTATATTATATATAAAGTATCTTTTCTGATATATTCAGTCCAATAAATTAACCTATGAATTGAACAATAAAGTAAGTATAATAACCAAAGAAAAATAAGCTATTCAAGCTTATATATTTAGATCTATTTGCAATTAAATCAAAATAAATGAATTCTAAATTCAAAATAATATAAAATAATTTTTTTAACAAACTACATTATTTATTGACCATAACAATTATACATCTTAAAAGCAAAACACGTTAAGGGTGGACTCTATGTACTCAGTACTAATTGTTCAATTTAAAAACAAAAACGCCTCATGCGTGGACTTTATTTAATTTTATTAGGTACATAAAAATCTTAGGTAAATTATATCTCAAAAGCTTACTAGAATCAGGATTATAGTATTAAAATCTAATTTAAATTGATTAGTTAGACCAATAAATTAATAAATTAATAAATTAGTATTTTAATTAGTTTGATCAAGATTTTTAATTGGATCGATCATGTTTATTTTATTTTTTTTATCTCCTCTTAGTGAGCCTAAAATAATATTGTTTTTAGTAAAAAAAATTAATTCTCATATTTATCTTTTAATAATTCTATTTAATTTATACATAAATATTTTATTTATTGATAGATTATTAATACCTTGTTTATATAAATATTACTTTTTTTAGAGTTATATATATAAATATTATAATTAAATAATATTTTTAATTATAATTAAGTTGATTATAATTCAAACATCATTAAACTATTGACCATTAAGTTATTGTGTCGTGACCAATTTAATGGCTAGATCAGTTTTCAATTATATTGGTTGTGTTATAAAAATAAGAAAATTAGAGAAGAAAAGAAGACAACAAGACATGAATTTGGGAGAGAGAGCAAATGGAGTATTTCTCATTCACATAGGTATCTTTTTCTCTTCTATATTGCCTCTATTTATAGGCCTCCAACCGTTAAAGCTAATACAAATGTTACAAAGGAATAAGTGGTAACATAATTACATTTTACAACAAGAAACTCCTCCAAACAATTCATTGAGGAGGTTATGAAGTTAAAGACATTAAGAGAAAAGTAATCCTAAGGGTTGGTGGTTATGGACATCTATTTTCTTTAATATTTATAACACTCCCCCTTGGATGTCCATAATCAATATTGTGCCTCATTAAAACTTTACTATGAAAAATTCATTGGGACAAAAACCTAGTGAAGGAAAAAGAGTACACAATAAAAAAAATTTTTAAAAGTAACATGTACTTGTTTACTCTCCCTGATAACATTGTCAATTTATGTCTTTGAATCTATGCATTCCAATACCATATACTAACTTTTCAAATGGCTTAGTTGGCAGTGTCTTGGTAAACAAATCTGCAAGGTTGTCACATGATCAAATTTGCTGAACATCTATATCACCATTTTTCATAAGATCATGAGTGAAAAAGAATTTCGGAGAAATATATTTTATTCTATCTCCTTTGATATATTCTCCTTTTAGTTGAGCTATGCATGCTGTATTATCTTCATATAATACTGTTGGAATCTCTTGTTTTGGAAGTAGGCCACTCATTCTCTGGATATGTTGGATTACTAACCTTAACCAAACACATTCTCGACTTGTCTCATGAACTACAATTATTTCTACATGATTTGATGAGGTAGCTGATAAAGTTTGTTTTATTGAACGCCAAGATATAGCTGTACCTCCACAAGTAAATAAATATCCTGTCTAAGATCTACCTTTGTGTGGATCTGATAAAAAACATGCATCTGCATAACCAATCAATTGTGATCCAGATTCATTAGAATAAAATAATCCCATATCAGTTGTCCCTCAAAGGTATCGAAATATATGTTTAACTCCATTTCAATGTCTTCTTGTTGGGGAAGAACTAAATCTTGCCAATAAACTCACAGCAAATACAATATCAGGTCGTGTTGAATTAGCAAGATATATTAGTGCCCCTATAGCACTAAGATATGGTACTTCTGGACCAAGAAGTTCTTTATTTTCCTCTTGAGGGCGAAAATGATCTTTTTTTAACTAGCAATCTCACAACCATGGGAGTAGTTAATGGATGCGCTTTATCCATATAAAATTGCTTTAATATTTTTTCAATATAAGTTGATTGATGAAGAAAAACTTCATTTGTTAAGTGCTCGATTTGTAAATCGAGACAAAATTTTATTTTTCCAAGATCTTTTATTTTAAATTTTCTCTTTAAACAATCAACTGCTTTTTGAAGCTTTTCAGGAGTTTCAATTATATTCAAGTCATCCACATAGATAGTAATTATAACAAATTCTGATGTATTCTTTTTTATAAAAACACATGGGCTGATTGAGTCATTTTTGTAACCTGCCTTTAACAAATATTCACTTAGACGGTAATACCATATTCTTCTAGATTGTTTTAATCCGTATAAGAATTTATGCAAACGAATTGCATAATTTTCTCGAGAATTCTTACATGCTTCAGGAAATTAAAATCCTTCAGGGATTTTCATATAAATTTCAATATCTAAAGAACCATATAAGTATGCTGTAACAACATCTATCAGACGCATATCAAGTCTTTCATGCACTTCCATACTAATTAGATATCTTAAAGTAATTGTATCCACCACAGGAGAATATGTTTCTTCAAAATCAATGCCAGGTCTTTGCGAAAAACCTTGTGCCACGAGTCATGCTTTATATCTAACAACCTTATTTTTCTCATTTTGTTTTCTCACAAAAACCCATTTATACCCAACTGGTTCAACATCATTCGGTATTTGGACTACAGGTCCAAAAACTTCACGTTTTGAAAGTGAATTCAATTCTGCTTGAATTGCGTCTTTCCATTTTGGCCAATCATTTCTATGTCTACATTCTTCAACTGACTTAGGTTCAAGATCCTCACTTTGATTAGTTATTTCACTTTGCTCCCCATTACAGTTGATTTTTGGTCAGGAGCTAAATATTTCTCATCTTAGAATTTTTGGGTGTGCAGTATTTGTCCCAATTGCTCCACCACAACGCATAAAGATGGGACCTCAGAGAAGGTTCGGAATATATATTGGTTATGAATCTCCTTCTATAATCAAGTATTTAGAACCACTAACGGGGGATTTATTTACGGCACGTTTTGATGATTGTCATTTTGATGAGATAAATTTTCCAATATTAGGGGAAGATAATAAGCAGCTGGATAAAGAAATCACATGGAAAGCATTATTATTGTCTCATTTAGATCCTCGAACACAACAATGTGAGTTTGAAGTTAAAAAAATAATTCATTTGAAAAATATTGCAAATCAACTACCAGATGCATTTACTGACCCCAAGAGAATTATCAAATCTCATATTCAAGCTGAAAATGCCCCAATTATAATTGATGTCCCAGTAGGACAAGTAACAAGTGCAAATAAAATTAAATCACGTTTGAAGCGTGGTAGACTTATCGATTCCAAATATAAAATTTCTAGAAAGAAAAGAGTAAACAATCAAGAAGATCAAGTTGAGGAGGCTGGTCTTATAGGAGAGATCCAGGACGTAACAAATCAAAAGACCCCAAAAGAGGTCCAGGTACCTAAAAATAATGAAGAGATCTCGATAAGTTATGTCACTACGGGAAAAAGATGGAACCGAGAAAATATAGTTGTCGACGATATTTTTTCATACAGTGTTGCAGTTGAAATAACTAATCAAAGTGAGGATCTTGAACCTAAATCAGTTGAAGAGTGTAAACATAGAAATGATTGGCCAAAATGGAAAGACGCAATTCAAGCAGAATTGAATTCACTTTCAAAACGTGAAGTTTTTGGACCTGTAGTCCAAATACCGAATGGTGTTGAACCAATTGGGTATAGATGGATTTTTGTGAGAAAACGAAATGAGAAAAATGAGGTTGTTAGATATAAAGCACGACTCGTGGCACAAGATTTTTCACAAAGACTTGGCATTGATTATGAAGAAATATATTCTCCTGTGGTAGATACAATTACTTTAAGATATCTAATTAGTATAGCAGTGCATGAAAGACTTGATATGTGTCTGATGGATGTTGTTACAGCATACTTATATGGTTCTTTAGATACTGAAATTTATATGAAAATCCTTGAAGGATTTAAATTGCCTAAAGCATGTAAGAATTCTCGAGAAAATTGTGCAATTCGTTTATATAAATCCTTATACGGATTAAAACAATATGGAAGAATGTGGTATAACCGTCTAAGTGAATATTTGTTAAAGGCGGGTTACAAAAATGACTTAATTAGCCCATGTGTTTTTATAAAAAGGAATACATCAGAATTTGTTATAATTGCTGTCTATGTGGATGACTTGAATATAATTGGAACTCCTGAAGAGCTTCAAAAAGCAGTTGATTGTTTAAAGAGAGAATTTGAAATGAAAGATCTTGAAAAAATAAAGTTTTGTCTCAGTTTACAAATCGAGCACTTAACAAATGGAGTTTTTTTTTATCCACATAAGTATCTTTTTTTCTTCTACATTGCCTCTATTTATAGGCCTCAAACCCTTAAAGTTAATACAAATGTTACAAAGGAATAAATGGTAACATAATGACATTTTACAACAAGAAACTCCTCCAAGCAATTCATTGAGGAGGTTATAAAGTTAAGGACATTAAGAGAAAATGAATCTTAAAGGTTAGTGGTTATGGACATCTATTTTTTTTAATATTTATAATAGGTTGAAACAATTTTAAGATTAAAAAGATGCTTGCAAATTATCGATCACAAAGGTAGTTAAATATGGTGAGGGATTCCCTCTACTCAATATTTTTTTGGTAAAAAATATTTATATTTTATTAAATAAAAGCAGAAGTTCAACTGAAATTTTGAATTAAAAAACCCAAAATACATAAAGGGCCAAAGTCCAGACATCGTAACGCTACACTCAAACAACATTGTGTATGTTTGAGTAATTCAAATTATAGTTTTAAAAAAAATTAATCTAAATTTTAATCTAAAGAATTTTTAAAATAAGTATTTATATTTATTTAAAAGGATTTGTGGACTGAGCGATGGTTTAAAATTATGATTTTGAATAAACTCATATGAATAGCTTCTGAAATAGTAAAAGAACTTATGGACTACTTACTTACTGTTTTATTATTACTTTTTCTTATACTCTCTCTTCTTTTCCCCCTCTTCTCTTCTCTCTTTTCTGGTCGTCTTCTTCTTCATAAACGTCGTTGTGCCTCTACTATTGTTACTCATTCAGTTGCCACCACTATTATCGCTCCTCCCTTTCGTCCATTAGTCCTCTCCTCCTTACCGTTGGTGCTTTTGCTTGGTCCCTGTTAGCCGCCTGTGTTTAACAAGGAAGAAGAGGGAAGGAGAAGACGCTAAGTAGTGCTTCAGTGAACAGTGAAATTAAACAGTACTAGTGTGTAAACAGTGATAAAACATTATAATTAATTTTTTATCTTATACCTTTCTGATAATTTATCAATTATAAAAATATTTATAATAATAACTATTCAAATACTTATTTATTTAGAACTATTTTTTTTATAAACTCTTTTCCATAATTTTTTTTTAAAAGTTGTCCAAAAATTATTTTTTTTCACGATTTTTTTTCTAAAAATCTATTTAAACATGCCCATTATCAATTTGTCAGAAACCTAACCCTAAGTCAAAGTGAGAAAGCCACATATGTTGCCATTGCCACTGTTAGAAAAGCCAAGAAGCACTAGTAACCATATTAGAAGTAAGGGATGGGAGTTTAAAGAACCATTTTAACAATCCCATCCAAAACACGAACAATCACGGAATGGGATGATAAAAGCTCCCCTGGTAGAGAGAACAAGGTCAAATAGGCTATTTTTAGTTTTTCACTACCTCCGTTTAAATATATTTGATTTTGATTTAGTCAAATTCTTTAAATTATTTTAGATTTAAAATTAATTTATTTCCAAGTTTATAACATAAAAAGTTTTTACTTATGTTAATAAATATATTTTTTAAGATTTAAATTTATATTTTTCTCTTTACAGGATGATGCCGCTTACCACTTTAATTAATAACTTCTTATACCATATCTCTACTTAAATTTATTGTTACACCAATTTAACACAAAATACATTTATCTATTCTTGGTAAGAAAAATACATATCCAGAACATTGAGACACTACACCATTACTTTAAAACTCTAGCCTGGGGATCAGTTTCTGATCCCTCATGTAGTCGATCCAATACAACATACAATTCAAAGTGTTACATCTTTTCACAAAACCAAACTCATCAACCTTGTCTCGGCTCACCAAAAGCTTCACTGGGAATCTAAACAACGCATCAAGAAACCCCCAATTCACCAAATCTTCCATCTTCGTCCTCACCAATCCATGCTTCTCCACAATCTCTTCCCACACCTTCTTCTTCTTCTTCTCATCACCCATCTCCCTGCTATACCAGAATCCCTCATATACCATTTCTTCTTCTTCAGGAACATATGCCCCTAGCTTCTTCCCCAGAATCGGCCATATCTCCTGCCATGTAAAGCTTGAACCATTGATTGCATTGAAAGCTTCCCCTTTTCTGTAACAATAATCTGTGACTTGTTTTGTTGCTGCCCAGATGTGTTGTTCTGCAACTAGTCTTGAATCTGATGCATCAATGTATGGTTCTTCCCAACATTTCCTTGTTCCCCCAAAAATAAAAGGGACCTTAAGGTGTTTGCAGAAAGTCCCATAAACACATAAGCTTCCCATGAAGTTATAGAATGATCTGGTTGAGTTTCCCAGTAGTAAACCAGGCCTGTGCACAGACCAAGACACCTTATTCCCATTGAGTTTCTCCATCAGTAAATCCTCTAGAGCGTAGTAGAAATTTGGTGTTTTGCTGGGTATTCTTGGGAATTCTTCATGGTAATAATAATAATGGAGTTTTTGGTGGTGGTGTTCAAAAGGGGCTTGAAGTGAGATATAGTGCTTTGTCCCTGTCTGCAGAGAAACATGCTTGAGGTTCTTGGCCACCATGATTAAGGCGTTCAAGGCATTGGACATCATGGTTTCGTTCTGCTCACAACAGAGTTGTGAGTCTAGTGGGAATTGGCTTGCCCATGTGACCCAAAACACATGGGTCACATCATGTAATGGAGACAGCTTCTTGTAAGTTTCCAAAGGGTTAAGCAAATCACAGGAAATGAAATGGTAAGGATTACAAGTTTTCATGGTGTTGATGGGTTGTTGTATTTCTGGATTTCTTGCTACTCCATAGACCTTCCATGAAAATTCTGAAGAAGTCAGACTCCTTGCAATCTCCCTCCCAACTAGTCCACTCACCCCAAAGATGATGGCGACATTGTTGGCCTCCTCTGAACCAGCCATGGACACCTGCAAATCCTTCTTGCTATCAGAACTTACAACAAACAAAATCCAAACAAAAAGAAGAACTAAAGGTATTCAACTTTCAATTTGACTTACCATGCTTTGAATTCTTGTTGGCATTGGCATCTTTCCTTGAAGTTGTTGATGGTCCGATGAGTCTGAAAACTGAAGCTAATTTATAGGAACAGAAAAGGGGAGATATGTGATATAAAAAAAAAGAGAAGATTTTGTTGGTATAGGAATGTGAGAACAGGGACAGAGTAGCGGTATTGCTCAGATTTTGAGGGAGTATTTATGGGGGTGGCCTTGGAGGCTTGCTGGCATAGTTGTAACTTGTGAGATTGTGGTTTAAAGTTGAAATTTTCAAGATGCGGACTGCTGCCAAGATAAGCGACAGGAAGATGTTATTTTAATGGATTCTTAGAAGATGGTTACAAATGAGTACTTTATGATTGAATATTTTGTTAAACTCTATGTTTAGACCTAGCTAGAGAGGTATCAAGGATCTGTGGATTGAGTCTCGAGCATATTACGTGGCAGGCTGTGTGACCATGGGAAAACATATTTATTTGTATTTTTAACTGTTTTGGTCTTTGTCTCCCAGCTTGAATTTTATTCCACGGTCATAGCAAATGGCTTTTCTAGTAGAGATGATCGTGATTCCTTAAGCACTTCCTCTTCTTTTAAATTTACCAATTGTTACCCATCTTGTATGAGTTCAATTGATAAAAATGTGAGACATATGACTATTTAGAATGTATTCGATTCCTGAAGAGTACTATTTTATTTTAGTTCTAATCGTGATGCTTGGGGAGACATCCTAACTCCTGAGTATTTAGATTTACGCCTGATGATAATAGATGATTTGTCCTACTTGACATTGATATCGTTTAGGAGGAATAAAGACTTCACCCTGCCCCTGAATCGTAGGTGAGCCCAACCCCTTTTAAAAAATTTCTTTGCAAAAAAAAAAAAAAAATTACGAATTAGTTAAACCTAGGAGCTAATTGAGAGGTTTGATCTAATTTTAATCTTAAAATCTCTTAAATTTATATTTTTTTTCTTAAACAATTTGATTATACAAATTAAATGAGTTTAATCAATGGGTAACTTCAAATACAAATTATTAAAGGGAGTATTTTATAAAAATCAATACATATTTATATAAATAACTAACTTAACTAATTTTATTAATCCTTATATATTAATTATTTAATTAATTCTTATATTTAAAATCAGGAAATATAAGATTTTAAAGCTTGACATGACTTGAATATAAATTAGTCCGTATACAAAGTAGTTTTAAATACGGGATGATTTACTAATTTTTATTACAAAATTTATTTCTCAAAGATATTTAATGATCTATGTTTTTGAGCTACTACCATTCATCTTTAGCGAATACAATTCTTTTTTATCTGTTAGCAACATATTTTTAATTATATATAAAAATATTTTCTATTTTATACATAGTTAAATATATATTATATATAATTTAAAAAGTGTTGTACTTCCTAAAACTATGATACATTTAAATCTTTAAATAAATTTTAGATATTTTTAAATAATAAATTTGATCGTGGAATTGTTTAGCAATTTTCCTTAAAAAAATGTTGGTTGTCATTTTTTTAACTAACGTGCTTCATAAAACTGTGTTATTGAGATGGTATCTCATTTACGAAACAATATCATTTTCAAATCCGTTATTGGTAGGTGAGCTCTCCCTTCATCTAACTTCCCAATCAATAGGACAAGATTTCCTCCTCCCTGATATAGATATATGCAATATCTATTCTACTCATACCAATAATTTCTAACGGTTTCTTTTTTATAATTTTTCTTTTTAAAATTTAGAGTTGCAAAGATATTTTTTTTTGTTTACAAAGTTATTTTTTTATTCCATTAATTAGTTTTTCATTCTATTCCATTTTGTATACCAAAGCCTAAAATAAAAATGAATTTAATTAATACTATGAGATAGATTCTATAAATATTACATATGTGAAATTTTTTTAAGGATTGAATTATGTGACATTTAATCATACAAAATATTCATTTATCATATATTTTTATGACACAAAAACTTCTAATGAATATTGTGAATAAATATTAGTCTAGTGGTGTAAAGCTCTGCTGATTCTCTTAAGTTTTAAATTTGATTCTTTAAAGAGATAACTATACTAGGATGGACAGATACGACTACGAACTCTAAAATTAAGATACCTAGTAATATAATCTAGTTAATATTATAAAAAAATTAAATGCTTAAGATTAACCTAGTTAGTAAGTACTTGGCTCATAACCTAAAAGGTAATGAATTCAAATTTTATACTGATGTGAGGATCTTGTTAATAGGTAATCTGTAAATATCTTTATGAGTGCTCTTTGAGCTTGGAGATATGCGTTGGCCTTGATGAATCCCTAAGACCTAACTCACATAAATAAGTATAAAAAAATTGTTTTGAATAAGGCATTTAAAATTATTAAAAATGAATTAAAATATATTTTTTCTGCCATGAATAAAATATGAATAATCTAAATATAATTTATGTTATTTAAATAGTAATCTCTAATTATTTTTATTTAATTTAGTAGGTCCTTCCCTCGTTACTGCTTTTTAGGACAGACAAAATGGGGTTCAAGAACACATTGGAGTTGTTATGTCAAAATAGGCGAAGGCGAAGGCAAAATAGGTCAATTAATCAAACTTAGGTCTGTGAGCCCTAAATAGTTTATTTATAAATTTTTTTACATTAAATATAGTAATAATGTGGCTCTTTTCATATTCAATACAATTCTTATTTTTAAAATAAATATTCAATCTTCTTAAGCTTTATTAGACTTCAATAAGTTTTTTATTTTAAAAATATTCTCTTTATGCCTCACAAAAATATTAAATTTTGTAAAATAACTTAAATGATCATATATTACTAACAACTTATAAAAAATATTCTCTATTCCACCACCCATTTAAAAAAAAAAAACTTCTCTAAATTGCAAATTGAACCCTTCTTGTTTTTTTTTTCCAAAAAAAATACTTTGGGAGGGTTTGAAGTACCTTTGTCCCTTCAAATTTAAATCCCTTCAATTGAGCCTTAATTGAAGAAAATTAATCATCAAATTGTGATCTAATAATATCATAATAAGCAATTTTGTATATTTTATTTTTTTCAAAAAACATAAATTTATTACTTTTTATCCTGTGCTATTAAATCACAATTTGATATTAATTTTCCTTAATTAAGATTCAATTAAAGGAATCTAGTTCAAATCCTTAAGAATTTGAAGAAAGGATCCAAAGGTCAACCTTATAGGCTGATATTATACAGTTTAAATGCAATTTGGAAAAACAGATATGCTGAATCTGTTCAATAATAATATTATTATCACTTTGAATTGTTAAATAGATTTGGATGATGATACTCAATGGAAAATGGGTTTATTTACTGAATATTAAAATTAAATTTTAATTATTAATTCACATATAATCAGTGTCGTGAAATCTTCCACAATCCTATATGATCTTCCTGAATCCAAATAATTTTGGAATATGCTCTTCTTCAATGCTTAATTAATCAATTTATCTAATACAACTTTGCGTGTTAATCACTTTCTCGTCTTCTTAATCCTTTGTGGATTATTTTCTAGAAAATAGTTTGAATAATTTTTAATAGTAAATAAGTATTTATTACGAAAGACTATATAAAAACAAGTTATAATTATAAAAAAAAGTTATCCAAAAATATGGGAATCGAGTCTATTTTTTTTATTTAAAAAAATAATAAATTATATATAATCCTCATTTAACTATATATTATACACTGATAACATCCTTAACTTTTAAAATTTTATAATTAATTTTGTCCATTATTTATTCATACATAGCTTAAAATTTAAAGACATTATATGCATATAACTCAAAATTTTAAAGATTATTTATATAAAAAATAAAGTTTAAGAAGATAAATATATAATTAATAGTTGGGTGTGAAGATTTGAAAGTTCAATGAGGTTAATTATTAAATTATAAAGATTAAAAATGTTATTTATACATTTATTAAAATTTATGGCAGGTTTGTATAATTTAATAAAAATATATATATATACATATATATTGACTCAAAGGCTTAGGATATTTATTCTTGGAGTTTTTTTTTCAACTGCATAATATGTAATCTTTTAAATAAATGAGATGTTTTCATTAACTCACATTTGACTTCAATAATTTCGCCTCAAGTGTGGGGACGTTACTTGTATACTGATAAACATGTGATCAAGTGGCAAACCTTCAAATAAGATTACACCCACTTGGACTTGTTTCCTCCATATGGGAATACCTTCATTTCTTTCTGGAAGAAGGGGCATCTAGCACAGCAAAATAATTTTAGAGAAATAATTAATATCCTAAAATATTTAAGAGTATAATTAGCACTTAAAATTCTATATTTTTGGTAACAAAAGGGAAAAAATTATAACAATTTAAATATTTTAGGATGTTAATTGGACCTCTAAATTAGTTTAGGATGCTGATTATACTTTTAAATATTTTAAAGTACTAATTACACTTCTAAAATTAATTCGAAGTGCTAATTATATATTTACCTTTTCTTTTTTTAATCCCACTCATATCTTATAGAAAATAATTTATTTTTATAAGATTTCACAAAATATCAAACTATTGGCAAGTCCCGTGCGACTTTAGGAACAAAGACTCTAATTACGAAATGACTATCTTGTCATTGTTTACAAATTTAATATAAACTTATGATATAAGCTCATTTGGATTTACTTATTCTAATCACACACGATTTCAAGTTAAATATGATTAGATAATACATTTTTTATTACAATTTCACATAATTTGGATATAACATTTTAAGAGAAATAGGTTGTCGTTTGTTACTATTTAAATTGTTAATTATAATATATAAAATTATGATCTATATCATCTCATTTGTGCGCAAACTTCTAAAAATTTAATTAAATGAGGGTAAGATGTCATTTCTCAATTAGAATTTCTCCTCCTAATGATGTTTTATGGGACCCATAAATAATTTGATAATTTTATGGGACTTTATAGTATAAATTCTTTTCAACTAGACCTAAGGGCCTTCTTTTGCCAACCGTTGTTGCTTTGCTTTTCAAACGGACATAATTGTGGGCTTCATAATTTAGGGCCGAGCCTTAAAAACATAGATATTTGTTTGTATAAGCAAACTAATTGGGCTAACTTGAATAGGAGCAAAGGGATGTCAAACACAAAAAACATCCCATATTTTTTATTGTCAATAAAAATAGACACAAATAATAAAAAAAAGATTCATATCCCATAAAGACGTAAATTCAATTCTTACTACCGTTGTGAGGGCTCTTTTAATAGAGCCTTAGAACTGTGCCATAACTTTAATAGATGACTAGTACTGAACCCCTTAAATTTTCTTGTAATAAAAAAAATCCCTTGTTTCTTATTAAATTTTGAGAGAAAATATTATGTGAGCTTAATACCATATTTTTATACAAGATATTAAGGCATTAGGTTCATAGGTTTTTTTTACTTGCACACACACACACACACATATATATATATATATATTTCATAGTCCAATTATACCTCAATTAGACTTATCCACTCTTACATTTAAGTGGGTAGTGTAGGTGAGCGTGGAGTAACATAACTTTTAGAGTTTTTTTAGTCATGAAATTAGATCAAAACAAAAGTTTAATGCCAATGGTCTTGCAACATACCAGCGTGAAAGCTTCTATATAAATAGAAAGTTATAAAGTTGATTTCACTTATAATCTTATTTCGTTAATGATTATCTCTTTAATTTAGGGGAAAAATAAAAATTTAGTAGTGATTCTAGCAACATTGTTAGTAGGGGTTATGAAAGAGATAAAAGCATATTTCTTGAATTACCTTTTTACCCCTCTCAAACGAATTGAATTATTTTGATTCACTGCAGCATTAGGCTAAATAATAAAATAACAAAACTAAGGTAAAATTCTTTATAACATTATATTAAATTTTCTAATCACATTATGTCATTTGTCCTAGTTTTTTTATTATAAAATTTAAAAAAAAATTGACACAAAGATTATAAGGAACTTGATCTTAATATTGTCCATTATAAAATTGGTTTATACATAAACGCTTTTAATAAGTGAAGATGTAAATTAATGCGTATATTTTAATAAAATAGTATATTACATAACAACAACAACAATGTTTTTAAATTTAAAATGTTTATTATTAGATTGAACATATATCATAAAAATTATTCAAATCGAATATAAATAAATTTTAATACAATTATTATTTAAAAAATTAATTAAATACATTGTAATTAATATTATTAGCATAAAATATTAATAGAAAAATATGAAAGATAATAAATAAAGAAAATTGATGTTCATCTGCCAGTATAAGCCAAATATGAGATGGGGTAAGAAGAAATGTAGGAGATTTAATTAGGCTCGATTTAATATTTTTAAACTTATATTTTAATATTTGTTAAAATTTGTAAGGTAATATAATATTTAGTATTTTAAATTTACCCTCAATTTAATTTTTATCTCTTAAGTTTTAAATTAGTTTTAATTTTTAAAATTTTTTTATCTAAAATGTTGATGCGTTATACTAATAAATTATTGATTGAGATGATAAATAAATATAATATAAGAATATAAGTTTGAATACCGGCCAGTAACGATTGTATTAAACCAAATTTTTATACGATTCTCTTCCATAAATATCATAATTTTGTCTGGGATTTCTATTTCATTCTGTTACTGTGTGTATGTAACTTTTATTAATCTCATATAACTAATCTAATATAGGGATGGAAGCTGTTTCTTGTTGGTTTTTATCATGTTGCATTTATGTTGCCCATTATGTTATCTGTTCTGAAAATTTGAATATAGATATTGAATGAAGGCACCTTCTGAGAATGTGAATCATTGACATGGGCTGCAACAACACCAGTTGTTTTGCGTGTTAGACTAGAATTTAAGGACATCCCGGTAGTACTCGAAGTTATGCTTTGACTTGCGGAAATGAAAAAGATTGATATATTGTCAATCCATCTTCTTGTAATGTGTTAATGAAAATAGATGTTTCAATATTGCGTTTATTCTGTGAGAAAAGTTTAGGAATTCTCCATGTCCCTTACCATTTTTTTGAAAATTTGCGATGTTTCAGATTAAACAGTTGATTGTGGAAGTACTTGAAAATTTGAGATGGAATCAATTACTTGTATGAGGTATAGCAGGGAGTTGTTTATGCTTGATTGCTCAAAATTTTGGCCTATTGAGTTCAGAAGTTTTTGTATGGCAATCTTTTAATCTGTTGTTTTAGGACAGCATGTTACATTCCTCCCCAGGGTTATCAGGTGCAGAGCCTTACATAACAGTTTCAGGAAACAGATCCTCTGAAGCTGGTTTATTAGTGTGAAAACAGATCCAAGTCCTAGTTTCAGATGCTATTTTAAATAGATGGCATTTAAAGCCTGTCTAGGATTGGAGTGAGAATTGCTTGCATCTGTATGGTCCACCTCAATTATTGAAAGCTACCCGCCAAAAAACTAACTTGCATCCAACCGCTTTGATAAATCTATAATTCAAAATTTTAAAATTCAGTGGCTTTATTTTCATCTCCTAGCACAGTTTACGGTGGACATCTTTACCTCTAGGTACTGATGACATCCATCACGCATGGAATAAAACTTAATATGTGTTGGGAGCACTTGATGAAGAGTTTATGATTCAGTTTCAGTGTCTTTGTTGTATTCTTAGTGATGAGTTCCTTTTTAATCTAAGTACGTGCTGGAACTAATTCTTATTTCTTCCTCAAGTTCCTATGGTCTTAGCCAATCTTAATGCAGCTAGACTTAATAATGAGAATTCTACCAAGTAGCGGAAAACTATTATAGGCATATGCGTGAGAATATGAAATTTTAAGATTTTCCTTGTGGATTTACTTTAGGCTGTGGCAGTTATATCTTTTGGTTTTAGTTTTCTATTGGGATCCATATCTTTGTGCCCTGCAACAATTGGGAACTATAGTCTATCTGTTTTTTTTTTTTTGGCTTTTCTTTTGTTTCTTTTTGTCCCTTTTCTTTTTTTAGAATGAATAACCATTCAGTATCCTGTACTACCGATTAATCTAGATTTTAATGTGAGTTGAATCTCAAATGGACAATAAAGCTCTTCAAGTGTGATGGGGGACTATAGTCTATTATTATTGCTTAAATTGTCAGTTTTTCAGATATTCTCACCTCTCTCCCTCTTTCATCTGGTCTTCTCTCTGATCATGCTGCATCACATAAACATCAATTTTTGGTGAACATAAACATGGTGACATTGAGGACAATCTCTGGTGAAATTAGTATGAAGATATTTGATAAAATGCTGTTCTGTGTTGGACATGTCACTTCACTTGACCTGGCTTACTTGTACTTTATTGAGAATATATCCAAATATAATGGTATTTATTTCCCCCCGTTTTTACCCTTAAAAAACAGATGGTTAAGGATGAGATTCACAAAAGAAGGAAAACAGAAAGAAAGGATAATGTGTTGAGTTTTGGGAAGACACCTGATGAAGAACAATTCTATGCATCTCTTGCTGCTGCAAAAGCAATAATTATGCGTCACATTCAGGAATCTGAGGGGACTGGTATCAACGCAAAGTTGTTACTGAAATCTGCTCAAGAGGAATCAAAAGGAATTGTTGATGGTGAATCAGGAGATTTTTGAACTTTTGGAGCTCAATTTGTATTGTACATCCGCATTTTCCCCCCTTCAATTTTTCTTCCAGTCTAAATCATGGTGCTTTCTTTTTGTTGCACCAAGTTCCACGTGTATCCCTTTTTTTTTAATATAAAAATTTTTAGAAAGGGGTTGGGCTTACCCACGATCTAAGGGCAGGGCGAAGTCTCCCTTCCTCTCAGACGATACCAATATTAGGCAAGGTGAATCATTTATTATCTTCAGGCGTAAACCTAAGTACCCAGAAGCTATGATACTTCCTTAAGTGCCGCGACTTGAACCATAACAAAATTATATTCCTATGGAACACGTTTCAAAACCTAGGCTCACCCACCAAGTTCCACGTGTATCCCTGATTTGCTGATGTAACTTTGAGATTTCCTTCTCAGTTGTCAAAATATGTGGGCTTAAAATCCATTTGAAGGCAAGACATTTTCGGCCCCTTTGGTACACTCTAAGGAAAAGATTCCCTTGTTAGGCACGTAGTTTGAGATGCATTATCTCTTTTTATTCCTTGTTATTTCACTTTAGGAGGAAAACATTATATATTCACAAACCATTCACTTTCCTATCATAATTTTCTTATCTTGAGAAATTGGATAGGAATGGGGAAAAATGATATTCATGAACCGTCATCTTAATAGAGTTTAATGTTTAAAAATATAGAGATAATGAACTTTTGGTTCCTTAAGTTAACTTGGGTTATTGATTTGGCATCTAAAATTTAATCTTTATTAATCAAGTCCTTAAAGTTTCATAATTATACTCAATTAGTCCTTTTGGTGCCATTTCTATTTCAAACCATTAGGACTATTGGGTATGTTTGTGAAATTTTGGAGATTTGATTGATAAAAATTAAACTTAAAAGCCCAAATGGATAAGGGAAGCAAATTTGAGGGAATAAAAGTTTTATTATCTCAATAAAAGAAAATATATTTGATGCCTAAGAGAAAATAAATGTTGCAAAACGCTGTTTTCATCACAACTAGCCTTGACGGCCAAGTCACCAGTGACAACTTTACTGCTATGTTAAGATTTTTCTTCATAGAATATCATGCCATGTCGAAACTTATAAAATAGTGATTTGTTTATCAAATAAATAAATGAGTGATTAAATTATTATTCCTTTGTTCCTTCTCATAGGTACGATCATCCGAATCTAGTTAAAATTAGTTAGAATCAATAAATATATAAAAAGCGTAATACTGTTATTTATGGAAATTGTTGGCAAGAGAGAATAAATGGAAACAAAAATGATGGGGGATGAGCGGGAAAAAATGAGAGATATATAATTAATTGAGGATAAAAAAAATATATGAAATGTTTACATATTTTTAAAATGCATCTTATAAAATGACGTATCGAGGAGTATTATTTTCTCGTCTTTATCCCTCACTATTTATTTTTCTCTTAAAAGAAGATAAGCATCACAGACTAACCAATATATTTCATGCAACTTTGTGTTTCCTGGATTCCCCTGGAATCAATCATATCATGTTTATTAACTAAAAGGGTTATGTTCCAATTCAGCTCTAGAAGGTTTTGCGTAAAATTTGTAGGTATTTAGAAGTTTTTATTAAATCAATAGTTAATGATTGACGTTAATTTTTTAATTGTTAAGATAATTTTACTTCTTTTTAATATTTTTGGAATAATATAAAACTTCCGGATGTTTCTGTATGAAAATTTATAAAGTAAAATTACACCTTAATCCTAACTAAAATATGAGAACACGGGTTAGGTTAGGTTAGCACTCAATATTAATTGAGTTACACGTTGTACTTGGTTCATTAATCGTGTGCGCATATATAGTATGATAGTAGCACTCAACAAAACCAGAAAACTGACTGAAAACATAATGAAGAGACTGATACAAACAAGAAGAAGAAGAGGAATATATCAGAAAGCAAAACGAGGAAGGTTCATGAATTTTGGTGATGATGAAGATGAAGAGCCAAACATGAATCTCTTCAATGTCTTGTTGATTCTTCTGAATCTGTTGTTTATGTTAATCTTCAACTTTGACAATCTGATCCTAACCAAACATGGCCTTATGCGACAAGCAGAAGAATCAGATTTCTGCAACACTTTGTAGATTAAGAACTGAGCTAGTCGATGCCTGGTTTCTTCTGGATCTTCCTTCTCCATCTTTGAGTAGCCATATGCCTTCTTCTTATGCCTCACCATCAGCTTCATCATCTTCTTCCTCTTCGCCTCTCTTGAGAGAGAGAGAGAGAGAGAGAGAAGGGGGGGTTGGATATGGCGAATTAGGAGCTAGTAAGAGGGCAATGATACAAGTATTAATATATATAGTGCGTGGTTTAGCTAATTGTGATTGCTACCAATATAATTTTTTAATAAAATAAATTTTATCTTAGCAGATAAAGTCAGTTATATGAATTATACCGTGTTATTGTATTCTGTCAATGACAAAATTTTTAGATTAAATTTATTTAGTCTATGAATCTTCCAAATATATATATAGTACAACTTTTAAGTTTTTACCTATCTAATAAACTAATAATTAATAGGGATTAAAAAAATATTAAGAAGCTTATTCATGTATTTGCAAACTTCTAGAAGTGAAAAAAATTGAGACTTTTTTAATGGAGTAATTTTACATGATATACAAAAATGTAGTTAAAAATGGGAATAAATACCGAATGCATAAAACATGTAAACTGTTTAAGTCAAGTGATAAAAGAAAAATATACATAAAAATTATAGTAGTTGGCTAGTTGGTTGTAGAAAAAAATTGTTTCTTCATTTAGTATTTTGCTAAAAGTGTTTTCAAAGTCCGTCTATTTTGACTCCCCCAAGCAAAAATAAAATATTATATTGTGATTTGGTTCTCATTATGCTGAATAATGAATATAATAAAATAATTAATGATTCATATTCTTGTATAAATAATTAATTTGCGTGGTTCAATGAAATAATTAATATGACCATGATGAATTTTTATAATTATTTCTATTAACCATTATAAAAAAATTATGGTATATGAATCATTATAAACTTGTAATTATATTGAGTTTTTATAAGATATTATAGTGAATAGAATTTTGTTACTTTATTGTAATTTAGCTTATAGTTATGTAAATAATTAAATCGTGTATCTTTTTATAGGCTTGAAGCTATTTAAGACATTGCCTAAGCTTTTAAATAAGCTTGAAAGGTTATATATATGCCCTTAGAGGCAGTATATTTAAATACCTTCATTTTAAGCAGGTATTTAAAAAGGCTTCATGCTATATAGGATTTTTGAAGGTTCAAGTTTAAAAAGATTTATAAATTTAAGCTTTAGATATATATTTTAGGATCAGACATATTTAATTAAAATCTATCATTAGAGTTGATAATTTGGGTTGGACCCGCCAAACAACCAAAAAATGATAGGTTGGGTTGCAAATATTGCAACTCATTTTTGTGCCGGTTTTTTTGACCCACACCAGTCAAGCCCGCACTCGTAATGGGTTAACTCGTTGGGTTGGCAGGTTAGCGCCCTTTTATTTTATTTTATTTTTTTACTATTTACATTACACATTTGCACTTTACTAATTTGAGAGCCTTAGCTAAACAAGGGATATTACACTTAATTTATATTAACTTTATCTAATTGAGTCATTTTTTATATATATATATTCATTTTATTTTATTATTATTTTATTTATGATAGATTTATCCGTGGATGATGATAAAGTTGACTAAATAAATATTTTGACAACTTCATATATATGATTTGAATTTAATTAATATTGACACATATGAATTTTTTTTAAAATAAAAGTTGGCATATACATATGAAAAATTAAAAAAAAAAGTTGGTAGGTAGGCGGGCCATGGCGGGCGTGGGTTGGTATAATACCAACCCACCAAGAGACGAGCCTCTTAAAATAGGCCCACCTCTAACCCAACCAGCGGCGGGCCAACCTATATCTGGCAGGTTGGCCCGCATTCTCACCCCTATAAATCATTAAGGGTAAAAGTATATATAACATCTCAAATTAATTTTAGAGGAGCAATTAGCACTCTAAACTAATTTTAGAGGTATAATCAGCACCCTAAAATATTTAAATGGGTATAATTTTTCCCTTTTACTGACAGAAACACAAATTTATGTCTGATCTATCTCACTTAACTTTTTTATTTTAATATATTATTATTTAAAATATCATATGTGCCATATTATTTAAAAAAAATAAAAAATAAACCTTAAAATTGATATTATATATAATTTATTCGTGAATATTAAAAAAAATTTATAATTTATTTAGTATAATTTATTAAAAAAATTATATATGTGACATTTTAAATAATAATGTGTCAAAATAAAAATTTTATGTGGCATATAACAAATAGAAGTTTGTATTTTTTTAGCGAAAGGGTAAAGTTATAACAATTTAAATATTTTAGAGTGTTAATTACACCTCTAAAATTAGTTTTCTCTTAAATATTTTAAGGTACTAATTATTCTTTTAAAATTAGTTTAGAGTACTAGATACACTTTTACCCAATCATTTATTCTAATTTATAGAATTTAATGGGTTTCTTAGAATCTTTTTAATTTCATTTCACACCGTTTTGGCATTCATACACTTCTATAATAAAATTTTATAAAATCTATGAATTAAAATTAACATATTAAATAATAAGGGCACAATACAAATTAAATAAATTACAAGACCTAATTCAAAATTTAAATAAACTTACCATCAATTTTTCTGATAAAATAAACTAGCCAAATTAACATAAAATTATCTAACGGTCTAAAATTTTATTAGATTTTTTTATTTTGAATTTAGTTTTTAAAATAATATTTATATTAAAAATATAATTATAAATCTAAAATTAAAATTTAAAAAATAGTATAAAAAAATAAACCGGTCAAAATCAAATTGTATATGTTGACCATTAATATCCCCCTTTTTTAAAACCTCCTTCACTTTTGATTGTTTTAGGCCACAGTCAAATCCAACTGTTACTATATGCATTGGGTGGCTCCCCTATGGTCAAAAAGTATAATGAAGTGCAGTTAAGAGATTTGACAAATAACAAATCAATCTCGTTTAAGTCTCTCTTATTTAATTTATTAGATGGAAAATCCAAGGCGCTATTTTTAATGAACTACCTTTTGAACCCAAAAAGAGAGGAGGAATGAAGGATAGAACGCCCCAGAGAAAATATAACATTTTATTTAATAACGGGGAAATTATTATAAAATACGAAATAAAAATTTAATTACTTAAAAATACTTGCTTTGGTATGTTTGTATTGCTCTTTTGAGTTAATGAATTTTAGTATTATAAAAAAAATACTCAAAAATCTTGTTTAATGCTTCCAGAGATATTTTTATGATTAAATTCTTTTTTAGGGTCTTATTGTAATTCCATCTTCAATAATTAAGTTTAGGGTGAATATAACTGAAAAGCTTAATTCTATTTACAGAGAATTAAAAATAATAATAATTTAAGTTCAAATTAAATTATAATTCTAATGTTAAAAGATAAAGATAATAAATTAAATCCTAATTATGAACTATAAATAAAGATAATCATACGATAATCTAAAAATATCCTATTTTATTGAGACAATGTAAAAAAGTTAAAAGATAAATAACCCAATAAATCTTAATTATAAGAGATGTTACTGGAAAACAAAGAAGCTTGCATTCTATAGTATTTGGCTCTTTGCACATAACTAGCAAATGGAACTCTCAGTTTTTATTTGCAAAGTGAGAGTTCAATGCAATTGATTTTCTATCAATAAACTATATTGGCATGCTAATTAAATCAACAATTGAAAATTAAATCTAAGAAACAAATTGGCAAGCTAATTATTAAGGATTAAAGTATAAATTTACCCATAAACTTTTTTTAAATATGCGTGTGGCGCCATAATATTACTTTGGCCGTAAAAGTACATATAAAAACTTTAAAATTGTGCAAAAATATCACGGCCAGAAATATGACCTAACATCCGTTACTTTTATGGGCTCCACATAAAAATTAATAGATATTAATAACTATAGTATTTTTGCACTATTTTAATTGAAACTTTATAATGTTATGTGTGCTATTGTGAAAAGTTAATGGGTAGATTCACCTTTACCCAATTAAGAAAATCCAAACCTTTAAAAGATGTATTGATTCAAGTAAAATTTCAGTTAAAAAGTTTAAGATTAAAAAATTGAGAGAAGATATAAAAAGGAAAAACAATAAAATAAAACCAATGGAATTTTATGAAATATGGAACCAAATCACTTAAATGCCATGGCTGCTTCAGGTGACAAAAGTATAATGGAAAGACGTAAATAAAGATCAAGGATTTCATCACTTGTGATGGGAAAAAAAACAAAGAAAAATAAAACACAGACTCAATTACAAATCATCTTATGAATAGTAGAAATAATGAGAAATTATTATGAAATTTAAAAAAAGAGACTTAATTATTAAAAAATTCTAAATAATATAAAATTGTTAATCACTTCTCAGTTATTATTAAGATTTTTGAATAATTAGTTAAATATCTTGAAACTTCATATTTGTAAGTCATTCATCTAGAATTCTGCAAACTTCATATTTACAAGTCATCATGAATTCTGACTTTCTTGATTTTAGTAGTTTCTCGATCCTAATAGCCTCATGCAACAACTCCACCATATCCTCATGATCTTGTAGATCCAAAATATATATCTGCAATTTCTGGATCCAAGCCGTTTATGAATCTAGCCCTTGTCGCCTCTTTATCCTCCTTCTTACGTGCTGTGAACATGAGAGTCTCTATCTCCTGATAATATTCGGCCACGCTCATGAAGCCATGCTTCAAGCCCCCCAACTTTCTATACAGGTTTCTGTAGTAATCTCTAGGGATAAATCTCTTGCGCATGACTGCCTTCGTCTTGTCCCAGTACTGAATTGGCCTTTTACACTCTCGCCTCCTGTTCATCTCCAACAAGTCCCACCAAATACTAGCATACTCAGAGAATCTTAAGACCGCCAATGAAAGATACGTTCAACTTTTGTTTCCCACCTGAAATAGAGTTCAGGGTCATTAATCTTTCCCTGAAAGGTTGGAATTTTCATCGTTATATTGCCCAAATCATTATTATTATCTTGATAATATGAAAAGTCTTCATCTTCTTCCTCCTCGTCAACATCATGCCTTCTAGGGTTTATTGAGTTGAAGGTAGATTGCAACTCATCCAACCTAACATATAGTCTCTTAAGTTGTTCGTTAACAAATTTCATGAACAAGTTAATATCTATCTCTGGTTCTCTTCACCTGACATATTTAATTCCTGAAATTAAAGAAAAAGTTAGAAAAAGTAATAAGTTTCAGTCTATTTTGGCTTTTCTCATGCTTTTGCCTTCTGTTATTGTACTTGAAAGAATCAAGAGCAGTAAATCAGAAGAAGCAAGAATTTAAATAGTGGCAAATCTGAGAAAAGTAAAAAAAAAAAAATTAACTCGAAAGATAAGGAAATTCGAAAGTCAAATCTCAAAAAGATATTGGAATTTAATTAACTTGAAAGAGGGGGGAACTTTATTTTTTATAATAAAAATATGAGAGAATTCAGATTTTTGATAAACTCAAGAATCAAAGAAGATATATTATATTAAAAAAATATGGGATGAGATTTGATATTCAAAAATCAGATTGTAAAAACTCTCCGATGTAATGTTTTAAAAGCGTAATAAATAAATTTAAAATAATATCATATGAAGAAGAGCTGCCATGGAAGCTTCTAGAGGTATTTGAAGAGAAGTAGACATTCGAGGACTGCAACAAGATCATAGTCGAAGAAGAAGATGAAGAAGAAGAAGAGAAACAGAGCAATGTTCAATGTTCAGTTTGTAAAATGAAAATAGTTTGGTTTAATTCACCTTATTCTCTTGTGTTGTGTTGGCAAGTTGAATACCTAGAGTTAAGGGGTGTCAACTTGAGCGGGGGTGTTAGAAGGTTGAATTAATTAGGTAATTAATGTTAATCACTTGATTACTAGATGACCCTAAGTCTATATAAAGGGTCCTAGTCTATTGGTTAAGTATGTGAGATTATGTAATCTTCACCATAGTGAAGGAGAGGGTAACTTGGGTCTCTCCTTAAAGTCCCCAAGTGGGGTTGGTTTATCTCCCTCAAGTGAGGGTAGATTAGTGTATAAACCCAAGTGGATTTCCATGATATGTTGCTCTTGAATATGATATGATTGTTCATTTCTCTTCTCATTATTTCTCTCTAATAAAGTTAACATATATAACCATAGAAACATGATTAGAGAAAACTCACAATTAGGGATGACATTTTCTATTTTTATTTTTTGATACTATTTATTAGATTTATTTTTAGTTTTAGATTCATAACTACCCCTACTAATATAGGTATCTACTCTAGAAGATTTAGAGGGATTAGCGGACCTTATATTGTTACCAACTCTATGTTAGTGACATTTTCTATTGTGCCTGTTTGGGAATCACTAAAATCGTGGTTTTAAAAGGGTTTCTGGCCCAAACTTTGGATTAATTTTTTTTTAAAACAAACAGTGATATTTGTCTAAAATAACTTTTGGACCAAACTATAGTTTAAAACTAAATTTTTTAACAAACTATTGAGACTAATTTCTAAAATAGTAAAAGAGTTTATAGACTATCTAATTACTATTTTATTTTACTTTTTCTTACACCCTCTCCTCTCCCTCCTCTCTCCTCTCTCATCTCTCTTCTCTACCATCTCTCCTCTCTTCTATTTTTAATAAAATAATACCATTTCTGGTAATTTTTCAATTACAAGAGTCTTTCTGGTAATAAATATCCAAACACTCATTTATTCAGAACTACTTTTCTCTATAAACTCTTCTCCAATAACTCTTTTCTAAAAGATATCCAATTTTTTTCTTATAAGTTATTTTTTAAACTCTTATTCAGGTCCATTTTTTTCAATGGAAAAGTACCCATTATATTATAATTATAATGAAGAAAGAATAATATCCATTAATGACTTGTAATTTCTGAAAGTGTATTTGGATTAATTTATAGATAATACTTTTAAGTGAAAAAGTAATAAAAGTGATCATAAAAAAAATAGAATTTGGAAAAGCAGAAATGTTTTGCTTCTACCAAAGGCTTTTATCCCACAAGTGCCTGCCCCTTTAAATGGAAAAGAAAAAAGAAATTTTTGGCGTTTGGAACATTATGGTTTTCACCTCCAAATTATGGTTTTCAATATACAATTTTTTTAAAAAAAATCAGTTATTTAGCGTCTCTCTCTCAAAACCATGGTTTGAAGGTCAAAAGTCTTTCTTCATATTTATTGGCGCGTAGAGAATCATTTACCTATGTAGCAGCCAATGGGTTTGATAACTTCAAATATTTTTGGGAGGGGAGGGCTATGACGCCCACATACGGAGGATGACGGCGGAGGGAAGATGGAGGCAGAGCAAAACTGAGGTCCACTAGGGCACGAGGAAAATGTGGAGTTGGGGAGTCGCGGACGTCGTTTATTTTATTTAGCTGATTTTAAAATATTTTATACAATTCTCTAGATCTGCTCCAATAGAGATTAGGATGAAGTTTAAAATGGCTTAGAGATACTCTGGGCTTTTAAAAAGTATTTTATACAAGTTTTTTATTTTTTAATCATTTATTATTTCATTCGGTAGACCCATTTAATTTTTGTAAATCCACTTCAATTCTTGACCCATCAATGATTTCTGGTCCAATAACAATTAAATGATGGTCTGAATGACTTAAATGCTTAGAAAAGTATCTTAATTTATTAGTACCTAAATTTATATCTAAAGATAATTGACAGTTTGTCCTGCCTGACATTGATATCGCTTAAGAGAAAATGAGACTTCGCTTTACCTTTAAATTATAAATGAGTCCAACCTTCTTCTAAAAATTTTTGTATCAAAAAAATGACTTAAACGCGAAAGCGATTCTATGGGTTAGGACAAATTGTTGCCTAAACTGAACTAGTCTACAATCTAACTAATCAAATTGTCCGTTTGATTTGATCTAGCTTTTTCACTTTGTCAAGGATATATTTATTTTTTTAAAAGTTTAGAGCGCAAAATTTTTTTATCTTTTCTAATAAATGCGTTTTTTAAGATTCCATCTTGTTTCATTCCCCTTATAAGGTGATGTCACTTGATTTTATCTAGCTCTCAATAGCTCTCTTGTCACTCAAATTTAATAAGAGTTGTAAGTTGGAATTCTTATGGCTTGTTTGGATTAACTTTTCAAGAAGAGCTTATGAAAAAAAAATAATTATAGAAAAAGAATTTATGGAAAAAAGTGATTATAAATAAATGAGTGTTTAAATATGTATCACCAAAGCAACTTTTGTGATTAGTAAATTATTATAAAGGGTTTAAGATAAAATAATAATTATGAGATAAATAATTATTTTAATTTATTTATTATTAATTATTGTCACTGTTCATCATTATCCTCTTCTGCTCCTGTTGCCGACAATGCTGCTCCCCCGCCTAGTGACGCAGCTCTCGTCACCGACGATGCTACTATTGCACTGCCTCCACAGCTCAGCGACCCTGCTCCCACCGCCTCCATCTCCAATCGTGAGATCTAAAGAAGTCGACGACAAGAAGAAGAAGACACGAAAGCACCTCTACGACTTCCATCGACGACGACTTTCAGAGGACGGAGACTACTTCTACAAATCTACCACTTCTATATAGATTGTCAGACGAAGACATTAGCGGTAGGGAGGAGAGAGGGAAGAGAGGAGAGAGGACGTATGGACAAAAGGGGGGAGAGAGGTCAAACAGAACAACAAAAGTCAGCCAGTAATGACGGTGACCAAAGTGAGTAGAAAAGAAACGACGGCAAGAGAAGAGGGAGGAGAATAGGGGTGTCGACAAAGGGAGGATAGGGAGCGGAAAAAAGATAGAGACAAAATGGTAATTAGACTGTCCATAAGCTTTTTGCTTTACCCAAAAATTATTCTCATCAGCTCATCCGAAATTTAGGTTTAAACTAACTTTTGATTCATAAGTACTTGTGGAGTTTTGAATGATGTTTGTTTAACTAAGTTTGAACTAAAAACTCTTCTCAAAACCTTAGTTTCAGAAGAAATCAAACACCTACTTAGACAAGCATGTGTTATAGCAATATATATGTAATCAAAAAGAAAAAAAGTGATGGTATTCGGGCGTACCTGGAATCCTTGTCAGACTCACTGAATACCCACACGAAACCGGAGCACTTTAGATAGGCTCACAGTTACGTCACACAGCAAATACACCGAAGGAAAATGAGAAGCACTCTGACGAAATCAACTGGAAAAGGGAAAACAGAGGAAGAAGCTTTTTCTGCCGAGACCAAAAAGAATGCACTCACTGGAATCCTTTTCTGATTACTCACACACCCATTGCCTCTACGTGTGAATGTGTGTTAAGTGAGAGAGGGGTGTAACCACCCACTTCCTCATTTTCCTCTCCCTTCAAAATGCAACCGTTCCCTCCATTCCTTTCACTTCTCATGGATTGGGCCTAATCCACCATGGGTGGACTGACCCATCTCCTAACATCTTCCACTCACACTTGGAGGATTAGATATTTTAGGTCCAATCACATTCTCTTCCTTCTTTCATACTAGGTGCTTTGCCGTGACCGCGTAGGCATGACGTCTCCTTCCGGGCGTTTGTACTAGAAATCCCTTTCACAGAGACCAGCACAACGCAACCCTTTAGTGCAGTTCAATCAAATAAGTTATAGTGCCTGGAATGTCCTAGATTTGCCTATATACACTTTTCTTATGGCCAATCTAATCCCTCTTGAGTCAGTATATAACTCAGATAGCCTCCACTTATGCATAGTATCCACACTTATGAAATTAACAAAATAATATCATAAGGGACCGGTCATAGACACTAGCATGGATGTGTATATTCTTACAATCTTTCTTTCGCCCATGTATCATTTTGATATGAATCAACCGCTTTCCTAGCATAATACCTTTGGTTCATATATAATTTTGACCATAGGACATATACTAAAGTAGCAATCGCTGAAACATACCTCCATAACACTGTCAAAGTCAAAGGATATTAGTGAAAGGATGATACCTTTCTGGAACTCACACAACCATGAAGCAGGAATTGATTCACTTGCTTTCCATTTGCGGTTCTTCAGCACATGTGGTATGAATCACATGTTACGGTGTTCCTCTTATCCCATAAGAGTGTACGTCATTTTGATTCTATCAATCACACCGTACAGACTTAAGTCCAGACACTCATAGTATCTAAACCCAAACTCTTCAACTCTATTCACATAATATGACGTCAATTTTGAAGAATTTGTTATCTGGCTACAGGTTTCATGGATGTGGGTATCCATTGTTCGATCCATATCCATACTCGTGGATCTCATCTTGACTTACTGCACTATTTAAGCCAAGGCGACATTCATTGTGTTTCTTCTCTACCATATCAGCACTCTTGCTGCTTTACTGGTGAACACATGTCTCATCTTTGAACGCTTCTCTAGCATCAAAGGCGGTTGCTCATGTGAGAGAGCTACCCTTTTCAACCTGTACGACATACTAGACATTGTATACTTTCACTCAGACATATAAGTAATAATAAATGACATAATATCATTAATGAAAACAAAAATATTACATACAGTCTGTAACTTTACATTTTTCGCATGCCAATGGCTTTTACATGTTTCTCAAAAGTTTCTTTTCCTATTGGCTTAGTCAGGGGGTCTGCAATCATACATTTAGTTGAAATATATTGTACAGTTATAATTTTCTGTGCTATATAATCCCTCACAAAGTTATACTTGATATCAATGTGTTTAGTCTTGTTGTGATACTTAGGGTCTTTGGTGTAGGCTATGGCTGCAGTATTATCATAGTGTATCAACACCGGATTAGTACTCTCGTTCCCAAACCCTAGGTGTTCGATAAATCTCTTCAGCCAAACAGCCTCTTGCGCTGCTGCAGTGCATGCCACAAACTCAGCTTCCATAGAGTGTAAAGCAATGCAAGTTTGCTTCTTGCTACTCCAACATATGGCTCCGTTGTTAAGCAAGAAGGTGTGTCCTGAAGTATATCTTCGTTCTTTTTCATCACCGCCTACATCAGCATCGGAATAACCGACTAGGCGCTGATCGTTTCCTTGATAACACAACGCATAATCAGATATGCCCTTTAAGTATCTCAAGATCCTCTTCACTGCTTTCCAGTGTTTCTCACCGGGGTTGGACTGGAATCTGCTAACCAGCCCCACGGCATAACAAATATCTGGTCTTGTGCACAGCATTGCGTACATCAGGCTACCAACGGCACTGGCATATGGAACTCTTTCCATTTGCTTTCTGTCTATATCAGTTTTGGGACACATGTCTGGACTCAAGGCCACTCCAGTGGCTACAGGGATATCCATGGGATTGCATTCAATCATATTGAATTGCTCAAGTATTTTCTTGATATAACTCTCTTGTGAAAGAGTAAGGATTCTCTTGGAGCGATTCCTTTAAATCTTGACTCCAAGTATGTATTCTGCTTCACCCATGTCTTTCATCTCAAAGTTTGATGAAAGCCATTCTTTAATAGCTATCACCGAGTCAAGACTATTTTCAGCTAATAGTATATTGTCTACGTGTAAGGATAATATTACAAAGTTACCCTCAAACCGCTTAACATAGACGCAGTGGTCTTCCTCTATCATTTGAAAGTTATACGAGGTTATCGCCTTATGAAACCTCAAGTACCACTGTCTGGATGACTGTTTTAATCCATAAATGGATCTTTTGAGTTTACACTTCTTGTGTTCAAACCCTTTTTCAATGAAACCTATTGGTTGTTCCATATAGATTTCTTTATCCAAATCACCATTCAGGAATACGGTTTTTACATCGATCTGATGTAACTCCAGGTTTAAACTGTTTACAATTGCCAGAATAAGTCTTATAGAGTTGAAGCGCACAACAGGTGAAAAAGTATCCTCATAATCTATACCTTCCTGTTGTGTATATCCCTTTGCAACCAATCGAGCTTTAAATTTGTCAATTGATCCATCCACCTTTCTTTTTATTTTGAGAACCCACTTGTTCCCAATGGCTTTACGCTCTTTTGGCAGATCAACCAATTCCCAGACTTGGTTTTTCATCATTGAGTCCATTTCCTCTTTCATTGCTTTCTTCCATTCCTTCTTAGCAGGACCTGCCAAGGCCTCATGAATAGTGCAGGGTTCATCATCCCTTTCCGGAGTAACTAAGAGTGCTTCGCCTTCTATTTGGAAGTTTTTTTTAACACTTTCCCTGTTACTCTTTCTGGTAGGAGCAACATCAACTTGCTTATCTTTTCTCATTTGTCTCGGTCTTTGTGTTGATCGTTCTTGGCTCCCACTCAGATTGACATACCTGGAAGATCCTGGTCTGTCAATTTGTTCAGCACTGTCCTATTTCTGAGTCTCATAAAGAGATACAATGCGGTTAACATCTCCCCTACTGGGAAATTCTGTTTCAATGAATACAGCATCTCTTGATTCTGTTTCAGTCATTGTTCCATCTTCAATTTCACTTATGAATACATATCCTTTTGAGGGTTCAGAGTACCTTATGAAGATACATTTCTTTCCTCTAGGACCCAGTTTCCCATGCCTATGAGAACTGTCATGGATATAGGCCGCCGAACCCCATGGTCTAAGGATGCTTAGATCTGGCTGGCGTTTAGTCCATAACTCGTAGGGTGTGGAAGCGACTGACTTGGAGGGCACACGGTTAAGTATAAAGGTTGCTGTCAATAAAGCATCACCCCAATGTGAAATTGGAAGATTTTCCTGAGCCATCATTGACCTAACCATGTCTAGAAGAGTTCTATTTCTTCTTTCGGCAACCCCATTCTGTTGAGGTGTGCCAGGGATAGTTAGTTGCCTAATAATCCCTTTTTCTTCACAGAGCTGTTTGAATTGATTTGAAAGGTATTCACGACCTCGATCAGTGCGTAATGCCTTGATTCTATTGTCCATTTGATTCTCTACTTCATTAATGTATCATCTAAAGCACTCTAGTGCCTCAGACTTGTGTGAAATCAAATAGACATGACCATATCGTGAAAAATTATCAATAAAGGTAATAAAATACCAAGCTCCGTGTCTTGCCCTCACACTCATTAGACCGCAAATATCGGAATGAATTAATTGCAATGGATTTTCAGCTCGTGTTCCCTTACCGAATGGTTTTCTGGTAGCTTTACCTGCTAGACAACTTTCGCATAATGACATATCCATGTTAGGGATTACCCCCAACAAGCCTTCTTTTGCCAGTTTAATCATTCTATTTTGATTAATATGTCCTAGTCTAGTATGCCAGATATTTATATCAGGATTATTCGAAGTAATAGCAAAGCAATCATGAACATTAAAATCACCAACAAGATCCAAAATAAAGAGCTTTTGAAATTGAAAAGCTGAACCATAAAATATTGAGTTGCTATAAATGTCTGCAACTTTACCATGAAAGTTTACATTAAACCCAAAGTTCAATAAGCAAATTACAGAAACTAAATTCCGTCAGATGTCAGGAGCATGAAGCACATCATGCAGTATCAAGGTCTTTCCACCACGCAAAACAAGTTTACAGGTGCCAATGCCTCGAGCCTCGATCCTTGCATTATTGCCAACGAAAAGCCACTTGCTTTGAAATGACAACCGACGGTATTCCACGAAGGATCCTCAATCTCGATTTACGTGGTCTATGGAGCCTGAGTCAATAATCCAAGAAAAGGAAACAGGTTCTGTTAGAAAAACAGTACTAGAAACAAATGAGACATGTGAATTCACATAATTCACTTTTACCTTTCCGTTCTCGGTCTGTTTAGAACAGTCACGTGCGAAATGTCCCATATTATGGCATGCAAAGCATTTGACCTTCTTTAGGTCTAGCTTTTTCTTGCCTCCTTTCTTTCCCTCTTCTTGTATTGTTGCTTGCCTTTCTTAGGCGGAGGACCGCCTTTCTTCCCATTTTCCTGAAATTTCTTGCCCTTTTTAAATTCAGGCTTAGATTGGGAAGGACCAGCACCTTCGGTCAAATAGGCTTGTCCAGTGGCCTTATAAGCCTCCAGACGTTCATCCTCTAGCTCCAAATGCTTAGCTACATCATTGAAAGTGATGATGTTCTCATTGTGGGTCAGATTAACTTTCATGTGCTCTCAACTGGTAGGGAGCGACCTGATGACAGCTTGCACTTGCTGCTCATCAGATAAATTATGTCCAGCCTCCTTCAATTCATGGATCATTGTGGACATCTCTCGCAGATGTTGCCTCATAGGATTATTCGGTTTTAGCTTATAGGTATCGAATTTAATCGTCAACCTTCTAAGCTTGGTCGTGGAAACTCCACCAAACTTATCCTTTAAGGCAATCCACATAGCTTGTGATGTTCTGTGTGTCTCAAACTCACACATCAAATCATCTGCCATTGCACTCAGCAGTGTAATTCTTGCTATGCTATTCTTCTTTTTCTATGACAGGTATGCTTCTTGGTCCCTCCTGTGCTGGGCTGTATTTCCAGCTTCAGGCTCTACCATTGTCATGGTTAATGGCTCAACCGCATCCTGTTCTTCCAGAATATATTGGATCTTTCGGTGCCAAATATCCCAGTTGTCCCCTTTGAGTTTTTCCCCCTTGTTCAATTCAGCAATAATGTTCTTTGAGGCCATTGTTCAATATTGGTTCTGTGACAAACCTATCCCACATTAATTTATTGAACTATAGAACATTAAAGTGAATTTATATAGCACATGTAAAGTATACAATGTCATGTACTTTTATCATTTTTTATCAGAAAATAATAATATTACTAGAACCACGATCAGGAGTATACGTTTGTACCTCCCATCACATAGGCACTAGCAGCGTTATTACTTTCTCTCAAAATTAATATAAGGACTCTCAAGTTTTGCTTTTAGAAGACTCATTATCTAAAAGGCTCCCACTTATAAAAGACATACATTAATCATAACTTGTAAAGAAATTAAATAAAACATAATTTCATTACATATAAGGCATATAATAATTGTCAAGTCTTTACAATGAAAAAATAATCAAAATATGTCCTTAACTAAGTAAAGCAATGGTAATCAAATACAAATACATTCACAAATATTTTCTTAATTTCTTAAGCTTACGAGGCAGCTTGTGAAGGTTAAATACAAATTCTATTATTTGAATCCAATGAGTTTTTTTCATGCGTCCTGTTTTAGGCTTTTCTCTAACCCTTGTTGCTCGTATGTATTCCATTATGACTTTCAAGTAGAATTCAGTATTCTTCTTATCTGTCATGCATTCAATGTAGTCTCCAATCACGCCATTTATGCTTTTTGTGTCTCTTAGTTTGGCTGCAGCTTTTTCAGCTATACTCATAGCCAAAGCAGGGGTAAGAGGTTTATCCACTTTCTCTCCATCCTCAACTGGAGATTCGTCATGAAGAGTAGGCACCGACTTAGAGTCTGAAGAAGCCATTAAAGGCTGTAAAGGAAGGGGTTCGATGAGGAATAAAGTTTCTGACAATGGGCCGGTATCATACATTACTTTGGGTTTCTCTTGTGGAACTTCCTCCATCAATTCCTCTGGGTCTTCTTCAGAGAGTTCATCAAGATCTTGTTTTGGATCCTCTTCAGGTTTCCCTTCGGGATCCTCTTGAAGGTCCTCCTCTGGGTTATTGACATCATCCAGGAATGAGATGTCATCATTTAAGCTATATCCCAGAGATTCAGTGCTAGATGAAGCCATTTTCACCTAAATAATAAAAAATATTAATTATTATAATTTTCTAAAATTTTTAAACACTAAAAAAATACCAGAAAATACACTGAATATCCACGAATAGGTCTAAAATTGCCTCCAAATTAGGAAAATTATATATCAAAATGAAGATATTGATTTTAGGGATCTTTAGGAATAAACCGCACATCAATCGGAGCTCCGACGTGCCCTCACGCTTCCCAAGAAAGATTAATTCAGAAAAAAAAAACTGAACGAAGCCCACTTTCAACGTCTGGCGCGTGTACTACACGCGCCAGTCTGGTGCTGACACGTGGGCACTGCCACGTGTCAGCCACCAGAATTTCCTCCATTTTCCTTTTTTTTATAAAATAATAAAAAAATAAATAAAAAAAAATTGGTTAAACCCTCGCAGCCTCTGAATTTTTTTTTAATTTTTTTTATTGATGGGCCTACACTGTAGCCCAAATTTTTTTTGTGGGCTGACTGCTGGACTGGGCTGAACGCAGCCCAGTCTGCAGAAACAGAAACTCTTTTCTGTTTTTTTTTTGTGGGCTGACTGCTGGACTGGGCTGAACGCAGCCCAGTCCGCAGAAACAAAAACTCTTTTCTGTTTTTTTTTAAGGAACGAAACGACGTCGTTTGGGTCGTCCCTGACCTCCAGCCGGGTCAGGGATAGACCCGACCGAAAAACGGGTCGGGTCCGCCGGACCCGACGCTATTTTCCTCCATAACTTCTCCGTCCGACGTCCGATTTCGACGTTCTTGGTGTCATTTTCTTCGTTTTTTCGAGCTCTACGCAATGGACTAATATCATAGCATAAAAACACTGTTTTCTAATGACCCAATTTAGAAAACGAAATGTCTCTGTTATGGTTCATGCTTTGTATGCTTCTGTTCATGGTTTCAATGCATGCTACATACATACTCTCATGAAACAATCAGGTTAAAACCGAAATGAGCATATGTAACAGTATCTTGCCAGAAAAAATGAAATTTACAGAGAATCATGTGAAAGCAAGTAATTGGCTCTGATGCCACTTATGGTATTCGGGCGTACCTGGAATCCTTGTCAGACTCACTGAATACCCACACAAAACCGGAGCACTTTAGATAGGCTCACAGTTACGTCACACAGCAAATGCACCGAAGGAAAATGAGAAGCACTCTGACGGAATCAACTGGAAAAGGGAAAACAGAGGAAGAAGCTTTTTCTACCGAGACCAAAAAGAATGCACTCACTGGAATCCTTTTCTGATTACTCACACACCCATTGCCTCTACGTGTGAATGTGTGTTAAGTGAGAGAGGGGTGTAACCACCCACTTCCTCATTTTCCTCTCCCTTCAAAATGCAATCGTTCCCTCCATTCCTTTCACTTCTCATGGACTTGGGCCTAATCCACCATGGGTGGATTGGCCCATCTCCTAACAAAAAGAAAGAAAGAAAGAAAGATTTTCTTAGAGAGAATATATAGTCACATAATTTGACCCCAATGCTCTCTCTTCTTCTCTTCTCTTTTTAATAATAGCCCTAATATTTTATTATACATTCGCTCTAATGTTTAATATAAAATTTAAATGATTAATTTTAATTAATTAAAAAATTAAATAAATTAGTTAATTATAACAAATATGATATAATCTTTTTAAAGTATTAATGTATAATATTAGATCATATATTAAATTTTAAGTAAAATAAATTAATTTAAAGAAAAAATAATAAATATTATATATCAAATATTTTAAGGTCTTATATATAATATAAAAACTCAAGTTAATTATAACAAATATGATATAATCTTTTTAAAGTATTAATGTACAATATTAGATCATATATTAAATTTTAAATAAAATAAATTAATTTAAAGAAAAAATAATAAATATTATATATCAAATATTTTAAGGTCTTATATATAATATAAAAACTCAAGTGCATAATTCACGAGTTATTAACTCATTTCTCAAATTTTAGCATGATATTACACTCATTGTTCATATTTTATTAGCAAATTATCTCCTCATCCTTCTTCTTTTTTATAAAGAAAGATTATCCTTATAAGTAACTAACAGGTCTGGCTTTTGCACCCGACGTGAATTGAACAGGCCACCTTCTCATTTGAAATTACACTCATTGTTAATATTTTATTAGCAAATTATCTCCTCATCCTTCTTTTTTATAAAGAAAGATTATCCTTATAAGTAACTAACAGGTCTGGCTTTTGCACCCGACGTGAATTGAACAGGCCACCTTCTCATTTGAAATCAGACGCGCAACCATTGCGCCACGTATCCGCTTTTAATCTTTATTTACATGCGTACCAATATATAACGCATATGGACATTCTTGATTTTTTTTTTTTGTTTTTAGCATATTTTACAAGCTTCAACTCAAAAGTAGGCCCACTCTCCCGAACCACACGCATACCATAACTGAAGCTTATCGTAGTGGGCTATTCCTTTTATTCACTTTTCAAGTCCAAAAACAAAAATATTATTTAGTATTGTACCCAAAAAAAATATTTATTTAGTAGGAGAACTAATATTTAAATTTTTATTAGAAAATATGTCTATATTTAGTACCTGATAGTGCTTCGAATAAAATTTTTTTTAATAAGAGGATATCTATACAATAACAAAAGATCTTATCTTACTAAGTGAGGTCGGCTACATGGATCGCATGACGCTATTATGCTATATCAAAAACTAAATCTTTAGATAAGTTGTAGATAAAGAGATCCCGTTCAACAACCTCATTGAGTATTATCTTTGATCTTCCTCTATCCCTTTTTATAGGGTTCTATATTATTTGATATATCCTTATTACTAGTACATCCGGTAGCATTTGTCCAATTTAGTGCGGGAAGAAGTGTTCTAAAACAGAAATGCAAAATGTATCTAGAAAGAAAATGGGATAGGTGTATTTCTTTTTCTTTTTCCCCTAGAAAATAAAAAAAATTGTTCAAATTTCAAAGCACAAATTTCTTCAATGTTAAGTTAGAAAGGATCATATATTTAGGGGAAAAAGAATACGAAAAAGAAAAGGAAAAAGGAAAAAGGAAAAAGAGAAGAAACAAATTAATTTGTGCTTCATTCATGTCACAAGGCATGCATTGTCTTAGTAAGAGATAAAATTTTGAGATATGTTTCCAATCAAATTTCTCCACTAATACAAATATATTTTATTGATATTTCATTATCACAACATTAACTAATTGAAAAGTTCATCGTTTACTTACTTTTCAGTGAACTTAATAGCAATCATATAGACCAAATTACCTATGTTTTGCGCCATAATAAAATATATATACATAATTCCTGTCTTTGGCACAGAATGGATTCAATCTAATATATATACATACTTTGATATGGAAGAATTAGTGGCTTTTTAGGTAGTTTTGGTTGTCTCCAGCAGCAACTCTGCTGGTAAGGGAAGGTCTCATCGTGACAATGGCAGATTCATTTGCACCTGCTCGGAGAGCTGCTTTTCCAGCTTCCAGGAACCTCTTCACTGCATCTTCTGCATATCTGTTAGCTTCTTCCACTGTCATGGTATTCCCAATATCTGGGTAGGCTTTGAGCACGTGATCGCCGTTGAGCTGCGATGCGAGCTGGATCAGTTCAACCTGGAATTCCGAGAGCTCTTTGTCTCCTCTAGGTCCCCATGGCCTCAGCGCTTTCTTCACTTCAGGTAGCTTTTCTGAGAAGTCATTGGGGAAACTGTTGAAATATAATTGCTAAATTGTAGAAAATGAATGGCAGCAAGCATCTATCCTAGAAAACAGCTTCGTTCGATCATGATTGCAAAAGATGAGTACATCAAACAAATGATGCATGCATGGGTATGTGTGAGCATATTAGACATAATTCTGGGTGAATCATACCTCATAACATCATGTTTGATTTGCTTTACCTAATTCCTACCTTATGTGATTCTCTCCAGTTCATATTTTGTTTCTTCACCATTCAAATCTTACTAGTATCTTCTAGAGCCAATTTTGAAAATGATCCTCTGAACTCACTTCACCTGAAGTTTAGGGAGAGAGAGAGAGTGGAAAGCTGACCTCTCCTTCTCTCTAAACGTCAGAGGCTTGGGTTAATTTAAGACGGGGACAGAAGTGGAAACTTATAATTTCTTATTAGAGTAAGCAAAAGAGAAGCCAAAAGTTTCTGCAACAGTGCGTTTAATTCCCAGCCAAGGACTATATCAAGTTTCTGCCCTCCTAGATCAATATCAATGCAAGACTAAAATATGGAGATGCTTCCAGATATGCAGCATATTAAAACAGTATGCACAAGAACCATGTCTAAGTTGCAGAACAAAATTCTATGTTTCTACACATGATTTTGAAGTTCATTATGAACACCGAAGCATATAATGACACATCAATGAGTCTGAACAACAGAGAAGGTTACTTAAATTAAAGGACCAGAGTCATCAATAAGTCTGCAAACCTGGGCAATCATCCCGAGGAGTATCTCGAATGTAGAAATATTTCTCAAAGGTACCAGCCCATGCATCTCTTTTTGTCAAGAAATTAGACTTCAGATTGAAAAGTTTCTTTACTGTGGCAGGAATAGAAGAGTGTTCAAATTGTGAACTTGGTGTTGGCCCATCAGGTTCATGAATCACTGCAAAAAAAAAAAAATGGAGTCAGCGTGAGCTTAGAAAGCCTCTGAAACAAGACAGAAGGGGATAAATTACAGAATAAATTAAATCTCTTAATTTGGTTGATATGGGGACAAGTAACCTATGCCAAATTAGTTGGTGTTATTCATGATCTAGCATTCAGTAAGGTCACTGCCAAAATATCTAATTCACTTCTGGTGATGATGAGAGTTTCTTACCCAGATCAGCCAGATCAGAAATGATAGCAAAAGTATACTGAGCTGAAATTACAATGGACTAGTTTCTCTCATATACCAAGTGAGATATACAGAAACTAGTAATTTTATTTTCTTTTTACTCTTCTGAACTAAAGAACCAAACTTACAATGCTTAGCACAGTGAGTTATCACATTAATAAGGGTTTCTTCTGTGGGAAGGAAGAAAATCAGCTAGACTCTAAGAATTAAATAGTGAACTTCAAAGTTTTACCAATGAGTACAAGTTTTATATCAGTCTCTTAGCAAGCATACAAATCTAAAGCACTACAGACGAAGATAACCAAAGCAAATTTCCAACCTGCTGTATAGAAGTTTAAAATTTTGTTCGTCATTAGAAGTTAAAATACCCAAAACAAATCCCCTAGCAAAAGGAAACAGCATAAGAATTTCCATGAAGACAAAAGTAGATTTAACAGTAGATTTACTCATGCAACAAAACCTCTTTATCTTTCTAGAAAACAAAGAAAGCATACAAAACTTTAGTGTAGGCCAAAAGTGCTATAGAAAGACAAAGATGTCAGATCCCAAAGTTAAAGAACATATAAGTCCTAAAATTAACCATCATTATATTCAAGCAACCGGAAAAACCAAAGAATTAGTACAATTTTGGGAATTTTCAAATAAGCTTGAAAGTATAGCTAAATCTGTGGAAGTTTTAAAGTTGTTAAAAACCGATCAACAAGAAACCAAAAGCACTAAATCCCCATTACTATCAGCCACAAGAATTCGACAAAGCTAGACGTAAAAGATCAAATTTGGAGTCAGGTAACTCTTAGCACAACCATTCATTACCAGAGATTAAGAAATCAGAGAATGCATATAAGCAGTTATAGAAGTAAAAAAGCCATCCCAGAAACAAGAAGAAATGAAGCAATAACACTTACCAGTACCCTTGTCGATCCATGGTGAGATCAGAAAAGTCGGGACCCGAACTCCAAGCCGGTCAAACCGGAAGTAATAAGGGTCAACATGGCCAATAATACCATCTGGATTGGGAACACCAGAAACAGGGGTAGGCACATGGTCATAGAACCCTCCATGTTCATCATATGTAATCAAGACGGCCATCTCTTTCCATTGAGGACTAGCTCTCAGTGTCTCATAAACCTCCTTCACGAACTTCTGCCCAATCGCCACATCGTGCGAAGGATGGTCGTCATTGGCCGGAAAAAGGGTCACATCGAAGTAACGCTGTTCAATAACCACGTAATTCGGAAGTTTGCCCAATCTGGCATGTAATTTGAACTTCAAAGCGTAGTTATGGAACTTGATGATGTGCTTGAGCTTCCTCAAGCTCTTGAAGAACAAGGTAGCGGGGATGTTCTGGTAATAAATTCCAAATGAGAGGCCACTTTCTTCCAGAGAGTCGAATATGGTTTTCTGAGGAAACCCATGTATAAGGTCCTTCCGAACGTTGCTCATGGCGCCATGGGAGGTCGCCGAGTGAACGTAGAACCGGTTCGGCTGAGTCGAAGTTGGACACGAAGCGAACCACCTATCGAAAACGGCGAATTCGTTAGCTAACTCGGTATAAACCGGCACGAGTTCCGGTTTGAACCCGCCCATGACAGTTTTCGACATTCCTTTTTGCATACTCTCTGCTTGCTGAGCAAAACCATTCATCGGAGCTGGATTCGCCGAGCTATCACTCGATCCGAATATTTGTTCCCTTATGGCCTGAAATGAGTGCCCCGGGTCAGAATCAACGAACACAGAGTCATCGGAGACGTGGACCTCCGGCGAGTTCGAGTCAGAGGAGGAGATACGGTTAGATTCGGTGCCAGTCAAACCATCGATGTCGGGTCGGGTCCGTTTGAGCCACCCCAATATGTGGTCGAACGATCGGTTTTCCATCACGATGACGACCACAGTTTTGATGGGTCCATCGAGTTTGGGCTTCCTTTTACGGAAGCCATTGACATCAATGGCATGAGATGAGACTAAGAGGTAGAGGAAGAAGAAAAAGGTCAAATGAACTTGCCGGAGACTCATCTCCGGCGACCCAAGATTCAGAGAAAAAGTGAAGCTGGACTAAAAGGATGGTTTCACCGAAGAATAATAAGTTTGAACAAATTGAGAAGGAAGCTTTATGATGACTTAGGCACCTGCCATGAGATGGTATATTCTTTTCAGATTATTTATCCATTTTATTCTGAAAATTCAAAATTTACTCTTTTCTTTTCGAAAAAAATAATTTTAATTCCACATTGTCACCAGTCACTCACCAATATAACTTGTAACTATAATTTTAATTTACATTCATTTAACATAGTAACTAAATTTGATATTTTTGAAATTTGATAATGACCTAAAACTGCTTTGGTGGCAGACTTGTTGATCTTATATAATAAAAAATAAAACAAAAATTTGAAATATTTATATTATTTAAAGGTATCAATAAGTCTTTTTCACTCAAACCTAATTGAGACTTCAGATTTCATTCTTCCTTATAAAATAATCATATCATTTTTGTTTAGTGATTTGATTATAAATTGAACAAATAATTAGTTCTTAAAAAACAAGTAATCATGGGGAACACAAATATGGCATGTGAAATGAGGTTTTGTTGAATATGATACTTTTTAAATAAAAAAAATTATTAAAATAAAATAAAAAAAACCATAACAATCTTTTATTTATATGGCTATGTAAGTATTATTAAGTTTAATTAGGGATAGTTATCCTATGGATTTAAATTTAAGACATAGTATTTAAGCGGCTAAAATCTATTTTACTAGGATTTGTGGTTAAAACCATAACAATTTTTATTTTTTTTATCATACATAACAATCTTTAATAATTATATAAATCATTGTTAATAATATTATTCACTTATCAAATTTCATATAATGAATAAAATATAAGGATTTTTTTTTAAATTGAGATACTCTCTTCGTTCTAAAATATAAGGTCATTTTAACCGAATTATATTGATAAAAAAATAGTTAAAATTAGTTAAAAAAATAAAAATGTATGAGATATAATTTTTTTTAAATATACCCTGATTTATAGTGGTTAAATAAAAAATAAAGGGGTAAGATAGTATTTATTTTCAAGTAAATTTAAAAAAAATTATAAAATGAAAAAAATATAATATTTTGAGACGGAGGGAATATTAAGGATAAAAAATAAATGGAAAAAAATTAAGAATCAAATTAGATTTAGTTTAACCGATAAGAGTCTTTGTCACTTAAACTAATCAATAATAACAGTCTTAACATAGATATAGAAAAATGGGTGTCCAATTAGATTTAGGGGTAGGCATAATAGTTACGTAAATTTAAGTAAGTTGACAAGAAATTAGATTTTTATTATTTTTTGTAAAAAGAATAAAATAATTTGGAGGAATAGAGATGAATGGTTTTGGTTGGTGGGCTAGGTAATAATTTGTAGAGGCATTAATTTTTATAAATTAATGAACATTTTTCAACATTTATTCATATTACAAATCTATCTCTTTCACAATCCTTCATTGACCTTTCCGTTAGGTTTTGCTCCATTATCTCCAAATTTCATTCGTCATATTCCTTATAGTGGGCCCCCTCTTTTATTATTATTTTCTTCCTTTCATACTATTTTTTTTTTAAAAAGTACTTTTAGTTCTATAATTTCATATATAAGTTTTCTACTTTTTTTTCATAATTTTAAAAAGTAGTATCTTTCCAATCCTCACTCACTCTAATATTATTAGTCTCAAATAATTTTTTTTTGTAATAATCATAAAATATATCAGTACTTCATAGAGGATCAAAATGTTACTTTATTTGAAATTAAATAATTAAAGGTGTAATACAATAAATATAATATTGATAACAATAAGTATAGTATTATCATTTTCTATAATTTTCTTTATGTCATTTTCTCTATATATAAATAATATATATAGTTCAAATTGAATACGAATAACTTAATACTGTATCTTTTTTATTTTTAATTAAATTATTGGTATTTTAAAATGATGTATAGATTGCTATTCCCAATTTTCGTCTTGCTTGATTCAAATAAAAACAATAAAAATTTAAGAAATTATTAAATATAAGGTATAGACAATAAGAAATTTTAAAGTTATTATCATTAATTATTTCAAATAAAAGTTATAAAAATACAAAAAACAGCATAGTATTTAAAAAATTATTTTCGTTCGTCATCCTGTAAGACAAAAATATGACAAATAACTCTTACACCAAATGATCCTGAAAATAGCAGTATATAATTTTAAGTCAGTAGCTAGTACTATAATATGTATTTAAGTTTTTAATTTTAATTAGCAGTTGGTTATAATTTTAGGCATAATATTTAGAGAGACATCCTAATTTTTAGGTGTCTAGATTTATGTCTGAAGATAATAGACAGCTCGCCGTGTCCGATATTGATATCGTTTAAAAGGAAGGGAGATTTTATCCTGCTTTTAGATTGTGGGTGAACCCAACCCTTTTTTTAAAAAATTTATATAAAAAAAATTATTAATTTTAAAATGTGAAATTAATTGACTCGGCACTATTTTAATGTATTTATACCTATTAGGATCGAGGTTGACGAGTTCAATCCAATGGAAATATCAAAATCAAATCAAGCAATAAATGGCCTTGAAGAAATGGGAAGCATCTTTGAAGGGCCAAATGGCATATTCTTTCTTCTGCTTTTGGGTGATGGCTGCATCTCATAACATAAGCCACTCAATTGAACTTGCTTTTCCAAACGGATAAGGGGTGAGGCCAGCCGTCAGAATCAATTTAAAAAAAAGTGCTTTTCACATAATCTGATAGAAATTTCTCTTACCTACTTCCCTCATACAACGCAAAATCAACTAAAATAAGCTACCCCAAATACACACTGACAATCAATTTGATATTTTAATTTCATTGGCAACAAAACTATTCATCAAGTCTCTCTCTCTCATAACAAGTCTTCAAGCCAATTAAGAATGAGGCCAAAAAAATGCAATCCTCCGAGTGGCATTTCCTACCACAAACATAATCACAGGGTATTCAATCAAAAGATGAATATGAAAGTAGTAAGCTAAAACAGGTTCCTCTTTTTCACAAGAACACATTCTCTAAAATAGATCAAGCGACATCTTCAACTTGTTCTGTTTCCACTTAGGAAGCTTATAGAAGGCAGCTTTTGTCATGCCAAATTTCTCACGAAACTCTTCATCAGACAGATATGCCTATACCTTTCATAATAACCAAATGCCTGTTAATATACTGTTTCCTACGTAAAAATAAAAAAGGAAGATACAATGAAACAAATGTGAGTAAAAAAATATATTTTTCATTACTCTCTCTCTCTCTATCTCACTCTAGAGGACTTAAGTATCCATTTTGGTCTGAATAGTGTTTTTCCGTTCTATATTCTCATCAGTCTCATTCTATTCTATGCACCCAACGATTTATAAAAGTTTTAGCTATCTTTTATGTGCCTTTGATGGCTTAAAAAAAAAAAACAAGACAGTCAACTGAAACCCTTTGTTGGACACGAAATATTACAAAATCTTTATGTTCAAGAACTGAAAAGTGAAAATCCACATTTACAAGTGGCTTTTCAGTAGCAGATTCGGTTAATCAGTAAAAAAGAAACCATTTGTCATGATTATAATTGTTTAGTTGTTTTCTTTATCTGAAATTTTGAAAAGTAGGTCTTTTTTAATGATTCTTAACAGGGAGAAAAGCATGTTCTAGAGATTAGTTAGGGATGTTGGATGTCAAGTCTTAGAAAAATAACTGACTAGGCTGATTCAGTTCACGAGGTACCTCTCTTACAGTCACATTGATGCCAACAACTGGATTACTAGAAACCACTCTCAGACGATCATAAGGGTAGATTGGCAAATTTTCGATATACTTGTTTCCATTCCTCTGAAGTGATTCTGCAGTCCCAGATGATGCATTTGGTTCCACTGCTGGAGAACCTGAAAATGAAACTGATTCTTCAAGATAAGCAAGCAGAACAAGTTAAAATAAATACAACATTCTGGTTAGATTAGATTGCAGGACTGAGCCTTTTGAAATATTTCCTCATTTTTTACGATAAAAACTGAGATGCTACATCGAATTGCATGAATTTCTGACTTGATAATTCCAAAGAACTCAATAATAAGTCAACTGTTTAAAAGAGAGATTTCATTAACATGTCTTGATGAAGACGACTTTCATTACCAGGACTATTATAAGAAGGAGATCCTTGGAAGAGCTTTTTTGCAACTGAATCTGGCGTAGAAACATGTGGCGGCTTATAATCTGAGCGCATGCCAAAGGATGCAGGTGAACTGCTTCTTCCTCGCCCATTGGAACTGACAGAAATACTTCGCTGACCATTAGGGGTAGAGTCCCTAGAGTGTGCTTTCCGTGGTGTTCTATTGTGTCCCTGAATAATTGATTAAGATTATGATGCAGGAAAAAACATGGAACTAATAACTGAAATCATTCTAAGATAACTGCTACTAAGATAATCATAAGAAGATTAATACCTATGAACATGATAGCTAGAAGCCCTTGACACTATTTTTCTTATGAACACTTTTAGGATGCACATCAAACATTATTCTCTTAGGTCCTAAATGTAGGAGCTAATTGAGGAGTTTGCTTTTGTCCTAAATATAAGACCTAAACATACTTCGTCTCCCAAACTTATAATTTTTTCCCATACTAACCCCATTGATTACAAATATTAAAGGGGGATTTCCATCACCAAGATAGTTTCCAATGTTAATTATCAAAGGACATATTTTAAGAAAGTCAACACAGATTTTTTTAAAATAACTAATTTAACTAATTTCCTTTATCTCTACGAATTAATTATCTAGCTCCTACATTTAGAACGAAGGGAGTATAAATTTTACTGATATGAGGACCTGGCTATATTCAGAGATAAACTAAACAAGTTGGAGACAAAAAGTGCACCGCAAAGAATGCATCCTCATAGCAAATAATTAATCAGAAATCCAATGTAGTGGAAGAAAATGAAAAGCATACTTAAGCAAAATCCTTAACAATTATGAGCAAACGGCGAAAACTTACTCCAACAGTAGACAAAAATGAAAACACTTTCATTCAATGATGTGACACTTATGCAAAACACTTACTTCTAGCGTGTGTTGCTTTCCTTTCAGAATTGCAAGCTTTCGCTCAAATGAATTACCACGCATCTGCAACATGAACATTTTAGATTAGTTTCTGAAATCTCGCATAATATAACTCTTGCTAGAGTTTTATATGCAATAAATTTATAGGCACGCTACAATATGTGATGCTAAAATGTATAAAACTGATCCAAGCTACAAATAAATAAATATTATACATGTAGAAGAAAGCATCATGCATATATGATAAATAAGGCAAATAAAAGAAAATTAGTAAACATTTGCCTAAAACATCACAAAGTATTGCATGCCTAAACTAAGAAACTAAAACACATTACATATTCACAGATTGATTTAAAAAAATGAAAGAAAAGAAAGAAATTGCTAAGATGGAGTTTTAGACGCACGCATGTAATATTTATAAACAACAAAACTGTACGAACTAAATCTAATATGCTAGCATATCAAAGTCAGGGTGCAACGCTAGTATGTATAATACTGAGACAGGGAATGGACTTACATTTGCCTTTGAGTAGTCCCACACAAAGAAACGAGTGAAAAGTGGTGGCTCATGGCCTTCGGTGACAACATATATAGGGATTTCTGGAGATAGATCCTCGACTAGAATGTCCATTTCAATAAATTTCTGCTCATTTCAATGTCAATGTAGAAGACAATTATATATATCAGAATGAGTCAACTTAAGAAAGAGCACATTAGACCTTGATCACATTTTAGGAATGAATTATGAATTTGTACCTACAAAGTGACCATCAAACAAGTTCTGAACATGCAAATACAAAAAATCAAACTTATTCTCAATGATATGGTAGGACTGTGAACAATAACTTTCATGTAAGGCTTGGCTTGCTTCTGTGTGTGTGTGTTGAAGTCAGGGGGGTAGATGTCCAAAGGAAGAGATTTGGAGAAAGTATGGTGTGCCAATTAATGTTAGTATAATTGAATGAAAAAATGATGTTAGTATAAAGCCTTTCAATGCAGAAAAAGTAGACAATTAAATAACAATAACGACCAAAAGCAGTCAACTTACCAAGCCAAGATTAATAGCTTCTTGCTTTGATCTGACAACTGAATGTAACCCCATCCAAACATAAATCTCTTTTTGGCAGTCAAGCAATAAAATGTCTTCAGTAACTAAGTCATCCTGAGTAAAATTGTAGATCTCCCTCACCTGAAATTTTGTATGGCCACACTAAACCAGTCACTTAAACAATAAAGAATGGAAATTTTGAAGCAAATAAAACCATAATACAAGAATTCACAGATCTTATTATAGTGAAGGTTGAGAATTTATGTTTATGACTTTTGAAGCTCATTTTTCATTTGACAGAATGGACCGGAGAAGACATAAACAAGATAGTAGGTTCTACTACAAAAAAAGAGGGGGGAAATTGAGATATTTTGAACAATTTTGTATTTAAATTTCCATCACATGATGATGGATTTTATATTGTTATTTGGTAATGCTACTATTATTGATCACAGATAGCATAATGACCTAACAGAATCTACATGGATATTCAAATTTCACATGCAAGTAACAATAAAGAAAGAAAAATGAAAGTGTCGCCCTAAATTATTGCATTTGAGATTTATTTATTACACAAGCTTAAATTTATACAGGCAACTTACCTTGAAATCTCCTGAAATGACATTCCAATCAATTTGCGCAAGAAACAGAACCGTCAATTAGACATGCTTTCCCTGTCATTTCATCCGTGATAATTCTAAAACAATTTAGAAAAAGATTATATTTCTCAACGAGGGTGCTTTACTTACCTCCACTTATGTTTAATACAAACAAATGAGGATCCTCTGCATATTTTTTAATTTCTTTCGCTCTTGGATACTCTGCCTTTCCTCCAAGAGTATCCCAGAAATCATCAGGTTCATTCCCTTCCCTCACGGATATGGGTTGCCATGTTGGCTGCAAGTTACATCAAGGAAAAAAACTGAGGTAACAAAAAGAAAGAAAGCAGTAGAGTCCAGTCACATAGTTATTACCAATATTCTTTTGGTCAATAATTAGTACCGATATCGATGCTAAACTTTTTTCGTTTACCATTTCATAATTCCGATGTAGTGAAATAATGAACATAAATATTTCCAACACCAGATTTATAACTACATACATTAAGCAGCTCCAGCATTCGATCAAGAAGATTATGGTCTTGGGCTGTAGATAGGCTCCCTATCCAAGTAAAGACAGATGCTCCAGTTTGCAAAATATAGCAATAGGATGAATTCAGAGAGGCAGGAACCTATAAAATTTTAATACATAGTTTATCAAAACACATGAAAAGTGGCCTAGGTTTTATGTTATCTGAAAAACAGAAGCAAGTTTTTACAAGAAAGCATCACCATGGTAAATGCAACAAACACTCCATACATATCTTCCAAAAATTACAAACATTCAAGGACATAGAACAGAACAAGTCATGATATTATCTTTAATCCTAGATAGATTAACAGTTGGATCATTGACATAACCTGCTATTTCAGACGCAAAATAAGATGAAAATTAACATCAAAAAGTAAAATGGAGTGAAGAGACGTGATTTGTTCACTATTGTTAATAAAACTATTTATGGACCTCTCACTTTAAGGCTTTCTGTGTTTTGATGTATGGCCTCATATTACCTTATGCCTTAATACCTTAAAGAACCACTTCAACTTAAAATTACTATCTTAAAGCCTATGCCCAATAGTTTTATTACAATTTTTAACAACCATTAATTAAGACTGGCAAGTAAAAAAGGGCCATGAAGATATTAGTTTGAGATTATTTAAATTGTAAGGTTAACATGATTCCAGCCAATAGATGGAAGGTTATCAATAGATTTATCATATAGATGCTGTTCTAGAAGATTGAGTTATAGCACAGTATTCCTACTCTTGAATTTTCCATTCTACATGTTAGGTTCATATCGGCAGACATGTCGATTATGCAAGCAGAAAAAAAACACTCCGAATGATACTCAAGGTTCTGTATATTTCTTTCTTTTGCATTGCTTCGCTATACTATTACATATATACACGCATAGAATCCCAATCAAGGCGGGATTTCAGGAATGAAATCGGGAAACATAATCAAAACATAATTTCTGTTATCTCCCCTAGTTAATCTGTCTTAATTACATATAATCCCGGTAATCTCTCTCTGTCTTAATTGCATATATTCTACACTTCCCCTCAAGTTGGAGCATAGATATTTATCATGTCCAACTTGCCAATTAAGTATTCGACTTTATCTCGAGTCAGTCCCTTTGTAAGTACATCTGCTGTTTGTTCCTTAGAGGGAATATATTTGAGATCAATTATTTCTGCATCAATATTTTCTCTTATGAAATGTCTGTCTATCTCCACATGTTTTGTTCTGTCATGCTGAACAGGATTATGTGATATGTTGATTGCTGCCATGTTATCTGAGCATAGTTTAATAGGTAACTCAAGTGATAGTTTCAATTCTTCGAGTACCCGTTTTACCCATAGGGCTTCACAGATTCCAAGGGCTATTGCTCTGAATTCTGCTTCAGCGCTGCTTTTAGCAACCACACTTTGTTTCTTACTACGCCAAGTGACTAGGTTTCCCCAAACGTAGGTAAATATCCTGAGGTGAATTTTTTATCCTCTTGATCACCAGCCCAATCAGCATCTCCACATTTCGTTTGTCTGATTTTTTGAACAAGAGACCTAGTCCGGGTGAGCCCTTCAAATATCTGAGAATCCTGTAGACCTCATTAAGATGTCGTTGTTTGGGGTCATGAGAATGTTGACTTACTACACCAACGGCATAGGCAATGTCTGGGCGAGTGTGGGATAAATAGATCAATTTACCCACCATACGTTGATATCTTCCCATGTCTACAGCCTTTCCCAGATCTTCATTATCAATGATCTTTTCCGCTCGTATAGGAGTATCACTTGGTCTACAACCGAGCATACCTATTTCGTCTAGCAGATCCAATATATACTTCTTTTGTGAGATACTGATACCTCTAGCAGACCTAGCCACTTCCATTCCCAGAAAATACTTCATTTCTCCTAGGTCCTTAACCTGGAATTCCCTGTTTAGTGCCTTCTTAACTCTGTCAATCTCCTCTGGACTATCACCTGTGAGAACAATATCATCAACATATATTGCCAATACCACTATCTTGCCATTCAGGTGTCGATAGAATAGTGTGTGATCACTTTGTCCCTGTATATACTTTTCAGCTTTCAGAACCTTGGTGAATCTCTCAAACCATGCTCATGGAGATTGTTTTAAACCATACAATGACTTCTTCAGCTTGCATACTTGGTTGTCCTTTCTTCCAGGGAATCCTAGAGGCATTTTCATGTATACCTCTTCCTTTAAGTCTCCGTTTAGGAATGCATTTTTAACATCCATTTGGTGTAGTGGCCAGTCTAAATTTGCAGCCAGAGAAAATAGGATTCTAATGGTGTTTAATTTGGCGACGGGTGCGAATGTCTCTGTATAGTCCATACCGTATACTTGAGTAAAACCCTTTGCCACTAATCTCGCTTTATATTTATCAAGACTCCCATCAGCGCGATATTTAAGAGTAAAGACCCATTTGCAACCAACTGCCTTTTTTCCTTTGGGTAGATCAACCACTTCCCATGTTTTGTTGCTTGCTAGGGCCTCCATTTCTTCCATTACTGCCTTTCTCCAGTCTGGATTATCTAGGGCTTGATTTATACTTTCTGGTACCCTGACTTGATCAAGGTGAGATACAAAAGCAAATTGTTGTGATGATAGAGCTTGATAAGATACGAACCTTTCTATAGGATGCCTGGTACAGGATCGTGGTTGTTTTCTTATTGCTATAGGATGATCAAGATCATCTTGTTGTATTTCATTCTCAGGACCTGTCCCTGGATCAGACTCTTGAGTTGTGTCAGTTGCTTGAGGTATATTACCTGTCATGTCTTTGGTTCTCCGTGTATAAAATTGGCCCCACTTATTAGTGTCTCCCCCTGAACTAGAGTTTTCTTCTTCATGTTCCTCAAGTACCTCATGTGTACATTCCTCAAGTGTATAAATCAGATCAGGTTCATATGAGGGTTCAGTGGACGTTTGAATAGTCTGAGGTTCACTCCACGTCTCCCCCTAGACCGAGGATGGGGTATAAAAGGGAATAGTTTCATGGAAGGTGACATCTCGAGTGATATAAAGGCGTTTAGATATAGGATCAAAACATTTGTACCCCTTTTGGGTTCCTGCAGGTCCTAGATAAATACATTTAACAGCCTGGGGATCGAGTTTATGGGTATGATGTAGGTGGACATAGGTGGTGCAACCAAAAACGCGTAATGGTAAACTGTTTTCAAGGTAGGGTAGGTTGAAATGATGGTGAAGAACCTGGAGAGGAGGTTGAAAAGATAGGGGCTTGCACGGCATACGATTAATTACGAAGGTAACTGTGAGAATAGCATCATCCCAATGATAGGTAGGTACAGCGCTACTGAAAAGGAGGGCTCGAGCAGTTTCTAGAAGATGCCTATTCTTCCTTTCAGCAATCCCATTTTGTTGTGGGCTATGAGGGCAGGAGCTTTTATGAGTAATGCCATGGTGGCGAAGAAATGTGGATAATTGATGATTGAAATACTCAGTGCCATTATCAGTATGAAGCATTTGAATTTTTGTGTCAAACTTCGTATGGATCATTTTATAAAAATCAATGAACGTTTGAGATACTTCAGTTTTATCCTTTAAAAGGAAAACCCAACAACACGAGTATGATCATCAATCAAGGTCATAAACCATTTAGAATGGGTACGATTTTTAACACGTGAAGGTCCCCACAAATCACTATGAATGAGGGAGAAAGGTTTGGAAGGACGATAAGAAACACTGGGGAAAACAATACGATGATGTTTGGCTAGTTCACAGGCATCACAATAAAACTCGGAATCTTTATTCAAGCAAAGAGAAGGAAACTGTTGGAAATTGTACCATAGGGGCCAATCATTGTCTTATAAACATTATTGTTTTATGAATTGCTTAATTATGTTATCACATTATTTGCATGTTTACTGTGATGACCATCCTTGGATAACTCATGATCTTATCCCAAATGTCCCTGGTCGGTCATCTATGCGGGAGCAGAGATGAAATAAGATCAGTATGACTTTGAAGATATATAGAGATATAAATCAAAGTTATAGGCACATGTAAGAGTACAAGGTGTTGGACCGACCCGCTATGAGAGAGCTGCATGGGTTAAGTCATAAGCTTCTCTCATATACAAGCCATGTCACTATGCCCTTTGACCTGAGATCATCATGGATTCCTACATGACAAACGCTCAGCTTTGACCTAGTCAAAAGTCACTTTTGACCAAGTGATCATAAAGGCTATGTTCGGGCTTAGTGGTTTTTCATGCGGAGGAATGTGAATGGTCAAGATGGAATTTATCCCTCACATTCGTAGAGAGATATTACTGGGCCCCTCGATGAGTGAGTCTGAGAAATGTATGGCCATACTGTAATGGAAAGGTAGTTCCATTTCTATATTCAGACTACTCAGGGATCGAGAAAGTAACGGTCAAGAACAGGAGGATGACGTTCTCCATGCCTCATCCATGACCGAAATATCGTGTGACAAAAGGGACGTGATATGGTTGTATGAAAGGTAACATCGTTCATCGATCCTCATATGTTTTGGGTAGTCGTAATGTCTTGCTAGAGGCCGCTTACGACTTGTGGGTTAGTATAGTAACTGGCCCACTGCCAACTTCATATGGGCCTACAGGGTCGCACACAAAATAGCCCAACACGAGCTGTGATGTCCAGATTCATTGAATCTAAGAGATGTCTAGATTCAATGAATAGTCTAGGGTGGGTTTATATATTTTATATATATATAAATTTGTATATATATTATATATATAATATAAGAGATATTTGCAAGATTTAATTTATAAGGATAAATTAAATCTTTATCACTTTTGAATTTGAATTTAAATGGATATGATCTATTTGAATTTGAAATTCAAATTGATAAGATATCTCAAATTTGATTTATGAGAATAAATCAAATATAATTCCGTCTTATCTTTATTAAATAAATAGGTGATTTAAATCTGTAGGACGGATTTAATAAAAACCATATTTATTTGATTAGTTTCTTATCAAATTATGCAATATATGATATTGTATTAATTTCAGAATTAATATAACATTAATTCTGAAGCCCTGCCCAATTAGAAGCCCGATAACATCCTATATATTTGACATTAGGAGCTAGGGTTCTACACACAACACAACTCACAAGAGAAAAAGGGCAGGAGAGTGCAAAAGGTTTGCAGATAAGAAACTGCCAGAATAAAGACGGTGAGGACGGAATCTTGAGAAAACCCTAGAGGGACAAGAGGCGCTAGCACGTCGTTCGTGGTTGGAACGCTATTCGTGTGGATACCGGTAGAGGAAGCCGATCTGAGTTGTCGACTTCTCGCGAACGAGAAAAGAGCACCAGGTACGACGAGGTTGCGACCAGTTGACTCAGAGGTCGCGACCAAATTGGCATCTGAACGTCAGAAATCCAAAAAGAGAAGACAGGTCGCGATTTGAAGCGGACGAGATCGCGACTACAAACTCCAGAGACGTCCGGTCGCGACAAGAAGCTTAGGAGGTCGCAACTAACAACTCCAGAGGCGACAGGTCGCGACGAGAAGCTGAGGAGGTCGCGACTAACAACTCCAGAGGCGACAGGTCGCGACAGGAAGACGAGTAGGACGTGACTGAAAGTTCCAGAGGCGAAGAGTCACGACTAATGGACACTGAGGTTGCGACTGTAGCTCGAATACCGAAGGTAACACTTCTTTCTCCTTGACTTAAACACATTCAGTAGATCCTGACTGGGAATGAAAAAAAATTTAAAGTTAATTTCCGCTGCGTGTCTTCCAATTCCCTTCAGAAACATCTTACAGATATATTTTAAGTTGGGATGTCCTAATCTTTTGTGTCATAACTCCAACTCACTAGCTCTGGGGAGAGACACTTTATTACAGAAATAAGTTACTAAATTCTGACAATCATCCAGGTAATAGAGGCCATCAAGTTTCTTAGCAACACCAATCGTTGTCCCCGTGAACGGATCCTGAAAAACACAATGGGTAGCAAAGAAATCAGTATGACACCCTTCTCTCTTATTTAGTTAGCTCACAGATAATAAATTGTATTTCAACTTTGGGACATGTAGGACATCATGGAGTGTAAGTGTATCAGAAATATTAATAGTACCACTACCAGCCACCAGAGAATCAGAAGCATCAGCAATTTTTACTGAAAGGCGTGTCTTTGCAGGTGTATAGTTTGAAAATAATGACATGTCATCAATCATATGATCCGAGGCACCTGAATCAACTATCCAACAATGGCCTTTGTTCTTACCTTTAATGGTAGCTAGGGTTTTAGAGAAATTACCTCGCTGTACTACAGTGGCAACAGGTTGCTGCTTATGTGACTGACTCTCCAGTGCATTGAGACGCTCTAGAATAATGGTTAGTGGATCAGAGGAAGACATTGGGCCATACTGTACTGTGAAGGATCTGTTTGGGCCAGATTGCGTTGGGCCTCCAGAAGAGGGAGCATCTGGACTGTTACGCCTGAGGTCCGTGTCGTCTGCACCAGTTTCAGCCAGACGGCTTTTAGGTCGCCGTTGCTTGGGCCTCCAGTCGGGTGGCTTGCCGTGGAGGTCCCAGCAACGGTCCTTCGTGTGACCTAACTTCTTGCAATGGTCACACGATGGCCGTTCTCTTCTAGGACCAGTTTCTGATGCGTGAGTGACGAGAGCTGATCCTTCGATTGAAATTGGCTGTGGCGGCGCATGGTCGGCAAGCATAACTTGCCGACGGGACTCCTCGTCCCTCAGGAGAGCAAACGCCTCCGGTACCGATGGAAGAGGAACTTGGCTGAGGAGGCGACCACGGGCGTCATCATACACAGGATTGAGCCCCACCAAAAATTCGAACAGACGCTCCTCCTCCAGAACTCGTCGGTACTCAGCAGCGTCTTCGCCGTCTTTCCAAACCTGGTGTTGCAGCAAGTCAAGCTCTTGCCATAATGCTGTCTTCTCGAGGTAGTAGGCATTCAAGAGTCGAGTTCCTTGCTTGACAGACCAAAGACATGCTCGTATATCGAAGAGGAGGGAGGCATTCGGGCGTTTCCCATATGCTTCTTTTACAGCGAGCCAAATGGATTTTGCTGAGGTGAGGAACATGAAACTCCGTCGGACATTTGGGAGCATGGAATTGAGAAGCCACGAAGCCACAATAGCATTGTCTGACTTCCACCGTCGCCGGGAACTTGCATCACCGGAGGTGGGTTGATTGTTGTGGATTAACTCGAGTCTGTCTCTACCGTCCAAGGCTAGGAGCATTGACTAGCTCCAGTCGAGGTAATTGTCACCGGTAAGACGTTCCGGTACAATAAGGATTGCTGAACCTTCAAAGCCTGCAACCTTGGCGGAAGCTTGTCGTGAGCCACCGTCGGTCTCAGCAGAGGAATAGACAGATCCGGTGACCTGCTCTTATACCATATTGGCAGACATGTCGATTATGCAAGCAGAAAAAAAACACTCGGAATGATACTCAAGGTTCTGTGTATTTCTTTCTTTTGCATTGCTTCACTGTACTATTCCATATATACACGCATAGAATCCCAATCAAGGCGGGATTTTAGGAATGAAATCAGCAAAACATAATCAAAACATAATTTCTGTTATCTCCCCTAGTTAATCTGTCTTAATTACATATAATCCCGGTAATTTCTCTCTGTCTTAATTGCATATATTCTACAGTTCATCATTAGTACTGATCCCATTTTCATCAGAGATGGAATTAGAGGAATAATTTCTGCAACATAATAGCCTACCCTCAGGAAGAGCATTGCTTTAAATCTTGGGCATTCACAATACAATAGGATTCCATATGGATTATAGTGTCAGAAGAATCATTGGAACATACATGATCAACTTGGATGGCCTGCATATTATCTGGGCTTGTACCTTGGACTCGAAACAGAGCTACCTTGTTTTCACCATAAGTTTCATCCACCATACCGCTTTCTTCTATAAACTTCTTATATCCCGAACTGATTCCCCCCTACCACAAGAAAATTTACTGAGAGATCTAGAACATTTATTAGTTTAATGTTACACGCTAAAATAACCTTAAATGTAAGACAATTATTGTGTGTACCTACCTTAAATAAGACTAGCCTCTGGAAAATTTGGAAAAACTGAGTGGGCTCCTTACCCTCACGAATCTGAGCCTAAACACATGTCATTTGATTTAGAGAATGATAGAGTGAATAAATTGGCAAAGTCAGGAATCATCAATCTGTAGCTGTTTAGAAAGAAGAATGTAGCAACAGGAATACAGGATTTGTAGAAAATGTCAATGTTATTAGATTTCCCAAAAATGTTGGTTTTGGATTGTTTCACAAATTTATTCTACTAAAGCATCGATATATTTCAAAATAGTCATGGAAAAAAGCACTGACCACAACTGGATTAGTTCTGACCGAATCAACCATAGCATTCATGTGGGAAATGGCTGCTGTTTTACCCTCCTGCAAGCCAATAATCATTGAACAAAAGGAAATTTTGAGTTATGGAAGTTTTTCAACTGCTACTCTTCCACAAATTGAAGAACTGACAATGAAGACAACAGTTATAATTATTCTAGTCAGAAAGCAGAATTTCCTGCTCTTATTTATTTATTTCTTCAATTCCAAACAAGATGTCATAGGTAGCAAATCCAAGAACAATAATTTGCAATCCAGCTCATACAATGTGGTGACAGCAAAATTATTCCTACAATTCCAGATGAAAATTCAACCTACTTACAGAAAATTTTGCCTACCTCGATACATCTGCGACCAAGCCAAGCATAAATTAAAGTGTCATCCCTCTCATTTCCAGGGAATATAAACTGTGCTATATAGCAATCCCCACTGAAAAGTTTCGTCTGTTCTGCATCTGAAAGAAGTGACAATTTATCACCATCCACCCTCCAAACCTGAAATTGCAGTAGTGCATTAGCACAGGGAAAGGAATTACCATAAAAACACATGAAAGTTTTGAGAAAGAAGATACTTTTAGCGTGCCCCTGCAATTTATAAGTGGTTCACTGTGCTCCTCAGGCAGCTCTTTCACATCATAACCCTGATACTTAAAAATTGCTGTGGCAAAGAAAGAAACAAATTAGAGGACACAAATTGACTGCATGCTTTGTAAGCACAAATACGCTTTGTAAGCACAAATTGACTGCATGCTTTGTAAGCGCAACTACACTGTGTCAAGGTACTAAACCTGCCACTTTTTCTCGACCTTCCTCGTAAAGTGTAGTCTCCACTGTTTTGGGCCAATTACTAAAGTATGACCGAAATATGGCACTTTCTAATCCCTCAGATAAAAATGTCAAATGTGTACTATTTGATCTGTCTTCATTCCTGAGAAAATTCTGGTAAAATGGAGATGTAGTGAGAATTGAGAATAGGCAAACCATCTACTCAATGCTTATGGAAAAAATTATTGACTACATTCATTAATAATAAAAGGCCTTTCATTTGGACATGTTTGCTCAGAACTGAGTGAACTTCGTTAATTTATATTAAGAATTATAATTGCTAGTGCTATTTCTTATTCAGCATCGTTCTACTTCTATTGATCACTCAGATAGTTTCAGAAGTTGTAAAATGCTATGGACAATGTATAATAGTAAAAATGAGAACTTCAGTCTGACATAATATTCAAAACCTTAGCAAAGAAGAGTAAATGTAAATGTCATATAATATTTTGGTTTCTCATTTTCAGAAAGATTGGTGCTTCCAGTGGGGGCAAATTAAGAATGTCTGGTAAGAAGCAAGATGGTGGCAAATTTATAAGAAGTGGCAAGACTTATGTTAGAACTGTCAGTCTCTTCCATATTAGTAGCCTGGTGTGTGATTTAAACTCACAAGTTTCAATGCAGGAGAATAGCCAGTAAATGGCAGAGATCAACTGAAATTGGAAAGGAGCATGTGGCGGAAGACAGCATGCTAAAAGAAGGCGGAAGTTTGAGCTACAAAATCAGATATGCCTAATTTTGTGGTAAGAGGGAAGGAAAAGGATTTCTTGCATGATTGCACCAAAGATTGAAAAAGGCAAAGATCTTTTCTGAAGTCCACCTTCCAAGACCCAAGTATACTTAACTAGATGATCTAACAATTATTAGCCATTAAATCATGAATTTTACACCACTTTTAAGTAGCATTGTGATGGGCCCGACCACATTGTGACATTGTTAAACTATGACTTTTCAATAATTTCACCATTTGGAGAAATAAATCTGGAGAAAACAAGAGATCCTTACCTCTACAGCTGAAATTGATGTTTTTCTTTCTGTCAATAAGGTTTGTCTTCCCATCCAGACATAAATATCAGTACCACAGTCCAACATATAACACTTGTCTGTCTCAAGCATTTCTATGCTCAAGGCATCTTTACCAGCTTGAGAAAGCTTTCCCTGTAAATTTATCCTGTTAAAAAGAAGACAGCTCCTAAGTTTGGAGTCACAAAATTATTTCATAAAGGAAGCTATATTCACTTCCTATTTCTCTCAAGCACATTGCCTTAAGCAATGTATTTTAATCTTTACTAATAATCCAAAATAAGCTGTTTTGGCCTATGGAAGATGGCAATAAGCTCACTGGTACAGAGTTGCACAAGAGAGAGAGAATAACAGAAGAAACTGAATATTATTTCACAAGACGGTTAATACATTCCCTAATCCCCCCATTTATACTAGTAGTCTTATCTAACTAAGTAATAATCCTCTATCTAACTCTAATGACACATAACACTCACCTAGTAATAGATTCATTTAAAGTTAAATTAGTCTACAAATCAGTTCAAATTTCTTCTTAGGTCCAACACATATTAGTTGGGTGTTTTCAGAGAGAAAAGGTTGAACCAAGATTAATTCTCAATAAATCCACGAATGCATTTGTATAAGTGCTATATGTGCGCAGTCACATGTTTGAATCATTTTTTGGGCCAACTTGAATCATTTTAAACTTAAGGGCTCACCAGAACAGTTTTATAGATGAATCAACGGGTTGTTCCTGAGCAGAAGGCAATTCACGAGGAATGGGAGCATAACCACCAAATAAATTCCAGAATTCTCCCGCATCAGAGTCACCAACAAATTTTCCATCCTCTGCAGCATATAGATCAATTAAGATTTGCTAAAACTTTCCGTCAAGAAAAAGATACAATAGTATAAAGAATATATATTCCAACCTATTGTTGCCACCTCACAGTTTCCATTATGCTTATTCTCTTTAATATACTGAATGACCTCCAAAGCTTTTGCTCTTTCTTGTATGGTAGAGTTGCACCCACTGAAGAGGAAAATTTTTGATGCAGTGTCAAGGATGAACACATTATCATGATTCAATGATGACCGTAGGAAAGGCACCTGATGAATTCATCAAGCAAACTAGACAAGCCAATTTCCGATTAAACATGAAGTAAAATTGATCAAAGATAATTAGAAAATATAACTGAGAAATTAAACCTGAAAAAACAAAATTTTGAAATTTCTGTCAGGATAATACCCAAAAAAGACCGTCTGGAATCTAACAGAGACTAATGCAATGGTAAGAGTTGGGGAGTTCAAAAATTTTCATCAATACTCCCCTATGACGACTAAGAGAGCTGGAAAAAAATGGATTCTTATCTTTTTTGACAAGGAAAATTGAATTCTTATTTGAGACAGAAAGATTAGGCAGGAACTAGAAAGAGAATCAGGGAGTGCTGACTAAGCAAAGAAAATCTATCATTAATCTATTATTCTGTGCTTTTGAGGAGTAAATTAGAATATTCCTGGAATAAGTGAATAATCTCTGCTAATCTTCTAACATAAATATAGGTCAAGGCTAAGTTGTAATACATTGAAGCCAACAACCTTTCCTTTCTCTCCAATGTGTACTCAGTCCTCAACTTTTTCCTCTCTGCTGCTTCTATATATTTTTCAACAGTAATCATAAAAACTACAGGGTTTGCAACAATTCTTTCATATGTGAACTCCACAATCTATAAGAGTTTTAATATGGAGATATAGCAATTCATTACAAGCTTAATAGAGAACTCACTTCTTTCACACGAACAACATGATCTCCCTTGCATGAGTACAGGCTGACTTGGTATTCACCCCTTGAGTTCCCTTTCTTTGAAGTAAATACACCTTCAATAGGTATGATACAAGGCTTGAAATAAGATAGAAACTTCTGTGATTCTTGGCCTTGAATTTCTCTGTATTGAACACTGCAAGAGCCTAAGGCTGCATCCAGCTCAAGTGCTTTGTCTGATGCCAAGCCTGAGTCAACCTGCAAATGCAAATCACAAAACAACAACAATGCAGATTATGGTATTCAAACAGAACCATTTAGTTCCATATTAATATACGTCCAAGAATAACGAATATTCTTGAATGAATCATTTGACACAAATAAGGTGCATAACTATTAGAGTCATTTAAAAAAATGTAGCTCGAAATTTTATTTGTCATGGTGCAGATCCCATTGTTTTAGCAACACTGATCCCTGATTTCCTTCCCTAATTTTGTGCCCCTAATCCCTTGAAATATAGTGTATATATTGTAAGCTTTATCAATGAAAATCATCTTTCTCAGCTCCTTAACACACACTCCTTATTATTTCACTGTTCAATTTACTGAAATTCTGCATCAAACAGGTCTTGGTGGAAATCTAACAAGTAAAAACTGATGTTGCCGAGAAAAAGGTATTGGTTGTATATCAAAAAGTAAGAGATACATTGGAATACACTCCTAGTCCCTAACTCCCTATCAGTTCATACTGTTTACAGTATGATCCCTATCATAAGACCCCTCTCTCACATTCCCACTCTCATCTCATTAGAGAAGGATTGATTGCTGTAAAAATAGAGGATAATATTCAAAGGAAACAATTTGGAACCAAATTGAAAGACAGTAATTACTAAAGGAGTATAAAAGTCAAAACATTACTTTTTCTGCAGAAAATTAACAGCGTAGTTCAGGTAAAGCTAACCATAAGATAAAATGAGAAAGGATAATACCTCGTTTGCATCATTTCCCAGCCAATAATGTAGGTCGTGCTGAGGTGGACCACTTTTAGGAAAAACTGTCTGACATCATAAACATGCAAACAGAGGCAAAGATCAATTGAAGGTCAAGAAAACTTGATGAAAATAAGGTTCAAACTGACAGGGAACCACTGAAAATCCATCGTGTTATATATGAACTTCAAAGTAATATATCAACTTCCAAGAAGACATAGTGAAAGATATTATTAGGGCGAAAATTTTAAATCTTGGGATATCAATAGAAATATAGGTTGCTAACATGCTCATTTGTTTGTTAATTTGAAAGAATCTACAAGATAATGAAGTGACGGGAATCTTACATTTAAAATTATGTAAGCACTTCCAGTATAGAACTTCCCATGGTAAGACTTTGGCACCAAAACCAAATGCTGGTTCTCAATACACCAAACTTCTATGCCACTAAGAATAGATAGTTAAGCAGCAAGCTTGATTAGAAAATGATAATAATGCTTGATACCATATTGGCTGGTTAAACCAGGAAATATCTTGAAATAAAATTTAGTGAAGTAATAAATCTCAAGGCCAAGACTTTCAAGTTATGTCCGCCTGCAGATATTTTAAAAATTACCCCTATCAGAATACAAGACATCATATTTTCATCAGGCTTTGACTTTATCTCTGCTGTCAAGAAGGCAGAATTTTAACTGCTGCAGATGCAGTTTTTAATTGAGACAGGCTCATGCAAATATACTAGTACTTCTGTTTTATGTGATTTTGTCATTAGATGTTAACACAATTTCGCTTTGTTTAGCATTAAAACAGAATTTGACAATACCTAGTGAAGAGAGTAAAAAGAAGCTATAAGGCAATTTAAAATAATAACAATTATCAGGATACGGCTTTGCTCCTGCAGTCTGGAATGCTGAATCCAAGTCCTTAGTAAATAGAGGCATTGTATCTTATGACTTTGACACTGCAGTGTGGTATTTTAGTTATTTTAGTGTAAGATATAATTACTGTGATTGCATTTTTCAGATCAAATTATCTAAATTTGTATCATCATTCAAAATAAAAATAGAAAGAAACCTAGGAATCTATGTCAATGTTCTGCCCATTAATAAACCAGCAGAAATACTGTAGTAATCTGGAAAGGCGGGCAAAGATATGCAATGGTTATGCAATTAATCTCATGCATCAAGGATGGCAGTTGAAAGACCATAATGAAATATAGTACATCCATTAATTTACAGAACTTCTTAGTCATTAAAGTGCAAAACGTCAAAATGGAAATTGCCTGCTGGTCAACTATGAATAATTCGACCATGATACAAACAATGGTTAAAAGTTTGAATATAATCCTAACACAGTGATAAGCACATACATGGAAGCCACATTATGGCATCTAAAATGAGTCTTTTCTTATCACTTCTTCTTGTTCTAACAGCTCGCAAATTACCCACCTACTGGCTTCTCTTTCTTGTCACCGTGTACAACAATCTGGCTAGTTGAGTTATATTAAGCCCATTAAGCTTAAGTTAACTTTTGAATTGCTTAAGATATATCACACCATATGAACTTATTAAAATAATATGTATGAGAGTGAATTTTCAGAAATATCAGAACAATCTGCTCCTTTCCATCCTTCCAACCAGAAAAAGTTCTGCCATCCTCCTTTCATTCTTTTACTTATTTGGGGCGTAGCAACTTTCTGAATGAAATGCAAGCGAGTGGCTGATCTCAAAACATTGCCTCAACTTTTCAAAAATGTGTTTGAGAAAACAACAGATGTTCCTAGAAATAAAAAACAAATCAACTCAAGTCGATAAACCAGTAACAGGACCCAATTCAACCTATTACATAATCTGAGCAATTACAAAGCCTCTAAAATTACTATCTCAAGCTCAAAAGTGGTTCCTTTAAAGGGCGTAAAAGTAATGCAAATAGAAGGGAAAGCTATAGATGATCTGAACTTAGAAAGAAAGACAGATTATGCAATCATGGATCAGTGGTAGTAAATCATACTTCGTGTAGAAGATTCAAGTAGGATCAAAAGCTAAAAGGTGAAACCGATTTGGATGTATGAACAAAGGGAGAGGAATAGAACAAAACTGATGAGAATATTCCCCCTTTCAGAAAAAGAAAATGACGAAAGGACAGAAATACAAAGGACATTTATTCTGGTTGGTGATTTTGGATATATTGATATAGAATTTTGGAGGCAGTGTTTGGTGCCGAGAGAGAGAGAGAGAGAGAAAAGCAATATAAAAGCACGATGCTCATTCATGCTGGAGTAGTTGACTAACTTTGTACCGTCCAGCTAACGTGGGACCCACTCACGTAAGTTTCTTGTTGTCTCCGCCCATTTACTGCAGAGAAAAGAACAGGATGAGAGAGACAGAGCTACCTGTGTATGTTGCTCGCGGGCCAGTGACTATTGGTGAAGACTGAAGACCGGAAGTGAATCTATGGTGCGGGAATTTCTCAATTCTACAGAGTATTTAATAGTGTTATCCTATTTGTGTGGATCCCACGTAAGAAATTTCCAAAAATACGACATGAAGTCTGTATCACGAAAAAATATAGAAATTACCATCTAAATTTTAAAATATTAAAAATAGTATTTGAATATATAAAATAATAGATTGGACACAAATTTTAATATATTTTTTTAAAATTTTGAGAAAAAAGGATGAAATTGTCCATAGAATTACAATGAATTGTTTTGATCATTTATTATTCCTATAATAGGATTTACAACTTGAGTAATAATTTTGACCAGTTTTGTTAAGATATTTATTACTTTAGGTAACAACTTAGTGGTAAGTAATTGATTTATTCATTTACTACTCCTGAAATAAAATTTACCACTTGAGCAATGATTTTGACTATTTTCATTAAGATGTTTATTACTTTATGTAACAACTTAGTTGTAAGTAATTAATTTATTCATTTACTACTCCTAAAATAAAATTTACCACTTGAGCAATGATTTTGACTACTTTCATTAAGATATTTACTACTCTTTGTAACAATTTAGTTACAAGTAATTACTTTGATCATTTACTACTGTTACAATAGGATTTACGACTTGAACAATGATTTTGACCACCTTCGCTAATACATTTATTACTCTATGTAACAACTCAATTGCAAATAATTACTTAGGTCAATTATTACTCGTGTAATGGGATTTATAACTTTTGTAATGATTTTATCACATTCGTTAAAATATTTACTACTCTCTTTAATAACTTAGGACCCGTTTGGATTAGCTTTTGAGAATAGATTATGGGAAGAATAGATTTTGGGAAAAATAGATTTTGGGGAGAATAGATTTTGGGAAAATAAGTGTTTGGATAGTTATTTTCAAAATAACTTTTTGGAAAGGTAAATTACTAAAAAGTGTATGATTTTATTAAAAGGATGAGAGAGTAGAGAGGGTGAGGAATAGAGAAGAGATGAGAATGGGTGGAGAAGAAAGAGAAGAGAGGGTATAAAGAAGAGAGAAGAGAGGAGAGAGAGTAGAGAGGAAAGATGAGAGATAATGGAAAAGATAAAAGAGAGAGAAGAGATAGTGTAAGAAAAAATAAAGGTGAAATAGTAATTGGATACTCCATAAGTTGTTTTACTGTTCCAAAATCTATTCTGACCAGCTTTTTTAAAACCATGATTTGGCCCAAATTGAGATTTTGAACAAAAATAACTGTTTGTGTAAAAAAATTTCAAACCGAGGTTTTACCCAAAATCAATTCTCAAACCACACACCCAAACACACACTTAATTATAAGTAATTACTTGGATCAATTACTACTCATGTAATAGGATTAACAATTTTTTTAATGATTTTTACCACTAGAATATAGCAACCATTAGACCCTCCTCCTCACTGTTCATCTTATTCCTCATTGTTCATCAATCAATAATCAAACATTACCCATTGGATCATCGTCATTATCTTCATCTTCATCTAGTGACTTGACCTATACACTCACGGATACCAACCCCTTACTACTGCCCCTCATCTTGCCTCCATCTTGCTCGTTCTCGTCCTTTTCTAGTCATCTTCTCCGATGACCTAGTGCTCTGCTTCCCTCTTTCTCTCTCTTAGCACAGTCACTTTCTCTCTGTTTTGAAGACGGGGAAGATGGATCTACAACAGCGATAACAAAAATTTTGGCTTGCATGTTGACGAGGGATGGAGAACAGCAAAAAGGGAAAGTCAACGATGGATAAAGAAAATGAGGAGGAAAGAGAGAGAAAGAGAAAAAAAAAGGTAATTTCATCTTTGTACTCAAAATTTTGAAATGATAGATTGAGACTTATGCACAATTTATCCTTTTACATATTTAGATACTCCTTTTAGCATTTTAAAATTCGGATGCTCTTTTCTAATCATTTTCCCATTCTAAAAAGAACATGCGAATAGTAGAATATATAAAATGACAAATTGGTCACAAATTTTAATTTAAAATTTTAAAATTTGTGGAAAAAGATAGAACTATCTTGAGTTATGGATATTAATTACACTAGTAATAAAATTAACAACACGTATATTATTTTAACTATTTTTATAAGGTGATTGTCTACTCCCATTGATCAAGGGCATTAACTATACTTACAACAAAATTGATAACATATGTAATTATTTTAACCATATTGTTAATAAAAATTGACTACTTTGTTTGACAAATTGATGGTGCAAACAATGTATCAGGTTGTAGATGTTTACTATACTAGTAATAAAAATTGAAAACATGTGTTATGATTTTAAACATCTTAATAAATATATTGATTACTCTCTTTAAGTTCTAGGATAGTTTTACTTTTTTCTATAAATATTAAAATATTAAATTAATAATTGTGACTAATCTATTCTTTTATATATTCGCATGTTCTTTTTAGAATTTGAGAATTTAGTTGAATTTTTTATTTTCCCTTTTACTTAGTGAAACATTTTTCATAATTTTCTAATAAAGAGAAAAATATTTTTTTTATTGTTTTGTAGATTTTTTTAATATATGCTTTTCTTTATTTTTATTATTTCTTAAAAAAAAGACAAAATGACATTTCAATTATTAACCAAATTTATAAGTTACAAACAAGCGTATAACATAAATTACTATCTACGAAAAGATGATATAACAAATGAGGAATTGTCCTAATATCAACATTTGAAAAATGAAAAAGTAAAGCAAATATTTTTGCTAAGTAATGGTAAGCCTAATGTAGAATTATGAGAGATGTGAATGAAACATTTGTTGATGCAGTAGATGACTAGTTGATATTTATAATTAACTTGTTGGAGCTTAGAATTGCGGATTCAGGAAAGAGTAGCACGAAGGCATCTGGAAAGAAACTTTGTTGCCTAAGCTCTTTAAGAGAAAAGCCCTTTGTGACAAATGATTAAAAATCAAAATATAATCTTTTAACTAATACCAATTAAAAATTTTACTTTAAAATACTCTTTTTTATTAAAAAAAAGTAACCTTGATTAAAAGTGTAATATAAAAGTTTAGCTATTTTTAAGTAAAATATTTTTATTTAAAAAATATATAATATTAACTTACAAAAATAGATCAGTTTGTTTAAGATTAAGAAATAAATGGCTTTTAGATTTTTTAGAGATTTTTAAAAGTGATTTGTTTTGTGAAATTTTTATAAAAAGAAAAAATTATTTTGCTGTTGGTTAAAATTATTAAAAAAATTATATGATGTATTATTTAGTAAGTTTTAGATTTTGAGATAACTATTATATACTATTATATCTTTGTATTTCAATTTTTTTTCAATAAAATAACGAATAATATATAATTATAAAATTTTTGCTATTTTATAATATAACGGACAACAATCGTACCGTCACAGAAACCTATTTTTGGAAGCGCAAAGCTCCTCCTATGCACCCAGCATCGAGCCACCGCCCAAGCGCCGGAGACTGGAGTTGCATGAGGGATTGAGGGTTATTAGCGACAAGGTTAATGGTTGCTTGATGGGTTTCGCTGCGCCGGTGAAGGAGATGATTGGCTGAATCGAGCAGGGGCATGCTTCTCCTCTCCATTTGATGGCACTGCACCGGTGACAACAGTGAATCTCTGCCGGCCGACTCATCTGCAGGTAAGCTTTCATTAGCTCTTCCCCCTTTCGTGCTTCTGATGATTTTTCAAACTGAAGTTGGACAATTTTATTTTAAGCACACCAGATGATTGGAAATGAAAAATGATAACAATAACATACAAAAACCATAATCACTGTAAGCGAAAAACTTGTTTTTGTTGTGAAGAGAATTAGCGTATGCAGCAATTGTCGTAATGGATTCATTGACAAGTTCATGGCATATGTGGTTCTCGCTGTTGCGCAGTACAGTGAAGAGCATTTAATTGCCGCATTTTCTCTCCGACCCTTCTTGAGTGAGTTCCAGGAGAAGACTGTCAAATCAACCTCGCATTGGTAATCTTCGAGTGTTACCTCTCCAAATTGTATTTTTCCCCTTTCTTTCTTTTCAAATGATTGATGATCATTTCTTGTCGATGTGCGAATGGAAATTGCAGAGTTGCAGGATCTCTAATTCCCTTCCGTTCATTTCTCTAGTACAAGTATGCATGTCGTGTGTGATTTCCTGGATTTATAGCTTTCTTCTAGCGTTCTCTGAGTTTCCCCTCTTAAAAATAAGAGGATTTTAAAAACTTTAAAAAGTATAAAATGCATGATACAATTCAAGTATTTACAATATTACTATTACACACTCATTCATCTAAGATATGTATCTAGCACAGGTGCTTCTGCCAGAATGAATTATCAATGCTTCAATCATACCTGTTTTCATTTGGTCTGCTAATTAGTTTGTAGTAGTTCACATCAATAATTGAATTTGTTTAATAAATTTTCTGCCTCTTTCTGGCAAATTATACATAGAAATGCACTCTAAGAAGACAAACTTATATTTATTATATGATATCAAACTTTTCCTTTGCATCTGAAACCGACAAACTTATATTTATTATATGATATCAAACTTTTCCTTTGCAATCTGAAACCCCTGTTATTTTATTCAGTGATTCAGGTGAACTGTGACTCTTGGTTTTGGTTAAGCAATGATTAAACTTTGTGACCCTGGAAGAAAGCTACACTCTAATTGGAGGGTTTTTGCCAAAATGTACAGTGCAAATGAACAACTGCATGACATTTCAGATATAACTAGAAAGTTATGCAAGGTTATAATGTCCTCTCCCACATTAGCACTTGATACTGCTCTCAATCAAACTGGAATTAGAGTTTCACCGGATATAGTTGAGAATGTTCTTAAGAGATTTGGGAATGCCGGTATGGTGGCGTATAGGTTTTTTGAATGGGCTGGGAAGCAGCAAAATTACTCACATAGCGTTAGGGCATACCACACGATGATTGAATCTTTGGCTAAGATAAGGCAGTATCCAATCATGTGGGACCTGGTAAATGCTATGAAGAAAAAGGATATGCTAAATGTTGAGACATTTTGTATTATTATGAGAAAGTATGCTAGGGCTCAAAAGGTAGATGAGGCAATTTACACATTTAATGTAATGGAAAAATATAACATACCTCCCAATCTCGCTTCCTTCAATGGTTTGCTGAGTGCTTTATGCAAGTCCAAGAATGTAAGGAAGGCTCAAGAGATATTTGACCATACGAAGGATCGATTTGTTCCAGACTCAAAAACTTACAGCATATTGCTTGAAGGATGGGGGAAGGCTCCAAATCTTCCAAAAGCAAGAGAGATTTTCAGAGAAATGGTTGACATGGGATGCAACCCTGATATAGTCACCTATGGCATAATGGTTGACATTCTTTGTAAAGCAGGGAGAGTTGATGAAGCTGTTGAGGTTGTTAAGGATATGGATGCCAACAATTGCGGGCCAACATCTTTCATTTATAGTGTCCTGGTTCATACATATGGGGTTGAACTTCGGATTGAAGATGCTATCGATACATTCCTAGAGATGGAAAAGAATGGAGTTAAGGCAGATATTGTGGTTTATAATGCCTTGATTAGTGCTTTTTGTAAAGTAAACAAATTTAAGAACGTGTATAGAGTCTTAAACGAAATGGAATGCAAGGGCATCACTCCTAACTCAAGGACCTATAACATAATCATAAGCAGCTTGATAGGTAATGATCAGAGTGATGAGGCTTATAGTGTGTTCCGCAGGATGATCAAGTCTTGTGAACCAGATGCTGATACTTATACAATGATAATAAAAATGTTCTGTGAGGGAAATGATTTGGAGAGGGCTCTGAAAATATGGAGATATATGAAATTAAAACGGTTTGTCCCAAGCATGCACACTTTTTCAGTCCTTATAAATGGGCTGTGTGAGAAGGGCAATGCGAGAAAAGCTTGTGTTTTGTTGGAAGATATGATAGAGAAGGGAATTCGGCCATCAGGCATCACATTTGGGAAGCTAAGACAGTTGCTTATTAAGGAAGGGAGAGAGGATGTGCTCAAATTTCTTCAGGAGAAGGTTAATCTTCTTGTCAAGGAGCCACTATTTGATTAAAAAGCATTGTAGGAAACCAGAAACTAGCTACGTATATTATATATGTGGCAAGGCAATCAATTTTGCAGTCATGACTTTTGGATTTCAATGTCCAATCAATGAATCTTTTTGGTTTTAGGGTTTAGGATTTAGGGAGGTCACAGGTTCATTCAAATCATGAAAACAACCTCTTCACTTATCGGTAAGACTGCATACATCTATCTCTCCCTAAACTCTATCTAGTTAGAGCTTTGTGCACTGAGCCACCCTTTTATTAGCTACTAACAAGTCATTTTTCTCCTTGCACTTGCTACAGTTTGAAGATTAGTTTTTAATTATAATCCACATGGAATTGCTACATACTGCTACATCATTAGTTACAGAAGAACAGCAAGATGGACATTTGGTTAAGTAGTCAAAAGTCAAAACAAGCAAGGAATCTGGGAGTGGAAGAAGGGGAAAGAAAATTGCAAAGTTGTGTGAACAGCATGCAGAGCTTGCCCAGGTCCAGGTTTACGCATGATCTTGTATTTCAGTATAATGCATGCCCTTGATTAGGCCTCCTTTGTTTATCAAGGTGCAAATGGAAACTATTTACATATTCATAGTATAGTTTAATCATATCCTTGTATTTTGTTTTTGGATTAGCTATATCCTTGTAAGTATTATTAGATGTCAAATTTCAGAGTAGGAATAAGAAGTCGTTTGTCATCTTTAGAGTAACATTTTTATTTATAAATTCATTTCATTTTCTAGAGTGTCCCTTTAGAACCATCTAAAAATTACTTAATATTTTTTAAGCTTAAATAAACAGGCCTTTTGCAATTTTTTTATTTATGTTCTCATAAAGCATTGGCAGAAATAATCTCTAACGAATAAATTAACACATCACAATTTATATATAAAACTTTAAGCTTTTTATTTTTTTTTATTTTTATTAGGGAGTTTGCTTCTCTTCTAGAAGGCTTAAAGGATAATTGAATTAATTAGTGAATGTGTATTGTTTTGGTGCTACAATTTTTTTAAGTAAGTCCTACATTCCTTTCCAGCAAAGCTTTATTATTCTTTTTTTTTTTGATAAAAAGACAATATATTAATCATCAGATAAAACGAGATTTCATTCCTTTCCAGCAAAGCATTATTCACACTTGACTAAATTTGATGGCATTGACATTCCACTTGTCCTTGGCTAATCCTTCTTTCGTCTTTCATTTTTCCACATAACTTTTTATTAAAACAATTGGATTTGGTTTCCATCTGTTGTCCTTATAAAATTATTTCAAAATTTATATTGAGATAGGATTTTGTAAACCATCAAATCCATTAACCTAGACGAAATCCAAAATTTATATTGATGATTGAGTATTACAAAGGTTGATGATGATAATAAAAATTCTATTTTGATCTTTAAAAAATTTTAAACCTCATTTTAATATTATTATTGATTAATTATTATTATATAGTTGAAAATCTTTTAGAGGGAGTTTAAAATCTTTCTAAAATTAAATTTTAAATTTTTAACCAAAACATGTAAATATCAGCACGTCATCCTTATCAAGGCGCTATTTCCAGTACTCTGTTGAATTTGAGAGAGTCAGAAAAAACATGCTCAAACCATACTAATAGGGAAAAACATTTATAACAGTATTACTTAAGGCTTAGAATTAATATTAGTGTTATTGTTACTTAATTGATCATGGGTCACTAAAAGCAATATCCCAAAATAAAAAGAAAAATACTCCTTCAATTCTTAATATATAATCTAATTGAAAAGTTATTATTAATTTTAAATATAGAATATATTTATTATCTTTTATCCAAATTGCCTATATTTATGTTTTTCAACTGTAATTAAATAAGAGATGAATTAAAAGAATTAAAAAAAAGTGATTATAGTATTTTAAAAAATATATTATATTAATTTTATTAATATAATTAAATTTATTAAATAGAGGTGGTTGGCGCTTCGTTGGAACAGCGATGGAAGCCAGTTGCTTAATGGCGAGAGTAGGGTTGTGCATTATGTCTATTACCCGGTCTATTCATCTAAGTTGAGAAAAAATTGTCTGGGGCTAAAAAATATTACCTAAAATGTATTTGGATAGAGAAGGGTAGGATATCAGGTAAGATATATCGTCCTGTCTATTTAGCTAGGCCTTATATATATTATTTTTTATCTTTTTTATTTATAACTCTACACCTTTTATTCTAGCTGATAATTCTTTTTACTCATTTTTTAAATTTTAAATGTAAATCTTATATTTACGTAGATACTAAAATTGTTCCTATACTTTACTTACCAAATATTCAATTAATAGTGTTGCAATAACGCTACAGATATCTGATCCCGATACAGATTTCAATTTTTTTTATATATGCAATGTACTTTAAGACTTTAATTATTATCTTTTTGTTACCTTATTCTTAATAAATTATGGATATTATTTAACTCCTAAAAATATAAATATGATATTATTTTATAAATTTATGATTGTAGATTTTTTTTCATAATATGTGCATGGCATCATAATTTGGGCATGTAAATCCGTCTATACCCAACCTAAAATAATTAAGACTTTTATCAGATAGAGTCAGGCATCAGACTATAAAATATAGTTTATAATTTTTTTAGATAGGGCGAGAGATTGCTTTTCTTAACCCCAAGACTTTGGGTATTTTGGGTATTTGACGGCACCTTCGTACAATCCTTAGGCTTTGAATTAACTTTTTTTATTTATTTACACATGTTTTAAATTAATATGTTAGCGTTTAATTGTATGATTATTATTTAAATTTGTTGTTTCAATATTTCTATTAATGAAACTAACAACTTAAAAATATATTTTTTAAATTTAAGAAATTAAACTGAAATTTAATATAAATTTAAAAAACTAAATTGAAATGTGGGCTAAACATGCAATAAAAAACCAGATAAATTGTTTGAATGAACACTTCGAAACAAAGTACCTGATTTATGAAACTCATGAATGATAGTTCTTTTTCTCTGTAACTAAAATAGACGCACAAGGCAGTTGATAAGTTAGATACTCTGCTCGAGCATGGCTCACACCCTCATTGGAAGGCCATGAATCCGTATGAACCCGGCGGCATCGGCTTGATCATAAATCTGGCCACTCTCAAATGATGAAATGTCCTACCTATACCAGCTATAAGGGCTCTTCCGGCCAGTCACTGTGACAGAGCCTTTGTGTGGTTTCAATGTCACCGAACCCTTTGTAGTTGATGTGGTCTTCTCCATGAAGGTAGGCATCCCCGGAATCTTAGAGGGGATCAAACCTTGGCATATTATTGAAAATATTCTTAGGATATAATAATCTTATTTTAAATTATAACTGCTGAATTAATTTTACACTCAATATCTTAATCTTATTTTTTATATATATCTATTATCTTAATTTATTTGTAATATAATTTTATCCATAATATTTTTAATTTTGATATAATTTTACTTATAATTTTTTTAATTTAGTATAATTTTTAGTATTTAAAAATAATATAATATGTAAAATTATACTAAATTAAAAAAATTATAGATAAAATTATATTAAATAAAAAAATTATGAGTAAAATTATATTATAAATAAAATCAGTATACTAAATATATATTAAAAATAATATTTAAATATTATATACTATATAACAGTATAATAGAGATTTTTTTGAATGTTAAAATATAAATATATATATAAAGTTTTAAAAATAATAAAATAAATAATACGTGATTGGTATGATGCTGATAAACATCAGACAAATTCAAGCTCAAATAAACGTCATTTATATTTGCATGAACGGAGAGGATCTGTTGGGATTGAAACGAACGACCATTTGGACTGTGTGGGGCAACTACAGAACCATACCCTAAGCTGAATCAATTGAGCGAACTTTGTGTCTGAGAGAGATGAATCCGTTAACCCTAGTGAAGCGCATTCAGAATATCAATTCCAAAGAAGCTTCTCTGGGCATCAGCGAGGAGGCATCCTGGCACGCCAAATACAAAGATTCTGCTTATGTATTCGTGGGTGGTATTCCCTTCGATCTAACTGAGGGTGATCTCCTCGCAGTTTTTGCTCAGTAAGTCTTACGATTCCGTAGATGTTTTCTTTCTAAATTTCTTCCTGCTGTGTTTGTCATCCAATTTATGAGCTATTACCTATGGTGTAACGGGAAGGTTTTCAGTACCAATGCGAGAAAAATTGCTACTTTGGTTAGCATTATATGCTGTGCAACACTCAAACCCTTTCCCTTAGGGATGAGAACATGTCTCTTCCACTGCTGCAAAAAGCAAATATGTACCCTTTCCCTTAGGGATGAGAACGTGTCTCTTCCACTGCTGCAAAAAGCAAATATGTACTTCTTATGCAGTATCTTAAGCTCCTTAAGCATATGTATAATGAAAATTCTCATATATAGAGGCTCCTTATTCTTATTTGAATGCAGACAGTCATGTATAAACTTGGAATTGCTGTCAATTACTGAATACTGATATATGTACTTATACAAAGATATGATAAGTGTTGTATGAAATCTGTATCATATCAGTTCCTTTTAGCTAATTTTGTTCTTTATGAAATCTGATTTTGATTTTTCTCTGATATCTGCTAATGATTTGTGTAAATCCAGATATGGGGAGGTTGTTGATGTAAATCTTGTCAGGGACAAAGGTACTGGGAAATCGAAAGGTTTTGCATTTCTTGCATATGAAGATCAAAGAAGCACAAATCTTGCCGTAGGTGGGCTCTCTGTCTTGTCATAATATATTGTTAGTGATGGTTTTAGCTCTTTTTTTTTCTGCAGAATAATTAACTAATTACTTGCTCATGCTTTTTCTTCAGATAATTTGAATGGAGCACAGATTTTGGGTCGAGTCATTAGGGTTGATCATGTTACAAAATATAAAAAGAAAGAAGAGGAAGATGAAGAGACAGAGAGGAAGAAAAGGGAGGAACGTGGTGTTTGTCGAGCTTTCCAAAGAGGTGAATGTACACGTGGAGCTAGCTGCAAATTTTCTCATGATGAGCAGGTAAGCCAATTTTCTTATAAAAAAGCAAATTTTGTTGCGTTCTATCTACTAATTTTTGTGACCTTATCTTGACCTTCGTGCTTTAGATCTAAAATTTTCTACTCCTGCAGTTTGATTTTGTAAAACAAAGTAGTTTTCGCAAGCATTGTTTTTTAGCTTCTTCAAATGACATATTTCTCTTAAATTCTTTATTTGGCTGCAATTGCTGATCTTGACTTGAGAATATGGCCGCTTCAAGAATTGACTTTGATGTTTTGGTCAGCTTTAGTAACTTGCTAACATATAATTTAATGTTTTAGCTTGTAAGTCAACCGTCACAAAATTTAGATGTCAAGGAATTTGGAAAGTTAGGCTCAATGATCGCTATTGGAATTTGGATCCCAATTTAAAAAATTGAAAATTTGTTGTGCTTGTTGCTGTCATAATTCCAAGTTTTATGGTTCCAAAATTTGTCATGCCTATTGCTTTCTCAACTTTCTTTTTTTGAGCAACTGAAACTTCAAAGTTCACTGACCACTACACATGGTAATACTGGCCTCCATTTCTAGTAAACATCTCTCACATTGATTATGTTTTTTCACCTTGGAGCCTCATGTTATGTTTCAAAGGCTTTGATAATATTAAGGAGGCCAAATGCAGCTTTACATTTCTTTGGTGTATTTTGTTCAAGTGCAATGCATGGATCTTCAAGAATGTCTTTATATCCTTGTATATATGATTGTTTCTTGACATGGTTGCTTTAAGGGAATTTCCTTTTCTGATATGCAAGGAGATTCGACAGTTTTGTTTCATTTTGTAGCCTCTTTAGCTCTATGTTTAGTTTTTCTCCTCATTTTGTGTTGCTCATGATTTAAGCTTTTCTTAGTGGTAAATGTGCTGAATTTTCAAGATATAAGTTTGTTTGGCATTTCTTGCTAATTTGAGTTCCTTAATGTCCTTGATGTGTCTAATCCAGAGAGCTGCTAACACGGGTTGGGGGGCCCCTGAGGATGCTCCTTCAAAGTGGGGTCATGACAAATTTGATGGTCACAAAAAAGAGAAAAAATATGGAAACAGTCAATCAAATCTTATTCCAGAAACCAGAGACAGAGATTTTCATTCCAGGACCCAGGGCAATGAGATGGGATTTAGCAACCAACCAAAGCACAGTGACAAGAGAGGGAAGATATTGCAGAAGTATGATGATGATATATTGGAGGGAAGAGAACATGATCATAGAAGAGAGAAGAGATCTAGAAGGCATGAAGATGATGAATTTGTGTCTAGGTCAGGAGAAGATCGTGATAGAAGGGAAGATAAGCAATCAAGAAGGAGAAGCGATGATGATATGGAACTCGAGCGAAGAGATCATCGTAGGAGGGAAGACACCAGGTCAGGGAAGCCAGATGATGATGAGTTTGAACCCAGGACTAGAGATTCTGATAGAAGGGAAGAAAAACGGCGCAGGAGACAGGATGATTATAATGATGATTTTGGAAGTAGGTCAAGGGAAGATCACATTAGCAGGGAAGACAGGAGGTCAAGGCAGCATAGAGAATATGATTCTGCATCAAGGTCAAGGGAAGATTATGATAGGAAGCAAGGGGACAGATCAATCAGACATGATACAGATAGAGCAGAGCCGAAAGTAAAATATGATTCAGACAAGAGAGATGAAAAGAGATCAAGAAGGTAATTATTGGGATCAGAAGCTTGGAAATTGGGCGTAACTTGGAGAGGAATGTGTTTCTGTGCTCTCATTCTCTGTGTCTTGTCATTTTAGTAGCGTTCCGTATGATCACGTCCACTTTGTTATGTGAGAGCAATGATAAATCTTCATTCCCATGTGAGAAGTTTACAACTTCTGGTTTTGATCAATGATGGTAGAAATCATGCATCCAACTACTGATGTTAAAAGAAGCATTGGCACAAGATTTGAATCTCTGATATGTATTGTTGTGACTCATGTCTGTAGCTTTTCTACATGTTATCAATGGGAAAAAAAAGTTCTGGCTGAAGTTAAACATGGCTTCAAATTTATAGAATTGTTGTCTACTTGATACCAAATTGAGATAGTTTAGGAGTATGTATATATTGAATGGAAGATTATATAGTTGTTCTGTTTTTCTCTAATTTCAAATTATATACTCATTGTGCATTAGGACTTGCAAGAGCCATGTGAAGGACACCATCTGAAAGAAGAAAATCATCACTTGTTGTCGCAAACTTCAATTGATACCTAAGAAGTTTGTCAGCATGAACTGAAACGTGTCAATACTCCAATCGATCAGCTTCATGCTACCATAGTTATTCATAAAAATTTCCAAATATACCATGTTTGCGAGGAAATCTATATACAGAAATCATGATGGCAGAAAATATACACCATCAATTTTGATACTTTTGTTTCTATTTATAATTTGTCTTTAACTAATTCATATAAACTAAGTTAAAAGTAGTTTTTTTAATATACACAAGTTAGTTAAAAGTAGTTGATTGTCATAAAATTGTATCACTTTTTCATAAATATCTTAATTAAATACAAATTTTTTACTCTCTTAATTTCGCTTTTCTAGCATAATCAATTATATTTTTAAAATATTGTAACCACAGTTTAGTTAAAACTAGGTCTAGGTCGATCAATTTTAATACTTTTAATTCATTTATCTATAAGCTGTAATCAATAATATTAAACAGTAATCTCATTTTGAACTTTAAAAGATTTTAAATCTTATGATAATAATTAATTAATAATCTTATTATGTGAATATATAATATTTTAAATTTCTAACTATAGACTCGATATTTTGGTGACAAATGAGTCTTGGCTTTGTTTTAAGGTTAGGTTATTTTTTACTGCTTCCGTATAACTCCCCGGAGAAATCTCTAGTTACTAATAACATCCGACATAGTATTGAAAAAGTTGTTTAATAGATTTTATGAGATGGCTCAAATAGAGACAAGATTTTTAGACTACTAGGATTTAACAATGACTACTAATATGACATTAATATATATATCTCAATTATGTTCCTTAGGCCGAGTGGTTAAGGCGTGTGCATGCTAAGTACGTGGGGTTTCCCCGAGAGAGTATGAATCTCTCAGGCGATGATTTCTGCTTTTTTTTTTTAAATTAACATGTATTTAAAAAAAGGAAAAATGGCATTAATAAAGGATGGCTTGAAAATTTGTTATAAGGACATATTTATGCAGTGAAAAATAGAATGCCAGTTAGATTTTTATGCTCTGAATTTAAGAAGAGAAAACTCCCATGTCTCTATCTCCATTCTCAGATTAAGTGGAACTACACAGAAATAAATTGGTTATGTTATGGGTTTTAGATATGGCTGGTTTGGCGTAATCACATGAAGGAGTATGTGGAATTGTGGATATATAAAGAGTAATGCTATTCGAAGTCCAAAGATTAGAACCATTCCACAACCTTTTCCTTCTAATGCTCCAATTCAATGTCCATAGATCAGAACCATTTCAACTGAGATAAGCTGTAGGCAGGAATACTACAAGAACAAAGCATTATAGCAGAAAATTGTTCACTCCAAATCCAATCCAGCATTATATTTCATTACTTCACAATGATATACAAAACATTAACATACTGCAACTTTGAACATTTGACACTTAAGATGAGCCGAGCCCCAAAACCAAGAAAGACAAAATCCAAAGTACAACTTGCATAGTTATATAATGCAAACTTTCCAATGTGAAAGGCAATTCATTTACAGATTCTTAATATGAGCATGCTGTTCTTTAGCTGCATATACAAATATAGAGAGGAACCACAAACTGCTAAATTCTTGAAAATTGAGTCTGTCCTTGATATATGATTCTGCTGGTTTCATGCCAGGTGGGATATTTTCCCACTAAAGACTAGTGGCATTCAAGCAAGCATCAATTTCGTGCTTGTTTGAATTTGAGATTGATAAGCATGTTTGCGCAAGCCGAGACAAAAGTCCTCCCATGCAAAGCATACATCAGCTGCTATTTCTACCAATGATATCCTCAATAAGTCTCCCTGTAGAAGTGCACGACGATCCACCACTCAAGACAGCTTTCCTAGCCTTGTCCTTCATCTCTTGCACCTTCTTATGCACCTCACTATCTCTATCCATCAAGAGTGTTATCCCTCTCTCAATCTCATCTGCCAGTACAAGATCACCATCACTCCTGTAATCCAGTCTCAACTCCAAGGCTAATCCAAATTCTCTCACCATCCTGAATGCATTTAGCTGTTGTTCTGCATATATAGGCCATGTCAAAACTGGTACTCCAAACCACGAGCTCTCCAATATAGAGTTCCACCCACAATGAGAAACAAACCCAACAATGGATTCGTGTGCTAGAACCTCCACCTGTGGTGCCCACCCACATATCATTCCCTTATCACGCGTTGATTCTAAGAAACCTTCTGTTAATGTTCTGTCTGCATGGTCTTTTGTTGGTGGTGAGTTCATAGCCCACAAGAATCTAACCCCACTATTCTTAATCCCTTTTGCTAATTCCCTTGTTTGAGATGGACTTAAGCTTCCCATGCTCCCAAAACAAAGAAACACAACAGAAGAAGGTGGTTGATCATCAAGCCATTTCATTATCTTGTCATGTTGAGCTTGGTCCAAATTAGGGTTAGGCTGACCCTTGAGCTCAATCACAGGACCAACAGTATAAATTGGAGGGATTTTCTCATCTTTAAGAATATCATCTACAGCATACTCCTCCAATTCTGAGAAACTATTTACAATAATCCCCTTTGTCTTTGTGCAATTCTGAGCAAGTTTATGATAAGCAAAATACCCCCCATCTTTACTAAAAAGAGCATTAGGCAAAACCCTATAGGGAACTAGATTGGAGAAACCTGGAATAAACAAATCAGGACCAGAATCGGTGAATTTATCATCAATTTGGCGATTCTGAAGGGAAAGCACAGCACCCAAAAATCCTACATTTGAGGTCAGAAAGAAATAAGAAGGAATGCCGAATTCCTTTCCCACATCAACCATTAACAAACAGAAGAAATCAAGGACTAATCCAACAACTGGGTTTGTATCAGGCATATGTAAGATGTTCTGTATAGTGGATTTGACGTGGGGTATAAGGCTTTCCATGAAGACATAGATGAAGTATTCTGGAGATTTCAGAAGCTCTGGCGAAGGTGGGTCTACTTCAGGAAGATCAATGAGTCGAATTCGAGGTTGGGAGGCCAAAACTGATTTGATGTATGAATCTGAAAAAGGAGTGAATGGGAACTTAATGCAGAGGAATGTGAATGAAATGCGAGAATCTTGATCGATCATGCGCTTTGAGAACTCGAGAGCGGAAACCAAGTGACCAATTCCCGGAGAGGGAATGAAGATGAGCTCTGAGTTCTTCATGTCAGCCATTTTTTCTTTGGGCTTGTTGGGTTTGTGAACTATGGAAGAAGAATTCTCAAATGCCGGTTTTTTACTTTCCTAGGTATGGTTAGTAATTATATCAACAACAAAAAAAAGGTGTGGTTGGTAATAAATTTTGTTTTGTTTTTATTCTGATGCAGACAGCCGATATTTTTTTAATTTTATTTTTCAATAAACAGAAAAATAATTTTTTTATTATTTTTTGAAATAAAATAATATTAAGTGACAAGATGAAATTTAAAATAGTTAACATATTTTTAATTTGATAATCTATTTTAAGTCTTAGAATATAAAATATTTTTAGTTTTTTAAACAAGTGCATTCTCCAAGTTTCAAATTTCTATTCTCATCTTAATAATAATTTATTGGTCAAATTAAATTATTTATACTTATTTTATTATTTATATATCTTTTAAAATATATATATTTGTATTTTATTTCAAAGAAATATTTTATTATATTTTAGGACTTGTAATATATAATCCCATATCATATCGCATAAATATTTGCAACATTTATATATAATTACAAGATATTATATCAATATTAATTGGAAATAATTTTAATAGGGACAAGATGTGTCAACCAAATCCAAAAAAAAATCCCATTTTTTTAAATAAAAGAGTTATTTTGGAAAATAAAATAATAATAAAGAAGATTCGGCAAGCACAAGTGGATCTCAATGTCAATGAATACCATCAAATTAGGTGAAGGGTCTGAATGCTTGGCTGTAAAGGATTGTTGCATGACTAAATTATTTCCATTGTTTTTTTTAAAAAAAATATTATAGCTCCAAACAATAACATACTCACTAGTTGATTCAATTATAGTTTAAGCCTTCTAGAAGAGAAGCAAACTCACTAATTAATTAATGAAAGGCAAAGCATAAAGTTTTATTTATGAATTGTGATGTGTATATTTGTTAGAGATTCTTTCTACAAATGACTTGTGAAAACCACAATAAACATACAGAAGTAGTAGAAATTTTTAAAAAAAAATACTATTTAAATTTTAAAATTTTAAATTAAAAATCACTATTAAAATGTGTTATTATTTAATTTATAAAAGTAGTCAATAATTTATAAAATATAATAAATAAATAAATTTATAATTTTAAAATTTAAGTAGTATTTTTTTAGAATTTTTTTAAGTAATACTTGCTATGAAATACAATCACAACCACTTTAGATGGTGTAAAAATTGAGAATTTTTTTTTTAATTTTTGCCAAAAATTTGTATAATACCATTTAGACAATAACAAGCCTTGATTAATCATCATGCCTTTTCATTTTGCAACCGTCAATAAGACTTGTATATGGGCAAGTTCATCCAAGCCCCGTCTAATAGCCATATAGCTGACATCTAGTAAGACTTGTTGTAATACATATTTAAATTAAAAATATGTTTAGGTCAATCTAATTTAATATTTTTAATTTTTTTATCTACATGTCTCAATTAATTATCCCAATCAGTAATCACACTTTGATCTTTAAAATATTTTAAACCTCATGATGAAAATCAGTTAATAATTGAATTAATTCTATAATATTTTAAATTTTTAACCATAATAATAATTATAAATTATTTTTATTTTTAAAAGATTTTGAGCTTCATGATATTAATTAATCAATAATTTTATTGACTAATTCTATATATGATATTTTACATTTTTAATTATAATAATTAATCAATTATAATATATTTTTTGTACTCTCTATGCAATATACGGGGCGAAATCTCTAGTTTTATATATATAAAAAAGTAGAAGTTATTTTTGTATTTGGTCATGATAATAAAAAGTGAATATTATTTAGTGTTGATATCCAAATTTTATGATATCCTGGTGGATCTATGTTCATAAAAAATGATTTATTATTTAATTATTTTAAAATTTTATAATAATTGAATAACTATCAAAATTGGGGAGTTACTTATTGTTGAAAGAGAGCAATCTCTAGAGTTAATTATTGTAAATTTTTTAAATTTTAATAAGCAACTAAAATGAAAACGAAAAGTTACACATATAAGGTGATTTCAATTTTTATTTTTGGAAGCTATTCGGCTTTAATTAATTCATCTGGTTACTTGGTTACTAGATGACCCTAATTCTATATAAAGGGTCCTAGTCTATTGGTTAAGTGTGTGAGATTATGTAATCTTCACCATAGTGAAGGAGGGGGTAACTTGGGTCTCTCCTCAAAGTCCCCAAGTGGGGTTGGTTTATCTCCCTCAAGTGAGGGTAGATTAGTGTGTAACCAAAGTGGGTTACTATAATTGTAATGAGCATGTTGCTCAATAGTTAATGAAGATGAATATGTTCTTTCTCTAATTAATTTTGTTAACAGAGCCACCGTGATCCAGTAACCCAGCACAGTGCTGCAAATGGCTATCAAGGTTTGAGTTCTGCGATCTTGAAAACCTCTTCAATGGTGCTCATCATCTTCGCATCAGCAATCCACCAAATCAAAGTGAATATATCTTTCAGAAACAGATTCTGACTGTAAAACGCAATGTCCAGAAAAAGCCACGTCGTCATGGTTCCAAGCAAGTGAAGCCCATGACAATGAAGAAACTGCTTCGAGAATAACACAAACTAGTTATTATTCTTACCACCCAAATTCTCAGGAACATTCCGATCATCACTTTCTGCTTGTAGCTCAACCTGAAGAACTTTGGACATATCGAAAGCTGATTGATTTGTGTTCTTTGCGACCAAGGCGGTGTATCGAGCAGTTTCAGGCATCTTCATACGCGAATAATAAGTTAACATCGCCGGTACAACACCAAACATGAGGATTAATCTCCATACATAATCTGCTTCTGGAACAGTGGATAAAACTGGATTCTTTTGATACGACGGTTCCGAAAAGTGAGATTTAAAATTGCAGAGATGATGATCGCGACGATGCCGCCAGCGAGAATCCTGAACCCTCGCATGCCGAAAATGGCGACGATGAAAGCCCCACGAGTCCTCTTATTGGAATACTCCTACATGATGGTGGCGGAGAGAGGGTAGTCGCCGCTGATGCAGAAGCCCAACCAGAATCAGAAAAGCAAAGAGTGGCCATAACAGCTTTAGGGTTCGATCCATGAGAGAGACCAGAGCCTATAGAACAAATCACCATGAGCATTAGGTTTATACAATAGACATGTTTGCTTACAAGCTTGTCTCCGAGCCACTTGAAGAAAAGTTGGCCAATTAGGGTTCTGCAGAAGGCAACGCCAGTTATGGCAGCGGAGACATTGGCCGGAAGAGAACCAGGTTCAAGAGAGCCTTCTTTGTAGTGATATATACGGCCGAGTAGTTTTGTGACCATGGAAATGCAGAAAAGATCGTAAGAATCGGTGAAGAAACCCATTCCAGCGATTATGATCGTCGTAAAGTGATACCATTGTGTTTTGGCAGCATCAAGAGCTTGAAGAACATTCAACTGATTTTTGAAAAAATTGCATTTAAATCTTATATAATGAAGCTAATTGCATAGAAGTCTAGGGCAATCATCAAACGACTATAAAGTCTCATGGTAGTAATAATTTTTTTGATTTGTAAAATAAAAGAACTACTATTGAGAAAAAATACCTCAGTTATTATTTATTTTACCCCCAATTGTTATTCCTTTTGTTTGGAGTTGTCGTTCCTATTGCTTGAGTTATTATTTTTTTCTTCTTACTTTAGTTATTATTTTTCCCTATAGAGTTATCATTCCTATTGCTTGGGTTATTTTTTTTCTAGGGGCAGTTTCGTCATTTCACAATTAAAAAAAAATAATCCCCGATCTTATAGGACTTCACAATCGCTTATGATTTCCAGGACTTTTTTACCATTAGATTTATTGAATAGGACTTAAATACAATATTTTTTTTATTTATAGCCATTCTTTAGGGTTTAATCTGAAACACTCAAGATTCAAGAGATAAACTAATAAACAGAACTCTGAAGCTCAGAGATCAGAGATCAAAATTTTGATATACATTACTAACATAATATATATATGGATTGTTATAAAACTAGCAATAAGATTAGGAAGAGAGAAAAGATGGAGACAAAAAAATGAGAGAAGTATATATCATATTCTTTCTCCTTAACCTTACAACACAAATGGTATGCCCTATTTATAGGCATAGAAGTTGAAGATGAAGAGTCTAGTGATTAATAAGGGAATAATGAAGAGTCTAGTAATTAATGGAGGAGTAATGAAGAGTCTAGTAATTAATGGAGGAATAATGACCTAGGGAATTTGAAGAGGGAGATGGAGATGGACATCTATATTCTAATATTCATAACATGCCCCCTTAGATGTCCATTCTTTAATAATGTGTCTCATTAAAAAATTTTAAGTAGGAAAAACCTTGTGGGATAAAAACCTAGTAAAAGAAAAAGAGTACACAATTAATTGATACACTTACAGAGCTGCCTCATTAAAAACCTTGTTAGAAAAACCCAGTGGGACAAAACCTCAGACAAGGGAAAAAGAGTACAGCGTGTATCGACTCCCCCTTTTTACAACATCAATTGATATATCTGAATCTGTGAAGTCTGATATTATGTACGAGCTTCTCAAATATTGTTGTTGGAAGTGACTTGGTGAACAAATCTGCTAGATTTTCTTTAGACCGGATTTGCTGGATATTAATCTCACCATTCTTTTGAAGATCATGAGTGAAAAAGAATTTTGGAGAAATATGTTTTGTCCTGTCTCCTTTGATGTATCATTCTTTTAGTTGGATAATACATGCAGTATTATCTTCATATAGAACTGTTGGGATCATTTTACTAGATGACAATCCACAAGTAGTACGTATATGATGTATTATCAATCTTAACCATACACATTTTTGACTTGCTTCATGTATCGCTATTATTTCTGCATGATTAGATGATGTGACTGATATGGTTTGTTTCATTGATCGCCATGAAATAGCTATACCATTACATGTGAACAAATAGCCTGTTTGTGATCTACCAACATGTGGATCAGACTGAAATCCAGCATCAGCATATCCGACAAAGTCAATCTTATGTTCATTTGAATAAAATAATCTCATATCCATAGTACCATTCAAGTAACGAAGAATGTGCTTAACCCCATTCCAATGTCTTCGTGTTGGTGAAGAACTATATCTTACTAGTAAGTTAACAGTAAATGATATATCTAGTCGTGTGTGACTAGCAAGATACATAAGCGCACCAATTGCACTAAGATAAGGCACTTCTGGGCCAAGTAGTTATTCATCACTTTCTTGAGGTTTAAAGGGATCTTTATCTTTCTCCAGAGATCTTACAATCATCGGAGTGCATAATGGATGTGATTTATCCATATAAAAACGTTTTAAGATTTTTCTCGTGTAAGTTTCTTGACACACGAAGATCCCATTTTTCAGATGTTCAATTTGTAGTCCAAGGCAAAATTTTGTTCTTCCCAGGTCCTTCATTTCAAACTCTTTCTTTAAGCAATCCACCGCTTTGGAAATCTCTTCAGGAGTTCCAGTGATATTTATATCATCAACATAAATAGCAATTATAGCAAATTCATTTCCATATTTTTTTATAAAAATGCATGGACATATCTGATCATTCTTATATCATTCTTTCAATAGATATTCACTAAGTCGATTATACCACATGCGCCCTGATTGCTTTAATCCATATAAAGACTTATTTAACTTAATTGAGTACCGTTCTCGAGAACTTGAATTATATATTTTTGATAACTTAAATCCATCAGGGAGACTCGTATAAATGTCATTGTCAAGTGAGCCATACAAATAGGCTGTAACAACATCCATTAGACGTAAATCGAGGCCTTCTTTTACTGCCAGACTAATTAGATATCGAAAAGTAGTTGCATCCACCACTGGTGAGTATGTTTCTATAAAACCAATACCAGGTCTTTGTGTAAATCCTTGAGCAACAAGTCGTGCTTTATATCTTACTATTTCACCATTTTCATTTCGTTTTCTCACAAAAACCCATTTATATCCAACTTATTTTACATCTTCAGGTGTAAGAACCACAGGGCCAAAAACTTTTCGTTTTTCTAATAATTTTAATTCAGCCTCAATTACATCTTTCCATTTTGACCAATCATCTCTTTGTTTGCATTCACTAATAAATCTTGGTTCATGATCCTCATCATCATTTATTACATCAAGAGCTACATTATATGCAAAAATATCGTCAACGTTGACTTTATCTCGATCCCATCGTATTCTATTGACAACATAATTTATTGAGATCTCATTATTTTCATATATTTCAGGTACCTGAATGTCTCTTGAAATTGAGACATTAGTGTTGTCAAAGGACTCTTCTGGAGTCACTAAATTTTGAATATCCTCGACCTGACCATCTATATTTATAGCTCCTTTTCTTTTTCGAGGATTTTTATCTTTGGAACCGATGGGCCTGCCACGCTTCAAGCGTGCTTTTGATCCATTTGTATCAGTAGATTGTCCAATAGGGACATCAATTCTGATAGGAGTATTCGCAGCTGGAATATGTGCTTGGTCATTTTCTTGAGGTCAGTGAATGCGTCTGGCAATTGATTGGCTAAACTCTGTAAATGAATTATCTTTTGAACTTCTAGCTCGCATTGTTTTGTACGAAGATCAAGATGAGATAATGATAATTCATTCCAACTAACTTTATTTCTCAGCTGTTTATTTTATCCCCCCAATGTTGAAAAATTTGATTCGTCAAAATGATAATCAGCAAATCGAGCCGTAAATAAATCTCCTGTTGTTGGCTCTAAATATTTTATTATAGAAGGAGATTCATATCCAACATATATTCCCATCCTTCTTTGATGACCCATTTTAGTACGTTGTGGTGGAGCAATCGGAACATATACCGCACATCCAAAAGTCCTTAGATGGGAAATATTTGGTTCCTGACCAAAAACCATTTGTAAAGGGGAGACCTTAAGATAACTAGTTAGCCTGATACGAATTAACATCGCTGCATGTAAAATTGCATGTCCCCAAGTAGATATTGGGAGATTTGATTTCATAAGCAATAGTCTTGCAATCAACTGCAAACGTTTAATTAATGATTCTGCAAGACCATTTTGTGTATAAACATGTGCTACAGGATGTTCAACATCGATTCTCAGAGACATATAATACTCATTGAAAGCTTGTGAAGTAAATTCACCAGCATTATCTAAACATATTTTCTTAATAGGATAATCTAAAAAATGTGCTCTCAATCTAATTAGTTGAGCAAGTAATCACGCAAACGCTAGGTTACGATAAGATAATAAGCAAACATGTGACTATCTTGTTGATGCATCAATTAGAACCATAAAATATCTAAATGGTCCACATGGTGGGTGTATCGGCTCACAAATATCTCCCTGTATACGTTCTAGAAAAGTGAGAGACTCACTTTCTATTTTTATCGATGAGGGTCTAATAATTAATTTTCCTTCAGAACATGCAGTACATGAGAAAATATGGGATTGTGGAATTGATTCTCTTCCCAACGAATGTCCACATGAATTCTCAATTATTCTTCGCATCATTATTGTCCCAGGATGGCCTAACTGGTCATGCTAAATATTAAATTTATTCTCACTTGCAAACTTCTGGTTTGCAATAGTATGTGTTTCAATTGTACTAATAAATGTGTAGTACATTCCAGAGGAAAGAGCATGGAATTTTTTCAGTGTGCATTTTTTACCAGAAATCATATATGTGATAACAAGATATTCCTGGTTTTCTCTATTTGTTGTTTCAATATGGTATCCATTTCTGCGGATATCCTTGAAACTCAATAAATTCCTGTTAGATTTGGAGGAATAAAATGCACTATCAATGTATAATTGTGTTCCTCCAGGTAACAATATATTTGCTCTTCCAAACCCCTTAATCATCTTTATACTTCTAAAATAACATATAAAAAAATAACACATATGACTATAATAAAAATATATTAGCAAATATAATTATAAAAGAAAATAACTTCATTATAGCAAAAAGAAAACACACATAATCATAAAAGTTTAGCTTATTTTTTTGGACACTCCCATCATCAATTAGGTGATCAATTTTTCCGTTAGGATCGGCAAAGAAATCTGCAACATCTAAATGAGTCACATCCATGTTGCCATAATCAGAATCGCTTTCTTCCCCAGCAAAATTTATTTCTATCTTTGACTCTTTGCCTTTATTTTTATTTTTCCTTTTGAGCGATTCTTGATATAATTTAACCAAATATCTTGGTTTACGACAAGTACGAGTCCAATGACCTTTGCCATCACAACGATGACATAAATTTTCAATATAATTATCATTCCCACTAGTTTCCTTTTTGTGGTTATCATCATTGTTTGCCCACCTCGAGTGGGAACCACGATCACAACCACGTTGACCATGGTCTCGTATATAGCCACGGCCGCGTCCACGACCACGTCCATGTCCCCAACCACGAGATGATTCATTTGTTACTACATTCACTTCTGGGAATGCAGTAAAGCCTGTTGGACGGGATTCATGATTCCTCATTAAAAACTCATTATTTTGTTCAGCCACCAAAAGGCAAGAAATCAGTTCAGAATACTTTTTGAAACCTTTTTCACGATATTGTTGTTGCAAGAGCACATTATATGCATGAAATGTGGAGAATGTTCTTTCTAACATGTCATCATCAGTAATTTTCTCTCCACATAGTTTTAGTTGAGAACTAATTCTAAATAGTGTAAAATTATATTCACTAAGTGATTTAAAATCTTGCAGACGTAAATGCATCCAGTCATAACGAGCTTTTGAAAGAATCACAGTTTTCTGGTGGTCATACCTTTTTTTTATGTTGTTCCAAAGAACAAGTGGGTCTTTGACAGTTAAATACTCAGTTTTTAGTCCTTCATCTAGGTGGTGGCGAAGAAAGATCATGACTTTGGTTTTGTCTTTTGTTAGATTCCTGATTGCCATCCTTGATAGTGTCTCCTAAACCCATAGCATCTAGATGGATTTTTGCATCTAGTATCCATGATAGATAATTCTTTCCAGTAATATCAAGAGCCACAAACTCAAGTTTTGTAAAATTCGACATGATGATACTATCATAAAATGTAACAAAAGTTTTGTAAGATTCGACATGATGATACTATCATAAAATGTAACAAAAGTTGAATGGAGATTTAGATTAAGAAGGTTGAGTAATTAGAAAGCAATTAAACATAAAACTATAATTCAACATAAGAGTAATATAGAAACTCACCTTCCAATGATAGATCTTACAATAATATCAGTTGGCTAGAGCAGTCGTGCTGATAACGTGTTATAAAACTAGCAATAAGATTAGAAAGAGAGAAAAGATGGAGACAAAACAATGAGAGAAGTATATATTATATTCTTTCTCCTTAACCTTACAACACAAATTATATGCCCTATTTATAGGCATAGAAGTTGAAGATGAAGAGTCTAGTAATTAGTGGGGGAATAATAAAGAGTCTAGTAATTAATGGATGAGTAATGAAGAGTCTAGTAATTAATAGAGGAGTAATGAAGAGTCTAATAATTAATGGAGGAATAATGACCTAGGGAATTTGAAAAGGTAGAGGGGGATGGAGATGGACATCTATATTCTAATATTCATAACATGGATAGGGTAATTAGGCGATATATTAGTATTTTAATTTGTACTTAGAAAAGATCAATTAAAAAATGAGACGTATAATAGTAATATATAACAGGTAATAACGACTTCTAGTATATTCTCTGTTGTTTTTATTTTGATTTTCTTTGATAATTATAACGATTATCTTATGATTATCCCTATCTTGAGGGGAATGTGTGTGTTTTTTTTCAAATTCTATATTAATATTTTTTTTGTTTACATTTTTTTTATAAAAATTAAAAAAGATATCACATCTCTCATCCTTAATATTAAGATCTAAATAGAAAATTAATCTTAATTTTAAATATAAAATATATTTTTAAAAAGTATCATATTAAATAATTTAAATAATTTTTTTAATTTAAATAAAAATTAGTTAAATATGTCACGTGTGTATATATATATATGGGTGTGTGCAAGTCTACTTCTAGTTTTACCTAAATCTTCAAATACTTTTTATGCAAAAAAACCACCATCAAGATAATTTTTGAAATTAAATTATATATATTAAAATTGAAAACAATATATAATATCTTTTACTATAAAAAAATATATAATTTCTTATTTTTGAGTTAATAAGCACGTTCAAGTAAAATTAATTTTTTTTTATAAAGCAGTATCTTGTGAATGGATCAGACACTATACATTTCTCTCCCTAAAATTTAAATTTTATTTTGCTATAAATAATTAACCATTTTTTTTTTGTATCCAATCATCATCAGTAAAATAAAATAAGTTTTCACACATTGTTTTTGTTTTTATTTTTTTAATCATTTAAGTATTTTAAACTTTTTATTTGTCAAATAAATAATTTTTAAATATTATTTATACAGTATATTATTTTGTGGCAAAAAGTATTATAATTTTTTTAAGATAATAAAATTTTGAAGGGACAATTTTTGTCCACATTCCTCAAGTTTGATGAAGAGGATGATTCCGTATTACGGTTGGAATTAATTTTCGTGAATTAATAAATTATAGTTAAATATTTTAAATAAATAAAATTTTATAAATTTGTTTTTATTAAAATTTTCTCCTTCTCTTTGTCTCTACAAATCAATGAATCATTCTCATTCTCTCCTTCTTCTTCTTCTTTTTAAATTAGGATAAAATTAGAAATCAATAATTAATAACCATTTAAGGGAGTTATATGGAAGGCAAATTGTTTTTCCTAAGAGTGGCTTATAATAGCGCTGAAGTTGTGGTAAGTTACAGTTTTAGTTACCTCAAACCGTAATTTTAAAAGTTGAGTAAAATTTTAGTTTAAATTTTTTTTAAAACAAACAATCATATTTATTCATAAGTATTTTTAAACAAAATTATGATTTTCAATAAGTTATTAAAACTAATTTCTTAAATAGTAAAAGAGTTTAAAAACTATCTAATTACTATCTTACCCCTATTTTTTTTACACTACCTCTCTTCTCTCATCTCTACCCTGCTCCTCTCTCTTCTTTTCTCTCTCTTTTCTACACTCTCTCATCTTTCTTATATTTTCTCTACTTCTCTTCTCTCTTTTACTTTTAATCAAGTCATATTTTTTTTTATAATTTACCAATATAAAAATTTATTCTAAAAATAACTATCCAAACACTTATTTATTCAAAACCACTTTTTTCTATAAACTATTCTCTATAAACTGTCTATACATTTTTTTTTTCATAAATATCTTTTTAAAATCATATCCACATAGTACCTTATATATTTAAATACTTTTATAATTATTTGTTATTTTTTTAAGTCACTCTTTTCGTCTTTCCTGTATTTTTGTTATTTAGAAACCTCTTTTCTTTCTTGTTTTATTGGGAAAACAAATTCGAAATTACCAGTATCTTAACTTTTCCTAAAACCCATGAAATCGAAGAAGTAAAAACCCATATCCTCAGTGCTTCCCTCGCTGTGCTACTCCTGGAAGTAGAATATTGCCGCCGCGCCCGTGCTTCCTCGTGGAGGTCTCCGTTGCGACGCTTTCCGGCATCTCCGTTTCAGGCGACTCTCTCAAGACTCAAGGTTCTCCTTTATTTCCCCCTCCTTATCTCACGCTTGAAATTTCGGTGCCTCGCACTGTGAGACTGAGGTATCTTCGTCTTCCATGGAAGTTGATAGACCTGATGGCCGTTCGCCTAGTCAATTGAGGCCCCTTGCTTGCTCTCGGGGAATCCTTAATCGTGCCCATGGCTCTGCTAGCTGGACTCAAGGTTATTCCCCCGTACTTTTCCCGTCCCTTTGGTTTTGTCTCATTATCTTTGACATTTACTTTCTCTATGTCTCTCTCAGTTTAGTGTTGTTATTGATGTAAGTCGGAGTTATATTTCAATTTAATATTTATCTTGGATTTCATTTCATCTTTTAGGGGAGACCAAGGTTCTTGCTGCAGTTTATGGACCCAAAACTGGGACTAGGAAGAATGAGAATCCCGAAAAAGCTTGCATTGAAGTTATATGGAAGCCTAAGACAGGACAGATTGGTGAGAATTGCTATTTTTTTTTAAAAAAATTATGTTTGTTTAACAACTCCGTTGCATTTAACATGGCCAAGCCTGGCTTTTCTCCTACAACTTTGAAGTAAAATTTATTATTTATCATTGCCCCTAAATGAATTATATTGACAATATATTCCATGGGTTTGGAGGTAAATGAGTCATAAAATCCCTCCTGATTTTTTTGTGAATGGTTTAGGAAAATTGGAGAGGGAGTCTGAGATGATATTAAAGAAATCTCTAGAAAGCATTTGTATTCGAAGCATGTATCCGAATACCACGACTTCAGTTATAATTCAGGTCAGTTTAGCTTTTACCCTGGAGTAGGATACCTGTTTTGTCTCTTAGATACTTCTTAATATATTTATGGAAAAAGCTACAAGTATCTTCCTGGATTTCAAACACTTGGTTTTCTAATAAATTTGAGAGAGGGCCCAACTTTTTGTGTTAATTGTTTTTGGTTACTTAGCATTGTCTAAATATATTTTGATCCTTTTACAATTACTTAATATATGCACCTAAGTGAAAATGAATAATGCAATTTTTTCTTACATTACAATAGAAAAATAAGGGAGCTCTGATGAAAATGTTAGCATGTGAGTCGTGACAGATGATAATTTAGTAGTTTGTTTTGAGCTTATAATTTTTATGAAACAAATTTGGTTCTTTTGACTTCTTTCCCTGATGTGAGATTAGTGTATTGCCATTTTCTCCTTTTCTTTTGTAACTGCTTTAAGTTTTATGTGAATGTTATTCTGAAGTTATCCATAAATAATATATATTATCTGAAGTGTCATGGCATGATTGTTTATTATTTGTTGCTACTGCAGATCGTCCATGATGATGGTGCTGTATCCTACTGCAATATATAATTATACTATGATGCAGTTGGTGACTGTTTCAATTAAACTGTTATATTTCACCTTTACAAGTTCTCTTTAAAATTTAGTAGCTGGTACTAATTCTTGTTTGCACTGCTTCTCTTCAGCTCTTTATCAGATATTGTAAAGATTTTATGATTTTTTCAACCCTCATTTTATTCACCCTATCAAATTTACTAGTTAATTTCATCATGACCATTTTGGTGTTTCTCCTGATTTTATACTAAGAAAAATATTAATTTCTGTTTTGAAAATTATGTGAGCGAAGATACCAAAGTTCATCCTTAGATCCCTTGTAGCATGCACTACAATGTGGAAATCTCTTATTGAAGATCCTTTATGCTTATCAGTTATATGCATGGTCGCAATCTAGTCTCGCTGGCCAAACTCATTCTATTTCATATCATGAATTATTTTCATTTAGCCATTTTCTTTTTAATTATTGAGAAGAAGGTTTTTGGTAAAGAAATAGATGGATAGCAATGGAAGGATTCATCTATTCTGCTCCCTCTTCCAACTTATGATCATTTCTACAACTTCTGTGCTTGAGGTTCAATACTTACAATTTTGTTCATGATAGGGTTCTATAGGAGACACAAGGGGGAAGCCTTAATCTAACTAAGTCCAAGCAGTTAATTATTTATATAATTATTAATTTTTTCATTTATCTCACTATGTTAGTGGAGAGTCAATTGAGTCAGTCATATATCTCACTATGTTAGTGGAGAATTAGTTGAGTCAGTCATATATCCCACTATGTTAGTTGAATCACTATGTAATTCTGCATCTATTTATATTTCTAGCTTATACATGATTAGCAGAGATTGAAATAGACAAGTTATTTAGAGATTCTCTTGGCTTCTATTATGCTTTCTTTGTGATATTCTTATAGAGAGAGTGAATAGGAGAGATCAGACCTTAACAATTTGGCCTCAAAGCTAGGATGGTCGAGACTCGCTCATCTGCTACCGGCAATCCTAATCACAACATCAACCTGGGGAGCATCAGAATTCCTGGGGAAGACCCAATTGCAGCCAAACTCGATATGCTGGAGGAATTAAGAGACAAAGTTGCTTCTCTACAAGTGTAGACAAGAAATCAATCATGGAAGAAGCACGTGAAGCGCTGGGTAGATGAACATGAGGATGAAGGGGAGACTTAAGAGAGAACTCGATTACCCTACATCAAAATTGAATTTCCCAAGTTCAGTGGAGGTGATCTGCGAGGGTGGGTGTTGAAAGACGAGAAATTCTTCCGGTATTACCAAACACTGGAGGATGACAATTTAGAGATATCAGCGATGTATCTGGAAAGGGATGCACTCGATCTGTTTTCTTGGATGAACCCCGGAGAAGACCTTTCTCTATTGGGAGGAACTGGTGAAGACATTGAATGAGCACTACGGACCCCTAAATTCCTAAACCCTGACGAACATCTCTGCGGCATCACATAGGCGGGAAACGTAACGGAGTACAGACAGGAGTAGGCTCCGAGGGTCGTTCGTGTGATGAACTGGCTTGACCAATGCCTTTTGGGTGTGTTCCTGAACGGTTTGAAGGAGGAGCTGAGGACGAAAGGGCGGTTACACAAACCACGGATAGTGTATCGCTCTCTCATCCTTGCACTTGAGATTGAACGGATTGTCAGTCAGGTCGTGGACCTGGACCTGGGACATCCATGGGCTCTACCCGACCTAATTACTACAACCAGACTAGCCCAACTTTCAGCCAAGCCAGATCGTAGCCTGTCAATACCCACGCAAGCTCATCAACGTCATCCCCGTTGTTCCTTCCTCCATCACCGTCAGTACCTTCAAGACAGAGCGGGTGGGACGCGACGAGGCAGCAACGGAGGGATAAGGGTCTCTGTTATTGGTGTGGTGACCCCTTTCGACCAGGCCACCACTACAACTCCGCTTCCCTTTCATTGCTGGAAGTCGTCGACAGTGGGGCTCCTATAACAGAGGCATTGAAAACTGTGATGAAGGACGAGGGATCCAGAAATTAAATTGGAGATTCTCCTTCGGCTTTGCTAGCTATATGAGTTAAGATTCTTATTCAAATTTTGATGAAGATTTTCCTTTTTCTTTATTAATTTGTGGAGTTAGATTCTGACTTCCACCTTGAGGACAAGTTGGATTTCGAAAGGGGAGGTATTGATAGGGTTCTATAAGAGACACAAGGGGGAAGCATTAATCTGACTAAGGCCAAGCAGTTAATTATTTATTTAGTTATTAATTATTTCATTTATCCTATTATATTAATAGAGAGTCAGTTGAGTCAGTCATTTATCTCACTATATTAGTAGAGTTAGTTGAGTCAGTCATTTATCCTACTATGTTAAGGAGAGTTATTTTCTCATTGTAATTCTACATCTATTTATATCTCTAACTTATCCATGATTAGCAGAGAGTGAAATAGACAAGTTATTCAGAGATTCTCTTGGTTTATATTACGCTTTCTTTGTGAGATTCTTATAGAGAGAGTGAGTAGGAGAGATCAGACCTTAACAGTTCAGTTTAGAGATAACTGACTTTATTGAGGGGTCAACCCTACCTTATTTGACTATGAACTGAAGCAACAAAATTGGACAACTGTCGGACATCCACTTACACAATTTGATCCAACTGATGCCCAAAGGAGAACAATATTTAATATATTTATTTCTGGTCTAGATCGTTTTGGTGCTTTTTCTTGACTTAGTAAGTAGCTTCTTCCGTGTGCAATAAATGCTGCATGTGCTGCCCTTGTGGATGCTGGAATTCCACTGAAGCATCTTGCTGGTAACCAAAACTTATGGCATACTGTTTACTGGCTAACTATTGTAATTTATCTGTTGAAGTATAGTGAATTTCTCATTTTCTCATGCTTGTCTCTACAGTTGCAATATGTTGTTCTGTGGCTGATAGTGGCTATGTTCTACTGGACCCTAATAAACTTGAAGAGGAGGTTTGTAGCATTTTTTCCGATTAAAACATTGTTAATTCAATAGCATTATGTTTAGTTAGAGTTAAGTCACCAAAGTCTGGTCTTCATTTACCTAATGTTTGTAAATGTTTCTTAGTTCACTTTTAGTCAAAGTATCTGCTCTAATTATTGATGTTGGTGGGGAAAAAAAATCCCAAAGGTGTTTTCTGAGTCTTATCAAACACATTCTCAAAGAAAAACCAATTATGCAAATAGATGTCATCACTATCTTACTTGCCATACAAATGGCCCTCACCCATGCATATAAACTTTTTTTTTTTCTGAAATTGTTTTTTATACATTGATAGTTTCAGGGTAAGTGTTGCTAAAATTGTGCAGAATCATTTTGGAAGTAATGTTCACTGCAAGTTGGCAGAATATGTGTTATTAAAATTTAGAGTGTGGGAATTATGTTTATTTTTTAGGATAAGAAATCAAGATACAGCTTACTGAAACCTCAAGCATGGTCAATGTAACCTTTTCTAGTTTCCCTTCTTAAATTTTATTACTTTACAACAGTTATTACTGGGTAGCTAATTATATAGTCTGAGTTGTTTCTACTCTTATTTTCCCCTTGCTCAGTCTCTGGAATTCTAAAACAGTGATTCCTGGGCCGATTCCTAATTTGATATTTCATATTTAATGGCAGAAAATGAAAGCATTTGCCTATTTAGTCTTCCCAAATACATGTGTTTCGGTTCTACCAGGAGGATCGTTACAGGTGGATAAGGAACCTATTGAACATGGAATCATTACATCTATAACCCATGGTGCAATGTCAGGTATCTTTCTCGCTTCTTATTCACTCTCGCTTCAATCCTGGACTGTCATACATCTCTGACCAAAGCTTATACTTCCAATCATGCGTTTGACAATCTTATCATGCTCCTAAAATCCAGAACAATATATCTTTTGCTAGAATCCCAATTAAGAGCTCAGATTCAATTTCCCCCCTACATATCTTTCTTTTTTACCAAGTAAATGAATCTTAGAAGACTATAACATGTGATTCCACGACTTTATTTTTCTATTTCTTTTTGTGGTTTTATATTTTTAATGCTTGAAATTTTTGTTTGAATTCTTTCAAGTGGATGATTATTTCCATTGCCTAGAACGAGGGCGTGCTGCGAGTGCAAAGATTTCTGAATTCTTGAGGAAGAGCTTACAGCCACAATTATCTGGAGACTCATCTAAAGCTGGTTGATATCATGCAGGTTGTGCTTTGGTGTGTTCGACCCATGCTTGCTTGCTAACTGGGTGAGGTATTGAGCTTCATACTTGTGAGCCATGTACGTTAGGCTTTGTAGCAAGTAGCAAAGAAACATCTTCCTTGAAAATGTTAGTGTAATGATATAGACCTCATTTTTTTAGGTATTTAATGAAATCTGAATATATTTTTTTTTAGGTTCTAACATGTATGACTCTGACCAAAATATACACTAGTTTTAATTTTTTTTTTCTGGAGGTGTCTGTTTTTTCGGTTATTGTTTTGGAACATATGGTGGAAAGATTCTAGTTTTATTAAAGTTTTATGATTGAGATGTTTAGAAGATTCATGAAGTAATGATGAAGAGAAGTTGAGGGAAGATGCTGCATGGTTAAGGAGAATTTTAGAATTCCAGATTAAAAAAATTACAACTGATGGGCTTCAGAACTTAATTATCGATTTTGATTAATTAGTTTCTAGGTGATGAATTAGTCCAATGCTTTTTTCAGGAAGATGACAACCCTGTGGCCATGGATTAACGATGATGGCAGTCTCTATGGCTACGAGGATTTCAATTAAAATTTTGCACTACAAAACTCAGTTTAATTATGATAAACACGTATCTTTGTAAGACTTTATTTTAATTATTAATATCATTTTATCTTTTTATTAAAAAAATTATGAAATCAAAATTGTACTTTTAAAAAAAATTGTACTTTTTGTTGTGGTATATGTATGATGTATAATTGGAATTTTGAAATGGTTAATAACAAATCCTTTATAGAAAGGTGACCTATTTATTCATTTCTTCAATGGTCATATACCAATAATATGTATTTATTAAATTGATTAATAAATAACAAAGTAGGGGCGTATAATATATTGTTCTTTCTCTAAAAGGCTAATAAGGCCTTCAAGCTTAATGCTACCAGATAACTTTTCTAATATAGGTTTTTTCATTTAATGATAATTGGGATAATTAATTTGTTACTCCCTTCACTTTTATCTAATTTTTAATCAAGTTTCTATAATTTTTTTTATAAAGTACTTATAATTTTACCTATTTTTAATCAAATTTCTATGATTTTTTTTCTTTGTATCAAGTCCTAAAAGTTTCAACTATTTTTAATTTGATTCCTATAATTTTTTTATTTTCATCAATTATCTAGAACTATAAGAAGTTGATTAAAAATTAGATAAACTTATAAAGATTTAATAAAAAGAAAAAATAGGATCAGATAGAAAAATACATGGATTTGATAAAAAGAAAAAAAAATATAAAGATATGATTAAAAAATAGTTACAATTTACAACTACAAGGATTCATAGATTAATTACCTTATTTCGGTAATTTTTATGTTTAAAAAAGATTAGTCTATAAACTATCAATTATAAGATATTGGCTAGTTTTTTTAAAAAAATATCTCAATAATTGAAAGAATTGTGAAACTGAACTCATTGGTTGACCAAAAAAAAAAACCTCTACAGATCAACGGGCCCTGAAAACTTCTCTCTCTCTCTCTCTATCTGTATATATATATATAATGCAAATACTGTTAAACACAGATGATTTAAGGGTGTCATCCTTCAGAGAGAAAAAACAAACATGCATTATTGTTTAATCTTGATCTACAAATTTATTACTACTTATGTTAATATAAGATCTACTTAATTAATTTGAATAAATTAAAAAAATTAATTAAATTAATTATTTATAATAATTATATATTATTTTTTTAAAATAATCCTTTAATCATGTGTATTTAAATTATCTTTAATAAAAAAATTTTAATATATGTAATCATATAGAAATATTTTGAAAAAAAATAATTTTAAGAGATAAAATATAATAATATTTTATATTAAAAATTAAAATATAATCTTTATCTAATTTTTATATGTAGTAACGGACCTGAGTATTATTTCAGTCCCCTCTCCAGGCAACGTATAAATTCGTACTCACATCGCTCGCAGCTTCAAAACAATTCATCTTCCTTCAATCCAACCACTGCATTCTGTAACTTTCTTCATTATTTACCTACCGTTTCTGTGCTGTTACGTTTGTAGCCGCTTTAATTTTCTTGTGCTTTCCGGGAAATTAATTTTGTTGCGTTATTGCTTGCTTCCTTCTTCTCATAATATAACTCTTTCTTTCTTTTCTCTCTCCTTATGTTCGGCCAAATTCTGTTGAAGCTGTTAATCTGATTACTTTCTTTTTTTGATTTGCAGGTTGCATTGAATCAGAAGGAAGAAAGCTACAAGGAGTTTGCTTCTTCTTCTTCTTCTTCAACTTCTCTGTTCTTTGTTCAATTTCTTTGTTTATCATCATACAAGCTGAGAAATGAGTGTGAAAGTTCTGCATTCTTGGTCGAAGCACGTTCTTCTTGCTCCTCATCTTTCCTCCTCCAGACAACGATACCACGTCAGCAATGGCGGAGGCCACGGCGGAGGAGTAAGATGACCTCTTGTGTGCCGATTCCCGCGCAAATGGGATCGAGGATGATCATCACAGTAATGCCACAGAATCCCTATCCGATGAAGAATTCGCTGAGAAAATCGACAACGACCATCATGACTCCAGTAATGCCGCAGAATCTTTTTCCGGTGAAGAATTCTCCGAGCAGCTGAACCCTAACCACTGTAGAATCCTGACGGAGGATGATTACGTAGCGTATTTGCGTAGAGAGAGTGCGTATCTGACCGAATTGTATTCGGAACCCCATAATCGTCTGCTTCTGGCGAACTATGCACAGTTTCTTTACCAATTTGTTGGCGACTACGACAGGTACACACACATGAACCACCATATGAACAAAATTATTGTGTTTTGAATCTCTGCAAATCAGTGACACTGATCATCACTGTAATAAACAGATGATGTAATTAAACACAATACTTTAATTTGTTCACCAACTAAAATAATTAATTAATGCTTTAGAATTGATATTATATATCCACCATGCCATGATCTGTTTGATAAACACCAGAGTGTTTAAGTTACACTGATCAATGATCATCACTGCAATGAACATATGATATGATGTAGATATAATAGAGTTATTTAATTAATTTGATTTAGTTAATTATAATAAATATAATATAATTTATCTATAATTATATATTTTATAAGTTAGGTAAATTAATATTAAAAAATAAAAAAATACGAGAGATAAAATAGACCGGGTCTTAAATATAAGATCTTAATACCTTTATCTCCTAGATTTATCATTTTTTTTCTAAACTAATCTATCTAACTTATAAAATGATATAGTATCTAATGTTACATATGTCTTTAGTTATAATTATCTAATTTATTTGACTCTTTTATTTTTTTTAAAAAAATTAAATAACTCTTATATTAAAAATCAAAATGAGTACTTTAAAATTTGTAATTACGTCTAGATATTTTAGAAAAATCAAGTTAAGTAATTTAGGTTTTGAAATTGATGATGGAAGGAACAGAGCGGAGGAGTGTTTTGAGAGTTCATGTGGAAGGTGAAGGAGGACTTGGTGGCTGCTGATAATTCCCTCTTTCAAGCCTTTCGCCTTCAACCTAACAACACCTTCTTTGCTCGATTTTATGCTCACTTCCTCTGGTTAACTTCTTCTAAATAAGTAACCCCAAATTGAAGGCACCAGTTTACTTTTACTCGCTTCTTCAGTTTTGGCTCTCTCCATCATCTTCTTTGATGCATTCATTGTTCTTCAATTCATAGCACATTCATGGGTCTTCTTAAAACCTTCATTGCTCAAGTACAGTAGTCCCTGGTTTATTTGTTATGGATGATACTCTATAAATAGCAATGAAAGAATGGATACTTGAAATTAAACTCATTATATATGCCTCTTCATATCCACTTTCTGTATTTAGCTTACTACTTTCTTATATATGAAATCCCACCATTTTAATGGGACATATGCATCAAGTCTTCTTCTTTTTCTTTTTTTATAATATTAACCGAATTCTATTACTAGATATCATAGTTTTAGAATTCGTAGTTACTTCTTCTAACATAAGAGTCTCCTCTAAGAATCGAATTCAAGACCTAGAGAGATTTAATATGGCCTTATATTGTTAAACTAATTCTATATTAGTTGTATCAAGTCTTCTTAATGTAGAAACTTTTGACTAAATATTATATTATATACTCCTTAATTTATCTAAATTAATTAATCAGATAGCTCTTATATTTAGGATTGGAAAAAGTATATATATATATATATATTCCCTCTCCCTCTCTCTCTCTCTCTCTCTGTCTTGCCTGCCTAATGTGAAGTATTATATGAGAAGTTTGATTAAGATTTGGGATAAGACTGAAGAGGCTAGTTAATGATGATTTACTTGAAGTAGTGTTGTTGCTGAAGAAAATCAGTCAAAAACGATCTTTATTTGTTCAACAGGGTTGGCTATACTATGTTAGATTCAAAATAAAAAAAAAAAATTGGTTGTTATTGGTAATTTTTAAAATTATTACTCATACTCTCTAAAGCTAATTACACCATAATATTTCTCATATTCCAATCATATTTTATCAACAAATAATAACAAATTCCAAACACCATTATTATGGCATCGAAATGATTTTGTAACTTTCAAAAGTTTATGTGATAAATATTTTTAATAAAATTATTAATTATCATTAGCAAAATAAATTAAGAGATCTTAACTATTATATTTTTTTTAAAAAAAAATATGTTGATATTTGGCAACATTGTAGAATTGTCTGTTTAATTTTGCGGTTCGATTTGATTATTAGGATTTTGTCCTCCCCAAAAAAAAGGTCCTATATTTGAATTCTGTATGGAACTTAAATTTTTATATTTTATTCTCTATTCTAATTATTTTAATTTTTTAAATGCAATTAAGTTCTTCAATTTTCTTCAAAAAGTAATTTGATCACATATCTATTAATCTATCAAGAATAATATTTGCATTCAGTTAAAAAGAAGAAGAAGAATGAATAGTATTTACATGTGCAGTTCTTTACACACAAGAATCTATATTTTTATTTATTTTGAATAAAATACTTTTGCATCTTATAATTACCATTTTAAATCAAGAAAAAACCTTGTATGGAGACAATTACTCAACATTTGTCTCCTTTTCTTAATTAAAAATTATATATATATTTAAAATAAGAATAATGGCAAATAAAACTATTTTGGAGGTATATATACTTTCCTTTAATTTTTAATTTAATATTTTTCTTCTCTTATTAAATATTTTAATTTTGCCCGTCAACATAATTAGCTTCTATACAAGGGGCAGTACTGACAGAGAAAAGTTATTAAAGTTAACAATGCTAACAGAATAAAAATTAAAATATTTAATAAAAAAAACACATATATTAAATTAAAAATTAAGAAAAAATACAGGTATTTTTAAAATGATATTCTTTAAATAATCTACTAATATTTTTAATCTCTATGTATTAGTTATCTAACTCTTATATTTTAAAAAATTAAGAGAATATTTTCATTATTTGTTGAAGGAGCTAGCATGTGAATCAAATTGTTTTCGTATGAGCCAGAATCTGATTATCATCTGACGTTACATATGTACATAGGATCAAGCTTAGAATTTGCCAGTTGCAAAAGCGAACATGAAGCTCAACAAAAAGGCCCATTTTCAAGTGGCAACTGGTTTTGGTTTTTCTAATGGCCACAAGTCAAATCCAAAGCCTCACCTCACAATGTGGAGACAAACAATGAAGATAAGAAGCTTGTGGAGACCTCATGCCTCTGATAGAAGCAGCCACAATAAGTGGAGGAAAAGAGTAGTGGCACCACCAATGGTGGTGGCCGGAAAAACTCCATTGCCATGCCCCAAAAGAAGAACTGTTAAACAATATATTATAATATTAATTATGTATTATGTAGGTTATTAGGGAAAGTGGTTTAGTGTGGTGATCTGGCGTATGGGATGATAGGATGCTTATAAATATAACATATATAGACTCATGTAGCTGTACTGATTATCATTGCGTACCAATAAAACTTTATTGTTTTGCACTCTCTTTCTTCACATGGTACCATAGCACATGGATCTGTGGGCCACTCTTTCATTGCTCAAGTCCACATGAGGTTCGTGATCACAGAGGTCTGTTGCCTCATAAACCCGCGTGGGTTTCAAGATTCATCACGACTCATCTCCACTTCATTAGGGGACAAAAGGACTACAGATTATGTTCTTGTTAGGGTTCCTGCCAGTCATTTCCTCCGTTCAAAATATTCGTCGCAAGACAAGGAATCTTGCATAATCTTGAGTAACTTCTTCAGTTCAGAAATTGTCGCCACAACCAAAATCACTAACGCAAGGAGTCTTGTGCAACAGATTGACGACAGAGGCGCTCAGTCAGGTGATTCTTGAATTCTTGGTCATTATTTCAATTATTACAAGGAAGACCTCTTCTTGTTCCCTCACCATGGAAGGTACGTTCTCCGGTCAAATTCTCACATACTACACACATCGCGAAGTCGTTGCAAAGCCACCATAATGGGAAAGGAGGAGCACGCTTTAAACTCTGCTATAAACTTTTCTCACCCGCTGTATTTGCATCCGTTGGACACTCAGATAGCGACTCTTGTCCCAAAATTGTTGCGTGGGTCAGAAAACTATGAGGTATGGAGCAGGACAACCGACTAGCACTTCATGGAAAGAATAAGCTGGGATTTATCGATGGCACTTGCACCCGTGAGATGTAGGACCTAGCCCTTCAAGGTATATGGGATCGTTGTAATTCTGTTGTTCTTTCTTGGTTGATTAATTCAGTTGAGAAGCATATCTCCACTGGACTGGTGTTTTCAACTACCCCACAAATGGTTTGGGCAGACTTGAAAGAATGCTTCCACAAGACTGATGGGGCTAGAATATTTTCTCTGCATAAGTCCATCACTTTTCAGACTCAAGGAACTATGAGTGTAGCAATGTACTACACAAAGTTGAGGGATCTTTGGGATGAATATGATTCTTTAGTCCCTTTCCCTTCCTGTAAGTGGTCATCCACATAACAATATTCTAGAGCCCTACAACAGCAAAGACTCTTGCAGTTCCTTCTTGGGCTTAATGACAATTTTGACAATGTAAAGAGTCAACTTCTTCTCCAGTCACCTTTACCTTCCCTAAACCAGGCATTTTTCCTCATTTCTCAAGAGGAATCCCAGAGGGAAATCACTTCTCGGTCTCCTGCTCATCTATTGGAAGGGTCTACCATGGTGACTCGGGGAGGACGACAAGAAAGAGGAAGAGGCCGTGGAAGAACATAGGATGAGTGTTCTCATTGTCATAGAAAAGGACATAAGAAAGAGACCTGTTATCACCTTATTGGCTTCCCTTAAAACTTCAGGGGGAGACAAACCACAGATGTTTCTGCTACTTCAGTTCTTCAGCGTGATATTTCTGGTTCTTCTTCCCATAATCAACATTCATCAGTCTCTGCTGTATCAGAACATCAGCCAATTTTGCAGTCACAATATGATCAGATACTCTAAATCTTGAAGAAGAAGCCTGATGATATTGTTGTGGGAGCTGCTACTGACTACATTGACGAACACATCTAAGGTATTGTTAATGCTTTGCCTAATTCCCCCTTTAACACTAATTGGATCATTGACTCAGGGGCAACCTATCACGTTGCCCGCAACATCACCATGTTTGATACTATTCATAAGTATGTTGGTCCCCCTAGGAGAATCACAATGACAAATGATGACACAATGCTGGTCACACATACTGGTACAATCAACATTACAAATGGAATTGCCCTTAGAAATGCTTATTTTGCTCCTGGCTGTTGTTTTAATCTCATCTCTGTGTCACGGTTAACTGCTGATATGAATTGCATAGTATGTTTTTATCCTGAGCATTGTGTTTTGTAGGAAATCTTAAGTGGGAAAGAAAGAGTGATTTGTAGGAAAAGTTATGGACTGTATGTGATAAATAAAGATAGGAAGTCTGACACTATTTTGCCTATCAATAGTAGGAACCACTTAGGTTTCCCCAGGACATTTGGCATAAAAGACTAGGTCATGCTCCCATAGACAAATTAAAATACCTAGATCTCATTAGGACTAAGGTTCCCGTTATTCGTCAAAATAAATGTGACATTTGTGCACGCTCTAAACAAACACGTTTACCTTTTACTTCTAGCTCTTCTAGGACCAGTCGTTGTTTTGAATTATTTCATGTTGATGTATGGGGACCATATAGAAAACCTATATATAAAGAGTTTCGTTATTTTCTTACTATTGTTGATGATTTCTCACAATGTACATGGACATTCTTGTTGATTAATAAACATGAAGCTATTTTCCATTTAAAGAATTTCTTTGCTTTTGTTACCACTCAATTTTTTGATTCGATTAAATGACTACGAACTGACGACGGGCTTGAGTTTATTAATCATGATTTACAGTCATATTTGCTTGATAAAGGGGTAATTCATGAAACCACTTGTCCATATACTCCCCAACAAAATGGGGTAGTTGAACGAAAGCATAGACATTTGTTAGATGTTGCACGTAGTTTACTCTTTCAATCTAGAGTACCATTGAAATTTTGGGAGGAATGTATAGCCACTGCTACTTTTCCGATTAATAGAACTCCTTCTAGGATTCTAGGTTATAAAACCCCTTTTGAACTTTTATATGGTTATCAACCTGACTTATCTATGATTAGAGTCTTTGGGTGTCTTGCATATGCCACTAATTTGCATGTGCATGACAAATTTAGTCCCCGGTTAGATCCTTGCATTTTTATGGGTTATTTAGATGCACAAAAAGGCTTCCTATTGTATAATATTAAGACTGCATCTATGTGTGTTAATCGCCATATTATTTTCCTCGAATCTAAATACGAGATTCTACATGCATTAATCAAGGGGAGACAATTGTGATGATCACATGATTGATCCATTTAAACTTGACTCCTCATCATTTGATGAGTCTCCTCCGATTCACATATCTAAAATTGAATTGGATGCCACACACAGCACACATCTTGTAGGGAATTGGAAGGCACGCAGCGGAAATTAAGTTTAAAAATTTTTTCATTCCCTGCCAGGATCTACCGAGTATGGTTAAGTCAAGGAGAAAGAAGTGTTACCTTCGGTATTCGAGCTATAGTCGCGACCTCCATATCCACTAGTTGCGACTCCTCGCCTCTGAAACTTTCAGTCGCGACCAACTTAGCTTCTAGTCATGACCTAGTGTCTCTGGAGTTTGTAGTCACGACCTCCTCAGCTTCCAGTCATGACCTGTCGTCTCTGAAGTTTGTAGTCGCGACCTCCTCAGTTTCCAGTTGCGATCTGTAGCCTCTTTTTGGATTTCTGACGTTCAGATGCCTATTTGGTCGTGACCTCAGTGTCAACAGGTCGCGACCTGTCGTTGTTCCTGGTCCTCTTTTCTCGATCGCAAGAAGTCGACAACTCAGATCGACTTCCTCTACCGGTATCCACACGAACAGCGTTCCAATCACGAACGACGTGCTAGCGCCTCTTGTCCCTATAGGGCTTTTTAGAGATTCCGTCCTCACCGTCTCTATTTTGGCAGTTTCTTATCTGCAAACCTTTTGCACTCTCCTTGCCCCCTTTTCTCACGTGTGTGTTTAGAACCTTAGCTCCTAATGTCAAATATATAGGATGCCATCAGGCTTCTAATTGAGCCGGGCTTCAGAATTAATCTTATATTAATTCTGAAATTAATACAATATCATATATTGCATAATTTGATAAGAAACTAACTAAATAAATACGGTTTATATTAAATATGTCCCACAGATTTAATTCACTTATTTATTTAATTTAAAATAAAGTTAAGACGAAATTATATTTGATTTATTCTCATAAATCAAATTTGAGATATCTTATCAATTTAAATTTCAAATTCAAATAGGATAGAGATTTAATTTATCTTTGTAAATTAAATCTTGCAAATATCTCTTATATTATATATAATATATATACTTATTTATATATATATAATATATATCCACCCTAGATTATTCATTGAATCTAGACATCTCTTAGATTCAATGAATCTGGACATCATAACTCGTGTTGGGCTATTTTGTGTGCGACCCTGTAGGCCTATATGAAGTTGGCAGTGGGCTAGTTACTATACTAACCCACAAGTCATAAGCGGCCTCTAGCAAGACATTGTGACTACCCAAATCATATGAGGATCGATAAACGATGTAACCTTTCATACAACCATATCACGTCCCTTTTGTCACACGATAGTTTTGTTAAGGATGAGGCATAGAGAACGTCATCCTCCTGTTCCTGACCGTTACTTTCTCGATCCTTGAGTAGTCTAACTATAAAAATGGATCTACCTTTCCATTACATTATGGCCATACATTTCTCAGACTCACTCATCGAGGGGCCCAGTAATATCTCTCTATGAATGTGAGGGACAAATTTCATCTTGACCATTCACATTCCTTCCCATGAAAAACCACTAAGCCCGAACATAGCCTTTAGATCATTTGGTCAAAAGTGACTTTTGACTAGGTCAAAGCTGAGTGTTTGTCATGTAAGAATCCATGATGATCTCAGGTCAAATGGTATAGTGACATGGCTTGTATATGAGAGAAGCTTATGACTTAACCCATGCAGCTCTCTCATTGCGGGTCGGGCTAACACCCTGTACTCTTACATGTGCCTATGACTTTGATTTATATTTCTATATATCTTCAAAGTCATACTGGTCTTATTTCATCTCTGCTCCCACATAGATGACCGACCAGGGACATTTAAGATAAGATCACGAGTTATCTAAGGATTGTCATCATAGTAAACATGCAAGTAATATGATAACATAATTAAAAAATTCATAAATCAATAATATTCATAAGATAATGATTGACCCCTAGGGTACAATCTCCAACACATCTTCCCCATACAAGAATAAGTCCAAATGAGTCAAGTAATGAAACAAGTGTGAGACCTCCTAGTGTTGATAGACCAATGCGTGAGAGGAAGCCACCTACCTGGATGCAGGATTATCACTGCACAGTAAGAACACAAAACAGAATTTTGTTTGGTTATGCATGTATAGAAGATCAGCCAAAGCATATTGCCATAGGTAAAAGGAAGGTAAAATATCCTTTAGAGTCACATTTATGTTATTCAAATGTTTCTTGTGATTATAAATTATTTTTGTCCAAAATTGATAGCATTGTCGAGCCTCACAATTTTGAGGAGGCTGCCCAAGATCCAAGATGGGTTAATGCCATGCAAAAGGAAATACAAGCATTGGAAGAAAATGATATGTGGCAATTAGTTGACCTACCTAGAGGTAAAACACCAATTGGGTGTAGGTGGGTATATAAGGTAAAATATGATTCCAATGGAAATATTGATAGATTTAAAGCTAGATTGGTTGCTAAGGGTTATAGTCAACAAGAGGGAATAGATTATTTTGAGACTGTTTCTCCTGTTATTAAGATGGTTACTGTTAGAATTATACTTACCCTTGCTGTTAGGAATGATTGGGCCCTCTTTCACATGGATGTGTACAATGCTTTTCTCCAAGGTGACTTGGAAGAAGAGGTATATATGCAAGTACCATAGGGTTTTGAGGACTTGTAAGGTAGCAAAGTATGCAAGTTGTCAAAATCATTGTATGGGCTCAAGCAAGCTTCATAGCAATGGAACATTAAACTTTATAATGCATTGTTGGATAGAGGTTTTGAGGAAAGTAAATATGATTATTCTCTATTTATTAGAAAGAATGGTTCTGAAATCACCTTAGTTCTATCCTATGTAGATGATCTAATTGTGACTGAAAACAGATTGGACAAAATAAATGAAGTTAAGCAGTTTCTGCACAATAAATTTAGAATAAAGGATCTAGGAGAGCTTAAATACTTCTTAAGGATAGAGGTAGCTAGATTAAGTAAAGGTATAGTACTTAATCAAAGAAAATATGCACTGGATATTATTACTGACATGGGATTATCTGCTGCTAAGCCTTTTACAGTTCCAATGGAGAAAAACATGAGGTTGAGGGCAAGCCCTAAGAAAGAGGTTGATGATCCATTGCTACCTCAACCCACTACATATAGAAGATTGGTAGGAAGATTATCTTACTTATCTATGACCAGGCCTGATTTATGTTTTGTTGTGCAGGGACTTAGTTAATTTATGAGTGCCCCAAGGAAATCTCATTACAATGCAGCTGTAAGGGCTGTTAGATACCTCAAGCATCAGCTAGGACTTGGGATACTACTGGCAGCAGGACAGCCTACCAAGTTGGAATGCTTTGTGGATTTAGATTGGGGAACATGTCCGGACACCCACAGATCGGTGACAGGGTATTTGGTCAAGTTTGGAGGATCACCGGTATGTTGGAAGTCAAAGAAATAGTCAACTATTTCCAAATCTTTGACAGAGGCAGAATATAGGGCAATGAGTCAAGCAGTATCTAAAATAGTATGGACTTCCAGGTTATTAAAGAATCTTGAAGTGCAGAATCTGGAGCCTGTGCAAGTGTACTGTGATAGTCAGTCAGCTATATACATCGCAACAAATCCATTTTTTTATGAGCGTACAAAGCATGTAGAGGTGGATTGTCATTTTGTGCGAGAGAAACTACAAGAAAGTGTGATTAAGCTTGAGCATGTAAGGAGTAAAAATCAGCAAGCAGACATTTTGACCAAAGGTCTTGGGAAAGAAGATAATAGCAAAATTTTATGCAAGTTAGGGACTATAGATTTATATAGTTACAAATTTGAGGGGGAGTGTTAAACAATATATTGTAATTATATTAATTATTTATTATGTAGGTTATTAGGGAGAGTGGTTTAGTGTGGTGATCTGGCATATGGGATGATAGAATGCTTATAAATTTAACATATATGGACTCCCATAGCTGTACTGATTATCATTGCGTACCAATAAAAATTTATTGTTTTGCACTCTCTTTCTTCACAAGAACGGTGGCTTTGGAGGATTGTTTGCCAAGAAATGATGATAAGGCCTCAAATGCACACATTCTTGTTTCTCTCTGTATTATCCTTTGAATGGATCATTTAACCATCATGGATCCTCAAGTTATGTTTACTCTTCTCTTGTCCCCTGTCTTTGAGGATGTCAATCAGCTTCAGTCTTTGAAAAACTCAATGATACTTTTACAGGAGAATCCCAAATAAACCTCATTTGAATTTTAAAATTCTAAATCAAAACTTTTGCCAAAAAAAAGTTACAAATAACTTTATAAGAATTGTAAATAGCTTATGAAAAATAGTAAATAGAATTTTAAAATTCAAATGGGCTTTATTTGGGATTCTCTCTATTTTTATTTATTTTAAAATGGTTTAAGCAGATTGCAGCAAGCAGATAAACATTAAATTATAGAATCATAACTTAATCATTCATTCATTCAAGTCAAACATTTACCAGGGCTAACCTTCTGCGCATCCTCTATTTCTTATTATTGAAATATCTTTCACAAACAAGATTGCTTTGACACTGATTTCCTGTTATTAAGAGGCCAAATATTGTTTTTAGCCGTGTAGCTGTATACTCCAAAAAAAAAAAACTCATCAACAAGATAGTACTGTACACAAATGAAACGTAATTATTCATCAATAACTAAAAATTTATAATAAATTAAATGTATCGTTTAAAGTTTAGAAATATATAAAATTAAAAAATAAGAAAAAATTAAATTATCAATTGTTGAGAATTTACTATAAAAGGTTAAAAAAATTATTGGGGTTTAAAAGTGAATAAATAGTTAATAATCGTCTTAAATGATTGATGATATACCTAAGGGTGTGTATTGTGGCAGTGACTTAGTCCATCCGTTCGAGCCTAAGAAATAATTATCTAACCTAACCCAAAAAAAATTGCCCAAAATATATTTGGGTAGGGCAGGGCCAGGCCAAGTGTCAGGTAAGGCAGGGTATTGGGCAAGATATACCGCCCTGCCCATTTGAACCGGCCCTTTATATATATTTTTTTCTTAGAGTTTTATTCTTTTCTTAATTTTTTCTATTTGTAACTCTACACTTTTCACTTTAATTGACAATTCTCCTTGCTTATTTTCAAAATCTTGAATATAACTCTTATATTTATATAGATACCGAAGTTGTTCACATGCTTTACTTACTAAGCATTTAATTATTAATATTGTAATACCGCTACAGATATCCGACACCGTTATATATTTTAAGTTTTTTTTATATATGTAATATACTTCAAGACTTTAATTATTATCTTTTTGTTACCTTATTCTTAATAAATTATGGATATTATTTAACTCTTGAAGACATAAATACGATATTATTTTATAAGTTCATGATTGCAAATTTGTTTTCACAATATGAGCAGTGCATCACAATTTGGGCATGCAAGTCTACCTATGTTCAGCCCGCCCATACCAAACTCGAAATAGTTAGGGCTTTTACTGGGTAGGGCATGGCATTAGGCTACAAAATGTAGCCTATAATTTTTTTCTAGCAGAGCACTAGGAAGGGGCTACCGCCCAGCCCTACCCATACACACCCCTAGATATGTCTATATATACTTATATAAATAGATATAGGAAATATATCTATAATAATATACATATATCTTTAGTTAAATATTGTATAATAATATACATATTTATACTATAATTTACTATAAATATATAAAGACAAAATATGGTTTAAATTTTAAATTATCATATCTAATAGGATTTTGATGAGGATAATAATAATAATGTAAGATGAGTTATAAAGATAATAATCTAAGAATCTGATTAGATCTTTGAATATCTTAAACCCTTTAGTTATTTTAAAATTATTCCTCCACCCAATAATCTATATAGAGAATATATATATAGATAAATAAATAGTGTTTTATCCTTTAGGAATTATCTACCGTGCCTTTAATTATATTTGTTATTAAATTATCTTGTATATTTATCTTTTATGGAACCATCTTAGGATAATTTTTATAAAGAGAATTATATTATTAATTTGTTATAATCCATTAGTATAATGGGATTTTTGGATGAATGTATCAATTAGATTATTCTAAGATAATATTTTAAATTGTAATTCATGAAAAATAATAAGATCAAGATCAGATAAGATTGGATATAAGAGCAAGATAATAATAATACTAAAAAATAATAAGATAATATTAGATATAGGAGTAAGATAATAATAATACTGAAAAATAACAAGATTAAATAAAATAAGATTAAAATTTTAAATATTACAAATTATATATAAGGACCTTAAATCTAGTCTCCAACTCATATTGCTATCCAGTTTATCTCTTCAATCTCATTAGATCGTCATTAACATTTTGCAGTAATTTTTGTTAAAGCATCATATTGTTTGTGATTGATATCATTGTACATAGGGCTACTCGACTTGTGGTAATTATTCTTTACTTTGACAAGAACTAACTACTTTCTATTTATTATACATACTAATGTCTTTGCTTGTGGGTAGTTTAGTTTGTTGAACTATTGTAATACTTCAGAATTATGTTAATACATATAAAAAATAAAATTATCTTGTGGTACCTGTGTTTTAAAACTTCCTTCTTAGAACTTATAATATTGTGTTGGAATCTTGAAAATTGTGATTTAGAAAATGATTATAGAATTTAAAATTGATTACTTGTTGAGTGTTAAGCACGATGCATATAATGAGAATTAGGTAATAGATTGTGTTGGTTATTGTCATGCGATGAGGCCTCCATTAATGCATGATGGTTGACTTTGTTGCCTCCTTTGTGGGGTAGGCCCTAGTGGCTCTTTTCATCCTACTACGTGGAGATAGGCCTTGTATAATCCTTTCATTCTCCTGAATAGGAATAAGCCTTTATAGCTCTTGGATTGTGGTGTGTGTTAGTTTCCGTCACGTGATGAGGCCTCTATTAATACATGATAATTAACTTTGTCGCCTCTTACGTGAGGCAAGCCCTAGTTATTATTTTCGTCTTCCTACGTGGAGATATGCCTTTATGGCTCTTAGATCATAGTTTTAGATTTACATTTGCATCATGTCATTAGAAATTATTTATTTGTTGCTAATTATTATATTGTTGTATATTTGTCTTACTTGACACCTCACAAACACATATTGATATTTATGATAAGTAGGAACTGTTAGTTACTGAGATGTTTGTCTCACCTTATGATTATTAACATTTTTTATGTAATTGTCTCATGCTAGGATCTCAAGGAAGACTTCAGAACCTTGATTAATAGTATATCAATTGTATAGCCTCCTCTTTTTATTTATATATGGAATAGTTATATATTACTATAGTAAAGCTAATTCTACAGACTCTAATATGATATAATATTTTATTTAAATTTGATTTTGAGAATACGTCTTAGATATAATGTTTTAAATATCCATGATAAGCTATTTAAATTATTTATAATTCCTTTTCTATCACAGATAATGATTTGAGCATTTAAAGAAACCTTTATATCCATGAAAGTCTTCTCATGTAAATTTAATAATTTTCTATCATGGATATCTTTTTTTAAAATGAGTTGAACTCTTTTAACCATAATAATATTTGAAGGGTAATTTTGTCTTTTTCTATCATTATTATTTATCAATTAAAAAAAATCTTTTTATAACTATAGTATGGTTTCTTTTGAATTTTAATAAAATTCCTTTCTATCATGGTTAATCTTTTAAAATTAAAGAATTTATTTATAACTATAGTTACATTTTGATTAATTTATATTGTGATCAACATGATATAAGTAATTAATAATAGTAGTCATAAAAGGAGAATTTAACAATTGCATTAAAACCGCCAGACAAAAAGGGTGAAGGCTTTCAGGACTGTTTCTCATTCATGACAAGCAAAACCTCACCACCATGAGCAATGACAGCATCCAAATACCCCCAAGCTTCATCTGTATCTCTGAAAGGTTCTGGTGAAGCAAGATCACTGTCCAAGTTATACCAGACCCCATCAATCCTCCTCAATGCAATCCAGTGTCTACTTTTCCAAAGGCCAAAAATCCTCTTAACTGGGACATTAAGCACAACCCCCATTAAAGTTCCATCAGGAGCGTTGAGATCAATAGAGGATGCTCCATTACGACGATCATGCCAGGCTACACTCTTCCCTCTCTCATTCAAGGCTGCAATCAGAACATTTACGTCATAGTTTCCGGTCAAGACGTTATGATGGGGCTTAAAAACAACTGATAATGGTGTCCAGTCTGCTCGTTCAGGATCATCAAGTGCGAGTTTTTCAGAAATTGCATTCAAGCTTGCCTGAGTAAAGGCATCCTTATCCTGATGGAAGAGAAGCAATACAAATAAAAGAATAAATCAAATTATAAAAATTTCTAAAATAACGAAGTTCTTTTCACCAGTAATTGCTATGAGGAAAAAGAAAAACAACTGCGTTCTACAACCTACTTCCCAACTGATAGTTGGAAACCTTTGATAAACTGGGTCATCTTATCTTAGAGCAACTAAGTGAAGAGTTTCTGATAAACCTCTACCCATTTATAATTCAAGAATAAAGGTAACGTTCGATTTAATTGCTGCCATGTCCCATGAAACAAGCAACGAAACTATAAGATTTACTATAGCCGTGAAAGAGATAGGGATTATAAAATAGGCACCTGAAAGAGATTATTCAAACAATGTAATAGGCAATACTGCAGCCTTTGCGTTTCATGATATATTTGGGAATCTCCGCTTGCCATCTCCAGTATCCACTCCGAAATTCTCACAGAAATGAAGAAACTTGAAAGGAAGACTTGCAAAAATCTACATTATGGGCTTCAAAACTGGAACCTGCAGATAGCCATTTGAAAGAGGATATTTAAATTATTGAAACGATACAGTATGGTACACAATAAAGCAAAATACGTCCCCATACAAGTAGATTTGAAGGAAAACATAATGGTTATGAACAAATCACTTCTAGTCCACCCAGAAAACAAAGATTTATATGAATATGTATATGATTCTTCTAAGGTTAATGAACTCAGGAAGTAATTGTGTTCGGCCCCAGCATTCTGATGATCATGGGAAAAGTCAAGAAACACAAAACTTGGTTCAATTTTCCATTTCATACGTCATCAAAATTAAATATGCAATAAAGAATCCAAGTAAACCTAAAAAACTAATAAGACCTCTCCAGCATTCTAATAATCATGGGGAAATTCAAGAACCACAAAACTTGGCTTCAAAAGTACAAGAGCCCGAAAAAGTTGAATTTTCCATTTCACACATCAGCAGAGTTAAAGATGCTATAAAGAATCCGAATGAAATTAAACAACAAATAAGACGTCAATTGGATAGATTGATAAGATAATTTCAAGTTGCCGATGGAAAAAGTTCAAATAAGCTACTCAATTCAATCTCCAGCCATTTGGCAAAGAAGCAAGAAAATCCATTGGGAAACAATTTCAGGAAAATGATATCGTCAAATAAGAGAATAACTCACAGCACCGAATGATCGACTAGGAATGAAAATACCCAAATTCGAGACACATAGTAGAAGAGGCTGAAAACCTAGGGCGAGCTAAGTCCTCAAATCTTTTTTTCAATATGAAGCAACTGAAGGAACTGAGAAGAGAAGTCTGTCATAAAAAAATTGAAGGTGTAAAAAAGAAAAATAAAAGAAAGATAACTATGAGCCGTTTGGTGTCGGCTACTCGGCTCTAACGGTTTCAATTTTTTTTTTAAATTTCTTCAAAATTAAATACGTAGAGAAGTATTTATGAATTATGATATTTGATTAGTTGTTGGTGTTTAACATTGATTTTTTTTAATTATCTATTTTTCATTTTATGTTATATAACGAAGAGCATATGAGAAAATTTCTTATCTTGGATAAATATATATTATATTTAAGATTTTAAACACATATATAAATTCACTTAATTGAACTCACTTAAATTATTGTCCAAAAAAAAGAATTTACTTAAATTATATAATATATAAATTAAGATAATTTATTCTAATATTATTAGATAATTTTTATAAGGTCCATATTTAGGATAATATGTACCTTATAAAATATTTTATGTTCAAGACATGTAAATATTAAATTACCTTTTTTTTTAACTATAAGAAATTTTAGTCTAAATATAGGTCAAGAGACTAAATTTTGATAAATTCTGAATGTAAAATTAAGGTATCATTCTAAAATCTTAACGTAACCAAAATACTAATTAATTTAAATAATATTTTTAATTTTAATTCTACATAAAACTATCATGTTAATTTTTTCCCTGTAGCTTTTGGCCACCATACATCATTTTAATTATAAGTCGAAATATTATTATGAATTAAAAACACATGGGGCATCAAACATTATGATTATTATGGATATTTTTTTTTGGCAAATTTAAAGCAAATAGATTTTGGCAATAAATAAATAAAACACTTATCTATAAATTGAAATATGATTTTATTGCATAGTTATTTACTTATATGTTATCCCTTTTATTCAGTTAATTACAACTGGTAGACAAAAACATGGCAAAAACTCCTGAATTTGAGGATCCTATAAAACTATGAGCCAAGCAAAAGTTTCCAAAACAAGATCCACTAGCATGCTTCAATGGCTAGCCCTTTGTTGAGGAAAAGATCAAACCGCTTTAATTTTTTTCCCCCTTTCTTACTACTCACAAAAATTTGGGGGAATCCAACTTCATTTCTCTTTCTCTCTGTTGATTCTTTCTAAATTTCAAAACTTTCCTGGAAAATTCTATGAACCCAGACAGAAAAACCTCAAAAAAGCTTCATTACTCTCCATTTCAATGGCTTCCCATGGCAAAAAAAAAAAAATCACTTTTTCTCTTCACTCATATTATCAATGGAGATAACTTGTAACAAACATATATGATCATTACAGTTACTTGTTTTTCAATCAGAGAATGGCTAATTTGTTGAGTTTTCTATTGTTAGGATGTGTCCGAAAACAACCCATCATCAACCTCAGACCAATTTAAGTTTTATTTTTCATATTTATTAGAGAAGAAACAAACAAGAAAACAAACATGGGTTTGAATGCAAAAGAAATTCCACTTAGTTTCTGCAAAATGCTTCTGGCTTTTTACAACAAAAGCTACCCATTTGTTCAACAGCATCCATTGTTGTCTGGTGTTTTCTCAGTCTCCTTAATCTTCTACGTATTCCTCTCTTACATTTACAGCTTCCTAGCTTATTTGTCCCCATTTATTCTAGTCACTGCCATTTTCATCAGAATCTTCTGGAGTTCAGCTCAGATATGTCAAAAGAGAGAAGAGATCAAGGAGTGACTTCAAGCATTCGAGGGTCGCCGGCAAGTATTCCAGAAGTAGTGACTTTGTTCTTGATAGATACTATACCTATTCCTCACATTATAGTACAAGTAGAAGAAGAAGTTCCAGAGACAAAAAATGGGGTTTGCACTGTAGTAATACTGAGTTTAATGATGCTTGTTCTGAGATAAACACAGAGAACAATGGTGGTGTTATTAGCTCTCTTGAGAGATCCATAGATAGTTCTTCTGATAATAATAGTTTGCCTTCCAAGAAATCCACGAGTCCTAATCATGGCTTGCCTGGCAAGACATCCGCTAGTCCTAACCGACAAACCCTGCGCTCTGAACCTTCAATGAGCGACTTGGTACATTATGGTTTGGTGGAAGAAATTAAAGAAGAAGAGAATGAAGGGACAAAGAAGGATGGTGACATGATTAAGGATTTAGTAGGAAGGGTAAAGAATAATGATAAGAAAGATTCCGTGTATGTGGGATTTTTGGAGTCAGAAAGAAAAAGCAGGAGGGAGAATCTCATTGCAAACAGTAAAGGAAGAAAAGAATTGAAGATGCAGCTTGATAAAAGTGTGAATCCAACTCATCGTCTTGCCCCTGTGCTAATTACAAGAAACAACAGTTTTAGAGGTTCAAAGAGATTTGAAGTTGATGGAAGAGAAATGCCTGATTCTGCACCGTCCATAATTAGACCCTCAAGAACTTCTAACTTTTTATATAATTCTTCTCAGAATAAGAAACCCAGTTTGCTGCAAGAATCCACTCAAGGGAACCAAAAAGACAAGACATTATTCTCCAGGCATGAAAGCTTCAGTGTAGCCAGATTCAGAAGAGTTCCAGGTAACAACCACTTCTTGTTCTCCCTCAAATTACAGCTCAATTTAGCTTGTTTGACTGTGCTCTTACTTTGAGTTAAGTGTTGAGAAAATTAATTTGTAGATCCCTATAATTTGACCTAAATTTTAATCAGGTCCTATAATCTTTTTTTCTTTTATCAATCACTTAAAACTCTAGGGATCTAACTAAAAATAAGGAAAAACTATAAGATCTGATAAAAACAGGAGAATCTAACAGTTGATTGATGTGGTAAATACCTCACCTCTATAAGGAGGAAAATATAAGTTTAAATTTTAAGAAGCGTATTTATTAAGAAAGAAGATAACCCTTTGCACTCTAAATCTTGAAAGGAATATATTTTAATTAAATTGAAAATGAAAAAGAAAAACTATAGAAATCTGTTTAAAATTACCTGAAACTATAAGAATTTAATAAGAAGCTTCTCCTGTAGGGGGCGAATTTGGTGGCTGACTGGTCGCTAAAGCTTCTTTAAAGGGGTCATGTCCGTCTGACTGGAGTTGGAGACCTCATGTGCAGTCGCGATGGTTGCTGGATCATGATAAAAGTTGTGAATCTTTAGACAATGGCTAGACTTTTGATGTTTATCTTTTCTTTCTCGATTTGGTTTTTTGCCGTTGTCTTTGTTTTGACAAACTTGTTTGTATTGTGGGTTTTTACCGTTTAATGATAGTATTTGGTCCTTGGCAAAAAAAAAAAAAGGTAAAAAAACTCCAAAGACCCGATTAAAAATCACATAATTATAGGGATCTACAGATTAATTTTCCCCACAAGAAAATAACTGCCTCTCTCTTGTTTTGTGAAACTTAAGTACAGTTTATTGTTGCAGATAAGGTAAAGGGAGGCGATGACAAGTTAATTGAGCAATTGTTCTCCAAAAGTGGCACTTTTGACAGTGATGAAAGTGGGCTGAAATCTCCCAAACCACAAACCAATGAGAAGGAATCTGATAGGGATAATGGGTTTGCAGAAACTGATCAGAATAGTTCAAGTTCTCAAAGAGCTAAACTTTCAAAGAAGCCTCCAGAACCAAGAGTTCTTAACCATATGAATGCAGAAAAAGTACTCAAATTTCTAATATCTAATAGCACTATTATAAATGAATCTCTGTTCAAATCTCTTGTTTCTCTCAATCCCAATAAGAAGAACAACGAAAACATGTTCTACGCCGGGAGACAACTTCGTAAAACTCCAACAAGCCCCATAGCTTCCGACTTACAAGTAGAGGTTTCAGAAGTTGGTTCACCCAAAAAAGCAATTAATGGCTCAAGTTCAAGCTCAGATGAAGAATCTTCGGTATATGAGGGGGATAATGAAAAAGAGTATTCATCTGGAAGTGAAGATATCTGGGGAAACTCAGTTCATATGAGAGAAGGACATGGAATTGGTGATTTTGAGGGTGCTCCAAAAGCAAATATGAATTACAATAAGGATGTTCTTTCAACATTTCCCTTGCAAGAGATAGATGAAGAAAATTCAGCTGATGTGAGTTCAGTTTCATCAACATGTGAGTTACCTGGAGACACTCCAACTTGTGAAGTAAGTTCTGGTCAGAACCTTTTCAGTTACATGAGAGAAATTGCGATGCAAAACGAAACAGTTCAGTCTTTGAACTCTTTAGATGGTCCATCTTCTCAAGCAAACTCAGAAAGATTAGAGGTAAATGATTCTTCTTCTTCTTCTTCTTCTATATATGTAATTCAGCTTTCAGTAAGGTTAAATTTTGATGAAGCAAGGAACTAACACAAACATAGGACTTGCTCAATGGAAAATCGGCTGTTCAGAAATTTTATTGGTCAAAAAGACTTAAGTTTAAGTATTGGTACTTTCTGTATATAAAATCTTTCAAAGTACTAGTGATTTTCTGTATATAAAAATATATCAATTCCTTCTCGTCAATAAAATTTTGAAACAAGTTTCAAGTGGAAGAGGTTTTGACCACTTAAGCATGAGGCTTTGAGTTTGAGTCCGCGTGAATACAAAAAATGCCTTTAGGAGAGCTACCCCTAATTGGACTAGACAATGCTCGAATATGATCCAATCAAATAATTATATAAAAAAATTTAAACAGGTTCTCACCTAGTAACCAAACTAATTTGTATAAAAAATCAATTACTGATATCTTTGCTGTTCAATCAAATTTACCTTTTTCACCAAGGTCTGTATTATCAAAGAAGAACCCAACAGATGAAGTTTCTTCATTTGCTTCTGATCAACAGACACACACACAAGTTCCACAACCTAAGATAATGGAGGATATGGCAAAAACAGCTTCAAGTAGGCAGCTTCATTCACATAACGGTGGCTTCAGTAATTATCAGGTTAGAATGTTGTGGAAGAGATTACAATATGTAGAATTCTTTGAAAATGACATGATATCATTGACTAAGTGATAAAAGAAAAATAAAATATTTAATCCAATCCCAAATATAAGAACTTGATAACTAATTTGTAGAGATTAAAAAAATTAGTTTAGTTAGTTATTTGTAAGAAAATATGTAGTGGTTTCCCAAAGGTACCCTTTTAATATTTGTATTGGAGACTAATCCCTTGATAGAAAACTCACTTAATATGTGCAATTAATGGAGAGTTAAAAATATATATAAATTTAAGAGACAAAATAGATTAAGATGATATATTTAAGACTAGAAAGGGTATCAGAAATTTCACACGCTCTCAAGCTAAAGAGTATATTTCAATCATGTGCAACATAGATAATTGAACATGAGATTGCATTCTTGGAATAGTTTTGTAACAACATTAGTTTTTTTTGTAAGAAACATGTGAATATGTCAATCTTTAATGCATTTTATTCCACCTTAGAATGTCTATTTTCCCCTGTAAAACCTGTTTTTCTCATATGCATATTCCAAAACACAAGGAATATTAACTAAACATATATAAAACCTTTATTTACTAGACAAGTCATGCTGCTGATGAAGCTAAATCAGATGTTGAAGCCAAGAAAGAAGATGCTCAAGATAATTCTGCTCATTTGGCAGAAAAAGAAGCCATTGATTCCACAAAACTAGCAGCCAGAACAAGTAGTGCAAACATTCCCACTGAAGGACCGGTTAGTGATCTATATTCTATACTATATCATCAATTATTCTTTCCCTTTTCTTTTACAATTTTGAGAGAATACAAAATTATTGACGTATCAGTGATCAAATTAATCAGGAGAAAAAGACACTCATCTAGTCCTTAATATAATATCTATTTAACTAATTTGATTAGATTAATTAAGGAAGTTAATTAAGTTAATTAATGTGATATTTTTTTCTAAAGCACCCTAATAATTTTACTTAATTCTCTCCCTCCCCCTCTTACTTGATTATTATTGAGGGAGTATTAATAGGGGTAGTTTGAGAAAAAAAGTTGATAAATATAAAAAAATATATCTTATATATATATATATATATATATATCTCAAAAATAGCCCCTTTCTGCCTGTTACATAATTTATTTCCACTAAAAGAAATATTTCAATAAGATTGATATACCAAACTAGATACTCCTGATCCTTAATATAAAATTCATTTAACTAATTTGGGTAAATTAAGAAAGTCAAATAAATTTGTTAATTATAACAAATGTGACATCGTCTCTGAAAAATACCCATATGTAACATTAGATTATATATTAGTTTATAAGTTAGGTAAATTAGTTTCGAGGGAAAATGATAAATACAAGAGAGAGATAAAATAAATTGGGGTCTTACGTTAGGACTAAAATTAACTCCCTAACTAACTCCTATATTTAGGACTGAAAGAGTAAAATAGATAAACAAAGAATAAGCTTTAAATAATTTATTCATTAAAAATTGTTACTCTATCTTGTTATCAGAGTTATCAACAATTTTCAGAAACACATTTGGCATCTAAGAACTCCAAAGAAATTAAATTTAGCTTATGCACTTGCGTTAAGTGAAAAGGTTCCATTGAGTAAAGAAACTGAATCCCAAACATTAGGGAATCAGGAGTCTGCTGTAGAGCCATGTATAAATGCTAAAGCAATGGATTCAAGATCTTCTAACAATTTTGAAGGGAAACATGATGATTCGAAGGATAACAAAGCCGTTTCGAGTGAAACAGAACATTAGTAAGAATCTAAAGGAGGATTCAACCTGAGAATTATATTAAGCCAACAAACAATGCAAAATGGTGAACTTCCTCCTGAAGGCATGCCTCACCATATGCAGCATTGTGGATGTGGCTATTTTACCGCATAATTCTTCAAGTCACTACTAATTCTCAGGTTTGAATTCTTGAAGAAAATTGTTGTTTCACCATTTTCAAAAAAAAAAAAAAATCATTGGGATATCAATTATCAAAATAGTCAATAAGAAATCTAAAATGATCTCTCATTTAATTCTCCCTTATTTTGTATTCTGTATATATCGTAAGAAAATTTTCAGGCGCATTTCTTTCTTTTGTAGGCCACACGCAAAGATAGTTTTTTTCTCCTAATTTGTAGGAAAAATCTTAGAAAAATTAAACTTGAATTTTAAAATTCTGAAATAAGAATTCCTATAAAAATACTTTTTTTTTTTTGTTTATCAAGTGTAATCAATAAATATTAAAACATAGAAAACAGAACTGATTCAAATTTTTAAAATTTAAGTAGTATTTTTATGGGATTTTTCCTAATTCTTATACATAGGTAAGGAAATATGTTTAAGGTAATTCTGTAGTATAAGCAAAAAAAAAATAATAATATGAAGTTGATGAATTAAACAAAGCATCCAGATAAAGCAAAGAACATAAATTCTTCAAAATAATATGTATATTAAGCTCTATAACACTTGGATATTGAAAAGACCATACCCAGATGCTATGAACATTTAAAACAATAGAAAAAGAAAAAAGAACTGTGAAAAGAATCGAATATGTCCATGCCTTTATGATAAGTTGAACTTCTTACCAGACTATTAAGTGCAAATATGACAGAAGGGAATTAGAGGGAAGCCATTGAACATGGATCAAATGAAATCGAAGCTAAGTTTTCACTCGGAATCTGTAGAAGACAGCGACAAGATTATAGATACAACAAGCATTGAAGAAGGGAATTTCAAAGTGCCATAACCAGATGAACCAAAATGATAGACCAGAGTTTGTTGAAGGTGACACACACACACACATATATATATACACACAAGGAAATTTCTCACTATCATCATCTCTATCTGAACCAACCATTGTCATCAGAAGCAAAATAAGTAGCAAATTGCAGACTGGAAACAGAGGATTCATGAGATGTAAGTGTTGAAGTTTCATATGTCAGAGGGTACAAGATAATATGCATATGGAGCCTTCTATAAAAGTAGAAGTGGCATTTGGAGAGAAATTAAGGAAAAATAATATGCATATAGCTATGGCATATGAACTCTGTATATAGCTATATTCTAGGAAAAATTACGCTCAAGTCCCATTTAAGACAATTTATTATTTAGAAATTCCATAAAATCTCTAAACTATTGTCAAGTTTTAAGAGATTTGTGGGTGACAGATTCTAATTGTAAAATAGTATCGTTATCCTTATTGTCAATTGTGTGACATTGAATTGTCAATAAATGTCCTCGTATTTGTCAATTATTTCACATTAAGTTATCAATAAATGACTTCTTACTTATAAATTTTGTCACATAAAGTTGTTAACAAAAAAAAAGTCAACTGTATTTGATGTTAAGGAGTATTTTAGTTATTTATCTCTCAATTTTAAAATCTCAATTTGAGTATAGCGTTTATAATATTTAGAGTCTCAACTTAAGATTTACAATTTTTATAATCTCTTTCAAGGATTTTCCCTAAAAAATTAGCAATACATGTAGAAAGTTTTTTTTTCTAGGAGGATGAATAGTTTTTATCGTGATCAATATTATAATTGTAGGCAATTTATTCGTCAAACTCCATCGCAATTATTTTTTCCCTTCACAAGATCTAAATTGCTCTTATATTCTTTTTTACGTACATTGTAATTCTCCATTTAAATGATTATCAGTTTATCCTTTTGTAGTGCCAACATCAATAAATTCTTTAAAAAAATAACACCAAGTTGATTTAAATAAAATCATATTTATTTCTCTTCATCTTGTTTTGTTTTATTTGCATTTCTTTGGCCCCAATTATCCAAAAATACAATTCTACGCACTAACCCAGAAAAGGAAAAAAAAAACAAATTACCAAGAGTCAACCTTAATACCCACTCATGCCGGCCAAGCATGACCAACTAACATTAACGATAAACTGTTAAAATGAACTCCTTAATATAATTACTTCCATGACCAATTTACACATACCAATAAAAACAGTTAAAAATATTAAATTTATCTTAAAATTCAAGTGGTTTCCAATAGTATCATTATTAACTACACTAAACTATATCATATTAATTTTTATCTTCTCCCATTACCTTCATTAAATATGTACATGTATGAAAAGAAAATATTTAATACTACTTAAAACTAGTACTAAAAATATTTCTAGTTTGTGCCTTTAATAAGCACCAGAGGGAGGACAAAAGTAACCCAACCCAATACATACAAAATGAAAACACTGCCCTTATACAATTCTAATGCTGTATCAATTATCAAACTTTCACAAAACAAAAACAATACAACACAAAAACCTACCAAAATACAAAACAAGATATAACTACAGAACGCTTGTTACTCAGAAGTCCATCTAGATTTATTCTTCTAGCATCAGCATCTGAAGCTTGCCAGTACCTTATCAGTAAATAACTTTTCAGATCTTACAGCTACTGGACATTTCTTGCTTACCCTAACAGACACCTTCTCCAACACATCTCCAACATTCACTACAACACCATTGAATACCTAATCAGCAGCACATGGTAGTTCTCACAACGGACTTAACATACTCATCTGAACCACCATCACTCCCCAACGGGTCTGCAAACCATCTCTCAACTCTGGTTATCTGCTTCCTTTCAATTTGAAGTACCAACCTGCACCCAGACCAGCATAAAAATAGCAAATGCTTGAGAGTTTCAAGCTCTTACCTACAAAATGGACATAGAGAGCATCTTGAACACTTTCTTTTAAACCACATCTATTCCCTAGTCAATGCCCTATTGAGCAATCTCCACATGAAATGCTGCATTTCAGAAGGTACTACCAGCTTCCACAGGTCTTTGATTGGCAAGCTGCTTTTCTTAGACATATAGTATCCAGATTTTGCAGTATAGATCCATCATTCTATACCCAACCTGATCAATTTATCATCAACATTCCTCACTGGCAGTTGAATCTTCAAAGTTGCATGTTTCAGGCTCTGAGATCCTTGCTTCAATAGGTTCTAAATCCCCCACCATCTTCGTCCATTAATTAGATCAGTAACCCTTAACATCTTTTCCTCCTCATCTATGTCATCATTAGCACCATCCTGCAAAAAATATATCTAAGAAACAGATCCAAAGTTCATGCTCTTGCTTTGAGCAGAAAAGTGATGGCTTGGCATGAAGGTAAGGAGGATTTGCTAAAGGCTGTTGTAGGGGCATGGTTAGTGCCTACATATCCTATGGCATGGTTGGTGTAGGGTTTGGCTAGACAATTTGCTGACATAAAGTATATCTGGAGATGGATAGTGAGGACTTACATAGAAGGTTGAGAAATGAAAATAGCGTGCGTTGTGAGTGAAGAAGGTTTACACTTGTGGAAGATATGTTGAATACAGTTTACTAATTTTTCTGGTTTTCTTTTTACCTGGTGCCAATTTTATAGCAGTGGAGGCCACTAATGGGATGTGCTCTGATGAGTAGGTGAAGAATCCCTCATCCCCTTTGTCACTTCTGTTGGGAGATATCAGGAAATGGCTCCATGTGTCTTTAGCAGTGGAGTAGTTAAGGCAGCGAAGGGTGGGAGAGTGAAGAAGGGTACTTGTTGAAACTGAAGGCTAATGTGTCTGGGTCTGTGCTTTATGTTATTTTGTTTTAGTAGTTCTCCACGTTCTAGTTTGTATCAGCTTCTTGATTGTTTTTGGCCAAAAAAGTATCAAGCACAGAACAATTACTCTGAATGAGCTAATAATGCCTATGATAAAAGACATGATTACCAAAGGGGTGCTAGAAGGTTTAGTAGAAGTAAAAACAGAAAATAAAGAAGGAATCTTTTGGCAGAAGACATATTGAAAGCAAGTCTTAGCCTTAGGATTTAGTATAGAAGAGAACAAAAATTCCAATTGTAAAAAAACTGCTTAATCACACAGTTAATGACAGAAATCATAACCCTCTTCAGTCAGAGTCTTCAAAACTAATCAAGTTATTTAAATTCCAAATTTCAGTGAAGCCTACCGTTTGTAAAAGGATTCAGTATTGTCGACCCTTTATATTTATATTGATAATGATTTAACAGGTTCATCCTACCCTTGACATATTCTAAATTTAATTTCACAAAAATCTATATAATACATTTTTTTGGCTAACAAAAGATAGGTAATCAAGAATAGAGTTTTCATTCCAAAAGCATTAGGCACAGCAAAAACCCACCGACCCGAGGATTACCATATAACAGCAACAACCAAACAACCAATTTCGCAAACAAACAAATAAATCTTAAAACGTTGGGAAGAGGCAACCGGCAAAATGGCAAAACAAAAGCAGGAAAATAATTTTTTTTAAATGAAAACAAAAGGAACAATATTACCGTAGAGACCTGAGAACCCTTATATGGCGTTCTCTCTTTGAATCCCCAGCTGCCAGAGAAACATACTTGGTTCGAATATCCTCCATGAAACTCTGGTAAATATCTTCAGCAGAGTTCACGATAATCTTCGCCAATGTGTTTGGTGCGCGGGAAACAGGGCGCTTCCTCGTTGGCGCATCTGGCGTTGGGGCAGCAACACCTCCCAGCAACGATGCCGGAGGTGAAGAAGGTTCCATGATTTGAATCTGAGATTTTCTGGAGCGAGTTGAAGGAGTTTGGTTTGTGAGATTTTCTGCTCTGGAGAGAGTTCGTCGATAATGCCGTTGAAATTGAATGTGTGAATTGTGATGCGCGCCTTAACCCTAGTCGTGGATGTTAAAAGCGCGCCCCTCGTAATTGCCGCCGGTTGGGCTAATCCTAGCCGTTGAATTTGAAAATAGGCCATCCGATAAACCGACATATTTTATGACTACATAAGAGTCGTTGAATATGAAAACTATTACTAATCTGGCCGTATTTCTTCTTGTTTTATTAATCTGAAGCAAATAAATAATTTTAAAAACGGTATTTCCTTTCAGCTGGTGTCATGTCAACTAATCTTATAATCAAATAAACATAAAATTATTAAATTTCATTAAATCAAACAAGTAACATATAAAATAGTATATAATATTTTTATTTTATTTTATATATATTATTAGTATTTTAATTTTATTTATTATATAATTTTATCAATAATCTTTTTAATTTAGTATAATTTTATCCATAATTTTATTTTTGAAGTACTAAGAATTATATTAAATTAAAAAAATTATAAGTAAAAATTTATACCATAAATAAAATTAGGATACTAATCACGTATGAAAAGTAAGATTAAAATATTATGTACTATTTATTCTATAATTTATTTAAAATAAATAAATTATCTTCCCACTAACATTATGTAACCTTAAAAATTTTCCCCCCTGGCCTTTATACTTTCTCAGCTTCTTATTAAAAGATCTTTTTAACTAGGGATAATTATTATAAAATTTTAAAAGAAGGATTTAATTATTAAAAATTCTAAATAGTATAAATTAGTTATTCTAACTACTACTTAGGTGGGACATTTTTTGGGGGAAAATTGGATATGAAACAAATTAATTAACTTTAATTAATTAAAAATTTTAAATAAATTATTTAATTATAACTAATATAATATAATAATTAGTTAATTAATTTAGATAAATTAAAAAATATATAATATAAATTTATTTTAAAAAATTAAATTTAATTATAATTAATTATTTTATTTATAACCTTTAACCTATTAAAAATGTCAACTCTATCTTTAAAGTAGGATACTAGGTAATATTAGACTAAATGAGTTTCAGGAAGTCAAAATTAAGATGTGAGAATTAAATTGGCATTTTAACCTACAAATTTATTGGCACTCCCACATGCCACTGAATATGCCAGCTTATTGCCAACGCATCACCACATAGCACTTAATATTGCCCCTGGCAAAACAGAAAATCACATTCCCACCCCCTTGCACAGTCGCTGCTCCATACAAGACAAGTACCAAAATCTGATATCCATTGTATAAACATGGATTATTGCTATTCACAAACGATACTAGCAGTAGCATCAGAATACTGATGCCCTCCTTTGTGCCAGCTAGATTTGAATATGATGAAACTGATTACTTCCTCTGCTCGTTTCATCCCATATTGGTTCTAACTCTCTAGCGTGAGGAAGTCAGTAACGAGAAGGAAGAACAATGGGTATACCACAGCGGCACCACCATTATCGCCGACCACCTATATAAAACATAAACCCAGCAACTTAATCAAACCCTATAAGCAAAACAGAGCGAAGTTTCAGAGATCTCTCTATCTCCATTGACGGCAAAGCCACCGATGGTGAAGAAGAGAGAGGTTTTGAGAAGAAAATGATATTGAAATCCAAAGGAGACCAGATCCATAAATTTAAAAACAAAACAGAAACCAGATACAAAACCAGATCCATGGCAATCTCTGAAGCACACTCCAATATCCCTCTCCGATTCAAGCAATATACCCAAACCAATAATCAAAAACTCAGTCTCAGGACCCAGAATCCAACCAAATAAGGGCTTGTTTGGCTCAACGGAGGGGAGGGATTTTAATAGAGGGAAAGGAAAGGAAAGGAAAGGAAGGAAAAAAGAGGGATTTTATTATTACCTTGTTTGGATTAACATTAAGGGAGAGGAGGGGAGGGATTTTCATATTACCTTGTTTGGTTCAAGAAGGAAAAGGAGGGAAAATACTTTTATATAGACAAATTTATCTTATATTATTTTACATAATATTTTAATAAAATATAATATAAGAGTAATATTAGGATATTAAAAAAATTATGGGTATATAAATATTATATAATAATAATATCACACTTCCCCTCCAAATTCCCCCAATTTTGGAGGGGAAGTAAAGTTGGAGGGGGAGGGAAAATTTTAAAAAATTTTACCTCCCCTCCTCAATTTTGTGATGAGTCAAACAAGGGGAGGGAAGTAAAATCCCTCCCTCCCCCATCCCTCCCCCCAAATACCCCGTGCCAAACAAGCCCTAAGACGTATGCGAGACTCCAATAAACATCCTGTGTATTGTGGGGTCCGTATGCTTAGTTGGGGCAAATGGGTTACTGTGGGGCGACGGGTTTTCGAAGAAGGAGATGTGGAGGCAGGGTAGATGAAGAAGTCGAACCAGATCCTCAGAGCCTCCCTCCTCCTCTCACAATTTCTCCTTCCACATTCATCCCCATCTTTTAGATCTACAAAAAATTTTAGATAGCCAATGTATTTTAGTAGAAACTTTCAACTTAAAATTGTATATTAATCCAAATTAAATTTGAGATAGATTAATTAATAAATTTAATTAAGGATAATTTTAAAATATTCTAACAATTTTTTAAAGTCAGGAATAATTCTAAACACCTTCAACGAAGACCTCAAGTCATTGACCAACTAACAACTCCATTTTCCGCTATAATAGCCATGGCGACCAGACACTCCTGTGAAACCTTTCGCAAATCTACACTCTCCCCAATACTTTCTGTTTCTTGTTCGCACTCTGCTTTCTTCTGATTCTGAAGCCGACGAGTGGGATAAGCAGATTGGAGGACATGGATTTCGTCTACAAGAATCCCAACGAACCCATCGAAGCTCGTGTCGAAGATCTTATTTCTCGTATGACTCTGAAGGAGAAGATTGGTCAGATGACCCAAATCGAGCTTAGCGTTGCAACCCCTTCCGTCGTTAGGGACTTATCTATTGGTACTATTATTTTCACTCATCATCATTTTCTCATTCAAAGGTTTTGAAGATTGAGATCATTGCTATTATGCTGGTTCTGATATTTGCTTTCTTTTTCTTTCAAGGGAGCATCCTCAGTGGTGGAGGGCGTCCGCCTTTTGAAAATGCATTATCGTCGGATTGGGCTGATACGGTGGATGGATTTCAAAAGTCAGCTCTTGATTCCCGATTAGGTATACCGCTCATATATGGGATCGACGCTGTTCATGGTAATAATAATATATACGGTGCCACTATATTTCCTCACAATGTTGGCCTCGGAGCTACTAGGTTAGTTCGTTCCCTTTAACTTCATTAGAATACTAATAGTCTATTTTTAGTAATCTGTCAGTTCTGATTTTGTCGTTTTTTCTTTTGTCCCAAGTTCTAAAGTTGTTTGATATTGGTTAATTGTACGCAAAGGGATCGGCTGGCAGCATAATTTCTTACTTCACCAGAATTGATGCTGCTGTTCTTGAGAATTGAGCTTTCATTTCTTACTTGTTGCTGCTTGTAGAGATGCAGATTTAGCCCAAAGAATTGGGGCTGCAACTGCACTTGAAGTTAGAGCAAGTGGAATTCACTATACTTTTGCTCCTTGTGTTGCAGTAAGGCTTCATAATTATTTAATTAACCCGTATTGTATTATTATTACATAATCATGCTAATAAACCAGTGTGTATGTTAGTTTGTCTTTAACTAAAGGCAGTTAAATCAACATAATTAACTAAGATATATGTATCAGTGCAAGTCTTTTACTGTATTTATTGAATCATCCCCCTTGGAATGTCCCTGTATGGACAGGTCTGCAGAGATCCCAGGTGGGGAAGGTGCTATGAGAGTTACAGTGAAGATACTGAGGTAGTCAGAAAGATGAGCTCCATAGTTTCAGGTTTGCAGGGCCATCCTCCACAAGGACATCAACATGGTTATCCATTTGTGGCTGGAAGGTAGAGAGAAACTATAATACAGTTCCTAGAAAAATATTTTCTTTATGGAAATAGTGATGATATAAATAGCAGGTACCATCCCAATTACAATTTAACAACAGTTAACAACAGGATGGCGTCATTTTTTTCTGCCTTCTTTCTGTTTTGTATTTAATTTGTAGTCTATTCATATGATTTTTCCAAGTTCAGCTCTTGCCCTAGAAGAGAATTTTCTATTTCAGACTTCTCTACGTTACTTCAATGATGAAAGTTTCCGATGTCTCTGAAGTTTTCTTTCTAATCTTTGTTTTTCATAGTCCACGTTTAGCCACGTTTTAGAAACAACCAAACTAGAGGTCATGTAACGGTTCTTACCAAATTTGTGGTCATATATGTAATCAATATTTCAGGAACAAGGTTGTTGCCTGTGCCAAGCACTTTGTTGGAGATGGAGGTACTGAGAAAGGCAAAAATGAAGGAAATACAGTATTATCATATGAAGAGTTAGAAACAGTCCACATGGCTCCTTATTTGGAGTGCATTTCACAAGGGGTTTCCACCATTATGGTTTCTTATTCTAGTTGGAACGGACACAGACTCCATTCTCACCATTACCTTGTTACTGAAATTTTGAAAGGAAAGCTAGGTTTTAAGGTAAGACAACCATGGTTGGAATAAGTGCTGAACTTATTTCTGTCTTTGCTTTTCTGTCTCTTATTCAAAGAGGATAAGGCTCCTTTCAGTTTTATTACTCTAAAAAATACACTACCATAACTGCAGTTCTTTTGCTTCTTCATCCGTTTCACTGTGTTTGAATTAATCAACTTGTTCAATTTATACAATTGACTTTGCCATAGGGTTTTGTAATTTCTGACTGGGAGGCACTTGAACGGTTTTGGCCAGATTTTCCGAACAGCCTCCCTTGTGGATCAGATTACCGAAATTACATCTTTTTAGCTGTTAACGCTGGAATTGACATGGTATAGATCTTCAATTCTAGAAACCTTTATCTTGGTTTGCGTTTTTCCCCCTTCTTTTCCTTCATCTATTCCAGAAAATTTGCAGGTGATGGTGCCTTTTAGATTCGAACTGTTTGTAGAAGGGCTGACCTCCTTAGTAGAATCAGGGGAAGTATCAATAGCCAGAATTGATGATGCTGTTGAGAGAATATTGAGAGTGAAATTTGCTGCTGGTCTTTTTGAATCCCCTTTCTCTGACAGATCTTTGCTAGATACTGTTGGTTGCAAGGTAAGAATAAATAATTCTACATATTTTCAAATTCCCTTCACAAGTTTAGTCTGATTTATCATTTCAAGATTTTGCCTCTGATCAAGCTGAATTTGTTTCACTTAATCTTGCTTCTTTACCTATAATTCAAAGAATGTATGTTATCCCTACAATTTCACTTGTACATCTCATGGCATTTTCAAAGGGTTCTTAAGTTCTGTGTTGTCAAAGCTGGCTTGAGGTTTTAACTATATAAGCATCTTGTGCAATTTTCTAACAGTTTGATCCTTATACTCAATTTTCTTTATCAATTTGCAAGAATGACGGGGACTTTAATCAATGCCTTTTAGGTTTTCGTGTCAGCTGTACTTTCATTTTTGAGACATAAACGTAAATATAGCAAGGAGTACAGATCTTAATATGCATATTTACCTCGTTGAAAAATTTGAAGCAAGGGACTAAGAATCAATTGTTTTTTCCTTTTCTTTTATATATACTTCTGATCAATCTCCATTGATGTCCTTCAAAATCTGTTTATGCAGCAACATAGAGATCTTGCACGTGAAGCAGTTCGAAAGTCCTTGGTTTTGTTGAAAAATGGAAAGGATCAAAGCAAACCTTTTCTTCCTTTAAATAGAAAAGCCAAGAGGATTCTTGTAGCTGGAACTCATGCAGATGATCTAGGGTATCAGTGTGGAGGCTGGACTATATCTTGGTTTGGATCGAGTGGGCGGACTACAACTGGTATGCCTTTTGTTTTCCTTGCACTTCTAAATCTGTGTGTTCATTCTCATAAATCACAGACGTATTGTTTTGCTTCTGAACTTGGTTTTTTCATGACAAGATATTGATTTTGATTAGCTCATGATTATTGAAATTCATTACCATTAGGACTTCAATAGTGAAATTCAAACCTATGTATAATCTTATGCTTGTTTGTGATGCCTAAATCACTTGATCATGGCTACTTAACACCTCAATTGCACCCTTTTTGGTAATCTCATAATTAAGCTAATTGGATAGAAAATAATGTAGTTTATTTGTAGAAAAACTCAGATTCTACTTCTTCAGATGCTTAAACTGTATGAGACATGTTTGTTATATTTAACCTTTGCACACTATTTCAGGGACAACGCTCTTGGATGCAATCAAGGAAGTTATAGGAGATGAAACAGAAATTATTTATGAGCAGAATCCATCAAAAGAAACCCTAGAACGCAATGACATACCTTTTGCTATTGTAGCTGTTGGTGAAGGTCCCTATGCTGAGTCAGTGGGTGACAATTCTGAGCTTGTGATCCCCTTTAATGGGCCTGAGATTATCAGTTCAGTTGCAGACAAATTCCCAACACTAGTCATTTTGATATCTGGAAGACCTTTAGTGTTAGAGCCATGGCTGTTAGAAAAGATTGATGCTCTTGTTGCCGCTTGGTTACCTGGTACTGAAGCTCAGGGAATCACAGATGTTATCTTTGGGGACTTTGATTTTAAGGGTCAGCTTCCTATGACTTGGTTTAGAAGAGTTGAGGATCTTGATCAGCCAGTTAATGGGGTTAAACCACATGATCCCTTATTTCCTCTTGGCTTTGGGTTGACATATACTAAGGGTTGAAACCACACTTTTGTTCAATAAGATCTTATACATTTATGCATTCATGTATTCAAAGAGAGGGAGTGATCCCAAGAAATGAGGCTAATGGGTCTAGTTCCCCTCTTTGAACTCACTCTTGTTTAATATTTCTTTCCATCCGCCTCATGGCCTAATGGCATAACAGTACTCCTATAAGTGAGAAGTCAAGATTCTTTTTGTAATTTTCAAACCGCTAGTGCTTTCCTCTTAATTCAAAAAACAAAAACAAAAAATATTTCTATCGCTTTTTATTAGCATTATATACATTAACTCTTGAACAACAAAAAATGAAAACGTATTTTCTTTTTCTTTTTCTTGTTTTTTTTTTGTACAAGAATTTTCTTCTATATAAATATGGAGAAAATCCAACTACTTGTAACTTAAATGGGCTTTCCTATTTTTCAGCATTAGAATTAGCGTTGGTTGGTTGGTTTCATTATGTAAATACTTTTTTTTTCATTATGTAAATACTAATCACTGTTTAGTGCTCAATCGTTCAATAGGGCCTACTTAATCATTTTAAGCCTTATTTAAATTGAAAAAACTCAAAACATGAAGTTGGAGCTGTCTCTATGCTTTATAAATACTAAAATATCTTGAATCACTTTAATCAAATTTTATATGAGAAAGTTATGCTTAAAATATTGAAGATATCTTAAAATCATCTCAATTATACGATTTTTATTTAAATGTTAGAAAATGAGTAGTAGAGGAAAAGAGAAGCCTATTTTGAGATTAAAAATTTTTTAAAAAAAAGATTGGATTCACCCACGATCTAAGGGTAGGGTGAAGTCTCCCTTTCTCTTAGGTAATAACATTGCGACTAGAACTACAATAAAGTAGTACTTCTCAAAGATCAAATACGTTTTAAATAGTCGTATGTCTCATCTTTTTACAGAACCTACAGACGATGAGTAAGATAAACCTATTTTATTTAGGCGCACCACATGCCCTTATAATAAAGTGGGATAAGAGTAAAAATCACATAGTATTTTACAGTGAGTTTATACTCATGATCGCCTCTATTTATAGGGTAGGTGAGAAAATATCTCATATATTATTCATGTAAATAAAAGATAAGAATATCAATTCCAATAACTTATAATATCTTAATTAAATAAAATATCCTGAATTTGGCAAAGATTTTTCTCTGATGAAGGAATAAGATTAATTACTTTAAATTCTAATGACAATTAACATAGTGTAAAGAATTATGACAACATATTTATACTATTTTTTTATTATTTTTAAATCCTTTTTATATAACTTTTGAATAATTCTCTAAAAAAATTTTAAATTGTCTATTGATCTCTTACTCCTCTATTCGGTTTAGATGCTTTCAAATTAGAGTTCTTCAAATTGAATTTATCGGTATCAAAGCATGGTTAAGGAATACATTGAACTAGCCCCAAAAAGTTGGGTATACTTCTCCTATATATGGAAATATCTGCTTAATTAACATAATTTGGGTGAAACGTCCCTCTACCCTGTATTTAGGAAGAAATCCTCCCAAGTAATTATTTTAGTATACAATAATATTTTAAATATGATTAATAAAAAATTAAACTTTCATTAAATCCAAGGAGTAACATGGGTTCTTATTCTTTTCTGTTTGGTAAACGATGACTTCCTGATTATAAATTTAGAAGATAAGATGGCTATGTGCAAATTAAAGTGAGAAAATTAAGTTTAAGATAAAGATTAATAAATTTAGTTAAGGATAATTTAAAATATTTTAGGGAAAATCCTTTAAAATACTATGGAAATTGACAATTTCTAAATAGAACAATGTTATTGTTTCTAACTAATTTTAATGAACAATGTTATTATGTTACTTGTAATTTGTAAAAAAGAATGGATGGAGTAACATATTTTATAAAATAATTTAAATATTACTGACCAAGTCCTTGGTGTAAAAACTATTTAATTTATTTAGATAAATTAAAGAAATTATTAATTATAAAATATAATATTATCTCCTTAAAATGATAAATTATCTCCTTAAAATAATAATATGTCATATTAGATTATATATGAATTTATAAAATAAGTAAATTAGTTTTTAAAAAATAAATATAAAAAATAAAATAAATTAAAATTCTACATGTATTTAAGCAAATTCAATCTACAACTAGTTTTTATAGACCGAATGTAGTATTCAATTACTCACTCCATTAGAGAATATAAGCAACAAATTAGGAGAAAACAGTACAATTGTAGATTAGATTGCTCTAGGATTTGGAATTTTTAAAGACTTGCTGATCTTATCCCAAGCATGCCTTTTATAGGTTAATTAGCATACTACAATTTATGTCGGAGGTAGATAATGATTTAATGGCATGGAATACTACGAATGACAATATTTTTTATTATTAAAAGTGCATATTTTTTAATTGAGACCTAATCTACAAATACTTATAGCTCTATCTACAAAAATATCTAGAAGTGAAAGGGTGCTGAACATATTGGAGTCTTCATGTGGATAATCTTTAATAATTATTTAGCGACTAATATTTAAAGAAACAAGTGATCTTCAACTAATACACTATGTCAATACTACAATGAGGATGCAGATAATATTTTACATATTCTCCGTGATTACTTTTATACTTGTAGCTTTAGCTGTAGTTAATTCACCTTGAGTATCGTTCCTCCTTCTTTAGAGCTTTTTTATGAGATTAGGGTACTTTAAATCTTAAAAAAGAGTTAGAGTCAGATGATATTAGCAATTGGGGACTACTTTGGGGATTTCAATTTAGAGTTTATAGAAATTGAGAAATCAAGTTACATTTTGATAAAGACTTCATGAAACCCTTAGATACTTATTTGGTTATTATACAAATATGAAAGAGTTTTGTGTATGTTCAAGATGAACATTTAACTAATAATTTAATCTCATCAACTTCATATAATCCACAAACTCTTATGGGATGGATTAAATTAAATATTGATGAAAGTCTTATGGCATCTTACAATAAAGCGGGATGCGGTGGAGTCATACGAGATCATTCAAGAAGTTATGTTACTGGATTTATAAGCAAATTGGGCCCTTATAGTGTGATTGGAGCATAACAATAGACTATTTATAAATGTCTAAAACTAATTTATAATTTATGATTTAAGAAGATTATTTTTAAAATTTTCGCTAAAAATGTTGTTGATATATTGTTGAATTTAAGCATTGATAGATGTAATTTGCTAGTTTTACAAATACAAATTTTTCTACTACTATCATGGAAACTGAAACTTCAATATATTTCTAGAAATCAAAACAAATTTAAAAATATTCTAGTAAATGATAGTTTGACTATTACATCAATATTATATTATTGTCCTTTATATTTGAGGTCTCTTATTATTAATGAGTACTTGAAATATAATTCTCTTATAAATTAATTTTTTTAATCAGGCATTTAACTTCTCTTATATAAAAAAATAATATAATCAATAATACAAGCTTCTAAAAATGTTTAATATTATCTTTACTAAAAATGCCTATCATAAAAAATCATCGCACTTTCCATTTTCTATTAGAAAAAGCTATTAAAGATAAAATACTTTTTTTGACATTAACTATTATTTCTTAATATGTATGATTAACCTTATTTAAAATTCACATATTCTAGGAGATTTTTTTATCATTTTCTCAGCGTTATAAAAATTAGATCTTAAAAAAATTCCAATTACGGGGCAAAAAAAAAAGGTGCTTCAGGTTAAAAACAAGAAGAAAAAACGACGGCCAGATTAGTTTTCAAATTCAACGGTCCGGATGTAGTCGTAAGATAAGTCGGTTTATCTGATGATCTAATTTCAAATTCAACGGCTAGATTAGCCCAACCGGCGGCAATTACGAGGGGCGCGCTTTTAACATCCACGACTAGGGTTAAGGCGCGCATCACAATTCACACATTCAATTTCAACGGCATTATCGACGAACTCGCTCCAGAGCAGAAAATCTCATAAACCAAACTCCTTCAACTCGCTCCAGAAAATCTCAGATTCAAATCATGGAACCTTCTTCACCTCCGGCATCGTTGCTGGGAGGTGTTGCTGCACCAACGCCAGATGCCCCAACGAGGAAGCGCCCTGCTTCCCGCGCGCCCAACGTGTTGGCGAAGATTCTCCTTAACTCTGCTGAAGATATTTTCCAGAGTTTCATGGAGGATATTCGAACCAAGTATGTTTCTCTGGTGCCAGCTGGGGATTCAAAGAGAGAACGCCATATAAGGGTTCTCAGGTCTCTTCGGTAATATTGTTCCTTTTGTTTTCATTTAAAAAATTATTTTCCTGCTTTTGTTTTGCCATTTTATCGGTTGCTTCGTCCCAACGTTTTAAGTTTTATTTGTTTGTTTGCGAAATTGGTTGCTGCATTGTTGCTGTTATATAGTAATCCTTGGGTCGTTGAGTTTTTGCTTGTCTATGCTTTTGAAATGAAAACTCTATTCTTGATTACCTATCTTTTGTTAACCAAAAAAAATATTATATAGATTTTTTGTGAAATTAAATTTAGAATATGTCAATGGTAGGATGAAACTGTTAAATCATTAATCAATTTAAATATAAAGCGTGGACAATACTGAAACCTTTTACAAACTGTAGGCTTCACTGAAATTTGGAATTTAAGTAACTTGATTACTTGTGAAGACTCTGAACTGAAGAGGGTTATGATTTCTGTCATTAACTGTGTGATTAAGAAATTTTTTTATTATTGGAATTTTTGTTCTCTGTGCTATACTAAATGCTAAGACTTAGACTTCTTTTAAATATGTCTTCTGCCTAAAGATTCCTTTTTTATTTTCTGTTTTTACTTTTTTTTAAGTAAACCTTCTAACACCTCTTTGGTAATCATGTCATTCTAACACCTCTTTGGTAATCATGTCTTTTATGATAAGCATTATTAGCTCATTCAGAGTAATTGTTCCGTGCTTTATTTTATTTTGTTTGGTCCAAAAACAATCAATTAGCTGATACAAACTAGAACTTAGAACTACTAAAACAAAATAACACAAAGCACAGACCCAGATCCATAAGCCTTCAGTTTCAACCAGTACCCTTCGCTGCCTTCACTACTCCACTGCTAAAGACACATTGAGCCATTTCCTGTTTTCTCTTCAACGGAAGTGACAAGGGGGATGGGGGATTCTTCATCCACTCATCAGAGCACATCCCGTTAGTGGCCTCCACTGCTATAAAATTGGCACCAGGTAAAAAGAAAACCAGAAAAATTAGCAAACTGTATTCAACATATCTTCCACAAGTGTAAACCTTCTTCAACCATGCCATAGGATGTGTAGGCACTACCCATGCCCCTACAACAGTCTTTAGCAAATTCGCCTTACCTGCATGTGACAACAATCTGTTTCCAACCCATCACTTTTCTGCTCAAATCAAGAGCATGAACTTTGGAACTGTTCCTTAGATATATTTTTCGCAGGATGGTGCTAATGATGACATAGATGAGGAGGAAAAGATGTTAAGGGTTACTGATCTAATTGACGAAGATGGTGGGGGATTTAGAGCCTATTGAAGCAAGGATCTCAGAGGCTGAAACATGGAATTTTGAAGATTCAACTGCCAGTAGGGAATTTTGATGATGAATTGATCAGGTTGGGTATAGAATGATGGATCTATACTGTAAAATCTGGATACTATGTCTAAGGAAAGCAGCTTGCCAATTAAATATCCTGGTACATCCTTTCTGATGCCAAAAGACCAGTGGAAGCTGTTAGTACCTTCTGAAATGCAGCAGTACATGTGGAGATTGCTCAATGGGGCATTGACTAGAGAATAGATGTTGTTTAAAAGAAAGTGTTCAAGATGCTCTCTATGTCCAATTTGTAGGGAAGAGGTTGAAAGTCTCAAGCATTTGCTATTTTTATGCTGGTCTGGGGGCAAGTTGGGACTTCAAATTGAAAGGAAGCAGATAACCAGAGTTGAAAGATGGTTTGCAGACTCGTTGGGGGAGTGATGGTGGTTCAGATGAGTATGGTAAGTCCGTTGTGAGAACTACCATGTGCTGCTGATTAGGTATTCAACGGTGTTGTAGTGAATGTAGGAGGTGTGTTGGAGGAGGTGTCTGTTATGGTAAGCAAGAAATATCCAGTAGCTGTAAAATCTGAAAAGGGTATTTACTGATAAGGTACTTGCAAGCTCCAGATGCTGATGCTGTGAGAATAAATCTGGATGTGACTTCTGAGTAACCAGCGTTCTTTAGTTACATCTTGTTTTGTATTTTTGTAGATTTTTCCGTTGTTTTTGTTTTGTGAAGGTTTAAGAATTGATACGGCGTTAGAATTGTATAAGGGCAGTGTTGTCATTTTTGTCTGGTATTAAGGTTGACTCTTGGTAATTTTTTTTTTCTTGTCTGGGTTAGTGCATAGAATTGTATTTTGGGATCACCGGCTCTCTTTCGGCCCAAGAAATGCAAATAAAACAAAACAAGATGAAGAGAAATAAAGATTTTTACTTAAATCAACTTCGTGTTATTTTTTTAAAGAATTGATGTTGGCACCACAAAAAGATAAACTGATAATCATTTATATGGAGAATTACAATATGCGTGGTGTATATATATATAAAAGAGCAATTTATATTTTATATTCTTTAGATAGGTTTTAAAAACAAAATTATAAAAAAAAATATTTTTATATAATTTTTTTAGATAAAAATTTATAAAAAGAATGATTCTAAATAGTTATTTAGATAATTATTATAAAAAAATTATTAAAAAATATGAGATAAAAAAATAAAATAATTAGTTATCATTGTTCATCGTTTCTCAGAATTACGAAAGGAGCTCTTTAAAATGAAAATAAATGCTATATTTTCATTTTTGGTTTCGCCTTTGCTCTGTGTTACCGCTCATCTCCACCTCTCTCTTCCTCCCTCATTGTTTTTCTCTCTCTAAAATTTTAGAGGTAGGGTTGGCCCTTTGACAAAAGCTCTGGTCTTTGATTTCAGGTTTGTATGCCTAGTGGATCCAACTGATGCCGTATATAATTCCAACTTTGTCATTATTGTTTTCTGGTTATTCCTTGGTCTCTTCCTTTGCGTTATACGGCAGATTTTGATCAATGGTTTTTCCGGGGATTATTGCACAAGATCTTCTTCGTTTCTGGCATGGATTGTTTCGGGGTTTATTGTGTTCTTGGATTTCTTTAATTGAGCGCGTTGGAATGGGAATGTAATCTCGTTATTTTATGGGTTTAATTGGGGGCTGCTTCAATCCATTTGATTGATTCTGAACTTAATTTCTCACTATCTTACAAAGTTCTTTCTTACAAAGTTCACTATCTCACAAAGCAAAGCGGGGTTTAAGAACTCATTTTAGCTATTTGTTTCTATACTCGCCGTCACCGTCACTCCAAAACCATACGATGATGATGAGAACAGCGAGACGATGAAGGAGAGAAGGAGAGCTTGACGGAGTGGAAGAAGAAGCTAGACGGAGTGGAAGAAGAAGCGGAGGATGGAGAAGGGAAGAGAGAGGAGAGGGTAAAGAGAGAAAATATATATAAAAAAAATTAAATAATTTCTAAGTTATTTTTTTATTTTAAAAATTATTCTTAATAATTTATTTAAAATTATAATATTAATCTATAGTGTATAAATTTTTTGATAAATAAAAATATTTATTTTAATTTTTTTTAAAGAAAAACTCTTAAAAACTTTTTTAAAAGTTTGATTTGGAACCTCCGGTTTGAAGGAAAAAAAATTGGGATGGAATTTTTTCCTTCTAACCAAGCAAGCACTTTTTTCTTTTACGTGGAGCACTTTTTTTTTTAATTTTTTTAAGATCACATTTACAATAATATTTTAGTATTTATCTTTAATATTTTCAGTGTTTTTACAAAATTTTTAGTATTTGTGATATTTTTAATATTTAACATTTTGTATTTTCCTCATTTATATTTAAGCTTTTAAGCACTAAAAGTATTGAATATGTAAAACAAACCAAAAATATTTTTATTATTATTACAAATAAATTATGTTGAAGCTTATATTTCAAACGACGGACGGAGGGAGTATTGCCAAAGACTTCTTTAAAATAAATTTGCAATATTGGAAGGTGACACAAAATTACGTCCGCTCCGTTAAAAGCGAAGTTGCTGTCCTCCAAAAATATTTTTTATAATATTTATTAAATTTTATTATTATGTATTTAATTTTTGGGTTTTTATATATAGTTATTTTGTGTGTTTGGACATCTTTTTAGAAAAAAATTTAAAAAATAATTTTTAGCTAGCTTTTAATTTTTTAAAAAAAATTAATAAAAAAATAGTTCTAAATAAATAAGTGTTTGAATAATTATTATAAAAAAATTTATAATTAGAAAATTATTAAAAAGGTATAATTTTATTGAAAGTAAGAAAGATAAAAGAAATAAGAGAGATAGTGGAAAAGATAGAGAAAAAAGGAGAGATAGTAAAAAAGATAGAAAAAAAGAGAAAAGAGGATGTAAAAAAGTAATAGTAAAATAATAATTAAATAATTTATAAACTCTTTTACTATTCTAAAAGTTATATTGACCAATTTATCTGAAATTATAGTTTTAAACTATAATTTAGGGTTTATTTGGTTTGAGGCAAAATTATAGCTTTAGAAGCTATTCTGGACAAAACCTAAGTTTCGAGAAATTTTAAAATAAATAGTCATATTTATCCATAAGTGTTTTTAGACTAAACTATAGTTTTGAATAAGCTATTAAAACTAGTTTTTAGAACAGTAAAAGAGTTTATAGACTATCTAATTACTATTTTACCCTTACTTTTTCTTACACATTCTTTCCTCTCTCCTCTCTCCTCTCCAACTTTCCTCCTCTCTCTTCTCTTTTCTCTACCCTCTTTCATCTTTCATCTTTTTAATAAAATCATATATTTTTTGTAATTTACCAATACAAAAAGTCATTTTGAAAATAACTATCTAAACATTTATTTATTCAGAATCACTTTTTTTCTTTAAACTCTTCTTTAAAAGTTTTTTTCCATAAGCAGTCAAAAATCTCTTTTTTTCTAAAATTTTTTTTCTAAAAATTTATCTAAATACATACTTAGTCTAAAATTTTTTTTAGATAAATATGATTATTTTTTTTAAATTAAGATTTTACCTAAAAAGCTCTAAAATTGATGGTTTCCTGAGAATCAAACAGGCCCATTGTTGATATATAAAATTCAAAACGCAGCTACTCTATTATTTTAATAATTTTTTAATATCAGGAACAATTTTAAACACCTTCAGCGAAGACCTCAAGGCAATGCCCAACTAACAACATTTCCCGCTATAATAGCCATGGCGACCACACCCTCCTCTGACACGTTTCGCAAATCTACACTCTCCCCAATACTTTCTATTTCTTCTTCTTCTTCTGAAGCCGATTAGTGTGGATAACCAGATTGGAGGACATGGATTGCGTGTACAAGAATCCCGATGAACCCATTGAAGCTCGTGTTAAAGATCTTCTTTCTCGAACGACTCTGAAGGAGAAGATTGGTCAGATGACCCAAATCGAGCGTCGCGTCGCAACCCCTTCCGTCGTCATTAGGGACTTATCTATTGTTACTATTTTCATTTCACTTATCATCATTTTCTCATTCAAAGGTTTTGAAGATTGAGATCATTGCTATTCTGGCTCTGATATTTGCTTTCCTTTTTCTTTCTGCGCAAGTCCACCATGGTGAATTAAGCCCAGATCCATGAAGAGCAAAGTAGGGAACAGTTATATTTTTGAAAGGAAATGGGAAGTAACCGAAACACCACTTCTCCCATCATATACACACGTAGAAGGAAAACTGAAATTTTTTATCATTCAAGAGGGGCGTGTTTTTTCCTTCCGGTGGGTGTGTGCATTGTAACTGCTCCCAAAAAGATTTCCTCTCCCTCCCTCAGTGTCCGACGCTCTGTCTCTGTTCTTCATCGGTGCATTTGCTGTGTATACGTGCCAGAGTCCATACAAAGTACTCTGGTTGCGTGTGGGTATCTCGGTTTACAGGAAAATACGCCCGAAATCCTTCACTTTCAAGGGAGCATCCTCAGTGCTGCAGGGAGTGGACCTTTTGAAAATGCACTGGCGTCGGACTGAGCTGATATGGTGGATGGATTTCAAAAGTCAGCTCTCGTGTCGCGATTAGGCATATCGCTTATATATGGGATCGATGCAGTTCATGGTAATAAAAGCATATACGGTTCCACTATATATCGTGACAATATTGTCCTCGGATCAACTAGGTTGGTGCTTTCGCTTGAACTTGATTAGAATACCAATACTCCATTTGTAGTAATGTGTATGTTCGAATGCTGCTTGATGTTTGTTCTTCATACAAGAGGGGGTTGGCAGGGAGCATGATTGCTTGCTTTACAAGAATTGATGCTGTAAACAGCTTGGAATTTGAATTCACGTAGAAATACTGTTGTTAATGAGAACTCGATTTTCATTTCTCACTGGGGGTTGCTTGTAGAGATGCAGATTTAGCTCAAAGAATTGGGGCTGCAACAGCACTTGAAGTTAGATCAAGCTGAATTCACTATTCTTTTGCTCCTTGTGTTGCAGTAAGGCATCATAATTAACACGTATCATGTTGTTATTAGATAGTCATGCTATTAAACTACACCGTGTGGATGTTAATACTGTTGAAATGCTTGAAATTGCGGGTAACTTCTGATAATAATCCTCATACTTGTTAAAACATTAGTGTATGAGTTCTGACCTGTGATTCCTCTCTGTTTCGCTTGTTTGTCTTTATGAAGTTTTTCTCAGTTACTAATAGCAGGTTGAACAACATGGTTAAATAAAATATACGTATGCCTTTGATCTTGTTTATTTCACTATCCCCATTCAAACGTATCTGTATAAATAATAGATAAAATCACGTCTCACTTGAATGAACTAATGGACAGGTCTGCAGAGATCCCAGGTGGGGGAGAAGCTATGAGAGCTACAGCGAAGATACTGATATAGTCTGAAAGATGAGCTCCATAGTTTCAGGTTTGCAGGGCCGGCCTCCATAAGGACATCAACATGGTTATCCGCTCGTGGCTGGAAGGTAGAGAGAAACTATAATTCCTAGGGAAATATGTTTTCTACAGAAACATTGATAATATAAATATCTGTACCACCCATTGCAATTTATACTGACGTTTGACAACAGCATGACTTTATTTATTTTCCCAACTTTTGGTTTTTTGTTTTTCTTTTGTAGTGTTTCCGTATGATTTCTCTTAAACACATGGCTACTTGATCATATTGATGCAGGCACAGGTTACTGCATTTTGGGAAACTCACCAAACTAGGGATCATATATCAAGTTTTTATCAAATTTGTTTTCATTTATGTTATCAATATTTCAGGAACAAGGTTATTGCATGTGCCAAGCACTTTGTTGGAGATGGAGGTACTAAGGAAGGCAAAAATGAAGGAAAAACAGTACTACCATATGAAGAGTTAGAAAGAATTCACATTGCTCCTTATTTGGACTGCATTTCACAGGGCGTTTCAACCCTTATGGTTTCTTATTTTAGTTGGAATGGACACAGACTCAATTCTCACATCACCTTATTACTGCAATTTTGAAAGAAAAGCTAGGTTTTAAGGTAAGACAACTATGATAGGAATAAGTGCTGAAGTTGTTTCTTCTTTGCTGTCTTGTCTCTAATCCAATGAGGATAAGGCTCCTTTCAGTTTGTTAATCCAAAAAATACACTACCATAACTGTAATTCTTTTGCTTTTTCATCTTTCTCGCTACATTTGAATTAATCTTCTTATTCAATTTATACAATTTGCTCTGCTATAGGGTCTTGTAATTTCTGACTCGAAAGGACTCGAACGGCTTTGGCCAGATTTCCCAAACAGCATCCCTTTAGGGTCAGATTACAGAAAGTGCACCTTGTTAGCTATTAATGCTGGAATTGACATGGCATAGATCTTCAATTCTAGAAACTTTTATCTTGGTTTGCGTTTTTCCCCCTTCTTTTACTTCATCTATTCCAGAAAATTTGCAGGTGATGGTTCCTCATAGGTTCCAACTTTTTATTGAACAGTTGACCTCTAGTGGAATCAGGGGAAGTACCACTAGCCAGAATTGATGATGCTGTTGAGAGCATATTGAGAGTGAAATTTGCTGCTGGTCTTTTTGAATCCCCTTTATCTGACAGATCTTTGCTAGATGTCGTTGGTTGCAAGGTAAGAATAATTCAGCATATTTTCAAATTCCCTCCTTCACAAGTTTAAGCAATTAAGCTGGATTTTTCCCCCTTAATCTTACTTCTTTACCCATAATTTTAAAGATTGTATGTTATCCCTACAATTTGCACTTCCGCATCTCCCTGCATTTTGAAAGGGTTCTCAAGTTCTGTTTGTCACCCACTGTTTCTGCAGCAACATAGAGAACTTGCACGTGAAGCAGCTCGAAAGTCGTTGGTTCTGTTGAAAAATGGAAAGCATGAGAGCAAACCTTTTCTTCCATTAAATAGAAAAGTCAAGAGGATTCTTGTAGCTGGAACTCATGCAGATGATCTGAGCTATCAATGTGGAGGCTGAACTAAAGATTGGCAAGGACTCAGTGGGCAGATTACAATCGGTATGCCTTTGTTTTCCATGCATTTCCAGGCTTTCTGTTCATTCTCATAAATCACAGATGTATTATTGTTGCTATTATGAGATTAGTTTATTTTTCATGAAGGGTTATTGATTTTGATTATCTTATGATTACTGAAACTCGGCACTATTGGAACCTCAACAGTGAAAGCACACATAAGAAAATGAGAAAAACAACAATGATATTTATGAATAGACCATAGACTTAATCATCCACAATCATTTCCTAAACATCTATTTTATAACTTCCCATTACTTCAATTACACTGTAATCTCAACTGTGCCAGTTGGCTAGAAAAAGCAATGACTAAGGAGTATATTTATAGAAATGCTCCTTCAATTACTCTTATACTCTCAATCCATGTGGAACTGTAGAAATAATTCAAATAAATCTTCACCTTATCCATTACCCTAAACATCTCTACTTTATCTAAAACTCTATTAATTTGCCCAACTCTAAAGTTCACCGTATTTCTTATGTATATTTATGAAGAGATGGATGGCTTGTTGATGCAACACACACACACACTTGGACAAATACAGAGTGATTTTGGACAGAAATATAGAAACTGGGGGGGGGGATACGGCAATAATTACTAATATGCAGAATTCATTGAGAGGAATTATAGGGATCAGACTGATATGCAGAATTAATTATAGGGATCAGACCGTTACATGAATTCCATGATTCACTCCTTTGTATCCCGGGTTATACTCCCTTAACATATGTCCATATATGTATATATATGTGTACCTACGGATTGTAAATACATAACAGAATTATTACCTTCATTCTTTCTTGTTTTGAGTAAGTAGTTTCTGATTATACTCCAATATGGTATCAGAGCAGAGTTCAGGGTCCCATATTTTTGCCTCCGCAGAAGGTGATTCCATCGTGACTGACAGTGGTCGGCACTTTCCAGCAAAGGTCACCGGCGTTGAAGGCTCCACCGTGATCATTGTCCCTGAGCGTCTCACGGGTGACAATTACTTGGTATGGGCTTAATCCATGTACCTCGCTCTAGATGGCCGTGATCGATTAGAGCTGATCTAGAATGATTCTCCACCCACCAATGATGCTGATACACGCCGACGGTGGAAGACGAAAAATTCATTGGTGGCATCTTGGCTTCTCAACGCGATGATTCTCGCTGTCCGCAGGATTTTCATGTTCATCACCTCAGCCAGAGAAATTTGGCATGCTGTGAAAGAGGCCTACGGCAAGCGACCGACAGCCTCTCTAATCTTCGACCTCAGAGCACGGCTATGGACCGTGACATAGGAAAACCGCCCCTTGAACACATACTTCCTGGAAAAGAAGACGCTATGGCAGGAGCTAGACCAACTGAAACACCATATCTAGCGGGACGCTGAGGACGCAGCCACCCACCGACGCGATCTGGAGGAAGAAAGGCTCTTTGAGTTTCTCGTCGGCCTGAACCCAGTATATGAAGACCTTAGAGGCCGGCTCCTCAGGCGCACACCTCTTCCAACAGTATCCGAGGCGTTTGCTCTTCTCCGTGACGAGGAAGCACGCCGACGAGTTATGATGCCAGACACCATCAACCCTCGACCAGTGACCACCGGAGAGATGACTTCCGCACTTGCTGCCTGCGCCAACGACTCCAGGAAGGACCGTCCGACATGTGACCACTGCAAAAAACAGGGCCTCACGCGGGATAAGTGATGGGAGCTTCACGGGAAGCCCCCAGATTGGAAACCAAGGCAACGGCGTGGCAGAGGCCATGTCGCGGAGCTTCAAGATGGCCCAAGTGATTTAGGCCCAGCAACTGATCCGCTCCAGATCCAGTCACGCAGCTGCTACACACCTGGCCCAATAGCGTCTCCTCCAATGGGCTTTACCAACACTTGCCCAACACATGGAAATACATCAGCCCAAGATCCACTCACTGTTATTTTGGAATTCCTCACTGCACTTGAAAATCAATCCTGTAAGCAACCAGTTGCTAGTGTTGTGCAAAGAGGTAATTCTTTCAAAGCCCTTGCCACTCTTAAAGGTAAGACCACGGACGCCTGTTGGATAGTAGACTCAGGCGCTTCTAATCATATGACAAATGAGGTCTCTATTTTCTCTACATACACTCCTGCACAATCCTCTCTCACTGTCAAAATTGCTGATGCTTTTGATTCATTGGTTGCTAGGAGTGGTACTATTAATGTTTCCCCAACATTGACATTACATAATGTTCTGCATATTCCAAATCTAAAATGCAATTTACTATCAGTCAGTCAATTGACTAGAGATGAACGATATCAGGCTAATTTCTTTGCCACTCACTATGTTTTTCAGGATCTGCTCACGGGGACGACGATTGGTGTTGCTAAGAAGCTCGATGGCCTCTATTACCTAGATGACTGTCATAAGTACACGTGCAATAAAGTGTCTCTCCCTAATACTAGTGAATTAGAGTTGTGGCATAAGCGTCTAGGCCATCCTAATTTTCATTACATGTGCAAAATGTTTCCTTCAATTTGCTCTAATAAAACTTCAGTTTTTTCATGTGAGTCCTGTGAACTTGCCAAACATCACCGTACACACTTCCCGAGTATCCCATATCGTCCATCCAAGCCATTCTCCATTATTCACAATGACTTATGGGGTCCATCTCGAATCTCCAATCGCACCCACTCAAAGTGGTTCATGACTTTCATTGATGACCATACCCGAGTAACCTGGGTTTTTCTTTTAAAGGATAAGACTGAAGTCTATCAAACCTTTGTGAATTTCTACAACATGGTCCTTACCCAATTTGATACAAAAATTCAGACTTTTCATACTGACAATGGCACTGAATACTTTAACCACCCTCTCTCTGAATTTCTTCACCAACATGGGATTACCCACAAAAGTTCTTGTCCATATAGCCCTCAACAGAATGGTGTTGCTGAACGGAAAAATAGACATATCTGAGAACCAGCAAGGGCTCTTCTATTTAGTAGCCATGTCCCAACTTTCTACTGGTCCGATGCTATCCTCATGGCTACCTTCTTAATTAACCGTATGCCTTGTAAGCCTTTATCTTTCCAAACACCTCTCCAAGTTCTCCAAAACTACCCTTCCCCTCAGGGTATTCGAGTGTACTGCCTTTGTTCATCTCCATCACACTACCAAACTTGATCCTAAGGCTAAGAAATGTATTTTCTTAGGACCCGCTGGCGCCCAAAAAGGGTATAAATATTTTGACCTAGTAGCCAAACATCTCTATATCACATGTGATGTCACCTTCCATGAAACCATTCCTTTCTATACCCCATCTTCGGTCCAGGGGGAGACTTGGAGTGAACCTCAGAAACCAGAAACTGAACCAAAATTTCAATCACCATATATCCACCAAGCACCTGATAGGATCTACACCCTAGAGATGCCAGTACAAGAAGTACAAGAAAAGCCTACAGAAGGTGAAGGGCACACTAGTTCAAGGGGAGACACTAACAGATGGGGACAAGTCTATAACCGAAGAAACACGATAGATGTCACTCGAGTGGATGATGCATACCATGAGTCAGATCCAAAGGTAGGTCTTGAACAATCACAAGAACAGAATGATCTTGGCCTTCCAATAGCAATAAGACGATAGCGAAGGTCATGTACTAGACATCCCATAGAGAGGTTTGTTTCCTATAAGGCTCTATCTTCTACACATCTATCTTTCACCTCTCACCTTGATCAAATTAGAATACCAAAGAACATACATGAGGCACTTGCATGCCCTGAGTGGAGGAAAGCTGTGATGGCAGAAATGATAGCACTAAAGGAAAATGAAACTTAGGAAGAAGTTGAATTACCAAAAGGAAAGAAAGCAGTTGGATGCAAATGGGTATTCACCCCGAAGTATCTTGCAGATGGGAGTCTTGACAAATACAAAGCCAGACTGGTGGCTAAAGGTTTCTCTCAAATCTATGGCATGGATTACACTGAGACATTTGCACCAGTAGCAAAATTAAACACTATCAGAATTCTGTTATCTCTTGCTGCAAACATGGATTGGCCATTACATCAAATGGATGTCAAAAACGCATTATTAAATGGGGAATTGAAGGAACAAGTTTACATGAAGATGCCCCCAGGATTTCCTAGAAAAAAGGAGAGCCACGTGTGCAAACTAAAAAAAATCACTATGTGTTGAAGCAGTCTCCACGAGCATAGTTTGAAAGATTCACCAGAGTACTGAAAGAACAAGGCTATACACAGGGGCAGAGTGATCATACGCTATTCTTCAAACATATGAACAAGAACCTTGTAGTACTAGCAGTATATGTGGATGATATCATTCTCACGGGTGACAGTCCAACAGAGATTGATAGAATCAAAATGGTTCTTAACCAGAAATTTCAAGTGAAAGATTTGGGAAAAATGAGATATTTTTTAGGTATGGAAGTAGCTAGATCTGCAAAGGGAATTAGTATCTCACAAAGAAAGTACATACTAGATCTCCTTGAAGAAACAGGTACGATGGGGTGTAGGCCCAGTGATACTCCTATTCAGGTTGATAAGATCACAGATGATGAGGACCTAGGAAAGGAAGTAGATATGGGAAGATATCAACGAATGGTAGGGAAGCTGATTTATCTATCACACACCAGGCCAGATATTGCTTATGCGGTTAGCGTTGTGAGCCAACACTCCCATAACCCTAAATAGAAGCACCTAAATGAAGTCTACAGAATTCTCAAATATCTGAAGGCCTCACCTGGTCTAGGTCTACTATTCAAAAAATCTGACAAGAGAAATGTGGAAGCTCTCATAGATACCGATTAGGCAGGGGATCAAGAAGACAGAAGGTCTACCTCGGGATATGCCACGTATGTGTGGGGAAATTTGGTTACATGGCGCAGTAAAAAGCAGAGTGTGGTTGCCAGAAGCAGTGCTGAAGCAGAATTCTGAGCCATAGCCCTTGGAATATGTGAGAGTCTCTGGATAAAACGAGTTCTCGAAGAGCTGAGAGTGCTAATGAAGCTACCAAACAACCTCTATTCAGACAACATGGCAGCAATAAATATGTCACACAATCCGATACAGCATGATAGAACAAAGCATGTTGAAATAGACAGGCACTTCATATGAGAAAAGATTGATACTGGCACAATGGAACTCAAACACATTCCCTCCAGAGAATAGATAGCAGATATACTCACAAAAGGCTTAACTAGGGATAAGTTTAAATACCTACTTAGGAAGTTGGACATGATAAATATCTATGCTCCAACTTGAGGGAGAGTGTGGGAGATACGGCAATAATTACTAATATGCAGAATTGATTGAGAGGGATTATAGGGATCAGACTGATATGCAGAATTAATTATAGGGATCAGACCGTTACATGAATTCCATGATTTACTCCTTTGTATCCCGGGTTATACTCCCTTAACATATGTCCATATGTGTATATATATATGTGTGTACCTACGGATTGTAAATACATAACAGAATTATTACCTTCATTCTTTCTTGTTCTGAGTAAGTAGTTTCTGATTATACTCCAATAGGAGGGGGGGGGGGAAGCAGAACAGAAATTTGAGGGGCAGAGAAGACAGAACATAGGGGAGAAATGGAGAGAGATCAAAGTCTGATTAGGAAAACATTTGTTTCATACAACTCTTCTTTTAACATACAAGATAGCCTCTATTTATAGGCTAAAGTTTCTTTCCCTTTAAGGAACCTCCCACTTAATGAAAATAATTAAATATGTCCCACTTACCACCCACCTGTTGAAAATAGTTAAAAATATCCCAGTTGTAAAAATAAAATAAACCCACTTGCTCTATCCCCTTGCTAAAATAAAATAAAATAATTCCACTTAATCTATTATCCACTTGCAAAAATAAAATAACTCTTTCTATGAAGTAATCATCCACTAGCCAAAAATCAAAACATCAATTTCTCCTATGATAAGTCTTCCCATATTTTCTATTACTTGTATTATATCTATGTTTGTTACATTTAACCATTAACACTATTTTAGGGACAACCCTCTTGGATGCCATAAAGGAATCTGTAGGAGATGAAACAGATTATTTATGAGCAGAATCCATCAAAAGAAACCCTAGAACTCAATGACATATCTTTTTCCATTGTAGCAGTTGGTGAAGCTCCCTATACTGAGTCACAAGGTGACATTCAGAGCTTATGATGCCCTTTAATCGTACTAGCATTATAAGTTCAGTTGCAGACAAATTCCCAACACTGGTTATTCTGATGTCTGGAAGACCCTTAGTGTTTGAGCCATGGCTGTTAGAGAAGATTGATGCTCTTGTTGCTGCCTGGTTACCTGGTAATGAAGCTCAGGGAATCACAGACGTTATCTTTGGGGACTATGACTTCAAAGGTCAGCTTCCTATGACTTGGTTTAGAAGAGTTGAGGATCTTGATCAACTAGCTCACGGGTTTAAACCACATGATCCCTTTCTTCCTCTTGGATTTGGGTTGAAATATACTAAGGGCTGAAATCAGATTTTATTCAGATCAAATCTTTTACATTTATGCATTCATGTATTGAAAGAGAGAATGATACAAAGAAATGATTCTATTCCATTACATACAATCTCTTTAGACTAGTATTCTTGTTTCTTGATATCTCTTTGATATAATTATCTTTTGGTTAGAGAAAGTTGGAATTACATTGTCATCCTTATAAAATGATTATGTCTCATTACTTCAAATTGACTATGTGAAACATACTAATATTATGTAACAGTCAGAAGTTTGATTTTATTTAAACATCATGAACTTTTTGGTCAATATTGTTGAGAGTTTACTAGAGAGAGAGAGAGAGAGATTATAGAATCCATAAAATTCATATGAATGGTATATGAATAATCTGTGGCATAACATCAATCTGTTAATGCTACCATCTATGTATCAATTACTATGTCTTTTATGAAGCATGACTCATTCAAGAAGATCATTTCATGCGTAATCTCATTTATAATAATCTTTCTTTTTTGGGCAAGATTTTATTTGGGTTATACTCTCCTCCCTTCCTTAATAATTATTATTTTCGATCTATCAAAAAAATAATAATATAAGATTTAATTGGAGAGTTGATTTTAGTATTAAATATATAACATATTTCTCACATTTATCTATTTTTTTTAAATTACTTCTATTGGTATTTTATCAACAATATATTTATATATATATATATATTAATTTCAATATGAATCTTTTCATAAGACACAAATATCTAATTAATTGAGATTTAAAAAATCTAAAAACATATAAAAGCTATGAATATGTTAGAGATGTAAATTTATTTTCAAAAAATACTCTCATTTATTTAATATTACCTCCAATCCTTAATATAAGAGTTAGTTGACTTTTTTGGATAGAGTTAGGAAGTTAAATAAATCAGTTATTTATAACTAATATAAGAGCTAATTGATTACTTTAGGTAAATTGAGAAGTATATAATATGAATTCGTTTTAAGTTAGATATAGTTAAAATTAAATAACTTATTTGACATTTTTAATATATCTAAAAAAATTAATTAATTTTTATATTAAAAACTAAAATGAATAATAATTTTAAGGAAATTAACTAGGGGCTCTATAATTCAGTAATCGTTCTACTTGATAAAAATATTAAAAAACTACATAACGTGATGAATTAATATTTGAATTCCTGTTAGAATAAGTGTACACATTAATGTCTGATAGCACTTCAAATATAATTGTCTATAATATATGCTTAACGAAAAAATATTATTTTTAATAATTTGATATTTCTTACTTTAATAAAAAATAAAATTATTTTCTTATATTTTTTAAGTATTATTTTTATAACATATTTTTTTAAGTAAGCTTAAAATCTCTATTGTCAGAAATAGTGACTAATCCCTTTGTACTATAATTTTTTTAAAAAGATTTTAGTATTAGCTATAAAATCCTCTCCATACATACTATTAAAAATTAAATCTATATTTAAAAAAATTTATTAACTGCTAATTATACTATACCTCGATGTTTTATTTTTATAAAACTTTAGAGGGACAATGCTATCTCAACCGTATTAGACCAAGTTAATGATGGTCCACCTCCAATTATTTTAATTAAAAAAATGCAATTAAATTAGCAAAAGTAATATATTGATATATAAATAAGAAGAGTGGATGATGGGAGATGGGTCAGATGTATGCATCAGGGTATCACTACTTTCATGACCTTCCTGTTTACGTTAAATTGTTCCGGTTCCCGGTTTAAATACGGCTTCCAGCTCAAAAGCCGCTTTTGAACAGCTCAAAGAAGCAAACCAAGCCGGTAAAGTATTCGACTGATGGTCCGGCCGTCCAATCCTGTCTAGCTTTAAAATCATTGGTCCAATTTTGAGTAGGCTGGTTTCACTAGGGTCCTGTTTGATTTAATTTTTAAAAAAATTCATATAGAAAATAAGTGATTTAATTTTTTTTAAATAAAACTTATAAAAAAATAATTTTAAATAAAATAAGTATGTAGATAGTTAATACTAAAATAAATTTTTTAATTAGTAAATTATTAGAAAAGATATATAATAAAAAATTAAAAAAATAATTAATTATTATTGTTCATTATTACCTCTCCTCATGAGTCGTCGTCCGATTCCCTCTACAGCCAACGACGGCTACAGTGGCAATAGAAAAGGAAGAAGAAGACAATGACGATAAATCCATCATCGCCTTCAGGTCTCTCATCTCGACGTTAACTCCATAACAGCCATGCTCATCTCCAGCAATGATGGCGTCAAAAAGATCTTCCAGATCTCACAGAAGAGGAAGAAGAAGAAGATACAAAAGAGAGAAAAGATAGAGGATGATAGAGGCAAGGCATATTTAACGACAATAAACAGCAAAAGCAGACTATGTGATAATAGAAGAGATGAGAGTAAAAAAAATATATAAGTAAAATAATTATTAGATAATTTATAAATTATTTTTGTCGTTTAAAAATTATTAACTTTACTTTACCTAAAATTATAATTTAATTTATAACTTTTTATAGATGACTATTCATTTAACTTTTGGTATTAGCTAAAGATTTGGGAGAGCTCTTCTTCTCAAAACTAAAGTTTCAGATGTATCCAAACAGTCAACAAGGACCTTAGGCCAACTAACTCTTTCCCTTCCCTCTATAATATATAATATCCTCTAGAAACGGAGACCACTCTTTCCTCTGAAACGTGTCGCAAATCTGCACTCTCCACAATACTCTCTGTTTCCCGTTCCTACTCTTCTGAAGCCAACGAGTGGCGATGAGCAAATTGCAGGACATAGATTGCGTCTACAAGAATCCCAATGAACCCATTGAAGCTCGTGTTAAGGACCTTCTTTCCCGAATGACTCTCAAGGAGAAGATTGGTCAAATGACCCAAATCGAGCGTCGCGTTGCAAGCCCTTCCGTCATCAGAGACTTGTCTATTGGTACTATTTTATTTTCCCTCATCATTTTTCTCATTCGAAGGTTTTGAATATTGAGATTATTTGTATTCTGGTTCTGATATTTCATTTCTTTTTCTTTCAAGGGAGTATCCTCAGTGCTGGAGGTAGTGCGCCTTTTGAAAATGCATTATCGTCTGATTGGGCCGATATGGTGGATGAATTTCAAAAGCCAGCTCTTGAGTCCCGATTAGGTATACCGCTCATATATGGGATCGACGCAGTTCATGGTAATAATAGTATATACGGTGCCACTATATTTCCACACAATGTTGGCCTCGGAGCTACTAGGTTCGCTCTTTCAACCCTTAACTGGATTAGGATACTAATACTCCATTTTTAGTAATCTGTGAGTTTCGATTTTGGCCTTTTTTTCGTTTTGTCATAAGTTCTAAAGTTGATTAATGTTGACTAATTATACGCAAAGGGATCGGTGGGCAGCATAATTGTTTACTTTACCAGAACTGATGCCGTTGTTCTTCTGAATTGAGCTTTCATTTCTCACTGTTGGGCTGCTTGTAGAGATGCAGATTTAGCTCAAAGAATTGGGGCTGCAACAGCACTTGAAGTTAGAGCAAGTGGAATTCACTATGCTTTTGCTCCTTGTGTTGCAGTAAGGCGTCATAATTAACCCGTATTACATTCTTATTGGATAATCATGCTAATAAACCAGAGTGTGTATGTTAGTTCGTCTTTATTTTGAATAGTCACATCCACTTACCCATCAGTGACTAATGGCTGTTAAATCAACATAGTTAACTAAGACATATGTATCAATGCAAATCTTTTACTGTATTTATTGAACCATCTCCCTTGGAACGTCCTGTATTAGATGATAGATAAAACCATGTCTCACTTGATGAACTAACGGACAGGTCTGCAAAGATCCCAGGTGGGGAAGATGCTATGAGAGTTACAGTGAAGATACTGAGATAGTCAGAAAGATGAGCTCCATAGTTTCAGGTTTGCAGGGCCAGCCTCCACAAGGACATCAACATGGTTATCCGTATGTGGCTGGAAGGTAGAGAGAAGCTATAATTCAATCCCTAGAGAAATATGTTCTTTATGGAAATATTGATGATATAAATATCAGGTACCATCCCAATTACAATTTACCAACGGTTAACAGCAGGATGGTGTAATTTTTCTGCCTGTTTTTTGTTTTGTATTGTAATTTGTAGTTTATTTGTATGATGTTTCCAAGTTCCACTCGTGCCCTAGAAAAGAAATTTTCCATTTCAGACTTCTCTTCGTTACTTCAATGATGAAAATTTATGATGTCTCCACCTTGCTAATCTTGTTTTTTCATAGTCCCCATTTAGCCACTTTCTGGAAAACACCAAATTAGGGGTCTTATAATGGTTCTTACCCAAATTGTGATCATACATGTAATCAATATTTCAGGAGTAAGGTTATTGCATGTGCCAAGCACTTTGTTGGAGATGGAGCTACTGAGAAAGGCAAAAATGAAGGAAATACAGTATTATCATATGAAGAGTTAGAAACAGTCCACATGGCTCCTTATTTGGAGTGCATTTCACAAGGGGTTTCCACCATTATGGTTTCTTATTCTAGTTGGAACGGACACAGACTCCATTCTCACCATTACCTTGTTACTGAAATTTTGAAAGGAAAACTAGGTTTTAAGGTAAGACAACCATGGTTGGAATAAGTGCTGAACTTATTTCTGTCTTTGCTGTTCTGTCTCTTATCCAAAGAGGATAAGGCTCCTTTCACTTTTATTATTAAAAAACTGCACTGCCATAACTGTAGTTCTTTTGCTGCTTCATCTGTTTAACTGCATATGAATTACTCATCTTGTTCATTTTATACAATTGGCTTTGCTATAGGGTTTTGTAATTTCTGACTGTGAGGGACTTGAACGGCTTTGGTCAGATTTTCCAAATAGTGCCCCTTGGGGGTCAGAGTACCGAAAGTGCATCTTGTCAGCTATTAATGCTGGAATTGATATGGTATATATCTTCAATTCCGGAAACCTTTATCATGTTTTGCTTTTTCTTTTCCCCTTTTTTTCTTCATGTATTCAAAAAATTTTGCAGGTGATGGTGCCTTTAAGATTCCAACTTTTTATGGAAGAGTTGACCTCCTTAGTAGAATCAGGGGAAGTACCACTAGCCAGAATTAATGATGCTGTCGAGAGAATATTGAGAGTGAAATTTGCTGCTGGTCTTTTTGAATCCCCTTTGTCTGATAGATCTTTGCTAGATATTGTTGGTTGCAAGGTAAGAATAAATAATTTGACATATTTTCAAATTTCCTTGACAAGTTTAGGCTGATATATCATTTTAATCTTTTGCCACATATCCAAATCTGATCAAGCTGAATTTGTTTCACTTTATCTTTACTTCTTTACCCATATTTCAAAGAATTTATGTTATATCTACAATTTAACTTGTACATCTCACTGCATTTTCAAAGGGTTCTTTAAGTTCCGTGTTGCCAAAGCAGCTGGCTCGAAGTTTTGATTATTCAAGTATCTGTTGCATTTTTTCTAACAGTTTGATCCTTATATTTAATTTCCTTTATGAAGGATTATCATTTTTCTTTTTGTGGAAATATTTCAATGTGCAAGAATGACTGAGATTTTAATCAATGCCTTTTACGTTTTCATGTAAGCTTTACTTTCATTTTTGAGACATAAACGTACATATAGCAAGGAGTAAAATCTTAATATGCATATTTACCCAAAATTTGGAACAAGGGGTTAAGAATCAATTGCTTTTCCTTTTCTTTTATATATAGTTCTTCCAATTGATCTCCATTGTTGTCATTCATAATCTGCTTATCATCCGCTATTTCTGCAGCCACATAGAGATCTTGCACGTGAAGCGGTTCGAAAGTCCTTGGTTATGTTGAAAAATGGAAAGGATCAAAGCAAACCTTTTCTTCCTTTAAATAGAAAAGCCAAGAGGATTCTTGTAGCTGGAACTCATGCAGATGATCTAGGGTATCAATGTGGAGGCTGGACTAAAACTTGGTTTGGGTTGAGTGGGCGGATTACAATTGGTATGCCTTTGTTTTTCTTGCATTTCTAAATCTGTGTGTTCATTCTCATAAAACTCAGATTCTCCTCCTTAACTCTTAATCTTTGTGGGGCTAAGAAGTATTATTCAAACAAATCTTCCTTTTATCCAAAGTCCTAAACATTTCTACTTCATCAGATAATCAAACTGTATTCTCACGCATGTTTGTTACGTTTAACCTTTGCTCAATATTTTAGGGACAACCCTCTTGGATGCCATAAAGGAAGCTGTAGGAGATGAAACAGAGATTATCTATGAGCAGAATCCATCAAAAGAAACCCTAGAACGCAATGACATATCTTTTGCCATTGTAGCTGTTGGTGAAGCTCCCTATGCTGAGTCACTGGGTGACAATTCTGAGCTTGTAATCCCCTTAAATGGGCCTGACATTATTAGTTCAGTTGCAGACAAATTCCCAACACTGGTTATTCTGATGTCGGGAAGGCCCTTAGTGTTAGAGCCATGGCTGTTAGAAAAGATTGAAGCTCTTGTTGCTGCTTGGTTACCTGGTACTGAAGCTCAGGGAATCACAGACGTTATCTTTCGAGATCATGACTTCAAGGGTCAGCTTCCTGTGACTTGGTTTAGAAGAGTTGAACATCTTGATCAGCAAGCTATTGGGGTTAAAATGCAAGATCCCTTATTTCCCCTTGGCTTTGGGTTGACATATACTAAGGACTAAAACCTCATTTTGGTCAAAGTGGATCTTCTGCTATCATGCAATTATGCATTCCTGGGGAGAGACACAAAGGAGTAGAGTACAATATTGTCATGCGATCTATATAACTAATAACAGTTAGTAGAATAAGGTTTTTTGTTATTGTAGAAGATATGAATTGCATTTTAAGTTTTAATATAATTGTAGTATTAAGCGGGATAAGGTCGAAATAAAATTATACTGTTGGGACCAAAGCGATGCAGAATAACATTGAAGGAAATTGATGTTGGAATGAACTTCTTGGGGATCAAAATGGAATTGTGCTCACACAATAAATACAGATGCCATGATCTTATGAACATTAAAGAAGAAACAAAACTGATAAGTAGAACTGTGAAAAGATTCCAACATGTCTGTGCCGTTGTGATAATCTTGAATTATTATTCTTGTTTTTATTCATGAATTATTGCTCTTGTTCTCTTGTTATCATAGTCATCAGCAAATCAAACGCATCACCACTTTATAAAAGTAAGAGACCAAAATAAAACCTTATGTGAAGCAAAGGTGCACTTTGGCCTCTCTTTTCTTATTATTATGTGTAATAATATTCAAATATATATATATATAAATAGAATTCATGTGTGTGTAAACATACACAGGTAACTGGGTAATTATTGTGTTTGAATTAATTTTTAGAGAATACGTTTAAAAAAAAAAGTGGTAAAAATAATTTTAATAGAGAATAATTTTTGAAAAAATAAAAAATAAAATGTTTTATGAAAAATTATAGTTTAAGTTTTGAAATTATGATTTTGGCGTAATTAATCAATTATTAGATTTTATAAGATGTTTAGACATTTTTTTCTCTAAAATTATAGTTTTAAAAAGTATCCAAATATGCTCTAAATCAAATGGATTCTGGACAGATACTGCAATTAATCGTGCAATCCTATAATGGGTAGAATTTCTTTTTTAAAAAAGAAATTACGAGCACAAAGAACATACAAATATGCTAACTCCCTGAAACATTGAGCCCTTTAAGTGCAAATTTAGTGAATATTTCTAAACCATTATAAACTTGTCCAATGGGCTCATTTTAGAATCTTTGTTGTTGTTTGAAAGTTCATATGACGACGGGCATATACAAAAGATCAAGTCGTTTTCAAGTCCATGCTCGAGTATGCTCAAGAGAAAGAAAAATTTCATGTAGATCGTGATAAACTTAACTTCTTTCTAAAAAATTCTGTAAAAAAAAAAAAAGTCATTTTCAAGTGTTATTTTCTCTGTCCTGCACATTCAATTATAACAATCTAAAGTTTTTGTTGTTGTTATCCAGATTCAAGGCAGCCGTATTGGACCCGAAAAGAAAAGGTTCTCTTTATGTCACTTTTTCCATCTGATCGGTTTTAGATAATGTTTTGAAAAAAAAAATTGACATTTAAGTTTGTTGTTGAGTATGTACTCCAAGGTCGTTACTGTAAAGTTAATTAATTTTTTTAAATAGATTAAAAAAATTAAATAAAGCAATTAATTATGACTAAATAACATCTCAAGACGAATTCATATTATATATTCTTTAATATATCTTAATTAATCAACTAACTCTGATATTAGTTATAATTGATTAATCTATTGAGTTTTTTTAATCTATGAGAAGTTTTAAAGTAAGTTTTTAGGCATGTCTAGAAATCAACTAATTATTCGCAAGGGTACATAGGAAATCAAATTACAATTTTGGACTCCGATCAAGGAACATAGCAAATAACACAAAGAAAGAAGGTAGAGGAGGTCTCATATGGGAGTTATCATGTCATCACAAAACTAACTCTTCCTCAATCCCTATATCCCATGTATGATGTACACATTAATTTTTTAGATTATAATGTGAAAAAGATCTTAATGTACTGATATTCCTTGTTATTCTCATTAGCGCCCCATTTTTATTGGGCTTAGGCCATAATTCACAGGATGACATGCAGAAATGGTGCAAACAAAATTTGTTTCACTCTTTTACCAAAAAAAAAAAAATTGTTTCACTCACCAACGAAAATTTGTCTGAGTAATAAGCGGTTTAGTATCGCTTAATTGAGATCTCGAATTCGAGCCTTGGCGAATGTAGAAAATCCCTATTAGGAGACTCACCTATCATAGCCAGGTGCGCGACGCGGGTCGGATCCGGATATAATCAGGGTAAAACTCTACTAAACCGGTGGGCAACTCAAAAAAAATTTGTTTCACTCTGCTTTGATATGGGGAGTTGCAATCTGGCATTTGTGGGAATGGAGAAATAAACCAAAACCAGCTGAGATTAATGGGACCTGAATCAGATTCATCAAGGTAATACTTGAATCAGATCCCAAGATTTTGGTGGACATGCTGAACCAAAATCCAGCGGCTAACACTTGCAGCCTAACCTTTCTGAACATTCAAGAAAAGAGGACATATCAATGGGACCTCAAAGTCACACGTGTCACTAGAAAACAAAATCCTCTAACTGATACTCTTGCTAAGGAGGTTGTGTTTCTTTCCAAATGGTCTCAAGGTTATTTTAGAGATTTTTTATTTTTATTTTTATTTTAAATTTTCTCTTTTTAATTATCATTTATAAGTTTGGAGATTAGTTGTAGACGTTTTTCTTACTTCAATTGTCCCATCTAACACATCCCTATGGTCAAAATAAGTAACAGTACACTTAGCCAATAATGTGAGCCTTATCACAGCAAGTAGGGGTGTGCAAGATGACGATAATCCGGTGAGCCTACCCGAGCTCGTACAAAAAATACTTTACCTAACCCAGTAAAAAATAGCCCAATATAAAATGGACAATTTTGAATAAAGTCAGGTATCGGGCAGGGGTTGTTGCCCTGCCCATTTGGCCCTGCCTAGTTAGTTATCTTTTTATATATCAAAATTTATAAATTACATTATTTCACATAGAACGAATATGATGAATACTAGTAATTAAAGGATAATTTTATAAATATGAGTAGTCAAGTAGGTAATTGTATCCTTTAAAATTTATAATTAAATTGATTTCTTTCTTTATTTTTTTTAAACTTTGTTAACCGTCATTTTTTTTTTCAAATGCTTCATCTTTGTCAATTTTGAGGAGATTGATGCAAAGTTACAATTGTAAACTATTTAGATTTCAAGATATATTTTTTTATATGTAATAAATTTTAAAACTTTAATTATTATCTTTTTGTTACTTTATTCTTAGTGGATTATAGATATTATTTAACTCTTGAAGACATATGAATATGGTATTAATTTAAAAGTTTATAATTATAGATTTTTTTCGCAATATGAGCAGGACATTACGATTTGGGTATGCCCAGCCCGCTCATGTCTAACTCAAAATAGTTAGAGTTTTTACCGGGTAGGGCCGGGGGATGTAAAATACAGTCTATATTTTTTTTGGGCAAAATATAGGGGTTGAATAAGAATAATTTTAAAAAATTAATAAATATAAGAGATAAGTTTATCCAAATTAACTCAATATTTAAGTCGTAGATTACGGGGGAGTACGTGTACACTGGGTCAATGAAGACGTCATGGTTAACGAACCATTTCACTTCCCGCTCTATAATAGTCATCGTGATCTTACTCTCCTCTGAAACCATTTCACTTCACCATACATTTTCTTTCTTCTTCTTCCTACTCTGCTTTTGTAGCTGACGAGATTGGAGGATATGGTGGATTGCATCTACAAGAATCCCAATGAACCCATTGAAGCTCGTGTCAAAGACCTTCTTTCTCGAATGACTCTCAACGAGAAGATTGGTCAAATGACCCAAATCGAGCGTCGCGTTGCAACCCCTTCCGCCATTAGAGACTTGTCTATTGGTATTATTTTCTTTTCACTCTTACCTTTTTCTCCTTTCTAGGATTTGAAGATTGTTGAGATCATTGGTATTCTGCGTCTGAAGGGAGCATGCTCAGTTGTGGAGGTAGTGGTCCTTTTGAAAATGCAATGGCGTCGGATTGGGCTGATATGGTGGATGGATTTCAAAAATCAGCTCTCGAGTCGCGATTAGGCATACCGCTCATATATGGGATCGATGCAGTTCATGGGAACAACAGCATATACGGTTCCACTATATTTCCTCACAATATTGGCCTCGGGGCAACTAGGTCGGTGCTTTCCCCTTGAACTGGATTGATTAGAATACCAATACTCCATTTGTAGTAATGTGTATGTTCGAATGCTGTTTTATGTTTGTTCATTATACAAGACGGGATGAACTAAGATCATAATTGCTTACTTTGCAAGAATTGATCCCTTAACAACTTGCTTGTTACTAAAGCTTTTTGTATCGATATAGAATTGCTGTTGTTCTTGACGTTTTAGTTTTCATTTCTTACTGGTGGCTGCTTGTGCAGAGATGCAGATCTAGCTCGAAGAATTGGGGCTGCAACAGCACTTGAAGTTAGAGCAAGTGGAATTCACTATGCTTTTGCTCCTTGTGTTGCAGTAAGGCTTCATAATTAACCCTTAACTGTATTCTAATTAGAAATCATGCTAATACACTCAGTGTATTTGTGAGTACAGTAGCAATTCTTGCTATAGTATGTGTTTGGGAAACTACCGTTTTAAAAAAATTTTTAGTTTAAACCTTAGTTTAAAAAAATTTTAAAACAAACAGTCATATTTGTCCAAAAGGTTTTTTTAAAAAAATTTTAAAACAAACAGTCATATTTGTCTAAAAGGTTTTTTGATCAAATCATAATTTAAAACTAAGGTTTTGAATAAGCTATTGAGACTAGTTTCTGGAACAGTTTATGAACTACCCAATTACTATTTTACCTTTATTTTTTCTTACACACTCTCTCCTCTCTTCTCTCTTTTTTCCACTATCTTTCACCTCTCTTTTTCACCCTCTCTCATCTCTCCTCTTTCTTCTCCAACCTCTCTCATCTCTCCTATTTTTAATAAAATTATACCCTTTTTATAATTTACCAATTATAAAAGTCTTTCTGCTAATAATTATTCAAACACTTATTTTTTTAGAACCACTTTTTTTTCATAAGCTCTTCTCCAGAAACCCTCCTCTAAAAGCTATCCACTTTTTTTCATAAATTATTTTTTAAAAATCTATCCAAATAGGCCTATAGTGAGCACTTTCTTCTGAATAAACTATTTTTAAAAATCTGTGATTCCTTTCTGTTGTACTTGTTCGTCTTTGTTTTGCATAGTCATCTGATTCACTTATTTTTTAATCAGTGACTAATGGAAGTTAAACCAACATGATTAACCAAGATATATGTGTGTCTTTTACCATATTTATTTCACCATCACATAGTAACGTCTCGGTATAAATGATGGAAAAAATCATGTCTCACTTGAATGAACCAATGGACAGGTCTGCAGAGATCCCAGGTGGGGAAGATTCTATGAGAGTTATAGCGAAGATACTGAGATAGTAAGAAAGATGAGCTCCATAGTTTCAGGTTTGCAGGGCCAGCCACCACAAGAACATCAACATGGTTATCCTTTTGTGGCTGGAAGGTAGAGAAAAACTATAATACAATTCCAAGAGATATGTGTTTTAATGGAAATAATAATTCTTATGCGTACCGTTGACGACAGGATGACTCCATTTCTTCTTCTTCTTTTTGTTTTCTTTTAATTTGTAGTCTATTCATATGACTTTTACAAGATTGACTCATACCCTAGAAATGAAACTTTCTATAGAAATAGTGATAATTATAAAAATAAAAGGTACCATCCGAATTACAATTTATACTGACTTTTGACAGCATGATGACTTCGTTTTTTTTCTTTTTTCTTTTTATTTTGTTTTTTTTAATTGTGATCTATTCATATGGTTTTTCCAAGATTAACTCATGCCCCTAGAAAATAAATTTCCCATTTCAGACTTCCTTTTGTTACTTCAGTGGCGAAAAGTTATGATGTCTCCAAAGTTTCATGCTAATCTTTGTTTTTTTATTTTTCATATTCCCCATTTAAACATCCGGCCGGCCACTTTATCATACAGGCATAGATTACCACATTCTGGAAAACTCACCAAACTAGGTCATTAATTATATATCCGTTTTTATCAAAATCTTTACCATATATGTTATTACTATTTCAGGAACAAGGTCATTGCCTGTGCCAAGCACTTCGTTGGAGATGGAGGCACTGAGAAAGGCAAAAATGAAGGAAATACAGTATTATCATATGAAGAGTTAGAAAGAATCCACATGGCTCCGTATTTGGACTGCATTTCGCAGGGTGTTTCAACCATTATGGTTTCTTATTCTAGTTGGAATGGACGCAAACTCCATTCTCACCATTACCTTATTACTGAAATTTTAAAAGGAAAGTTAGGTTTTAAGGTAAGACAAACCATGATGGTAGGAATTAGTGCTGAAGTTACAGTGGTCTTTGCTGTTCTGTCTCTTATCCAAAGAGGATAAGATCATAAGACTCATCCCTGTTTTATTCTTTGAAAAATACAGTACCATAACCGAAGTTCTTTTGCTTTTTCACCTGTTTCACAGCATTTGAATTAATGATTTTTGTTTAATTTACACCATTGGCTCTGCTTTTATAGGGTATTGCAATTTCTGACTGGATGGGAATTGATAAGCTTGTTGAACCTCGTGGATCTGATTACCGAAACTGCATCATGTCAGCTGTTAATTCTGGAATTGACATGGTATAGATCTTCAATTCTAGGAACCTTTATCATGTTATTTTTTCACCCTTCTTTTTCTTCATTCATTCAAGAAAATTTGCAGGTGATTGTGCCTTATAGATTCGAACTGTTAGTGGAAGAACTGACTTCCCTTGTAGAATCAGGGGAAGTACCAATTGCCAGAATTGATGATGCTGTTGAGCGAATATTGAGAGTGAAATTTGCTTCTGGTCTTTTTAAATCTCCTTTATCTGATAGATCTTTGCTACATATAGTTGGTTGCAAGGTAAGAATAACTCTGAATATTTTCAATGCCTTGGACCTTTTCATGTAAGCTTTACTTCATTTTTGAGACATAAACGTAAATATAGCAAGTATTACAAATCTTAATATGAATCTTTACCCTTTTGAAAAATTTGAAACAAGGGGTTAAGAATAATCATCTCCATTGATGTCCTTCAAAACCTGTTTATGCAGCAACATAGAGAACTTGCACGTGAAGCAGTTAGAAAGTCGTTGGTTCTGTTGAAAAATGGAAAGGATCAAAGCAAACCTTTTCTTCCATTAAATAGAAAAGCAAAGAGGATTCTTGTTGCTGGAACACATGCAGATGATCTTGGGTATCAATGTGGAGGCTGGACCAAAGGTTGGCAAGGACTCAGTGGCCAGATTACAATTGGTAATGCCTTTGTTTCGATCGCATTTCATCAAAGTTGTGTGTTCATTCTCAGAATAATAAATCACAGATATATTGTTTTTGCTTGTCAAGTTAGTTTATTTTTCATGAAGAGTTAATGATTTTGATTATCTCATGGTTATTGGAATTCCTTAATATTGGGACCTCAACAGCGAAAGCACTCGCAAAAGAGGGAAATGAGAAAAACAACATGCATGATTATTCGCGCCCTTTTGGTAATCTCGTGTCTGAGATAATTTATAAGAAAATATATGAAACTTTCCTCTAAAAGGGAGGAGTGAGAAGTGAATTTATTGTATAATATAAATTTTCCAATTTTAGTGTGGGCAACACAACAGCTAACATCGGTCCATCCCTTCCAAAGTCCTAGGCATCACTATTTCAACTAATTTTTTTTGGTTGAGCATATCCTCCTATTAAAGGTAGTCCATTTAGGACACTGTCATATACAAAATATGAAAATATTTTACAAAAGATATTTGAACTTTAGTTTACCATATTATGAAAAAATGATCCCTTTTACTAGACCTAACTCATATTAGTAAAATAAAACTTTTTTTGAGTCATTTCTTTCCAATGTATAGGCCATGTATGGCATTAAGGCTCTACGCTAATGGGCTAAGTGCTTATAGGCATCATTATTCCATTTAGGACACTGTCATATACTAAATATAAAAATATTTCATAAAAGACATTTAAACTTTAGTTCACCGTATTATAAAACACTAGTCCTAACTCATATTAGTAAAATAAAATTTTTCTTTTGAGACATTTCTTTCCAATGTATAGGCCATGTTTGGCATTAAGGCCCTACGCTAATGGGCTAAGTGCTTATAGGTATGGCTTATAAGGACTTGGGCTTGTAAGCTGTTTTTCATATGAGATGTCATCAAAAAGCAATGGCATTTTTTCAATGTAACATATAAATTAATTATAATATGTAAGGTTCAAATTGCAATTCTTTGAATGCTAACTAAAAATACAACCCAGTACAAATGTTCTAAAAATTTGACAATTCAAATTTAAATTCTAGTTATATAAAGAATTAAAATAAAATATATTTAATCTTTAATCCCTCAAATTTGTCTTTATTTTGATTTTAGTCTCTTAAATTTTTTTTTATCTAAAAATATTAGTCTCTATAACTTATTAAAAATTTAGATTATTTTATCTATTGAGGAATCAAAACTCATAATTTAAAACTTGAGATACCAAAACTAAAATTTGTGTAATCTTAAAGGAAGAAAAGATTGTATTAACCCAATAAATTATTTAATTTCTAAAGAAAATCAGCTTATTACACCATCAACTTTGCTAATATTTTTTAAATGAATTGATTTAACATTAAAAAACAAAAACAAAGGAACAGGTCAGCCCGAGCTCTTGTGAACCTTGTTCATGCTTTATACCACTCTTTTACTTTCTTATTCCCATGCTTGCTACACTTAACCTTTGCACACTATTTTAGGGACAACACTCTTGGATGCCATTAAGGAAGCTGTAAGAGATGATGAAACAGAAATTATTTATGAGCAGAATCCATCAGAAGAAACCCTAGAACGCAGTGACATATCTTTTGCCATTGTAGCCGTTGGTGAAAAACCCTATGCTGAGAAATTTGGGAACAATTCAAAGCTTGTGATCCCTTTTAACGGGCCTAGCATTATAAGTTCAGTTGCAGACAAATTCCCAACACTGGTTATTCTGATATCTGGAAGACCCTTGGTGTTAGAGCCATGGCTGTTAGAAAAGATTGATGCTCTTGTTGCTGCTTGGTTACCTGGTACTGAAGCTCAGGGAATCACAGATGTTATCTTTGGAGATCATGACTTCAAGGGTCAGCTTCCTGTGGCTTGGTTTAGAAGAGTTGAGGATCTTGATCAACCAGCTAATGAGGTTAAACCACATGATCCCTTATTTCCTCTTGGCTTTGGGTTGACATATACCAAGAACTAAAACCTCATTTTGGTCAGAGTGAATCTTCTGTAATCATACTAATGAGCTACGTCAAAGTTCACGCTTGGTGAATTAGGGCCTGAGCCCTACTAAGTAAGTGGGCCATATTTTTAAATAAATAAAATATATGGGTCATATGAGATAGTTTTCTCTTCTTTTATTTAAAACAAATGAGAAACGGTCGGGCACGATTTAATCAAGAGAATGAATAAGTCAATTATGCTACCACATAGAAGATATTGGACATAACTTCCAAATTGATAATAACTCCCTCAGCCTTTTTATTCATGACTTTATTATAAGTCCCGTATTGGGAGCCTTATAAGAGAAGTTAAATTTATAAATTCAAATGACTCTCTGTTTAATAGGCTAATCTTTTAGGATTTGACTCTCTCTTTATACCGGTGTAAGTGTGATTTTACTGTGTATGGATTACAGAGCTGCGTCATCGGATTAAAGGCATTCCTAGAACCTTTCGCATATAGTTATGTGATATAACTCCTTCGAGTTGAACCAAGTACTTAGTGATTATTTTTGTACTACTATTAATGCCTTCACAGGGGAAAAGGGGATGGTGATTAGGGTAAGACTTTTATCTCACTAAGCAAAGATTATTTTAAGTGTAGTACTAATAATAACAAAAAAGGGTAGCACAAAAAAACATTTAAAATTCATGCACTCACAATCTAAAATCTGAATAAACAAGAAATCACAAGTGCATGGTTATATACTAGCTAATTCAAATTCAAATATTATTAAATTCAAATAAAAAAAACCTTAGAATTTTACGCCTAATTAAGTGTCCAATTCAAACAAAATAAATTATAGATACCTCATTTAAAATTAAAGTAAATTTACGAGTACTCGCGGATTATTTTTTTTTTAATTTTATTTGATTTAGAAGTTGTAATAAGAATAAAGTAGGGGGAAGTGCTTTTTGATTCCACTCGCTAAAAGGAACTAATTTGGCTTTTGAAAAAGATGGTAGTGCTTCTCTTATCAAAATATGTACTGTGAGAACCTATCGTCAATGATAACACCTAGGATTATTTAGAATTTATTTAATAGAGTACTATTTTATTATAGTTTAAGTCGTGATGTTTGGAGAGGTATCCTAATTTTTTGGTGGCTAAGTTTATATTTGAGGGTAATAGACAGCTCGTTCTATCTAATATTAGTATCGATTAAGAGAAAAGGAGATTTCATTTTACTATTAAATTATGGGTTAATCTAATTTTTTTTTTAAATTTTTTATAACAAAAGAAAAATGTACTGTGAGGAAAGCTTTGTTCAGGCCCATGTCACTAATGTGCGAAATGAAATCCACACGCTTTCTTTCTTTCTTTCTTTATTTCTTTTCATTTATTTTCACTTTAGATATTTTGGCAACTTGCTCACAAATTGAGGACCATTGTAGAATAAGTCAAATACAACTTTACTACATATGCTTTGTGATGCTTTTCTTGGGATTTTGTTTGCATAATTTCCAAAGTAATAAATTGACTTTTCAAAAAGGAAGTCTTCCTTATTTTTCTTTTGTGTAAGATACAAATGTTTTCTTACAAGTTTGTTCTTTGAAAGGAGGTGGGCTTAATATAATTTTTTTATGTAAGAATTTTGTTAACAGTTAATATGTAATTATCTTTATAAATATTTTTTTTATTTTTTTTAAAAGCATGATTAAGCACTGATAAACTCCCATGATTCAATTTTTTATTATTAAAAAATGATTTCAAAAATTAGTTGAGTAAAATTTTATATTTTAAAAGAACTTGATTAAAATGAGATGTGTGAGTTTATAACTTATTTCTTGAGCTTGAGAATATATATACACACACACACCCAAGATTTTTAATTAAGACGGGCAGATATTATAAGGCAAAGTATATATGGTGAATGAAGAAAATTTTAGAAAATAAGTTGAAGTTACTTATATCTATTAGATTAAGTTTTCTAATCATATTTGTTATTTTATTATTGTTAGTTGTTAAGATATTTATTCGCACTTATAAATTTTTGTATTAGTTCTTATAATATAAATTAAAATTTATAAATTTTTACAGAGATGCTTGTTATTTTATTATTATTTGTTGTTAAAATGTATATGTGTATTTGTAAAATTCACTTATGAACTTGAATAAATGAATAAAAATAACTTGACTTAAGTTTAGTTAAAAAATTTAACCACCTAAAACATGAAATAAATTATAGAGTTAAAGAGTAAATTTATCCCATAACTTTTCACTTAGGAGTAATCTTACCCCGAGAATTTTGTTTGGTCTAAGGTTGTTTCGGAAGTATTAAAATAAAGTAATATTACCCATATTGTTAAAAATATGAATAGTAAACTTTAATTTTTTAACTATTAATATTAATTTTTTTAATAAAAAAATAATATTACTATATTTTAAAATTTATCCCATAACTTTTCACTTAGGAGTAATCTTACCCTGAGAATTTTGTTTGGTCTAAGGTTGTTCCGAAAGTATTAAAATAAAATAATATTACTCTTATTGTTAAAAATATAATTAGTAAACATCAATTTTTTAACTATTAATATTAATTTTTTTAATAAAAAAATAATATTACTATATTTTAAAATTTTTTACGCGATATTAAACTTAAAAAAATATTCTAAAACAACGTTACTTCCAAAAGTAAATTTATAACCTGACCATAAATTATAATATAAAGAAAACAAAGAGTACCATATGTCTATAAATAAGAAGCGGTTTTCCCTATGTCTAATATTTGTCATTATATATACTAATAAACTTGAAATACTTTCGTAATTTTGAGAAAACTAATCAATAACAATTAGGGTGGCAAAAAACCATTTAGAGAATAATATTTTACAAAATAAAAATTATTAATAACATTTGTAATGATTTTTTATTTAAAAATTTTAACAATATAATAAAAATATAAAATATATATTAAAAAAAGTGTCTCATAAATAGCATAAGTTTGTGTAACCTTTTTTTTATTTGTTCAATTTTTTTACACATTTTATACAAACACAAACCCATTATATGATTTATATTTAATTAAACAATTTTTTTTAAAATGAAAAAAAAAAGGCTTTGGGTTGTCTCCGTTAAAGGGATCAATGATTTGAGACAAGACATGGGAAGAACACTCAAAAATTTTAAATTATTTATAGTTTGATTACTTGACTCCGTACAATTAGAATCGCAAAGACTATGATTACGATGCTTGCTTTGGACTTTGCTTAAAACTATTCGTACAAAAAAATAATAAAAAAAATAATAATTCATAACACAAAACAATGCTTTCATATGACCAAATCATAAAGAGACACATCTTTATATAATTTGTTAAGAATATATTACACGTCTAATCCCACTTGAATCTTTCTTTCTCCTATTTTTTTGTTGTACGAAATTTTATCGTTAAAGAATCCACTTTGCTTCTCGTGAGAATCTCCTCGCAAAGATTCCATGTTCTGATTACTAAAGAAATTGGTATTATGACATTTAATTATGTTAGTGCATGGTGAGTAAGCAGGGACTTTCAAGTCAAAATAAGTCAACTTTGCCATTTTACATCACTTTGAATTTCTACAGTGTGATTTATGTGTATTTATTAGCTAGAAGGATAAATCATGTATATACCATGCCATGGTGTGATCGGTTCTATCGTCAAATCAAGATAAGGCGGTAGGATTAATTAAGCCATATGTTAATCTACTGTATTTGCTCATATTTAGTTAATTTATTTAGTCTACTTTGAAAATTTGGTCTTCCTCTTTAAATTTTGGTGAAGATTATATGAGGAAAATGTAAGTGCATGTATCCTTATTAGTATGTTCTTAGAAAAACACAAAATTAAAGTTTTAAAATGATATTTTGTCTAAATTTTAGTTTGAGAAAATTTTAAAATAAACAATTATTTTTCTCTAAAATTTTTTTTGGACAAAACTAAAATTTTAGATAAGCTACTGAGACTAGCTTCTGAAATAATAAAAGAGCTTATGGATTACCTAATTACTATTTTACTCTTAATTTTTCTTACAGCTTCTCTTCTCTCTCTTCTTCCTTTTCCACCCTTTCTCCTCTCTTTTCTTCCTTCTCCACCCTTTCTCCTCTCTCCTTTATTTTCTCTCTTCTCCACCATCACTCATCTCTCATATTTTTAATAAAATTATACCCTTTATGATAATTTGTTAATTATAAAAGTTCTTTTGGTAATAACTATCCAAACACTCATTTATTCAGAATCACTTTTTTTTATAAGCTGTTCTCTAAAAGTATTTTTTTAAAAACTGTCTAATTTTTTTTTTCATAAGCCGTTTTTTCAAACTCTTATCTAAACATGGCTTTAATCCTTTGTGATGTCCTTCTATCTAGTGAAAATTTGTTGTGATATTTTCAAATTAAAAGGAAAAAGAAAAAATTTAGCTACTACGCCTTCAAGCTAACCATAGTTTGATCTAGCTCGACTTAACCAGTCTAGACAACAAGTCGAAACAATTCAGAAGAATCTACGAGTTGCCATAACCTATTACAAGCAAGCTTCGAGTCTAACCCATCTTCATCCATACACAACTTGGAGAACTATGTATTAAATCATCTTTATTTCTATATTTATAGTTTAGAGATATTTAAGTTAAATCAATAAGTTATTCGTTGATATAATAAATGGTCTAACTTCTTTAAAGAGAATAACATAAATTTAAATCCTAAAAAATATATTTATTATAAGAGAAAAAAAAATTATACTCTAAACCTCGTGAAAAATTATACTTATGATTAAGTAAAAAAACAATGAAGAGAGAGATTGAATCAAGCACTCTATGTTTTTAACTCAAATTTTTACCATTTACTTTGACCCGTCACATATTGTTGCACTATGTTATCCAACCTGAATTTCAGAATAACATCATTCCACTTAGTACAACAAATATCCGACATCTCTTTTGATATATATATTTTTTTTATACAAAAATTTTTAGGAAGGAATTGGGCTCACCTACGATTTAAGGATAAGATAAAATCTCCCTTCCTTCTAGACGATATTAATGTCGAGTAGGGCAAGCCGTCTATTACCCTCAAGCATAAACCTAAATATTCCGGAGTTAAAATATCTCCCTAAGCTCTTCTGATACATGATTACAGTAAAAGCTCATACTATACTAAAATTCATTTCTTATGTATAGGTTCAACAATTATATGATTTTTAGTATTATCTACTGTTTAAATTTGAGCATTATTAGGTTCAAACAGAGAGTATCTCTCTGAAGATTTTTTTTAATTCACAAAATTTAAATTATTAATCTTATTTAACAAGCCTTGAATATCTTCCATATTCAACTCAACTATCCCTAATAAAGATATAATGATTTTTTTAGGTAAAACTCACCTTTTTTTTTCACCCATGTGTGTGTTGCACGAGAGGGATTTTTTAAACTTATCATACAAGAAACTTAATAGGATATCTAAATGATTATATTTGAATAAAAATAAAAAAAAATAGTGGGGCAACAAAATCCAAAAAAGTGAAGACAATAAAGTATGGAATTAGATGTTATTATACCTCAATCTTAGTGCTCTATGACTCATCCAATTTCTGAATTAGAATCCAAACCCTAAATTGTTCACACACAACATGGACTTCCCCCTAGTAGAAGAATCCTAGAGTATGCTTTTAGATTTTTATTTTTTTTAAAACATCTATCATTGATTGATATTTGTAGTCTCTTTTAATTTAGTAACATTTACCATTGAAATATGTTTAAGTCAACTTTTATGTATTTTAATTAATTAGAAACTTTTAAGATAGACTTATATTATAACAACAACAAAAAGACTTATTAAAATAGCATGCATAACCTAAGAAATTATGAAGTTAAAATTAAACCATGTGAATCTCACATTTATCTAATTAGAAATTCTTTTTCTTTTTTTCTTTTTGTATTAGATGTTTTTTCTTAAAATTCCTTGGTAACAAGTTTTAATATTTATGACTTACAAATACTGTAACCGTAATGAGTTTTGATCGAATCTTGATCCCAATCTTTTAGGGTAGGTACCTCTGCATAATGATGAATAAAGACTTGGTTAGCTTGGCCAATTGAACGGGACCACCTTTTCCGTTAGGTCAAATATTGAGTAAGCTCTCTCAACTATTAAATTCTATCTTAGCATGACTCAACTAGTGCAAAAAGTCAAAACTTTTTACATGCGATTGTCATGTAATTAAAAAAAGAATGAGCGAGCTTAGAAGTCAACTTCAATTTACGAAAACCAGTTTAGAGTTGTTGTTTTTTTACACAAATTTTTAGAAAAGAGTTGGGCTCACCCACGATTCAAGTATAGAGCGAAATCTCCATTCCTCTTAAACGATACCAATATCGGGCAGGGCGAGCCGTCTATTACTCTCAAGCATAAACCTAAGCACCCAAGAGTTAGGATGTCTCCCCAAATACCGAATTAGAACCACAACAAAATGATACTCTTTAGGGATCGAACACGCTTCAAATAGTCGCATGTCTCACCCCTTCGCCAGTTAAATTTACGGACGATAGGTCAATTTAGAGCTAGTAAACATGAAACCAAGATGATACCCAACCTATATCCACTCTTTTTCTATTCAAAGAGACCGCAAGATCTCCATGCAATCGGGAGAAAGAGGTAGAGAGATCATACATACTTTGAGATAAATAATAATAAATATTGATTAACTTTAATTAAAAGCTTTGTTTGGCATGAGTCATCACTTTATATATATAAATAATAATAATAATAATACTTTTTTTTTTTGCTTTGAATATAATTCTAGGGAACTACAAATTACTGTTCTCTTGGCATCTTTCAATTCCACTCTCAAACTTTGCCTTAAATACCAAGATTCTGGATAACGAACATGATCCAAGTTGGTAAGTTCTTTGCGTTGAAACTTTCCCTCTCCCATTAGATTATATGAAGATAAATTATTCTGCAAGCCATATCTTGACCCGTCAAGGAACTATCATGCTTATAGAATATAAATAAATAAAATATTAAAAAAACATTTTGATTATTAGAATTATTGCCTTTTTTTAGTACAACTTTCTAGTATTTAGAAATTTTACATTTTGACAAATCATTGTCAAATGTTACATATCAAGTTTAACTTTAAAAAATAATAACGATTGTTGCAAAAAATTATCAGATTAACAGTGTTAGGATTAGAGAATACTTTATAAAATTAATTAACGGGTTAAACTGAGATTTTATATAAAGTTGGAGGAATAAAAATGCATTTTTGCCAATATAATTGAGTCTCAGTGACTTCTAATTGGGATTCTGGAGGAGTTCATATGACATGAATTGATATTTAAAGAGTAAACTAGAAATATACAGAAAATTCCAACTTATGGTATTCACACAGCACTTGTAAAAAAACATAGTGTACTGAACCAAAAAAAGGATCAGTGATGATTCTAGCCATTAAGGATTCAAATACAAGAGTAGGCATATATCAAAACTATAAAGCATGAGAAAAGTGGTGAGCAGAAGAAGAATGCATTTGGAAAGCCATGTTCTGATGAGTTTGAGGTGATCCAAAGTAAGAAGAAGAAGAATCATGATTATTAAGAAGAGCACTTCTATGCAGATTACTATTTTGGCCCTGCACTTTTATCCCATAAGAGTTAACCCCATAAGGATTAAACCCCATTGCTCCTGCATTTGCCTGCTGGTTCCATTGAAAATGTGCTTGATGACCTAAAATAGCACTTGATGGATTTGCCTCCCGCTTTTTGTTGTTGTTGTTGTTGTCTTCTAAAGAGGAAGAAGAAGAAGGTGTTCCTGCGGTTTCTGACAGATTCACGGTTGTTATATCATGAATGCTTGCTCTTCTCTTGTCTTTCCCTCCTGAAAGTTGCCTTATGAAGTACTTCTGAGCATGGCTAGCCACCTGAGTCGGCGTCCGAGTCACCACGAAATTCCGCGATATGTTTCTCCAATCTCCTTTCCCATACTTGTTCAACCCCAGAAGAAACAGTCTGTGAAGAATTTCATCAAACAGTTGGCACCCACATCACAAATCACCACAAAACTTAATGAAACATGCATAAAGATCTCAGAAAATGAACAACAAACTATATCGAGTTTTCACATGAAAACATGTTCCAACTCAACAACAAACACAAATATGTACTCAATCAAGAGAATTAAAGTCTTACTTGTGTTCTTCTTCTGTCCATGGAACACCTTTCTTTCTTTCTTGTTCAGGGAGTCTTCCTGAAGATGAGGATCTTTTTCCACCATGAGATTTGAAGGAATCAAATCCAGAAGAGTTAACCCAATCTAAGGTGAATTGCTGAGAGGTTGTTGTGGTGGTGGTGCTACTACTACTATTATTATAACCTCGAATTGGGATCAATCCAGCTTCTATATTAATAACATCTTCTTCTAACTCTCTGTACTGCTTAATCACATCTCCTACTGTCTTCCCTGGTATCATTGCTGCAACTTTCACCCACCGATCTGGTGTGTCTTTATCATACACTGCAAGAGCATTCTCAAACAACTTGTTCTCTGAAGCAGTCCATTTTGTTGTTGTTGTTGTTGTGTTCATCATGGAGTCTTGAATGAGCCAAGTTGGATTGGACATATGAGAAGATGATGAGAGAATATCCATTTCCCACTTCATCAAATCCAATCAAAAGAGAAGGAAAGAGAAAGAGAAAGTTATTTATTGAAGCATGGAAGTGTGAATTAGGGAGAATTCAAGAAGAAGAGTGATCTCTGAAACAACTAGGATTTCAGTTAATTTGGTGCGGAACAGGGGAGAGAGATGAAGAAGAAGAGATTTTTAACAAGAGAATATTATCAAGGACGAACCCACTAGCATTTTTTTGAAACGAATCAGAATATCTTTTTGTATCCAGGCATAGGGAATCTAGAAAAAATAAACCACTTTCGAAAATCAAAAGGGAAGAGGTAAAAAAATCACCCAAATTGAGATTGAAATCTGTTATTCAGTTACTCCACAGAGATAATAAACCCTTCAACCACAATTGAGAGAGATCTGATGGTAATCAATCAACTTCACACTTGGACGCCAACAAACAGAACAACGCAATGAAGAACACAAACCCAGAAAAAGAACCAGAGACTTCTTAGAAACCGATTCACCTACTCAATTGTGGAAGCAAAACGACGTAAAACAATGAATTTGCAAGAGAACCAATTAAGGAAAAACACGAGAAACAGAGAGTGAATGAAGCAGCAAGCACTTGAAAAACAGAGAGAGAAAGGAAAAAAACTCAGAAAAGGCGAAATATGAAGAAGAAGGAAGCTAGAAGGGAAGAAAAAGAAATCAAAAACAAGCTTCGCAATAATCTTGAGAGAGAAAGGAAAAAGGAAAGATTTAAAAAAGGAGAAGATGAACGAAACTGGTGAGCTGTTATTGGAGGGTATGTGCTTATGGATACTGCAACTACAGAAAAAGTTGCCTCATTATATAATACACGCTCAATCAAGTTTCTATGCACTTTTTTAAATAAAATAAAATTACCAACGTCTTTAGATCAATTGACTGTTCATTTTAATTTAATTAGTGATCTTATGTTTGAATCCTAAGTACATAATCGATAATTATCTAGAGGTTAGTATTTGTATTGAATGGTTATAGTAAGTTATTTCAACCTAATCAATAATTTAATATTCGAACCCTAAATATATAGCTGCGATAATTAGTTAAATCTAACAAGATTTTTTTTATTGTGGGCTTATATTTCTATAAACTGAATTAGTCGGTTGTTAATAGTACTGGATACGATAAATAAATCTAAAAAAATAAATATGTTTTATTTTATTTTATATTATGTTACTTCATTGATACATATACTTGCAAATAGGACTAATGCATTTATGAATAAATGATTTATTTAATATATTTTGAGTTCGTTTGGAGTTGCGAAAAGGAACAGGAATTGCTCATGGCAGTTCATCATGAATAATGGAAGCTCCACCTGTTCTGCACCATTCCAGAAAATATGATAGTCCTCATTTGATTTTCAGTTTATTGCTATTTGTTCTTTATATTTGACTTTTAGTTATTAATTAATACTAATATATAATAATTTAAATTAGAAATAAATTAATAGCTTCCAAAATGTGCTATTTATTTAATCATATTTGTATCTAGCCTTCGTATACATAACGCTGCACTCTACCTAATGCTATAGTTCATAGTTCATAGCTAGTCTCAAGTCAAAATGAATAAAGAAGATTTTGTGAGTGAGGCTATCAACAATTAATGTAAAACTTTATTAAATTTTACGACATGGATCAATAATGTCATTTTGTTGATAGAATATATATACGAGATTATCTATGTAATCAACTTTAATTAATGCATCTTTTCTTTTCTTTTTTAATATTTAACTTTTTTAAATAAGTGTGTTTCTTAATATTTAAATTAAATAATTATTATCCTCCTTCTCACATGTTACTTATCACCTTAATTAGTAGCTTGTTTTCTATTTATGCATTGTCTCTTCTTCTTCTTCTTTTAATTTCACAAATATTTTACAAGATTTTCATTTTACATTATTCAAATTAATTTTTTGAGGGAGTTAAGTTATGAGGATTAAAGAGTAAATTTATTTTAGAAATTTTTACTCAAGAATAATGTTGTCCTGAAATTTTTTTATATTTAATATTATCCTAAAAATATTAAAATAGAGCGTTGTTACTCCTTTACGTCAAAATATCAACAGTTAATATCAATTTTTTAATAATATAAGACAATATTGCTACATTTTGAAACTTTCAAAGTGACATTGAACTCAAAAAAATTTCTAAGGTAACATTGCTCTTGAGCGAAAATTTTTCAAACAAATTTACACATTAATCCAAGTTATGAAGATATCAAGTTTCAATGGAATAATGTAATTTTTTATCTCTAAACTTTGCCTTAGATATCAATTTAGTCCTTAAAATTTAATTTTTATCAATCAAATCTCTGAAATTTCATATCCATACACAATTAGTTCTTAGGGGTTGAAGATATATATAACCCTAAACACACATTTGGTCTAATCATTAAGTTAAAGATGATAATCTCTTCATGGATTGCAGAAAAAAATTGTTAGCCTGGTGAGGTCAAATAAGAATATAAAGATGTGTATAAAACTTTAGAGACCTATTAAATTTTATGGACCAAATTGATAATTGAGACAAATTTGAAAGATAAAAAATTTCATTATCCTTTTTTTTTTAAATTTATTATTTTATTAACAAATTCATTTGCTCTTACTTAGATTCAATTTCTTGCAAAATAATAGAAACATAATCTTACAAAAACAATGGTAAAGTTAAATAATTTGAGAAATATTGGTCCAAAATTTGACAAATAAATATTAAACATCACATATTTGGATAGTTAAAATGATAATGTATCAAGAAATTTAATTAACTTAGTGTAGCTTAGTGTAAACCTTGTCTGTTTTTAGTCTTTTCCTTTGTTATATATATAAAAAAAACAATAACTAGAGTGGAATCATATATTCAAACTTGAAGTTAATTATGTATTGTCTATGAATGATGTGAATCTCTGGTTTCTATAACTTACTATAACTTATGTGTAAACCACTTTCTATAATTTTTACATGGGGAAAAAGAATTACTTCATTATCTCATTATTATAAGAGTTAGATAATTAATTTAGGTAGATTAAAAAAATCATAATTTTTTTAAAATATCATTTTTCGCTATGACTACTATTACATAGAAACTCATTAATATGTGCAATCAATATAATTCAATATGGATATTTTAAAAAAAATTATAAATTTAAAAAATAAAATAGATTATAGTCTTATATTTAAAACCAAATACAACCCTTTAACTAATTCTTATATTAATGATCGGAGGAAATTTCATTGATAATAATTTATAAAAAGTGTATTACACAGAGAATTTTGTAATATATATAGAGAATATGTAATTGACTTATGTTGATATAAGTGTTAAAGTTCTCCTCCAAGTGAGTTTTTATAGGCGTGTATAAAAGAAACTTAATTGATACCAATAATATTTGATTTAGCGATAGACTAGCTAGATTATAAATTAAGCAAATTGTATTCGAATCCTACCTTATTAGAAAAAATCTATGAAGAGAGGTATTTTAGTTGTAAAGTTTCAACTTAAATTAATTGGTTCAATTTAAATGAGTTGATTATTCAAATATCTAATAATAGAATATAAAGAAGTGACAAATATGAGTGGCCCAAAAGGTTATTAAAAAAATAGTTGATAAGAGTTTATGTTTTGTATTATAAAAATGAGAGAATATGAAGTTAGAGAGGAGAAGAAATGATAAGACAAGAGATTGAAAAGGGAAGTAAGAGAGTATTCCTTATTTGCTTGTATGTTTACTAGTACAAATGCCTTGTGCATGATCTCTATTTATAGATCACAACTATTAAAGATTAAACCTAATGTTATAAAGGAATAAAGATTAATGTAATATCATTAACAACAAGAAACTCATCTAAAAGCATTTATTGGGGAGGTTATAGGTTTATGACATTAAGAGAAGAATAAATCCTAAGAGGAATCCCAATAAACTCATAGCAAATATAATATCAAGTTGTGTTAAATTAGTAAGATACATTAGTGCGTCTATAACACTAAGATATGGTACTTCCGGACTAAGAAGTTCTTCATTTTCTTCTTGGGGGTGAAAATAATTTTTTTCTTTAACATGCGATCTCACAACTATTAGAGTAGTTAATAGATATGATTTATCTATATAAAATCGCCTTAATATTTTTTTAATTTAAATTGATTGATGAAGAAAAATTCCATTTGTTACGTGCTTGATTTGTAAACCAAGACAAAATTTTATTTTTTCGGTATTTTTTATTTCAAATTCTCTCTTTAAATAAAAACTGCTTTTTGAAGCTCTTTAGAAGTTTCAATTATATTCAAGTCATCCATATAGATAGCAATTATAACAAATTCTGATGCATTCCTTTTTATAAAAAAATATGGGCTAATTAAGTCAATTTTATATCATTCCTTTAACAAATATTCACTTACACAATTATACAACACTCTTTCATATTGTTTTAATCCGTATAAGGATTTATGCAAACGATTTATATGAATTTTTTGAGAATTCGTATATACTTCTAACAATTAAATCTTTAAGATATTCTTATATAAATTTTAGTATCTAAAGAACCATATATGGGCATCCACACATACATACAATATTTATAACAATTTGCATTTTGTAGTTTTTTTGGCATCAGATTTGCATTTTATACTTTAAGAAGACTTGTTTCCAATAAATCCCACCGGATTCCTCACAATTCGAATCTAATTCAACAATAATAAAGAATTATATATCTGTATTAAAAAATTATTACATAATTGCCATATTATTTATCTCTCTTCAATAAATATAATTCATATATTTAAATAAGGAGAATATATATATATATAAGCGAGTGGCATTAAAAGGATAAAAAATAATTGATGACAAGAAAGATAAAAATATAATTATTTGATTTGATTTGAGATTGTGTATTGTTTTCAAATATAATTTTTATGACATGGTACTTAGTACTGAGTCAATTTCTTTTTCCAAAAATAAGAACAGCAGTATATAGATATAGATTATTATTAATCAAACATATTATTATTGCTTAATTTAAATCATAACAACTACTCCTTTAGAACCTATTTAAGCAATTAGACAAAGAGCCTATTCAGTTCGAAAGAAGGAGAGGGTAAATGAACTTATCCCTTTGTTTGGCTTATAATTTTCAGAGGAGAATGAGCCAAAATTTTAGCACTCGTCCCTTCTCTCCCCTAGATTTTACGTCCCTCCAAAGCGGGATTTTTAAGAAGGACGTCAAAATTTGGGACAATTATATCCTACGTGCACGCAACTCTCCTCTCTCTTCCAAAATTGTCTTTCGTACCTACACCAGTGTCGTTGTCGACTTGCCGATTGGATTAGCTATAGAAGTTTTCACGCCGTCATCGTCGCGTGCACCCACTAGATTTGCTGTCAACTTACCATACGGAGACGCGGAGATAAAGAAGCTGGCGAGCCACTTTGACATGCAGGGAGTACCATGCTTGGTGATAATAGGCCTTGAAAGCAAGACAACAACGAGACACGAAAAGAGCCATCCTCTGTCTCAATGTAATCGCTCTCGCTCGTGGCCGCCATTTTTGACTTGCTCTCTTCTTCCTCCTTCTATGTTTGACGATAAGGCATTTGGGAAGCTTTTGGTTCAATTTGAAGAGTGAGATTCATTGAACAGCCACGGATTTCAAGATCTGGTTCTCGAAGGTATTTCAAATCTATTTTATGCAATACAAATATTTGTGTATTTTGATTCCTTCTATTCTTTGATCCCATTTTAATTCTTCTACATCTGGGTAAGAATCTTTTCGGAGGTCGATGCTTATATTTAGCCACTCGTTGATAATTTGATTGGGTTTTTACATTCATGTACATGCATCTATTTTTTAATTTTGATTTACTCGCGTTAAACTAAAACTTATAACAATACTTAGCTACAAATAAGCTCTTTTCAATTCTTTTGAAAGTAAAGATTCTTCAAAAACTCGTTCGACTGCTTCAATTTCTTGTTGGAGACTTCTTATTACTTCAGCCTCAGAACTGTTCTCATCTTCTAACTCAATCAAATTCAACGAAGAGAAATAATTGTGAAGTGATGTAATTTGAAAATTCTTATCTTTTATAAACTGTTTTATATGTTCATTTAGAATGGAACCAATCGCTCGTACAGAAACTTAATATATATTTCACTTTGCTGAATATTTTTGTGTAGATACAGATTGTTGACTATCTGGACAAAAAAGAAGTGAAGTTTCAAGAAAGATGAGTGGCTTAGAAATGACATTGATATAACTACAACAATGACGATAACTTATATTAAAATATTGCCTATGTGAAGCACTAGAAAGAGCTAATACATATACTTCATCTTTTATGTTGCTCTTTTAATTAAATATATAATTATGTTATTATTAAAAATATTTTAGTATCAAACTTTATGTCTAAAGAATATTTCGAGAGCTCTGAGTTTGAAAAGGCATATTTAATAGCTTAGTTTTAAAACCTAGTCATGCTGTCAATTTAATCTATATGTATTTTTGGGGGAAAATGGAGTTATCATTTGATTGAAATTGAGTTTTAAAAGAAAACTCGAGTTTGACAGTAATAGGACTCGAGTTTTAGACGGAAACTCGAGTTGTATAAGGTCTCTAACTAGTCAAATTTAATTTCAGTTAAGGAATTCGGGTTTCTGATGTAATGTATTAGTGTTGTTGAAGTGACAAAACCCGAGTTATGTAAAAGGAATTCAAATTTTACTGGTGAGAAGCGTTGTAAAACTTGATCTGAACAAGTCGATTTTCGAAGAAAAGCACGACTTTTACATGAAACTTGATTTTCTGCGAAAAATTAAATTTAATTGTGTACGCATCACAGTGTTTAAACTCAAGTTTATTTAGGAAGATCAAATATTTACACAAGTTTTTACAAACTCCATTTTTTCACCACGACTCAATTTTTTTTCATATTAAACAACTCTAGTTTACTAAAAAAGTCCCCCTTTCCGTACATAAATTTGTCGGTTTTACAATAAGAGTATAATGGTAAATTAAGTATTTCATTCCCTCCCCTTCCCTCTTTTAACCAAATAAAGGATCATTAAAAATATATTTTCTCTCTTTCCTTACAATCAAACCAAACCAGAAAACTTTTAACCCTCCCATTCCTGCCCTTTCCTTCCTTACCCTTCCCTCCAAGTCTTTTAAACCGAACATGTCCTAAAGAAGTTAGTTAAATTAATTAATATAATTTTTTTTTAAAAAAAGCTCTGATAATTTTCCTTAACTTTATTTTTTCTCTTATTTGATTACAGTTAAAGAGTATCCATAGCAGTAATTTAAAAAAATAAAAAATATAAAAAATATATTTTATATTTATGATCAATATTAACTCCCTAATTAGATTATATGTGAAGGACAGAACTCGGGAGGAGTATTATTGTACTCCTCCAATGCTAAATATAAGATCTATTTGAGGAGTTAATTTTGGGCTTAAATATAAGATCTAATTTTTAAATCTATCAACTCTTTTTTAAATTATCTCTATTAGTAATTTTTTAAGTCGAAACAATAATCAAGTAAGAGAACGAGGGGATTTAAAAGAATATTATTATATTTTAAAAAATATATTATAATAATTAATTAATTTTTTTAATTTAATTGAAATATAATTACATATAGGGAAAAAGACAAAAAATAACCATGTGAATTTAGAAAAGACAATTTAGGCATCTGAATATCTAAAAAGACAGATTGGGCAGGAGGCCCAATCTGTCATTTGTAAATTTGGATGCAAAGACCAAGAGGCCCCTGGAAGCATTTGAAGAAAACATTAGAGAATGAAACTCAGAACAGAACGAAGTGGGAGAATGAAGCAGGAGATTAGGTTTCAGCTCTCATCAAACATTGCTCTGAAAATGGAATTCCAGCCGACGTTTGCACGGGTACTAGCTGTCGTTTCAAATACTCTGTCACCAAAATTAAATTTCACCCTGTCCGAACAAATCCCCATGATTGGGTTTGCTCAAGAAAATAAACAAAGCCAGAACAAAAAAGAAGCAATCCAATTAGAGTTGTCAGGAAACAAATTTCTAAAGAACAGAGGATGTGAAGGAATGATTGATCCTAGAAAAATAGCAGAAAAATATGAGAAAGTTGGATTAAAGCAAATTAGTGGAAGAAACAAGCAATATAAAATGAATTAGGCAGGGGATCAAAATATGGAGAATGAAGGAAGATTTTAAATTTGAGAGATTTGGTGAAGAGGGGAGAGAGATGTTGGGTTTCAGAAACTGAAGAATTGACACAGTTTGATGACTGACTATCTTCTCTCTCTGAAATACTCTGCTTTTCTACGTCATTGTTAAAGTTACAAATCCCATTGTTAAAGCTGCAAATCCCATTACAGGAGTTGTAAATTCCATTAGTAATAGGTTGCAATTTCAGTTGTAAACGTCATTGCAGAAGTTGCAAATATCATTACAAGAGTTGCAAATCTCATTAGCAATAAGTTGTAATTTTAGTCTTTCCTGGGATTGGTCCCCTTCTTTTTATTGCACTCAATTTTAGACTTTAATTTATTTTGTTTTTGTATGAAAAAGAGGGAAAGGAGAAAATAAGAAGAAAAGTATATGAACAACTCATTAGTAATAGGTCACCTAAATACTTGGCAGCTTCTGCTCGTTGCACAACCACTCTAAGAGTCTTTGCATAAATCATTTTTGGCATTTGCCGCTTGCTAGATGATATTTCCAGTGAAGTAGATTGAATTAGCAAAAAAATTAGAAAAGGATATGTTTCAGCTACTGCTAAAAATGAAGAATAAATGTAGTGTCACTTATAGAACTTACGTGTTGGCTTTAATAAACTATTGTGTCCAGCACTATCTAAAGTTGATAAAAGAAAATTGTCTTATAGTGAGAAATTTCATCAGGTCTAAGCTTTGCAGTACTCAGTCCAAGAAATTTGCAGAAGTTAAATGATCGTTCTCCTTCTAACCAAGTATTCAGCAACTTGATCCCTTCCTGATAAAGTATATTAACTCAGCACACATTAGAATCAAATTCGGGTCATGATCATTATAGAATATAATATACCCTAAAAAGTCTAACCTAGGAGTAAATAAAGATCATCTGGTTATTTAAACCTAAATGGTGTATTGAATAGCATGCATTTTAACATAAGTTTTGCAAGGGATGAGAAGTATAAGTGGCTTATACTCGGATTTCAGGTACCCAATATTGTTTGCATATAACTATCTGTAATTTGAAAATAGACCCTGACACCATGGGGACATGTTTGCATATGTAATTTGAAGTATTAGTGTATAATACATTTGCACATGCACATTCTACTTTCTGTAAGTTCCCATCCTTCATATTTTTGTTATTAAAAATAACTATATTAATTGCCTGCTGATAGCGATAGCTACTGGGTTTGGCTTTCCATCTTAGAAAAACTGTGGCTAGTGTTTTCTTTTTTTACTAAATATCATTGCTATTTCCTAGTCAGCAGGCCAAATCACCACACTTGGTGCTACAGCTGTAATCTGAAAACATTTGAGACATCTTAATATGACTATAACTTTTATTTGGTACAACAGAGGTATTTACATTTATAGGGCAACTCGAGTTCTTATACGATCAATCTTTGGATACGATGGGGAGTTTATGCAGTGCCCTGTCATTACTAACTACTTCCTTGGGAAATTACCTGACCTCCTTCATTATTACAATAATATATTACTTAACAATACAAAGAGGACAACCTAGATGGATTCCTGACAACTTGAATGAGGATCATCTCCATTACTTCTTCTGTCTTATTGCTGGAATTAGTCTCTTAAATCTTTTTTACTTAGTCTGTGCCACATGGTACAACCAAAAGAAGGCCTTTTGAGGTTTATGTCATTTGTATTGTACAGAAATCTTGTTATATATATGTTAATCAAGATATGGCATATTAGGATTGGGTATATTTTTGAATTCTGGTAAGTTTCTGTGATAGTTGTATGATTGGTGTGTTTGTGAATTCAAGATGAATGCTCAGCAATTATGTTGAAGCTTCAGCAGTTGCTTGTTGATAAGTAAATATTGTAGGTAGTATATTATGTAGGTCTTCCATTTGATATAAGGTTAATTCGAAAAGAACATTCACAAAAATACTTGACTAAAATCATGTTTTGCTAATGGGATTTACAACTCCTATAATGGGATTTGCAACTTCAACAATGTGATTTACAACTTCAATAATGGCATTTATAACTGAAATTGCAACATATTGCTAATGAGATTTGCAACTCGTCTAATGGGATTTGCAACTTCAACAATAAAATTTGCAACTACTGCAATGACATTTACAACTGAAATTGTAATATATTGTTAATGGGATTTACAACTCCTGTAATAACATTTGCAACTCGTTTAATGAGATTTGCAACTTAAACAATGGTATTTGCAACTACTGCAATGACATTTACAATTAAAATTTTAACCTATTACTAATGGGATTTACAACACCTGTAATGGTATTTACAACTCGTCTAATGGTATTTGCAATTTGAACAATAGGGTTTGTAACTCCTGCAATGATATTTATAACTGAAATTGCAATATATTGCTAATGAGATTTGCAACTCCTATAGAAAGAGTGACCTCAGTTAAGTGGTCAATGTCATGAATGACCTCATTATGAGATTTGTAACTCCTGCAATGTTCATATGTAATGTAATTGCTGTCATGGGCATGATTATTTTTTGTGAGTGACCTCAGTTAAGTGGTCAATGTCATGAATGAAATTGTACAGTTTATTATGACTATATATTACAAATCCCATTGGAGATGTTGACAATACCATTATGAAAGTTGTAAATATCATAGTGAAAGTTGCAAATACCATTGGAGAACTTGCAAATACCCTTGTACAATTAGTTCCAACAAACGTTGTGGAAGTTGCAAACACCATTGGGGAAGTTGTAAATCCCATTGTGAAAGTTGCAAATCCCATTAGAGAACTTGCAAATACCCTTGTGCAATTAGTTCCAACAAACGTTGTGGAAGTTGCAAACACTATTGTGGAAGTTCCAAATCCCATTGGAGAACTAGCAAATACCCTTGGGAAACTTGCAAACACCCTTGTGCAAGTCGTTGCAAACACCATTGGCTAAGGTGGACAGCACAATGCGATAGCTGAGGGAAATTATGTATATAGTGATTATAAATTTAGTCATAGTCATTACAAAGGTTAACACTACAAATGTCGTACAGGAAAATATGTTTGCCTAATGTCACCAGTTGGTCACTGGTTTAACTTCCCACAAATGAAGCATTACCAAACTTAACATTATAAACATTTAAACATCATTTGGTCGTCATTGCACTCTTGCTTTCTGGAAGAAAGTTTAACGCAAATTCTTGACTTAAGTTAAGCTCGTGATTAACTAGCTACCACAGTATGTTTCGTCTAAACTCTACAATGTGTTCATCATCATAGTCAAGTGTGACATTGGGCTCCCATTTAGTCAACCAAATCAGCCAAAAATTCACAAATTCTCAAACTACAGATACACAGAACTAATGTACGTCAACAAAACTGATTGATGAGTCTTTCATTTTCTAAATCATTAGATGATATAGAAGACCTGTTTGAGAAAGTTCACTAGCTTATTCACTTCAAACTTCTATTGAATTAGTTCTCCTTCATTTTGAGTCAGCTTAAGTGCTAAAGCTTCCACCTGCACATAATCGATTTTCCATACATTTCCATCCTCCAGTCAGCGAATGTTTTGAATTCTGAACAGAGCAATGTAGTCAATATAATGCAACATCAAACTACCAAAATTGTGTTTAGAAGAGTAAATATTATGTTTTATAAAATAGATGATAGCAAATACAAACTACCAAAATTGTTCCTAGTCATTTGCCTAATCTAAAGTCTAAACGGAGGTTTGCACTATCTTGCAAAGGGATATGTGCTTCCAACAGCAAGTTAGCAAAAACTACTCAAATATTGAAGTGAAAGAAAGGACCTTGACACAATCCTGTATCTGAAGTTTAAAAAAGTATATTCTATGCCTATTCAAGTGCTACTAAACAGAGATATTAATCTGCAAGGTCAAAAGCATCCAATATCAAAAAGAAAGAGCGAATATCTAATGGACAAAACTTAGGTCCATTTATTTACATACATTAAATCCAATTCTCCAATCAAATCTTAGCATATGGATTTTGTTTTAATAATTAAAACTCACATTGATAAAATTTCAAAATTTTGTTAAACCGTAGTTAATGATAAAAATCACATACGAAAATATTTGATTAGATAATTGATCCAATAGATTTAAGCAAATGGACCTAAGTTTTGCTCATATCTAATAACCATGAAACATTCCCCAACTATCAGACACTGATGACACATTTACTTATACGAAACAAAAGCTCTTTGATGAAGAACTCACTCCATTGTAGTGATGCACACCCACTTTAGCAAGCATTGCATAATACTCTATCTCTGATTTCCTTAAAGGTGGGCAATTGTTGGCAATTATAATCAGTTTCCTGCAAAGAAAAGACAAAAATTTATCAAATTTCTAATTCTACACTGTTAGTAAATTCCATATTAATCCAGACAAGACCAAAACACTAAAGATAACAGTTGTACCTTAGAGATTTACCAACTAGAATCTTATTTAAATTATCTTTTCAAAGTTATCAAGGAAATCAAGTCTATTCAAATGCATAAGAAAAAAAATATTCCATAGCACTTTAAAAATCAGCTACATTAGAATTTTTTTAGTGTAAAAAACTAGAAAGAGGTTTTCATTCATCAAAAGAACTACATAAGGTTATGAGAGTTACCTATCAACCTTTCAGCATTCCCCACTTCCTTACAACAAGGTTGGGATGATCAAAAAAATAATTTCACGAGTAAACCTAGCTAAAGAGCTAGAACAAAGGTTGGCTTCTCTAAAGATAAAATTCACAGGCAACTGCCAATTTCTAGCTAACAAGACTAAGCAGTAACATTAGAAATTTGACTAATGCAACATGGAATTCCTTTAAACTAGGATCTCCAAATCCCCCAAAAAGCTAAAAATCTTAGTTTACACACGGAACAATATTTAAAACCCCAATGCTACATATATCCAAATTAGAACTGATAATATTCAAGATATTTCTCAAACAAACCCATGACTTTAAAGGAACTCATGAAGCGGAAGAAAGGTAGTCAGCGATAGAATCAAGACACCCTATAATACAACAATAACTTTAGAGTTCCTAAGGGATTTTAGAACTATTTTATAACTCAAAGTATATTTTCTACTCTTCATTACCAGAGCGAGTCTGTTGTTGATACTCTCATGGGTCTTTTTCTGTCAAAGTTAAATCATAGAAAACAATTACCTCCAGGTCAAATCAAAATTAAAAGAACAAAATACATGAAAATGAAATGGCAAAGCTAATGCAAGAATAAATCAATAGCACTCTATGTGCTTTTTTATATACCTAACGTGCAAAGGCGTGGCAGAGAGAGAGCTTACAGTTTTCTTGGCGACAACCATGGTGGAGGTTCGCTTGGATGGTGCTGGAATAAGGTTTGAGAATCTTCATTTAGTTATGACAGTCTCAAGCTTCGGGGGAGTTATGCGTTTTCCAGATTGAACTCCCCCACCTTTTCTTCATTTAGTCCAGGGGTAATTTGGTATTTATATGCAAATTTGTAAATGATAGATTGGGCCTCCTGCCTAATCTATCCTTTTAAATATTTAAATGACTAAATTGTCATTCTAAAATAAAATTGGAATGAATTTTTTTTATCTTTTTTTTTTTAATATATAATATATTTAGGAGAGCTGGAATAACGTATCTTTTTCATTGAAAAGGCCAATATAGTAAGTGATGATGAAGGGCCAAAGCAACGGTTGAGATGAGAAGGCAAGAATGAATGGCAACCTCGCAAGTTGGTGTAGTGGGCCCCACGCTCTGCTACCACATACGCACTGACTTTCTCCGTTTGGGGGTTAGCCTCCCAAATAATTGTTGTGTTTACAATCCCTAGGAGCATGGGCCCCACTTGTTCCTGCGTTTCGCTCCTTGATTCGTCCACATCTGATGAACAGAAGAAACCGAAGCACAGGATGACAACTCTGGGAGGGGGACCAATACTGTGGTGCCACGTAAAGTCGTAAAATTCTCAAACAGCGATGGGGAGTGTACCTGATTGCGACCGTGTGAACCCCTTTTTATAAGGCTTTAGCCCCAACCAACCACCGCCGCTCACGTACTTTTATTTTCATTTTGACAAAACATGGGCAGTGAGTGGAATTTGTGGAGGAAAATGATGGTGCTCACGCGAAGCACAACAGCGCGTGGAGGTTGGGAATCGACTAACCAAAATTCAATTTTAATTTGAAATAATATATTAATAAGAGATAATTATTAGACTCGTAATTAATATTAATTTTAATAATTAATACTATAAAACATAAATTGATAAAATTTATTTGAATATATTTCATTATATTTTCAATAAAATTATTTTGATTAATTAACTGAAATGATTAAATTATAACTTTTGGAAGGATGAGTAATAAGTAAATTTTAAAAATATTAAATCTCTTATGTAAAACAAAGTAACTAAAATAATAGAGAGAATAGAACAATAAGGACAATAATAGAAAGACTCTTCTCATTTACTTTATTTTTCAAGCGAGATGTTCTATTTATAATTAAGTATAAATATATATTAGGTTTAATTAAGTCATGAAATTCAAGTTATAAAAGTTGTGAACTTTAATAAAATATGAAGTGACATGAGAAAGGAACATCCACGTAAAATGCTAGCAAACCATGAAATTTACAGTATATGCCCCAAATAAAAAGCTTCTTTTATAAATATATCTACAAATTTACAAAAATATATCAAGTCCGACATAAACCTAGTTGTAATTTCTTATGGTGGTGTGAAAATTACGAAATTTCATTTGTAAATATATTTTCGTGGGCTATATTTTACAGCTGGTCTTCACAAATTTACAATTGAAATATGGTAATTGAAAATTAAAATTTTGTAATTTACTTCTGAACGGGTCAGATTTTGGAATAGTGTATTCTTTTTACACTCATGACAAATTATAATGAGACCCCAAGAAACTTTATTGTATTTTTATAAATCTGCAGGACTTATCTATTTACAAATAAATCCCTTATTCTGGACTCATAATTTTCTCTATTTACAAATTGTAAATAATGCGGCACAATCTTCATGTTCATGTGTAATTTAAAACATGGGAGGTCAACCAGTTTACCATTGACCCCTTCGTTTTTTACATGTTGCATGTATATTTAATATAAAAATTAGTTGATTAATTTAAATAGATTAAAAAAATAATTAATTATAATAAATATAAGAGATAATTAATTAATTTAGATAAATTAATAAGTATATAATATAAATTTGTCTTAAAGATTTAAATTTAATTATTATTAACTGATTTATTTAATTTTATTAATTTAGATTTATTATTATTAACTGATTTATTTAATTTTATTAATTTTTTAAAATTAATTATTATATTAAAAAAGAATACATAGCTAAATGTTTCTAATTCATATAACAGTTCACCTCACACCTCCCCTCATAAAGAAGGTTGCGCATTCTATACCTAATGGGAAAAGAAAAGTGGTGTGATGGTGTGTGAGTGGGTTATTCCCTTGTGTACAATTATAACTCTTTAACTGATATATCGTCAAAATTCAAGGGACTTATATATATATATTTATCTAATTTTTAATATAAGATATATTTAACTAATTTAATTATATTAAAAAAATAAGTTAATATAACTTATTTTTTTTCTAAAATATTATAACTATATTTTTTAATTTCTTAACTCCCTCTTTTACTTGATTATTGTTGACAGAATATTAATAAAAATAATTTAAAAAATAATTGATAAATATAAAATATATATTTTATATTTATGATTAAAATTAATTTTTTAATTAGATATAAATATTACAGAATAGTTTAAAACATTGTGGAGGCATGATGTGACTAAGGGCAATACTTTACCTTGTATGTAAGTTTCCTAGAGGTGGGACCTAATTTGAGCGTTTATCATAATAATAAGATCTCTATTGTTCAAATACGTATTTTAACGATTTAAATTTAAAATTTTTAAGTAATAAATTTTAATTTTTTTAAAAAAACAAATTAATAGTTAAAAAATTATTTTTATTTTAAATATTTACGTATTAAAATAATATTCTTAAAAAAATTAAACTGTTTATATTAATATAAATTTAGGTAGATGAGTACCCAAACTAATTCCTATGATTGAGTCTTCAAGTGATTGAGGAAGATTTTAAAAAAGACAGCTATGCTACTTGGATTCTACGTGACGATGTGATCCTTTGGAGCAAGCCAAACCATTTCAGAAAAAAAGTTAATTTTCTTTCACATGAGTTTGGCATATTTTGAATGAATTTTACTGTAATTTTTCTATTGTTTTTAATAAACTTTATAGTTTATATTTATTATATTAATATTAATTTATTTATTTTTTGTTTTTTTCTTAAAGGAGTCACATTCAAGAGATTGACAAACTGTTGCTCCGTTTGGCGTCACCCACATTGGAAATATAAATGTCTAGGTGCTCTTCACAAATCACAAAAGAAAAATTATATTTAAGTCTTATTATAAAATATAAATATCTTATCAAACGATTATAAAATTTTATAAAAATTAAGATTAATTTTTTTAAATTATAAAATGATAGAATTATTTATAAAAAAATATTTTAGTTATTATTCCCCCGCCCCCCTCAATTTTAGACATAAGGGGTCGACGGAATTGACAGAGTAAACTTAAAAGACCTGAGAAAAAAATAAAGTGATATAATTCAAAGCTCAATAAAATTATAAAAACTGGGTTTCCCCCTTAATTTTTCAGAGAGCATTCTTCGGCGTTGTTATTGACAATTTGAATGACGTTGTAATTTTGGCTGGTGCTTTTGTGTTCTATCTGGTTGATGACAACAAATGCTGCGACAACCAATCAACATAAGAAGCAGTGATGTTTTCTACAATAATTAGGGGGCCACTGTTCAGGTTGCCTCCCCATAAATTTCTATATCATTCATTCCCTAAAGTAACTAATCTGGTAAATCCGAAAGTGACAACCAATTAAAAAAAAAAAAGAGTGGAACATGAGATGGGTTGGGTTGGGTTGGGTTGGTGTATAAGCTCTCTAAAACTAGAAGCTTCGGCCATCATAGTTCCTTTCTTGGGCTGGTCTGCTCCAAATCCAGATGGCCCGAGCTTTCCCGAAAAGTGGATTTCCATTCAACGGTCAATTTATATTTATAATTTAAAGCATGTAAATATATATCTTGTTGAGGGACCAACAAATAGAGTCCTACTTCTAGCGTCATCCTCGCTTGGCGCCGGCGCCAACTCTGAATCGAAAGACCTAGGGTTACAGCCTTGCTTCGTTGCAATTCGCTGAAGCCATGGATCCTCAACCTGAGCCTGTAAGCTACATCTGTGGAGGTATGTTTACCCTTCCAGCTCTCCGTTTGGTTCTCAATAAAGTGTTTTGGTAAGAATACATGGTGTGGCTGAGTTTCTTTTATGTTTTTGCATTTGAACCTGGTTTTCTGAAATTTCTTATCCCCTTTTTAGAATTTGTAGTGTCTTTACCCATTTTAGTATTTTTTTTTAATTAATGTCCACTTTTCGTAGATTGTGGGATGGAGAACACTCTAAAACCAGGTGACGTGATCCAGTGCCGAGAATGCGGTTATCGAATTCTGTACAAGAAGCGTACTCGTCGCAGTAAGCTTCTGCTATCTCTGAAATTTTTGTTGTGTTATCTTTTCCTTCGAACCATTAGGACTCCGTATGCTTTTTATAATATAACAAGTTTGTCTAAAATCTCAATTTTTCCACCTCGTCTCCCTAACTAGCTATAAAACTTTCTAACTAATTAACCAAACTCCTCTAACTAATAATTTTTATTGAGGTTAATTTTAAGGTTTTACAAGAATGAACTAACTATTAACTTATGTAAAGTAGTTAATTGGTCCTTTTTATAAGGACCGGATGGAGAATGATATTACACCCAAAGGCCCTATAAATAAGTTTGTTATCTAGGGAAATCGGATGTGGAATGTCAACTTACCTGCACCTCAAGGGATTAGCCAGAACTGGCCCCTTTAGTGTTTCGGACTTGGCTTCTATATGTATAGATTTACATACATATTTAGCGTTTGAGTGATAGGACAAGGAGGGATATATTGATATAGAATATAACACTTGCCTCTGTCTCTGTCTTGAGTTACCTTTTGAAGAAGCTGATTACTTTGGAATTGTTTAGCTTTAGCATTCATTTTATCCATAGGATGGAAACTCAGCTAGAAGTTTACAGAATGAAAGCTTTCTGGCCGTCCTTTTTTATAATGTTTTATGTAGAGAATAATCTTTATACAGTATGTCTTCATACCTGATGAGTCTATTACATGTGCTAAAATGTTTTGGCTTAGAATATATTGCTTTATGCATTGTATCCCTCGTATTACTACGTACGTTGCTGGATTTATATATCTAAGGCATTTGGTATTATTTTATGTTTAAACATTTAGCCTCGCATTATATACAACTGCTAGATTTTGAGGTGATCCGTATTTTTGTCATCCTTATTTTTAGATATATGCAGATATAATTTCGCTGATTCTATATTTTGCATCTCTTTCATATGATATTAAAATGTGTGAAGATAAATGCTAAGTTTTCTCTATTGATTCATTAGAGAATTTTCTGTGTAGCACTACTTGGCTGTACTATACAATAAAGACATGAAGTATGAATATCACGGAAGATTCTTGTGTATATAGCATATATGTTGATACAATTATTACTAGATCACCGAATTCATGAAGTACAAGTAGTTTTCGGAGCATGCCACCTCGAACTACATAATTTTTCATTCCGAGGCTAAAGTTGTGATCTTTTCTCTCAAACTGTTGCCTATACATGCAAGTTATTTACAGTGCTCATCCAAATTATTTATTTTACGCAGTTGTTCAGTATGAAGCTCGTTGAAGAAAAGTAGAAAACTGCCGCACCATGGTGCTGGAAAACCATCATATAAAGGTCTTGAACATGGTTTGTAACCATATGGTTATCAGTATGCTGTCCATAAAATTGAGGAACAAATTGATACTTGACATTGTGATTAACTCTGCCGTGTGGTCGCTTTTGCGTAATTATTTATGGGCCTGTTTGGTAAGGCCGCAAACCGCGGTTTTAAAAGAGCTTTTGGCCCAAACCTCGGTTTGTAGAAATTTTAAAACAAACAGACTTATTTGTCCATAAGTGCTTTTGGATACAACCATGGTTTAAAACCATAGTTTTGAATAAGCTATTTAAAATAGCTTTTTCAACAGTAAAAGCACTTATGGACTATCCAATTACTATCTTATCCCTACTTTTTCTTACACCCTCTCTCCTCTCTCCTACTTTTTCTTACACCCTCTCTCCTTTCTCCTCTCTTCCCTCTCTCCTCTATCTTCTCTTTTCTCTAACTCCCCCCTCTCTCTTACTTTAAATCAAATCATACCCTTTTTGGTAATTTACCACCATAAAAAGTCATTCTAAAAATAACTATCCAAACACCTATTTATTCAAAATCACTTTTTTTTCATAAACTCTTCTCCAAAAGTCATTTTCCATAAGTTGTCCATAAGCCTTTTTTCAAAATCCTATCCAAACAGATCCTATATTGCAAGTGCCATTTTGTGGGAACTTATATATTGTAAAAGAAAATGAACTGTGAAGCATGTGGTTTTAGATTTAGTTGATGAGTTTAAGTAAATTAAAAAAATAAATAAAAATAATTAATTATAATAAATATAAGAGTTAATTAACTAATTTAAATAAATTAATTAGTATATAATATAAATTCGTCTTGAAGATTTAAATTTAGTTATTATTAACTGAGTTATTTAGTTTTATTAATATTTTTAAATTAATTAATTAATTATTATAGTAAGAAAGAATACATGGCTAAATGTTTTTTTTATCCAATAAATGTTTCTAATTCATATAACAGTTCACCTCACACCTCCTCTTATAAAGAAGGTTGCGCATTCTATACCTAGTGGGAAAAGAAAAGAGGTGTGATGGTGTGTCAGTATAGGATATCAAAGGAATTTACAACACTTTTATTGCAAAAAGCATTAGAAGATATTTTTGAAGAAAATCTAAGAGCTTTTGTTAATAGATGTAATTATATAGCAAAATTCGAAATATTAACACAAAAATCGGTTTATGAAAATCCCATGAGACATTCTAAACAGAATTTAGAAGAATTCCCACTTATAATTGAGAAAAATCTCAATTTAGGACCAATAAGACTTTCTCAGGAGTCCTTGGAATTGTTTAAGATTTTTGGTTAGGAATTATTCAAAATTAAAAAGAGGAGAATCAAGATTAGTTAGTAACTAGAAACCTTTCAATGCAGTAGTTAAGGCTAATACCTATTATATTCCAAGAAAGGACATTTGTTTTAATAAAATTCAAAATGCTAAGATATTTAGTGAATTTGATTGTAAGTTAGGATTTTTTCAAATAGAATTAAAAGAAGAATATAGAGAATTTACAGCATTCTTTGTACCTAATGGATATTATGAATGGAATATATTACCTATGGGATTAAAAACCAGTCTGTCCATCTTTCATGAAAGAATGGATAAAATATTTAATAAATATCACCATTTTATCATAGTATATATTGATGATATTTTGGTATATTCTCATAATAAAAAAGATCATACAAAACATCTATTTATTTTTGCTGTAAAAGGCCAAAGAAAATGATCTAGTTATTTCAAAGAAGAAAGCAATAATAGGAAAAACTGTGATAGAATTTCTTGAAAGAAAAATAGAAAATGGAAAGATAGAGTTATTAGAGAATATTCTAAACTCTATAAAAGTATTTCCTAATAAGATTAAAGAAAGAAAACAATTAGAACAAATATTGGGGATAATAAACTATGAACAAGAATTTATTCCTTATTGCTCTAAAATAAAAGAAAAGTTACAGTCAAAATTAAGAGGTAAAAAAACCTTTTGAATTGACTGAAAATGATGAAAAAAAATAGAAAAATAAAAAGGATTATTTGTGAAACAGCTATTCCGATCTATATTCCTCAAGAAGAAGATTATCTTTTCATTCAAACTGATGCTTCAGATTTATGTTAGGGAGCAGTATTAAGAATAAAAGATAACAAAGCAAATCCTGTAGTTTTATATGCTTTTTGTAAATTTACAGGAGTAGAAATGAATTATGATATCAATGAAAAAGAAACTCTTGCTGTTATAAAAGCAATAAAGAAATTTGAATAATGTATTGTTTTAAAAGAATTCAAAGTTCAAAGTGATAATTCTCATGTCAAAGCATTTATTGAGAAGAAATGTCCTGAAGCAATTGCATTAAGAAGAAGAGCACGATGGAGTGTACTCTTTTTTTTTTGTTATTCTTTTAAAGTTATTATAATTAAAGGAAAATAGAATTGTTTAGCTGATTTTATGAGTAGGTATGGAGACTAGCTTCAAAAAGAAGATCGTTGAAATAAATCAAGGTTTTAAAAATAAAAGAAGCTGCATATGCAGTAGTAAGAAATCATATAGATGAGCTATTCCAAAAGCTTGTTTAAAAAGAAAAAGAAGTTCAATCGCTAGAAGAACATATTGGAAGTATGGGCGAGTTATATAATATAATCGGATCTAGCCCTAGGATTGAATATAATCTCGAATTGGAAAAAGAATTAAAAGATATAACAGAATCTTGTTATATCAAGAGTAGAGAAAAATCGGATGAAATGTCCAAACCTGAAAAAGGAAATACAGTTGTAGAATCACTTTCTGCAACAACATCTTCCCCGCTGTAAGAAATACCTCAAGGCAAAGAAGACTTGAAAAAATCTCCGGTTAATAACTAGAGTGAGAAAACCCTTCTTCAAGAAGAAGATCTATTAAAAGGCATAAAAGAGTTACTTTTATGCGAGAGAAAAAAGGGCAAGAGGCCCCAAAATTCAATTTCATTTGCAAGAAAGGTATTAGTTTCTTATAAAAAAGTAACAATAGTACCATATTTGAAGAATTTTCCACTATTACTAAAAAATACTGTGAGTAATGAAGAATTATAAAGAAGTATTCGATATTGTCTATACAGGAAATAATGAAGAATACGTGAAGACAATGCCTATTGAATACAATAGCCTATATCCCATATTTATAGTGTTTCCAGACATGGCAAGTCTAAGTGTCATTAAAACCTTATATGACTTTGAATTTTTAGACGTTCTTTATTATAATAATTTGGAATGTTTAAAATATTTGTCATCTACTATCCAAAAAGCAGCAGAAAATTTTAGAACTTTTGATAAGTTAAAATATCTCAAGTTTTTCTCAGTAGCTCTAGAACTAAAATTCAATCGTCAAGAGTTGATATGAATCAAGCTTATTCCTGATAAGGCTCAAGCTAGATCATAGCAAACTCAACCAACGAAGGTTCCTGAGTTTAATGAAAAATTCATTATCACCAGAAGAGCTGCTAATTATTTGCCCTACTTGGATCAATTAGAAAAAGAGACATAGTAGAATCAGGTTTGGGTCTATTATTGCAATACCTCACAAGTATACTTGCAAGAAAAAAGCAGAAGATGCTCAAAGGGACTATGGCCCAGATAATTGCATACGCAAGAAAAGTATACATGGGAGATGTCAGTTCCAACGAAAAAGCAAACAGAATCTTATGCCAACTGCTACAAATAAAGAAAAATGGCAATCATGCGTGTCCTATTTGCAACAAGTAAGTTGTCGACGGAGAGAGAAAATCTATCGACAAGAGTTAAAGGTCACAAGAAAAATAAAGTGGTTGACAAAGTAAAAAGAAAAAAGAATTTTTTGAGCAATCGATATGTGATTAGCCTAAATATAAAAAAATAACCCTAGTTACACTAATTAGAGTAAGTTTGAAATAGAGTTTGCATACTTCAGTATATCTATTTAATTCAATTAAAGTTGAGGCTCTAGGGATAACAAAAAATACCTAGAGAGCAAAGTTTTAATTTTCACGAGCGTCTGTAGTATGGTATTATCCTAAAGAAATAAAAGAATTTTTATTTCTGAAATTTCTATATCACTATCTTCAGCTTTTAAGAAATGAGAGGTTGAGACCACACAATGTGTGGGTGTAGATTCTCGGAAAAATTCAAATTCTAATCCAAGAGAAGTAAGCCTTGGATCCTATTTGGCCAAGAGTGTCCAGAAAAGCCGATGGACAGGCGTTAGGACAAGTCGCTAGAAACAGAGGAGAGTGTGATAAGGTGAGGAACATAAGTTGAAGTGCCTAAGGATTGAAGGAAGCGTACTGGACCTATACTTAGGTAACTCTCTAATCTATTATTTTTGAAATGCTGATAGAAATTCGTGATATAGAATTAGCAAGAAATAATTACTCTTTTCATTAAGAATAGAAAATCTAATTTTAGATTATCTATATAAAGAAAAATGGGTGCAAAAGTACTCAAAAGAATTTAATCAGTATGAATTGAATAACATAATAGAACAAATAAATAACTATAAGAAGTAGGCTGTTTACAGAATTAGAGAAAAACTTTCAAGAAACTATACTTTTACAGTATAGAATTACATAGAAGGAGGGTTGTGTTAGGCCCCGACAGCCAACATAAAACTTGTCGAATCTTATGAACATGGACATACGAAGAAATTGCTCTATTACTAGGTCGTTGCCCATAAGTAACGCGCTGTATGGTTCGAGTACAGTGAGAAGTGAGCAAGGGCAGCTGCATCGTCGCCCGGATGTAGTGTTAAATGAGCAAGGGCTACCGCTCTCTTACGAACGGAGGCGGCTAAATAAGTTAGTTCAGGAGAGAAAGATCAGATTTGGCACGTGGAATGTTGGAACTATGAACGGAAAGGCGTGGGAGGTGGTGGGAGTAATGGTAAAGCGAAAGATTAACATCTTGTGCCTTCAAGAAACTAAATGGGTCGGAGAAAAATCTCGGGAAATCAATGAGTTCAAAATTTGGTACACAGGTAAAACAGGTATAAGGAATGGGGTTGGTATCATTGTGGATAAAGAGTGGAAGAAGAATGTGGTGGGTGTTAGAAGGATTGAGGACGGAATTATATCTTTGAGAATAATTGTTGGAAGGGATACAATTAACGTTATTAGTGCCTATGCACCTCAAGTGGGAACAGAAGCACATCTTAAGGAAAAGTTTTGGGAAGATTTGGAGGGTTTGATTCAAAGCATACCACATACTGAGAAGATTTTTATTGGTGGAGACCTTAATAGTCATGTTGGTAAGGAGACAGGGGATTATGCGGAGGCACGTGGTGGTTTTGGTTTTGGAGAGATTAATAATGAAGGACGATCTATCCTAGAGTTTTCCTTAGCCTACGATTTTAAAATTGTCAACACATGCTTTAAAAAACGGGAGGAGCACTTGATCACTTACAAGAGTGGGGTTCACAGGTCACAGATTGATTTCTTTTTGGTAAGGAGTTATGATAGAAGACTTTGTACAAATTGTAAAGTGATTCCAGGGGACGGAGTGACTACCCAGCACAAGTTAATGGCCTTTGACGTACGTATTAAGTGCAGCAAGGAGAAGCGCCAACATGCTTTAAACACAAGAGTTAAGTGGTGGCAGTTAAAGGGGGAGAAGAGGAAAACTTTTAAAAGAACTATGTTAAATGAAGGGGTTTGAGAGGTGCAGGAAAATGCTAACATCATGTGGAAGGAAATGGCTGAAAAAGTCCAAACAGTTGCTAAAGTAATTTTGGGAGAATCTAAAGGTTTTGGTCGACGAGATAAGGAGACTTGGTGGTGGAACGAGGACGTGCAAGAGAAAGTTAAGAACAAGAGAGACTGTTTCAAGGCTATACACTTATGTGATAATACTGAAAATTGGGATAAATATCGTTTAGCTAAGAAGGAAACGAAGAAGGCGGTGAGTGCGGCTCGTTCTAGAGCTTTTGAGAAATTTTATAAGAAGTTAGGGACAAAGTCGGGAGAACGAAAGATTTATAAGATTGCAATAGATAGGGAAAGGAAATCGAGGGATTTGGATCAAGTACTATGTATTAAGGATGAAGAAGGCAAGGTCTTGGTTGCAGATGGTGATATTAAAGAACGGTGGGAGACCTATTTTTACAAATTGTTTAATGACGAGGGAGGAGGGTCGAGTTATGAGATAGGAGATTTATCACGAGAAGTTGAACCAAATTTGGCATTTTACCGTAGGATCCGTGTTGGCGAGGTTAAAGAGGCGCTTAAGAAAATGGAAAATAGTAAAGCGGTTGGACCTGACGGTATTCCTATTGAAGTTTGGAAGTGTTTAGGCGAAACGGGGGTGGTGTGGCTTGCTAAACTATTTAATGTGATTTTAAGTTCTAAGAAAATGCCCGATGATTGGAGGAAAAGTACTTTAGTTCCTATTTATAAAAATAAAGGAGATATTTAAAATTGTGCAAATTATAGAGGGATAAAACTTATGAGTCACACTATGAAGTTATGGAAAAAGGTAATTGAACACAGGTTGAGATTAGAGACTGATATTACGGAGAATCAGTGTGGTTTCATGCCAGGTAGGTCTACAATGGAGGAGATTTATTTATTAAGGGGGTTAATGGAAAGGTACCGGACCAAAAGAAGAGATTTGCATTTGGTCTTCATTGACTTAGAAAAAGCATATGATCGAGTGCCAAGGGAGGTGCTTTGGAGAGCTTTAGAAAAGAAAGGTGTGCGCATGGCATATATCAAAGCAATAAAAGATATGTATGAAGGGGTAACTACTACTGTAAGAACGTCTGGGGGCGAAACAGAGGATTTTCCCATAAAGATTGGTCTACATCAGGGATCATCATTGAGTCCTTATTTATTTAATCTGGTAGTGGATGTTCTAACTAAGCCTATTCAAGATGAAATCCCTAAGTGCATGCTTTTTGCGGATGGTATAATTCTTATGGCGGAGTCAAGAGAAGAGATTAATTTTAAACTTGAGTTATGGAGAAGTACTTTAGAGTCGAAGAGTTTTCGTCTGAGTAGAAGTAAGACTGAATATATGCATTGTAATTTTTCTAAGAGGCAAGTTAGAAGTAACTTGGAGGTCAGATTAGGAGATCAAGTTATTCCACAAATAGATAAGTTCAAATATTTGGGATCAATTATACAGAAAGATGGTGAAATTTTGGAGGATGTTAATCATAGAATCCAGGCTGGGTGGTTTAAATGGAGAAAGGCTACTGGGGTTATATGTGATCGGAAAGTACCAGATAAAGTAAAAGGAAAGTTTTATCGTACTGCTATAAGACCAGCAATGCTTTATGGAAGTGAATGTTGGGCTTTAAAAGGACAGCAAGAGCATAAAATTGGGGTAGCCGAAATGAGGATGTTGAGATGGATGTGTGGGCATACAAGAAAAGATAAGATTCGCAATGAACAAATACGGGGAAGAGTTGGAGTGGCACCTATTGAGGAGAAAATAGTGGAGAACCGTCTTAGGTGGTTTGGACACGTACAAAGAAGGCCAAGGGATGCGTCGGTGAGGAGGGTGGATCAAACGGATTGGAGTCCGGTTAAAAGGAGTCGAGGAAGGCTAAAGAAAACGCTTAACGAGGTCATTGAGCGGGATCTCCGGGTCAATAACCTATCTAAGGATTTAGTTTTTGACAGAGCACAATGGCGTCGTATGATCCATGTAGCCGACCCCATTTAATGAGAAAAGACTTTGTTGTTGTTGTTGTATAGAATTACATAGAAAAATTGGCTAGAGAAAGCCGATATAATGAAGCATTTCTAGAACTACTTTTGTATAGTTCTTTGGAAGCCTTTATAGGCAGAGAAAACCTTATTAGAGAATTTTTCTCACTGGAGCTGCCCTATGACTTTAAGTAGAGTTCCATATCTTCACATAAATACTACTTGTGAAGAATCTTCAAGCTATCTTAAAGAAATGCAATAGATGGAGTGTTATTACAACATTTTTGCATCACAATTCACTAGACTTTCGATGGGAAGAGATTTCATAAATTTCTGTCAATCAGTCTTGAGAATGGTCTCAGAGCCTTATTGTATCGTTTAAAAAGTTAATATTATACAAAGTTAATATCAATAAATGGTATGACTTGATATTTAAAATTTAAAAAGACAATATCTATCCATCATTACTGGAAAATTATTGGAAAGCTTGTTTGAGATTGTGACTATAAAACATAATTTAATTAAGGAAAATACGATGCTATGCCATTTACAAGTTTATTAAATTTATACAAGTAAGACTTTCCTATATATGACAAGTTAAACTTGTCAATATGAATTCCTTATAACTTATTAGTATTAATTAGAATTTAGGAGATCTATCCGTATTTAATTTTTTTACCTGAGACTAATGAATAATTTTCCCAAATAATTTGGTCTCAAAGATCCGGTTAATTTTTTTTAAAATAATTAAGGGAAGCGAGAAAGATTGGTCTATATTACAAAAACAAACAAATAAATAAATCATCCAAAAGCATATAATGAAATCCAGGTGCATCGCTAATGCACCATTTTTAAAATTTTAGATGAACATAAATCTATTGGATATTTAAAACATCAATTACTTCTCACAGAATTCTTCAAAAGCAAAAAATGCTCTTTAAACCAATAACTTATCTCCATTTTTATTATTTATTTATTTTAATTTTGAAAAAACTAATTTCCCAATCCTTATAATTTATTGAGTTTTAAATCGGGTCTTTCTATTTTTTCTCTTTTTATCAGATATTTTAAATTTACTCAGTTAGCTCCATTAGTCTTTGATATTTAAAATTGTTTTATTCTAACCGTGTTAAAAACTTCGTTGGACTCCACTGGGTGACTGAGAACTAGGCATATTTTTACCAGTGGATTCGAATGGAAAAATAAAGGAGCTGTTCTTCCTAAATCGCCCAATGCTATCAGATTCTTCTTCTTTTTTTTGTTAAAAAACATTTTGAGAAAAAATTAGGCTCACCCACTATCTAAGAGTAGGGTAAAATTTTTCTTTCTTTTAGACGATACCAATGTCAGATAGAGCGAGCTGTCTATTACCCTCAAATATAAATTTAGACACCAAAAAATTAGAATGTTTTTTTAAGTACTACGACTAAAATTATAACTATTGGGGCGAAGTTTCCCTAATGCTATTAGATCTTTACCCTACTCCATGTTCATCCACTCTCACTAGACTTAGGCCCATTTAGATAGACCATTGAAAAATGATTTATAGAAAAAAAAAATTTGGATAACTTTTAAAAAAGAGTTTATAAAAAAAATAATTTTAAATAAATGAGTGTTTGTATAGTTATTACTAAAAGGAGTTTTATTATTGATAAATTATTAGAAAGGGTATGAAATGAAATAATAATTATATAAAGTAAATTTTTTATTTTTTATATGATATTAAAATAGTAAATAATACATATATTTTATTTATTAGGAAGTAAGAATAAATAAGTATTAATAAATAAGAAAATAAATAATTTAATTTATATATTACTAATTATTAATCGGTAATTATTTAATATATAGGGGAGTGAAAATTTAAGTTTATATTATATACACACACATGTATATTTATATTAAAAGGAGGAGGAGAGACATAGATGAGCTTGTTGGAAGAGAATGGCGGAAGAGTAAAAAAGAGTAATGGCCTTTCGGTGGGGGATGGGACAGAAAGGGCAATGATAGAGAGAAAAGAAAGTAAAAATAAAAATAAAAATAAATTAATATTTTGATGTTTATAAATTTCTTTTATAAATTATTTATATTAGTTTATCTAAAATTATAATTTAATTTATAAATTATTTTAAATAATTTTAATTATTTATTTTAAAAAAATTTTAAATTAAAATTTAGCTAGAAATGTTTTAATTACATCCAATGTACTCAATGGATAAAGATGGAATAGGGTAAAGACCTCAAGGGGTAATTTGGGAGGAGCAACAACTTTATTTTCAATATTGCCAAACGGATTTTTTTAATAACATTAACACTTATTGAATAATTTTAAACATAAGGGGCGGACGGACTTGACGGAGTAAACTTGAAAGTCCTGATTCAAAACTCAATAAAATTATAATAACCGGACTTCAATTTTTCAGAGAGCATTCTTCGTCGTTGTTATTGACAATTTGAATGACGTTGTAATTTTGCCTGGTACTTTCGGGTCTTATCTGGTTGATGACAACAAATGCTGCGACAACCAATCAACATAAGAAGCAGTGATGTTTTCTACAATAATTAGGGGGCCACTGTTCAGGTGGCCTCACCATAAATTTCTGTATCATTCATTCCCTAAAGTAACTAATCTGGTAAATCCGAAAGTGACAACCAATTTTTGTTGGTACAAAAAAAATTAGATATGTTTGACACTAGTCTACTACTAAGGTCAGGATATAGCTTTAAGATTCAGAGAGCTCTTATAAGAGATTTACGAGACTATCTACTAAAAAAATTATAATAATAATAATAATAAAAATTGAATTCATATTTTATTTTTTAGCGTCTATATCAATAGTAATGACAACTAATTTTACAAACAAAAAAGAGTTAAACATGAGATGGGTTGGGTTGGTATATAAGCTCTCCAAATCTAGAAGCTTCGGCCCATTCTAGTTTCTTTCTTGGGCTGGTCTGCCCCAAATACCAATGGACTTCCATTCAACGGTCAATTTATATTTATAATTACTTATAAATTCAACTGACTAGTGAGATACATGATTATTTAGAGCCTATTCGATTTAAAAGAGTATTATTTTATTATAATTTTAGTCACCATACTTGAGAAGGTATTTTAACTCTTAAATACCTAAGTTTATACCTAATAGACGACTCGCTATACTCAATATTAATATCACTTAAGGAAAAAAAAATTTATCCTGCTTTTAAATCGTAAGTGAACCTAATTATTTTTTAAAAATATTTATAATAAAAAATTTATATTTATAATTTAAAGTATATATATCTATTATTTATAAGTTTAACTAATAAAAATGAGACATATAATTATTTAAAAATTATTTAAAACGTAATCAATTTATAAAAAATATCATCTTATTATAATTTTACTATTGGTATTCCAAATGAGATCTCACCTTGCTTTGAATTAAACACAACCCCATCTCAAACATTTTTTAACCCAAACGAAATGTAAAGCATATATATATATATATTGCAAAATAGAGTCTTGGCGCCGGCGCTTACGCTGAATCGAAAGACCTAGGGTTAAGCCTTGATTCGTTGCAATTCGCTGAAGCCATGTATCCTCGATCTGAGCCTGGAATCTACATCTGTGCAGGTATGTTTACCCTTCCGGTTCTCCGTTTGGTTCTCAATAAAGTGTTTTGGTAAGAATACATGGTGTCTTTCTTTTACGTTTTTGCATTTGAACCTGGTTTTCTGAAATTTCTTATCTCTTTTTTAGAATTTGTAGGGTCTTGATCCATTGTAGTGTCTTTTTGTTTTTTTTTTAAATTTATGTCCTGGACTTTTCGAAGATTGTGGGTTGGAGAACAAGCTAAAACCAGGTGACGTGATGCGGTGCCGAGGATGCGGTTATCCAGTACTTTTCAAGAAGAGTAAGCTTCTGCTATCTCTGAAGTTTCTGCTGTGTTATCTTTTCCTTAGAACCATTACGACTCCGTATGCTTTTTATAATATAGCAAGTTTGTCTAAAATCTCAATTTGTCCACCTAGTCTCCCTAACTAGCTTTAAAACTTTCTAACTTATTAACCAAACTCCTTGACTAATGATTTTTATTGAGGCTAATTTTAAGGTTTTATAAGAATGAACTAACTATTAACTTATGTAAAGTAGTTAATTGGTGCTTTTTATAAGGACCAGATGGAGTATGATATTACACTCAAAGGCCCTATAAATAAGTTTGTTATCTAGAGAAATCGGATGTACAATGTCAACTTACCTGAACCTCAAGGGATTAGCCAGAACTGGCCTCTTTAGTGTTGCGGACTTGGCTTCTTTATGTAGTGCCTGTTTGGGTTTCACGAAAACCTTAATTTTAATTTTTAAAAAATTTCTAGTCTACATTTTAGTTTAGAAAATTTTTTAAACAAATAAGTATATTTGTTCAAAAGGGCTTTTGGACTAAATTATAGTTTAAAATTATAGTTTTGGATAAGCTACTAGCTTCTAAAACAGTAAAAGAACTTATAGTATCCCTATTTTTTTCCCACTCTCTCCTCTCTCCTCCTCATCTCTTCTCTCTTTCAGATCTACCATCGCCTATCCAACTCGCTGTCACTTTAGTTTACTGTGCTTGCCGTCAATGTGCTCGCTGCCTCTGTTCTGCTGTCATTTCTGTTTAGCGCCTGCATGGGGTGTAGAAGGAGAGAGGAGTGAAGAAGACGGTGATGGGAGATGGATGGGAGATGATGGTGGAGTGGAGAGGGAGAGAGGAGTGGAGAAGACGGAGATGGGGGATGGATGGTAGAAGGAGAGAGGTGTGGAGAAGACGGTGATGGGAGATGACGGTGGAGTGGAGGAGAGAAGGGAAAAAAAGAATAAATAATTTTTTTAATAAAATCATATATTTTCTAATAATTTTGCCAATAATAAAAGTTTTTATGGTAATAACTATTCAAACACTCATTTATTCAGAACTATTTTTTTTCTATAAGTTATTCTCCATGAGTCATTTTTTAAAAGTTGTCTAAAAGTCCTTTGTTTCTTTAAGTCTTTTTTCCAAAAGCTTATCCAAACAGGTCTATATAGGTTTACATACATATTTAGCGTTTGAGTGATAGGATAAGGAGGGATATATTTATATAGAATATAACACTTGCCTTTGTCTCTGCCTTGAGTTACTTTTTGAAGAAGCTGATTACTTTGGAATTGTTTAGCTTTAGCATTCCTTTTATCCATAGGATGGAAACTCAGCTAGAAGTTTATAGCTGATGAGTATGTCTTCATACCTGATGAGTCTATTACCTGTGCTAAAATGGTTTGGCGTAGAATATATTGCTTTATGCATTGTATCCCTCGTATTACTACTTACGTTGCTGGATTTATATTTCTAAGGGATTTGGTGATTTTTTTATGTTTAAACATTTAGCCTTGCATTATATGCAACTGCTAGATTTTGAGGTGATCCGTATTTTTGTCATCCTTATTTTTAGATATATGCAGATATAATTTCGCTGATTCTATATTTTACATCTCTCTCATATGATATTAAAATGTGTGAAGATAAATGCTAAGTTTTCTCTATTGATTCATTAGAGAATTTTCCGTGTATCACTACTTGGCTGTACTATACAATAAAGACATGAAGTATGAATATCACGGAAGATTCTTGTGTATATAGTATATATGTTGTGTATGTTGATACAGTTATTATCTAGATTTCCTATATATGCTGCGGATGTTGATACAATTATTATCTAGATCACCAAATTCATGAAGTACAAGTAGTTTTCGGAGCATGCCACCTCGAACCTCATAATTTTTTCATTCCTAGGCTAAAGTTGTGATCTTTTCTCTCAGACTGTTGCCTATACATCCAAGTTATCTACAGTGCTCATCCAAATTATTTATTTTGCGCAGCTGTTGAAGAAAGGTAGAAAACTGCCGCACCATGGTGCTGGAAAAACCATCACATTAAGGTCTTGAACATGGTTTGTAACCATATGGTTATCAGTACGCTGTCCCTAAAATTGAGGAACAAATTGATACTTGAACATTTTGATTAACTCTGCCCGTGTGTTCGCTTTTTCGTAATGATTTATATTGCAAGTGCCATTTTGTGGTAACTTATATATGGTAGAAGAAAATGAACTGTGAAGTATGTGGTTTTGTTCTACATCTTATATTTGTGCAAAAGTTAGCATTATTTTTATAGTTACGGAATCCTTATAGGTAAGGAGAAGGAAAAAAATGGTGCCAGAAGAAGATCAACCACTAGGCGAGGTTCAATTTAGAAAACTTATAACTTGCCGGTATGCTCCGTTTCATGAAAGTAGGAATTCATTGCATCGTTACATTTGATATCTCATGTTGAGAGAAGTTAACTGTTGTGTGGATTTTCTAGCACGCCGTGGTTATCAAATGAATTTTGAAGCTGTTGTATATTGAATATTTCTCTTACGGAGAATTAGAATCATTTTCTTGGAAGATTTCAGCCTATGATTTCTTTAGCTAGCTAATCTCTGGCCATTTTCAAGAAACCATATTTTTTTACCAAACAGAAACCATTTTAGGATTCTAATGGTCTTTATTTCTAAGATGATATAAAGAATGAAAGTTTGTGTGTTTGTCCACTTGATTTATCGAAGTTTTACCCCGACTATATCCGGATTCAATCTGTATCGCGCACCTGGCTATAGTAGATAAGTCTCCAAATAGAGATTTTTTATATACGTCAAGGTTTAAAGTCGAGATCTCGTTTAAATAATATTGAGTCGTTTATTATTTGGAATAACTCGTGTGTGTTAGTGTGTGTATTTATATAGTATGAATGGAATGGTAGTCAATGGGAGCATAGAAAGCGTGTGGACAAGAAGCCGCGAAAAGAGTTGCAGTGGATTGCTATTGGGCAGGCAAACCCACCAGGTTGATCCAAATCCATGGATTCTTACGTTCTTTGGTTTAGTTTAAAATTTAATAAAGTCAGATAATAATAATTGAGTAGGACGTAGGAGCGATATGATTCCTCTAAAGTAAGATTAAGGGCTGAAATATTATGAATTGGAAAAAAATATTTAAAAATATCTATTATAAATTAAATTTGACAATACGAGAGAATTATTTAGAGATATTATAAAAGATACTTAATTATCTTAAAGTTCAATTAATTGAGTAGCCTGTAATTACATAAGTGGATTCCTCTTTACTTTTTTTGGGAAAAGTGAAATATTAACGTTTTAATAAATAATCTTATTTATGATGCATCCACTGTTATAAATCATAAATAATATTATGTTATTAGATATAATTGAAAAATAATATCAAAATATTAGATATACTAAAAAACTATTAGAATATTGAATATATTATAAATAAAATTAGAATACTAGATGCTGTTGATAAATAACATCAATGCGTTAAGTGTTATTTTATCCTAAATTTTATAGAGCGTCTTTTTATTAATCTAATTCTAACATTGTTAATAAAAAATATTGACGTTAAAATTTTAAATACTAATAAAATATTATCAAATATTAGGATATTAAGTTAAATTTTTAAGAATAATAGTAATTGACACACAAACAATAAGCATGTGAGATTAACACTATTATAGTTAAATTAGGACTTAAAAAATATTTTATAAAAATTAAAAATTAAATTAAAATTTTATATAAATTTAAAGAATTAAAAGTAAAATTTTACCTCCTTCTATGGGGCATTTATTACTAAATATTAGTTGTCTTTGTCTAAAAAAAATAATGTTCACATTAATGTTGCATTATGACTAGAGCTGGTAAAATGGGCTCAACCCGCGGGGCTGGGCCCGTTTTACCCTAAGGGGGGGCGGGTTTGGGCTGGCAAAATGCCAGCCCGTTTTTGGGCGAGCTGCACAGCCCGCCCCCCCTCAGCCCGCCAAATTGGCGGGCTGGTTTTTTTTTTAAAATTTTAATATTATTATTTAATATTTATTTTACTTAAATATTATTTTGAATACTCCTATTATCGAATACTAGTAAAGATAATTATTTATTTGTTAATATATGTTTACATATTATAATTGATTAATATTATGTTAATATTTATTTAGATTTATAATTATAAAATTTGAGATTTTTTTATAAAAAATAGAAATTTTTAAGAGTATAACATGAGTAATTTTTTTGATTATACTAATATAACATTAGAAATTTTTTATTAGTATTTTAAAAATGTTAAAAATAATTTTTTTAAAATTTTAAAAAAAAAAGTGGTGGGCTGGCGGGCCAGCCCGCCACTAAGGGGGAGGGCTCGGGCTGGCGTTTTCCAGCCTATTTTGGGGCGGGCTGCACAGTCCACCCCATTTTTTGGCGGACTGAGAGCGGGCTGGCCCGTTTTTAGCGGGCCGGCCCGCATTCTCAACTCTAATTATGACCAACGTCATGTTTGACTAAATGACAAAGAAACCATTTTATAAAGATGTAGTTGGCATTATCATGAAAGTTGCGTTCACATTTTTTAAGGAACTTTAATTAATGGATTCAATATGCTCTAATCATAGTAAGCTAATAATAATAATAATAAAATGATTATTTTAGTATCTTTAAAATCTTTTTACTTCAACGTCCCCACCAAGTCTTTGTCGTTGGCATTAATTATTGTCCTCCATTTGTTTTGATTTATCTTTTATTTTTTAAATTTATTTATCTTTTAACAAAAAAAATAATTGATTTTTTTAAACTTATTCTTGATTTGATTGTAAATATTATAAATAAAGTTTTATGCATAAGAGCAATAATTAAATGAGATATTTTAGTAAAATTAATATGTTTATTATAAATAATTATTTTTTTAATATCTATAAATAAGTTATTTAATTTTGAAACGGAGAAAGTACTAGATTTGGATGTAGTAAGAGTCTGATTCAACAAGTTAGAGATAGAAGTTTATCCTTTACAATTAGGGATAGAAACATGCTAGGTGACCTATTAGGGGCTTGTGGCTTGGCCTGTAAACGGCCTAGCCTATTTAAAAAAATAAACAGGCTTAGGCCTGTATAAAAATATATTTTTCTTAAGAGGTCAGACTCAGATTCATTAAGAAACCTGTTAGACCTGTTAGGCGGCCTGAGCCTGTTATTGAAAGTATATTTAAAATAAAAGTATAATAAATAAGTGTTGAACCCAATACCTATTGAACACAATACAATAATCAAACCATTGGACTAATATATATTATTATTGGTTTTATTCTTGTTTTTTATTTTAATAAGAATCAAACGAATTATTTTAACAAAATATTAATTTTAACCCTAAAACCCACTTCTCTGCCTTCATTCCCTTTCCAGATTTCGCCGTCTCTCTGCCTTCATCCACTCTCCAGATTTTGTTGTCGCTCAATCTCGTACTTCCACTCTACAAATCCACCGACACTCTCTAATCTCCACTCTCCAAATCCATGGCTATTGCTCATACCCACGCTTGGCCTGCCTGATTATTACCTTCTGCTTCCGATTCTTTATCATATCTCTTCCTTACCTCCTTCCTTCACCTCCAATCTTCTATCGCCACTATTTCTCGCTCAATTCCCACCTTCGCATTTCCACACAAACCGCTTCAAGAACTATGAGGAATATGAATGGGATTTCTTCCATCTCCGACCTCAAACAAGAAGAATTGCTTTTCAAATTGGAGGTCTTCAAGATCAAAGGCAAAGTCAGCAAATTTTTCGCCGGTAAAATATTTCTCAGCGACCTCAATATCTTAAGCTGTATTCAAATGATTTCTGTATCTATATTATATCTTGTGAATTCGAATAATGATTTCTGTATCTTTTTTATGATTTCCATGCGATAAGCAGGGATGGGAACATCACAGCAACTGATATGGCATGTTAGAGAAGGCCTGGGGCTGTAAGTAGAATTAAAAAAATCAGGTTCTCTTAACATGCTTTAAGCCAGGCTAAGTATTTTTACAGGCCAGGCTTAAACAAAAAAAAATAGCCTATAATAGACTACAGGTTAGGTTCAAGTCGAATTGTCACTTAACAGGCCTAACCTGCCCTAGCCTGTTTTCATGCCTATTTACAACTCCATTGTATCATATGGCGTATACAGATTTGGGGAATATCATGATTTTAAATATAATGTAACTTTAATACGACAAGTTTAGTTGTTTTTTTTTTGTTTTTTTTTTACATTTTGTGTTTTAGTTTTGAAAAAATGAGCCAATATTAAAATATTTCTCACCATCACATGTTGTTGTGGCCAACAAGCAACATCACCAACCACTGACAACGACTAGCCTAACAGCGGTGGCCAATGACCACCATTACTATTTGTCATCACCTAAGGACGACCCACTACGACCACCATCACTGTCATTAGCCGACGTAGACTACCATTGTCACCATCGTCAACCACTATTGGCGTTCGTCATCACGATGCCCAACGATGACCATACCATCGTTGCTATTGTCATTACGGGCGACTACTAATGCTATTCATCGTCACCTGACAACAACTAATGACTACCACCACCACCGCTTATCATTTTTAATTGTCGTTACCACACGGCTGACGACAACTACATCATACTTTTTTAATTCTTAAAGTTAGTTTTAAGAATAATTATTTTAAACAAATTTTTATATATTTTTAAGTTTAGATATACTCTTTATATTTTATATTGTTTTTTATTAGATAGATCATCCAAAAAAATTAACGTTTATTATTTTTGAAATGAATTAATAATTTATTTTTCAGAATTAAATTTTAAAATATAAAAATATTTAAGAATTTATTTGTGAAAATACTTAATATTATTTACTTAAAAAATTTTAATGTGCAGGGGTATCATTGATTTAACTGGATAAAAGTTAGTTAAAAAAAGCTGGTTAATATTTAAATTTATTAATTAATAATATTAAAATATAATTACTAACCATGGAATTATGAACAAAATTTCATTTTGTTTGTTTGAGTCATGAATCTTGAACAAGAGATTTTTGAAAGGACATACCAGAAGCATGATTATAAAATTTCGCCAAACATATTTTTATAATTTTATATGACAAAAAATAGAAACATATATAAAAACATAATAATCCCCCAAAAAAATGTCAAATAGTTATAATAGGCCCGCAAATATATTCTTTAGTTAGGTAAGATCTCATTCATCCGCAAAATTTGATAAATAAGTCACACTGCCTGAAATTTATTTTATAAATTTTTTATTGAAAAGATTAATAAAATAAAAAAGAATTTATTAACAAATAAATGGAATTATGTGTTTACCAAAAAAGAAAAAAAAGAAATCATGGGTAAACCACACATAAGATTTATTAAAATATAAATTTAATAGACGGCTTTTTTCTCTGTTTTTTTAATTCAAAATAATATTATCTTAAAATAAAAAAAATATAAAATTTCACTCCATCCGTGTAAAACTTTTCAGATTTATCATTCACTAATTTGATTGGTGCACCCTAGTTTTAATACCATAATTGTAATCAATATAATAATAATAATAATAATAATAATAATAATAATAATAATAATAATAATAATAATAATAATAATAAATGGCTTCCCCAATGAAGAAAAAACCTGGACAGCCCATTGTTGACCAAGGCAGAAACGTTTACGCAAGCTGGAGGCTGGATGGGATCAAACGCAATTCTAGTTTGAGGAATCTCTGCAAATTTAGAAGATTCTTTGAACAGCTCATCCCCACGAAATAAAAGTCAGCACTTTCATACTCTGCTTTTCTTTTTTTTTAAAAAAAAAATAAAAAATAATCAGAACATTTCCAGAATAAAACGGCCTGGTTAGTGTTACTCTGATAGAACACTCGCATGGGTTCAATGCCATTCTGGGTTCTGGGTTCATCATTGTCATCATCTTACGCATTCTACAGAACACTGTAGAATCTGGTATGAATAGCCAATTCAACAGGCTGAGATTGCATTTCTCTGATTATACATTCTGCTTCTGGGACCGTTTTTTGTTTGATTCATTTCTGTTTTCCACTCGTGAAAACCACATCTTTCAGCGGAATTCAAGTAGAAATTCTCTGAGATTTTTCTTCTTAATATCCTTATGTGCTTGTTAACTATACTTGCTTCAGATCCTGTTAGAAATTGTCTTGGGTTGTGAAAGTGATTTACATTTAAATTCGAATTCTGAACTCCGGAAGGAGGTGAAGAATCGATACACGGCTAAACATCAGAAACAGAAATGGATTATTTTAGGTTTCGTGATAAGGACCAATTGTTCTAGTCATTTCTAGTATAGTCGCTAGATTTTCATTATATCCTTGTATTTTTCAGAACACTGGGTGAATAGTTTATAATCTGTTTGTTTTTTTGCTTTATAGCCTTTCGATTCCTGTGAGACACAATTACAAGTGAATAATACCTCATCTGGGCAATTACGTGGTGTCTGTGCAAATTCTGAATAAAAATGGCAGAGGATGACGTTTATACAAAAGATGGGACCGTAGATTTCCAAGGGAATCCAGCTAATAAGAAGAAAACTGGGACCTGGAAGGCCTGTCCCTTTATTTTAGGTAACTATGGTATTTTGGTGTTATTGGCGTGTAATACTTGTTATTATGAGATCCTTATTACAGTTTTATGCTTCAATTAACAACAGGAAATGAATGTTGTGAGAGATTGGCATACTATGGGATGAGCACAAATCTGGTGCTGTATTTTAAGAAGAGGCTGCATCAGCATAGTGCTACTGCTTCCAATAATGTCTCAAATTGGGGCGGGACATGCTATATCACGCCGTTGATCGGAGCATTTTTGGCCGATGCCTATCTCGGGAGATATTGGACTATTGCCTTTTTCTCCATAATCTATGTTATTGTGAGTATGGTTTCTCCAGTACTGTACTTGATTACTTGAGCATAGGTTTGTGTCTCCAATATGGTTTCTCCATAATCTATGTTATTGTGAGTATGGTTTCTCCAGTACTGTACTTGATTACTTGAGCATAGGTTTGTGTCTCCAATATGGTTTCTCCATAATCTAGTGCTAATGCTTTGTCTCAATATGGTTTCTCCATTGCTGCTGAAGAGAGGTCGAAAATTTTAGTTTGATATCGAACACTTAGCATCACATATGCATATAACTGACTTAGGATGAAGGAAACTGATTATTGGCTTCTGTAATAAAGTTTATAATGGGTTCAAACTTGTGTAAGTTAATAGTAAAATAGATGCGTTTTCTCATATGGAATATGAGGTAAGTTGTATTGTTTATGGCTTATGAATGGTATGACTTGATATATATATATATATATATTTTAGACAACTTCTGAAAAAAGATTTCTCTATGTACACAGGGAATGACACTATTGACACTGTCTGCGTCGGTGCCTGGCATAAAGCCAACCTGTCATGGTGAAGAAAATTGTCATGCTACTGATGGGCAGAGTGCGGTGTGCTTCATAGCGCTCTACCTAATAGCTCTCGGCACTGGTGGAATTAAGCCTTGTGTGTCATCATATGGAGCAGATCAGTTTGATGATGCTGATGAGGTTGAGAAGGAACACAAGAGTTCTTTCTTCAATTGGTTCTATTTCTCAATTAATATTGGTGCTCTTATTGCTTCTTCTCTACTGGTCTGGATACAAGATAATGTGGGTTGGGGATGGGGTTTTGGCATTCCAGCAGTGACCATGGCGATAGCTGTGGTGAGTTTCTTTTCCGGAACTAGATTGTACCGAAACCAGAAGCCTGGAGGTAGCCCCCTCACACGAATCTGTCAAGTTATTGTGGCATCCATAAGAAAGTACAAAGTAGAAGTGCCTGAAGAAAAGTCTCTTCTATATGAGATAGCAGATACAGAATCTGTTATCCAAGGAAGCCGCAAGCTTGACCACTCGAGGGGATTAAGGTAAACCAATCAAAATGAACTTTATAATTGATTACTGGATTTATTATCAGGTTTTCTAATGAGGACACATGATTATGTGTTGCCCCAAAGTAACAAAACTCCATGTATCTTATTTTTGTTGGACAACTTGAAAACAAACACCTAAGAGACTTTACCTGAGTCTATCACTTGACTATTTAATGTTTACTGTTTATTCAGAATTGGGAGCAAATGGAATTTGGAATGTCCTACTTGATTTGTAAAACATAGGGACATGGTGATATAGTCAACTTTCATACCACCTCAGATTCTGTTACTGAAATTTGAATTAGTATTTCCATTTGATTTGTATTTGCTTTAGCGATAATAAAAAATTAAAAATCAGAATATAACTATCCAATGTGCTTCTTGGCTTATCTAGCATATATTCACTGTTGTTGTATGTCTCAGCTTCTTTGACAAAGCAGCCGTGCTAGAGCAATCGGATAATGTGAAGAGCCCAGCAAACCCTTGGAGACTTTGCACTGTAACTCAAGTGGAAGAGCTGAAAGCTATCGTAAGAATTCTTCCTATATGGGCCACTGGTATCATCTTCGCTACCGTCTATGGTCAGATGGGCACCTTATTTGTGTTACAAGGGGCAACAATGGATACTCATGTTGGCAACTCCACCTTCAAGATCCCCCCGGCATCTCTTTCAATCTTTGACACCATTAGCGTAATCTTTTGGGTCCCAGTGTATGATCAGATTATTGTGCCAGTTGCTCGAAAGTTCACAGGGCACAAAAATGGCATAACTCAGCTTCAAAGAATGGGCATTGGCCTCTTCATATCCATATTTTCCATGCTCTCAGCCGGAGTTCTGGAGCTCATAAGACTTAGAATCGTGAGACGCCACAATTACTATGAACTTGAAGCGATTCCCATGTCGATCTTTTGGCAGGTTCCCCAGTATTTTATCATAGGGTGTGCAGAAGTCTTCACATTTGTCGGTCAGCTGGAGTTCTTTTATGAGCAAGCACCTGATGCCATGAGAAGCTTGTGTTCTGCTCTCTCATTGCTCACAGTTGCACTCGGACAATACCTGAGCTCGCTTCTGGTAACGATCGTCACGAATGTCAGTACCAAAAATGGCAGTCCTGGGTGGATACCTGACAATCTGAACTATGGCCATATCCATTATTTCTTCTGGTTATTAGCAGTGCTAAGTGTTCTGAATTTGGTAGCTTACCTCCTGGTGGCAAGGTTGTATACATATAAAAAACCGGTCGGTACTCTCCGCTGAAAACTGGGTTAAAAGTGCAGAAGCAAGTCAGTTTGGGAACAAAAGTCCTGTTTTAGTGTAGGAATGATAGTGTCCATATGAATAAGATTTGTTCTGTTACTTGAGTGTTTAGAAGTTTGAGTTTGCTTCATTTTCTTACTCTTTTCAAAGGTGAAGTATTCTGTAAGGCTGAAACAAAATCATCCATCTGATTTGAGTACTAGAATGACAAAAAATCTTTGAAGCATCCTACTGATGTTATTATACCATCCTTGGAGGACCAAAATAGGGTTGTTGTCAAAGATTAAATTATGTTCCTCTGTCCATTAGTATTTTGTCCTCTGGGGTTTGTAAGAAAGCTCATGCACAATGCATAGATTCCTTGCAATTTTTTTTTTTTTTTTTTAAAATGCAGCATGTATGGAACTAAAAGATATAGTCAAAATCAACATAGAGTACAATATATATTTAGTTTTTATCATACATATAACAAATTTTAGGGCAACCAAAGGTATTTGGTCTAACAGTGGACTGACTACACTTCTTACAAAATAGAATAAATGAGGTTTGAATTTTACTTTGTTAAAAAAGACTTTTAGGGAGAAGCATCTTGTTCACAAAACCTCTTTGATTGGTTGTTTGTATACTTGATAATATGATTTAAAAAAAATGTTGGATATCGAGTGGCCTAAAGGGTTTAAAAAAAAAGAATTTATGGTCCATTTGGTTTTTTCTGCAAAGAGATATTGTAATGTGAAAGCATTTTCATTGCATCCTTTGTGTTCGGTTGTTCCATAACCCATCATTTCTTACGTAGAACCCCTTGCCACATTACATCCAAAAAATAATTAAAAGGAAATTACATAAATGTAAAGGTTGGCAAAAGTCTAAAATGCCCTTATTCTCATTCACTACTATGTTTGTATTGGTTTTTTACTTGCTCTATGGGATATAGAACCTACCACCTATTAGGACAAATGCCCCAAGTGCACTACTATATTATATTTAATTTGCATTAAACTCCTATTATTTCTTTGTTTATTTCCAAAGTCCCAAAATACCAATTTCCACAAACCCTTGTATCTCTACCGTTATTTGACAAATTGTTCTCAAGCCATTTCTTCAGCTACATGAAGGTCAAGCCATCTCATTTTCTTACCGCTACAGCACCTTTCCAACCCAATTTCGGCAAACGTGCAATTTCAACTAATGTGCTTCAATATTCAGTACGCCAGGGCACACTAATTTTTCTGTTAATTCTATTTAAGATATTGTTAGATATTTGTTTGTTATAAATTATTAGATATTAAATATAAATTCATCTCTTAATAAATTTAAATCGTGTTTCCCCATATCGAGAAAAATTAAATTTTTAGCCAGGCCCCATTTGGCCCAATATTAACATCGAGGGAGTTTATTTTAAACATCTTGACACGATTGTATTTAAAAAATATATATATAAAAATTGATTTACTTTTATATAATATGGTGGAAAAATTTTTAGTTCAATAAAAAAAATATAAATAAACACTAGTTAAATTTAATCATTTTTATAACAACTTAAATTTTGTCTTTGAAAATTGAAACAGTGGTTGCACTACAATAATTTTACAGTAATTCAAAAATGTCTAAATCAAGATCACAGATATTTAATGTATTGACAATATTACCCCCAGAATTGCATTTCGGCATTTCCCTCAATTTTTTTTTTCCTTTTAATAATCATCGATTGTCGTCGCCATTGACGATTCCGATGATGGAGAAGGTTAAGGATTTGCTGCAAGTCACCCCGGAAGAATCGCAGTCTCTGTCACGACACCTTCCTTGTCTCACACCTGACACAAATTTCTGTTTCTACGAGCAATTTATCCTCAGAGGCATCCAACTAGATCGAGTCGAGCCCGGTCTCGTCGTTTGTACCTTCAAAGTCCCTCCTCGCTTCATTGTAGCATGCCTCATCCTTCAATTGTTCCTTCATAGATTTCGTTTTTGCTATCTTTTTTTTTTTTTTTTTTACTAATCTACTATTTTATAATGCATTTTTCGCATTCATAATTTCTGCTGATTTACTATGTGGAAAATTATCTTTCATTTGATTGTCGAACTCAGAGTTAAGTGGTTTTAGCTCTCATTATAGGAGTGTTTAGGCTTGAATTTTTGTTCTTTAGTGATTAATTGCGACTGGATATGCGATAACTCGTGTTGCTCCCTGCAATTTTATTTGTTATTATTGATCCTTGGTAGGTAAAGTTGCTGATAGATTGTGGAAATCATTCAGGATAATCTCCTAATCCTTAATTTTGGCTGTAGGTACAAGTCTCTTATGGGACAGAAGTTTACTGCTTTTGCAATTTTTATTTTATTTTTCGGTCCCCTGAAATTATTTTATGAAGATATTTGAGAATGTGAAACATATTGGGTTTGCTTCTACAGGACAGAACTGGAAAGTTGGCTAAGGGCTCAATAGCTAACCTTGTAGATGAACTTGGAGGTGCAGTAGCTCATACGGAAGGTCTCCCCATGAATGTTTCAGTTGACATGTCCATTTCTTATCTTTCAACTGCTCATGTTAATGTAAGTAGTTAGCTAGAAACTTACTTTTGATATATGTGCCTTTCGATTAGTTTTACTCTCTTTCTGTTATAGTTGATGTGCTTGTGAAACTGAAAGTGAGGAGCCTATGCAGGAGGAAGAGTAGGAAGTTTAAATGCATCAAATCATTCAAAACTTCTACATACATGATAATTTTTCACACTTTCTTCACTCCTACCAAGCAAACCCTTGATATGCTAGTCCTTAACTCTTTCAAATTGGATCCTTTACATTTAGGCATTCCAGGGTAGAGATATATCAGAATGCAGCAGTGATGTAGGAGAAGGGAAAAGAGGGAGAGGAGAGGGAGAAGGAGGGAGAATAGGATAAGAATGGAGGGAGAAGTATTGAAATTAGGGGATGTGTGAGTCTGTGACTAATATAATCTCAATCAAAGTCAATGAGCAAAAAGGTCTAACGAATGAGGAAACCCTAAGTTATTCATAAAGCCCTAGATACAAATTATAGAATTAATAATTTAAACTTATTTAACTAAGATAAAATCTTAATTCAAAATAAATTAAAGAAAGCGTTATATAAAATAAACCCTAAACTCTCTTATCCCTAACTTAAGCTTTCAATTTTCCATCAAGTGGTGTAAGGATCTACATCTCATTTTTGCTCCCATCATTTTGTTTCTAGCACTCCCATTATACTACGTGTATTTACTTATATACATGTAGAAAAACCACATTGTTTTTAGAATTTTCAAGTGATCTACCTCACAGCCGTGACATGATTAAGATACTGTTAACTTGTTTTACGTTTACTGTATAGATATGCTATTAACTCTTTCTTTGAAAATTTCTGTTGGCGTGGGATTTGTGCATCGCTATCTGTTCTTGCTGTAATTGTTTACTTTATCTAAGTGTGTTCGTTACACCAGCTCTGTTCTGAAGTTTCAAGCTCTCATTTCTAGTCATTCCTTCTTCTACAAGCACCAACAATTATTTTCTTGTTTTAAAGTAGTGAATTGTATCCGTGCATTAACTGTTGCAGGATGAACTAGAGATTACTTCTAGGCTCTTGGGACGGAAAGGAGGTTATTCTGGAACAATAGTTCTCCTCAGAAATAGAGCAACTGGAGAATTAATAGCAGAAGGTCGCCATTCACTATTCGGAAGACATGCAAGCAAAATGTAGTTCTCTTATGGTGTATGTGTATGAATAAAACATAAATGTCTTATTTTAGGAAACAGGTCTGATAAATGTATTTGTATGTGTTTTCTTTTTCTTTGATATGTTCTAAAAGAAGACATGGAGGGAGGATTTTGAACACTGAAGAAAAAAAAAAAAAAGAAAATTTCTCCTCTTGAATTATGGGTTTGTTCAGTTCCTTTGAGCATGAGCATATAATTAAATTAATGTGAACCTATGCTTTACAGGGAGTTTGTGGTGAGTCCTGTTGTCTATAGCTTATGAATTATACAAATTGCTTCTGTATTATATATAAATATATAGATTTTGTCATTGTTAACAGCGCAGATATGAAATCACAACTAAGTTATGGAATTCATGACAAAATGCAGAGACTTGAAAGAGTGAGACAATTCTAGTCCTTAATTAACATCCTAGTTATTGATAAGGTTTTACAAAGTTCAAGTAATTAAAAACAAGGTATTATAGTACTCTGCTTGCTACTTTCTCCTTTTTACACTTTTCAAATATACGCACACAACTATTTGTATGACTGCAGAGAATTTGGATTATATCTCTAGAGTATTCTAAAGCATTGCAGGTCAAGTTGCTTATAAATTTACTTCGAAGGTCTTTTATCATCATAATGCAGGGGTAAAATATGGTATGATGTCATTAACTACAGGAAGGTAACATGTTGAAAATTTCAGTATGCACAAAGTTGCAAACACAGAATCTTAGCATATTCATGTCTGGGAAAATTCTGAACTCCATATCCAACAACCTAATATGTGTTTGTTTTTTTAATGTCATACAGTTTAGTACTGGAAATAACACACAATAGTAAACTTTTGACATGTCTGAAGTATTCTATTCAATCTGATGATTGATTCCCTGGACATTTCAGCCAGCATTGCATTGTATTCTTCTCTGAGACTGTTATATTTGTTGCTTAAGGGATTGAAAGTTTCCATTTTTCTCCTCTGGAATGTCTGTCTTCATCTTCTCCAAACGCTGCTTTGAGGATTCAATCTGCCTCGAGCTCTTTTTTTTTTTCCCCCTGAACTCTCTCTTCATGCTCTTTCTGTAATGCCTCCAACTCTGATTCCTTAATTTCTGGATCAAATCAAATCTCCCATGAAATTATTCATGTTTATCAACAGAAATTATGTCTTATTTTAGCACATTTTTGTAAGGTAAATTACGAATTTTGTTATCCCCTAATTAATTATCCATTGATTGCTTCCCTAAATTTAAGTAAAAATATTAATGTCAGTATCACGTATAATCCATTTATCCCCTTCAAATCCAACTCCCAGTTCTAGAAGTCAGGTCTGATGTAACAAGATCAGTATGAATTATTTTAAGGTAAAAAGGGATAAAATGGCAATGAAATTATTTGAAAGGAACAACAATCATTCTAAAAGTTATGTGACTATTTCTAGTAAAACTTGGAAGATAATAGCCAAATATTAGAGTTGTTTCTATAATACTCTTTTGGTCCATAATATTAGAGTTCGTTAGAGAGTTAGATTTAATTTTAAATGAGACTTCAATATATTCCTTTGTACTATATTTATTATTTTTTTTCTCAAAAATAATGTACTTAATTTATAAACTAATATATACACTAATGTTACAGAGAGAAATTTTAAGAAAATCGTGTTATATTTATTATAACTAACTAATTTATATCATTTTTTTATTTATCTAAATTAGTTAAATAAATATTATATTAAAAGGAGGAGGAGTATATTTTAAATCAAGATAAGAAAACTTTATTTTGGGTGAAATTACATGAACAACCCATCCCTAATATTATGACCTATAAGATTTGCATTATATACATTTTGAAAAATCCAAATATGTAAAACAAAATAAATCGAATTGATAAGTATTCTTGAAAATAAATCCCTGCCTACAATATCTAATTGTGATATAAACTTCCATGGTTTTTGTTACACCTGCCTATTAGAACAAATACAAACGGGACATGAATAAGATAAAAAAAAAATCAAACCTGTATAGCTTTCGCTACTATGAGTTTTTTTTTTTTTAACAAGGAGATTATGTTCTCACTTCATTACACATCTTTGACAAGTTTTCACTTTTCAGTTTATTAATTAGTAAGAGAATAAAGAAGTGTATGATATCACAATAATAAGTTTTATCCAGACTGACCTGTCAAATAAAGTCAACTGTCAGTTATATGGATAATATAATATTATTATGTTATATTAAAGACTAAATTCGATAGGTTGATAACAACAAGCCCTATTCAATATACCCCTTTTATTTAAGAAAAACAAAAATATGGTAGATATTATGAATTTGCATAATAATTAAAAAGACATAATATTTATTAGAAAAAATCATGTTTTTTTTTTAAAAACTTTTATTATGACCATAACAAAATTCAGACTTGAATCGTTTTTTCGATCTTAAAAACATAGAGAAATGGACATAAGATTCAAGTTTCTCTACTCTTATTAGGAGGCCAACCCAAACTTGTGCCAAAGAACACACAATTAGAGATTAAGGGGAAAAAATCAAAGATATTTATTTAGAAAAAAAATAACTTTTATTAGCTAGAGTTCAGTTTTCCAAGAACATGATAAAAATAAGGTTCTTGCAAACCGGGGAGGCGTTAAAATTGCTTAGAAATGAAAACCTAAACGCGTCTAAGTTCAATTCTTTTGGCTAATCCATCCATCCCAAAAACTAGTTTCAGAAACATTTTTACACTAAATTCTCTCTTGTATACTTAATTAAAACTATTTCCAAAAAGCTAATCTGCAAATGTCAAAGCATAGAGTGATGGAGTAACAATGGAAAGAGGATTCAATTAGGATAAAGAGTAAAAACATGAAGAAATTAGAAGCAAGCAACGAATTATAAACCAAAGCTGTTGTTCTTCGGATCTCTGAAATCTGCTTGTAAGAAAGAAGACTTGTCTTGTGATGTCTTCTTCAGTCCACAGAGAGAGACACCGTCCTTGTGAGACTTGTGTGTGTGTGTGTATAGACACACACCCTTTCTCTATGCATGATCCCAAGACAGGACAAATGTTTCCCCGTAACAAAACGTGTGTTTGTGCCATTTTTTTTTATTATCTACCCGATTCACTAGAATTTTATCTCGATTATATATACATCTGACTCGCGTCGTGTACCTGACTATGGTGGGTGAGTTTCTTAATAGGAATTTTCTGTATATACTAAGACTCAAACTCAAGACCTCACTTAAACGATACCGAGTCGCTTACTACTCAAATTAACCTTTATTATGGAGAGTAACTGATTTGTACGTTAAAAAATAAATTAAATTCATAAAATTTTCTAAATTTAGTTTTATTAAAGTTTATACCTCTTTTCTCCGTATTTATAAAGTATTATCATTTTTTTCTTTTTCTAATAAGAATTAAATAAAGATTAAATTAAAAAATGATAGTTAAATATTTTATCAGTGAGTTTTATTTAGAACTAATTTTTTTACAAAATAATTTTTCTATAAATTAAATTAAATTATTTAGAAGCTCTTTTATATGCTGAAAATTTGGACTGGTTAAATTAGTAGTTCCAAAATATTTTGTCTAAATTAGGGTTATTCTAGTTATGATTAAAATGCATAAAAATATTCATATATAATCTTGAGAAGAATAATATTTAAATAAAAGAGTATTAATATTTATGTATAAATCACACTTAATCTGACAAAATAAAATTATCAAAGCATAAATCCGACATATTGTTTTTCTTCAAAATGGCATTATTTTAGGTTTAAAAAAAAAGAAAATATGCTTAAAATTCTTTATTAGACCAATCAATCATAAGAGTAATTTATCAGTTCCCTAGTTACTTGACTGGGTGAGGTTTTACTATTGAATTATTGGGAGAAATTTTTTTATCATAGTCATCAATTTTATTTTTATTTAATTCTTGTTAGAAAAAGAGAAAGATACAAGAGAAGGGAGAATGATTTAAAAATGTTGATCTAGATAAATTTTAAATAAGGGGTAAATTTAAAATTTTTTATTAATTTAATATATTTCTTGCTACTCTATCAAGTCTAATATATATAAAAAAATTTAGAAAGAAATTTTGATCCAAAGTATAGGATGGTGACAAGATAATTAATGATTATATTTTACTTCTACTCTTTATTATAAATAACAAAGATGTGACAGATAATAAATGATTATTTGAAAATCACATATTTTTAGTTAAGAGTAAAATAGATAAATTTTATCAATTTAAAATATTAAATAATTTAATTAATATTATTTAATTTGTATAAATTAGTTAACAATGCCTTGTATATTTATCCAGAAGAAGAATGTGAGGATGAATGATGACTTATAATAAAAATAAGAATAGTATAATGAGGTAAGAGCTTAGGTGGGCTAATATAATTGGTTTAAGAGTATAGGGAATATAATAAGAGGAGCAGAGTCAGAGTATCTTACTACTTTAGTAGTATGAAAGAATTTTTAATAAAAGTAAAAATAAAAATAAAATAAAGCTTAAAATGGATTATTCTATGATACCTTGCCCTTTTTTGATTTCTAATATACGCTCCTCCCCCACGTTTTGTCTTTTATTTATTACCTGTTAGAAGTAGTGGGTTTGGGTTAAGAAAAATGAGACCCACTATTAATAAAAAAATTAATGAAGCGATATAAAATTTTATTAAATTTTTTTAAATTTTAAATTTAATTCTTACAAAAAATATTTATACTGAGAATTACAATCACAAATTATAAAACTAAAATATTTAATAATAAAATTCAATTAATATTATTAAAAAAAAAGGTCCAGTCAAGAAGGTACTACTAAGCCTGAGCTTAGGTTAATGGGCAATTCTTCTTTTTAAAAATGTTTTTTCTTTCTAAATGTTTTCTCTTTATACAATATGTATAATAAGATATTTAAATAATGTTTATGTCAATATTTTAAAAATATAAGCAGATGATTCATAATCATTGGTTGTGTAGATAATTTTATTGGAAAATTATATTTGAATTAGATTTTTTATGTTTGTAATGTTAAAAAGAATTTGAATATTTGATATTTGATATTTGTGATTATCAATAATGTATTTCATTGATTTAGGCTAATAAAAAAAATTCATTGTATTTTCATGTACATTATATAAGGAGAAAATATTTTAAAAACTACTTAAATGTTTAGAAAAATGGTAAAAGGTGGCACCATTACAAGCTCGGAGTTGGCTAAAAATATCATGTTTAATAGACTCAATCATTTATCAATTATATTGAGTTGTGTGTTTTATCCATTACTTCTTATAAAAAGAGAGTTAACTAATGAAGGTTGGGTTTAGTAGACGAGATTAGTTCTTTATAACGAGATGAATCCATGTTGGAATATCCGTAAGAAGAAATATTCATATTTAATATTTGACAGTATTTTAAATATGATTATTTGTAATAAGAGAATAGTTATGTTTAGATGGAAAAAATAAAGAGCTACCCCAGTCAATTGGGTGCAACTATGTGGAATCTGACTGCAAGTTAGTTAATGGAGAGAAATATATGTAGATAGATGTGCTTTTATATAAATATATGTTGAGAAACGAAGACAATTTACTGGATGCAAGGAAGGGGGATCCTGCATTATGGAAGTTTATTTCTCAACAGAAAGATATAGTTGAATTAGGTACTATATGTCATATTAGAAATAGGCGAATGGTGAATTTCTTTATTGATAAATGACTGTTTCCTAATATGAACTTGAAGGGCATATGTATTAGACCACTTTCAATTGAAGAAGAAAATAGTAAAGTTGCTAATTGGATTGATTTATAAACTTGAGATTTCCAAAGCCTTATAAATCTTCTCCCAAACAATGCCCTTCAGACGTTAGTTAGTTTACTACCATCTATAACGGAGGCAGGTAATAATATTATAGTTTGAAATGTGACAAATGAGAGTATTTTTACTATTAAAAGTACTTATTTTTTAATTGAACAACCAACAGCTAATACATACAGTTCTACTTATAAAGATATCTAGAAATAGAAGGGTGTTGAGCGTATTAAGAGATTCATGTAGATGTCATTTAATAATCAATTAACGACTAATGTTTGGAGAATTAAGTGAGCTTCAACTTCAGAAATATGTCATTACTGTAACAATGAAACAAAGGATATTCTACATATTCTTCGTAATTACAGTTATGCTAGACAACTATGGATTTGAATAGTTAATCACAAGTATTATTCACCCTTCTTTAGTGCTCACTTACGAAGTTAGTTTGTTTTAAATCTCAAAAGGGAATTGAGACTGAATTGTAGTAATAATTGGGGATTAATTTGGGGAGTCGCAATTTAAGAGTTTTTAGAAGTGGAGAAATCAATATACTTTTGACATGAATGAGTTGAAGTCTTTGGATCTTTACTCTGTATTATACATACATGGAGGAGTTTTATGCAAGTTCAAGACGAAATCTTAATCACTGATTGTATTATTACAAATTTGTCTAATTAACAGCCTCCTATTTAAGATGGATCCAAGTGAATGTTGATGGTGCTTTTGTAGCAACCCATAGTAAGGCATGATGTGGTAGAGTCATTATAGATCATTTAGGTAGTTAGGTGGCTAGATTTATAGCTAAATTGGGTTCTTGTACTTTGATAGAAGTTAAGCAATGGGTTGTATACAAAAGGCTCAAGTTGGCCTGGGATCTTGATTTTAGAAAGATTATTCTAAAATCTGACTTTAAAAATATTATTGAGATGTTATCCAATAGGAATGTAGACAGATGTAATTTGTTGATGGTTCAAGTTTAAAACTTCATAAAACTTACCCAAAAACTAAAGCTCCAATATATTTTTAGAAATCAAAATAAACTTGCATATACTCTAACTAGGGAGTGTTTGATTAATATAGAAACTCTATTTTTTTATCCTCTATGTTTAGAGTCTATTATCCTTTCTTATTATTTAGGATTTAATCCCCTCTAATTTAGATTTATTTATTTTGGGCGTTCAGCCCTCTCTTGTCAACGACTCGTCGTTCGGGCACCCTCCTGAACATGAACTTGAGGACTGTAATGCAGTCGTTCAGGCATTTTGCTATTTTGGCGCGAGAAATGGTGGTTTCTTCTTCACCACTAAATGATGGATGGGTTACGTTTGATTTGATTGATTTCTTCTTTGGCAAACCCTATGATTTGAAATTAACCGTTCGTTTTTGTTTCATACTTCTCCTACATTAAGAAAGTGTGGTTCACGAACATGATCCTTCGGCTTCCGTCAATAAAACTACTTCTTCCTCTCTATTTCATACCGGTCTCTGTCTTCATGCTATTCCTTCTCCGTCTCTCCTCCGCGCCGCATCCTATTGCTTTAAAGATCCTATAGGTTGTGGTGCTGATTTGAAAATGGATTGCGACGGTAATGATTATTGCTTCAGCGGCGGGGAGGAGAAGGACGAGGCCTTGTACTGCGACGATGGAAATGACGAGGATGATTACGATTTCATCGACAATGCTTCTGATAATTCTGATGTTGCTCCCTCGAATCGTCACCAGGTGGTGAGTGCTCTGTTCTGTTCTCTTCTTATGGTTTGAATCTAAAATTTCCTTGGTTGTTATCGGAAACGAAGTTTAGGATTGATTTTTGAAATGTGAGGTTTTCTAATTCTTTCAAAAATTGAAGCTTCTATGATTTGACCTTAATTAATAGATTGTTTTGATTCTCGTAATTCGTTCAAAATCTTGTATTCATTTATTCTAGTAGCGATGAAGTTCGTTCTATCCAGATGGTGAGCTGTGTTATGAAATGTGTGAATATATATATATATATATATAACAAGTGTATGAGGTTCTCAGCTAAGATATTAATTTAAACATTAATTTTCAAATTTTAATTTAAAAATTTTCAGCAAAGATATTAGGAGCTGGTAACTGTATGTAGCTACGTTGTGACTAGTTATTAATTGCCTACGCTTAATAATTACATTTACATGCATGTTTATATCTGGACCTCTGTTTTACTACAAACTAAGAGTTACTGTTTTATTCCCCCTCAGCAAAACTATACAGTCTTGAGTGAAAGCGACATTCGTCAACGGCAAGAGGATGAGATTATGAAGATATCCACTGTGCTATCCATTTCAAAGGTTGCAGCTTGTATACTGCTTCGTCACTATAATTGGTATAGTGATTGATGAAGACACCCAAATTTGCATATTTTGTTGAAATCTCTATAATCAAATGCGCGAACAAATATTTTGATAATACTTATTTTATTATTACATTTCTTCTTAAGTGTGGAGCAAAATTATTTGTACAGGATTCATAATCTGTTAGTATTGTGACATTGGTGTTCTAAAAGTTTTTTTACTTGGTTTAATGACAGGAATGTTAGTAAAGTACATGATGAATGGTTTGCAGATGAAGAAAAAGTTCGCAGTGCAGTTGGCTTGTTGGAGAAACCTTTTGTGGAATATAAAGATTCTAGTGAGGTAATCATTACATGTAGCGAACCTATATTTTAATTTTCAATATGATACACTTCATGGGAAACCTTTACATTGAAATAAATGTGACCTAAGGCATTTTTATGTTGGCAGATGACTTGTGGAATCTGTTTTGATACATATCCAGGTGTTGATATGCTTGATGCTGGTTGCGGTCATCCCTTTTGTAGATCATGTTGGGAAGGTTTGTCCTAGTGCATCATTCTGTTGCCATTGTGCCAACAAAATGAAACCTTCCTGCGTTCTTGCATGCCTGGGCAATGGGAACCTTTTGTAAAGATTAAGTCGAGAAAATACCCATGGGCAATGTGACCATTTTGTTTCTTCCTATTGAGCGCCATTCATTTATTTGCCTTCTTTATTGCCAGTTATGGTTATTTTTTGATCAATATTTTTGAAGCATCATATACCCACGGCCTTCATTTTCAATTATCTGCCTATGGTTTTCTTATGTGATTATCCCTTTAATTTTTAATTTATCTTATTCTTTTACAAGTGGTTATTCAAAGGGTGAATCTTGGATAAAAAAACAAATTATATGTGCTCTGCCTGTGCTAATCATATTGTCCCGTTCAAGCAACAATCTAGCTGAGTGGTGACTTAGAGGCACGTAGCTAGTTGGAATTTTCTATAATTAATACATGTCTTCATTTGGTGAGTTTTTCTTTTTTTTTCGTGCAATTACCATTGTCTATATGATTTTTGTGATATCTTGCAAATTTCTTATGTTTCTTGCATGTTCTATAAGAAAAATTTAAACTTTTTTTTTTAAATAAAAGCCTCCCAATTTGTTTTAGTTAGAAATCTGATTTCAAGACATTATCTTGAGTCATTCCGATTATGTATTTTTTTCCTTTATAGGTTATATCAGTGTAGCCATCAGTAACGGTCTTGGATGTTTATCATTGCGGTGTCCTGATCCATCATGTGGCGCTGCTGTTGGTGAAGATTTTATCAATTTATTGGCTTCTGATGAAGAGAAGGAGAAGTACTCTGCTTATTTTATCAGGTCTTATATTGAGGACAACAAAAAGGTAATTCCATGTTGGAAATTTGATGCGATATTCATTGGTATTTGTTTTCAAGTTCTCTCTCGTCTGTTTCACTTGTCACTGAGGCATTATCTTTTTATATCCCAAATTTACATGACTCTGGTTCATAATTATACATCATACCTCCAAATTGAAGATAATTTAATTTAGGACTTGGGCTATCATGTTGTGCCTTCAGTGTTAGTTCGTTTTCTCTTTCTCTATTTTGTTTCATGCATTGTCTTACCCTTTCTTCTGATGAAATCGCATCTTTCACTTTATATGGCCATCTAAATAAATGGCTTCCCTACATCTTGAAGATTATCTTATCATATTCATTGCAGCCATTTGAGGATGCATCATTCCCAAGAGCTTTTTGTTGTATAAGAGGCATGACTCCAATGGCAGCATCAATGTTAATGGGTGATCTCTGTATTTTTGGAAGGGAGAGGGGACTGGAGAGGAGTATGATTCCTCTTGGAAATTATTTAACCTAGTATTAAATGAGTTCTGTATCTGCTTAGAAAAATGAATTTGAAATAAACAATATTAAGTAGAGTTTTGGTTTATTAATTTTATTTAAATGGCTATTTTTAAATAGATTTAAATGTGTTTTTCATTGATGATATTCTATAGACAAAATGGTGCCCTGCTCCTGGATGTGATTTTGCTGTGGACTTTGCTTCCGGTAGTGGAAGCTACGATGTTACATGCAAGTGCTCATGTAGTTTTTGCTGGAATGTAAGTGTCAACAATTAATATAATTGTTAAATGCATGTCTTATGTTTTTTCCTTGGCAGTTGGCTCTTTATGTCTCAATTTGATCTTGCAGTGCACTGAAGAAGCACATAGGCCTGTTGATTGTGATACTGTCGCCAAATGGATATTGAAGAATAGTGCTGAATCTGAAAATATGAATTGGTACGCTTCTTTGCTCTCTCTCTCTCTCTCTCTCACACACACACACACACACACACACACAGGTCACACCTAGTCAACTTCAATTATTCATGCTTGTTACATAGAATATGATCTGGTTTCTACTTGTTGACCCTGAATATTGAATTATTGTATACCTTCCAACTATTGCTGTCCCTGTTGTATTTATGTATTCTTCACTCGATTGAATTGAGGCCTGTAGCAATTGGCTCCTGGATGATTTGATAGGACATAGACTGAGATATTATTCCTATTATATTTTCTCCATCTTCTTCTGTCTCCCGTTTTCCCTATCTTTTCATATAAATGCTTTTGTTACTTTCATAACCTGGAAAAATTCTTTTATGAATCCCTTGCACGGCCCAGGCGTGTGGATGAAACGCAATCACGTCATGCGTTGTGCAATTTAATTTTAATTAAGATTTAAGAGAATGTAGAATTAAACTTCGGACCACTTGATCATAGAGACTCTATTACTGTGTCTGAAATCATTTCAACTCAAAAGTTTAAGCTATTATGTAAGGTTCAAGGGTAGATTTATTATAATCTCTAACAATTTTGATTGGTGATGGTTGATAATTTTATTCAGTCATCACGCCTGAATTTAGATTCCCAGCATCGCCGAACTATTTGCCTATGTGAATTTCAGGATATTGGCCAATTCAAAACCTTGTCCAAGCTGCAAACGGCCAATTGAGAAAAACCAAGGTTGTATGCATATGACTTGCACACCTCCCTGCAAGTATGAGTTTTGCTGGTTAGTCTACATCTGCACTTTTTCATAAATGTCACTTTCAGGTGTCAAGTATAGTTATATCGATCATATGTAAGAGTTGATGACTCTTGTCAGTTAATAAAAAAAAGAAAAAAGAAAAATTTAGCATTGGACACTTTATAAAATTAAAAGACTAAAATGAAACGTGCAAAGTTAAAAGACCAATGGTGCATTTTTGCCTTCCTCTTCTAATCTGAGTTTTTAATTGATGAAGCGCATTGACTCTTCATAATATTCTCTGTCGGTGGGAAGATATAACGGTTTAAAGCTTTGTTCAGTTTTTTTTTCTTTTGGTACAAAAAAATTTAAGTAAGTTTAGCACTAGTCCTCTATCAAGGCCAGGGCACAGTCTCAGGGCTCATAAAGTACTTATAGGAGACTTACGAAATTGTCTACTAAAGGAGCTCTCACGACGACAAGAATTGAACCCACATCCTTATAGGATACGAACTCGTTCTTTACTATCTGTACTAACTCTCTTTAATAAAGTTTTGTGCAGTTCATCCCAGTGATGTTAGTTACATGTGTTTGCAGGCTTTGCCTTGGTCCATGGTTAGAGCATGGTGAGACAACAGGTGGTTTTTATGCATGTAATCGTTATGAAGAAGCAAAGGCAGATAAAGAGGTATATCGCAAATTCAGAATAGTTCGACCATGACATAGGAACCAATGTTGTTGAAACTCTATTAAATTAATGCTGTTATTTACAGTTTCAAGAGGCGGAACAACAAAGAGAGATAATCAAGAACTCTCTTGAAAGATATTATCACTATTATGAAAGATGGGCAACCAATCAATCAGTAAGTGCTAGTTGCTTTATTATTATTATTTTTTAACCAGAAAATTGTACTCAGTTTCCTGTGTTATTCGCTCGGAGAAGGCATGAAAAGTTGCACATTGCAGTTGATTGTGAGATATAATAGATGCTTTATGTTAAATTTTATTTCTAACGCCTGCTTGATGCACTTAGTGTATGCTTTTCTCATTGCAGTCCAGACAGAAAGCTCTTGCAGACCTAGAGCAAATGCAAACTGTGCACGTAAGTGATCTTATTGTGGTTGTTTGTTCCACTGCCAATGGTTACTGGTAGACATTTGATATAGGGTCATCTCTAACGAGAAACTCAAGTATGTGGTAAACTGTAGTGCATATAATGTTTCTGGCACAGATTTTACATAGATTTAATTTAGCTCAATCAAAGATATTAATTAGGATTTAGACTATTGTCCTAATTGTGCAATGGTTATATCCAATAAAACAATAATACCAGATGGCTCTTGAATTTGTAATTCCAATGATTCTATGTTTCGAACATGCTGCAGCTTGTTGGGAACTACTTCAGATGAGTAGAATGCGATCAAACCCATTAACTCTGTAAAATCTGTAAAAAGCCTGGCCAACTTTTTAATAGAAACATCTACAGGATTTTCATTGAGATTCAGAGATTGGGTGGATATTTTAGGGTAGTGTAGAAACCAAGGGAAGGGCAAAGGGAAAAATATAAAACCTATATTCAGTCAATTTTAATGATAAAAAAGAGGTGACTATACCAATGATTAGGCAATCCAATATATAGCCAAATAGGCTGCAAGAGTCCAACACAACTAAATCGTTCAAACAAATAAAGTAAATGATTATCCTGGACTTGGATAATTGATGTCCAAGCAACCAAAAGTAAAACTCCTAATAGAAATGTGCCAATTTTTTCTGCTTTAGTAAATTCAGAGCTATGCTAATGATCATCTATTGTTGCAGCTTGAGAAGCTCAGTGACTTGCAGTGTCAGCCTGAATCACAGCTAAAATTCATCACAGAGGCCTGGTTACAGGTATATTTATAACTATTAAAGGGATGAAAATGTAATGTTTTCTTAGTAAATAAACTGTGTATGCAGATCGTTGAATGCAGACGTGTTTTGAAATGGACATACGCCTATGGCTACTATATACCTGAGAAGGAGAAGGCTAAGAGAGAGTTTTTTGAATACTTGCAAGGTATGCTCTTACCTTCTTAAGGAAATTACACGGAAACCCCTCTTCTAAGTTTATGAATTCTCTCATTTCTGTGACCTAATCATGCATGTCCCACAAAGAAGACAGATTATAAAGGAAGTTTCCTTTAAGTATTTTACATTAATAATTTTGTTGTTCAATAAGTGTTAGTAGTAGCTGGGGGAAATCACTACCAGAATTTTTACCAGAGTTTTAAGCATTGGCAATTATGCAAAGTGACTATTCTCGTTTCTATAGTATTAACTTTTCGAAACTACAAGTTATCATGATGAAAGTGTTGCACATATTTGCCTAAATTTAACTCTTGTTAATGTGGGAGTTTGAAGTTTGGATATTTAAACAAAAAACAAAATAGTGACTGTTTTAAACTCTTGTATTTTTTTAATTAATTCTAAAAATAAAAAACAATTCAGTAATGAGAAAGTAAGCCGCTTTCATGTCTTTCGGCTTTAAAATCTGTTTGTGCAGGTGAAGCTGAGGCTGGATTGGAACGACTTCATCAGTGTGCTGAGAAGGAACTGGAGATATATCTCACTGAAAAGAATCCAGAAAGATATTTTAACAGTTTCCGCACTAAACTTTCTGGACTAACCAGGTAAAGCCATAGTGCAGTAATGGAAATTGCGTTGTTTGATTTAACTTCAAACCCTGGAGTTGTACACTAAAGGATTGGACTATATTCCTGAATAGTGAGGCATTGCAAGTAGCAAGCATATTTACAGAAGCATTATTGCATAACTAAGTGACTGTAGAGGATCCAATTTACTGTATCCTGATATTTTCACTGTGATTTATTGGGTATAATGCAACAAATGCAGTGTGACACGGACCTTCTTTGAGAATCTAGTAAAAGCTTTGGAGAATGGTTTATCAGATGTGAACTCTCATGTTTCAACCAGCAGAAATGCAAGCTTAAAGAGCTTGGGAAGAAGTTGTAGTGGGAAAAAGGGGAGGGAGGAGCCTGTAACACCCAGATCAAATGATTCTGGAATTGTTAGATGAAGATGGGAACTGGAAATGTGAAGCTTGCTTATATAATAATGTACAGGGTGTGTGTATTGCCGCCGACTTGAAGAGAATCTTGAGCCGATGGAGAGGTTTTTGACTTGCTTCTCATGCCGAGTTCTTGCAAAAGGCCGAAGGATTTTGGTTGCCAAGGCTAATTTTAGCCCTCTCTTTAAACGCGGTAAGGCGTTCGATTTGTTACTTACAGGAATTTGAGATGTACATTGTTTCTATTGTATGGCTGGAGTTCTTTCTTCCTCAATTCTCTCTAGGTTTTTTATCATGTCAGACTCAGGCTCGATGTTATATGTCTCAAAATCAGATTCCTGTGCTACTTTTAGGTAGTTTTTACAGCTAAGTTGAAGCTCACGAGTTACAGTAAATGTTTGTCACATTAATCTGCATTCTTTTGTCAAAAGTGAAACATAGATCATCAAGCTTAGCGCAAGTTCAATCTTTTTTACTTTCCTGCTTTCCTGATTCTAGTCCAAATTCTGATTCTAATTCTTCTATTACAAATTGAATCTTTCTATATTTATATATTCGGATAAGTGACATAATAACGTGATTGTGTAAAAGACAAACATTATCTTTGCATTCAACATCTCTTCTCTCTCTCTCCAAATTTATTGTGTATTCACCTTCATGAAAAAAATTGAATTAGTTTTAGAGATGAGAAAATGGGCTAAACCTGTCAGGCTGACCTGTTTAAGCCTTGTATAAATATAGGGTCAGGCTTCCAAAAAAGTAGTACCTTAGGGTAAACAGACTCTTAGGCCATGTTAGTACGTGGTATTGAGGAGGTTGTTTTTGGTATTGATATTGAGATTGATCATTTTGTCATGCTTGGTATGAGAAAGTGCTTACTACGTGGGCTGATGAAACCCATGTAAGTGGGATTGAGGAATACCAAGGTAGGTGTGGTATTGGAGATTTAATCCTAGGATTGAAAAATTTCAGACGAAAATGTCCTTCCTTCTATCCTCCGTCAAATCTCTGCCACTCTCTGAACAAAAGGCCGCCTTCATCCATGAAGCCCCGCCACAACACCCACCACCACCTCTATTGTCATTCGCCAACACCCACCACTCCTCCACTGTCATTAGCCTCTGCCCTCTTCCTCCACTCTCCCTTTCGATGCCACATTCCAATCCTCTTTCCCTGTGAATCAGCGAAACCGGAGCCTGAAGCTGTCGTAGATTGGTTAATAAACCAAGGTTCCTCTGTAATTATAAGGCCTAAGCACTACTCTTGCATGATAACCTTTTTGAGTTGAGCAGCATATTGCTAGAAGAACCAGAAGAAGTTATCAATAAATCACCTTATGTTGAAGCTAATCTAGAAATTTGGAGGACTGTCTTAAGTGCAAGTGCCATAAGAGTGGGCATTTGTGCTGCGTGTGAAGTGTTAAAACTGGATGCCTCTTCCTCCTCTGCGAATATGAGATTAGGTCGTCATCTTGAGCAAAGGGTGATGGAGCAATGAATTATAAGGTTTAGGGCAAGGGGTACTATGATCTTTTTATAATTTATGGCTAATTATAAAATAAAATTAATTAAATCATTCCCTTCAAATATTACTTCATACCAAACATAATTTTAATGTCTCATTCCTACTCACTCTTCCAATCCCAATCCTAATCCCATTGCCAATCCTAGTCTATCAAAATTTAAGCCAGTGTAACAAACAGGGCCTTAGGTCCAGCCCTTCTATTTAGTTTAATTTATATTCGGGTAATAAGTTTATCTAAGAACTGCTCGAGATTGATGGAGGCTTGTATAGTATCAATTGACATGGCAAGACATGGGGGATCAACTGCAAATAGACACTCTCTAACGTTATAAATTAAGTTGGAATTGCAAAAATGGTCTGGTGAAAAGCCCATTTACTCAGTTTCTATTGGTTTCTAGAACCTACTTTTAGCGCGCGAGATGTACCTATGAGCTGTTTCCAATTCAGTCTTCACAATGCAGGCTTGTAAGGTATCGATTTGTGCAAATCCACAATGAACGTGTGCTGCATCAAACGAATAATTGATATTGCTGACGCTGTACTAAGCAGAGTGTCCAGCCCTCAACCCTACGGATCACTTCAAAATCTTTAACGGCAATCACGAGAGTTTATCTTCGCAAGTCATAAGCCACAGCTCAGAATATGAAGAGTTTGGTCCAGTTGGGTAACTGTGAACCTTTTGAATAAGTCTCATTGGATACCGCTGGTTCCATAGATAGCAAACGCCAGCAAGATGGGAATTGAGATACCATAACCCAGGAAATGGAGAATTGGATTCATCTCATAGGCTTTCATCAGAGTTCTGCAATTCTGCATGGGAATAACCAAGAAATTTATCAAACAAAATAAACTGGAAAAAACCCAATGAGCTGGAAGCTCAGATGACACCAATTAAATTGACACGGAATCAAATTGCTACTACTACATGGTAGGAATCAAAAAATGGAAAGAAAAAAAAGCGTCAAGTAAAAGTGCTTGAGATACTAATAGCGATCCTCACTCAAATTCCTGATGATAGTGGATGTTGGCTCATTTTTTAGACTGAAAATGCAGGTAGCCAAAACATGAGATCGTTTCTACTCTAGACAAATTACAACTATGAATAAGAATATTCATGAAATTAATTATATAGGGTTGCAACTGTCATCCATGTTTAAGGGATGTTCTTTACTAGTTTATCTTTTGGCTCCTGGGTAATATTCTATGCCCTGTGATGTACGCCTTTACACATCACACTGCGAAGTATTTGTTAAAAAACGCTTACCATAAAATGCTTCCAACATATTGCCACGCACATCAAACAGAGAATCGTCCGAAATGGTCGCTTGCCTAGACAGAAATTTGAAAGTCTGCTTCTTTGTTCATCATTTGATGCAGCTCTTTGAATCTTTGGATCATGATCATCCACTTTCTTCCCTGAACGTGATAACATATGTTCCCGATAAATCCCTCTCTCCGCAGTCAGAGCAGCAGTGACCAAAATTGATGGAAATAGCACAAAGAATAGATGAGGAAGAACAATCACCATAATATCTGGAGATCCAATATAATCATGATTCCATATTTCATTGGGGTTCTTCACAACCCAACCCATATAGGTCATGTATCCCCTTTCGTTCCCTTCTGTAAAGACTTGACCAATAAACCAGGGAAATAATATAAGATAAAATGAGTATCCAATAAACCCAAACCATAATGTGCGAGCCCTCCTGAACTCCTGAACCCATAATACGCCATTGCCGAGACCTTTGGTAGAAATGAAGTTCTTGTAAGTGTAAAGTTTCTTTTGAAAAATAAGTAGAATGGTTGGAAGAAGAAGAAGAAAGAACAGGAGAATGTAGGAAGACCAGAACATTGGGTAATACAAGGCAGCCCATTGACAACCCATAACAAAAAACTCCTTCCAGCTCCAAGAAAGCTTGAAACTATGACCGTTAATAGAAAATGGCCTTAATTCAGTCAAAGTTGATCTGTTCATGATGTCAGTTGCTTCAATTTGAAGCCAATATCTATCAGGAGAGGCATCCTCAAATGCTTGGTAATTCCATGAAGCAACATAGAGGTCTCCCCTGGAGGTGTCATCAGCATGCCTGATCATATGTGCTTCCAAAACCAAGTCAAGAATTCCATATCTAGAGACATAGACCCTAGCCACAACTGAGACGATTGGAGAAATGGAAAAGACCAGAGCTCTTATTGTTTCAAAAGATGAAGGGGTGACAGATTGACATTCATTCTTGTGATGGGACAAAGATGTCAACATAGTGCGTGAATCTAGAGGAAAAGTGGGCAATATAATTGTCTTTTTGGTCCCTGCCATGAAATCAACATCAACAAATGATACATGGCCACTATCAATGGACAAAATTCGCATGACTCTTCTCCTTCGCCAATCACCCATCTCCCACTCCCAAAATTCTTGGATTGGTGGGGCCTCAATCGAACAGTTCACATTACTTCCAAATGACATTTGGTGCATGTTAAACTGAAAAAACTTCTGGAGGGATGAAAAATGATGGCTCAACTGATGGTGTCGCTTTAAATTCTTACCAAACCTACTATGGAGATGCCCGCACAGGTAAGCTGATATTGAATGCTTAAGGAAAACATCTTCCAAAGTCCTTCGAGAACCTGAGGCTGTGGAGAATGAAAGTGGAAAATGCCCAAAGGATATCTTGGAAACTGGTTTTTCTGACTGACTCTGAGAACTCCAATGTGAGAGCTGCGAATCTAGACCATTCAGCAATTCGTCAGTGGGATGCCCAAAAAGATTAGTTGGACCTCGTAAACCAACTGACATAGTGCTGTCAAACCCAACAAAGAGATGCTTCCGCTCCTGAGTCTGTATGATGGAACGCACGTACATGAGTAAGAAAAGCTTCATATTATCAAGCAATATAACATATCAGCTTATAAAACTGCAACTTGTGAACTTCCAGTTGTCTAGTCCACACAGAAAGGAATTCAATTTCCAGCAGAATTTTTTAGGATTCAGAATGATTCAATGCTCTGTCTGCAACATGAGCATTGAACTAACATAAAACTTTTTGAATTCCAAACAGAAGATTGGATAATTATAGGCATGGTGTATGAAGTTATTATAAAACATTTTAAAGTCAACATCTTTCGCATAAAAAATAGAATAAACCTTGATGTGAAAATGAATGAGTCCCTCAATTTTATCCGTATATAATTCTAACTAATCCAACTACGGTTAGATTTTACGTTGTCATACAATCGTGTGCTTTATTAGGAACTAGCATATTTCATAGAATGAAGACTGGAGTGAATCGCTAACCTCAACAGTTACACTAGTGATTCTCCCACTTCGGCCCAACTGCCCATTGATGCTGTATTTGGAAAAGAAATCAAATGAACCACCAATGACTGGAACACCGAAACTATCATGATTGCCTCTAAGGTCAAAGAAAACTTCCTTATTGAGTCCACTCCTTTTGATAACATCTTCCATTACATTCTGGTATTCTTTCCATTCATCCTCATTTTGCTTCATTGTTAGCAAATCCTTGCTTTTGCCATCTGTGGAGCAAAAAAAAAAAAAAAAAAAAGATACAAACAACTGTAAACACACAAATGCATAAACTCTTTCAAATCCTAATTTTTACACCAGCCATAAATCAAAAACTTAACACAAATCTCATTTTATAACTGAATAAACATCTAAAACTTCAAATTCATAATAATAATAGGAACCTGTGAGGTCTCCGGTGACGAAGACGAGTGAAGGTTTGATCATGGAAAGTGCCGGACCAATGAAATTGCGAAAGTCGAGAGCTCTATCGGGATGGTGGACGCTGAAATGAAGATCGGAGAGTTGAACCACCCAAACCACAGAATCAGGGCCCCCTTTGGCCCAAATGACTCGCTTCGTTTGTTCTGCTTCTTCATTGCCGGTGGAAGTAGCAGAAGACGAAGCTATTGAGAAGATGATGAGAAGAATGAGAATAGCGTGAACAACGAAGCTCATTCCTGCCTATACGCTCTTGCCAATTGCCAATCTGAGCTTCCACTGTTCAACAGTTCCGATGAGATATTAAACAAATTTTCATGGAGGCATCGTTGACGTTAATTGTCAAATTCGTGAAAACGAGGAAAAAGTTCAGGAGAAAAGAACAAATTATACAAAATTTCAGATTTATATTTAATTTTATAAAATATGGTTTTAATTCTCTAATATATTTTTTCTCAATCATTATTATTTTTGAAAAATTAAACATGATACTTTAAATTTAAAAATGTTTTATCAATATTTAAATTTTAATATATATTTTTTTAATAAAATTAGAAATATTATGATTAAATAATTAAAAAAACACTTTATAAAATTAAAAGACTAAAATAAAATTATGTATAAAATTAAGGGATCAAAAGTATAATTGAAAAAAAAAAGTAAAAGCAAAACAATGTACTAAATGTAGACAAATCGTTTTTTTAAAATGTTGCTGAGCAATTCACTTCTCAAGTTTTACACAAGCTAAGAAGCTCAACTGAAAATATAATATATGTATTATTTTCATTAAAAATTGCTAATATCATCGAACAAATATAATGTAGCAAAAAACAAATCTTGTCGAGGCTTTCTTTGATTTTTAACTTCGTATCAACAAGAAAACTTAAAATCAAATTATTATTTACATTGAACACAAATAGTTGAACTTAATAGATGATATTTTAAACCGCAAACCAAATTCATAAAATTACCCACAAATTTTAGCAGATTTACCCTTATGTTTGGATGTAAAAAAAATTAAAAAAAATATATTAAAAGGAAAACTCCCAAAAATAATAAATTTTTGTTATTTTAAAAAAATCTTTCTAATATATCCCTATATTTTTCTTTTACTTTTTTCTCTATCCAAACATAACCTTAGCCATTTTGTTACAATGTTCTCAGATGTATATTCTTTAAGATAATAATATATCTAGAAAATTTAGTTTTTTTTTTTGTTACAAATTTTTAGAAAAAGGTTAAACTCACCCATGATCCAAAACCAGGACGAAACCTCCCTTCCTCTTAGAAGATACTAATGTCAAGTAAGGCGAGCCGTCTATTACTCTCAGACGTAAATTTAAACACCCAAGAACTAGAATGCCTCCCTAAGTGCCGCGACTGGAATCACAACAAAATAGTATTACTTAGAAATCGAACACACTCTAAATAGTTATTAATTGAGCTATTCATGTAACTAGTGCATAAAACTTGTTATTGTTCTCAAATGCATATATATTGTAGATGTCCATGAAGCCTCATTCCAGTCACATATCCACTAATTGCAACACAGCCACATATTCTAAGGTGTACTCAATTCCTCATCTAACTTGTCAAAATATTTTGTGTGTTAAGAAGTCTATAACTACAAGTCCCATTAACGAATCCACTCCTTCCTCCAAACGGGATATAAATATCAACAGGAGATGATATCTGGATTCACAAGCAAGAGATAAAATATAATTCATTCAAAACTTATCAAATAAAGGAATATACAAAGCACAACATTTGGCTGTCCTCAAAGAAACCTTGCTTCACCTTATGGAAAACACAATACATTAATAAATTTCAGAACTTATTTGTTGTAATTGCCTTAAATTAAACTTGATTCTCAAGATCATGGAAAGTATAATTCTAACTTCCCACCATAAGTTTATGGGACTTACAGACAGTGAAATATCAACTGCAATGTATGATAGAAGACATCCGCAGTATCCTCAGTAGGTTCCAAGGTGTTTGTATTACACGTTAGCATTAGTAATGTAATTTCCCTTTTTAGCCAAAAAAATAAAATTATCAGAAAGAGGCCCTTAAATCACAGAGCTGTAGTAGGGGTCAGACCTAAAATTCCAAATCTACTTCAGAGAAGATAGTGCAGACGCGACATTTCGGGATATACGATCGTGTATCGGTTCCTACAAGGAAAAACACAAGTTACATGCCCTGATTGATTTCATGCTATGGTATACTTAAAATACTGGTTTCTGGATTACCTCTGATGAAGACCCATCAAATTTTGAATGTGTTATTGTCTCGTACAAGAATATGTATCTGTCACACACAAAAAAAAAGGCCCAACTATATGAGTAAGTCACAGTGTATTTGCATTAATACCAGCAAGTATCAAACCAATTATTTAAAAGGAAAAAAAAACATAACTCGGCTTTTTTGGTAAAATCAGTGAAAAATTCCTGTCTGGTAATTTCATTAGCTAGAATGTTTTCATATATAGAAAGTATCGATATTCTAAAGAATTCATACACAAAAAGTATCAGTACTCAAACTCAATTCTTTCTAACCAATAAAATTTTTAAATGGGGACTTTTCACTGATTTTTCTTTTTTTTCCCCTAATCTGATAGTGTAAAAAGAATAAGCACTACACTTACCGCCAAGCCAATTCACAAACAAGATCTTCAGGTGCATCAGGAAGGACCTAAAGAAAATATCCACCAATAGTATGATTTGAATGAATGTTTAAAGTTTATATTCTGATTGAATAGCACTAGACAGCATAAATTACCTCATCTTCATAGGGGTTGCAGTGACTTTTGAACCACAATCTTAAAAACTCCTACACATAAATTATATGAACATTAAAAAATTGCTTCCTATATATAATTCATCCATATAAATAGACTTTAGCTGATGCATTCACCAAACAGACTTTAGCTGATGCATTCACCAAAGCTTGAAATCAGTTATAAAAGCATGAGGCAGAGGAATTGACATGACACACCTTATCAACATTCTCAGGCTCAAGACCATTTTGAAAGCGTTCCACGTAAGAATTGGCGATCCAATACCTACTTGAGTCAGGAGTATGCACCTAGATATGCAAATGAAACTACTTTATCAGGCATTGATAAACTAATGTTTGAATGCATGATAACAATCTATGTGTTTCAGGATAAAATTAAACCTCATCAATCAGAAGAATTGAACCATCATTTGCTTTCCCAAATTCATACTTTGTGTCGACCAATATGAGGCCATGTTCCAAAGCCACACGCTGCAAAGTAAAGCAAATGAAGTCAACAGGAATTAGAAAAGGGGCAGAAAGAAATTGATATATATAGCAAACACATCTAAGTTTCAATTGATTGATGAACTCACATACTTAAGAGAGGACATTAAATGATTGATTAACACTAAGCAAGCCGAGCTTATGATAAAGCAGTCGTCACTTTTTCAATGATAATATATACAAATTTGTCTCTTCATCATATAAAAAGTGGAATTTATGCAGCAGGAGATATCAGTGGAAATAAATGGAGATGCATAATTACCTGACCATACTCGAACAAACTTAATGCTTTGCTGCTTACTTCTTCGTAATCAGCTTGGGTCATGAGTCCACTTCTAACAATCTGGCAGGGAAATGCATCATAAAATAAGTATGACAATATTGAAAGATATCATCCAATTGTTGGAAATCCATCAAAAACAATCAATGTGTGTGACAGCATGTGTTCAATGTTTAACATATTTATAACCATTGCATCATTAAATAATTTCTTTTAGAACGTAAATTCGTCAATTTAGCCATGGAATCACAGGGGATTACTATGTTGACCATCCAAGCCAAATTTGAAATTAATTGTATAGAGTTAGATAATCTATGGATACCGGTTCGAATAGTTAAATATCATTCAATAAATTTTTCAAGATAGACTTTTCATGATGATATGATTTCATAAGACCTCATGCTCTAAAGTCTAAACTAGAATCTTATCTGAATTAGTCGCATCATCCGGCAACATTAGTCAAGCATTTAACTCCACGACGAAAATGAATTCAAGGGTTAATCTAGTAGCAACTGCGGGATCATCTTTGATCTTCAATCAGGCAACCTAGTACCTCCTTCCAAAGTTGGTTCACCTCTAACAATACCCTATCTCTAGAGTCATAGTATAGATTTATAGGCAAAGAAATCTATCAGATCTTAGCTTAATTATAACAAGTCTTGGTTGACATTTTTGAAGTCATATATAACTCACCCTAAAGGAAAACTAGATTAATGATTGTGCCAAGGATAATCCTAATCCAAGACAATATCCAAAAAATAGCCCCCTATCATGTATCATTCACATTCATTTTAAGTTAAGAGTTTACCATCCAAATGGAAAGGAGCTCCATAAATTCCCTAACACTGTCTCTCCTTTCCTACATAACCTTGGTCCTGCTCTCTATCATTCTCATTTGCTTGTGAAAGCTCATTACATATCAACAAGATAATCAGGATTATATTATAGGCATCATACCTCATCAGGAGAGATAGGCACATCGTGATCTTCAGCCTTGGTTGTTGGTGTGATTATATTTTTAGACAGCTTTTGATTTTTGGCCAATCCTGTATTGTGTTAATAGCATATGAATTAAATAGTAAAACTTTAAAAGGAAACCAAAAAGGCAAAGATTGGAAGAAAATCCACCATCTGGAAGAACATTGCCACAATATTCGCGGATGCCTTTATTGTAGACCGTCCATAGAGATGTATCAGTACTTCCAGTCACATATCCTCTAACTGCAAAACCGCAACATTGTTCTAAATCAGTGGCTACTTGAATCCCCATCAAGGAAGACATTATATAGACAAAACCGCAAATCACTCACCAACAAATTCAACAGGGAACACCGAACATTTTCTTGCAATCGTAACATTTTTATCAGGAGCTGATACAACAGCATTGGATGTTATGTGCTTAGTTTTCTCAAACCACCACAGACTTGTCGCGTTAAGAACCTGACAAATGTAAGACCAATCGCTCAAATTCTTAAGTAACACCAAGACTAGCTGGTGTTGATAATTATCTATCTACCAGATAGAAATAAATTCCAACATTCTTTTTAGAATAAAAATAAATGTCACGCATATCAAACCTGGCCTTTGAAAGGTATGGAAGCAAGAATCCTGTCAAATGCACTCTGGCGATCAGTTGTCACCAAAACAAGATAGTCTCCACTGTCATAAATATCTCTAACCTACCAACATATAGGTAGCTATTTTAGAATTGCCAGTAAGATACAGGGGAAACAAGAAGAAAAAAGAATCAACTCTTTAATTTTGCATCCCTTTTTCAGGCTTTCCCAGAAGTCCTTTCGCCAGAAAAGAAATTTGGATGAAAAAGGCAATAACTTCAACATTAGTTTTACCTTGCCTCTAGTTTTGGACTTGAGAGCAGGAATTGTCAAATGAAGGTTAGTTTCAGAGAGGCAGTTTGAAAGGGAGCTTTTGATATCTCCAAGAACCACTTCCTTGCGATTACTATTGAGAAGAGATTCCGCCAAAGACAAATCTTGTTGAGGTTCTTGCTGATGCTGGCTTCGCATCACCACCGAGACCGATAAAGTTCGAAAATTTTGTGGCTTCAAAGTGATCCGGGAGGAAGAAAATGAAGATAGCGCATGAAGAGAGGGATTGATGCGAGGAATTTTAGGGTTGTGGGTTTTTGGAGGGTTTAAGTTTAACATCTGAGTAATGTAACCCATTGAGACGCACAGACTCACTAGGATACAAATGCCTCAGTTCTCACTCGGTGCTCAGTTCTCAGTTCTCGCCCTCCCCTATACCATCTAATTGATTATCTAAGCACCCCTTTCTGGAGTATCTCTATTCACCCTCATCTCAGCCGTTCAACGCATCGAACGCACCGCAGAACGCCACGTCATACACAGCCTAACACAATAAGGAACGGAACCAATTCAATAACATATCACAGCCATCCAAAACCAATAGAAAGGAGTGAGCTCGTTGCATAATCGCAAAGTGCAAAGCTTCCGACGATCAATTTGTCGATTCGTTGAAACTTCAACAGCAGAGCATCTCGTGCAATTGACGCAACGTGCTACGCTTCCCTCGCAGATTGATAAGCTCCTTATAGGCAAAATCTTCAAAATGTAAAATCTGCAATTAATCCAATAAATACGGACGGATAACTCCCAACTGCAGAAACTGACTCTGAATTCCTCCTTCTCAAAAACTCAACTCTCTCTCTATCTTCAGTTTCACGTGGGAAAATCATTCACTTTATCCGATTCAAAGGTAGGTTAATTTACTTCAGGTAGAAAACCAAGCGTCTCTCTCAATATGGCAACATTAAAGAAGACATGAAGAAGGTAAGAAGTCTATGTACCTGATCCGTAGAAGAGAGAAGCAAGCAGCCAACACTCGAACTCTAAAGCTGCTCGACGTCCGGCAGAGGTAACGGAACTCTGACTCTTCTTCAAACTGCTATGCTCGACGCCTGCCAAGAGAATGTTTCTGCATGTGCTTCGTCGACGGCGAGGATGATTCGAACATAGAAGAGGTTCTTCGCCGCCGTCCAGTTGCGATTGAATGGGCTCCGAAGAGAATATGCGTTTTGACCAATGGGCGTCATGGGTTTTATTTGTATTTTTTATTATATTCGTAGACGAGAGATACGAATATTTAAAATGTATTTAATTTTTAAAAAAATATTATTTTATTATGGTTAAAAATAAAAGCTATAAAAAGTAGCTTTGGATGTGTTTAGGAGAGTGTTTGAAAAACACTCAACCCAACCGCCAAAAGTTACTTTTAGCTTATTATCGATATTTGTTTTACCATTTTCACAATCTAGCTTTTAGGTACAAATAAATTTATAAGATGAAGCTATTTCTTTTTTCTTTTTTCTTTTTTCCCAATGCGTCTTAGTGCAACATTAAAAATTCTAATCTTCCCATCTTCTCCCTCACGTCATCAGTTTGTACATAAAATAAGTTCAGGCATTACTCATTTATTTGTGTAGGCAGATGAAGTCATTTTGTTTTTTACCATCAGGGCATTGTTATTTTTATCGCCAACAGACTCTTCCCAAAAAGTTTATTTTCCAATAATATATTACTATTTTTATTTTATAATTTTATTTTCAATATTTTTTCAAAATCATCACATTATACACATATAATTTAAATATATATTATTCAATAAAATTTATTTTTTTAATCATTTTACATTTAAATTTACTTTTCTATTAATTATCTAAATAAGTTTCTGTTTGTCAAATTGATCTTTTTACAAGATCAATCTAAACATAAATTACATTATGTTATTTGCCTTTTACTCAATTTAATTGTTGCAAAAGTCAGATCGGAAAAAAGTCACTTCTCATACCACTAGTCTAAGCACACCCTTCATATAAGTTTATTTAGACTTAAAAGTTAAATTACAGAATAATAAATTAAATATTAATATTAGCTACAAAAGTAACTTATACTGATTCAAAAGTTAGTTTAGGACGCAAATGCTCTCCCAAACACACCTAAGTGTGCACAAGTTTACTATAGGCATGTGTCATGAAATTAATCTTCACTCTATGAACTTGATATGATTTTTCTGGCTGTTCTAATGCTAATACGAACAATATTAATTCTACATATTATATTGAAAGAAAAGTGACTAAACAAATAGAATTTAATTTAGTAAACCAGATAATTAGAAAAGAAGAAGAATAAGTATAATAACAAAGTCGTAGAAGGACATAGAACTATGATCCCAGAATGAAGTCTGTCTTAGTGGCAATATGAGGAGAGATAGAAATTTATTATTCAAGCGCTAGCTGTTGTGTACAGGGAAAGTTTGAACATTTCATTCACTGACCTGATGAGTTTAGCATATTAGCTCCCTTTCATGGTATGCCATAATCAAATTTAATTCTAGATTTGATCAATGTAATATGTATTTTAGTCTGTGGTATACCAAAAGTTGAAGGCAACCAAGTGACTGCATATATGATACAGACAACTTGAGCTTCAGTAATTGAGTGGCATTTGAATTACCATCTTCTCATGACTGGTGCCAGTGAGGGAGCTGGTTTAGTGCTCGTCCCTATGGTAAAATCTATAACATCTAGATACAATTTCAACGATATAGATTTAAAAATCTCAACTGATAATTTTTAAATAATAAAATTATTTTTTTAAAAAAAATCAGTTAATAGATTTTTTTTATTTTAGATTTTGAACCTATTAAAATATTTTTTTCTTAAAAAAATAAAAATTAAAAAACATAAATATGGAGTGAACTTATTCAAAAGGATGATAACTTTGTTTTCTTATACTATCTTCTTAAGCAATTATATTTAAAGTATTATCGAGTACTAAACATAGGCACATCTCTTAATGGGTTTCAAACATTGATTCTCTATATTATAAGAGATTAAGCCATTCTACTAGATCTAATTTTATTAGTAACTAAGGGTAACTTTGTTGGACTAAGTTATACGGAGTTGAACGAAGCATATACAGACTTCAAAAACGGGTATGTCCTATTAGATTATATTCATATATAAGAGGGGGCCAATGTAAGTAACATCAATAACAAGAAGACGAACTAATAAATTGAGTCTGGTAAAAGATATTAGTACTCATAACATAATGAATCAATTTTAAATCTTCTTATATTTAATATCGATAATATCTTAAATAATATTACTTCTAGGAAGAACCCTATATTTACTAAAAGAGTCATAAGAAAACAGCAAACTGTTACAAACTACTAAAGCCGAACCACTAACTATGACCCGAGTCAAGGACTATATTTTAATAAAAAAAAATATATAAATAAAAATAAAAATCTATGGTAAAATCTATAACATCTAAATACAATTTCAACGATATAGATTTAAAAATTTTAACTGATAATTTTTAAATAATAAAATTATTTTTTTAAAAAAGTTCATTTAATAGATTTTTTTATTTTACATTTTGAACCTATTAAAATATTTTTTTCTTAAAAAAAATTAAAAAACATAAATATGGAGTGAACTTATTCAAATTGATGATAATTTTGTTTTCCTAAATATATGTATATTTTTATTGAAGATAATCATATCTAAGGTTCTGATAGGTACTAAATATAAGCATATCTCTTAATGGGTTTCGAACATTGATTTTCTATATTATAAAGGATTAAACTCTTCTATTAGATCTAATTTTGTTGGTAACCGATGGGAACTTATTTGCTCATGGGATACGAATTTCCCTCCTTTGACATCAAAGCCAAATTTGCTTCTGTGTTGGACTAAGTTATATGGAGCATAATGGAGCATATACAGACTTCAAACGGGTATGTCCTATTAGATTATATTCATATATAAGAGGGGACCAATGTAGGTAACATCAGTAACAATAAAAATAGGTTGAGTCTAACAGAAAGGATCAGTTCTTTATAATATGATAAACTAATTTTAAATCTTCTTATATTTAATATCAATAACATCTTAAATAGTATTACTTTTAATAAAAAATTATTTATGTTTATGCTTAGTAAAAAAGTTATAAGAAAACAACAAACTGTTACAAACCACTAATGCCTAACCACTAACTATGACCCGAGTCAAGGACTATATTTTAATAAAAAAAACAATATATAAATAAAAATAAAAAGATACAACATAATAAACACATATTTTATGCATAGATATGTGTTTCACAACTAATTTTTTTTTTTCTTGTTAAAAGTTTTCGGGCGCACCTTAGATCTTGTTCTGCTTATCGAGGTACCCACACTCAACCAAAGCACCTTATATGGACTCTGGTACGTTTCACAGGAAATAACACAAAAAAAACAGAGACAGGATGTCGTGAGAGAGTGCACCTACAGATGACCAGAATGCTCTCTTAAATAAGCTTTCTTCAGTTCTCTGTATTAGACGCATCGTTTAGGGAAACAATACGACTGCTTCTCTTCCCGTGCGTCATTTCTGCTCAAACCGGTGTGTAACTCTTTACATATGGGGTATATTACACATATATACCCTACTCTCTCCCTTATTCCCACAATGGCCCCAATGCCTATTGGGTTTGGATCTAACCCACCAAAGGTAGATCAAACAATTTTCCAACATCTCCCACTCACATTTGGTGGATTAGATATCATGAGTCCAATCTCATTCTCTTTCTTCTTTCATATTAGGTGATTTGCCATGACCGCATAGGCATGATTCTCCTTCTGGGCAGTTTTACGAGAAATCCCTTTTACAGAGACCAGCACAAAACAACCCTTTAGTGCAGTTCAATCAGAATAAGTTATGCCTTGAATGTCCTAGATTTACCCATATACACTTTCTTATGGCTAATCTAATCCCTCTTAAGTCAGTATATAACTCAGATAGCCTCCACTTATGCATAGTATCCACACTTATGAAATTAACAAAATAATATCATAAGGGACCGGTCACAGACACTAGCATGGATGTGTATATTCTGGCAATCTTTCTTTCGCCCATATATTATTTTTTATATGAATCAATCGCTTTCCTAGCATAATACCTTTGGTTCATATATAATTTTGACCATAGGACATATGCTAAAGTAGCAATCGCTGAAATATACCTCCATAATACTGTCAAAGTCAAAGGATATTATTGAAAGGATGATACCTTTCTAGAACTCACACAACAATGAAGCAAGGATTGATTCACTTACTTTCTATTTGCGGTTCTTTAGCACATGTGGTATGAATCACATGTTACGGTGTTCCTCTTATCTTATAAGAGTGTACGTCGTTTTGATTATATCAATCACACCGTGCAGATTTAAGTCCAGACACTCATAGTATCTAAACCCAAACTCTTCAATTCTACTCACATAATATGACGTTAATTTTAAACAATTTGTAATCTGGCTACAGGTTTCATGGATGTGGGTATCTATAGTTCGATCCATATCCTTACTCATAGATCTCATCTCGATTTACTGCACTATTTAAGTCAAGGCGACACTCATTGTCTTTCGTCTCTACCATATCAGCACTCTTGCTGCTTTACCGGTAAACACACGTCTCATCTTTGAATGCTTCTATAGCATCAAAGGCGGTTGCTCGTGTGAGAGAGCTACCCTTTTCAACCTGTACGACATACTAGACTTTGTATACTTTTATTCAGACATATAAGTAATAATGATATCATTAATGAAAAATGAAAAATATTACATACAGTCTGCTACTTTATATTTTTCGTATGCCAATAGCTGTTACATGTTTCTGAAATGTTTCTTTACTTATTGACTTAGTCAGGGGTCTGCAACCATACACTTGGTTGAAATATATTATACAGTTACAATTTTCTGTACTATATAATCCCTCACAAAGTTATACTTAATATCAATGTGTTTGGTCTTGCTGTGATATTTAGGGTCTTTGGTGTAGGCTATGGCTGCAATATTGTCACAGTGTATCAACACCGGATTAGTACTCTCATTCCCAAATCCTAGGTGTTCGATAAATCTCTTCAGCCAAACAGCCTCTTGCGCTGCTAAAGTGCATGCCACAAACTCAGCTTCCATAAAGTGTAAAGCAATACACGTCTGCTTCTTGCTACTCCAACATATGGCTCCATTGTTAAGCAAGAAGGTGTATCCTAAAGTAGATCTTCGTTCTTCTTCATCACCGCCTACATCAGCATCGGAATGTCCGACTAGGCGCAGATCACTTCCTTGATAACACAACACATAATCAGATGTGCCCTTTAAGTATTTCAAGATCCTCTTCACTACTTTCCAGTGTTTCTCACCGGGGTTGGACTGGAATCTACTAACCAGCCCTACTGCATAACAAATATCTGGTCTTGTAAACATCATTGCATACATAAGGCTGCCAACGACACTGGCATACGAAACTCTTTCCATTTACTTTTTGTCTAAATCAGTTTTGGGACACATATCAGAACTCAAGGCCACACCAGTGGCTACAGGGATATCAATGGGATTGTATTCACTCATATTGAATCACTCAAGTATCTTCTTGATATAATTCTCTTGTGAAAGAGTGAGGATTCTCTTAGAGCGATTCCTTCAAATCTTAACTCCAAGTATGTATTCTGCTTCACCCATGTCTTTCATCTCAAAGTTTGATGAAAGCCATTTTTTAATAGCTATCACCGAGTCAAGACTATTTCAGGCTAATAGTATATCGTCTACGTATAAGGATAATATTACAAAGTTACCCTCAAACTGCTTAACATAGACGCAGTGGTCTTCCTCTATCATTTGGAAGTTATATAAGGTTATTGCCTTGTAAAACCTCAAGTACCACTGTCTGGATGACTGTTTTAATCCATAAATGGATCTTTTGAGTTTACACTTCTTGTGTTCAAACCCTTTTTCAATGAAACCTATTGGTTGTTCCATATAGATTTCTTCATCCAGATCACCATTCAGGAATGCGGTTTTTACATCCATCTGATGTAACTCCAGGTTTAAACTGTTTACTATTGCCAGGATAAGTTTTATAGAGTTGAAGCGCACAACAGGTGAAAAAGTATCCTCATAATCTATACCTTCCTGTTGTGTATATCCCTTTGCAACCAATCGAGTTTTAAATTTGTCAATTGATCCATCCACCTTTCTTTTGATTTTGAGAACCCACTTGTTCCCATTGGCTTTACTCCCTTTTGGTAGATCAACCAATTCCCAAACTTGATTTTTCATCATTGAGTCCATTTCCTCTTTCATTGCTTTCTTCCATTCCTCCTTAGCAGGACCTGCCAAGGCCTCATGAACACTGCGGGGTTCATCATCCCCTTCTGGAGTAACTAAGAGTGCTTCGCCTTTTATTTGGAAGCGTCTCTTTGGAACACTTTCCCTGTTACTCTTTCTGGTAGGAGCAATAGCAACTTGCTTATCTTTTCTCATTTGTCTCGGTCTTTGTGTTGACCGTTCTTGGCTCCCACTCAGATTGACATACCTGGAAGATCCTGGTCTGTCAATTTGTTCAGCACTGTCCTGTTCCTGAGTCTCATAAAGAGATACAGTGCGGTCAACATTCCCCTACTAGGAAATTCTGTTTCAATGAATATAGCATCTCTAGATTCTATTTCATTCACTATTCCATCTTCAGTTTCACTTATGAATATATATCATTTTGAGGGTTTAGAGTACCTTATGAAGATACATTTCTTCCCTCTAGGACCCAGTTTCCCATGTCTATGAGAACTGTCATGGATATAGGCCGCCGAGCCCCAAGGTCTAAGGATGCTTAGATCTGGCTGACGTGTAGTCCATAACTCGTAGGGTGTGGAAGCGACTGACTTAGAGGGCACACGGTTAAGTATGAAGGTTGCTGTCAATAAAGCATCACCCCAATATGAAATTGGAAGGTTTGCCTGAGCCATCATAGATCTAACCATGTCTAGAAGAGTTCTATTTCTTCTTTCGGCAACCCCATTCTGTTGAGATGTGCCAGGGATAGTTAGTTGCCTAATAATCCCTTTTTCTTCACAGAGCTGTTTGAATTGATCCGAAAGATATTCACGACCTCGATCAGTGCGTAATGCCTTATTTCTATTGTCCATTTGATCTTCTACTTCATTTATGTATCGTCTAAAACACTTTAGTGCCTCAGACTTGTGTGAAATCAAATAGACATGACCATATCGTGAATAATCATCAATAAAGGTAATAAATATCGGAATGAATTAATTGCAATAGATTTTTGGCTCGTGTTCCCTTACCGAATGGTTTTCTGGTAGCCTTACCTACTAGACAACTTTCACATAATGACATATCCATGTTAGAGATTACCCCCAACAAGCCTTTTTTTACCAGTTTAATCATTTTATTCTGATTAATATGTCCTATTCCAACATGCCAGATATTCATATCAGGATTATTCGAAGTAATAGCAAAGCAATCGTGAACATTAAAATCACTAGTAAGATCCAAAATAAAGAACTTTTGAAATTGGAAAGCTAAACCATAAAATATTGAGTTGCTATAAATGTCTGCAACTTTATCATGAAATTTTACATTAAACCCAAAGTTCAATAAGCAAATTACAGAAACTAAATTTTTTCGGATGTCAGGAGCATGAAGCACATCATGCAGCATCAAGGTCTTTCCACCATTTAAAACAAGTTTACAGGTGCCAATGCCTCGAACCTCGATCCTTGCATTATTGCCAACGAAAAGCCACTTGCTTTGAAAAGGCAACCGACGGTATTCCACGAAAGATCCTCGATCTCGACTTACGTGGTCTATGGAGCTTGAGTCGATAATCCAAGAAAAGGAAATAGGTTCTGTTAAGAAAACAGTACTAGAAAAAATGAGACATGTGAATTCACATAATTCACTTTTATCTTTTCGCTCTTAGTCTGTTTAAAACAGTCACGTGCGAAATGTCCCATATTATGGCATGCAAAGCATTTGACCTTCTTTAGGTCTAACTTTTTCTTGCCTCCTTTCTTTCCCTTCTTCTTGTATTGTTGCTTACCTTTCTTGGGCGGAGGACCGCCCTTCTTCCCATTTTTCTGAAATTTCTTGTCCTTTTTGAATTCAGGCTTTGACTGGGAAGGACCAACACCTTCGGTCAGATAGGCTTGTCCAATGGCCTTATAAGCCTCTAGACTTTCATCCTCTAGCTCCAAATGCTTAGCTACATCATTGAAAGTGATGATGTTTTCATTATGAGTCAGATTAACTTTCATGTGCTCCTAACTGGCAGGGAGCGACCTGTTAAACAAAGAAACTTGATGGCATTGCTTCTTGTGCCCCCGCCCCCCACTTTTCGTAAGAAACTTAACAGGAAAGCAAAACAAAAAAACACAAAGGTCTTCCTAATGCATCTGTTAAACTTGATGACATTGCTTCTACCCCCCCCACAATATGATGACATTGCTTCTCAGTTACTTACTGAACTTTCATCTAAAAACTATTTAATTAATTTAGATAAATTAAAAAAATTTAATAAATTAATTAATTATCACAAATGTGATCAATTTATAACTTAATTAAATTAATTTGACAAAAATAATAAAACGTAGAAAAAATGGATTGATGTTTTCTAACCATTTATTTGAGAGTTAATATTTGTCATTTTGCTAGGTAGCTGTGAATTAGATGAGTAGCATAAATTACATTGCATGTTTTAAGATAACTAAGGTCTTTGAAAGTCATTTTAAAATTCCAAATCCCTTATTTATAATTAATTTAATTATGTGGTCACCATCTATGATTTCCCCTTTGATTTGTGTAATTTTTTTAAAAGTTTTCATGAACCCATGAATCATAAAGTTGAGAAAGTGAAAGAAGACATTTGAGAAGAAAAGCATATACTTACTTAATTAATTGTAGAGAAAAGTAAAGCATCTCCTTTATTAATAATACTTAACTAATTATTATTCATCTAATTGATAAAAAGTTGACTTATAAAATTTATAAGATCATAAATTCAAATCTCATTACTGATATGAGTATTTTAGTAGGTGATATGTAAGTATTTTTGTAAATATTTTTTTAATACAGAGACATGTCCTAGTTTTGATGTGTCCCAGAATCTAATTCAGTTTAATTTTTTTAAAAAAAATATATTACTTAACTAATTATTGAATTGTGAAGAAAAGTATATTCTTGACTCTATTTTTTGGGCATATAGTGGTTAATAAATTCATGTAGTGTAAAATATTAGGTTATTCCGTTGTTCACGCTATTTTTATATTTTTATTCTCTCTTAGAATTTCCCCGCGTGCTAAACTTTTTTTTTCTCTCTCTCCACGTGCTCTACCCGCGACTTATTCTCAATATCAATGCCCGAGATCCTGTGAGGTCAGCCACATGTGAACGGGCAAAACTCTGACCGTCCCGTCCTAAAATAGGCGTTTTTCTGAGACAAGGTAAAAAATCCCTCATATATCTTGATTTGATTTCACCAAAATATGAAAAATATGCCATTGTATCGAATTTTACATGCTTTCCAATGACTGCTTAATTAATTAAGTATGAATTTCAATTTCAATTTTGAAATGATAAAGTAATTTTGGGCGGATAAATGGTGATTTAATATTTTATTACAAATCAAAATATTAACGGCAAAAATTTTTACGATTAAAATATATCAGATCAAATATTTTTTCAATAACGTTAGTATCCTAGACTAATTTATAGTTTATTTAATATTTTAAAATATTTTTCATTAACACTCTATATACTAAATATTTTTGTGCAATTCCAACTTTAAAATATTTTTTCCACCGTAATAAATACTTTAAACTTAAAATACTAACATATTAAATATTATTAAAAAAATATTCTAAAATGTTAGATATATAAAAAAATTATTAAAAACTATTTTAAGATATCAAATAAATTATAAATTAATATATAATATTAAATTTTATTAAAAAAATATTTTAAAGTGATGTCTACAACTCACAATCACACATGCATAAAATAAAATTTATAATAAATCATAATATTCACACAATAATGATGATGTAGCACACTGGTTAGATAAACATGGTCTACTACTTTGCCATTTTCAGTATCTTGGGTGTTAATGAAGGATACTCCTTCTCTCTCTCTCTCCCAATACACACATAATGCAGCACACTTTTAGGTTTTTGGGCGATATACATAAATGCTTTTAATAATTATTATATAATATTAATAAAAAAATTATTATCTCAAATATTTAATATAAAAATTAGTTAGAGAGTTTAATTTGATCACAAATATAATATTTTATTTCATTATGTATATAATATTTATTATTTTTTAAATTAATTTATTTAATTTATAAATCGATATATAATCTAATATTATATGAATATTTTAAAAAAAATTATGTCATATTTATTATAATTAATTAATTTATTTAATCTTTTAATTTATATAACAGTACGAGGAAGTAAAGTTTATATAACAAATTAAATAATGAGATATTATTCAAATCTTTGATATAGACTCTGTGACTATAAGGATATGTATAATTTTAAGAAAAAGACAATTAAAAACCTTTTAAATTTTAAAAAGATAAAAAGAGTCTCTTAATTTTAAAAAAAATAGATTGTGCAGGATGTCTAATCTGTCATTTATAAATTTTTGTGCAGAGTTACAAATACTATTGACACAGTTACAAATATCATTATATGAGTTATAAATATTATTAACAGAGTTATAAATACTATTGATAAAGTTACAAATATTATTACAAGAGTTACAAATACCATTGACAGAATTACAAAAAATATAATTTCGTCTTTTGCCTTAAATTTGTAAAGGACTATTTGTAATTCTACCAATAGTATTTACAATTCCCATAATGGTATTTGCAACTCTGCACAATAATTTTAGAATGATAGATTAGACCTCCTACCCAATCTATCTTTTTTAAAATTCAGAAACATTTTTTATCTTTTTGAAATTTAAAAGTTCTTTAATTTAAAGGCCTTTTTTATTTTTTTAAAATAAAAATTTAGGTAGATCACAAATGTTAGGTTATTCTCGATAGATCCTAATAAATAATAATACGATTGTATTTTTGTCTGAAAATTGTTTTATTTCAAAATTCAAAAGAATGAGAATGACGAGAGAAAGATGGGGAGCGTCAGCAAACGACAATGCTAGAGTGTCGTTTCATTTCCTTGAGTCCAGATTCCCCAAGCATCACTTTGACTTGTGGGGCCTCCTTAACTTGAAAGTGGCGTAACTTGCTCGCGAAGGAGTGAGTGGCCTGTAGTAGTATTTATAGTATAGTTTCCAAGAACTTTCGCTTCGTGCACTGCTCGGCTTGTGCTCTCTCTCGTTGGCTCACACTCTTGTTCTTCAAAATTTCTTATCTGCATTTTGTGTTTTCGACTTGTAATTGGAGAAGAAGCCATGGAAATCGATGGCCCAACTTCAGCTGATCCTCTTCCATTTGCCAGAAGGCAGCCTACACTTTTTCTTCAATTAACTCGATTGATAGATATTGTTATAATTTTTATTTTTCTTAGTTGTTTTTGGTTCCGTCTTCTGTAGTTATCAGTTGGAAGCTTTGGAGAAAGCTATCCGTCAAAATACGATTGTGTTCTTAGAGACTGGTTCTGGCAAAACTTTGATCGCGACCATGCTTCTACGAAGTTATGCATATCTTCTTCGCAAGCCTTCTCCTTTCATGGCCGTATTTTTGGTTCCGCATGTTGTCTTGGTTAAACAAGTATGCATCTTTTCTCTCTCTTCTCCGCTGCAGTGACATTCTCTGATTGACTTCCCCCATCGTGGGAACAGTAAAAGTTTCAATTTTGAAGAACATTCCGTTTTTGTCTCCATTTCAAATAGCATTAAAAATATAAACTCATCGTTGTAAATAGCACTCACGCATCCAGTATTTCTGATTGGGAAATTATACAACGGATTAACACTTTCTTGACTAATTTTTTCTTCCTCGTCACTTCCCAAAATTACAGCAAGCTGAAGCTGTGAAAATGCATACTGATTTGAAAGTTGGAATGTATTGGGGAGACATGGGAGTCGACTATTGGGATCCTGTGACATGGACAGTTGAAATGCCGAAACACGAGGTGATTATTTTGCACATTTGTTTAGAAATATCAATTTAAAACTTACGTGTGAAACGTCAACCATGTAAATGGGCTATGTGTAGTCTGCTTTTGTCTCTCGAAATAGTCCTGCCCGTTTCCTATTCCAAATTATATATGTATTTGCATTTTTGACGTTTGCATTTGATGGTATAATAATAAAATAATACAGATTTTTTATTTAAAACCAAAACATAAATTTTTGACACTTCCAATTCATATGAAGAAGTTGAAGAAAGACGACAAGAAAATAAGTAGAAGCTTAACCCATAGTAAAATCATAATATTTAACTGAGAATGAAAGCAGATAAAGTTACATATTTTCAGTGTGAAGTTTACATGAGGGTGTTTATATACTTTTCAATTTCATTCTGTATGCCAAGTATTTTAGTTGGCATAGGGGCATGTTTTTGTATGCAAAAGTCAAATTTAAATAGTCAGAATTTGTAATTTTCTCCATTTGGAGGATTAGTTGCTCTCATTATCACTTGTATTGTTAGTTATTATTAGCACAATGTTTCTATTTTTTTTTTTTTTTTTGCATATTACATAGATGAGATGTAGTTATTGTCAGTAGCGGTTTTGATTGTACAGGTACTTGTTATGACTCCAGCAATATTGCTGTCTGGCTTGAGGTGTAGCTTTTTCAAACTGAATATGATAAAGGTCTTAATAATGGATGAGTGCCATCATGCTAGGGGTAGAGATCCTTATGCATGCATCATGACTGTAAGTGCTTCCTCTAATGGTTTTTATTTTGCTGGCTTGTGTCTCTGTCTTTCAATAATCACAACCCTGCAGTGATAATCTACTTGTATATTGATTATTCTTTGGTAACATTGTCTGTAACTTGTCATCATAAACGCTAAACTGTGTTGTGTGCTTATGCTATTGAGTGAAGGCTCATGAATAGTGGTAGTAATTTATATTTGTGACATTTGCCTTAAAAAAATTTACTATTACATTAAATGTCTCAGTTAGTTGAACTCAAGAATAGTTGTCGGTGATATTTATTGTTAAATACTTTTTGTTGTCGAATTGTATAACAAATATTTGGTTTGATTACCATTGCAGTTATTTATAGTTAAGTTTCTATCTTATTATGCATTTTCTGCAACTTGAGATTGTGTCATGTGCAATACTTATGTGTCTGATAATTGGAAAATTTGATTTCATGCAGGAGTTTTATCATCCTCAATTGCAATCTAATAGTTCTGATCTCCCTAGAATATTTGGGATGACAGCATCTCCTATTAAATCGAAAGGTTCATAAGCCCAAAGGAAGTTCTATTTATCTCATTGCATTGGCATTATTTTCTCACTCTGCTTTCTATTATTTTCTATTGTTAGATTTACTTTTTCTTCGTCTCTAATATTTTAATTAGGTGGGAATTCTGAATTGACTCTCTGGAAAGATATTGCCGAACTTGAGAGCCTAATGGATTCTAAGGTTTTTACTTTATTTTTCTCCATTTTTTATTTTTTAGTTGTTTTCTTAATTTCTAGTTTCAAGGTGTGTCATTTTGGTCTGGGCCATATGTTACCCTGATAGATATTGAGAATATTAGAATGAAAGTAACTGAACTATTGAGAAAAATGAGATAACATCAATATTCTCCCACGTAGAAATTAAAGACCTTAGGCAATAGTAAAACAAACTGAACAACCAAATGACAAGATAGGTTCTCGAAGGACTTCTATATATCCCCTAAACCATCTGTCCTAAAAATACCTTAAACATGCTTCCTCTATATTCCATTTTTTCTTTATTTTCTATATGATGAGTGACTCTGACTGACTTCCATCCTTCTGCTACGTGTGTCCCCTCTTTTCCAACTGCAGTGTCTCTTCCCATAAACATGAAATTCTTTTCTCATCCCATCTCTCTTTATTGTGTATGTAAATTGACATCTTGAGATCTATGGTTATTAAAATCCAAAATAGAAATTGTTACTTGGGTTTATGTTTGAATCCTTTTCTTTTTTGTTATGTACAAAAAATTTATGCTGTTATATCTTACATATCTACTGGTATAGGAACCTTTACATTGCTAGAAAGATGTTGACACTTGACAATGTATGTAGATGAGTTTACTTTTGCAGAAAGTACTCTCTTACATTGTAGTCCAACTTTGGTTTGTCAAGTTTTTTGTTATTTTGAACATTTAATATTTTGTATTGAAGGTATATACATGTGCAAGTGAATCTGTTGAGGAATTCATACCAATATCTACCCCAAAGTTCAAATTTTACAAGCACACTGGAATTCCATTTGATTCATTCAAATGCTTGGATGAAAAACTAAATCTACTAAAAACACAGGTGAGAATTTTTAAGGACACCAGCTTTCAATATTTACTCTTACTTGATATTGACAAAGAATTTAATTATTCCTCTGGATTGAAATTATGGGTAAGGAATTGGTAATTGTGTCACTTTCTTATATCTAATACTTAATCAAAATTCAGTTTTACTACTTTCAGTGATACATATTTTGATCATTGGTTGTTGGTTTGCTTCCTTGAGGTTTTTGACTATTGATATTCTCTTCATTAGTATCAATGCTCTATGGAAAAGTCAGAGTTGACAAGTTTTGCTGCAGAGTCTATATCCAAAAGAATAACAAGGGTTTTCTTATCTTTAATCTTTTGCTTGGATGAGTTAGGAGTTTTGTTGGCTTTGAAGGTACTTATTCATACTTATTCTCTGATTCCATTTTTCTGTTCATGTTACATGAAAGATTTCACTATATGTTTGTTTATGTGATAGGCTGCAGAATTCTTATCATCAAATGAAACTGAATTGTTTCCATATGGAAATATGGATGTCTCTGGACAGACTACTGTTAGAAAATTTACATTGGATGCTTTGCAAATGATTTCAACTTTTATATCATTTGGTAGTGACTTTAGCCTTGGAGACTATAAGTACATTTATGATAAATCATCAGCTCACATTCTTTTCCTTGTTATCAAATTTTAACATGTTTTCCTTCTCAGGTCCTCAACATACTGTTGATGATGATATTAGGTCATGTGTGGAGGTGGGGCTATTAACTTCGAAAGTTCTCTGTCTTATTGACTCTCTACTTGAATACAGGTTCGCTTATATTGATTATTTATGAAATATTTTGTATTTGAATGTGGTTTTGAAATCATATATTCAGGTATGGACATTGGGATTTTCTTTTGGCCAATGTCCTGTTGACATGTGAAAGTTTTTGGAGGATTTTTGAACATCTATATGGTTGATTCTTTAATTTAAAAATTAAAATAAAGCCGCATATTTAATTCTTTGCTATTGTATGTTTATTTATATTGTTCCTCGTGTTTGGTTGATTTGTACTTGATCTCATTGTTCTCACATTGTGACAATCTATGAAACGCCAATTATGTAGTTAATAGAATTTAAATAATTTTTTTTATCTAATTATATATAGTAGTTTGGTAATTACATTGATGTTGATTTTGATTGGTCTGCTATGCATATTAAATTTATAGGGGCTTGAATGATATAAGATGCATAATTTTCGTAGAGAGGGTAATTACAGCTATTGCTCTTGAGGCTCTTTTGAGAGAATTCCTCCCAAAACATAGTGGATGGAAGACTAAGTACATAGCAGGATCGAGTTTGCCAAATCAAACAAGGAAAAAACAAAATGAAATCATAGAAGAGTTTCGTATGGGCTTGGTATGATGTTTACCTATGTCATCATTTGTATAGTCATAAAAAAGTACAATATTTAATTTCATTCAAAATATTTGATTTGCAGGTCAATATCATTGTGGCAACATCAATTCTAGAAGAGGGGTTGGATGTTCGAAGTTGTAATTTGGTCATTAGATTTGACCCGTCTGCCACAGTATGCAGTTTCATTCAATCCCGAGGACGAGCGAGAGTTCAAAATTCTGATTACATATTAATGGTTGATAGGTAGTTCTTTTTTTTTTTTTTCCTTGAGTATTCTCAAGTATTTGGATAAGATGGGTTTTAAAAATTTACTTGAGGGCTGTAACAACTAGACAATTGCAAATAAACGTTTTACTGAACCTTTAATAACATCCATTTGGGTTTGATTTTCTAGTTGAAACAATTTCTCTGAATAGCCTTCATTTCATGTTTTATTTATAAAATACAGTGGGGATTTGGCCACTCGTTCTCGATTGGAGAAGTACCTAAGTAGTGGAGAAATTATGAGAAAGGAGTGCTTGCGTCATTCTTCCCTTCCTTGTGAGCCTTTTGACAGTGATGCATACAACAGGGAAACTTATCTTGTTGAAAGCACCGGAGCAATTGTGAATCTCAGTTCTAGTATTGAGTTGATATACCTTTACTGTTCACGGCTCCCTGCAGATGGGTTAGTTAATTACTGATCTTTCTATACTCTAAATTAAGTGCTTCCATAATTTTTATGGACTGTTTTTTAGATTTAGTGTTTGACTCCTAGATTTGGCTGATCCTACATTTGAATTTTCCTCTATTTCTAGGTACTTCAAACCAATGCCTATCTGGGACAAAGACACTGGGACGCTACTTCTTCCTAAGAGTTGCCCTATATCATCTGTTTGTGTACAAGGTTCCAAGAAAACCTTAAAGAATATGGCTTGTCTTGAAGCTTGCAAACAACTTCATAAAATTGGAGCTTTGACGGATAATCTTGTTCCTGATATTAATGTGGAAAAAAATTTGATGGAAGAATTTGGTAATGCGATGCCTATTTTTCATTGTTATTCTAGAAAAGTTATAAATGAAAGTAGAATTTTATTTTCCTCATATCTGTATGTCCTTAATGTTTGGCATTTATCTGATTCTTACAGCGAATGAACCTTATAATGAGGAGCAACCTCATTATGTCCCATCTGAATTAGTTAACTACTTTCCACACAATGGCAATCTGTTATACCATTGCTATTTGATGGAGTTGGAGCAAGAATTCAATTATGATGTTGCTGTTCGTGATGTTGTTCTTGCAATGAGATGTGAACTTGACCCGGAAATTGGGTGTATGGAGTTTAAAATGTGTATTGATAGGGGTGACTTGATAATAAAATTCAGATACATTGGTACAATAAATCTTGGCCCAAATGAGGTATGATGTTTTGTCCTCTCTTGTTGCGCTAAGCCTAATATTAAGTGTTACAAAAGTTAATGTAGTTATCTTCTTTTTTCCCAGGTTCTTTTGTGTAGAAGATTCCAAATCACTGTATTTGGAATTCTTTTGAACCATGATATGGCTAAGTTGACAGCCATTTTAAATGAACTCCAGTTGGGAGATAATCTTGAGATTGATTATCTTCTGCTTCCAGCCACTACCATACCTCAAAGACCTTTGATCATCGATTGGCCTTCAGTTACTTCTGTATATTCATCTCAAGAAGGTTGCAACAATCATGTTGCAAACATAAGGACGAAAGATGCTCTAGTTTGCTCCTGCAAACTGGAAAATTCATTGGTCTATACTCCACATAGTGGTCATTTTTATATCATCACTTGTAGAATGGAATTGGATGGAAACTCTCCGCTAAAACTTAGAGATGGCAGAATTACGACATACAAGAAATACTTTAAAGAAAAGTAAGCTAATTTTTGTTGCGGATGTCTATTTTTAAATTAATATTGCCCATAGGCTGTTTTGACATAATCTTATCCTTTATACTAAATTTCAGGCATGGAATAGATTTATGTTATGAACACCAACAACTATATAATGGAAGGCACATGTTTCATGTGCAAAATTACCTTCACAGAAGTAGACAAGTGAAGGAAAGAGGTTTGGATGTTGATTCTTGTACTTGGACTTACCATTAAAGTGAGTTATGCAAGAAGATTCCAAAAGCAAAAACTTTTGGCCGATGAAACAAGCACAAAAGCTATTTATAGATTTCTCTAGAAGTTTCAACATTTTAACTATTCCATGAAAGGTTTCTTTGTAATAAAAGTAATTTTGCAGAAAAAGAAATTAAGCCATTCATGAGACTGAGTCTATGACTGTAATTTACCCAAAATTGAAGCCAGTGTTCATATCATTTATTTCCATTTGATGATGATTTACATATTAACTATATATGTATATATTATTTTGCAGAATTATCCAAGGCGTCAGTTGAATTGCCTCCCGAGCTATGCTCTATTGTAATGTCACCAATATCAGTCAATACCATATATTCGTTTTCATTCGTTCCCTCAACAATACATTGGCTTGAGTCATTGCTTGTGGCTTTAAACTTGAAGAAAATGTGCATGCAAAATGATATTCCAACAGTCAAGGTAAGCTTCTATTCTATTGCTGTGAAAATTTATTGTGATATGATTCCCACGGTCATATTTCCAATTTTTTCCAAGATAATTTCATGTCTTTCTGCTGAGACTCATTAAATGCCAAAATGTGTGTCTACATTAATTCTTTATATATAAGTTGTTTTAACAACAGACATGATGGAAAATCATGGCACTAGATAAACAAAATAAAAGAACTGCATTGGCCTCCTTTGTCCACCATGTCCCAACCAATACACGATGAGATTAATTAGATTGCTAAAGATGTTGTAACAGTAATGCATAGATTTGATATCATGTGAACTTACTTTGTTTTGGTTTATTTGTGTTGGGTCTTCTCCATATGGGCGTATAATTTATTTGCTTGAAGATGCTTCATGGATAATTCTTTTTGCTGCATCGCCAGTTTAGAAGTTTTGAATTCAACATAATTTATGTCCAATCTTCTAGCTTTTTGACGATATACTTGTCCTAATATGCTTTTTGCATTGTAGATCTTGGAAGCAATCACTACGAAAAAATGCCAAGAGTCGTTACATTATGAATCCTTAGAGACTCTTGGAGATTCTTTCCTTAAATATGCTGCTGGCCGGTATCTTTATCAAATCTATCCAGCTTATCATGAAGGTCTCCTCAGTGTGAAGAAGGACAGGATAATTTCTAATGTTGCCCTCAGGAAGCTTGGGTGTAGCCGTAGACTTCCGGTATTCTTTCTCTCTCACCTTTTATCTTTTCCTTTTTGATTCTTATCATTTACAATATTGTCTATCAGCATTTCGCGTATGCTTTTGGATCCTTATTATTCATGGACTTCTGCATTTAGAGAGAAAATGACACAAGATAATGTGTCTATATATGTGGTTCATATTCATTATTAAAAAAAATTCATATTTTTCTCTTTATGTCTCTTTGAATGCACCCTTTCACATAGAGGTAAATATTTCCTTTTGTTTTTAGGTTTCTATCTTGGTCTAGAAATATTATTTTCTTGACATAATTAACTACCCGATTTTTGAAGTGGTACCAAATGGAAAATATGACTTCTAGTGTAATGTTATTAGAATTAAATAATTAATAATAAGTGGTTCAGCATTTCATGCGCTGTTGTTATTGAAGTTCGATAACAACAGGAAGTTTTGATATATTTGGTTGATGGTTGATTATTCTAATCCCATTTTTGTTGCAATATCATATTTGATAAACTAAATCCTAAATTTTGTATTAAATCATAGTTAAACCCTAATACTCTAATTCTAGCCATCAAGTATACAATTCAAATAACATTATTACAATCCCATTACCCTACATTAGATGAAATGAAAGAAAAAAGTTATCACATTTATCATGTGAAGATCGCGGTTTAAATTGTTGGACGGGTTAAATTGCATTGCTTAGCTATTGCTGAAGTGTGTTTTCTCATCTCACTTGTATTGTTGAATTTCTTAAATCACGCATGACCATAAAACTATACTTGCTTGACCATTAAGCTTTGGCTCAGTGGTAGTCATTTAAGCCTTAAAGGTCTGAGTTAGAATTTCAGTTGAAGCCAGAGTTCACATTTGAAAGAATTAAAAAAAATGTACTTGTATTTTGAAACTCTTTCCCTTGTTTTTTTTTTTAATTCAGAATTTTCATTCTTTTTTCTGTTGCAGGGCTTCATACGGAACTGCCCTTTTGAGTCAAACAAATGGATTATACCAGGAAATAGATCTGGATATGTTTCTCTAAAAGAGGAGTTGGTATCCGATATGACAAAAATTTATGTTAATGGGAATAGAAAAATAAAACCTAAAGTCATTGCAGATGTTGTTGAAGCCTTGATTGGGGCTTGCCTTAGCACTGGCGGAGAGAAAGCCGCTTTTAGGTTTATGGATTGGATTGGAATTAAGGTGGATTTTGAAATAACGCCCAATAAGACGCATTTAAGCATACCTCCGGAGAAGCTCGTAAATGTCGAATTTCTCGAATCCTTATTGAAGTATTCTTTCAATGACCGTTCTCTCTTGGTAGAAGCTCTGACCCATGGTTCTTACATGCTGCCAGAAATTCCAGCATGTTATCAGGTACCTTTTAAGCACTGCGTTATCTTATTTTTAGCTAAACTGAAAACCGTACTTTGTTTGCTAGTATGGTTCGGACATATACAAGTCATAGAACGATTGGGTTTAACTTTTGCTTTGACCAGAAGACACTTGACACTGAACTGAAATTTTCCAAAGTCATTAGCTTAAAGACTCTTAAATATACAAGTCAAACATGATCGGGAGATATCTATTGTTATTAGTTTATCTTACCAAAAGAAAACTTTTGCACATGGTTATGGCATCTATGAAAGGCAAAATTTCAGGGTCATTCCTTTAATACCAGCCTATCTTATGGAAGTTTTGATGTATCCCAGGATTATTAGTCACTATTTTCTTGCTCTTGTTTTTGTTTCTTTGCTATTCAAAATTATCGAATAATATGTACGTATTTTCCCTGCAGCGACTAGAATTTCTCGGGGATTCTGTGTTGGATTTTCTCGTCACTGAGCATCTGTACTATAAATATCCTGGCTTGTCTCCAGGGTTGTTGACTGACATGAGGTCAGCTTCTGTAAACAATGATTCTTACGCTCGGTCTGCCATTAAGGCTGACTTACACAAACACATACTCCATGCTTCTCAACAATTATATAAGGATATTGTTGCCACATTAAATGACTTTGAAAAGTTATCTTCTGAACCAACTTTTGGATGGGAGACTAGGACATATTTCCCCAAGGTTAGCCCCTACTATTCAGTTCATTGATCTTCAAGCAATGTCCTAGTTTTGAATGTGTACTTATTCATATTACCAATTCAGTTCATTGATCTTTAAGCAATGCCCTAGTTTTGAATGTATGCATGTTCATATTACTGTCATATTGGTGTTTTTTGTGCATGTATTTGAATATTATTTTGGTAAATGGCTTAGCAGTCATAGTTTCTCAAGACAATTCTACATTTCTTGCAATTTTGCATTTTTTAAAGCTAGTTTTCAATTCTATACTTATAATGGGATTGTATCTTGGGGGAATTAACGTGAGATCTCAAGGAAGAGACTAAATCACTAAAAAATCTCAAGTAGGATATAGTTCTTGTCAATTTCTGAACTAAAATTTATTATTATTAGTTCCTCAGTTGTTGGGACTTTTGAGTAATTAAATCTCTTGTTTGTGATCTTATGGTAATTCCCTTTTACATCATCGGATGTTTGAATTATGAAGAACTTGAGTTTCCTGTCTAATCTTTTGTACCTAAAAAGAAAAGACCCTTTAGGATCCAGAACTGGTACTATTGTTAGGTAAGGACCAGAAGATTAGATTAGTATTAAGGCCCTCTCAAACTTATAACTCATGTTCTTCAAGGATACAATATGAATTTTGCCGTTACTATTGTTAGGTACTTGGAGACGTCATAGAGTCTCTGGCAGGAGCAATTATGGTTGATTCTGGATTCAACAAAGAGATTGTATTCAGAAGCATAATGCCTCTCTTGCTACCTTTGATCACACCAGAGACCGTGCAGATTCATCCTGTTCGTGAATTGCAAGAATATTGCAGCAAACAACACTATATAATGGAGAAGCCATTGTTTTCCAAAAACAATGGCTTAACTTGTGCCACAGTTAGTGTTCTAGCTAATGGGAAAATTTATGAGAAAACATGCACAGCTGACCATAAGAGTACAGCCAAAAAGCTAGCTTGCAAAGAAGTTTTGACCTCCTTGAAGAGCGCCAATTCTCTATGAAGAAACAAGCAAGTGTTTGTATATATAATGGGATTCTGATTTGGCTAGCTAGCAAGGACTCTTAATTTATGGAATTCTGATTTTGATAGATCCTTATGTACTGCTTTTTGCAACATGTAAATAAATTGTCGTTGGTAAAATGTGGTGAAATTAGAACAAAATGAAATTAGGAAGTAAAAATAAAATATACCCCGTTTGTCCTAAATAAAATGTATATAGTTTTTTGTTAAAAAAACTTTTGTCCCTTTTTCTAATACATAGTTCAGAATTATATGATGTTTTAAAGAATCTTTTTCAAAAATACTCCCATTTAATAAGAAAAAGAATAAAGAAGGAAAATGAATAAGATGAAAATAAATCTGGCAGGAGTTCTTGTAGTTGTAGGTGCATGAAAAGTTCACTTGAGTCAGTACGGGGAGGAAAGACTAAGGAATCGTTTGGTTGGGGATTTTTGGAGGTGAGACTAAAGGAAGGGAGAGGGTAAGGTGTTTGGTTAAAAAAAAATAGAGGGGAGGAAAGACTAAGGAATCGTTTGGTTGGGGATTTTTGGAGGTGAGAGTAAAGGAGAAGAGAAATTTTTTGTTTTTGTCTTCTTTTACTCTATTCCTCTACTCTCTCATCCTTCCAAGATCGGAGATAAAATTACTCATAGCAAATTTTAAATATTTCAGTATTACCCCCTCGTGCCTATTTTTTATTCAGCTCCTCCATTCTCCTCTACGCACGCCTGCTCTTCTCCAACTATCTTTCAAATCATGAATTAACACGAAATCCCTAATTTATAGTTCTCTACCACTCGTCTCCAACTCCAAGAGTTCAATCTTCCCTCTTCATTTTCGCCGATCACCATCACCATCACCATCACGTCTTCGTCTTGGTCGCGGGTCTCCGTTGCATCGTTCTCTTGCTCTCCGGTTACCCCTCTTGCTCCAACTCGTCTTCTTGCTCTCCATTCTCACCTCGAGACTTACTCTCCATTCCTGGTAGTCTTACAATAATTAAACTAGAGATTGTCAGATCCCATGAAAAATCTATAGAAGAATATCAGTGTCTGATTATTGACTACGCAGGCTCTGGGTACCAAAAACTTTCTTTAGATCCTGAAGGACCTGAACTGAACAATTTATTTTGTGATTTTCTGAATTTTATTCTATTTAATCTTCTTCTCCAATCGCCGTCGACCTGTCAGAAGGGAGGAGCAAGTAGATGCTGGAAGAGGCGGAATCGCGAAGCTTCTCTGATTTTAAAAAAAAATCAATATAGATAAATTGATAAAAAAAAATTAAATAAAATAATACAAGTCGATGTTGGAGGAGGCGGAATCGCGAAGCTTCTCTGATTTAAAAAAAAAATCAATAAAGATAAAATAATAATAAAAAAATTAAATAAAATAATACAAGTCGATGCTGGAGGAGGCTAAATCACGAACCTTCTCTGATTTAAAAAAATTTAATAAAGATAAAATAATAATAAAAAATTTAAATAAAATAATAAAAATATATTTATCAATTTATAATAAATTTCTCTCCACTCTTTTCAACCACATAATAAACATCTCTTTCTTTTCCTTATTTACATTCTTTACTATCTCTTATCTTTTCTTAAATTAATTTAATTTATTCTCTAACCTAGAGAGAGAGAGAGGCCTAAACTAAAAAAAATGTCATTTTCCAGGTTGGAAAACACTTGTTTGTTTTCTTGTTTTGGAAATAATTTTTTTACTTTTTTTTTAAATCTTATTTGGCTATAAGTTTTTAATTAAGTATTTTGTAAAACAAAAAATATAAATATGTTTTTAAAAACAAGAAAAAGCTCAAATCAACTTTTACATATTTTATTGTTTTATATTTTTGTTTTATTTTATTATTTTTACTAATTTTGAATTTTACTTATGACCGAACTCTCCATTTTTTTTTTTATACAAGAATTTTTATAAAAGAGTTAGGTTTATCCACGATCTAATAGTAAGGCGAAGTCTCCATTTTTTCTAGGCGATATTAATATTAGGTAGGACGAGCCGTCTATTACCCTCAGACATAAACTTAGGTATCCAAGAGCTATGATGTTTTTCCAAGTACTACGACTGGAACTACAATAAAATAATACTCCCTAAAGATTGAATACGCTATAAATAATCATATATCTTATCTATTCGCTTAGTTGAACTGTAAACGTTGTCTCCATTTGATTTCTCATACTCTTCTACTTCATCTATTAATCTTCTTACCCTCTGTACGTGCTCATTGCACTCTTCACCCTGTCTTTTACTTTCACTTCATTTTCCAAATTAATTTTAAGAACACTTGTTTCACATAAATTTTAATATTTTTTGGTTTTACAAATATAATTTTTTAGAACCATTGGCATTACAGTTTTTATTTTTTATTTTTTTGCAAGACTTGCAGGGCTGGCTTTATTGATACTCTCAAGAATCAAGATAGCATTAGCCAAGTTACCATTACAAACAAACTACAAAATCCCTCTCTTCCCTATCGAGGCAAAAAGTCTTCTCATCTATTATTACCAGTTGGGGGGAAAATCCTTCATATACCAAACATAGTTTTAGCATCTTATCCTTTCGTTTTCCCTCTTTTTTCTTCTTCTTTGAAATAAGTGTTTCTATGAAGAGGGAAAAAAAATTTGTATTCCAAAATTTTAAAAAGGCATGTGAATATATAAAAAGATAATAGTTATAAGTATCGATATGAAATTTCAATATTTATAAAAAATAATAAAAATATCCTAAAATCTAAAAGTAGTAATCAATCTCATTATTAAGATAGTTAAAATTATTATATATATTGTCAATTTTGTTATTAGTATAATAGATACCCACGAATTGATCTATTATTTTTACCATTAATTTCTTAAACAGAGTAATCAATCTCGTTAATAAAATAATTACACTTGTTGTCGATCTTGTTATTAATATAGTTAATACCCTAGAACCTGATTTAATAGGAGTAATTAATCTTATTATCAAAATTATTAGAACTATTATATGTGTTATTAATTTTATTATTAGTATAATCGATACCCACAACTCAATGATAGTTCTATATTTTCTCACAAATTTTAAAATTTTAGATTGATACCAATTTATCTTTTTATATATTCGCATGCCTTTTTTATTTCATAATTCATGTAATATTTTTTTTTTTGGTATTTTCCCTTAATTTACGATTTTTTTTAACGTTTTTGAGAATTGGGTGACGTTGCGGTGAAGCATTCTTCCTATCAAAATTCAAAACGGCTATGCATGACGCCAGAATGCCAGCAAGAGGGACTTCTCCCATTCTTCGACTTGCGGGTCTCCTTTCCAAAGTCAGCATTTTTTTGGGGTTTAGAGAAAATTAAATGTTTTCATGTTTACATAAAGTTAACCTGCAGAAGCTTCTAGTTTTGCTTCTGAGAACTTTCCTTGAGAGTGAAACTGCCTTGTTGCATCTCTCGCTCTCCTTCTTTCTGAAACCGATCACTAATAAAGAAATAATGACTCTTTTCATTCTCTTTGACTTGTGGGGTCTCCTTAACTTGAAAGTTAACTTCCTAAAGAAGCAGAGTCACTGGCCTGTGTTATATTTATACTTGCGTTTCAGACAATTTTGCTCTGTGCTTCCTTGCCTCTCAGTATCTATTCAAACTTCTCATTTGCATTTTCTATCACCCATTTGAAATTGCAAAGAACTTCATAAAGCTTGGAGCTTTGATAGGCAATCTTGTCGCTGAGACTGTCATGGAGAAAAAAAATTTGGTGCAAGAATCAGGTAACTTTGATAAATCAAAAGGAAGTTATTTTGCTTTCACTTATGTTTCCTTTCTGTTTGATGATTTGCCTGATTCTTACAGTGAATGAATCTTTATAATGAGGAGCAACCTCATTACATCCCATCAGAATTAGTCAACAGATTTTCGCACATGCGTGGAAACACAGTGTGTCATTGCTAATAGAGTTGAAACAAGACTTTACCTATGATGTTTCAGTACCTCGTGATGTTATTCTTGCCATAAGGTGTGAACTTGACCCAGAAGTTATCAAGTCAATGGAATTTAAAATCTGTATCAACCGAGGGAACCTTACGGTGAAGTTTAAATACACTGGAACAATAAATCATTACAGCTTGGGTTTTATACCAATATTCACACACTATAAATAAATACAAACTCTCAATTAAAAAAGAGAGATCAGCCGAGATTCTAGCCTAAGATATATCAGAATCAAATCAAAAATAATATCCCATGAAATCTGGTATTAATTCTCAGATATTAGAGTCACAAAATCAAGAAATAAATCAGAAGAATTAAATATAGCAATCAGTCAGGATATTAGGGAAATCAGCTAGGATATTAGGCCCATATATCCATTAGGTCTACGCCAACATTTTTTTCTAAAGGAAAAAATTTAGGTGAATTGGGTCTTAATGACTCATTTGAGTCATAGCATACCTCTAAACTCAAAGAATGCTTACAGAAATACTTAAAAATCACCCACTAATAAAGTTTTCATATCGATAGTAGGATTTGAACTCATACCTTGTGAGTTATAACCTACCTCTTTACTAGCTAGACCAACCTTTGTTGGCTTTTCAAAACGAGACTTAACAGCAAATGAACTTGGTAAAGACTAATAAATGTGATGATTAAACTCTCACCAGTGAATTATAAAGTTTTCGTATTAGAGTTTCACAGTTCTAACAAATAGAGATGTTGAGATAACTGTCATTCTTTGTCATCCTACAATACTACAATAAGAACAACAAGCCTTATCTTACTATGTGAGTCAACTACATGAATTGCACTACGCCATCTATCAACCAAAATTCATATGTAGCCATGTGACAGAAAAAGATAATCACTCAGCATTAATCTCTTAAAACCTGAACAAATCAATTGCCTTGTCACTTGGTGGAAACAAGTTTAATTATGAACCACACTCACTTATCGAGTGAACACAATCATTTGCAGTGAGTTACAGAATGAATTCTTGTTAATAGGAAAACAAGTTTATTACAAAGAAAATTATCAACTTGTTGAATCGCATGATTAAAAATACAGAGTCCCAAATCGAAACCTGAACTTTCAACAATTATACATTTCTCATTCATTCCCTGGTTTCTCTCACTCTCTCTTTCCTTGTACCTCTCAATTCTACAATTTTTGAGACAAGCAAAACACATCAATCTACCTAATATAACTTGAAAACACAAATGAACAATAGAGTATCGAAATTACACTTACAATTACACGACTTTCAATTACTGCGCACCACCTTCTTCTTCCAGCTTCTTCACATAAGCTTTCAAAACCATTACAATTTCTCTAGCCGGCGCTTGCAATGTGCTCACCAAAGCAGACGCCGGACTTTGCAAAGAACCCAACAATTTGGCATAAATCTCAGCACGTGAGGGCAAAGATTCCAATTTCTTAAATTCATCGGGACCATAAAACTTCCCTTCGAACACACCTCCAGTGAAATCATTATCTTCAAGCTTCTTCTCCTTCTGGAAATCCCTGTAGGGTTTAATCGCAGCTGGAATTTCCTCAGTGTGAACAAAAAGCCAAACATTCATACCCTTCATACACGGCTTCAACGATTCCCATTGGGTACCCTCAATGGCCTTGTCAACCAAGGTGTTCTTCGCCACAACCAGTTTCGAAGTCTCTGGAAGGCTTCTGCGAAGGTCTTGGAATTGCTTCACTGTGAAGCCTTTGTAATTGATTCCTGCGAGGAGATAACAGTTTTCGAGCTGCTCTTTCACTGTTTCGACGGTTTCTTCTTTCTTGGTGCGAGAAATTGCGGCATTGATTGAAGGCAAATGACGGCAAGATTTGTAGGAGACTCTGGATTTGGAGGATAGAAATGGATTGGCGGGTCGGGTTAGGATTTGAGAAGATGGGGCTCTGGAGGTTGGGAAGGTGAGCAGTGTAGCTTCCATGGCTATAGAGAAGAGAAGAGTGGGGAGGCCGCGAAGGGCTAGAAGCTAATCTTATCGAAATGTCAAGAGCGTACGTAAGAAACTGGTCGACTCCCACCATTTTCATGTAAGAAAACACAATAAAAGATGTTATTTTTAAAATGAACTTCTAAAATTAGTGATAAACATAACAAAAATGATTTTTATTATTTATTTAATAATCAATTTTTTTATTTTTTTAATAATCACTTTTTATGATAGAATTTTATATTAAAAGAAAATATCCAATTAGTAATAAGTTTTATTATTTATTTAAAGGAGAGAAAAGAAAATTAAAAAATAAAAATTAAGTAAATATCATCGCTTACAGTTTTATTAAATTTTAATTTTAGTTTCTATAATTTTAAATTATAATTTTTAGACATATTAGTTTTAGCGCTTGTTTGGTTCTTTTTCAAACCATGGTTTGAAAAGGGCTTATGGCCCAAATCTTGGTTTGGGGAAATTTTAAAACAAACAACTATATTTGTCCATAAGTACTTTTGGGCAAAATTATGGTTTAAAACCATGGTTTTGAATAAGCTATTAAAACTAGTTTTTTTAACAGTAAAAGAGCTTATGGACTATCCAATTACTATCTTAACCCTATTTTTTCTTACACCCTCTCTCCTCTCTCCTACTTTTTCTTACACCCTCTCTCATTTCTCCTCTCTACCCTCTCTCCTTTTTCTTCTCTTTTCTATACCTCTCTTCTCTCTCTTACTTTAAATCAAATCATACCCTTTTTAGTAATTTACCAATATAAAAAGTCATTCTAAAAATAACTATCCAAACACTTATTTATTCAAAATCACTTTTTTTTCATAAACTCTTATCTAAAAGCCCTTTTCCATAAGCTGTCCATAAGCCCTTTTTTTTCATAAGTCATTTTTTAAAATCCTATCCAAACAGGCCCTTATAAGAACTTAATTTGAATTAATAACATTAAGTATAGTGACTAAAATTAAAATTAATTAAAAATTATAGATTAAAATTAAAATTTATTTAGTCCTAATTGTTTTAATTAATTTTATTTTTGGTCCAAGTATTTTTAATTTTTTTTTTTTTAGTCTCTATACTTAATTAAAAGTTAACGATAATAAATTCAGTATTAATCCTTATTAAATAATATTGACCAAAAATTACTATTTAAAATTATTGATACTAAAATTAAAATTCAATCTAAGAATTAACTTTAATTCATAAAGATTTTATCTTTAAAATAAAATTCTAAAAATAATGATTAACATAATAAAAATGATTTTTTATTACTTTTAAATAATTACTTTTAAAACGAAGTTGTCAGATTCCAACATTCAATTTCTCTCTTGCCCTAATGCTAGCTAAAAAAGTATGTAATCTTATAGATGCAAAACTTATCAATTTTTTTCTTCATCTATAAAGATAAGAAGAAAACAAAAAGTAAAGAGAGGATTTCTTATTCCCTTAGACAAAAAAAAAAGAAGAAGAAGGGAGAAGTGGGTATTTGGCCAACTCATCATATGAATATGGCTCTTCTAACAAAGTAGATATAGAGTATGTTTAGATAGACTTTTAAAGAAGAACTTATAGAAAAAATGACTTTTAAACAGCTTTTAGAAAAAGATTTTTAGAGAAGAGTTTATAGAAAAAAAGTGGTTATGAAAAAATTAGTGTTTGGATAATTATTAGCAGAAGGACTTTTGTAATTGATAAATTATCAGAAATGATATAATTTTATTAAAAATAGGAGAGAGAAGAGAGGAGAGAGGATGGAGAAGAGGGAAGAGAGATAAGAGAGGAGAGAGGGTAGAGAAAAGAGATGAAAGATGAGAGAGGGTGTAAAAAAAAGTAAGGGTAAAATAGTAATTAGGTAGTTTATAAGCTCTTTTAGTGTTCTAGAAGCTACTCCCAGTAGTTTATCCAAAACCTTGGTTTTAAATAATGGTTTGATCCAAAAGCCCTTTTGGACAAATATAACTGTTTGTTTTGAAATTTCTCCAAACTAAAATTTAGGCCAAAAACCCTTTTAAAACTTTAATTTTCTTATTTGTCAAACAGGCACATCGAGGATTTTTTGTTGTTGCCCACCCGGTTTACTGGAGTTTTGCCCTGACTACATCCGGATCTGACCCTCGTCGCACACCTGGCTATGGTGGGTGAGTTTCCAACAGGAAATTTCTGCATACGCCAAGGCTCAAACTCGATACCTCGTTTAAACGATATCAAACCGCTTACCACTCAGACCAACCCCTATTGGTGCACATCGAGGATTTTGAATGAACAATGAGATTCTCTCCTTACAAACACTTGATAACAAGAAATCTAAACTCCAGGTTGGTACAAGAGAGACAATACCTATTGATTACTCTCTCCAATTCTTAATATAAAATTTTATTAATTATTTTAGAGATTAAAAAAATTAAATGAATTATTTTAAAATATTTATATTTATTTTTTTTATTAAACTAATTTATTTGATTTATAAACTACTCATTTTAAAGAGATAATGTAGTATATATTATAAATTAAATATTTTATTTAACTCATTAATCTCTCTAAAAAATTAATTAGGTCTTATATTCAAGACTGGAGGTAGTATTAATTATGGTTATAAATTAAGTGTGTGTTTGGTTTTTTATTAAACCAAAGTTTTAAAAGGATTTCTGGCCTAAATTTTAGTTTAAAGAAATTTCAAAACAGTTATATTTGTTCAAAAAGGCTTATGGACCAAACTATAATTTTGGATAAGCTCATGAAAATATCTTATATATGAGAAAAAGAGTTTATAGGTTGCCCAATTACTATTTTGCCCTCTACTTTTTCTAACACACTCTATCTTCTCTCTTCTCTATCACTTCCCTTCATCGTCGTTGAGGCTTCTGGGTTGTCATTGAAGCCTCCACTGTCGTCGTCCAGATCTAGACTGAGGAGACGCCAATGATGGAGGAAGAGGAAGAAGGAAAGGAGTAGGACGGAGAGGAAGAAGTCATCTAAATCTGGTCATTGAAGCCTCTGTCACTATTTGTTGCTTATTGTTGAAGCTCGCTGCTTGTTGGTGGACTCCGTGGAATGAAGATGATGAACATTAGATCTTATGATGAACAATGATATTTAATTTATTTTATTTTTTTTATTTCATACCATTTCTAATAATTTACTAATAACAAAAAGTCATTTTGGTAATAACCGTCTAAATACTAATTTATTCATAACCATTTTTTTCTATAAATTCTTCTCCAGAAGAGTTTATCTAAAAATACTTTAAAATCATTTTTTTTATAAGCTATTTTTTAAAAGCCATTTCAAATGGCCCTAAACATCACTAAGGTTTGTGACCCAAACTGCTGGATTTCAAAAGGGTAAAATAAGCCATTGGTTAAAATCTCAAGAAATAGTCAAATTACATATTTCTTTTGGTAATAGTCATGACAATATCATATGGAAAAGTAGGAACTACTGGATTCTACAATGTTAAATAAGGCTATGAATTTTACAATAGCAAAACCATGCCTCCATTAAAGATTTCTCAGTAATATAGGACTTTATAAGCTTTAATAAGTTATATTATGTTTTGACAAGTATACTTTATGTTGTAATAAGTAAATAAAATTGAATATGTCAAGAATATTATTAACAAATTTCCATAGAGAATTGACAAGTAAGCATAAATGAAATAACAAGTTGCATTAAAATTCTAACAGGTGCATTTCATGTTATAACAAGTAAATAAAAATAAATATTTGACGAATAAATATAACTGAAATTACAAGTTGTGTTAACGTTTTAATGAACACATTCTATGTTATAACAAGTAAACAAGATGGAATATATAAATGGTATTATTATCAAGTTCCTATAGAAAATTGATAACTAACAAAGTTATATTAAAATTTTAACAAGCCACTTGATTTTGTAACAAGCAATTGGTTTGAAAGATAAGTTTATTACAAATATAAATTTGCATACTATATAATAATGGGTTTAATGGCTTGATGGTCATAAACATTTTGATGAGCTAAGGGTCATCCTTCAAACCCTTTTCGGCTTGGAACATTTACTGTGTTTGGGTCAATAGAGGTAAAGAATTTTAATATTATTTTGTTTGGATTAATATTAAGAGAGAAGAGGGAAGAAATTTTAATGTTATCTTGCTTAGTTTAGGACAGGAAGAAAAATATTTTTACTTCGACAAATTTACCCTTATATTATTTAAGTTGCTTTTTACAAACTTTATAGAATATTATTTTAATAAAATATAATTATAAATAATATTTAATATATGAAATTAAAATTTTATAATTATCAAAATTAAATAAATTCACAGGGTTTATGCTAGCTCTATGCTTTTATATATATAATTATATATATATGATTATAATAATTGAAATATAAATTTTAATTGGAAAATTAATTTTTCTTTCTGGCTAACCGGTGAAAAATGAACTTAAAGAAATAAAGTAAAAAATGAATAAAATGGAAATAAGGTGTGAAAAGAAAATAACTTTCATTAAAATGAAGCTCATTCTCGGCAAAGCTTTCCATAAAATTCACAGAGCTCATTCTCAGCGACACTCCAATTAACATCCATATGATAACTTACAAATAATAACAACTAACGGCTATGCTTATCTAATAATAATTATATTGATAAACTAAAAGATAATGAATATAATTATAAACTTGATTAAATCGCACAACAAAATATCATAAGGCATGGTGTATATAATGTCGTCATCATCATATGGCCCTACAAAAAATACAAAGCATGCCATAAAATATCATCAAATACTATCATATGTATGGCCTTATAAAATACCACTGGGTGTGGCATAAAATGTCATGAAATAACATCATATGGCCAACAAAATAATATCAAAGAGATACCATGCTAGAATAAGTATTTACAAAGTGCCTAGAATAAAAGATAATTTTTCTTCTAAGTAACAATATACTAAGAACCGAAAACCATATCCATAATCACTTGCTTGCGCAGCAGAAGTGAACATTGAATTACTAGCCTTAGCTTAATCACATCATTCTTAAGGGAGCAATAAATTTTGGAGAACTTGTCTTCCTCACATCCAACAATCATCTTCAAAGTTTCTTCTCCTAAGATTTGTGGGACACATCTATTTTTAAATATTCTATTCCCTTCACTCGTAACATTTATAATAAATTCCATCATCTATGCAATCAGATGTATTTGGAAAGGACTTTTATCTTTAGTACTACTCTTTTTGGTTCTCTTACTGCTCTCACTATTTGCTTATGGAGAATAGTTATTAAGTGGGAAATTTTTCATATTAATTGAGAAATTCTCTAGAGTGACTTTATTTTTAGAGGTAAGTTGATCAACCTCATTGACAGAATCAACAAATTTTTTTAGATTTAAACGTCGCCATTTCTTCATATTTAAAGGAGTATCACCCTCATCTCTATTAGCTCTATCATTTCCATAAAGAGCTATAATATTTTTATAATTAGGCAGACGTATATTTTTTTAAAAGGCTGCTTTTGTTTAACTTAAAAAATATATTTCATACAATAAATTTATTGTATAGTCATATAAAGATAGGAGGATTAGTGAATTGTCAAAACTTCTATTGAGCATTCAAAAGAAAAATGCATAGAAGCAAAGGTTCTGATAAAAGCGTGAGATGCTGCCAATGTTCCTTAGAAGATAACGGAACAGGTATGAAATGGAGGCTGAAGAGGAACATTTATGTTACAGTTGAGATACTAAAGTCCTTGATTACAAGGGATATGACGATTTAAGACGAACCCATAACCCTCTTACACTCAAACACATAATTTTTTTTTTGCCCACCCGGTTCACAAGAATTTTACCCTGACTATATTCGGATCCGACTCGCGTCGCGCACCTAGTTATAGTGGATGAGTCTCCCAACGAAAATTTGCTGCTTATCAAACACATAAACTAAAATCAAAATAACAGTTACAAATTACTAAGAAACAGAACACAGACGCACAGTACAATGACTCTGGACTTTCGAGAGGCCAGAGCTCTCCCAATCCTTGCTATACTTCTCAAAGATTGAGCCCCCCATCCAAAGGGAAGATTTAAAGGCCCAAAAAGTGACTCTCACAGTCCCCAACTTAACCCTCTCGTATAAGTGTTACATCGGTGCTATATTTCTGTACTAATTCGTTATTTGCTGAGCCATATTTGTGATTTATCAGTGTTAGATCAGGGTAAGTTCTTATAAACTGCCAATTTTAGCAACAATACGGTGATGCTCTTTTCAAATATCTATATAAAAATCTAAATACATCTCATAAATATTAAAACACTAGCTACACTACTTGATAATACATAAAAATTAGATATACAAATGAAAACAGTATGATTCACATATTTAATCTATAAAACAATATGTATATCAAAATGATAGGTTTATTAATCTCACCTCAATTAATTAATCTCAAACTTAGTCCTCAACTTCCTGTCTATTAGTTGATGAGTTTCATGAAAAGCACTCATACTTTCTTGAAAGATGTCATAAATTTCAGAAAAATTATTCTTCAAAGTCTTCCAACGATTTTTCACCTTCTCCTTCTCAATTTTAAATCTAAACAAGGCACTCAAATATTGTGTTATGTTATTATAAGTAATAGATATAAATATTCTATTAACCTTATTGCCAATATCAAGTTCATGCATAAATACATCAATCAAGGCATCATTCATCTTAAAGCTTCAAATTGTTCTTATCAGTAGTGTTAGTCTTTGGAGTCATACTAATAGAATTTAAACTCAAATGAAACACCATATAAATAAACAACGTGTTAGAAAGGATATATTAAGTAAGCAAACTAACAACATCAAAGACACTATATAAATAAATAGTACCCAAATCTAACCTAATTACATACATAAATACATAGTATATAAGGCTCTACAGCATTTAATTTACTATTATGTAGTACAAAACTGCACAGAAACAATGAGCAAGAAATTACACGTTGTTAGGATGAAAAGGTGTTTACGGACGATAAGGTTGTGCAAATTTGGCATTTTATATTTCCAATTTTTCATCTCTCTGTTCTTTTATATTTGTTTCGTAGTGCTTTATCGATTTTCTATCTCATCGCTCATTCTTCTGTGGTTCGCTTAATTCTTCTTGTACCATGAGGAATAAGAGGGGGGAGCTGTAAGGGTTAGTAGCAGAGGGTTAATGTGTTAGTTCGCTTAATTCTGTAAAAAAACACCTAAAGCGACAGATAGTGAGAATCTAGACAGAGAAATTTTGAAGGGATAGGAAGGAAAGGGTAGAAAGAGAAAAGGAGAGAGAAAGTTCAGTTTTCATTTCCTCCAGTCGACAAAGAACACCAATCCTCCACCAGACAAAGAACACTGAAAACTTGAAGATTGGTTTTTGACTGGAACAAATTCGAAGTACTATATAAAAGAACAGATAAGAAAATAAATGGGAGCAAAAGAAAAATAATAAGTTTATAGTGGACAACTAATGAGTATACGTAGCCCACTACTTGAGAAGATGACGATAATTTAAAAGCCGGCAAAAATGTCGGCCAGTTTTACAATCGTAGTGACAAGAAACCTCAACGCTAGAAACAAATCAAAATAATGGTGGAAGAGAGTCACACCTCACTGGTAGATCAGCTTCAGATGATACTCAAAGGGAAGGACGACAACAGAACCAGAGGAAACGAGATGAAATAATCCATAGGAGTGAGATGGAAGAGCAGACTGGCTTGCGATTTGCGAGTGGAATGGACTGCTAGGTTGTCTGTGTTATAACATAGAAGGGTAACGTTAGGATATTAAAAACACTTCAAGTTTGATCATATAAAAATATTGTCACACTCCTCCAAATTCCTTTAATTTTAGAGAGGACATTCAGGCTATGAGGGGAGGGAACTTAAACAAGGGAGGAAAGTAAAATCTCTTCTTTCCTCTTCCTTTTCCTCCACTCCAAAACTCCTATAACCAACGAACTGCTAGGGTCCGTTGAGTATAAGGGATTTGGTGGGAGGTGGGAAAGAATTTTGTTTTAAATTGATTTAGGGTCTGTTGAGTATAATGGGTTTTAAGTTGAATTTTTTTCTCTCATCTCCCCTTCCTTGCAAATCTTTCCTACTAAATTTTGGTCTGTGTTCGAACTAAATTTTTTTTGAAAGGATTAAACTTATTTATAATTTAAAAATAAAATAAAATCTACTTTTTTTTAAATAATATTAATATTGAGTAAAATAAATTGTTAATTATTTTTAAATATAAATTTAAATATTTAAAAATTAGCATGTCTTCAGTTTTATTTTGGGGCACCTCACTATTAGAGCTTCTAGGATGGGTGATCTTTTGAAAAATAAAAGAATAAAAGAAGGGCACTTTGATTATTTCTGTCTGAAACATAAAATTTGAAGTTGGTCCTTTAATGTTGGAGTGTAATTTCAGAATTTGTTGGGACTGATTTGATATAGTAAGTCAGGGACTATAATGGAATTCCCTCAAATTAATTATAACCCCTAACAAAACCCCATCTTCTGGTACGTTTTTCTTGTTCGACGAACCAGCACGCTACAGCTGGTCGAGTTCACCGTAGTACGCGGTCCACCGTTGTCAGTCCTGCGAGGTTGTTCTCCGGCAAGTGTTGAACAAGGTTTGAACTCTAGGGCTTCGTCTTCTCCCAAAATCCTTGAGATTGTTCAATCTGGCTTTGAATCTATGAGTTTGTTCCCCGCGTCATCTGTTCCGTGCGTGATTGTCAACCCTTTGTCGGACGCCGTCGCACCGTTTCTTTCTCTTTTTTAAACTTTTCATTTTAACTTGGCTTTGAATCTGGTCGTGTAATCGTTTGAATATTGATGCTTTTGAATCAGGGAATATTTTACATATCGAGTCGAAGTTTCTATTTTTAAAACTTTAATTACGAGCCTTTGCTTGAATGGTGTGCTATTGGCTATTATACTTCTGCCCTCTTTCATTTTGATTACTGGAAATTGCTTTGGATTGTATCGTTGTGCAATGTTAGAATTTTTGTGTATTGGCATTCTGTTTATTATCATCAATTTATTAAAGTCTCCAGGTATGTGTAATGCATGATCTGGTAAATCACTTGGCTCGTTTTGTGCCTGGCAATTTAGAAGCTTGAGTTAAAATTATTTCCTGCTGCTCATTGGGCTGCGAATTTATAAGCCATTGGCAGAAACAATCAATTGCACAACTTACTCACTCTAGGCAACACTTTTCATGATCATAAATTGCAAGTGTTATCATTGTTATTCTTCAGTGGCTTGGAGGAGTTACCCGAATCAATTGGCTTACTAAGGCATCTTCATTGAAGTATGAACAAAAATTAAAAGTGTATGATATCAATATTATCAACTTATGCATATTTCAAACATTTCAGTGGGGGGATGCCCCACTAAGTGTTATATAAGTCCACTTATGTTCATCCTCATTCATTAATAAGAATAAGATTTTCCCTTCAGTCTCTGGCCCTCTGATTCTGGTTCTGACTGAATATGGTAAATTTTCAGAATAAAAATATTTTTTGCCCCTACTCGTCTCAAGTCCTGGCTCAACACTGTCTCTCCCTTTAACAGTATTGTGTTGAGCTTGAATTTCTCTCCTTTTTTTGTTTTAAATTTGGTGATGTTATTATTTTATGCCATCTGAGGCATGGATTTTTTTTTTGTTTGCAAGAAGATTGACGGAAGACAATAAGAGTCTAAATGGCAACCCAAGCAGCTACCACCTTCAATGGCAACATGAAGGTATTTTTCTTTTCAGTTTTACCCTTCTCCATTTGTTTTTCATATCTTTGAAAAATCACTATTGTATTCCATATCTCAACGTATCATATTTTAGAATTATACTGTAAGTTCCAAATGTTTGTAATGTACTTCAAAGGGTTCATAGTAAATCATGCCTGTGGTATATTTTTTTTACCGATTTTACTTGTATCATTTCTCTTCCTTGTGTAGTTTTGAAATTCATGGATTAATATATTGCAATTTTAATTAAATAGCCTTACTTCAAGTGTAATCATATTGGTTGGAAAGATTTTGTAAGTGCTTACTTTGTTATAAAATATATAAGATGCTGACATCGACTGCATAAAGGTTTTAAAATTTTGTTTGGAAAAATGTGGTTATGTTAATGGTCTAGGCTTCCCTGTCATTGGTACATTCTTAGGATATGTGTATAAATTTCTGTGCTTTCTTTCATCTGACTAAAACTTAAATCAATGTCCCATGCTGATTACTTCCAAATTTAGTTTCAAAATTATTTTAATCGCTTGTGGCCTTTATAATATCTCCAGAAAGCACTTGCTGGACTTAGACGTATTAATCTTGAAGGGCTGCGCTGGAGGGTTTTTGATGCCAAAGGCCAGGTGAGTTTGAGATTTTCCCTTTTCTGCCTCTTGAACTACTATAGAAAGTAAGTTGGAGCTGGTCCATAATCATATTGCCGCATGAACAAACTAACTTATGATGCCAACTTCAAAGACTCTTTCCGTCCCCAAATATAATAAACATATAACTACTTCTTAATACCAAGGAAAAGTTTATTTTGTTGGTTAAATGCTTTGAATATGCCACATTTTACCTTTTCTTTTAAAAAATGCCCTTAATAAAATCATTAGGTGGGAAAGGTACATTAATTACCAACAAATATAAGTGAAGGGCAAAATTGGAAAGGTACATTAATTACACCGCCAAATTCCTCCAATTCTATTATATTTTGGGACAAAATAAGAGTCCAAAATTCCCTTATAAATGGGGACGGAGGGAGTAACTTCTATGTTTGTTGAGTAAGCCCTTGTTGTACTATGCATGCTAAATTTCAATGTTCAAATGGTGGCTTGTTGATCCATGGATTTTCCTTCATTTGCATTTCAGAAGAGAATAAAAAATGAGATATTGGATGCAGTTCCTGGACAGAATCCAATCAATTAGCATTTTGGCATGCACATTAAGTATGGGATAACTGAAAGTAAAATTTATTGAAGATTTATCTAATAGGGTGAAAAAAGTACGATTTACAGAGGTGTCATTTTGTATACATCAGAAAGATTATTGATTTTTAGTTAGCATATCTAGTTTTAAGCTGGCTCTAAAGGGAGCAAATTTCCTGTGCAACTTAATTTGAGGTTATTACTTCCCAGAGCAGATGTAGGCTTGATTTATTATTAGTGGATCCTTTCAAGATAATTTCATGGGTGAATTAGTTCTAGGCAAATGCTAAATGACATCATATTGAAGGTCTGTTGATATTGTGGCTGAAGCCATGTGTTTGGCAGATTTAGTTGTAGTCAAGATTCGAACTGTTTAAATATTTGAAGACATGAGATCGCTTCATGTCTAACTATGTTGCTGTTTTTTATAAGGTCCTTGGGAGGATAGCATCTCAAATAGCTACTGTAGTTCAGGGCAAGGATAAGCCAACATATGCGCCTAATCGTGATGATGGAGATATGTGTATTGTTCTTAATGCGAAGGAGGTTTGTGTGACTGGAAGAAAGCTTACAGACAAGTTCTATCGTTGGCATACTGGGTAAATGCTGTTCCTTTTGTCCTTACAATGAAACTGATAAAGTTTTAAGAATTTTGGGTTCCTTGGAATCGAATGTTTTAATATCTATCTTGCCATATAAGACCTCTGTTCCTCAAACTTATAATTGTTAGTTGTTTGTTGGGTTCCTTTATTCCATAATGTTCTGGAATTGATAACACTTCTTATCCTGACATGAAGTAGTGGCATGTAGGTATGTGGGCCACCTCAAGGAAAGGAGTCTAAAGGACCAGTTAGCCAAAGACCCTACAGAAGTCATTCGCAAAGCTGTTCTACGCATGCTTCCTAGAAACAAACTGCGTGATGTAAGTGTTACATAGACCAGTCTCTGGTTATTTTGAACTATGAATATGGGATTTAGCTAACAGACTCCAAACTTAAAAGCATTTTGTAGTACAGACCCAATAGTTTGAAGCGAAATTGCAATTGACGAAAAAAGACAATGACACAGAATGTGGACTGAGTATTCTTGGTTGCATGTTGTATTCTTTATCTAATCACAACCCTGGTTAGCAAAAGCCCAAACTTCAGAGGGGAACCGTCTCTTTTTACTATTTGTAGACTCTAAATTGGTTGTTTGGAGCATCATGAAGAGGGAACTTGTCATCAAAGTATAATGGAAAATTCACTTAGTCGAAGTCACCTTTCTGGCATTAGTTAACACACCTAGCATTCCAAACTAATGTTGCTTCTATTTATTTATTTAATGCAAATATGCTGTCTTAAGTAATTTTTTAATTAATCCCTTGTATTCTGAAAGAGTGAGAAATGGAGAGCAGTGTTTCAGTTTCTCTAAAGCTCATCAGGTTATACTTGTACAGAGATGTTGAGTAAACTTCCATTGCTGTGTGCGATTGGTTCTAAATAGCTGATTTTGTCTCATGTTAATTATTTTATTTTTACATTCTTAGTGCAACATTGTTTTTATCTGATTTCCTAAGTTGCATTTGTGTTTTTTTTCTCTCATAAATGTAGGATAGGGATCGAAAACTGAGGATCTTCTCTGGTAGCGAGCATCCTTTTGGGGATAGGCCACTTGAACCTTACGTGATGCCACCTAGGAATGTACGAGAAATGCGGCCAAGGGCAAGGCGTGCGATGATTCGTGCTCAGAGGAAGGCCGAGCAGCAACAGCAGAATACAGGTGAAAAAAGGAAAGGCAAAAAGAGAGAAGCCTCAGGGGAAGTGAAAGCTTGAATAGATGTTATTGTGGTTGAGGGAAAATTTTGCTGATCTATGGAAAGCCATCTGTTTCTCTTTGCTAGCAAATCGTTTCATGCCATATGAAATTGTGTCTTAATTTAGTCTCCTTTTCCCAAGCCCTTGCAGGCATTAAAGCTAAGAAACAAAGGAAGAATGCATGAGAAGAAGCATGTATCGTAGTTAGAGGAATTATGTGCAATGCCTGGATTAATTTACTAGTTAGATAGTCCAATTTAAACCCACTTGTCACTCTAAAAGCTTAGATGGAAGTTAGTACGAGTTTTGTGTAATTTTCATACTTTCCTGTTTGGCTCTAATAAACAGGTAGAACCTACGACATTACTATCTTGATATTTTCCCACCTTAAAGTTTACTCTTTTACCTGCTCTCCTCTCAAAGCTTTGTTTCCATTGCCCCCTCAAAAAAAAAGTAGCAAGAAAACACGGCTGCCAAATCAAGGCTTGGCAAAAATCTTATTCCTCGGCCTGGCTTTTTCAGAAATATAAAAAAAGAGAAGTTATTGGGATATTATTAATTGGGATATTAATGTCTAAATAAGAATATTTAAAAAACAATGATGACATTAATTGGGATATCTAAATATGATTGATAGATTCGAATTAATCTATTTATAATTTAAATAGGTATTATAAGATTTTAAAAATAAAATTGATGATTTATTATTAATGAATGAAGATTGATTGATGATGATTTATGACATACTATTTTAAATTTATTCTACGAGTTAAAAAGTTATTAAAAAAATTGTATTTGAATATTAGAGAAATATATCATTACAATTATTGGGTTAGATATATGCGTGTGTATTAAAGCGTGAATTAAGTAATACTATATTAGGTAAATAATAATTAGAAAATCTTAAAGGTTATAAAAGATTGAGATTAGATTATGAAGCTGTTAGTCTAGATATTACCTATATCAGATTTTTTTTATTATAAAAAAATTTAGGTGAAATTAATACTGGTCCCCTATTGAAGCCAAAGCACAGTCCCAGAGTTTCGAGAGCGCTTATAAGAGATTTACGAGATCGTCTATCTTTACAATGGCAACGGGAATCGAATTCATATTCTTATAAAATATGAGCTCGTTACTTACTACCTATATCAATTCTCATTAGTTTCTTATATCAGATTAAGTTTTAATTGGATAACTTTTAAATAACTGTATTTAAATTAGATCTTTATAAAAAGCCCAATTGTGAAAAGCCCTACCTTATTCTCCCTATAAATTTATTTCTCTTGGATCACTCGATACTTTTTCTCCCTCTCTTTCCGATCACATCTTCACTTTCTTGTCTTCTTCCCTTTTCTACTTCCATCCACGGGCAGCATTTTTTGGCCAAAGCTTTAAGAGTGAATTAAGTAATATTATATTAGGTAAATAATAATTAGAAAGTCTTGCATACTTCAGGTCTGCAGCAGAACCCCCGTCCCCGCACGGTTCCTTCCTTCAAATTCTTTAATATATAAAACAGAAAATTTGAGAGACTACATTAGAAAAAGAATATGTTTCAAGAAAATTAAATGAATGGAAATGTCGACTCGGCTTATATTACAATGAAGTTGGTTGGTTTAAGATGGTAACCTTCCTGTATGTTTTTTTTTGTTGGGTAAAGAAAATTTTGAAAAAAAGTTGGGCTCACCTACGATCTAAAGACAGAGCGAAATCTCTCTTCCTCCTAGGCGATATTAATGTCAGACAAGGCGAGCCGTCTATTACCCTTAGGCGTAAACTTAGGCACCTAAGAGTTAGGATGTCTCCCCAAGTATCGCGACTGGAACCACAACAAAGTGGTACTCCCCAGGGTTATAATACGCTTCAAATAGTCGCATGTTTCACATTTTCGTCAGTTAAACCTACGGACGATGGGTACCTTCCTGTATGTTTAACATGTTTAATATCACTTCCCAGTGATTTGAAATTTAATATAGTCCACAAAGCAATTGATTACCAATACTTACAAATATACTGTGAGTACATCTCACTTACAAATATTTTCTCTTCAAACTATCTAACTAATGGATATATAGATGAGTACAAATATGTACACATTTTACACGGTGAATCCAGCACTCCTATTTTACAGATAGAAGATGAGTAAATGCATGAAGATTTGTAAAAGGTAACTGGTTTGTATAGCAAGGGAAAAAAACTGCACTTCCCCTAAACCTTTTTTTTTTAAATTTTTTTTCATCAGCTAGAATTGGAAATGGGAGGTGAGATTAAAAAAAATTGCAGACTTATCAGCCGATTTTCTGTGTGTTTGTGTCATCTGAGGGCCATATTATAGTCTCCATCAGCCTTTCCCTCATCAGCTCCAAGTTGTCCTCTGAGATTTCTTGATATATCTCAGCATGATTACATTTCTGCATATCAACAATACAAGGAAAATTACTTCGATCCTTCGCAAAAGATTAACTTAGGTGGTAAAAGTGGGTATGAGGTGTGAATGGTGATTATCATTGAGGGAATTACTATGAGGTTTAAAACAAAGGATTTAATTACCCAATAGTCCCAGTGATAATTGAGGAGTTAACAATGACAAGTTCTAATGTAGAAATTGACAACAAATTTATGTTATTTGAAAGTGAAGCCTTATTATAATCCCTCTCTCAGCAAGGTCTTGTTTCTCCTGTGAATTGGGCAATAAAATAGAATGAAATCACTTGCAAATTCATCATGTAACTGCGTTGTCATAATCAGACAACTCATATCCTAACTCAAAATTATATAGAGAGGAATTGGCATTTTATTAGAATATTAGTTTAACTGCAAAAGAGAAATTGGTGGAATGGAAAGGAAAACAGTAAGATTGAGCAGGTATGTTTAAGTGCATTCATGGTTAAACGTTGCAAATAGACTTGGAACTTCTTTCAAACCATTTAAGTAGAATAATGAAGTAAAATAAATTATTTAACTATAGCTAAATCTAACCCCTCAAGATGAATTCTTATTATATACTATTTAATATACCTAAATTAATCAATTATCTCTAATATTAGTTATAATTAACTGATTTATTTAATTTTTTTATTTATTTAAAAAAGTCAACTAAGTCTTATATTAAAGAAGTACGCACATACACAATGCATTTGTATGTATTTGAAAAGGGGTAGTGTGTTTATTTTGCAACCTATAAATTCTCAAAAGTATAGTCATATATATGCAATAAATAAATTGGAAAAAAAGGATATTAGCTGTATTGTGAGTGACTTACTATAATATTACTCCTTACCCTTTTATATTTTATATTTACTTTTTTTATTTATATGTATTGATTAATTAGTTATTCTTAAAAAAAACAGCCTGAAATAAAAAAGCTAGCTAGTTGCTATTGAGTCATATAATAGTTCTAGTACAAACGCAATCAAATTTGCATTAATAAAATTATTTTAAAATCCATTCATCTACTTGCTTAAAACATAACAACAAGGTTAAAAAACGCACGAGTTTAAAAAAACTCATGATAAGAACGTTAATTCGGATTGTAAACTTAAATCATAAACTTGTAAAACTTTATTTTTGTCAATAAATAACTATTAAAAGTACATGAGGATTTAATAATTAAAATACAAAAATGACAGCAATTTAATTTAAATATATTTCAAATTCATATAATTAAAATTAACTCTATCAAAATTTATATAGTTTACCATACTTAATAGAAATGTTTTTTATAAAATTCATAATATGTGAAGTCACTAAATATAATTAAATTCATAAAGCTAGTATGAATTTAAAAGCAAGTTGATATTATTTTATAAGCTAAAAACAAAAAATGATAAATTTGGTGAGTGAATTCGCATGTTCAACCTAGTTTACTGTTACTACGAATTAAAAAAAAATGAACACGATCTTATAAGTTAAAAATATAGAAATAGTAAATTCAGATAGACAACTCATAAGTTTGACAATAATGATAACGGTCTCTTGGCAACTTCTTATTTAGAACTTAAAAAATTTATTTTCTAGCCAAAGCTATTTAATCAATTCAGAATATTTCACAGTGATCAACGTAATTACTCGTTTGGAAAGAAATTTCAGTGCTTGGATTGGTATCCATTCTTATTTGATTTTAAATTATTCGTTTCATGATGAGTGTATCATCACCTCCTTAAATACACGTTTATCAAAGGAAATGGGATATGCAAGGATTTCAAACAATCATCTTAATTATTTTCTTTGATTTTCTTTCTATTCAAGAATTAACCATGGTGCTATTTAAAGCGGCAAATGATGCATCTTTTAGTCATCAAAAGAATTATTTGAGGTAAATGAACAGGATTGTGATAATGGCAAGCAGAGAGAATTTGCTCACGGCTTTCCTTTTGGCTGTTTCACTGTGCGTAGCCCTTTCTGATCCTATAGAGGCTGCCAAAATTTCATCAAAGAAACTAAGCTTTAGTCTCTTGCCTAAAGGTATACCAGTTCCTCCATCTGGTCCAAGCAGAGACCCTCCATCGCCTCCTTTGAATTTTGGTATGTTGCCTAAAGGTATACCAGTTCCTCCATCTGGTCCAAGTAGAGACCCTCCATCGCCTCCTTTGAATTTTGAAATGATGCCTAAAGGTGTACCAGTTCCTCCATCTGGTCCAAGCAGAGACCCTCCATCGCCTCCTTTGAATTTTGGTACGTTGCCTAAAGGTGACATTATTCCTCCATCTGCTCCAAGTAGTAAAAGTAATCTTCCTCCCCCTTTTCCACCAGTTACTCAAAACCAGATGTTGCCTTAAAGATATGTGTATTTCTCCATCTAGTCCATATCCTAGGACATTAGGGACTCCCTACCACCCTCTTTCATGAGTTTCCTTCACCAAGATAATGTATTGCGGTTCTATGGTTTGAATCACTACTCTTCCTCAATAAATATGTGGCCAATTTATTTACTTTTGATTATGAAAAGCAGATGCATAAATACATATAGAATATGTACGTATTGGATGAAAATTTAATATAATATATTATATTATATTTGAACATTAATTTGTATTATGTTAATTTGTATCGTTGTTCTTTTCTCATATGATCCAATTAAAATTTTTCAAGTTTATTAAAAAAATTATGGAAAGCTTGTTGATGTTCTATATTTCTAAAATCTGTCCCGGACTCAATTTTATATATTTTTCATTTTTTTTATGTGTTAATTCTTCAACATATTTTAATTACTCATGTGGATTGAGTAGGAAGCATGTGGAGTGCTTGATCGATAGTCGAAATAAGTGAATAAAAAATTAAAATAATAAAGTTTATACAATAAATAATGGGTAGAGAATAGAATGTAAGATACCAATATTATGTTGAGGTTGCGGCAAAAATGTGATATGATTGCATATCACTTATTTTCTATATATAAAAAAAAGTAACTTCCAAAATGCTTGATACGCCACAACTCGTGTAAAAAAATTTCACTAATTATTATCTTAATAAATATTAATGATTGGATGAGGATGAGTGTATTTTTATGGATTTGGATCTTCTGAAATCATGATGTTGACTTACATTTGTCCATTTCACATTTAAATTCAATCAATCACCCATAATTTTAAAATATTATGATATCTAATTTAGTTAAAATTAAATTTAGGTTGATTTAATTCTATTTTCAATTTTTTTTATAAACCGCAGTCAATAATCTTAATGAGTAATTACAGTTCGATCTTTGAAAGATTGAGTTTTTGATGATAATTGGTTAGTAATTCTATTAATTAATTCTATAACATTTTAAATTTTTAAATATAATAATGATTCATAATAATCATAAATCACTCTAATCTTTAAAAGATTTTAAGCTCCATATAGTAATTAACTCTATAATATTTTAAATTTTTAACTATAATAATAATTTATAATAATCATAAATAAATAATTAATTATAATATATTTTTTCCTACTTAATGTGTAACGCATGGGAAAAAATCTCTAATTTTTATAATTAAAATTGTTATATTTAGCTATCAAAATATTAGAAAAATCATATTCAAAGACTCAATATAAAAAATATCATTCTCCTTTATTTTCTTCAAATTCAATAATATTTTATTGGAATTTAATCATAAATTCTTTAAAATTTAGTAACAACTGTAATATTAAAAATAAGTAAGATTTCATTTCATTCTGTATCAAAAAAATAAGTAAGATTTTAACACTTTTAACATAAAAAATAGGATTATACTTAATTATATTAAGTTCCTTATATCTATTATGTTAATTAAGTTTCTTATATCTATTATGATAAGTTCTCCAATTATGTTTTGCCATGCGTACTATTTATAAAATAAAATAATTCATTCAAAATGAAAAAAAAATATTTAATACATTATATTTGTCGCAAACTCTATGAATGCTTTTGTGCTCAACGCTCAACAGGTCATCCTTATCGACAGAGTTTCCTTTTCCACATCACATGCATGTCCCCTACTAGATTTGTGTGTGTGTGTGTGTGTGAATGGATATACACTTATCAAAAGAAATGGATATGCAAGGATCACGATTAATCAATATACACAATATATATATTAAAGGAAATCGATACAGGGATCACAATTAATCATCTTGATTAATTTCTTTGACTATCTGTCTATTGAAGAACTAACCATAGAGATATTTAAAGAGGCAACGGTGCATGTTTTAGTCGTCGAAAGGATTGGAGTTAAACGAAGAAGAGTGCGAGATGATGGCAAGTAGAGAGAATTTGCTTAGGGTTTTCCTTTTAGTTGTTTCCGTACTGTGTGTAGCCCTTTCTCCTACAGAGGCTGGCAGGATTGGGTTTAGGAATGAGATGTTGGATTTTGGCATGTTACCTAAAGGTTTTGTTCCTCCATCTGGTCCAAGTACACCTCCTGCAAGAATCACTCAAAACAAGATGTTGCATTTTGGCATGTTGCCTAAAGGTTCTATTCCTCCATCGGGTCCAAGCACGCCTCCTGCACGAGTTACCCAAAACAAGATGTTAGATTTTGGTATGTTGCCGAAAGGTTCTGTTCCTCCATCTGGTCCAAGCACACCTCCTTCACGAGTAGGAGGAGAAGGTGCCGAGTGGGAGGAAAGGAAAACAAAGAAATGAGAAGTACAAAGCAAGCGAATGGCTTCATAGTTAATAGTTGAATATTTAATAAATGTAGGTGAATAAAAAAAAAATATCTGCATATTCATAATATAGCATATTTTGCCTAAAATATTTTTTTTATCTAGTATCCTTAACTATTATAAAGCTTTTTAATTAATTAATTAAACTCCTCTAACTAATGACATTTATTTATGGTAATTTTGATATTTTATAAGAAATAATTAATTTTAACTAACAATACTAATTTATGTAAAGTTGTTATCATTAGTTGCTTAAAATAAGGACTAGAAGAAGCAATAAAAAAAATTCCTATAGTCCTTAATAAATATATATATATATATGAGCTATTTAAGTAATTTAAATAGTTAATAAAATGAGATAAATAAGTTAATCATAATAAATATAATATAATCTCTCTAAAATATCAATTTGTAATACTCTCATGATTATTAATATAGGACATATTTAACTAATTTGATTACATTAAAAAAGTTAGTTAATTTAATTAATATGATATTTTTTTTTCTAAAATACTCTAATCATCTTCCTTGATTCACTCCCTCTCCCTCTTAATCATTGTTGAGGGAGTATCACTACGGGTAATTTGAAAAAAATTGATAAATATAATAAATAAATCTTATATTTAGAACTAATATAAACTACCCATTTTTTTACAATTATCTAATTAAGTCATATATTAAGGACTGAAGTAGTATTAAATTGTACTTACTCCTGTCCTAAATATAAAACCTTATTTGTAGTAAAATTTATGCTACAAACAAAAATTTATATTTAAAATCAGGTGGAATATATAAGTTTATAAGTTATATAGATTAGTTTAAAAAATAATAAATATAGATATAAAATATATTAAAATTTTATATTTATAATTAAATTAAATTTTTAATTAATTCTTATATTAAAAATCAGATAGAATGTTATATAAGTATATATGTGTGGGATAAGAAACAACGTAATCAAAGTGGTAGAGTAAACATATACATATGTGATATCCTCACAAATGGCATTATTCTTGTATGAATATTTTTATTAGGATGTTTTTTTTTTGTTATAAAAAAGTTTAAATGGGTTCGGTATCGGTCATCTATAAAAGTCAGGGTATAGCCCCAAAACTCAGAGAGCACTTATAAAAGATTTATGAAATCACATATCAAATGAGCTCTCATAATAACAAAAAAAATTGATCTTACATTTTTATAAGATATAAATTAATTTTTTATTATGTGTATCAATTCTATGTGATTTCTCCAATTGTCATAACTAATTGACACTCATTTGACATTTGAGTGAAGCCCTTAACATAACGCTCAAGATTTGCTATTTTGGGGTTAATTAGTTTATCTTTTCTATTCCATCTAAGCGTTAGTTTATTTTTGCAAACTTGTTGCACGGATGATATAAATTGTTTAAAAGAACATCCATTCATTTTTGAAACTTACACGAATTTAAAAGAAAACAAAAAAAAAATAATTACACATAATTTTATGAATTATATTTATTTATTTATTTTTGGAGATAATTTATATGTATTTGATTTGACTATTTATAAATATTTTTAAAATTAAAAATATGTCTAATTTAACTAAAATTTATAAATATAATTTTTTCAATTTATTATAAAATTTATGAAAATTTAGAATTATATTTGTTAAACAGAAAAGGAAAATAGTAATTTTTAACTCTTTTTTATAAAAAAAAAAAGGTTTTTGAATAATTTATTCAATTTTTCCACCAAAACTAAAACTCTAACATTTAAATTTTTATTTATAGAATTCAAATAAAATTAATATGAGATTATTTCATGTTTATAATTTAATTATTTGATTAAAGAGAATTTATTTAAAATAGAATTTGTTTGTTTTTTGGGACCAAATTCAAAATGGGATTTAAAACAACATACTAAAAAAGACAAGTTTGGGGTGAGAGAGGCTCGAATCAGGATCCCTCAGAAGCTATGAGACCTACGCGCTAGCCAACTGCGCCACCACCCCAACCTATTGAAACAGACTACCACAGCTTATTCATCCACAGAGCTACCCATGTTTCTTTTTTTCTGCACATGGTCTTCTTGCTTCTTCCAAGACGCTTAGTGAGGGGGAGAGGGAGAGGGAGTGAGAGAAGGAGATTGCTTGGCTTCTTCTTGGGACCATCTTGCTTTGGTCTGTCATTTATTTGCGCTGCTATTATGTGGTATGTAATAACCCCCATTTATCTATATCATCTGGCGCGCCGTTCTCAAGTATACTCCTTTCTGCAAAATTGAATGTTTGGTTCATTTTATTTTTTTCCTAGATTGTGGGTCTCTTGCTAAATTACCAATTATAGCCTGAGCACCCTATCCACAGTGCCTTGAAAAAGGGTGAATAGCATGACTATAACTGAGTCACAAAGTTGTTCATAGCCCCTCAAAGGATGAAGTGTAATCTTAGATCAATAGGTGAACAATGTAGACATGTTTTCAATCAGAATCAGCAGATTATTCAGCTGGGAAAATTGGGAAGAGTTGAAGAGGCCATCACAGTTTTTTCACAAATGGTTCAGAAAAACCTTGTAACATACAATTCCATGATATCAGTGTTTTCTAAAAATGGTAGAATCAATTATGCCAGAGAATTGTTTGACAAAATGTCCCGAAGAAACATTGTTTCATGGAACACCATGATTTCTGGTTATCTTCATAACAATATGGTCAAAGAAGCTAATGCATTGTTTGATGCAATGCCTAAAAGAGACAATTATTCTTGGGCATTGATGATAACTTGCTATACTCATGAGGGGAAGCTTAAAAAGGCTAGAGAACTGTTCGATTTGGTTCCAGATAAGTTGGACACTGCATGTTGGAATGCAATGATTGCTGGTTATGCAAAGAAGGGTCAGTTTAATGATGCTAAGGAAATGTTTGATCTAATGCCAGTCAAGGATTTGGTTTCTTATAACTCATTGCTGGCTGGATATACCCAAAAAGGTGAAATGCATTTAGCATTGAATTTTTTTACTGAGATGGCGAAGAAGAATGTGGTTTCATGGAATTTGATGGTGTCTGGGTTCGTTGATATTGGTGATTTGAGATCTGCTTGGCAGTTCTTTGAAAAAAATCCAAATCCTGATGCTGTTTCTTGGGTTTCAATGTTGTGTGGATTTGCAAGACATGGTAAAATTATAGAGGCTAGAAAACTCTTTGATAAAATGCCTAGTAAGAATTTGGTTTCTTGGAATGCAATGGTAGCAGCATACGTTCATGATTTACAAATTGATGAAGCTGTTAAGCTGTTCATGGAAATGCCAGAGAGAGATTGTGTGTCATGGACTTCAATAATAAATGGGTATTTTAGGGCTGGTAAGCTTGATGAGGCACTAGAAACGTACAATCGGATGCCCTACAAAGACATAGCAGCACAAACGGCATTCATATCAGGACTAGTACAGAATAAAAGGATAGATGAGGCTAGTCAAATTTTTAGTCAAATGGGAACTCGTGATGTTATTTGTTGGAATAGCATGATTGCAGGCTACGCCCAGTGTGGAAGAATGGATGGCGCTCTTAATTTATTTAGACTAATGCCTGTTAAGAACATGGTTACGTGGAATACTATGATTTCTGGGTATGCTCAAGTGGGACAGATGGATAAGGCAGTAGAGATCTTTCAGGACATGGGAGAAAAGAATATAGTTTCATGGAATTCTCTAATTGCAGGTTTCATACAAAATAATTTATTCTTTGAAGCTGTCAAGAGTTTAGTTCTGATGGGGCGAGAAGGAAAGAAACCCGATCAATCAACTTTGGCATGTGGGTTAAGTGCTTGTGCCAACCTGGCTGCTCTGCAAGTTGGAAAACAACTCCATGATTATGTTCTAAAGAGTGGTTATGTAAACGATTTGTTTGTTACCAATGCCCTGGTTTCCATGTATGCCAAATGTGGAAGGGTTTATAGAGCTGAACAAGTGTTTAGAAATACTGATCGTGTTGATCTCGTTTCTTGGAATTCCTTGATTTCGGGTTATGCTCTAAACGGGTATGCAAAAGAGGCATTTAAGCTCTTTGAAGAGATGTTACTAGAGGGGACAACTCCTGACAACGTAACCTTCATCGGATTGTTGTCAGCATGCAGCCATGCTGGCTTAGCTGATCAAGGCTTAACATTTTTTAAAGCCATGATTGAAGATTTTTCTATAGAACCTTTGGCTGAAAACTTTAGCTGCCTGGTTGATTTGCTTGGTCGCATGGGAAGGTTAGAGGAAGCCTTTGAAATAGTGAAGGGGATGAAGAACATCAAAGCAAATGCTGGATTGTGGGGTTCACTGCTTGGAGCTTGTCGTGTACATAGGAATTTAGAACTAGCTAGATTCGCTACCGAGAGGCTTTTAGAACTCGAACCACATAATGCCTCGAACTATATTACGCTGTCGAATATGCATGCTGAGGCTGGAAGATGGGAAGAAGTTGAGAGAGTGAGGGTGCTCATGAGAGACAAAGGGGCAGGGAAGTCACCTGGCTACAGTTGGATTGAAATCAGAAATCAGATACAATCTTTTGTTTCAGATGATCCAGCAAAGTTGAGTCCTGAAAAGAATACACTGAAGACTTTAATCACACATATGAAAGACAAAGGCGACACGCTTGACATCTGCTTTTTACTTTTTGACATTTTATGATTATAGCACTTGCAGCCAGGTAATCTACATGCCAATATTGCTGTTCTTATACAATCAGATATCTTCATATAAAATGTGATGGCCAGTTATGGTAATGTCGACAACCTTCTTGGGGAAGTTGGTCTGCTCCATTTAAGTCATCCTTCAGCTATAAACAGTGCAGCTCCTTCCTCAAGCTACGTGCTTGTTTGTTTTGAATTTTCCCTACAAATATTGCAGGAGGGACCGCTTCTAGTTTGATTGATCTAAAGGCTTGGGATGCTTTGAGTAGTGTCAAGGAGAAAGAGAATCCAAACGAATCAAACTAGAACTTGATTTACAGTTACATGTTTATGGGGCTGATATTGGTTAAGTAACATTTATTAAGGACATTCAGTGGTGCAAATTATCCAACTCAGATTATCATTTATAGGATACATTCCCTAAATGCCAACATGAGGAGGCATTTACCTTGCAGACAGACTCAAAACTTGCACAAGAAATCCATAAGCATATTCTAACCAGCTTTGAACTTTAACTTGATAAAAAATTTTGAGCACATTTATTTATTTTTTCTGATTTACTTTAGCGTTCATGGATCCAAGAAACAGATGACTCGTTTGTACAGGTTAGCCAGAATTTACTCTTGGTTTGTTCATCACTTGTCTATAGATGAAATGCAATCATTTGCTGGCACTTAAGCAATATCATCTTTTCTTTTTTAAATCAGATGACAATTTGATCACATCCTTTTCTGATAATATAAAAGCACCATAAAGTGTTAGGCTGACTTGGCAAATTTGATCTTACACTTGGCGAAGTTATCTTGTGGTGGAATTAGATAGAAAAAGGAGTTCAAACATGAGCACGCATAGATTAAAAATCAAAATAACATGTTTTCACCAAAATTGGTTAGGTCAAATAGAAAAAAAAAATCAATTCTTTTTAAATAGGATGGAGGATTCAAACCTTAAAATGAAAAAAGTTATACTATTTTTGTTCTTTAATATAATATTCAATTAATTTTTTTAAATAAACTAAAGAAACTAAATAAATCAATTAATTATAATTAAATCTAACCTGTCAAGATAAATTTATATCATATACTATTTAATCTATTTAAATTAATCAACTAGCTTTAATATTAATTATAATTAATTAATTTATTTAGTTTATTTATTCCATAAAAAAAATAGGAATAAATTTCCCTTGCGCACCTATTCCTCACAACGTTCTACAATCCATCATCACTTTTTCCCCTTCATTATTTCCTAATCTTGATAATATGCTAATTCATTTCAAGAAAGGATGATCCACACGATGTCATGCTTTGATCAATGAAGATTTAATGATAAAGTGTTAAAATCGTACACTTGTGCGCGTGACATCCGATTTCTCTATTTTCTTCTCTTCCCAATTCAAATTCCATACCATTCAACTTAAATTTAGGCAGTTCAAATTTAATATTTTCCCCATGCAGTGAACGGTTGAGAAGCATGCTTCTAGGAAGGGAGAGAGCGATATTTTTGTTCAAAACCTCATTTGGAAACTATAGTTCCATACACGGTTTTACACTCAGGATATGGAGAAATTTATAATCTAGTCACTAAAACTATTGGGTTTAAACATATAACTATCACCTAGTCATACTGTTTATCTTCATCTGCATCATTCATGTTTTCAATAACTTCATTATCCTGTTCCTCGAATGTTCTCGTTCCATCACCGTCAAGTGTGGCCGCATGCTCTGGACTCGATGTATTGTTCACTTCCGAGGAAGTGTTGCTGGAGCCTGTGCCATTAGGCACATTTGGTTGCTTCTCCATCATCCCAGACAAAGCTAAGCTCGGAGACCATTCAAGAACATCGTCAATTATGTTAGATACCCTCTTCTGGTACCTGCACAAAGACAAGACAAGCCCAACTTCAGTACCTGATAAAGCTGAAGACCATAGTAGTATAACAGCAGGTATTAAAAGGTCATTAGATTGCCAATAGCTTTGTAGCCTAGTGAAAAAAAGTTCTCCTGTAAGTCGAAAGTCGCGGGTTCGGTACCACTTGTGATCTAATGTTGTTAGTGCATTAGATCCAACGGATCTGGATCCTCTCAAGGATCAGTGAAGTTGGTAAAGTTGAACACAAGGTACTGATACCACACGTATAGTGCCAGTACTTTGTGTTCAACTTTCACCAACTTCAGGATATGTTCTCTAGGTGGAACTGGAACCATATTCTAACTCATCTATTATAATACTCACCTTGCTCTGGCAGCCTCATCAGGGGCATGATGCCTCAACAATAATATGACCAGCACAGCAACTACTGCATAGAAAAGCCTAGTTGTCCACTTGGGTCGCTCCTCCTCATCTTTGTTGGGCCAAAATCTGAATAACTCTCGTAATGTAGCCTCCTCAGCAAGAATGTTAGGGAAAAACCAATACCGTTTTCCAAGAATTATGTATAAAGCACCAAATACTGTAGCTCTTACTGCAAGAAAATAGTAGTCCATAATGAGACCCAAGGAAGAAAATGAAGCAATTTCGGGCGCACTAGTTAAGAGAAAACACACTATGAACCATGTTCAAACCAAACAAAATTCATGTTTAAAGTGCATGGAGATAAAGTCGTAGACTAATCTGATTCCAGGAGCATTTGACAAGACTATGGTGAGAATAGATTCTAGAACTCAATGAGAGTTGGGGGGAAAAAGCAGGATGCAAGGGGAATCATCAAAGAAACTAAGCAGAAGAAGCCTTCAAGCCTCTATGTCATATGCAACATGATACAACAGGAATTATGATGACAGAATAAAGAGAATATACATGCCATAAGCAGGGAGCCAATTACGATTCTATTTCAAAGAGCTTTACTTGATAGATGACACAAATAATGTAAGTCACCAGCCTTACAGCTCCCAAATTGTTGGAATCACAAATCTGTGGTCATTCAATGAATTTATGAAAGCCTGAAATTGTCAAATTTTGGCCCAAAGATCAAGTAAATGCACTTCAGCCGTTTTTGTCAAATCATCCCAGTTAAAATAGGTCCTACACTAACCACCAACACAAACTAACCTTAATCCCAATATTGATTCTAGCATGCATCTCAAGGCAAGTGCCTCGACTGCCATTTACAACTTGCTAAGAGGTGATAAGGATTTAGTAAGTCTTATACATTAAGAAAAAAACTACTTGTATTGCACCCAAAATAAAGAGTGCAAATGTCTTCAAAGACCAACTATGTATTATTAGAGATTGTAAGTTCGATGTTGTCATGGCCCAAAATCCTAAGCTATCAAGCCAGGATCCAAAAATAGTTTCAACATAATCTCTATTACATGTTCCTTCACATGAATCCTTTGGACTGAGGTGTGAACAAAACACATGCCCAATTGCCCATTAAACCTATATTAGAACATAATTTAATTTACAAGAATCAGGGGCAGCAAAGGTCAAACTCATGACCCATTAATCATAGAGGCACTGATATCATGTCAATGACCACATGAACTCAAAAGTTCAAGCTGCACAGGGAAATTCCTACATAGTTTTTATATAATCTCTGACGAGTGTTACCTACATACTATCACAAAATCATTCAACATTATATTTGATCATTCCCTCAGTTCTATCTATTATTTTCTCAACAGAAACTTACGATGGCATTGAAGCCATCCTTCAAGCATAGGGATACCAATAAATGTTGATGACTATATACGTATCATTGACCTCTCACAGATATATTTTCTATAATTCCAGTTAGATATCTGAATCAAAAGTGGAACTCAGAAATACATTGGCAATTCCAGTTCCATAAAAATTTCAAGTTAAAAAGGTGCTGAAAATGTCCTGCATATGGCAGATATCTGGAAGTCTTCAGAAACATCCCCTTACTTTATTGTATGGCAATAGTTTCCTTTAGAACAATGTCATTTATTAATTAAATGACAATATATTTAATAACAGCCATAGAGGACATCTAATAACATCTATTCAAAAATTACAAAATTCAATGCATAATTTATTCAAAACTAAATTTAGCACGGAACCTAAATTGCATCTAGCACAGACTAAGATACTACACCTCTTTTCAAGGAGGGTGGAGATGAGCCTAAAAGGACTACAGCAGCCAAGTGGAGGGGTAAACAAAGGATAATCAATTAGTAATAGTAATGATGATGTCAGATCAATTATCACAATATAACCTCACAAACCCTGCTACCTTCTCATATTCCACGCAGCTGAAAACATCAACATGTTCAAATTAAGTAAAAATTCCAAACATTTTGAACTACAACAAATATTCACAAAAGTCTCAAAGGTCATTGTCACCTGAAGCACTAATAGTAATATGTCATAGATAAAGTCATTCTATAATTATTTCAAAAGAAACAAAAGATATTCAACTAGGGTAAAAGATATATACTTGTTTATACTAATATGGAAGCATTCAAAATACAGTCCAACAAGAAGCTTTTGAACATCAATCACAAAACATGTTGTGCTTAACTGTTAGGAAATGAACACATGGCATGATGCTGTAATGTTTAGCAAGAATGTGTTGACTGATCCATAAAAATAAGTAATGAAGAGGACAAAAAAGGAATCAATTTTAGATCTGAATGAACAAGATCAAATGGAAAAGACAAGCAAAACTTACTTAGAAGTAGTGAGAGGATGAGCAGAAGGATCCCAGCACATGAGTAAAGTATTAATAGCTTGCAGTGATGAGGATACACAGGAAATAGGCAAATTGCCAATGTTAATACAGGCCAGCAAAATGAGAGAAGTGTCTGCCAAAGTGGGTGACGTTTTACAAATGTCCATGCGAAAAAAGCATCATTTTCAGAAAATACTTGTTCCTGCAAAAGACAGCCAAATGCTTTTACCTTGGAGCACAAAGAGATCGAATCAATTCCTTAGCAAACAGTGTAGAGTAAAGCATAAGATTAAATCGTATAACACTTTTTCCAACAAGCGAATGATTTCAATTAGACTATGCATTTAAAATCTACAGATAGCTTATAGGAATTATAAAATATCTCCAAAGTTCAGAAAAATGCCATTATCTTTTTTTAAGTCGCTTTCAAGATTTTAAAAACATCCCCAATCACATTTGAGTGCAAGTTAAATATAATATTCCCTTGGGTTCCATATGAGAATAATATATGAAATATTATCCAGAAGGAGAAAGCACAAGACCAGACAAGGCCAGCTATGCATTAAGAAACAAGAAATTGCAAAGCAATCTCTCTCTAATTCCAAATACGCACAAAAGACAAACCGGCAAAAAAAAATAAAAATTGTACAAAACAAAAAATAAAATTAGTCATTGATATGAAGACACAAGAAAGCAGGAAAAGCCATTAATACAAGAGGCCTACAAAGTAATTGCTCCAATTATCAAGTTATTCATTTTCCCACGTCCCAACACAGCATAATTAACCATCTTGTGCAAAGGTTAACCTACATATTTATTGGGATGGTAAAAATATTCTATAATTGAAAAATTACCTCAAATTTAGTTATAATTCTATAAACCATATTAGAGGCACAGCTTCCATATCAATTAAATTTTGGGTGACCACTTCAAAATTTCAATCTTAGTTCCACACCTAATCCTAGGCAGCAGTCCCAGTTTAAGTATGGAATTGCAAAAGCACAATCATTTTATGGGGTCATTTATCCAGGTTTTCATCAAATTCCTTGCACGAGCAAAAATCTTACAAGATTTTATCGAAGAATTGCAAGGTGACACATAAAAATTGAAAGAATCAGCATTGTTTAAGTGTTATTCTAATACAATATATTATTTTCCAATCAAGAAACTATTATTTCTCCTAAAAGGCCTTCAATCATTTTTATCAAGGTCCCTCTGAAAATGCAATCCCAGTTCAACCTGATCCAAAGTAGGAGCCATGCTTCAAGAAGGCAAACAGCAAGTGCAAAAGTCTTTTGGCAATTAATTTATCATAAAAACATAAAACCCCCCCTACCCTGGACAAAGAGTAAAGGGAATACTGAAAAAGAAGTTAAGAAAAGAAAGCCTGCAAGAAAGAAACAGGTAAACATTGTAGTGCCTACGAGATTCTGAAATGTTTGCCAATCCCCACTTGGAACATAAAATGTGCAAAACCTTTAAATATTGCCATTGCAACTCAACCGTAGCACTAGGAATATAAAAACCAATAAAGGGGGCAGAAAAAACACTTACAGGGAAGATTTCTAAATGCGCAGGCCAAGTAGACAGCTTTTTCTTACCGGGACGAACAGTCTTTACCACACGATCACAACGCACTAGAAGGTTTTTTCTTAGTAGAATATTGGCAATATCTTCCGTTTCCATATTCTTATCTGATTCTAGAATATCCTTGAGCTCTGGATGATTTTTCAAGAAGTTCACAAAATCCTTCCCTCTAAAATATTCAACACGTGTCTCCTGTAGAACAGCCCACCTAGAAACCAAATCCTTATGGTCCCTCACCTTCTCAGCAAACAACTGAAAAACATCTTTCTTGGCAGCTTGTTTCTGAAAAGAAAATCAATCAAAGATAATCAATAGATAATAGGAACACTTTTGCTTTTCAGATTGAAGTGATGCAGTAGTTAGCAAGAGTCATTAGGTCCAAACATCTAATCTGTCATGCCCCAAAAAAATACAAAGACAGTGCACAATTAAACATTCCCAGCCATGGTGGATTCAGAAAAGAATGAATTTTTTTGGAGGGGGAACTAAAATTTAGAATAAGTTAAACGCAGCTGCAGATGGGGTGCTAAGATTTATTTCAGAATGTTTCACAAATCGAATTCCATGCATTCAAAAAGGCTGTTGAGTTTTCCATCATGCTCAGCAAAATTAAGGGTAAAACAAATTGTGATCGATAAAAAATTACTGCAATTTTATATGCATTATTCAACAGATTAATTGTGATCGATATGCAGAAATTATTCAAAATACGTTATAATGTCCAAATGGGAAGCCTATGATTCAAGGCAGAGTATAGCTGCTTAATATCCGCGGCAATCAGCTCTGCCCCAAAAGAAGACGCTACTGGCAAGACAAGGAGAAACAGCTGCAATTTATCAAAATTATTTTGCTATAACATAACATCATCATAAAGTCGTAATTAAACAGACTGAATAATTGAATTGCGACAACATTCCTCGTTTAAGGGAAAAAAAACAGGCCAAAAAGGGGATCCCAGATCGAAGAAGGGTAAAACAGGCAGAGAATGAGAAGTTACCTTCGGCGGTGGGTCAGAATTGGAATCTCTACCGCCGTTCGGGGTGGCCGTGGAGGAGCGTCGCACCCTCTTCTTCTCTACTCCTCCTGATTTCTTCATTTCGTTTCCCTCTCGCTCTCCCCTTGCGCACGCCGTATGTATGGGTTTTTTCTTCTTTGTATATTCTGTATGTTGGACCAATATTCTCTTTTTGGTATATTCATGTTAATATTTATTTAACACTTTATTAATTTTTTGCCAACTTATTTAACACTTTAATTTAAAGTATTTTTTGGTATAATTTTTCTTAAATTATTTTTTTGGTAGCACGCAATAATTTTCTAGACAAAAGTTATTAAATTCTCATAAGAAAATACTTTAAGAATAAAATTCTACATTACCTCTAAATATTTGGTGCATGCATTTATTATTGGCATGCATGATAGTTCTTAGGCTTATTATAAAACATGTTTAAGTGTTATTACATTTTGTAATAGAATAGTATTAAAAAAATTTACTAATCCTTCGATCTTAAATATATAGCATATTTAACTAATTTAAGTAGATTAAAAAAATTAGTTAAGTTGGTTCTTATAGCATGTTTTTCTTAAAACACACTGATCATCTTTCTTAACTTTCTCTCTCATTCTTTTACTTAATTATTATCGAGAGAGTATCAATAGAGGTAATTTATGAAAGAATTGCTAAATTTAAAAAATAGATCTTATATTTTTTACTAAAATTAACTCCTCAGTTAGGTCATATATTTAGGACCGGCGGAGTATTATTTTTATTAATTGTGTTGTGCAGAGACTATATAAAAAAGAGATTAAAGATCATTAGCATAAATTGATTTTAATTGGAAGAAAATCTTATAGAGTACTGATTTTTTTATAATTTTAATAAAACAAAATGCTTTTAATTATTTTTATTATAATCATACTTATATTAAATTCTTTGTATCTATTTCATCACACTCTTCAATCACATTTGGCCATGTGTACTTTTTTTCATATGAATTTAAGTTAAATAAAAATATTAAAAAGATAGGGCAAAATAGCCAAATGATATTAGAAAATTTGACAAAATAAATATAAAAAATTTAATCTAAATTTTCTCCCCTTTATTAATATGCGTATAGTAGTTACAAATGCCATATGTTAAATATTATAGAGTAGTAATTGTTTATAAGGTGAGGTGAGTCACAAGACTCATAGGCTAAAAATAAAAATGATTTAGGTTATGTTTCGTTCAAGGAATAAGAAGGTAGGTTAGGTTAATTTAGAAAAAAGTAGGGATGAGTAAGAGATATAAATAAGGGAGAGGAGGAGATATTTCTTATTTGATTTAAGAGGAGAGGGGATAGGAGCTTATTATAAATTGATAAATATACCCTTATTATTTAATCTTTATTATTTTTTTTTCAATCTGAGAAGCTTTGCTATTCGGCCTCCTCCACTATCGACTTGCTCCTCCCTTCTGACAAGCTGACAGCGACTGGAGAAGAAGCAGAACTGGAGGTGATGCATACTTCTACCGACACCGACTTGTACTTAGAACTAATCGTTGTCGCACGCCTACGCCGTTGACATACAACTCCTCTACCATCGACTTGCTCCACCAACAATTTGATCTTCCGAGAATAAAAGTTCGTTCGAGAAGAAGTCAACACTCCAACCCATAGCGTGCCTAAATCTACAGTATGTATCACCATCAACGACTCATATTTGCCTCGATTAGGAGTTGAAGAGGTAGAGGCATACATCAACGAGGAGAATGGAGGAGCTGAATGAAATGAAAATTAGGTGAGGTGAGTCCAAAGACTTGGAGGTTAAAAGTAAAAATGATTTAGGCCGTGTCAAGCTACATGCAACATAGTCATCAAGCTTGAGACTGAGCCTAAATCCTTTATATCAAGCCTTTTTTAAGCCTACTTAGGTAACGACTAATATAAATAATTGTTAAGTTATTTTTAGTTCATAATGATTTTGTATCTTTAACTGCTTTATTATTTGTCATAAATTATGTAGAAATTTTTAATACCCAATTCATCTCTTCTTTCTTAAGTATCTTGTTTACTAACATAAGTTACTTTTAACTATATTAAAGAGTTTGTTGACTTATTAAATTTGTTTTAAATTAAAAAAAATTATAGACTTTACCCCCTATTCAAATGTCTCACATTTCTTTTCTTTATCAATGTCTACACCAATTAATAGGATGAAATTGAAAAAAAAATGGTAATTAATAGTAACTCTCTAAAAAATTTCTAAAAGGCAACATATATTTTGGATAGAAGGGAGTACTCTCTTTTCCTTATCTGAATATATTAATATCTTAATGTGGATTAAAATATCCAATTAAAGAGAGAGTTATCATAGTTGCAAAGCTTTAATTAAGATTAATCAATTATTCAGATATTTAGTAATAGAATCTAAAAAAAAGGTCAAACATTAGGTGACCAAAGGGCTATAAAAAAATTAAAAATTTTGATCAAAATGAGTTACTTTCTCTAATAGAAGCTAAATTTCTAATTTATAGATATTAAAAAAATTAATTGAGTTAGTTAATTATAAAAAAGATATGTTAGTTTCTTTAGATATTTCATTTAATTATTTGTAATAGAAACTATATATCCCCATAAGGACCAAATGAAATATACCGCCACCAAGTAAAAAGTTGTTTGCGAATATTTTAGGCAGGCATACCTTCTCTCAACTTCCCAAATTACATTTATGATATCTTTTACATAAATATTTGGGAAAAAGACAAAAAAAACCCATGTGAATTTATAAATGACAATTTGGGCATCTGAATATCTAAAAGGACAGATTGGGCAGGAAGCCCAATCTGTCTTTTACAAATTTGGGTAAAAATACTAAATTACCCCTCGACTAAATGTCCAAGTTACGATTTTGGAGTCGGGGTGCATATTAGAAGACGTTGCCACTCCTCTGTCGGAGTCTTCGAGAGGCTATTTCGTTGGTGGCAGCATTCTTTTCAGCTACGAGCCCAGGTATGAATTCTTTTCAACCCCATAATCATGAACTTTTAGAACCAAATCAAGTTCGATTTCTTCCTGCATATAGAACTATTTCAGATTAATTCAGACAAAAGCTGAATCCTGATATATGCTAAAATTGGGATTTTTGTCCATCAAATGATGCGGCTTATGGAGCTTAAGAAGGGTGTGGAACCTGGATATCTGCCTTTTACTGAAAAGGATGTGAGAAATTTACTTGAATCATTTAGGAAATTAGAACCAGAAGAGGAAAGCATAGATTTACTAAGAATGTGCAGAAATATTAAGGAGAAATACCTTAATTTTAAATTTGAGTTTACCCTGATTCGAATAACTGTTTGAAGAATATAGCCTGGTCATATGCCTCATCAATACAGTTATATGATATCTTTGATGATGCAGTGGTATTTGATACAATACATCGCTTGACTGCATTTGACATGCCATTGGGTATATGGGTTGGAATGAATAATTACGAAATGCCTTGCTTTTTTGGCTGTGTGCTTCTACAAGAAGAAAACTTACGGTCTTATTCCTGGGCATTGAAGGTAGTGTGAAGGTGCTTTATGCATCTATATGATGTCACTTTGTTTGTGTCAGCTTCTATTTCCTTGGTGACATTTTGTATCTTTTTGTTGATATAACTACCTCACACACACCAAGATAATCATTAAAAGTTAGTTGGTGTATGATAAAATCTTACAGTTTTTTTAAATTTTCACTCATTAAATACACTTAACTCTCTCATGCCTCATTAGTTGGTGTATTGCAAAGTCCAACCAAAAGCAACTTCCCATGCATTAGACAAAACATTTCAATAGGTCAGCAAATCATGAGTCCAGTAATTTTTAAATCTTAGGAGGTCATTTTTGTTAAAAACTGTATTAATTACTCTTCAAAATTAAATTAGCAAAATGACTTATCTTTTGGAACAAAAACTCCTAGCATACGGCTTATGATAGGGAATGGGGTTAGTATCTTATAGCCCTTTGGTCTTCTTTTCCAGTCATCTATAATGGGCATATAATTTTCATTATCATTGAGAATTCTTTAATTTTTTATCTTTTATCCTTTGTTTGTAGAATTTATATGTAATGGATGCATTTAATTTTGGAAAGTTCAATGGCTCTATAATTCACTTAGGCAGTTTTCTTTTGCTCTCTTTGTTTCGTTATACTGTCTTCTTGGAAGGCTTTCTTAGAATTTATGAATGGGAAAGCTCCACAGACAATGTTAAAAGACTAAAATATGTGTATCAAAGAAGCATCATCCATTGAAGTGCCAGCAACTAAACATGCTCTCTGCATATAGATGATTGTAACAAAATTTCCTTCTTGATTTAGTGATGTTCTAGGAGAACATTACAATGAATGGAAGGCTGAATTTTATAGACTTTATAATCTTTTAGTCTGTTAAGGATTTTTGAAGTAGGTTGGAGGGATATGATCAGTTCTTTTGGGTTGCAGTCTAGCAGGCATATTGCTAATTTATATATTTTACATTCGCTTTGAGCATTACCATTTTTTAGAAGCCATTTTTTTTAATGACTACAACTGGTCAGTCAAAGCCAATTAATGCTTTCATTCAATGATTTATGAACGCATAGACCCGGCTTGCACACTTTGTGGAGTAGATACTCTATTTAGAAATTGTTAAATTATTTTCACTGTGTTAGCTCCTTTTTTAGAAGTACATTTGGATTAGATGTTCATTAGACTCAACAGTATGTTCAATCCTATGGTTTGAAAGATGTAAAATATTACCTTATTATTCACTTGGGCTTACACAATCAGGTGGCTGTTACTGTGGATTTCAAAGATCAAATTGGAGAACAACAAACTATGCAATAGAATCTTCAAAATATTTGCCTTAAAACTGGAGCCCCCATGGAGTCACATGCTGCCATAATTCTCACTCCTTTTACCTTTTCCAAGCTTCAAGAACAAATTGTGTTGGCTGCTCATTATGCATCTTTACCATTTGAAGATGGTTTTCTCGTGAGGCACCATACAAAAGTCGAAGGAGGTTGGAGAGTGTATTGGGTTCTCTGGAATTCTTTGTCGGCATGCTCTTAGAGTTCTTTCAATGGAAAATTGCTTTCAGATCCCATATAGAAACTATAGTGGTAGCTAGTAAATCACAAGTTCAACTCAAGGCAAAAATTTATATTAAGCCTACTTCCACAAAGCGAGACCGCCACATTGACCAAATGATGTTTCAATTTTTGTAATGTCCATTTGAGTTGTAGAAATGGAAATATTTCTATAATTGATATTTTTTACTATGAATTGCTTTAGTTGCAGTATTGTTTTATGAAATTATGCATATTCTATTTTTGTTGGAATCACATTTCTGATGCTTTATATCATATATACCAGTTGATCATTTTAGGAGTTATAAATGTTATAATTTCAATTGTAAATACCATTAGACGAGTTATAAATATCATTGCAGGAGTTGTAAATCCCATTATTGAAGTTGCAAATCACATTAGACGAGTTGCAAATGTCATTACAGTAGTTGCAAATCCTATTAGCAATAGGTTATAATTTCAGTTGTAAATGTCACTGTTGAAGCTGTAAATCCTATTGTTGAAGTTATAAATCTCATTGTTGAAGTTACAAATGTCATTGCAAGATTACAAATGCCATTATAGAAGTTACAAATCCTATTAGACGAGTTGCAAATACTATTGTAGGAGTTACAAATCTCATTGTCGAAGTTGCAAATACCATTAGAAGAGTTGTAAATCCCATTATTGAAGTTGTAAATCTCATTAGACGAGTTAGTCAGCTTTTGTAATGTTATATTTTTAGAAAGTTTAACCATTGACCAACTGATATTCAAAGTTAGTCAACCACTTTTCAGTGTTCAATTTATGTACTGTTAAACTTTGTAATGACTATGACTACATTTTATAATGTTTATGTACATATTTTCCCTTTCACATTTACAACAATGGAATTGCAACATATTGCCTTCGGGTTTGTAACTTCAACAATGACATTTGTAACTCGTCTAATGAGGTTTGCAAGTCTTGTAATGAGGTTTGTAACTCGTCTAATGAGATTTGCAAGTCCTATAATGGGGTTTGCAACTCATTTAATGAGGTTTGCAAGTCTTCCAATGGGGTTTGCAACTTCCACAATAGTGATGTACTGATACAGATTTAATTTTGGAGTAGTGTTATATTCAAAAGCGTAGCTTGAAGCATTTGAAGAAAAAATGGGAGAATGAAGCTTAGAACTCAACATATTGCTAAAGGGATTTGTAACTCTTCTAATGGGATTTTCAACTTCAACAATGAGATTTATAACTTTCCCTAAGACATTGACAACTCTCTAACGAAGTAATTGCAATTGCTTTCGGGTTTTGCAACTCCTATAATAGGATTTGCAACTTCAAATAATGGGATTTATAACTTTTCCTAAGATATTTACAACTCTCAAATTGTAAGATATAGCTTTTGGGTTTGCAAGTCCTGCAATGGGATTTGTAACTCCTCTAATGGTATTGACAACTTTCCCTAAGACATTTACAACTGGAATTGCATTACAATTGCTTTCATGTTTGCAACTCCTCTAATGGAATTTGTAACTTCAATAATAAAATTTATAACTTTCACTAAGACATTTACAAATCTAACGAAATTATAATTTCAGTTGTAATTGGCTTAGAGAAAGTTGCAAATCACATTGTTCAAGTTGCAAATGCCATTGCAGGAGTTGTAAATCTTATTGCATAAGTTGCAAACCCAAAAGCAATATCTTGAAATTTCGGTTGTAAATGGCTTAGAGAAAGTTGCAAATCACATTGCATGAGTTGCAAATCCGAAAACAATATCTTGCAATTTTACTTGTGAATGTCTTAGGTAAAGTTGTAAATGCCATTGTATAAGTTGTAAACCCCATTGCAGGAGTTGCAAACCTGAAAGCAATATCAATTACTTGTTACGAAGTGGTAAATGTATTATGGATAATTGACAATCCCATTGGTGAAGTTGTAAATCCCATTAGAGAAATTATAAATACCATTGGAAAAGTTGCAAACCCAAAAATAATATCTTGTAATGTTAGAGTCGTAAATGTCTAATGAAAAATTTGTACATAGTCATTACAAAATGTGGTCATAGTCATAGTCATTACAAAATGTGATAATAGTCATTATAAAGTTTAATATTATAAAAGTTGAACACTGAAAAGTGATTATCTAAATTTGAAAATCAGTTGGTCAATAGTTGAACATTACAAAAGTTGAACATTATAAAAAATTGAAACATCATTTGGTCAATGTGGCGGTCTCACTTGGTAGAAGTAGGCTTAACTCAAATTCTCGCCTTGAGTTAAGCTTGTGATTTACTAGCCACCATTAGGTTTCATATAAACTCTGCAAAGCCAAAAAGACAACAAAGACCACATATAATTGATTAGTGTAGAAGAACAACTCAAAATTCCACTTCCTCACTAGATAATGGAGAAAAATAGGTCACCCACATCAGCAAACCAGTTATAAGGCTGATAGCTACTGGAAGATTGGCAACCCCAATATCTTTCCATTGTATCAACTGCAAAAAGGGGCCCAATATTGTAGGGAGAAGTAAATAGTTTACTTGAGGAAGCTAACATATTTGATCAAAACCTAGTACTGATAGTTAACATATTTGGCTAATACACACAAATGACCTCCAAAAAATCACCCCTCACGTACTGATAGCCAACTTCACATTGGATTTAGATTTTTGCAAGTTCTTCTAGAGTGCCCAGCTTGGTGGCATGTTCTTCTCGTGTGCCCACCTACATGTAAGCAAGAGGTATAAGCAGACAAGAACTCTCATGGGAGTATGCCAAACATGAGCATCAGGCATAACATTCTGAAAAGGAGAAAATAAGAATGTAGTGAAAGACGCTTGTATCCAATAAATTCTAAAAAATGTTGACAATAAGGCCATAGGTAAACAAGGTTTAAGTGCAGGGCCATTGTCAAAGAAGACTAGGCAAAAAGATCCAATAAATTCTTTTGTAAGACAAAAATTTGAACTACAAGTTTTACTTTAGAAAAAAGAGAGTCACAGCAGTCAAACTTAAATTATAAATTATGGTCTCAATATACAGAATATTCAACGTAAAATGTTGTCTCCAAGTTTACTGAGATATCTCCTAGAAAATCATCCATGATCCCTTATTCCTAGTTCAAAGTAATAAAATTGAACATAACTTTATCTCTTTGGCACTAAAAGACATTATTCCAAGGCAATATATCAACAAGGAGAATCTTCTAATCCTAACAAATTTCATGCTCTAACATTTTTGCTTCGCTTTAGTCTATTAAAGTGCAAGCTACAATAAACGGTAAAAATAATAGTTAAGACTCCATTTTAGATAATAATGACAAAAACAACATTGAAGTTGAAGTACCACAAGACTATGAACTAACAAAATTCTCTATTGGTAAGTTGCATATTACTATGAACTAACAAAATTCTCTATTGCTAAGTTGCATATTACAAATACAAATTCTAGTTCATTGTAAGTGTAAATTTTGTAAGGAGAATGCTTGAAGGAAGCTACTCAACATGGCTAAAAATCATAGCAAAAGTTCCAAAGCCGTGACATTGCTCATTACCCACTATATGTAAAGAGAATGCTATGATATGAACTTCAGCGCCATGGGCCAATCCCTTTTAAGTTAATACTTAAAACAGCAAGAATGAGGGGTATATACTGTGAGCAGAAGGTTGCACATCAAATGTTAACCAAGTTGAGGGAAACCAGTTACAAGAAATCAATCAGTCTAATGACAGTAAAAATCACCATAGGACTGGAATAGCAATACAAAGTAAGTGATCGATGACCAATGTGATCATGAAGTCACCTAAACACAAATTATAGAAAGCAAAAGTTCAAAATTAGCTGATTGTGAGAGTCAAACATGCAACATCTCCTATAAGAATTGTGGAGAAAGCAAATAGATATTAGCAAATCTCTTCCACAAGCAAACCTCATGACCAAATTGGGTAGGAAATTTCTCATTATCTTCAACCTGATGCAACAATATATTGCTTCCCTGTAGTTCAACATAGAACAAACTTGAATTCCCATCAATGTGTGTCTTTAAAATTTTCTTCCATCATAATTGCTATCAACTAAAAAGTAGTAATGAGGAACAACATAAAAATGCAGCAGAAGCAAAAATAAATAAATAAGAATAAAAGTATTGTGTTTTATAGATAGGATGGATTTTAGTTCGGGATTTTTCAAATCAAAGAAACGGTAGCATCAGTAAGCTAGGACACGAAGCAAGGCAATAATTCTAATAGATGAGAATGTAAAGGTGGGAAAAGGGTAAAAAGCTTACCAGATCCAGCTCAAAATAAATGGACAGAACAAGAAATGAAATATGAATACTTACATTTCATAGATACAAATTTAAATCCCAGCGTTTCTGCTACTAAGTTGAATATTTTTTCAACCAGTGTTGCTTTGGAAGTTGGAATAGGAACAACCTACATGAGCAAGGAGAATTATAGTTTGAACAAGAGAATCAAAACTACAATTTACACCTATTGAAGGGAATTGGAAGACACGCAGCGGAAATTAACTTTAAAATTTTTTTCCATTCCAGTCAGGATCTACCGAATGTGTTTAAGTCAAGGAGAAAGAAGTGTTACCTTCGGTATTCGAGTTTGTAGTCGCGACCTCGTCGGCTTCAAGTCGCGACCGGTATCCTCTTTTCGGATTTCTGACGTTCAGATGCCCGTATGGTCGCGACCTCAGTGTCAATAGGTCGCGACCTTTCTTCGTGTCTGGTTTCTTTTCTCAATCGCAAGAAGTCGACAGCCCAGATCGGCTTCCTCTACCGGTATCCACACGAATAGCATTCCAACCACGAACGACGTGCTAGCGCCTCTTGTCCCTCTAGGGTTTTCTCAAGATTCCGTCCTCACCGTCTCTATTCCGGCAGTTTCTTATCTGCAAACCTTTTGCACTCTCCCTGCCCCTTTTCTCACGTCTGAATGTGTGTGTAGAGATGTGTTGTCTGTAGAACCCTATCTCCTAATGTCAAATATATAGGAAGCTATCGGACTTCTAATAGGGCCGAGCTTCAGAATTAATCTTATATTAATTCTGAAATTAACACAATATCATATATTGCATAATTTGATAAGAAACTAATTAAATAAATACGGTTTTTATTAAATCCGTCTCACAGATTTAATTCACCTATTTATTTAATTTAAAATAAAGATAAGACGGAATTATATTTGATTTATTCTCATAAATCAAATTTGAGATATCTTATCAATTTGAATTTTCAATTCAAATAGATTATATCCATTTAAATTCAAATTCAAAAGTGATAGAAATTTAATTTATCCTTATAAATTAAATCTTACAAATATCTCTTATATTATATATATAATATATATATACAAATTTATATATATATATATAATATATAAATCCACCCTATACTATTCATTAAATCTAGACATCTCTTAGATTCAATTAATCTGGACATCACAGCTAGAGTTGGGCTATTTTGTGTGCGACCCTGTAGGCCCATATGAAGTTGGCAGTGGGCCAGTTACTATACTAACCCACAAGTCGTAAGCGGCCTCTAGCAAGACATTACGACTACCCAACACATATGAGGATCGATGAACGATGTTACCTTTCATACAACCATATCACGTCCCTTTTGTCACACGATATTTCGGTCAAGGATGAGGCATGGAGAACGTCATCCTCCTGTTCCTGACCGTTACTTTCTCGATCCCTGAGTAGTCTGAATATAGAAATGGAACTACCCTTTCATTCCAGTATGGCCATACATTTCTCAGACTCACTCATCGAGGGGCCTAGTAATATCTCTCTACGAATGTGAGGGACAAATTTCATCTTGACCATTCACATTCCTCCGCATGAAAAACCACTAAGCCCGAGCATAGCCTTTATGATCACTCGGTCAAAAGTGACTTTTGACTAGGTCAAAGCTGAGCGTTTGTCATGTAGGAATCCATGATGATCTCAGGTAAAAGGGCATAGTGACATGGCTTGTATATGAGAGAAGCTTATGACTTGACCCATGCAGCTCTCTCATAGCGGGTTGGTCCAATACCCTGTACTCTTACATGTGCTTATGACTTTGATTTATATCTCTATATATCTTCAAAGTCATACTGGTCTTATTTCATCTCTGCTCCCGCATAGATGACCGACCAGGGACATTTAGGATAAGATCACGAGTTATCCAAGGATTGTCATCATAGTAAACATGCAAATAATATGATAACCTGATACAATGATTGGCCCCTAGGGCACAATTTCCAACATCCTCCCACTTGTACTAGGAACAATCATTAATTTGTCTCAATCCTATTGACCTAACATGACGCTCATGTTTTGCCTGGACAAGCGGTTTTGTTAGAGGATTAGCATCATTGTCTTCTCCTGCTACCTTGCATATTTTTATATCACCTCTATCATTGATTTCTCTGATGAGATGAAATCGCCTGAGTATATGCTTGGTCCTTTGATGTGACCTAGGCTCTTTGGCCTGTGCAATGGCACCACCATTGTCACAGAACAAAGTTATTGGATCTGAGATGGTCGGTACCACCCCTAGTTCAGTAATGAACTTTCTGATCCAAACAGCCTCCTTAGCTGCATCAGATGCTGCTATATACTCGGCTTCCGTTGTAGAATCTGCTACAGTGCTCTACTTAGAGCTCTTCCAGCTTACTGCTCCATTATTCAAGAGGAATATGTATCCAGATTACGATTTTTAGTCGTCCTGGTCAGTTTGGAAACTTGCATCTGTGTAACCAGTTATACAGAGCTCGTCATCCAATCCACCATAGACCAAGAATAAGTCCTTAGTCCTTCTCAAGTACTTAAGGATATTCTTGACAGCAGTCCAATGGCCCTTACCGGGGTCCTGTTGATATCTGCTAGTTATACTTAAGGCAAACGAGACATCCGGTTTAGTACATAACATGGCGTACATGATAGATCCTATGGCCGAAGCATATGGAACCTTACTCATGCGACCTCGCTGATCTGGTGTACTAGGACACAAATCCTTGCTGAGGTGAATACCATGAGACATGGGTATGAAACTGTTGGAGATTGTGCCCTAGGGGCCAATCATTATCTTATGAACATTGTTGATTTATGAATTTCTTAATAAAGTTATCATATTATTTGCATGTTTACTATGATGACAATCCTTGGATAACTCGTGATCTTATCCTAAATGTCCCTGGTCGGTCATCTATGTGGGAGCAGAGATGAAATAAGACCAGTATGACTTTGAAGATATATAGAGATATAAATCAAAGTCGTAAGCACATGTAAGAGTACAGGGTGTTGGATCGACCCGCAATGAGAGAGCTGCATGGGTCAAGTCATAAGCTTCTCTCATATACAAGCCATGTCACTATGCCCTTTGACCTGAGATCATCATGGATTCCTACATGACAAACGCTCAGCTTTGACCTAGTCAAAAGTCACTTTTGACCGAGTGATCATAAAGGCTATGCTCGGGCTTAGTGGTTTTCATGCGGAGGAATGTGAATGGTCAAGATGGAATTTGTCCCTCACATTCGTAGAGAGATATTACTGGGCCCCTCGATGAGTGAGTCTGAGAAATGTATGGCCATACTGGAATGGAAGGGTAGTTCCATTTCTATATTCAGACTACTCAGGGATCGAGAAAGTAATGGTCAGGAATAGGAGGATGACGTTCTCCATGCCTCATCCTTGACCGAAATATCATGTGACAAAAGGGACGTGATATGGTTGTATGAAAGGTTACATCGTTTATCGATCCTCATATGTTTTGGGTAGTCGTAATGCCTTGCTAGAGACCGCTTACGACTTGTGGGTCAGTATAGTAACTGGGCCACTGCCAACTTCATATGGGCCTACAGGGTCGCACACAAAACAGCCCAATGCGAGCTATGATGTCCAGATTCATTGAATCTAAGAGATGTCTAGATTCAATGAATAATCTAGGGTGGATATATATTTTATATATATATATAAATTAGTTTATATATATTATATATATAATATAAGAGATATTTGTAAGATTTAATTTATAAGGATAAATTAAATCTCTATCATTTTTGAATTTGAATTTAAATGGATATGATCTATATGAATTTGAAATTCAAATTGATAAGATATCTCAAATTTGATTTATGAGAATAAATCAAATATAATTCTGTCTTATCTTTATTTTAAATTAAATAAATAGGTGAATTAAATCTGTAGGACGGATTTAATATAAACCATATTTATTTAATTAGTTTCTTATTAAATTATGCAATATATGATATTGTATTAATTCAGAATTAATATAAGATTAATTCTGAAGCCCGGCCCTATTAGAAGCCCGATAGCTTCCTATATATTTGACATTAGGAGCTAGGGTTCCACACACAATATAGATCTCTTCACACACATTCAGTCGTGAGAAAAGGGGGCAGGGAAAGTGCAAAAGGTTTGCACATAAGAAACTGCCGAGATAGAGAGGGTGAGGACGGAATCTCTAGAAAGCCCTAGAGGGACAAGAGGCGCTAGCACGTCGTTCGCGATTGGAACGCTGTTCGTGTGGATACCGGTAGAGGAAGCCGATCTGAGCTGTCGACTTCTACGATACGGCTAGACACGAAGACAGGTCGCGACCAGAACACACTTAGGTCGCGACCAAACGGGCATCTGAACGTCAGAAATCCGAAAAGAGGAGACAGGTCGCGACGTGAAGTTGAAGAGGTCGCGACTAAAAGCTCCAGAGGCGACAGGTCGCGACTAGAAGCAGAGTAGGTCGCGACTACAAACTCCAGAGGCGACAGGTCGCGACTAGAAGCTGAGGAGGTCGCGACTGAAAGTTCCAGAGGCGAGGAGTCGCGACTAGTGGACACTGAGGTCGCGACCAAAGCTTGAAACCGAAGGTAACACTTCTTTCTCCTTGACTTAAACACATTCGGTAGATCCTGGCTGGGAATGGAAAAATTTTTAAAGTTAATTTCCGCTGCGTGTCTTCCAATTCCCTTCAGAAACCCCTCTTTGATTCCTGCATACTGAACCTATGCAGTATCTTGTCTATATATGTGCTCTGACTCAGTCCTAGAAGCCTTTTAGATCTATCTCTATAGATCCTAATTCCTAGGATATAGGTGGCTTCACCCAAGTCTTTCATCGAGAAAGATTTTCCTAACCAAGACTTGACAATCTGCAAGGTAGGAATGTCATTCCCAATGAGTAGGATGTCATCGACATAGAGTACCAAAAATATAATTGTGCTCCCACTAACCTTCTTGTACACACAAGGTTCATCAATGTTTTGAAGAAATCCAAACTCTTTGACTACTTCATCAAAACGATGATTCCAACTCCGAGATGCTTGCTTCAGTCCATAAATGGACCTTTGAAGCTTGCACACCTTACCAGAGTCCTCAAAACGCACAAATCCTTCAGGTTGTGTCATGTACATATCCTCAAGGAGCTTTCCATTAAGGAAGGCTGTCTTGACGTCCATCTGCCATATTTCATAGTCATAATATGCTGCAATGGCAAGGAGGATTCTGATTGATTTGGCCATTGCAACTGGGGAAAAGGTCTCATCATAGTCCACACCATGAGTTTGAGTAAATCCTTTTGCAACCAGTCGTGCCTTGAAGATATTTACATTGCCATCCATGTCGATTTTCTCTTTAAAAACCCACTTGCACCCGACGGTTTTTACACCTTCAGGCGGGTCGACTAAGGTCCATACCTTATTGTCGTACATGGATTGCATCTCAGACTTCATGGCACTAAGCCATTTTTCAGAGTTTAGTCCCACTATAGCTTCTCGATAGGTAGTTGTCTCATTATGCTCAATGAGCAACACATCACGATTGTCAGAAATCAGAAATCCATATCTCTGAGGCTGAAGTCGTGCCCTATTAGATCGCCGTGGGCCTTGCGTGACCTGAGGAGTCTCAACAACTTGTTGTGAGTCTTCTTTATTTTCCATCTGTAGTTCTGTGGTGTCTTGTAGCTCTCGAACTTCTTCGAGGTGTACCTTACTCCCACTGGTTCTTTTAGAGATAAATTCTCATTCTAGAAAGATACCATTTCTGACAACAAATACTTTGTTATCAGTGGGGTTGTAGACATAATATCCCTTGGTTTCCTTAGGATATCCCACAAAAAGGCACTTTGAAGATTTGGGCGCTAACTTATCTGAGGCTTGTTGCTTAACATAGACCTCACATCCCCAAATCTTGAGAAAAGACAAACTAGGTTTCCTCCCAGTCCATATCTCATATGGAGTCTTTTCAACTGCCTTAGATGGAACACGATTCAGTGTGAACGTATCTGTCTCTAGGGTGTGGCCCTAAAAGGACGGTGGAAGATCTGTTCGACTCATCATGGATTGAACCATATCTAATAGTGTTTGATTCCTCCATTCAGAAACGCCATTCCATTGTGGTGTTCCTGGAGGAGTCAATTGTGAGACTATCCCATAATTCCTAAGATGATCGATAAACTCTTAGCTCAAATATTCACCACCTCGATCATATCGAAGGGCTTTAATTATTTTACTAAGCTAGTTTTGTACTTCATTTTAAAATATTTTGAATATTTCAAAAGATTCGGATTTATGTTTCATTAGATAGACGTAGCCATATCTACTAAAATCATCTATGAATGTGATGAAGTACGAATAACCACCTTTAGCATTTGTATTTATCGGTCCACACACATCTGTATGTATGAGGCCCAACAAATCAGTGGCCCTCTCACTGTGCCCAGTGAAAGGTGACTTTGTCATCTTACCTAACAAACAAGATTCGCAAGTATTATATGATTCAAAATCAAATGAGTTGAGAAATTCATCTTGATGGAGTTTAGAAATGCGTTTCTCATTTATGTGGCCCAGACGACAGTGCTAGAGGTATGTCGGATTCAAATCATTTGGTTTGACCCTTTTGGCGGTTATGTTATAGATATTTTCATGATTGGGTTGTTCCAAGTTTAATATGTAATAATCAACATGCAAATCACCATGAGTATAGAAAATATCATTACGATAAATGGAACAGCTACCATTCTTAGTAATGGAAGTGTAACCTTCCTTATCCAAATAAGAAAGAGAAACAATGTTACTACTCAAAGCAGGAACATAATAGCAATTGTTCAAAACTAACAAAAGCCCAGTGGGCAGAACTAATTCATAAGTGCCTACAGCTAAAGCAGCAACCTTTGCTCTATTTCCAACTCGTAGGTCAACTTCGCCCTTCTTCAGCTTTCTACTGTCCTTTAGGACCTACACATTTGTACAAATGTGAGAACCACATGCAGTATCTAATACCCATGTAGTGGAAGTAGAGAGATGATGTCTATAACATAAATACCTGAAGCGATAGCCCCGCTATCCTTCTTGTTCTTTTTTAGATCTTCAAGGTAGAGTTTGCAATTCCTCTTCCAATGACCCGGTTCATTGCAGAAGAAGCAAACTCCTTCCTTTGGAGGCTTTGCCTTCTTTGGTGCAGGTTTGGTTTCGGGCTTGTCTGACTCTTTGGTCTTACTAGATGAGCCATGACCCTTCCCCTTGCCCTTGCCTTTCTTTTTCATACCCTTTCCTTTGTGAACCATCAAAATAGTATTGGGCTTCTTCTTAACAGTCGGCTCAGCAGTTTTAAGCATCCCATGCAGTTCAGAAATAGATTTCTCCATGTTGTTCATGTTGTAGTTCATGACAAACTGGTCATAACTTTCCGGGAGTGAGTTCAAGATCAAATCTGTAGCTAACTCCTGGCTCATGGGAAATCCAAGCCTTTCAAGGTGATCTATGTACCCTTTCATCTTTAATACATGAGTACTCACTGATGCACCTTCAGCCATCTTGCAGGAATGTAAGGCCTTAGTGGTCTCATACCTCTCTTGCCTTGCCTGTTGCTGGAACATTTCCTTAAGATGCACAATCATCTCATAAGCCTCCATGTGTTCCAGATCTCTTTGGAGCTCCGAAACCATGGTGGCAAGCATCAAGTATCCCACATCAACAGAGTCTTCCTTATACTTCGCATAAGAATCTCTCTGAGCTCTAGGAGCATTGGCTGCTGGCTCCTCAGGAATGGGTTGATCTAGGACATATACCTTTCTTTCCTGCTTGAGAACAATTCTCAAGTTCCTGAACCAGTCAAAAAAGTTTGTCCCATTGAGTTTGTCCTTCTCAAGGACATATCACAACGATAATGTAGCAGTATTACTAGTCGTCATGATTCTACAATTAAAATATGCAATTTAATTACCAATCTCCCACTGAATAAAACAACCCTCAATGTAATAATTAGTGGGCTAAGATCCATATTTGGCTTAAACTTGAGTCCGCTTTGGCAGGACGCTCAACTTTAAGTTATTTAGGTAGGTAACAACTTTACCAATTACATCAAATGTAACTCTTAGATGTTTATGGGATTCCATCATCATATGATCCGGCATATTTTAATCCCATCTAATGCCTTGAGACCCAAAACCGTTTTGATAATCTCAATTAAGTCAAACAATAACAAACATAAGAGTAGCACCATTACTCTTGCTTATCTCTCCAAGATAACTCAAATGCACCCACTTGCACAAATGAGCGATCGAGGTTTTAACAAGTGTTCATTAATTGACGGCATATGACTTAAGATTTCTTTTAGAGGGTTTAATTAACTATCCAGTTTGCATGTATCTCGATTGTATCTCATACCAGTATTATGCATATAAAACATACATGCAGTGATCTAATCATAAGATGCATAATCTTAAACGTGATACAATATGGCTCACCTATCCTAAGTCCCCTCAAGCCAATGAGAGAAGCTGTCTAATTAGAATAGGAAAATTACATAAGGAAACCTTGTTTTAACATTCGAGGGGAGTGAGATGAGAAGAGAATGTACAACGAGAGTCATTAGAGGAAGGCACGACACGCAGGCCGTATTTAGAAAAATTACAACACTTGTAATTTAGAGCCATATTGTTCACCATACCCAAACATTCAAGAATCAAAATTCATACTATTTGAAGGGAAATAAATGTTTCAAAACATACATATATTAGGAAAGCCAGAATATCTTACGATTATTTTGCGCTACGAACAGGTGGCCAATGCGGTCCCGCTAGCCGGTTAGCGGGCGGGGTGTGGGGCAACGCCCCAATAAAATTCATTTTTTTTATATAGAATCTTAATTCTATTTCCTTAGACCCCATCAATATTAATTGATCAAATCAACTAACATCCACCACCGATTTCAGTTTCCTTTCGGATTCCGTATATGTCATACATAAACGAATTCCATATATGTCATACATATCTCGCATGTTATCATATAATCAGCTAAGAAGTCTAACATACATCACATGTATCAACAATCAAACCTAACTTAAACACAAAACGGCATGGCTCTGATACCACTGAAGGGAATTGGAAGACACGCAGCGGAAATTAACTTTAAAATTTTTTTTCCATTCCAGCCAGGATCTACCGAATGTGTTTAAGTCAAGGAGAAAGAAGTGTTACCTTCGGTATTCGAGCTTTACTCGCGACCTCTGTATCCACTAGTCGCGACTCCTCGCCTCTGGAACTTTTAGTCGCGACCTACTCAGCTTCCAGTCGTGACCTGTCGCCTCTGGAGTTGTTAGTCGCGACCTCCTAATCTTCTCGTCGTAACCGGACGTCTCTAGAGTTTGTAGTCGTGACCTCGTCGGCTTCAAGTCGCGACCGGTATCCTCTTTTCGGATTTCTGACGTTCAGATGCCCGTATGGTCGCGACCTCAGTGTCAATAGGTCGCGACCTTTCTTCGTGTCTGGTTTCTTTTCTCGATCGCAAGAAGTCGACAGCCCAGATCGGCTTCCTCTACCGGTATCCACACGAATAGCATTCCAACCACGAACGACGTGCTAGCGCCTCTTGTCCCTCTAGCGTTTTCTCAAGATTCCGTCCTCACCGTCTCTATTCCGGCAGTTTCTTATCTGCAAACCTTTTGCACTCTCCCTGCCCCTTTTCTCACGTCTGAATATGTGTGTAGAGATGTGTTGTCTGTAGAACCCTATCTCCTAATGTCAAATATATAGGAAGCTATCGGACTTCTAATAGGGCCGAGCTTCAGAATTAATCTTATATTAATTCTGAAATTAACACAATATCATATATTGCATAATTTGATAAGAAACTAATTAAATAAATACGGTTTTTATTAAATCCGTCTCACAGATTTAATTCACCTATTTATTTAATTTAAAATAAAGATAAGACGGAATTATATTTGATTTATTCTCATAAATCAAATTTGAGATATCTTATCAATTTGAATTTCCAATTCAAATAGATTATATCTATTTAAATTCAAATTCAAAAGTGATAGAAATTTAATTTATCCTTATAAATTAAATCTTACAAATATCTCTTATATTATATATATAATATATATATACAAATTTATATATATATATAATATATAAATCCACCCTATACTATTCATTAAATCTAGACATCTCTTAGATTCAATTAATCTGGACATCACAGCTAGAGTTGGGCTATTTTGTGTGCGACCCTGTAGGCCCATATGAAGTTGGCAGTAGGCCAGTTACTATACTAACCCACAAGTCGTAAGCGGCCTCTAGCAAGACATTACGACTACCCAACACATATGAGGATCGATGAACGATGTTACCTTTCATACAACCATATCACGTCCCTTTTGTCACACGATATTTCGGTCAAGGATGAGGCATGGAGAACGTCATCCTCCTGTTCCTGACCGTTACTTTCTCGATCCCTGAGTAGTCTGAATATAGAAATGGAACTACCCTTCCATTCCAGTATGGCCATACATTTCTCAGACTCACTCATCGAGGGGCCCAGTAATATCTCTCTACGAATGTGAGGGACAAATTTTATCTTGACCATTCACATTCCTCCGCATGAAAAACCACTAAGCCCGAGCATAGCCTTTATGATCACTCGGTCAAAAGTGACTTTTGACTAGGTCAAAGCTGAGCGTTTGTCATGTAGGAATCCATGATGATCTCAGGTAAAAGGGCATAGTGACATGGCTTGTATATGAGAGAAGCTTATGACTTGACCCATGCAGCTCTCTCATAGCGGGTTGGTCCAACACCCTGTACTCTTACATGTGCTTATGACTTTGATTTATATCTCTATATATCTTTAAAGTCATACTGGTCTTATTTCATCTCTGCTCCCGCATAGATGACCGACCAGGGACATTTAGGATAAGATCACGAGTTATCCAAGGATTGTCATCATAGTAAACATGCAAATAATATGATAACCTGATACAATGATTGGCCCCTAGGGCACAATTTCCAACACCTATCATGTTAAAGCTGCATAATAGCTAGCCAGAAAAATATGGTTTCACTAGAGCATACATCTAAACCGAAATTTATATCTATATATATAATATAAAAAATCTAACAAACCACTCAGTTCATAAGTCGTGAACTATGACGCTCATTTATCAAAATCCATGCAGCATACCCACGTTAATCACTCAAATTATACAATTTCAAGGTGGAGTGGGGTGAGGGCAGGGGAAGCAAATGGGCAAGCTTGAATGGGTTGAAAAGGAATGCCCCAATATAAAATGTAATGGACTGCAATATACAAAAACGTCATGATTCACACTAGCCATATCCATACTTGCCCTATAAATGCACCGACTTCTCCATGCCTTCAAGTATTGCATCGTATTTTTTCGCCATTTCTCCTACTGCTTTCTTAAACCAATCGAAGCTACAGTATTTGTAAAACTATTTCTCTTAAGGTAACTATCAAAATGAACAAAATAATGGTGATTATCGGAGGAGTAAAAGAAGAAGATTTGTGTCAAAAATTTACTTACACTTTCTTCTTTCCAGCTTCAGCTCAGCCAAAGACATTTCCTGCAAGCTCCGTCTCCCATTTGTGCTAACGGTTCCTTCATTTAGTCCAGGGGTAATTTAGTATTTTCACTTAAATTTGCAAAAGACAGATTGGGCCTCATGCCTAATCTGTTCTTTTAGATATTCATATGCCCAAATTGTCTTTTCCAAATTCACATAGGCTTTTCTTGTCTTTGTCCCTAAATATTTTAGATCCAAACAATTTCTAAATGAGATTCATAGAACTAATTGTGCTTGTGCACCTATAAATATGAGCCCACTAGTGATATTTTGACATATATATTTGTTCATTGTCATTCTACTTTTAACTTTACAATTTAATACTTAATGATTTTCTTTCTTAAACGAAAAATATCATGTAATCATATTCGATATGCTATTAAATATTAAATATAGATATATTTTTTAATAAGAATTTAAATTTAATTCATCATATTTTAAGAAATTAACCCCTTAGACCCGATCAATCTTAGTTAAAGATCAAGAAAATTGAATGTAGATGACTAACCGTGACTTACAAGATCATCACTTGCTATTTCATCTCCCATTAGAAAATTCTATTTGATCAGGGGTTATAATTTATTTTGAGACTTAAGGCATACCTATCGGGAACACTGCCTCAAAAACCTCATTCCTCGCCCATCGCTGAGCACCGCATAACAGACCACGTTATCATTATTCAACCTGGCAGATGGTAGACTTGCACTATTCCTCTTAACCCATTAATGGCAACCCACTTCGTGAATACTATGATAAGGTGAATAATAAGAGTGGGTCCTGTGGCTGTTGTGAAGAAGAAGATAAGAGTGTTGCTTATTAGTGGGTCCCATGCGAAGGTCGCTGAGGAGGTGGTATTGCACTGCCACTACAAAAATCGTGGAGGCTGGGAGGAGAACGAAGTAGAGAGGCGAGTAATTAGGATTTTATTCAGCGGTATAGTGGTCATGACGGGGGCAAAATATTATCCCTCCCCTCTAAATTTCCCCACTTCTTGACGGGAGGCTTATGAAGGGGGGGAGGAAAAAATTAAAAAAAAAATCCTCCTATCCTACAAAATTTTAAGAGCCAAATAAGAGAAAGTGAGGAAAATCTCTTCCCTCAAACCAAAAACAACTTGATTAATTTCCAACCATAACAATATTTGAACTAACTGTATTATATACGTTACGTATAGACATTTGTTGAGAACTTGTTCATAAGAGCCATTCAGGCGCATCTTCAAGTATCATGCCGCAACCCTCTCTCAAATATAATGACCATCTTCATCTCCAAGTAGAGAGAGAGAGGGGAGCAACAGCCACGTTAAATGATGGTGAGCCTATTCTATCAACATGTATCATTTCAAAGTTACCTTCCTACATTATAATAAAGATGGCCAGATTTAGTGACTGTTTGGATAACATTAGAACCTATGTTTTAAAAATATTTCTGGCTTAAACTTTAGTTTGAGAAAATTTTAAAATAAACAACAATTTGTCTAAAATGGCTTTTAGACCAAACTATCGTTTAAAACTATAGTTTTAGATAAGTTACTAAAAATAGCTTTTAGAACAGTAAAAATATTTATGAACTACACCAATTACTATTTTACCCCTACTTTTTCTAACATTCTTTCTTCTCTCTTCTCCCTCTTCTCTCTCTATTGTGTCGTCGTAGCTGGTCGTCGCCTCCACCACTGTCTTTGCTTTAGGGGTTGCGTACATGGTCATCGTTGATCGCCGTCGCTGGTCGCCAGTTGAAGAGGAAGAAGCATGAGATGATGAATAGAGGTCGCCGCTAGTCATCCAGATCTGGCTTTTCTCCGTCGCTGATTGCAGTCGTCTCCCTGGAATGCTCGCTACTCTAGAGTGCTCACCGTGGAATGAAGAAGATGATGCATAGTAGCTGAACAGTAGTGATATTTAATTTATTTTTTTATCTCATACCCTTTTTAATAATTTACTAATCACAAAAGTCACTCTGGTAATATCCATCTAAACACTCATTTATCTATAACCACTTTTTTGTTTCATAAGCTCTTCTCCATAAACGTTTTTCTAAAAGATGTTCAAAATCCTATTTTCAAAAGTCTATCCAAACATGCCCTTAAGGTGCTAGTTTTTTTGTGGAAAGGAAACACATCTGAAAAAGTTAGAACTTGATAGTTAAAATAATCACGATTCATGAACAAAATAAGCAGATGTAACCACAGGATCTGATTCTGTATGCAAAAAAGTAAAGCCCCTTTGATAGTTGACTTTTGCCCTCTATATATACACTTCTAACTTGAACTCTAATTCCCTGTATAAGTGGATATTAAATTTTAGGATCTTAGACTTATTTGGTCACAAGTATGCAATTTCTTAAATCATATAGATTTAACTATGCAGTCAGTAATAAATTATCTTCATGACTTGAACATTTTAAGAGAACGTGTATACCAATTTCTCTAAGCTCATCATGATATTTTGCCGCATCCTATTTGGAAAAAAAGAAATGAAAGCAGATACTCAAAAGGTGGATTTATGATAAAATCATTATGCTCAAATACTGTGAAATGGAAGATGGTATATGTGCTGATTAAAAGAAAAGCAACAATGAATGAGATAGCCTTCTCTGTAACATATCCTTTCACAATAAACCCCAAAGAGTAATGCAAACCTTTAAATAAGGTCATGAAAAATACAAAAATGCACAACATAGCATTTCACTCAGCCATAAAATAAATGTATGTACTTAATTTCACAAAATGAAAAAATTACACTGGTTGCATTGAAAACGTTATCAGCAATATTTAATGTTTAAGTTGAAGCTTGGCAGAAAACAAGGTTGGGTGACAAGTAGTTACCGTGAACCTCTCCTCAGCAATTGCTTCTTTTATTAATCTCCACAGACACAAAACTAGCTCCTCTTCTTCAAATGATTTAATCGAGTCACGAATCCTCATAGCTTCCTTGTAGCCCCACAAGCCAAAAGGAATTTTAGCTAAAATATATTACTATTTGGTGCCAATGAAATTATTCAATGAGAAGAAAACTAACTAAACACTGACCTCAGATTTCACAGTTAGCTCCATTTGCTACTTTAAGATGGCATATGTGTGGCTCCGAGACAGAAACCAGCCCGGACTCGCACTTCGACTCGTACAAGCCAGAAGGACTCTGTATAGCTAGACCAAGAACGAAAATAGGGAAATAGGATATGCTGAATAATTGAGGGTACTGTACGTAACCCTACTTTTGTATTATATAGAGAATGTTTATACAATAGGATCTATACACGTGTACAAAGAGATGCTAAAATACAAAATGAATAATGTACACAGATAAATGTAATAAATGCCATTTATGATTTTGCTCTGACTTTCCCCCTCAAACGAGAGGGTGTGATGGACAGTCTGAGTTTGCTTCTGTAATGAGTGAATTGGGAATAAGAAAGAGCCTTGGTCAAACAGTCGGCTATTTGTTGAGAGGATGGAATATAGTGAACTTGAACCGAACCTGACGAGATTAAATCTCGGATGAAATGAACATCTATCTCAATGTGCTTGCTTCGAGAATATTGAATGGGATTAGCTGCAAGTGATCGGACACTCAAATTATCACACCAGATCGTGGAGGGTCTGCGTAGAAATAACCCTAACTTAAAGAGTAGTGAACAAAGCCATTTTATCTCTACTGCACCGTCAGCTAAAGCACGATATTCAGATTCAGTACTTGAACAAGATACCACTCATTGTTTGTGTGATGCCCATGAAACTAAAGTTCCTCCAAGGTAAATACAGAAGCCCCGCATGGATTTTCGATCATCTAAGTCAGTTGCCCAATCTACATCTGTGAAAGCTATTAACTGAAGTGAGTGGAATGGTGTGATATGTATCCCATAGTGATATGTTCCCCTAAGATAGAGGAGAATTCGCTTGACACCTTGAAAATGTATATCTGTAGGATTAAACAAGAACTGACTGAGTTTGTTAACCGAGTAGGCAATGTCTGGTCGAGTGGTGGTGAGATACTGTAATGAGCCGATGGCTTTATGATACAAAGAGGGATCTGCCATGGGCTTGCCATCAAGACAAGAGAATTGTCAGCCAGTTACTATAGGAGTGGATACAAGAGCACAGTCTAACATGTTGAATTTTTGCAATATATCCAGGACATATTTTCCTTGATTTAAATACAAACCAGATTGATTTTGAAAAATCTCAATGCCAAGAAAATAATATACAGATCCAAGATCCTTGAGAGAAAACAAAGCATTTAACTCATGGACAAAATTCTTCAGATAAGTGGAATTATTCCCAGTAATGAGGATATCATCAACATAGACTAAGATAAATACTGTGAGATTTTGTTTCCGGAGGAAAAACAATGAGGTATCACTCTTGGCATTTTGAAAACCCCATCGCAGAAGAGTGGTGCGGAGTCTATCAAACCAAGCACGTGGTACCTGTTTGAGTCCGTATATGGCTTTGATAAACTTACATACATGATGAGGTCGCCTTAGATCACAGAACCCCTCTGGTTGACGCATATACACATCTTCTTGCAGATACCCATTTAGAAAAGCTTTGTTCACATCTAATTGTCATATTTCCCAATTAAAAGTGACAGCAATTGTAAGAATCGCCCGAATTGTAGTGGGCTTCACAACAGGACTGAAGGTCTCTCCATAATCGATGCCTGGGACTTGTTGGAAACCTTTTGCGACAAGGAACCATCAGCCTTGAATTTATTTTTAAAAAACCCATCTACAATCCACTAATTTTTGTGTACCTGTGAATGGAACAAGGAGCCATGTACTATTTTTCTGTAAGGCTTCAAATTCGTCAGCCATGGCACGTTTCCAGTACGGCGATGATAAAGCTTCAGAGATGCATCGAGGTTCGACAGTTTGAGTAAGAGACAAAGGATCTTTGGCTTTAAGGAGACCTACAAAAGGGTACTTGGGTTTAAAAATTCCAGATTTAGCCCGAGTTTACATATGATGGGCTGTAACTTGTTCTTGTGTGTTGGGCCGAGTGGATGCATGGTCATGAGTTGAGTTATGGGTTGATGAAGCAACACCATCTGAGATTGGGGAATGAGGCAGAGATAGATCATTGGATGACATGGAACTACTAGAGGACTGAGATGGACTGGATGGAGCAGCAAGATCAGTAATGTTATCTAGGCTGTCATGTGGACCTAAATAAGAGACTTCTTGTGTGGGCATCACAGGTGCTGTACCCAAAGAAGGGAGCTGAAGAGGAATAATAATCTTATTTTCTACTGGGTGAGCACGTCGATTAAGAAAACCACTAGCTCCAGGAAAATGTAAAGAATAAAAAACAACATGACGAGACACATAGATTCTTCCAGTAGAGCTGAGACATTTAAAACCTTTATGTTGAGTTGCAGGTCCGATATAAATACACTTTTGACTATGAAATTGAAATTTCTGTGTATTATACGGTTTCAAGCAAGGATAGCAAGCACATCCAAAAGGTTATAAAGACTTGTAATCCGGTTCTATCTCATAAAGCTGATATAAAGGAATAGAGTTATTAAGAACAAGTTTTGGTAAACGATTAATTAAAAATATAGCAACCTGAAAAGCATCAACCTAGTATGTAAGTAGAAGACGCGCTTGAGCCAAAAGTGTTAATCCCATTTCAACAATATGTCTATGCTTGCGCTCTGTTCGACCATTTTGGGGAGAGGTGTAACGATAAGTATATCGCATACCAATACCTGCATGTTGAGTGATGGGAACAAATGGCTTGAACTCTGCCCCATTGTCACATTGAATAGCCTTTATTTTTGCATTAAACTGATTTTCAACTCTGGCCTTAAAATGGTTAAAGGCATTTACCGCCTCACCTTTGTGTTTCAAAGGATATATCCAAGTATATCTGCTATAATCATCAAGAAAATGAATATAAAAACGATATCCATTTACAGATTGAACTGGAGATGGTCCCCAAAGATCAGTATGAACCAAAGCAAAGGGAGAGGAAGCATGAGAAACTGATTTAGGAAAAGGCAATAGTTATATTTCCCATATTGAAATGCTTCACAAAAGGAGTTCACATCAATCTGCACTTTAGCATTACATTTATTCAATATTTGCTTCAAAATTCTATTACTAGAATGTCCTAACTTGCAATGCCATTCAACAAAATTATATTTCTTTGTGCTTAAAATATCAGCTGCTACACCAGCTGTATGTACTTGAGGTTGATAGACCAAATCACCCATGGGATACATTCCCTGCCTTGACGTTCCTTGCACTAGTGGTCGACCTGTTTTCTTGTCCTTCACAACACAACCTTGATCAGTAAAATTGACATCAACATGGTTATCTCTAGCAAGTTTGTGGACACTCATTAGTTTCTTTGTAGCTGATGGCACAAGTAAAACATCTTTAAGATGAAGTTTGGAGTTAGAAACAGACAAAGAAGTTGAATCAATTCCAGTGATACAAGTCTTTTCCCCAGTACAAGTAGTTAAATGTGTCTTACCTAAGGGTGTAATTTTATCGAGCTCCTCAGAATGAGGAGTAACATGATAATTTGCTTCACTGTCCAAATACCATGAGGGATCTGAAACAGTCTGTGGACCTGCATAAAAGGCCTGTGGAGAGGAGTTATTATAGCCATCAGAGTAAGAGTGGCCGCTTACAACAGAATTCCTGTCAAAAGGAGGTTGAAATGAACGGTCAAAACGATGATAGCAATTACGAACAATGTGACCAAACTGTTCACATAGATGGCCGTATGAGCGTCCACTATTTCCTTCACCATTGTTGTGATTATTGTTATGATATACTCCTCTTCGACCACCATGATCGCAAGAGCCACCATGTGGTCCACGCCAATTTGAATGTTCTGATGAACCACATCCTGGGCCAGAATAATGATTATAAGAATCATTACGATAGGCTATATTAGCATTTGGTTGAATAGTCATTGTTGAGAAATGATTAAGTTGCTCTAAACGACTTTCAAAAGCCAGAAGGGCTGATTGAACAGCGACCCAAGTAAGATTAGGTTGATCCACTAATTTCACGACCACTACATTGTACTCTGCATCCAAACCATTCAAGGTTTGAAGAACTAGATCTTCGGTTGGAACAGGGGCACCTATAAGTGTCAACTGATAAGAAATACTTTTCATTTTGCCAAGATATTCGTCCATCTTCAGTCCATTCTTCCTGGTACTATGGAGCTCTGACTTGAGTACTAAGATCCGAGACTTCATGGAAGCGCATGTCAGCTCACGAGCGCCAACCTAGAGTTTCAGATCAGTCTGACAATGGAGAAGCTGTGCTCCGACCTCCTGGGTCATTGTGTTTCGAAGCCACCCAACTACGAGACGATCAACAGAAAACCATTCTTCATATGTTGGATTTAACTTCGTCTCTTCGCCATTAGTGATATATCGAGAAGGAGGAGACACCGTGCCAAGAACATGTGACTCAAGCTTATTTCCCTCTATTAAGGGAAGCACTATTGATTCCCACACAAGGTAATTTCCTCTATCCAACTTGATAGAGGTTGTTTGGCTCGAGGAGCTGAACAGTGAGTAAATTTTGGGAGCTGTAGAGGATGAAGCAGACATGACGGCTATTGGCTCTAGTACTAAGAACGAAAATAGGGAAACAGGATATGCTGAATAATTAAGGGTACTGTGCATAACCCTACTGTTGTATTATATAGAGAATGTTTATACAATAGGATCTATACACGTGTACAAAGAGATGCTAAAATACAAAATGAATAATGTACACAGATAAATGTAATAAATGCCATTTATGATTTTGCTTTGACTGACCAATGAGCGACAGGAAATGATTTAAACTCAAGCTTCTAAATTGCCAGACACAAATCAAACCAAGTCATTCAATCAATCATGCATCACAAATATCTTGAGAATTTTCTAAATTGATGATAATAAAAAAATATTCATAAACAGAACTCCATAACAATTGCAGAACTTCATTGAAATAAACTTAGGGAAGTTCGTAGAAACCCTAGAAAAGCACATAAACATTTACTTGAACGAAGGTGATGGTGGTGGCTGGAGGAGTAGGTGGCAACGAGTAGCGACGCTGGAGGCGCGCCGACGACTGGAGGAAGATGAAGTCTGTGAAGCGAGCGCGAAAGCTGTGCAAAGATGACGATGACAAAGAAGAGAAAAATGATTTTTAGTGAGGATCGGTAAACTTGAAATATGAAAAAGTTAGTAAAGATTTAGTTGAGACAAAATATTTCTTACCCATATAAAAATACTCAAATTTAGAAGGGGTGAGAGATGAGGTGAGGAACAAAAAGATAAAATTTTAATTTTTTTTTGTCTATTTTTTTTAACTAAATACATTTATTCCTTCTTTCATCTACCTTTTTTTTCAAAATATCCCTAATCAAACAATACCTTAGAGTATGTTTGGCAAAAGAGAAATAGAGGGAAGGTGATAAAAAAAATTTATAAGTAAGATTTAAATAAATTGAAGAAGTGAGGTTAAAAGTTTTTAATTGATTTTTTTTACTATGTTATCTTATTTTTTAATTAAAATTTTATAACTCTAATTCTCCAATTTTTTAAATCGAGCCCATTAAAATTTTTCTTATCCTCCAAATTCTACCTATAAAATAACTCTTTAGAGTGCAAAAAATTTGTATTTCTCTCAATAATTATATTTCTTGAGATTTAAATTTATATTATCAAGTTGCTTACTTTCAAAATTTCTTGTAAACCACTTCTTGCTTCTTCTTCTTCTTGTTTTTTTTTTCCCAATACCACCTATCTCATTCTTGTAAACTCTTGCATCTTGCTAACATTTGTATAGATATATATTTTTTTTAAGGTAAGACAACTTTTATTAAACGATAAGTTTAGTACATAAAATAAAGGCTTTTTGTTTTTTTTTTGCCTACCCAATTTACCAGAATTTTGCCCCGACTATATTTAGATCCGACCTGAGTCGTGTACCTGGCTATAGTGTATGAGTCTCCCAACGAAAATTTTTTGCATACGCCAAAGCTTAAACTTAAAATTTCACTTAAGCGATACCGAACTATTTATTACTCGAACCAACCCCGTTGGTAAATAAAAGCTTCTTGTGTACAAATAAGCAAATAAAGAAACGATAAGACCCAAAACTGAGAGAACAGCAAAGAAACCAACAGAAAAGCAAATATAAAGAAAGCCTTAACAATACTATCGGATCTTGATGAAGGCCCAGATGGAAAACCAGCTTGACATGGGAATCCCATAGTCCACCACCATGAAAAGAGCTTCCATGAATCCTCGCTGCTGGAAATAACGAACCAACTGACTGCCAAAGAGGACAACAGATCAAACGACCAAGATCAGGGTAGTTACTCCACCACGAAGCACTGATCTAAGCTAGCGATGAAACCAAAGTTCAAATAAGAATGGTTCCACGCCAACAAGAGCTCCACGCGATAACCATATTTGAATTTGTACGTTCCCCCAAAATAACTTGAGATATACTCCTTTCGATTTTTTATATAAATATCCCAATTTTTAATATATCATATTTTAATATTTTTTTCTTGAAGCCTAAAAGAAGAAACGTTTTCCCACTCTTAAGTCTTAACGTAACGTTCAACCCAACTCTTCATTTGGTTCTTGGCCTTTATACGGATAGGTTTTCTTGGCTTGGGTTGACTTATTAGGGAACGTATTGCGTTGACTTCTTATATAGACCGACCACCAAGTAATATTTCCGTTTGGCAATCACTTTCTATTGCACGAGAATCAAATTATGCAATATTTATTATATTCTTATAATTATTTTTCAGTAACAATATTTATTTTTTCTTTGCCAATTGTTCATATTTACTGTTGAAACAACAATATTATTATGCTGATATTTTCACATTATAAATAATCTACGAAAAATTGTTTAAAAATTTTCTACTATACAAATTTATTGGCTAAAAATATTTAAAAATCCAGATTGTTAAATGATCATAACTCTTTTTTAAAATATATAACATATATTTAACTATATAAATATATCTTTTATTTTAGATATAATTAAAATTAGATTGTATATAGTTAAAAAATAATTATATATTAGTTTTTAAATAAATTTTAATATTTTAGATAATAAATTTTATAATGAAAAAATTTTTAATAATTTTTTTTAATAATCTAAACGCATTTTATTATATAACTTTATTTGTTACTTTTGGTAACCACCAACACTCTTCTAGACAATACTAAATTAGATTGAGATTTTATAACGAAGAACTTTTTAAACAATCAATCAAACATCGGTCCTCCCCTCGCATCCAAATTTTAAAAATTGGTTACCCAATACAAAAAATTGTAACATTATTAGAAAAGAATAAGTTGTAATTTTATTAGGTAGTAATGAATTGTAACATTAAAGTAATTGTTTTGCCAACATTAAAGTAATTATTTATATACATGAAATATTTATATATAAATATTTAATATCTTTAACCGTTAATATTATAAACTTTTGAGTCAACAATTTTTTTTCTATAATTCCTTCATGCTCTCAGGTCTTCTCTTCTGGGATGTAGATTGCTTCTTGTCGTCCGGCTTGCATGATCTGACTTCATCGCCACCGTCGACGAGACCAGCACCATGCCTACGCCCTCTTCCACCACACGTATCTTTTCGGATCTCATCCTCGATCGCCTGGCCAACACTGATCTCGAAATCAAGCTCAAAGCCATCAGAGAGGTCAAGAACCACATCATCTGGAACCCAACCAAGAAGCTTTCCTACATCAAGCTCGCTGCAGTCCCCGTCATAGCTAATGTCCTCGCCGAAGCCAACGCCGATTCCGTTTGTGGCTCCAACCTCATTGTGCAATCCGCCGCTGCACTCGGTAGCTTTGCCTGTGGCGTCGAGGCTGGCGTCCGTGCTGTTCTCGATGCCGGCGCGTTCCCTCCTTTGATCAGGCTACTCTCTTCCGCCAATGAGAAGGTGAATTCGATTAGTTAGAATGGATTTTTTTTTATTTATATATATATTCTGATTGGTTTGCGAGGAATTGGTGCTATGGATGAAACTACAACGATGCTAACAATTGGTAGGCTGATCACTAGGTTGCGCTCAATGCTGATTCTTGTTCTGTTAGTTCAAATATTTTGTTGATATGATTCTTTTCTCTTGTTGAATTAAAGTTTTTAGACTTGGAAAGTCCAACGACTCCGCTATTGCTCATTTGTTCAATGGACATTAGAGTCTAATGCAGTCTCGGGACATGACTTATTATCTGTAGCACTCTCATATTCTTCTCTCATCTAAATGCCTTACCTAATTGTAACTTGTGCTTTTTATATTTTGGTTCTAGATTCGGATAGAGGGGCATGAATGAAGGTGTAAGGGAATTATTATGAAGGTCTTATCTTGTTTATCGTATTATCTTAGTTGAGTTAGGAGTTACCTTTTAGTTTCATTTTTTAACACTGTTATTTCAGTAGTATAAATAAAGGAGCGCAGAAGGGCCGAAGTAAGTTTCTACATCAGTCTCCAAGTTTTGCGTCATGTAAATAATTTTATGCAATGTTTGGATTCTGATTATGTTTCATGGCTTTTTTGACCTTTTCTTCTAGCATGGATCTATGTTAGGTACAATGCTAGAACAAGATAAATAGATCCTTATCTTCAGTGTGCTATTATGTTCTAATATGCCTCCATTTCTGTCCTTGCCCGCTTCTTGGTTCAATGTCATAAAATATCTTCCGATTTTCCTTTCTCCCCATCATTTCAGGTTGTAGATGCCGCTGCACGTTCTTTACGAATGATCTATCCATCAAAACTAGCTCCAAAGTATGATTTTTACCAGGAGGAAAGCATGAAATTTCTTCTTTCCATTTTGGAAACTGAGAATGAGAATCTATCTGGACTTGGCGCAAGTATTGTCATTCATTCTTGTGACACCATTGCAGAGCAAAATATATTATGGCGTGATGGTGCTTTAGAGAAACTTATTAGCCTTCTTGATAGTTCTCTAAGTCAGAGAGATGCCACTCTAGAGGCTATAGCTGCAATTCTTAAAAATAATTCAGAAGCTGTCTCTAAGTTTGTGGACCTTCAAAATGGAAAAGCTTTAAGTTCTGTAGTAGAATTAGTTAAGTACAGATGTTCTCGGACAAGATTGCTAGCCTGCTTGTGCTTAATTTCTGTTATGAATTCTTCTTCTTGCTATCTGCAAGACATAAGAATTAAAACCAAATTGATACATACTTTGCTAGAGCTTCTTGATGATCATGGTCAAGTTGGAGATGAAGTGTGTTTAGCTTTCTCAAGTTTAATTGCAGGGAAGGAAGATTTACAGAAGCTAGCATTTGAGGCCACTGCCATAGATAAGTTCCACAGTAGCTTGCAATATCATCCGTCACAACCAAGACGTTTTGAAGGGATATTTCTAGCTCTGGCTGATCTTTGTTCAAAGTTGGAATGTTGCAGGTCTAAGTTTCTTTCATTGCAGGTCTGTTTCTGTATGGAGGTTGTCTATGGCGCACCTTGAACTGTCATAAACATCAGTATTTTGCACCCTCTAAACCTGATTGTTGAAATGGTCTTGGGGTAATGACCAATGAATTTGATAATGTATTGCTCTGTTAATGATAACTATTTGTATATATTTGTTTTCTTATCTCATGGTGGCATGAAGTTGTTGTAATAAGGCTTCCGCAAGTAAACTTGGTTGTATTGAAATACTAAATCCTCTTTCAATTCCTAACATACTTTTGTGATTACAGGTCTTGAATTTTGTAATTGATGCCCTAACTCATGATAATGCAAATGTACGTGCTGCAGCTTGTGTTTGCTTGAGAAGTGTGACTCGCTCAATCAGGGTCTGCAACATAAAACAACAGATGTCATTTGAATTTTTAGGGGGTTAATGTACAGTGTGGATCTAATACTCATTTCTCACAAGCTTTGATTCAGAATTTGAGCGCAGGCCATTTTATGAATGAAAGGATGATCATTCCTTTGGTACGGCTTCTATCTGATCTTTCTATCTCTGTTCATGTACGCCCTTATTCTGTGTTTGACATTTTCAAACTGGCAGTTACATTAAAATGAGTAGTTCATAGGTTTCATTCATCATAATTGTTGAAAGGAATCTGCCAAATTTACGAAAAGGAGAAATCTGAATGTTAGAATCTAGAGATGAAGGCCACAAGTTAATTTAGGGCCTGTTTGGTTTGAGGTAAAACCATGGTTTTAGAAACCCTTTTGGGCAAAACCTTGGTTTGAGGAAATTTTAAAACAAACAGCCATATTTGTCCATAAGTGCTTTTGGGCTAAACCATGGTTTTGAATAAGCTACTGGAACTAGCTTTTGGAACATTAAAAGAGCTTATAGACTATCCAATTACTATTTTACCCTTACTTTTTCTTACACCCTCTCTCCTCTTACATCTCTCTTCTCCACCCTCTCTCCTCTCTCTTCTCTTTTCTCCACCCTCTCTCCCCTCTCCTCTTTTTAATAAAATCATATCCTTTTTAGTAATTTACCAATACAAAAAGTCATTTTGAAAATAACTATCCAAACAATTATTTATTCATAACCACTTTTTTTCTATAAACTCTTTTTTAAAAGCCCTTTTCTATAAGTTGTCCAAAAGCTCTTTTTTTCTATAAGCACTTTTCTAAAAGTTTATTCAAACACACACTTAATACATAACTTTTGAGAATTGTACCAGTTATTCAAGGATAGGTTTTTCAAAGTAAGTTAAGGGGAGTGTTTAAGGATCATGTCATGATTATATTTTGATACTTGTCTCAAGTTTATTTTAAGAGTGCTTAAACTTAGTTTGTGAGACATACCGGGCCCATTTGGATAGGCTTTGGAAAATAGCTTATGGAAAAAAGGGCTTTTGGACAGTTTTTAAAAAAAGGGCTTCTAGAGAATAACTTATGAAAAAAAAGTGGTTCTAAATAAATGAGTGTTTGGATGATTATTAATGGATATGGGTAGATTAGCTATTGACAAGATGGAGAAAATGTGGTAATTCTATTCTGCAATTCCTTTCACGCATTTTGATACATATATACACCCGAATATGTAATCAGGGAGCATGATTCACGGGGAACAAATCAAGGAAAAAATAAATAATACAATCAGAATATAATTCCCATAATCCCTTCTGATTAATTCCTATAATCTTTCCAAATCAATCTCAGTCTCTCCTAATTAATTACAATATTTTCTTCACTCTCCCTCAAGTTGGAGCATAGATGTTTATCATGTCCAACTTGTCAATTAAATATTCAAATTTGTCTTTAGTCAACCCCTTTGTGAGCACATATGCTGTCTGTTCTTTAGAGAGAACGTATTTCAGTTCAATAGTCCCAGCATCAATCTTTTCCCTTATGAAATGTCTATCTATCTCCACATGCTTTGTTCTGTCATGCTGGATTGGATTGTGTGACATATTTATGGATGCCATATTGTCTGATCATAGCCTGATAGGTAGTTCTATTACTATTCTCAGTTCTTCCAGTACGCGTTTTACCTATAGACCTTCACATATTCCGAGAGCTATAGCTCGGAACTCTGCTTCAGCGCTACTTCTAGCCACTACACTTTGCTTTTGACTACGCCATGTGACCAAATTCCCCCAAACATAGGTAACATATCCTGATGTCGATCTCCTATCATCTCGATCACCTGCCCAATCAGCGTCTGTGAACATCTCTACACTTCTCTTATCTGATTTCTTGAATAAAAGACCTAGACCAGGTGATCCTTTCAGATATCTAAGGATTCTATAAACTTCTTTTAAGTGTTTCTGCTTTGGATTATGAGAGTGTTGACTCACAATACTGACAGCATAAGCAATGTCTGGCCTTGTATGTGATAGATAAATCAACTTTCCTACCATACGTTGGTACCGTCCCATATCCACATCTTTTCCCAGATCCTCATCATCACTAATCTTGTCAACACGAATAGGAGTGTCACTGGGTTTGCAACCCAGCATACCTGTTTCTTTTAGGAGATCCAGGATGTATTTCTTCTGCGAGGTACTAATTCCCTTTGCAGATCTGGCCACTTCCATGCCCAAGAAATATTTCATTTTTCCCAGGTCCTTAACTTGGAACTCTTGATTAAGGGCATTTTTAATTCTAATGATTTCTGTTGAATTGTCACCTGTGAGAATGATGTCATCAACATAAACTGTTAGCACCACAATTTTTCCTTCCTCGTGTTTGAAGAATAGAGTGTGATCACTTTGCCCTTGTGTATAACCTTGTCTTTTCAGTACTGTGGTAAATCTCTCAAACCATGCCCGAGGAGACTGTTTTAAGCCATACAATGACTTCTTCAGCTTGCACACTTGACCTTCTTTCTTTCCAGGGAATCCTGGAGGCATCTTCATGTACACCTCTTCCTTCAATTCTCCATTCAGGAATGCATTCTTTACATTCATCTGATGTAGAGGCCAATCTAGATTAGTAGCAAGAGAAAGTAGAATCCTGATGGTGTTTAACTTGGCCACTGGTGCAAATATCTCAGTATAATCCATACCATAGATTTGAGTAAAACTTTTCGCCACTAGTCTTGCTTTGTATTTGTCAAGAGTTCCATCAGCCAGATATTTCGGGGTGAACACCCATTTACACCCTACTGCTTTCTTCCCTTTTGGTAGTTCAGTTATCTCCCATGTTTCGTTACTTTCTAGGGCCTTCATCTCCTCTGTTACTGCTTTTCTCCAGTAGGGACTTGCTAGAGCTTCATTTATATTCTCTGGTATTCTGAGATGATCAAGGTGAGAGATAAAACCACGATGTTCAGATGATAAGGCTTGATGAGAGACAAACCTTTCTATAGGGTGCCTGGTACATGACCTGCGTTGTTTTCTCACTGCTATGGGAAGATCAAGATCGGAATCACTTTGTACTTGTGGTTGCTTAGGATCTGCATCAGGGTTAGACTCTTGGTGTGCTTCATCCACTTGAGAGGTATTACCTGTCGTGTTTCTGCGAATATAGACTTGTCCCCACTTGTTGGTGTCTCCCCCTGAACTAGTGTGTCCTGGAATATGTTCATCAGGTGCTTCTTGTACTGGAGTGTCAAGAGTATAGATGGGTTCTTGGTGGAGACACAGTGGTTGTTCAAGGTTAGGTTGAAATTGTTGAGGTTCACTCCAAGTCTCCCCCTGAACCGAAGAGGATGGATAAAATGGGGTATTTTCATGGAATGTGACGTCACAAGTGATATAGAGTTTCTTGGCCAGAGGATCAAAGCATTTGTACCCCTTTTGGGTGCCAGCAGGTCCTAGGAAAATGCATTTGACAGCTTTAGGGTCAAGTTTAGATGTATGGTGAAGATGAACAAAGGTAGTACACCCAAATATTATGAGAGGAAGGTTATTTTCCAGGTAAGGTAGGTTATAATGATTCTGGAGGACCTGAAGAGGAGTTTGGAAGGCCAAGGGTTTACAAGGCATCCGGTTAATCAAAAAAGTGGCCATAAGGATAGCATCGGTCCAATAAAAACTAGGTACATGGCTACTAAACAGGAGAGCCCTAGCAATTTCTAAGAGATGCCTGTTTTTACGTTCAGCGATGCCATTCTATTGGGGACTATACGGACAGGAGCTTTTATGGGTGATACCTTGGAGTTGAAGGAAATTAGCTAGTGGGTGGTTAAAGTATTCAGTACCGTTGTCAGTGTGAAGTGTCTGGATTTTTGTATTGAACTGGGTATGGACCATATGATAGAAATTCACAAAAGTCTGGTACACATCGGTTTTTTCTTTTAACAGGAAAACCCAACTCACACGGGTATGATCATCAATGAGGGTCATGAACCATTTTGACTTGGTACGATTTGGAACTCGTGATGGTCCCTACAAATCACTATGAATGATGGAGAAGGGCCTGGATGGACGATATGGGACACTTGGAAAATGAGTGCGATGATGTTTAGCAAGTTCACAAGAATCACAAGAAAAAATTTGAATTTTATTTGAGCAGATTGAAGGAAACATCTTACACATATATTGAAAGTTGGGATGTCATAATCTCTTGTGCCATAACTCCAATTCACTAGTCTTAGAGAGAGACACTTTATTACAGAAATGAGACATTGGATTATTACAGTCATCCAGGTAATAGAGCTCATCAAACTTTTTAGCAACACCAATCGTCGTCCCCGTGAGCAGTTCCTGAAAAATACAATGTGTAGCAAAAAACTTAGCATGGCATCTTTCATCCCTAGTCAACTGACTTACAGATAATAAATTATATTGTAATTTAGGGACATGTAGAACATTATGTAATGTCAGTGTCGCAGAAACATTAATGGTACCACTACCAGCTACTAGAGAGTCAGAGGCATCAGCAATTTTCACTGTGAGATAAGATTTTGCAGGAGTATATTTTGAGAAAAGTGAAGCATCATTAGTCATGTGGTCAGAGGCACCTGAATCAACTATCCAACAAGATCTGGAGTGCTTACCTTTAATGGTAGCAAGGGCTTTAAAGGGATTACCTCGTTGCACCACCGTGGCAACTGGTTGCTGATTAGACTGTTTTTCAAGGGCTGCCAAGCGGTCAAGAATGATTGCAAATGGATCTGAACCTTGGGCCTACGCAGAATTGATTAACCCACTAGTAGAGACATGGGCTGATGAAAGCAGTCCACCAGTGGATACTTGGGTTGAGGGTCCAATGGCAGCGACATGGGCTGGAGCTCCTGCAGCAGTGAAATGGGCTGGAGCAGAAGACCCATTAACACCAAAGACGTCTTCTACATGAGTTGCATCGGCCATGTGTCCTCTGGGCCTACGTTGTCTGGGCCTCCAATCAGCTGGCCTCCCATGGAGATCCCAACACTTCTCCTTGGTGTAGCCCATTTTCCAGCAATGTTCACAGACTGGACGCTCCTTCCTGGACTCTGGACCACGAACAGCAAGGGCTGAAGCTTCCGTCGTCACTGACCGAGAAGCTGAGGGAGCAGAGAGCATTACTTGTTGCATGGATTCCTCGTCACGCAGAAGAGCAAAGGCCTCAGAGACAGAGGGCAAGGGTATTTGACTGAGAAGACGACCGCAAATGTCATCATAGGCGATGTGCAATCCGACTAGGAATTCAAACAATCTCTCTTCCTCCAAATCCCGTCGGTGGATAGCAGCGTCTCAGCATTCCTCCATTCATGGTTCTTCAACTGGTCCAATTCTTGCCACAGTGTGGTTTTTTCCAAGTAATACACATTCAACAGACGGTCGCCTTGTTTAACAGTCCATAGGCGAGATCGCAAATCAAAGATCAGAGAAGCCGTCGGACGCTTCCCGTAAGCTTCTTTCACCGCTCGCCAAATTTCTCGTGCTGATGGGATGAACATGAAGCTGCGACGAACAGCTGGAACCATCGCGTTGAGAATCCATGACGCTACCAAGGAGTTCTCGGTTTGCCACCGTCGGCGAACGCTGGCATCTTCAGTCGGTGATGGGTCATCCTGGATTAGTGCCAGCCTATCACGACCATCAAGGGCGAGGTACATGGACTGCGCCCATTCTAGGTAATTATCACCAGTGAGCCGTTTGGGGACAATGATGACTGTGGAGCCTTCGACGCCGACGACTTTGGTTGTTAGATGCAAGCCACCGTTAGACACAGTGGAGTCGACTTCAGCTGAGGACGATATGTGAGATCCCACTGCCTGCTCTGATACCATAATGGATATGGGCAGATTAGCTATTGACAAGATGGAGAAAATGTGGTAATTCTATTCTGCAATTCCTTTCACGCATTTTGGTACATATATACACCTGAATATGCAATCAGGGAGCATGATTCACGGGGAACAAATCAAGGAAAAAATAAATAATACAATCAGAATATAATTCCCATAATCCCTTCTGATTAATTCCTATAATCTTTCCAAATCAATCTCAGTCTCTCTTAATCAATCTCAATCTCTCCTAATTAATTACAATATTTCTTACAATTATTATGAGAAAGACTTTTGTGATTGATAAATTATCAAAAAGGGTATGATTTTATAAAAAAAATCTTTTTTCTTTTTCTCTCTCTCTCTCCCCTATTGTCTCTCCACCGATGAAGACAGCGGCTCATACAGAGTGCGACCTCTACTGGTGACAATGAGCACAGACGAGGAGAGCAACAGACCCACGGCGACTAGCGGAGCAGACGGAGCCCCAACGTCGACCTATGCGACAACATTTTTGCGCACAAACGGAGGAGAAGACGCAACGATGATGGAGACCTTCCTCCGTGAAGTCTGCTTTCTTCCGGTGACGATCATAGATGGAGGAAAAGAGGGCGACGGTGGCGGAGCTGAAGCATAGAGAAGAAGAGAGAGAGAAGAGAAGAGAGAGGGTGTGAGAAAAAATAGAGGTAAAATAGTAATTGGGTAGTCCATAAGCTTTTTTATTGTTTCATAAGCTAATCCCAGTAGCTTATCTAAAACCTTAGTTTTAAACCATGGTTTGGTCCAAAAGACCTTTTGGACAAATATAGCTGTTTGTTTTGAAATTTTCCCAAACCAATCTTTAGGCCAAAAGCCTTTTTAAAACCTTAGTTTTCTTTCTTTCCAAACACACACACCATTGAACAATTTAAAATGTCTCAACAATACTGAATTTCAAAAGGAGTTTTAATTTTTAAAATGTCTCAATAATACTGAAAATGTCTTATTATTGATACTAAGTTGGGCAAGCTGAATTGATTGTCCCAATTAAGTTCAACATTCAAAAGGAGGCTTCTGACTAAAGCCAATTATTTTTGTTTTTAAGATTTAATATCTTATGATGTCAAATACATGAAAAAATGATGTGTTGCTGAAAGAACTAGCATATAATTAAAAAAAATATAAGCACTTTTGTAGAGTTTTAGGGTTTGAATAATGCCACACCTTTATTCATTGAGGCTACTGAATCTATAGAGTACAATTGGATAAAAAATGATTAAAAATAACAATAACAATAATATCCTCGAATATCCTAATCTTAATTTGAATTTAAATTAATACTCCTAATATCCCTCCTATTATCTCCCAATATCTCTCATACTATCTTAATTGTTTACAAGAATTAATTATTTCCGTAATTACCACACTCCCCCTCAAGTTGGATCATAAATATTGATCATATCCAACTTGCCTACAAAGCGTTCGAACACATCTTCTGGTAGTCCTTTAGTAAGGATGTCGGCCACTTGTAACTTGGTAGGAACATATGACAGGCTGATGATCCCGTCTTCAACTTTTTATCTAATAAAATGTCTATCCACATCAACATACTTGGTCCTGCTATGTTAAACAGGATTCAAGGCCATACTTAACACTGCTTTGTTATCACAGTAGAATTTCAGTGGAGAATCAAATTGAAAATAGGCTTCTTCTGCCACTCTTTTCAACCATAGCCCTTCCATAATACCTTGAGATATGGCTCTTAATTCGGATTCTGCACTACTCTTGGCAACAACTCTCTGCTTCTGACTTTGCCAGGTCACTAGATTACCCCATACAAAGGTGCAATAGCCAGATGTGGACCTGTTGTTATCCTGATCTTCTGCCCAATCTGTATCTGTAAAGATTTCAACATCTCTGATATTATTCTTTTTGAAGAACAATCTCTTGCCAGGTGTACCTTTAAGGTACCTTAGAATTTTGTAAGCTGCATCAAGATGTTTTTTCTTGGGAGCATGTATGTGTTGACTAGCTACACTTACTGCAAAGGAAATATCTGGCATAGTATGCGAAAGATAGATGAGCTTACCAACAAGTTGTTGATATCGGCCTTTATCTGTCGCTGCCTCATTTGCTTCCTATTTTTTTTCTTAAGCTTCCTTCTTTTGTTTCTTTACTGATTTCCTTTTAGTACAAACAGATACTTTGCTTGGCCGACACCCAAGCATTCATGTTTCCTTGAGGAGATCCAGTATATACTTCCTTTGAGAAACATAGATCCTTTTTTGAGACCTTGCTACTTCCATACCTAGGAAATACTTCAGTTTTCCAAGGTCTTTCACTTCAAACTGCTCATTGAGCGCCATTTTGACTCTCTCCATTTCCTTGACATTATTCCTTGTGAGAATAATGTCATCCACATATACAATGAGGATAGTTAGCAACTCACCCTTTTTTAACACAAACATGATGTGATCTGACAAGCTTTGTTTGTAGCCTTCAGCTTTGAGTACTGTAGAGAATCTGTCAAACCAAGCCCGTGGTGATTGCTTTAAGCCATAAATTGATTTTTTCAATTTACATACCTGACCATTTTTCCCTTTATCAAATCCGAGTGGGATACTCATGTATACCTCTTCCTTCAATTCACCATTAAGGAATCCATTTTTTATGTCAAGTTGTTGGAGTGGCCAGTCGAGCAGCAATTGAGAGTAGGACTCGAATGGTATTTAACTTAGCAACAGGGGCAAACGTTTCATTGTAGTCAATTCCATGAGTCTGGGTGAATCCCTTGGCAACTAGCCTTGCCTTGTATTTATTTAGTGATCAATCAGCATTAAACTTTGGCGTAAACACCCATTTGCATCCCACGGATTTAGTTCCTTCTGGTAGTGCAGTGAACTCCCATGTCTCGTTCTTTCTAGTGCTTTAATTTCTTCCATTACTGCATTTTTCCATTCTGGACTCTCAAGAGCTTCATATATGGTTTTAGGGACTTGGATCTGATCAAGATTAGTAATAAAGCTGTAATGCTTTTCAGAGATAGTGGAGTAAGAAATATACTTCTGAATAGGATGTTTGGTACATGCTAGATTTTTCTTTCTTAATGCAATAGGAAGTTCTTCCTCTCTTGTCTCTGTTGCCCGAGTACCCTCATCAGCATTCACAGGACCTTCCACTGGTGATGAGATTGGGACCTTTTCGGGTATGCTGAACCCAACTACCTGTTTATTTCTATGTGAGTAAATATTATCAAACTTTTGAGTTTGGACCTCTAGCCGTGGCATAACATTAGATGGGTTGGTAGGTGGAGGTATGGGTTCTGGAATACACTCAAGCTGAAACTCTTCTTTGCCCAATGAGTTTTTGGCAAAGAAGAGGTGAAATAGGGTTCATTTTTGGCAAAGGTAACATCGCGGCTAATGAAAGCGCGTTTAGTGATAGGATCATAGCACCGGTATCCTTTTTGGGAATTGGAATAGCCTAAGAGGACACACTTGATAGATCTGGGATCAAACTTAGATGGTGGGTGATGCTGATGGACAAGACAGAGCAACCAAAGACTCGAAGAGGTAAAGAGTATTCAAGGTGAGTGACAGTGTGGGTCTCACGAAGCTTGTCCATTGGTGCAATGTAGGACAAAATACACCTAGGAAGACGGTTAATTAGATGAGTAGCTGTGAGTATAGCATCCCCCCAGGAAAAACTTGGAGTATGACAGGTATACAAGAGTGCACGTGCAATTTCAAGTTGTTTATTTCTCCGTTCGGTAATACCATTTTGTTGAGGTCTATAAGGACAACTACTCTTGTGCACAATACTATTGGTTTTAAGAAAACTCTCAAGGGATTGGTTAAAATATTCTGCCCCATTATCCGTGTAAAAGACTTGCAATGTGGTGTTCAACTGATTTTTGACGTAGTGATAAAACTCGATAAAAGTGGAGGTAACAGCCGACTTGTCTTTTAATAGGTACACCCAGCACATGCGTGTGTGGTCATCAATAAACGTAACAAAATATTTAGACTGGGTACGGTTTGGGATACGACAGGGACCCCAGACATCGCTGTGAATAATGGAGAATAGGCAAGTGGACTTATAAATAGAAGGTGTGAATAGGACGATGGTGTTTGGCAAACTCACAAATGTCACAATGGGGAATAGTACTTTTATTCAAATGTAAATGGGAAAACATGTGTTGTAAATAAGAAAAACTAGGATGACCCATACTTTTATGCCATAATACAATATCATTATCATTTGTGGTTGAGGTGAAACCACTTATCCCATAACTTAAAACACCTACGGTAGAAACATCAAGATAGTATAGCCCGTCATATTCCTTAGCTGTGCTAATCATCATCCCCGATAAGAGATCTTGTAAAACACAATAAGATGGAAAGAAATGAGCCGAACAATTGAGTTGTTAAGTTAGTTTACTGATAGACAGTAAATTACAAGACAAGTATGGGACATGTAAAACAGAGTCAAGATGTAACTTTCTGACAGACGGACCGTCCCAGTGCCTGATATAGGAGAAGAGGAACTTGTAGCTGTCTTAATTGATCGACTTCCAATCAGAGGAAGATAAGAATCAAACATTTTAACTTCTGAAGTCATATGATCGGAAGCCCCTGTATCAACAATCCATTTTGTAGGGACAAAAGTATGTAAGGCAGTGGCATGATTACCTTAGTGAGCAATAGTAGCAGTAGATGCAGACTGTTGTTCAGTATGAAGAGTTTTAAAATACTCGAACAATTGACCCATTTGCTCTTTGCTCATAGTTGGGACCGGTGGTGGAGCACTCTCTAGAGATTGAGAGATTTGATTAGCACGAGGTTTACCTCTTTTTGGCTTCCAGTCAGCAGATTCACCATGGATATCCTAGCACTTATCTTTAGTGTGGCCCACCTTTTTGCAGTGGTTACATGTTACTTTTCCACGAGTCGAGCTATAGTTGGTACCCTGACTAACAAAAGCAGCGGAATCAGCAGACACAGGTGATTTAGATACAGGTAACATTACCTCACATCGAGATTCTTCACGTAAGATCTCGGCATATACTGCCCTAAGAGGTGGAAGAACCTGTGCGCTTAATATCCGACCTCGGACATAATCAAATTCTGGGTTGAGGCCGGCCAAAAAAAGTAACACTAGTTCATTGTCGATGTTTTGTTTGTTACAAGTAGCATCATGTGGAGAGTCCCATGTCTCCTCTGTCATTAGATCAAGTTCTTGCCATAGAGCCATAAGCTCAATCCAGAATTCTGTAACACTCTGTGCACCTCGTGTGGACTTCCAAATTCTACGCCACACACCATATTCCCGAGAATGGTCTTTCCCATAGGAATAAGAGTCACGAACAGCATCCCAAATTGCTTTAGCAGTGGGAAGATACATAAAACTTCTCTTAAGTTGAGGAGAGATAGCATTTGCCAACCAAGAGCATACCAGTAAAACATTTGTTTTCTACTAGTTCATGGATGTAGGATCAGATGGTGCTAGTGTGTCTCTGGTTAAGTGACCCAACTTACCGCGGCCACCTACGGCGAACTAAACTGCTTATGCCCAATCCCTATAATTTGTGAGGGTGAGCTTTTCTGAAACAATTGTCGTAGGCGAACCATCAAAGGTAGAGATTGATCTTGGGGAACTGCCAATTCTTGAAGGATCCATTTTTAAAGTATCATCCATAAGGAGAAAGTAGCTGAATTAGACTCGTCTTGTCAGGGGGTTGCACCGTCGCACGTCGCTAGCAGCTTCCTGGCCTGGCGAGGCTCGTTTGTCGTCGGACTCTGGGTTGCTCACAGGAACCAGAACAAGGCCGACGCTGCTGTAGGTTGGTGGCAACCCTGGCTCTGATACCATGTAGAGTTTTAGGGCCTGAATAATGTCACACCTTTATTCATTGAGGCTGCTAAATTTATAGAGTACAATTGGATAAAAAAGGATAAAAAATAACAATAACAATAATATCCTCGAATATCCTAATCTTAATTTGAATTTGAATTAATACTCTTAATATCCCTCCTATTATCTCCCAATATCTCTCATACTATCTTAATTGTTTACAAGAATTAATTATTTCCGTAATTACCACAGCTTTAATTATTATATCTTATATTAGACGAGTTTTAAAGAAAAGCCATGGATGTTATTCTATCGTTAATGATTATTGAAGTTTGTGTAAGAATAATGCTTATTAACCCTATATATAAGATGTTGCATCATTAATCTCATTAAAATTTAAAAATGCTTATCTTTTTTTCCCTGTGCTGTTTCCAGGTTGCAGCCCTCGTTGCTATCAGCAACATAGTGGTGGCTTTACACCTCGTAAGTCAATATTCATGCAGTGTGGAGGCATTAAAGAGCTTGTTCAATTGACCAAGTCAACGGATTTGTCTTTAAGGTTAAAAAGCTGTAGGGGCCTTGAGGAATATGGTATTCCATGCTGATAGAATGTGTAAGCAAGAAATTTTTATGGAGCTAATAGCATCTTCAGTAGCTAGTCTTATCTGTGGTAATGATCTTGACATTTCAAATTTTTACTGGTCAAGGCAAACCAACTGGAAAAAGAATAAAATTGTCCTTGTGTCTACTCTGCAGATCCTGAGCCTTCTGTTGAAGAAAAAGCCCTTGCCCTTGTTCGTAATTTTGTTGGTGGCAGTATAGATTCTATTGAATATGCTTTAGCTGAAGATGGTATCATATTAGATGCTGTTGGAAGGCAGCTACGCAAAGCTTCAAACCTTGAGATTGGCATACAGCTTGGATATAACTTTTAAAACTAACAATTGTTATGTAGATTGATAAGGCATATTTTCACATTCTAGCATCTACTAGTATCTTAATTCTGTAATTAGTCATTTCTGATCTATGTTGAATGTGTCATATTCCTAAATGTTAATAATTGTCATGATAATTTGTGGGAATTGCTGTATTAACTTGCACTTTTTGTGCGTTGTAACTGATCATCAACATTTAGAGCATTGGTGAAATTGATATAGGAGAACTACCCTACTTAAGTATTGTAGATTCGGCCAAGTGAATTTGAGTATTAAAACACTAGCATTATGGTGCTTTACTTTTGTATTAAGTTAATGACTAAATCTGCAAAGAAATTTCTGAATTTAACGTCCACATGGATTAGAAATATTTAGCGTTATCTCTGTTTTTTTCCCGAGATACAAAGGCAAGCCTAGGCTTGAAATTAGCATTATCTTATTGTCAATGGGAAACAGTTCTATATAGGACTGCTATAGTTTTGAACCAAACCAAACCATCGAAAACCAACAACGAACTGACAGTGCTAAAACTGATGTTCTTTTTGTTTCAGTTTTGTTTGGTTTTTTATTGGGTTGGTTTGGTTCAAGTTGGTCCAACCAGTTTGCTTTGGTTTTTGAGCTGATTATTTGGTTTATTTCCCATTGTAGGGGATGTATGTACTTAGCAATATTGCGAGTGGGAATGAATTTCAAAAGGAAGCTGTGATGCATCAACTCTTTCCACAACCAGAAAACGAATGCCACTCTTTCTTTAACCGGTATTTACAGAGTACTGACAGCCACTTACGCACAGCTGCTCTTTGGGTTGTCGTAAATCTCAGCTTTCCATCAAGTCCAGGTGCATTTGATCGGATTATAAAACTGAGCAAGTTTGGAATAATTTCTCAACTGAAAACCATGATCAATGATTCATGCATTGATGTGAAGCTACTTCTTTTTTTATTTATTTATTCCAATATGGTTTTGTTAATTGTTTGAGGCTTGTTTTTCAGTGGATTCATAAATGTTCTTCTGTTGTTACAGCTTCGAGCAAAACATGCTCTTGGGCAGATTAGGACTTTTGGTGATAACTAAATGAAATCAAATCCCCCACATTCCAAGCCCTTGTGCTGCGCAGCATTCAAACAAGAGAAATATTGGTCAAATGTGTTTTCTCTTGTATTTACACCTCGTATATGCGGTATGCAACTTCTACACCAGCTTTTAAGATGTTCTTCAACAGGTCCTTACTCTCATAGAAGTTCCTTTTTGGGTACTCTACTTCAAGTGAACATTTTTTAGTACTCATGAAGGAACTGAAATTTCTCATAGTTACTTGAATGTTTCTGGCAGTTTAATCTTCAGGCAAATTTGATGTTAATCCTGCCATGAAGTTTTCTGTAGTTCAATCATTTAATGTTGAATCCTTCCCAAACAAACTTTAAGATATGAGCTGATGATTCTACCTCAAGTCTCTCAGATTTGTTGTTTATTCTTTTACCTTATGTTTCGATGGCGGAAATTTTTCGGCCAAAGGGAATAATAGGAAAGAATTTTTTTAAAAATAATAAAAAAAATATTATTTTTGGGGGTTTTCTTCTCCTAATATTCGTTCCCTCCAACCTCGTTTTGTTTGCCAGGATAGTTCCTGGTACTAGATATCAATATTATTTTCCATGGTTCTGTAATGTGTCCAATTGTTGAGAGCTTTCTTATGTTCCCATTTTATAGGTTCTGCAAATCGCTTCAATTGTTTTGAACCAGTCAGAGCAGTGAGAAAGCTTTTCAATTTTGTAAGCACTCCTGACCAGGTTATGTCAATCTCATTTGTCAGAATATTAACAAATACTGGGCCAAGAGCCCGTGATATGTATATATGGTATGCATACGTTCTGTACATTGAGTGTCAGATGATCATAGTATATTTACATGCTTATAGTTTGTACGATATGTGTAATTAATGTTAAAGTTACAACTTAGTCTTCGCTTCATTCTGATATTACTTCTCAAACTGACTTCTATGCATGAAAAACACTTCAAACTCGTGTTGGATGAAAAAAAATATGATGTTTGAAATGACTTTGGTGGCAACTCATTTTTTGCCAAAAAAATCACTTTTAAAGTTTAAGTAACTTTTTATAGTTTCTGATTTTTGGCATTTGGCTTTTCTTCAATTTTTTTAATATATCATCCAAACAAATTATTATCAAATTGATTTTTTAAAAAAAAATTATCCAAACTCAAATCACGTCACATTAATTAATTTTTATTCTAACTTTAGTTTGTAAAAATTAAATAGAATAAAAATTATTTTTGTTAGTGTTAATTTTAACGAGCCTTTATAGGTTGTTAAAATTTTCCGTAATGAGCACCATTGATTGAGTGGCTTCTTTAACAAGCTGTGTAAAATTCTCTTTTCTGGTTGCCCACCTATTTAGTTTCAAAAATGCTTCTGCTTCCTACGGGAAACAAATACAATTATAAAATTATAAAGAAAAGAAAATAAAACTGAATCTAAACCAGTGTATATCAATTTGATTGGTTATGATTTAATACTAATACTCTCTGTTCATTTCATATGAAACCCTTTTTTTTTTTTTTGCCAATGAATTTGATTAATATGTTTGTGAAATATTGATTTTTCTAAAGTTTGCTATTTAATAAAAATGAAAACTTAAATATAATTTTATATTTTTATTAGAATCAAAATATAATTACGGTAAGTTTTTAATTTAATATCTAAATTTATTTAAGTATATGATTAAAATTATATATTTAATTTAAATATATGTATATTAAGTTTTTATTACAATATCTGATAATAAAAATATTAAAAAAAAAATCTTACTTATATCCATGCTTTTAACTTCCTGTTTAAAAGTAATTAATATTCATCAAAACAAATATTTTTTTGTTGCCCACTCGATTCATCGGAGTTTTGCCCCGATTATATCCAGATTCGACCCACGTCGCTCACCTAGCTATGGTGGGTGAGTCTCCCAACGAGAATTTTCTGCATATGCTAAAGCTCGAACTCGAGATCTCGTTTAAGTAATACCGAGCCGTTTACTACTCGAATCAATTTCCGTTAGTTAATATTCATCAAAATAAAAAGCTTGTTGGTAGATGATTTTTTTTTTGTTAAAAAAAAGGGTAGAAACCCAAATAAAGAGAAAACTAGTTTAAGGAGATTATATCCCATACAATAATCTTAGAACAAATTCCGTAATTGAGGCATAAACATTTAACAATGAGGAAAATGGCGTTCTTTCTTTTACCAAAGCATCAATAAGTCAGTTTTGTTCTCTAGAAATAGCTGTAAAATCCCATTGGCCTTCCATCATTCCTTTAATTTGCACAAAAATAAAAATAATAATTTATAAATATCTTTATAAACATTTTTTAAATTTAAAAATATACTCTGATTTTACTAAATGTCTGTATCTAACTTACCTAAATACTCTATTATCAAAAAAAAAGTAATTAACATCCATACTTGTGAATCTCTTCTATTTCTTTAACTGGCTTAATTAGTTTTCCCCCCTTTTTATTGGGAATTGGCTTTGGCTGAATTCAATTTAGTACCATGCTATTGGAGAAGTTCATTAATTACCGCAATTAAAGGAATGAAAATTACCTAACTGTTGTTTGGCCATAAAAAGAATATTAGCTAGTTAAATTGATGGACTATGCTTATTTCCTACTAACAATTTATTAATTGACAAAAATGACCCCGCTCACGCCAAGGCGTAAATTATGGGAATTCTAATATTAGTTGAAGTTTCAATATGTCCCTAAAATTAGGGGGGATCAATTTGTTGAAGTTCCCAAAATCATCTTAAAATATTTTTATATATTTTATAAAACTATTAAAACTATTTAAATTTATGAATTAAGTCTCAATTAAATTAAAATTATAATAACTGGGTTACTTCAAGTCAAATTTAAAACTAAATTACAAATGAAATAAAATATAGAGCCAAATATTTATTTTTCCAAATATTTATGTCATAGGGCCTTTTTAGATTGACGAGCTTATGAAAAAAAAAAGTGATTTTAGATAAACTCTTTTTGGATAAGAGTTTATAGAAAGAAAGTGACTCTGAATAAATGAGTATTTAAATGGTTATTACCAGAATAACTTTTATGATTAGTAAATTACTAAAAAATTAAATCAATAAATAAATACTAATTACTATTCATCATCATCCCGTCCTATCTCACCCTAATCTCCAGTGACTCCACAACAGCAACGAATAGCAATGGCGAGGACAGTGAACAGTGACTGTGAGATCTCTTGTGAGGACAATGACAGCAAACTCGTAAGCCAGGACAGTGAATAGATCCTCCTAACCTGAGGACCAATGTTCACAAACCCTGCTTCATAGATCTTCGTCGCAGGCGAGTTGCATAGTAGGATGAGACGATGACGAAAATAGCAGAGAAGGCAAACCGGATGACGATGGTGAGAACTAGAACACAAGGAGATATGAAGAACCAGAACATCAACTACGATAGAAGTAGAGCAGAACAATGGTGGCAACAGAGAAGTGAAGAACTAGAACCAGAACTAGTGACGACGATGAGACATGGACGGATGACTGAGTGTCAGCGAAGGAGGACAATGAAGGAGAGAGGAGAGAGATTGAAAAAAAAGATAAGGGCAAAATTGTCATTGGACAACCTATAAGCTATTTTTTCCACTCAAAAGCTATTCCCATCAGCTTATCCTAGACCTAAGTTTGAGCTAGCTTATGAACAAAAAAACACTTAGATTTTTATAGCATGTTTAGTTAAATTTTTACCCAAACCATAGTTTAGGCTAAAAGTTCTTTTAAAACTATAGTTTGGACTAAAAATCTTTTTAAAACTATAGTTTGGATATTAACTAAATACCTACATAGTATATGTTTGGATAGATTTTTGAAAAAGAGTTTTGAAAAAAAAAAGTTTTTAGACAATTTTTGTATAAATGAGTGTTTGGATGGTTATTTTCGTAATGACTTTTGTGATTGGTAAAGGGTATAAGATAAAATAATAATTATATATAAAGAAATTTTTTTCCTTCAATCATATATAGTCTTTCGTTACGGTACTCCAATTGGAAAGAGAAACATCTATGGCTAAACCATTCCATACGATTAATCAAGAGAACCATGAAAAAATTTGAAATGAAGCGATATAGTCAAGTTCATCAGCAGCTACCAAAGTATTTGTCTGAATTAATTTACATAACACAGATGCACCATAAGGAAAAAAAAAAGACAAATAATTCTGAGAACGCAGCTGCAGACACCGAAAGCGTAGTAAGAAGAGGAAGATCAGAGTTCCGCAGCGATAGGGTGGAAGGAAGTGTTAGCAACAATAATGGATCCACACAAGTATAGGCGCGGGGATAATTCATTCAAAACAAGGAAAAATATAAAAACAAAATAAACTTTTTTACATATGTCTATCAAATGTCGATAATATGAAATTAAGGAACTCACTCACGGGAAGAAGAGTACGATTGTAGCGATGGAGAGAGAGAGAGAGGAGAGAAGAATTCTGTACTTGCGGAAGTTACTTTGGCCGACAACTATAGAGAGAGAGGAGGGAGAGATATGCAACTTTGTGGAAGCTATGACGGAAGATAGATGACGCTTGGATAAACATAGGTAGAAGAGTAATAGGGGGAAGGTGTGATGAGACAGAGAAGATGCCTTGGGTAAGGATAAGAGGGCGAGAGATTAAAAAAAAATAAGAGTAAATTAATATTTTGATATATTTTTATTATTCTAAAAATTATATTTAAAAATTTATCTAAAAATTTTAGTTTAGTTTAAAAATATTTATAAATAAATAAAATTATTTATTTTAAAATTTTTTAAATAAAGATTTATATTATAAACACTTTTAAAATTTTAGTTTCGTAGAATGGAGGAACTGTAATTTTAACGAAAAGGGTCAATCTGTCATTTTCAACTGGCGTAATTGCTATTACTGGGGTCTGTGGTTGAACCAAGAAGGAAATCGTACCTGCCCTTGTTTTGTCTCGCAATTTCGATTAAACGAAACGAAGAAACACGACACACAATCGTCAGCGTCCGGAGGAAACTTCGAAATTGGAACTTGTAACCTTCATATTCCGCCATCTTTACAGAGACTAGCTGTTCGATACAAATCAGTGAAGAAAAGATCTAGAGGGTCATTGACATAATCCTTTAGAATGTATTACAGAGGGTATGATGTTTGGTTCCTATTTTTCACCATTTGTTTGTTTGATTTTCTAAGAAAGTATTTGGCTTTTTTATTTCCTCTTCCTTTTCGGTGCAAATTCATGGGTTGTTTTCCCTAGTCAATGCAATTGATTGTAGTTCTATGGCGGATTCTCTTAGGGCGTCGTTCCCCAATTCCGTTTCGTCCCCGCAATCCTGACAGTTTCCTTTTCTAATCTTCTCCCCTTGTCTATTATTTTTTAAAGGTTGAACTTACAATGATAATATTGAAAGTTTGTATAAGTTTGGAAGTTGGGAGAAAACAAGTTTAGGCATGATATGTTGATTAGCTTGAGATGACATCACTTAGTCTGTTAAATGAATGCTGTGAGGGAATACAGCCTCTGTTATCATTTAATTCAGTTTACCGTGTAAACTGGGAAGAAACTTCTTGGTCATAGATGTGTTCTTGAATGTAACCTAAAAGTAGAAGAGGTAATCAAAAGCGTGTTAATAGCTGCCTGCAGCTGATGTAGTTCAATAATTCTATATTCCTAAACCTAAAGTATATACATTTTCCCACCTGTTCCAAATGTATAAATGAAGAAAAATAATTTTTTAACATGTCACAATAATGTTTACTTGTTATGGGAATGATGTTTTCCTTGGGTAGTATCTCCTTGCTGGTTTGACATATCAGAGAGGCCTATATGTCTTGGCGGTGCCATTGAATAGGATTTGATGATATTTTGTGAATGCCTAAGGGAAATTTTGATTTGAGGGTTTAGAAAAAGGTAGGCTATTATAATTTGGTGTCTTGGGATTAGAAAAGAAATAGTAAATTGGTATAGTTGGAGGCTTCAACTAAAGAAGAGGTTGTCTTTTAAGCTAATTATACTTAAGGTTTCTATTAATGTAGTTTGTTATCATACTCCACCTTTTGTTTGTTGAATCTTGGAATGAATTTTTGGTAAGAAATAGTTGCTTTTGGTAGGACTATTCTGTACTTAGTTCCTTTTGTTGTTTGTTCATAGTAATATGAATGTATTCTTGCTAACCTATAATAAAAATAAGATGATGATAGTATGTGATGAGCTAGAGTAATTAATGAGGGAGACAGTAACTTATTATTTCCTTTCTTGCCTCTCGCCTCCAAATTTAATGATGGAAATTCAAGCTTTCCTATTGCTAATTGTTTCAGTATTACTCATTGAGTCTACCACCTGTATTCTGCCTATTTTGATTGTTCCATTTGTGGGTATTAACTTTATTCTGAGATTTTGAACGTTCTGTTTGTCTGAGGGGATTACTAGCAGGCATTGAGTTAATGAATTGGTATAGCTATTATGTTCTACTGTTTAAAGTTACTTCAAATAGACTGATGTATCTAGTATTTTAAATTCTTGTCATGACCCAAGCATGCCTGATCCCGAATATGTGTTTGTCTTTCAAGGATATTAGAGTTCAAATTTTGATAGAGATATCCTTTGGGAGATGAAACTGTAGGCTGTTGGGTTTTTTCTGTGATATTGATTTCTTGTAAGTAGCTATTAGCTTATTACATCTAGGAATGTACTAGGAACTTGTGCATTTATAGGATAGTACTACTAATGAAGAGAACATCCTCCTAGGAATTCTGTAATACCTAGGTGAAGTTTAGAGGACGCTTAAGGTATGTCCTTGCCATTTCAAGGGTCATGTTAAACATTTTAGCGTTTCAAGAAGCTGGTAGCTTCTACTTGTGAGTTTTTATCAATTAAAACTACCTATTCATTTAGGGAGAGCCAGAGCACATTAAGGTACTTATATGGATTGTCATGAAACTACCATTGAAGAAACAAATACTGTTACGATACAAAGCGGAGTGGGGAATCCACCCTCAAAAGGCGCCTCGTAAGGGGGAAGAACCACACCACTTATATACCCCAGCGAGCAGCCTAAGCTACCCGATGTGGGACTTAGGTCATTACTCCGTCCCATAACAGTGGCCCTCCCCGGAAGAGCCGGCGTCCACGCCGGGCAGAAGTCGCCGCTGGGACGAGCCAACGGAGCCACCCGAGCAGAGGCCGGTGCCAGCTCTGATACCATCTGTTACGATACAAAGCGGAGTGGGGAACCCACCCTCAAAAGGCGCCTCGTAAGGGGGAAGAACCACACCACTTATATACCCCAGCGAGCAGCCTAAGCTACCCGATGTGGGACTTAGGTCATTACTCCGTCCCATAACAAATACCCTCCTCATCTTTTAGGAAAATAGTTGAAGAAAAGTAAATGAAGGTAATGAAAGTAGGAAGAAGGTAAATGTACTAGTAAATAGTATTTTGCTTGTATCTTTCTTGGATGCCATTTAAATAGAGGAATGGATTAGGGGGACCATTGTATTGTATGTTTTCTAACTTATAAATACTGCAAGCTTGTGTCCTAATGTTATATTTGCTATCTTCAAATTACTGGAGGTGTTGATTTTGATAGGGTTAATGATACATTTACATTACTATCATGTTGCCTATGGCTTCTTAAAGAGGGTAAAATCTAATATTCTCATCCGAAATTACTTTCCTGTTAAAGGTTTCCCTTGAACTTTACCTTTTCCTAACAAAGGGTTATTGATGCTGAATCATGCTGATCATTGAGGGTTTTTATTTCTCTGGAGAAATTAATAAATCACGCCTTATTTGGGATGATCCCAATTGAATGATCAATAAGTTCATTAATAAATTACTTGCTGAAACTATTGTATGGATATTCTTTGTTGTCATGCACAACTCCTGCGTACCTATGGGTTTCTTCCTTAAACCTTCAATGATAAATGCTTTTCTTAATTTCCCCCAGGACAAAGCCATAAACAAGCATGCACATTTTCCTATCTCCTCACTTTTGATTTCACCTTCCTTTCCTAAAATGCATAACAAAAGACCTATTTTCCTTTTATATTCTGGCTTTTCTATTCTAATAAAGGAATCCAAAGCCACCAAATCAGAGTGGCCTTTAACTGTCCCATGGAAGAGTCCCTTTAACCATAGCTCAGAAGAATTCATGCAAAACTGGATATTTTCCCCCGTGTGATGATAGATTATAACTCAGAAGTTTATGGAAGATTGTACTTATGTTCCTACCATTTAAACCTTATTGAATTGTGCCAAAAAAAAAGATTGAAAGAATTAAAAAAAAAGTTGCATGAAGTTCAGGAGTAGTCATACTATTCAATAGGTTTTATATTTTATATTGATATTGATTGGATGTAATCAATACGTCAAAGGTCTTCTAGCATGTTGTGAGAGTATTTCAACAAGACTAACTGGAATATTTGTTATTAGCGAGTTGCTTCCTGGAGAATATTTTCCTCATCAAATTTTGCATAATATTGACAAAAAAAATCAATTCTTAGTTTCGTACAACAGAGTTACCAAAAATTCCTTAATTAAATGCGTTTATCAAAATATTTAGCATTTGTGATTTGAAAGATTAAATAAATTATTATGTTTGTTAAAGTGAGAAATATATTTACTTGTAAATGAATTATTATTTGAATTTAAAATTTAGAACTACCCTTGTCAATAATTAAGTACAGTTTGATCCTTTTGTGAATGCAAATTTTTCGTTACGTTTCTTGATTGATTTTCCTTTATGTTAGCCTTCATAGGTAGGCCTTTATAGTCTTTATAGAAACTGTACAAAGTGGACCTACCTAGAATGGTGGAAGGGCAGAGGATAAAATAAGAAAAGGTCTGGATGGTGACAACCTAGCCAGGATTACCGGAAGATGTAAAATCTCCGTGTTGTCAAGAAACAAGATTCCCCTGAAAGATAATGCAGCTATATTATCATAAGCGAGTTTCTGCTGGTGAACATCAAATATGTTGTGAAATAGCTAGCTTTTGAATGATTCAAAGAGCTGAACTCTGTTCCTTTGATTTTCCTTTGTTTTTTTTTTTTTGCCCCAATGATTTAGTAATGAGTTCCTTTCTTTCTGTTCTGGTTGTTGGTGAATGATGCAGTAAATTTGCTGATGGTGGTGATGGGCGTGAAATGGCTGCAAAACGTCAACGAATTGTCGATCCAGGATCATCATTCTATGGGACTTCTCCTGGTTCCAGTTTCATGTATAATCCACCTCCATATGGTTATGTCAACCAACCTCCTCCTTTTCCTGTTGTTCGCCTGCGTGGCCTCCCCTTCGACTGCACTGAAACTGATGTCTCTGAGTTCTTCCATGGTCTAGACGTAGTCGATGTCCTCTTTGTTCACAAAGGTGGCAAGTTCACTGGGGAGGGCTTCTGTGTTCTTGGGTACCCCCTTCAAGTTGACTTTGCCCTTCAGAGAAACCGGCAGAACATGGGTAGAAGATATGTCGAGGTTTTTAGAAGCAAGAGGCAGGAATACTACAAGGCAATCGCAAATGAAGTTTCTGACGCCCGTGGTGGTGGTTGTTCACCACGCCGAAGTGCTTCTAGGGCTAAATCCTATGATGAAGGAAAAGATTCAGCTGAGCATACCGGCGTGTTGCGATTGAGAGGATTGCCATTTTCTGCAACTAAGGATGATATATTGGAGTTCTTTAAGGATTTTGTGCTGTCAGAGGATTCTATTCACATTGTGATGAATTCAGAGGGGAGACCTTCTGGGGATGCTTATGTGGAATTTCCAAGCGCTGAAGATTCAAAAGCAGCCATGGCAAAGGACAGAATGACACTTGGCAGTCGCTACATTGAACTGTTTCCTTCATCACAGAGTGAGATGGATGAAGCAGTTTCAAGAGGGCGTTGATTCCTTAGCGTGCCTTTATCTTATGATTGTTAATTAAATCTTATCAATCGAGAATTTTGCTGTATTTTGAGGTTTTAGTAGCAAGGAGTGAGGGATTTGCTATATATTGTTGTATCAGAATACTATGCTTTTTATTATGCTCAGCTTTAAGAAAAAGAACCTTTGCCTATTTTGAACTTAGGTATGTTTGTCAACATCCATTTTCAAATTTTCTATGGGCAAATTAATTATTATTCTTTTAAGAGATGGCTTAAGTACAAGAGTATCACTTTATTATGTATAAATGAGTAAACTGCAACAAAACATGTTCTTACAAGGGCAGTGTCCTCTATAATGTTTCTCATTCTGCATTTTTGTTCATTATATGATTTTGAATTAAAATGGACAGACACTAGGGTCATGAGATTGAATATGGAATCTTCCACTTGCAGAAAAGATTTTATGCCACTAAACTAGGAGATTGGTTTGATGTTCATTATATGATCTGTTCATGTAATATTGAGCCTTTGAAGGTGTAGAGGCCACTTGGTTTCATGTTGTTTTGAAGCGATCCAGTCTAATTTCTGTCCACTCAATATCTTATTGCCTGCTTGAGCAAACAAATGTAAGCTTTAGTCTAACTGAAGGTTACCGCAACATAAATTCAGTTCACTATTGGAACATTATCTTTTCATTACACGCATAGATAACCTAGAATAAATAAGATGAAAACCCCCCCAATTCTTTTCATGGCCAATCAAAATTTTAAATTTTATGTATATAACGATAACATGATTTATTCCTTACCCCGAATGAGTAAAAGGGGAGGAAATGAGAGATTTTAATGAGTTTAATTTAATAAAAAATAGAAAATCAATTAAGACAAGTAATTGATGTTTCCAAAATTTGACATTCATATATGAAAATTGGCAATTGATGTTCCAATTTTTAACATGAAATATTAGAAAAACTTTTCCTAAAAATTGTATACTTATATTCCACATTTTCTTTTGCTGAATATATACTGATATTTTTCGATTAAACAACATTTTTGGTATTAGAAAATATTTTTTAGAGCTATATTACTCTTTTTTAAAAAGGTAAAAACATAACAATCTTGGCCTACTTTAACGGATTCAAATAGTCAAGTTGATCAATTATGCGGGCTTTCGCCATATATAGGATACTATCATGCTACATATTAAGCCACGTCATCATGATTCTTCTCGTCATCCTCATCGAAGAAAACAAAAGAAATCTCTTCCCCTTCATCATCTTAAACATCCATGAAGCATGAATAATCCACCAAAAAAAAAAAAACCCATAGCCAAATCAACAATTAACCAGGCTGGAGAGGAAAAATCCAATCTAGAACAAACATCTCCCCCTTCATCCTCGACATCCATCAATAATCAACAAAACAAACCCCAGAACCTAAGAAAATTTCTGTCGACCCATTTCTTTTCCAATTAGCAGAAAAAAACAGATTTAATCTACGAAGCAAATTTCCAGAAATTAATTTGAAACATAGTAGTGAGAGATTGTTTAGACAAACCATTAAGCAAGCTCGCAACCTTTTCTATTGACCCATTTCTTTTGTCCCATAAGCCTTCGATCTTCACGACTGAAGTCATTGTAACAAATCCAAAATGTTAGGTCAGGGTTTGTGAATTCCATTGGCTGACCAACAAAAACTCAGATTATTAGAGAAAAAGAAAGCATCGGCGATTCCGTCGACAGAGGCAAAGATTAAAGGTTCGGAGATCTCTCTAACATCACCTCGCCGTTCTCAATCTTCATCAAATACTCACCGTCGCCTCCCGCCCTCTCGCCTTCTATTTGTTCTTCGCTTTCTTCAGTTTGTTAATTTATTTTTTATTTTGATTTGGTGATTTCTGGATTTTTCTTCCCCAGAAGGCAAAGTAAGCGCTGGGCAGAGGGAGGTACGGGAGTGCAATTTTTTTTTTGTTTACTTTTTTTACTTATAAATCCAAGATGGATCATAGAGTGAGTTGGATGCCATGTGGTACGCTACCTTCCCGTAACTAAGTCAATTAACGGGGATCGTTTGGATTTGTCAGAGTAGGGGTGTGATGGGATAGGATTTTAAAAAAAATTAAAAAAAAAAGAGTTTTAAACAGTTTATAAAAAAAAAATAGAGAAAAGTTTATAAAACAAAAGTGGTTATGAATAAATAAGTATCTAGATAGTTATTTTTAGAATAATTTTTTATATTGATAAATTATTAAAAAGGGTATGATTTAATTAAAAATAAGAGAGAGAAAATAAGGTAAAAAAGAGAGAGGAGAGGAGAGAGGTGGAGAAAAAAGGTAGGAGAAAAGAGTTGAGAAATGAGAGATGATATAAAAAAAGTATGAGTAATATAGTAATTGAATAGTTTATAAGTTCTTTTACTGTTCTAAAAGTTAGTTTCAGTAGTTTATTTAAAATCATAATTGTTTAGTTTAAAAATACGTATAAATAAATATAATTATTTATTTTAATTTTTTTAAACTAAAATTTTGCCAAAAATAACTTATAAAACTATAGTTTGTCAGTAAAACAAACAGACCTAATTGAAATTGTTACGTTTTTATCACTTTCGGTTAACATGGCTTTAAAAAAAAATCCTACGAAAACTTCTTGGGGGCAAAATGCTGTTTAACCCTTCGTTTTTTTTTAAAGAATAATGTAATAGTTATTCACTGAAGTTTATTTTTTTTCTCAAACTGAAATTAAATTAATGTAATGGTTTTAAAATGTTAGTCCCCCAATTTTCTATATCATGGAAATTGTCATGTACAAAATCATTAATAATTAATACATTTTAATCTTAATGTTGAGAACTAATTAATGTATACTTGCTCAAAAAATTAATGCGTAATTCTAAACACTTTTCATTGAAAAGAATATAATAAAAAGAATTTAATAAAATTACGTTAAGACCCAAAAAAATAACAGAATAGAAATATTTCCCCAATAACGGATTTCTATTTCTATTTCCTCATCGGCCACCAGGTCGAGTTGAAGAACTCGCGGGAAGATTATGATTGGCGCTGAGAAATCAGATTCATGGCCACCATTCTAGACTCCAATTCCTTCCTTCTTTGTTCATCATCTTCTCAGTATCGTTTCATTCGCTCCCCTTCGCTTTCTCATAACTTCTTTCACTGTCCCTTGAAGCCACCACAACGAGCTCTCACTTCTCTTCTGCACTATAAAACTACAACCTTGCGTACTCCTCTATTCAAAGATTCTAAAATCACGAGCATAAATGGATCATAGACTTATCAGTTAACTAAAATTAGTTTTCATATTAAATCTCCACATATGAGTGTTTTTGACTACCTTGAAATCATTACAGGACAAAAAATTCACATAAGCATAGATTCTTTGTAATATTGACCACACACGCACACACACACACACACCAGTGATTGTCAAAAGTCTATAGACGTGTACATGAAATATATGTGATGCAAAGGTTTTCTTGTAAAAAATCATAACTTGGGAGAGGAAAAGCTGCAAAAGTTTTATAACTAGATGTTGATGGGATCAATATCTGTTGATGTTTACAGTAATTGTTGGAAAATGTTAATGCTATTGGAAGAGATTTTCTAGAAAGGAATTGAAAAAATTTATATGGTGCTCTGCATTTTTCTGATAAAATGCCTCGTGAAATTGTTTGGAAGATGCTGGAACCAATGCTATATAGGAAGATAATGGTATTTTCTGATTCAAGGGAGGCACTTCATAAGATCACATACTAGCATGACAGAAGTCACAAAACATTCCACATTTCAGATGAGATCAAGGGACTACTAATGTAAGATTAGAAGATATTTTATGAACTCGACGTAACTGCAAGATTGTTGCATATAACATAGAGATCACGGGCACAAATCTTAAAAAGAGTCTCTCCACTTACGTGATAAAGGTTAACATATCTGTCCTTTCCTAAACTTTATTTAGGGAGAATCTCGTGTATTAGGTCGCCCTTTATATATTTAGAAATTAAAGGTCAATACTGGCTGGCGTGACATGCTCATCAGATGTAAAATACAGAAGTCATGTTAGAGCACCACTAGATTGAAGGATGTTAATGGGGCAAGGCTTGTCTAATGGTTGTATAGACGTAATTATTTAACTGTTGGGTTTTGCCTTCCTTTGTACTAAAAGTAAAATATCTGGAAAAAGATGTACAGTTTATAAGTATTTTTGCGATGTGAAGGTTTTCGGGCGTACCTTGGATGTTCTCTTCTGCTTACCGAGGTACCCACACGCTGCCGGAGCACCTTGTATGGACTCTGACACGTGCGCACAGCAAATGCACCGAAGGAGGTAGAGAGAGCGTCGGACAGGGGAGAGTTTGCAGAGTTATCACCCAGAGCACTGATACACACTCACTTCTGTTATGTTTCTGTGCGTGGTCATATATCTCTTCACAAAGGAGGGAAATAGGAAAACTGAAAGCACTTCCCCTCACCCCACGTTTTTCACCCATTCGGTTGGGTAACTCCCACATATATTCAAAATATAATGTTCTCTCCAACAGAGCTCCTCAGACTTGAGCTTAATCCACCATGGGTGGATTAGCCCATTTCCCAACACGATGGTTGAAGTTCATCTTTCCATATCTCATTTTATGACTGTGATAAACAGAAAACTTATCATTTTATCATTTTGAGAAGATTACATGGAAAAATGAAGTGAATCGGGGTAAATGACTTGGCTGATCAACTTCATAAATGAACTTTCATCAAAATGAGAAAAATAGGTATCACTCAATTGGTGAATAATAAAGGAACTTTGATTAATTCAATTTCATAGCAACTTTATTTGTGATCGTTGTTCATAATATGTTTTCTTATACAGGTGATGCAAACATAAATTATAAAAAGACTTATAATCACATTTAAACATTATTAAAAAGATGGGTATTTTGGTTGAAAATTATTTATTATTAGTTGAAAATTATTCACTTGGATTGATTAAGATTAGATTAACTTGTGTTCCCCCTTGGGACACAAAACAAAAGAAAAGGGGGGAAAGGACAATTACTCATCTAATATGGGATCAAATTTCAATGATTGAGTTAAGTAGCTTTAGTTTTGAATTCTGCCTCCAAGCTTGTAAATCAAATTGCAATACCAAACTTTGTAAAAGAATAATTTTTTCCATATATTATTATTGAATTAAGTAATAATAGAAGTCAATTAAAAACATAATGAAAAAATTAAAACTTAATAGGTGGTATTACTTTTAAAAAATAAGAATATAAATTTTAACCATAAAAAAGAAAGGATAAAAACTATTTTATATTCTAAATCGTAAAAAGGTATAGATCGTTTTGATTAAATAAAAAAAATATAATAAAAAAATTATTAATACTCAATTATTTGTAGTATTTTTGAAGTGGACAATTGCGACTTATACAATGATATTAGCTCTATTGTATCTCATAGGATCCAATGTGTCTTCTATTGACTAATGTAATAATTTTTGTAAAAAAGATAAGGGGTCTATAGTAAAAATAAGAAAAGATTAAGGGGTAATTTTATATTTTAAAATATTATAGAGGGTATATAGGTTTTATATAATTTTAGTTTTAATATTAGTAGCTATCGTAAAGTATATGATGAGTAATATTAATACATTGATTGTTGTCTATGGGACGAATAATACAAAAGTGCATAAAATACTTTTATTTTTATATATATTTAACAATAGAAGGCAACACGCTGCCAAAATAAACCAGTCTGCTTGTTATTACTTCGCTTTGTTTCCGGCCCGACGACGAACAAAACCCAAACGGAGCCGAAGGACAAAAACCCAGGTCAGCTCCCTCATCTCTCTCTCTCTCTCTTCGGTTTCCATCCTCCGTCAAATCTCCCGCCTCGTTCATCGATTCCCACGTTTCATACTTCTGTGGGTCATGTATCTCTAATGGGTCTGCATATACGGATTTTTCTTTTCTTTGATTTCGTACAATTGCGAGAATGGCTTTCGATTACCCATTAGCTTGTTCGATTCCTTTATTTTTTCCTCTCACACTTGCCGAGCCTGTTGTTTTCCCCATGGAAGTTTTCACGTTCTGACTCTGGTTGGGCTTGCTTCAATCTGTCCTCACTCGTTTGCTCCTTTGGATTCAAAGTGCCAGCTACTTTACTGATTACTGAATCAATTTGTGGTTGGGATGAAATTTCACGTTATTTTTTTTAATACGTATTGAATTCTCAGTATTTTTGAGTTAGTCTTTCCGTTATGACATTACATTTTTTTTGTGTTTCTTCGGAGTTGGGATGTATATTAGTCTCGGGTGGTTATTTTGGGGAAATCTTTGAATTGGGAAATTCATTATAAATTGAATTTTGTGAATAGGCTTTATATCTTTGGTCGGTAGTTTTGGTACTTTGGTTCAACCCTGTGTTCTGTATCTGGTTATACAAGCAACTTTTTGTGGTTATTATTAGTTTAGGCTACTTTGTTGAGAAAGCAGAAATTGAATATTAGGATGATTGTGTAACATCAATTAGTATACGTTCTACATTTTAGCGGGATGCTTACGTAGTTTAGGGCCTTAGGCTGTTATAATGTTGAGCAGTTAGTAATTGTCATTCATGTATCTATTACTTTTGTATGGAGAAGTGTCTGAATTGGAAATTTATTTTCCCTACAGTCATTTTTTTGCAACACAAATTTTATTTCATTAATTTATTGCAGATCGTACATAATGAAAGTAAAAGTAAAACAAGAGTTGATTCTAGAAAATGAAAGATGATGATGAAAAACTAGAACATTTTCAAAACTGAGTGCAACCTATTTTCCTGTTAGAATTCTGTTTGTGGATGCACAATGTATTAAATTTCTATCGTCCTTTCAGTACCTATGCAAAGATGAGTTCCTTCTCCATTACACGGAAAAAAACACCCTTCCAAAAGCACAGAGAAGAAGAAGAGGCAAAGAAGAAGGTAAGTCTTGTGAACCCAATTTAGTGCTTATCAGGAAAGACAATTTTAACTATCTAATGTGTTTTTGGCTCCGGCAGAGAGCAGAAGATGAAACTGCACGCTTATATGCTGAGTTTGTTGAGTCATTTCAAGGTGATACCACTCCTGGATCAAAGGCTTTTGTTCGAGGAGGAACAATTAATCCCAATGAAAAATTGAAAGCAGATTCTGAAGGTTGGTATGACTGATAAATTCTGTACTGTTTTACCCCTCCCATTTATGCCATTTCTGCCCACACTCTGAAATCTTGATTATAGATATTTTTGTGTTATGGATAAATATTAGTTTTTTCTATTATTTTGGATAACATTAATAAAAGTATGGAACTTTTTTATTCATTCGCGGATGGCAGGTGAAAAGTCCAAAGATGGGGTTTCTGGTTCAAAGAAGGGAAGTAGGTAAATAAATGCTTTTGATTAACCATGTTGCTTTGCTATTTTTATCAGGTATCAATGTATCATACATAGGAACATGTATGTCCGATATAGATTTATGTTCATTAGGTTTAAACATGTAGACATTATAAAATGTATACTTTAGTTAGTTTAAATCAATAGTGACACATTTGATTGCGTAACTAAAGTACTTTAAAAAATATTTGTAGGAAATCAGTGTTACTGTTATTTTGTTTTTTGGCTTGGAAAAACATTCTGTAAGGTGTAGTTTCCTCCATTTCTGTTAATCATGAGATGTCTTCTGATTGCTGAAAAGAAACTTGTTTAGAAATATGGAATCTACTTTATTTTTTATTGTCTGACCAACTTTGACATCTTATTTCTCAAAAACAAGATCTTCATATGTATGGTAATCTGTTCATATTTAAAATTTCTGTGAGCTTCCTTTGTTTTATTTTTATTGTCTGCATTGAAGTTGTGATGAACATTGTCCCAAATCTGGGTGAATATGAATATACTTAAATTGTGGAAATTAAATTACTAGATCATGTCAAATAGTGAGGCATATCCAATCAATATGTTGGAGGCCCTTTGTGTGGGTTCTTCTGCTCCTGGGCCCCGGAGGGGTGGGGGGGGGCACTTCTGTTTGCTTGATTTGGTGGTTTTCATCCTGTTTTATCTCTTTGTTGAGAATATGTTATCCTGCTTCCTTGTAATATTTCCTTTTATTCTAATAAATAGAATTCCACTCTCTGCAGTTATTTTTGCTCCACTTAATGGAGTCATTTTGTGGAAAGCTTTTTCTTCTTTGAGAAATCAGATGCTGGATTTTTTGCATATTTCATTCCTATTTAGGATCATTTGTAGATATGAACTAAAACTCACTTCACTTTGCAATTTTTGTGTGTGTGAATTCATATCATTTATTTGTTTACTTGGCGCTGTTATTTTTTTTAAGGTTTAGTACATGTTGAAAAGAAGAAGAAAAAGAAAAGGAGATAGTATAATAGAATCTAATACTGCAAAAAGCATTTTGTGACAGTATGCCTATCAAAAATTTTTGTTTTGAATTGTCTTGTCTTCCTTTTCGAAGTTTTCAGGTTAAGCTGCTTTTTCTATAGCTTACATCTAATCTTCTTCTGCTCAAGGATATTTTAACACTGCATTCAATTTATGCTTGAACTTTTTTGGAGAGATATTACCGTATTGTTGGTCATTTGAAGTCTTGATAGTTGATTGATGACTATTGAGAAACTTATTACCAGTGGCCATTTCAGTCCTTTCAATGAATTTCAAGCTTCATTGCGAACCTGTAACAGAATTACAACCATAATAATATGCAGAAATGAGAACCTTCCATTTTTTGCCAACATAGAATTGGTATATAGTATTATAGGATATTTGATACTGTGATATAGAAAAATGTTTAGCTAATTTATATATATAATTGTGATGAACGTATTACTTTTGTTTTCACATTCATGTTTGGTTGGTAACTTTTCATATTAGTAGCTCCTGTGATTTGTATGATGAGATCAGTGAATTTTGTTGCATCCATAGTTATGGATTTTGCCCAATCTTAAAATGTATCTTGAGTTATTGTAGGATTATAAGTTCATTGCACCTGATGATATATGAAACCTTTGTTCCTACGCATTCTATACTCAATGTGCGTTTTCAATAATTTAGAAGTATTTATATAATTATTTTTTTTATATTTAATACAACTCTTGTTGAAAGTATAACAGTATTCGGTACATATAGTTTGAACCTAGGAATAAAAGAGGAAACTTATGGTTTGAGAATTGAGAATGTATGTTGGTGATAATAGTACTGTAATGACGTACAAAGCTTTGGTTTTTTAGATTTAAAAACCCTTAATTAAATATGAAGTAGAACTTGCAACCCTTGTGGTTGTACTGCTGGAATATATCTTGTTCACACCTATTCTTACACTCCCCTCAAGTTTGAGGCTTGGAGCATACATTTGCATCAAGCTTGTTACTGATATAGGTGATGCACAGATGTTGAAAGACTTTGTGAAAATTCTAGCTGTAATATATCCAGTAATTTTTATATGATGAAGAGACTGTCAATTTCTGTGTACTTAGTCCCCTTAAAAACTTAGATAGAGGCGACAAGTAGGGTTGCCCGATTACCTACATTTCCAAACCTCAATTCTCCAATTAACACTTCCAACCACACAAGTTCAGAGGTTGCTAATTCTATTACATGATACTTGGCTTGTATGTGACCTCGCAGCAACATCCAACCTTTCGCTTTTCCATAAAATTAAGCATCCACTAAAAAGAACACAACTTCCTGAACTGAAATCATCAGTTGGAATGAAAATTAGTGTCGTGTGGAGTAGTTTCTTGGATTGCTCGATGGAAATGTAGAAGCTACTAATTATTAAATCTGACTATTTATGAGAACCTTTTGGGAATTGTTTTTCCATTCAGATATATATATATATATTTCCTATTGGTAGACTGATATACGATGAGTATGGCTATTCATACTTGATATATCTTTGCAGGTATGTTCCATCTTTTATACCTCCTCCTTTGGCAACCAAGGGAAAAGAATCTGAGAGGAAAGTTAGTATTGCTGCAAAGTTATCATCTCTGAAATAATATTTTTGTTCTTTTCATATTAATGTTGTACTGTGTCAAGACTCTAGATCTAATGATTTTGTGTTGTACTAGAAAGAGGAGGAGAAACCTAAGGAGAAGGAGAAAGGTAAGTCACGGAACATAGATAATTTTATGGAGGAGTTAAAACATGAGCAAGAGATGAGGGAGAGGCGAAATCAAGATCGTGAACATTGGCGTGATGGGCGCAACACAGAACATTCTACTGTAAGTGATACTCTTTCCTTACAAGTGTGTTTATTTGCATACAAGTGCTTGTAGTTTAATATTTTTTGTTATCTTGATGTATATACTGTATAAAACTACATTATTGCCAGTAGGTTGAACATCGTATGACATGGTAAAGCTTTTGAATAAGAGTGTAATACTATTACGAGTAAATGATGAATTTACCATGCATATCACACTGTTATATAGCTTGCAGTTTTTTATTCTTATTTTATGTCATGAGAAACATGGATTGATTGACTGTATAATCTATGACATGCAAATGCATAACCAACCTATCCTTGCATTAAGTGCATATTGTGAAGACTTTTTGTCTAATGAATATATGCTTTTCAAATAATACCTTTTTCTCCTCTCCTACAGATTAGCCGCTTTGATGAACTGCCTGATGATTTTGATCCAAGTGGAAAACTGCCTGGATCATTTGATGATGGTGATCCACAAACTACGAATCTATATGTTGGAAATCTCTCTCCAAAGGTTGTTTGTCTCCTTGCATTAATAAGTTTTGTTTTGCCATTGAAAATGGGACATGTAAATCTCATTTCAGCATTTTCCTTTATTCTAGGTTGATGAAAATTTTCTTCTCCGAACTTTTGGAAGATTTGGACCCATTGCTAGTGTGAAGATAATGTGGCCTAGGACAGAGGAGGAACGAAGGCGGCAAAGAAACTGTGGCTTTGTTGCTTTCATGAATAGAGCTGATGGACAGGCTGCTAAAGACGAAATGCAAGGTTTGATCCTTCTTGCTGGAATTGAAAAAAGCAGGAAAAATATTCATTTGTTTTTCTTAAGTAAATGCTAATTTGTTATGTATATATTAGTTACTTCTACCATGAAATTTGAATTTAAATTATTTCTTTTTTGCAAATAATATTTACTATATAACTTATTGAAGTTCATCTGACAATAATTTTCCAGAGTTGTGTGTAATCGCTGTGTGACTATTGTTATTGAATGATATTCATTCTGTGGAGATGGGCAACAAGAGCTGTAGAGTTGAAGAACAAAAGGATAAAGACTTACGTTATTTAGCATAATCATTGATTGGGCTTGTAAGGATGAGATTGGCTATGCTGGGTATTAGAGGAATGCTTGCCGTTGGAAGTAATAAATGTTCTGTAGAAGATAGTTTTGAGGTGCCCCTTTTTGGAAGTAGTTAATGATATCGTTTATTTACTTCTAGTGGGGGATAATGTAGGATCTAAGCTTTTAGGGCCAGTGAAGATAGCTTTGGTTCAGTATTGTCAAAAGCATCCTAATCACCCAGGCTATATATGATTGAAGACCAGCATCTCTGCTGACTTGGAAAACATGTAGGCTGAAGTACCAGGAGCCTGTAGCCCTCCCCTGTCCTATGCAATGTATTTTGAATTTATTTCTTTCTGCAACTTTTTAATGATATCTTAGTAGATTATTCAATCTATATGTTTTAGAAGGCTAGCATGTGAACGTAAGATATAGTAGGGTGATTGCTTTAACTTTATAACTACTAAATGGTTAAGCTTTTTACATATGCATTGTTTGCCTGTGAGAGAGTAAATTTATGTGCAGAAATGTCTAAATGAAGACTCAGGAATTTGGTTGATTTTTGCAGGGGTTGTGGTTTATGAGTATGAATTGAAAATTGGATGGGGTAAATCTGTTGCTCTCCCATCACAAGCGCTGCCTGCACCCCCGCCAGGGCAGATGGCCATCAGGAGTAAGGAGGTATTATTGTTATCTTTTTTCTAAATGGATAATTTGATTATTAGTTGATGTTACATTTTCTGAAAGTGTTCTATGATATTTTACACTTTTTAATTGGCAGGGTGCCACTGTGATCTTGTCTGGTCCATCTGGTCCATCAGGTCCACCAGTAACTTCTGTGCCAAATCAGAACTCTGAACTGGTTAGTTCTCTACTTCTAGTTGGCATCATTTATCCAAACTAACAGATATCTTGTCCCTGCTTCTCATACTTTTCTTTGAAGCTTCTCATACTTTTCTTTGAAGCAATGATGGAAGTAGAAAATTATTATTGTTGTTGTTGTTGAAGGTGTCACCCCCAGTCAATTATTATTTATCATGACTATCCTCAATTATTTTTTCCAAACATGTATTACGAAATCAAAATGCCTTTCATGGTGATTTGACAGGTAATAAAGGCACTTTCTTCCCCTGAAAGATTTCCAAGGACAAATTGCTTTTTAAATAGTGATAAAAGTGCTTATTGAACGATTTTGCCAAACACAAACTGCTTCTACCATGCAGCACTTCTTCAGAAGCTCTATTTGAAAATTAGTTGTTTCAATATCAGCAGAGATCCACAGCAATCTCACATGGGCCCTAATACCTGTATTGCTGTGGCATCTGTGAGTTAACCGTTCGTGTTGGAGCATTTTGTTTTTCTATCCTTCATATTTATTTCTAATGTTTCAATTTTGTTGTAGGTTCTTACTCCTAATGTTCCTGATATAATGGTTACACCTCCTGAAAATGAGCATCTAAGGCATGTGATTGATACCATGGCTTTGTATGTTTTGGACGGAGGATGTGCTTTTGAACAAGCTATTATGGAGAGGGGCCGTGGCAATCCTCTTTTCAATTTCTTGTTTGAGCTTGGCTCCAAGGAACATACTTACTATGTTTGGAGACTATACTCATTTGCTCAGGTACATTTTTTTTTCTAGTTTAGTTTCAATTTGCTTTGATTACCAGGGATTCATTCAATACTGAGTATTGTCTAGCTTGAAAGAATCAAAGGGAAAAGGCGGTATTACTATCAATCATTCTGGCAAAACGAGTGTTTGAGCATTTTTGGTTGATATGTTTATTTTACTTGCAATGCAGGGTGACACTCTTCAAAGATGGCGGACAGAACCCTTCATTATGATAACTGGTAGTGGAAGGTACTTCCCCCCCAATTTCCTTGGTCAGTTTATGCTTTGTTAATCATCATCGAAAACAGTAAATTAAAATCATCAGTAGTGATGAAGGATAAAGTGATTCCTTTTGTTAACTATGAACAAAACATTGTGTTTGCTTCCTCAGATGGATTCCTCCATCATTGCCCTCTGCAAAAAGTCCAGAACACGAAAAGGAGTCTGGCTCCACACATGCTGCAGGAAGAAGCAGGGTATTCTATTTGTATTTGCAAGAAAAATAAATATAATTTCTCTGCATTGTCTGTCAGAATAAACTCATGTTTGCATAACTTTCCTAATTGATTTCACAGCGTGTGGAACCTGAAAGAACACTGACTGATGCACAAAGGGATGAATTTGAGGATATGCTGCGTGCTTTAACAGTAGAAAGAAGTCAAATAAAAGAAGCTATGGGGTTTTCTTTGGATAATGCTGATGCAGCTGGAGAGGTATTTATGTTATTTTGGAGCTTGAATGCCATGTAGCTGACTCCACCTAGTGGGATAAGAGGCTTGTTGTTGTTGGTGCTTGAATGCCTCCGTATATGTGACATTGGGGTGCAAAATCAATAGATTTGTCAGCATTCTTCTCCACGTATGATGTTGCTTTCGGATCTTAGTACTATAGTTCATGTTACCTGACTGTGCTCCTCCTATTTATATGTTCTGTCACTCTTTACCTCGGTTGCTTCGCTGACTCAAACTTCCTATGCACATGTATTGCTTTTAATAAGGAAAAGGAGTTATATCTCACCACTGAAGAAGGATGTTTTCATCCGGATTCCATTCCCATGCTGTCACTAAATATATTTTCCTTTTTTGGCCTTCATTTAATATTTCTTCCTGAAACATTTTAATTTGTCTGATTTGGTTTTAACTGCAGATAGTTGAAGTTTTAACAGAATCCTTGACACTTAAAGAGACCCCCATTGCAAGTAAAGTTGCTAGGCTCATGCTTGTCTCTGATGTTCTTCATAATAGTAGTGCTCCAGTAAGGAATGCATCTGCATATCGTACCAAGTTTGAAGCAACATTGCCTGACATAATGGAGAGTTTCAATGACTTATATTGTAGCGTAACAGGACGTATGACTGCTGAGGCCCTAAAGGTAGGTTGGACAAGCTTTCATTGCCTTAATATAATTGTTGGTTATCCTTGTATATAATGTGATCTTTGGCTGAAATATTTCAGGAACGAGTGCTAAAAGTTCTGCAAGTGTGGGCAGATTGGTTTCTCTTTTCTGATGCTTATGTGAATGGCTTACGAGCCACATTTCTTCGTTCTGGCAACTCCGGTGTTACACTATTTCATTCCATCTGTGGTGATGCACCTGAAATTGAGAAAAATATACATTCTGAAGATACAGTTGATGGCAGCAAGAGCATCCAAGATTCTGCATTGGCAATGGGCCGAGGAGCTGCAACGAAGGAACTAATGTCTCTTCCTCTTGCTGAGCTGGAAAGACGATGTCGTCACAATGGATTGTCACTTGTGGGTGGTAGGGAAATGATGGTTTCACGGTTGCTTAGCCTGGAGGAGGCAGAAAAGCAAAGGGGTTGTGAACTAGATGATGAATTGAAATATGCTCAGAACCAAGCAAGTTCTGGGAGGTATTCAAGTAGTCGGAGAGAAACAAGCATTGAGTCTGAACCGGTGGGTTTCTCTGGATGGAACCAGTATGGGGAGGATGATTTACCCTCACAAGGCAAAGGCTCAGTATCTCTGGCACAAACTTTGCCCATCCCACACCCTGAATTCAAAGCCTTCACAAAAAAAGAGAATTATGATCCAGTTTTACCAGCTTCTAAATGGGCTCGAGAGGATGATGATAGTGATGATGAACGAAAGGGTCGTGGAAAGGGTTTGGGATTAAGCTACTCATCTTCTGGTAGTGAGAATGCAGGTGATGGTACTATTAAGGCAGATGAGCTGGAGTCTGCTGCTGATACAAGCATTTCCACACCAGCTGATAGTGGAATGAATGAAGAGCAGAGGTTATATATTGCTTCATCTCATTTTTCTGTCCTATTTTATAATTCCAGTAGTAGATATGTTGTCTTTGGAATTGATAGTGTACATTTTGTTCTGCTAGAAGATGCATACTTTGGATTTTAATTTGTTATTGTTGACTAATCAAAGAATATTACTATAAGTAAATTCCCTATAATAATTAAGCAGGCTGTTCAGGAAGAAATCAAATTAAATTAGAATGAAGAATTGAGTTCATTAGGGAGTGGTTTTATGGAAATATCCTGGGACTTCTTTGTATTATTGCTACCCTATAATATAGAGGTGTTGGCCAGGATGAAACAAACTTCTGCCTACAGTCTTTTTGAGATTGTCTCTCTTAATTCCATATTTCTACCAGCCGTGTCATCTCTATTTTATTTTGGTTTTTTGATTCTGCAGCTTTGTTCCGTTTTCATTTGCAATCACATTTTCATCATCCTTTTGGTTCTTTTCTTCATGCAAGCACTTGATATTTGTTTTAGAGTAGCAAAAACTTGTGCTAATTATAAATGTTTGATGTCATAATTGTTTGAAGAACCCTTAGAATATCACTTTGAGAATAAGTAATGCGACTTTCTTTTTTTCCAATATACTTTTTTAAAGGCCAGGTAATGTTTCTTCTCAGTTATGTTATTTATTGCTCATTTACCATGCTTGTTATACAGGCAGAAGTTGAGACGCCTAGAAGTTGCTTTAATTGAATACCGGGAGTCTCTTGAAGAGAGGGGAATAAAGAATTTGGAGGAAATTGAGAGAAAAGTCACACTGCACAGGAAACGGCTGCAAGCAGAGTTTGGATTATCAGATTCTGGAGAAGATGGTCAAGGAAGTAGTAAGTTCTTTCTGCCCTAACCCTAGCCTCTTTTCTCCTTCCTTCTTCCCTCCGCCTCAGTTAGACATTTAAAAGAAGGAGCTGTGTCCAGGTCTGACACTTGTTGGACACTAAGCAACGGTTTAAATTTACTTATGGCCACTCGATTTTGCCGTATTGCCAAGTCAGTCAGAAGCCATAGTTCCTAGCTTGAAAGTCTTGCAAAAGTGGCTGGGTTTTGTTAAGTTGAACTGAAATTGGGGCGATTAAATATAATATTTCTTGTATATTATTTAGATATATGTATTGACAGAAGCCGAGGGAGATATTGACAGAAGCCGAGGGAGTATATGATAATTCTTCTATATGTTTCATTGATCTGTCATGTTACATATATACACATTGGGGATCCCAAATCTGGTGGGATTTACAGAGTAAAATCAGGGAATAAATCAAGGAATAAATTCAAAAATATAATTCTATCTAATCTCCTATAATCTCTCTTAATTAATCCCTATAATCTCCTAATTTAATTCTAATATCTTCTACACTCCCCTTCAAGTTGGAGTATAGATATTTATCATGTCCAACTTGTCAATTAAATATTCGAATTTATCTCAAGTCAACCCCTTTGTAAGCACATCTGATGTCTATTCTTTTGAGGGAATATATTTGAGATCAATTGTCCCAACATCAATCTTTTCTCTTATGAAATGTCTATCTATTTCCACATGTTTTGTTCTGTCATGCTGGATTAAATTGTGTGACATATTGATTATTGCCATATTGTTTGAATGTAGTCTGATAGGTAGTTCCACTAGTGTTCAACTCTTCCAATACCCACTTTACCCATAGGCCTTCACAGATTCCAAGAGTTATAGCTCTAAACTCAGCTTCAACGCTGTTTCTAGCAACCACACTTTGTTTTTTACTACGCCATGTGACTAAATTCTCCCAAACATAGATAACATAACTTGTGGTTGATTTGTTGTCATCTTGATCACTTGCCAAGTAAGCATATGTGAGCATCTCTACGTTTCTTTTGTTAGATTTTTTGAATAAGAAACCCAGATTAGTAGGCCCTTCAAGTATATGAAAATTCTATAAACTTCTTTTAGATGTTTTTATTTTGGATTATTCCCGTGTTGACTCACAACACTGACGGCATAAGTGATGTCTAGTCTAGTATGTGATAGGTAGGTCAATTTTCCTATCATGTGCTGATATCTTCCCATATCCACGGCTTTTCTTAGGTCTTCACCATCACTAATCTTGCTTGCCCGAATAGGGGTATCGCTTGGTCTGCACCCCAGTATACCTATTTCTTCTAGGAGGTATAGTATATATTTTTTCTGCGAGATACTAATCTCCTTTGTAGATCTGGCAATTTCCATTCCCAAAAAATATTTCATTTCTCCTAGATCTTCAACTCGGAACTCTTGATTTAGAGCCTTTTAATTCTATCAATCTCTATTGAATTATCACCTGGGAGAATAATGTCATCGACATATACTGCTAACACCACAATCTTCCCGTCCACATGTCTGAAGAATAGAGTATGATCACTCTGCCCCTATGTATAATCTTGGTTTTTCAATACTTTAGTGAATCTCTCAAACCATGCTCAAGGAGACTGTTTTAAACCATACAGTGACTTCTTCAGCTTGCATACTTGACTTTCTAGGGAATCCTGGGGGCATTTTCATGTACACTTCCTCCTTTAATTCCCCATTTTAAGAACGTATTTTTGACATCCATATGATGTAGTGTCTAATCTAGATTTGGAGCAAGGGACAATAGGATTCTGATAGTGTTTACTTTGGCTACAGGTGCAAACACCTCAATGTAATCCATACTATAGATTTGAGTAAAACCCTTCGCCACCAGTCTTGCTTTATATTTATCAAGACTTCCATCAGCAAAGTATTATTTTGGGGTGAACACCCATTTGCATCTTACTACTTTCTTGCGTTTAGGTAGCTCAACTGCTTCCCACGTTTTGTTACTTTCTAGTTCCTTCATCTCTTCCATCACTGCTTGTCTCCATTCAGGGGTAGCTAGAGCCTCATTTATATTTTCTGGTATTCTAATATGATCAAGGTGAGAGTCAAGCATGATATTTGGATGATAAGGCTTGATAAGAGACAAACCTTTCTATAGGATGTCTATTACATGACTTGCGTTGTTTTATCACTGCTATTAGAAGATCAAGATCGTCATTCTGTACTTGTGGCTGTTCAAGACTTGTATCTGGTTCAGATTCTTGGTGTGCGTTATTCACCTGAGGAGCATTACCTGTCATGTTTCTGCGAGTATAAACTTGACCCCATTTATTAGTGTCTCCCCTTGAGCTAGTGTGTACTTCATGTTCCTTAGATTCCTCTTATGCTGGTACGTCAAGGATATAAATTCGATCAGGTTCATGGTGAAGGTATAATGATTGGAGTTCAAGTTCAGTTGAGTTTGAGATTTCTGAGGTTCACTTCAAGTCTTCCCCTGAACTGAAGATGAGGTGTAAAAAGGGACGGTTTCATGAAAGGTGACACCACACGTGACATAGAGACGCTTAGCCAATAGATCAAAACAGTTGTACCCTTTTTGGTTTCTAGCAAGTCCTAGAAAGATATATTTTACTGCCTTAGGGTCGAGTTTAGGAGTGTGTTGTAGGCGAATAAAGGCAATGCAACTGAAGACCTCTAGAGAAACTGGTGAGGAGTTTGGAAGGACAAGGGTTTGCAGGGCATCTGGTTAATTAAGAAAGTAACGATGAGAACAGCGTTAGTCTAATAGAAATTGGGAACATGACTACGAAATAGAAGGGCCCTAGCAGTTTCTAAGATATGTCTAGTTTTATGTTCAGCAATGCTATTTTGTTGGGGGCTGTATATACAAGAACTCTTATGAGTGATACCGTGTTGCTTAAGAAAAGTGGTAAAATACTCAGTACCATTATCAGTATGTAAAGTCTGAATTTTTGTATTGAATTGTGTATGGACCATATTATAGAAATTAACGAATGTTTGGTACACCTTAGTTTTATCCTTTAAGAGGAAAACTCAATTGACACGAGTATGGTCATCAATGAGTATCATAAACCATTTTGAACGAGTACGATTTGGGACTCAAGATGGACCCCATAAGTCGCTATGAATAATGGAAAAAGGCTTAGATGGGCAATATGGAATGTTTGGAAAATGAGTACGATGTTGTTTTGCGAGTTCACAGGAATAACAAGAAAATTCTAAATTTTTATTAGAGCAAATTGAAGGAAACATCTTACATATATATTAAAAGTTTGGATGTCATAATCTCTTTTGCCATAACTCTAATTCACTAGTCCTAGGGAGAGACACTTGTTATATAAATGAGGTGTTGGGTCATGACAATCATCTAGGTAACATAGCCGATTAGTAACACTAATCGTCGTCCCCATGAGCTGATCCTGAAAGATACAGTGGGTAGCAAAGAAGTCGGTATGGCATTCATCTCTAGTTAGTTGACTTACAGATGACAAATTGTATTTCAATTTTGGAACATGTAGAACATTATGAAGTGAAAAAGTGGCAGTAACAGTGATGGTACTACTACTAGCAACCAAAGAATCAGAAGCATCAGCAATTTTAACTGTAAGGTGAGATTTTGCAGGAGTATATTTGGAAAAAGGTGAGATATCATTGGTCATGTGGTCATGTGGTCATGTGGTCATGTGGCAAGGGCTTTAAAGGAATTACCTCTCTGTACTACAGTAGCAATGGGTTGTTTGCTGGACTGATTTTCAAGAGCTGTGAGGCGCTCCAAAATAAGAGCTAGAGGGTCTGGTGAGGAGGGAACAGCAGGCGAGGTTACTTCTTCTAAGCTGGAGGCATTGGCCAGATGGCCACGATGCTTGTTGCGTCTCAGCTTCCAGTCGAGAGGCTTACCATGTAGGTCCCAATATTTATCCTTGGTATGCCCCGCCTTCTTATAGGGATCACAGGTTGGAGCATCCCTTTTTAAAGCTGAAGCACAGATAGCAAGTGCAGAAGCCTTAGTGGCTAATGCCCGAGTAGTTGTAGGTTCAGGCAGCATTACTTGACAGCGAGCTTCTTTATCTCGCAGGAGAGCAAATGCTTCAATAACTGAGGGAAGAGGAACACGCCCCAAGAGATGCCCACAGATATCATCATAGATTGGGTTCAATCCGACAAGGAGTTCAAATAACCTCTCTTCCTCCAGGTTCTGTCGATAGGTAGCAGCATCTTCGGCATGCCTTCAGACACGTTGCTTCAACAGGTCCAGCTCTTGTCACAAGGTTGTCTTCTCGAGGTAGTAGGCATTGAGAGGATGATCACCTTGTCTTACCGTAGGCTTCCTTCACAGCCAACCAGATTTCCTTGGCTGAAGAGAGAAACATGAAGCTTCGACGGACGACAGGAATCATGGCGTTGATAAGCCACAACGCCACCAGAGAGTTGTCAGACTTCCACTGACGGCGAGATTGGCATCATCGGTGGGCGGCGGGTCACTCTGGATCAACTCAAGCTTGTCATGACCGTCGAGCGCAAGGTACATCGACTGGGCCCACTCCAAATATTTGTCGCTAGTGAGATGCTCGAGGAGGATGATAATGGTGGACCCTTCAATGCCGGCGACTTTGGTTGGGAAACATAACCATCAGACATGACGATAGTGTCAACTTCGGCGAAGGACGATAGCGGTGATCCCACGGCCTGCTTTGATACCATATTGATAGAAGTTGAGGGAGTATATGATATTTCTTCTATATGTTTCATTGATCTATCATGTTACGTATATACACACAAGGGATCCCAAATCTGGTGGGATTTACAGAGTAAAATGAGGGAATAAATCAAGGAATAAATTCAAAAATATAATGCCATCTAATCTCCCTTAATTAATCCCTATAATCTCTCCTAATTTAATTCTAATATCTTCTATAATATGCTTTGAAACAGCATGAACTTGTTCAATTTTAAACGTACTTATGCTAAATGTTCAAAAATCCTGTTAAAACCCGAAACAAAATCAACATATTTCCCCCTATCATGTGTCTTAACCGTCGCTTCATGAAACGGTGTTACTATTATGGAAGTTGAGAACTAGATATCCGGTTGCCCTGTAATTTTTTTTATAGAGAACTTCAACGGATGATAGTTTTGAACTTAAGTAAAACTTGTTCAATTGCATGGAGTCTCAAATAGTGCATTGTTCTTTTACTACTTGGTAGAAGATTAATTTCCAGGTTTCTAGTGGATGTGGAAGTTTTGACAGTTGAGCAAATTTTTAATACTTGCAGGAAGAACATCTTCAGAGAGGAGGGACATCTCAAGAAAACGCCACCGCAGTCGTAGTCGAAGTCATAGTCCACCACGAAGATCATTGGGCAGAGACAGGGAGAGGGAACATGATGCAGACAGGGACCGAGATAGACAGAGAGATAGAGGAGGTTATGATTTTGATAACGATAGAGGTAGGGACCGGGAGAAAAGTGGAAGCAGAGAAAGGGATGATCATGAAAGGGAGAGAGGCAGAGATAGGGACCGGAGGAGACGGACGAAATAAGAGATCCCACATAACCTTAAATTGCAGATTTGTTTGTCAGACTAGACAGGTGTTGCCCTTTCGTTGTTGTGGGGAGATTTCGGCCATTTCTATGCCTGAATGAAGAAAGGAAAGAAATGTCTGCTGGGAAATTGTTACCATGGACAGTTTCAAAAGGATGGTTTTCCCATGGGGAGAGAATCAATCTGGTTTTGGGTTAGAAATTTATAATTTTAGCCAGATGTATTATCAAGATTCTTCACTCTGGTGTTATTTTTGCCAATGAATCATTGCTTTGCTGCTTCAAATTATATATACACAACAGGGGTTCTGCCCATGTTTCATTTGCTTCTAGGTTCTGTGGTGTTCTAATCTTGAAAATTAAATTTGAATCCTCTAGTTGAAGGAATTTAAAGAGTGTAGGGTTCACTGTTAAGGATGTGAATTTCATTTTTTACCAAGTCAGATAATTCTGGCTCTCCTAGTCCCAAAGGATCATTTCAATTTGTGTTTTTGTTAGTGGAGTGATTTGCAAGCTTTTAACCATTAAGATTCATGACTTGGTTTTGACTATATGACATTTTACATGTACATATTTTGAGTATTTGATCATTTTATGTATGGAATTAAGAAATACACATTATTACTAGCTTATTATCAAATTTGAACGGATGCCTTGCACATGGATAATAAGAGCACGCGTGTCTTGTGAATTTAGTTAATTTCAATGCGGTTTGATTATTTACTGTTAGGAAATAGTAATGAGGTTGTTGATTGAGGTGATAAGTAGTTTTATTTTTGTAAGGAGAAGAATATAAATTCAAATGTTAGGACACGCATTGTTTGAAGAGACGAGATTTTGTACGCTCTAATCTTAAAAGAGATTATATTTTTGATCAAATTAAAAAAAATAGTTATAAGATTTATTTTAGTCTTAAATTTAATATTAATTTTTATTAATTTAATTCTCAAAAAGAAAAAATACAATTATCTTAAAAGAACAAAATGTTTGTTATGCCTAATATCTTTCATTTGATCTTAATTTACTTTGTCTCTTAAATTTATAATTTTTTTTCAAATTGTCTCTATTTTTTTATTTAATAAATTATCTCTATTGATTATACATATTAAAGAATTTTTTATTAAAAAGTTGTTCTAATGTAAACAATTAAAGTTGATATTTTAAAGAAGTTAATACATAATTTTTTTTTATAAAATAACTAAATGAACCAATTTTTTTAATATTTTAAATTAGTTATCTAACTAATACATCAAGGAATGGAAGAGTATCTTTTAACATTATAAATTTATAGAAAGTTTTAAAGTAACAATTGAGTCCAAAGGTCTTCCATTGATATTAAAATATAATTGTAAATACTGGAATAATTAGTTGGGAAAAAACGGAAAACCAGTTGTAAATAATTTAAAGGCAATTTTTAATTTTTAATAACTACTTAAATTAAATTTAATATTATAAATTTATAATTATTTTTAAATTGTGGAGATTGGAGTTGGGAATTTTTTTTAGCTAGTTTCCTTAATTGAAAGTAGCTTTATTCGATATATTATCGTATATTAAAATTTGAGCACTTCTCTAACACTAATTTAAATTTTAATTATTATTTTTTTATTATTTAAATTTTTTGAAAATGATTAGGTTCACTTATAATTCAAGGGCAGGGTAAAATCTCCTTTCCTTCTAGGTTATACCAATGTCAGGTAGGATGAACTATCTATTACCCTCAGGCGTAAATTTAAGTACTTAATAACTAAGATGCCTCCTCAAATACCGTAAGTAGAACTATAACAAACTGGTATTCTCTAAAGATTAAATACGTTTTAAATAATCGTATGTCTTATCTCTTCGTCAGTTGAACTCTTATCAAATAATAAATAAATTTTAATTATTATATTATGAAGAATTAGTCCATGTTAATAAACTGAACCCAGTTGAAATAGGCAGTTGAGCTATAGCAAGAGGCCCAACAAGTTAGTTTCATTCAGTTCAGAGGTAGGTGAGCTCGTTCGCTTTGTGTATTTTCCCTCTTTGCTTTCTCTCACCTGCAAATAGTTATTCATCAATGAAATAGTAATTGATTTCCATGGAGATTTTGTTGCCTTTAGTCTTCGAGTTTTAACATAAAGATTTTTTTTTTTAATTTTTAGAACAATTTGCTTTCAAGGATCACGTCATGACATTAGTGTTGAAAATATTTTAAATATATAGCCATTCTGACATAACTCTTAAATTTAAAGGATATATGTCTAAAAAATGTCTCTCGTATCTTTCCACAGTCTATAAAAAGATTTTTAAAAAAATGAATATATAGAGTATGATATATTAATCTTTTAAAATTATTTTTATCTTCTATTAATTATGTTGCCCTGTATTTTTATAGAATTTGCTTAATTTTAGAGTGTTATTTCTTGATTTAACGATGTGTCGTAGAATATCTCCTAAAAATAGTATCATCGTATCCGACTTGAATATAAATTTTATTTTGTAGATTTCGCCAGCGGAGATATTACCTGCTTATCTTTGAGGAGAAGATCACTCTGAAAATCAAAGCACCAAGCGCACAACTACTTCCCTGCACTCGTCAACCCTTTTTCTTCTTCTCCTGCTTGTTCTTACAACGACAACCTTAACGATCTGATTTAATTCGAAACACAAGGTTCTTAATGTGGGGCTCAGATCCAAACCATGAAAGAGTGAGGAAGACAAAGGTGAAGGGAAGGATAAGAAGGGACTTGGTCTTCGTCCCTTACTTATTTTCCACAATCCCATTGATGAGCATAGAACAGAGATGGAGGGAGAAATTTCTGGAACCAGAGGCTTACGCACATGTTATTTCGTCCAACATTGAAGGTCGACGGAAATCGCCATCAACCATGCCGTCCATTGCACTCTACCCAATTAAAGTCTTAATTTTGTTTTCGTGCTTGAGATAAGCATTGGCAGAAGCAGAGCTTGGATCTGGAAAGAAAACAAGAAGAAGATGATGAAGACTGGTGGGGGTCCAAATCACTGTCGAGGACTTTGTGGTATGTGTCATGGAAACCGGTATGATTATTATTTTTTTCCTTGCAGTCAGTTCTTACTGATTTTTGTTTTAAGTTTCTCAAAATGAGGGGACGGTTAAAAAATATAACCGTTGGAGTGGTTTGATCAATTCCAAACCTCTATGTCTCTTCATGATTGATGCGTGTTAACATTGTACCCTACGGTCTGAATTGCCGCAAGAAACATTGAGAGGGGTTACAATGGTTGCATATTCAAAATGACGGGCGCGTGAAGTTTCGGAAAACATACATATGTGTGTAGACAATTTTTTTTATTTTACGTCCTATGTGGTGATTTTACTATTTGTTCATGAAAAATTCTAATTTGATTAGAATATAAGAGATGATAAATTGAGATTCAAATCTAATTAGAATTATTATTGAGAAATTATTGAGATATAATTTAATATTTAAAAATATCAAGGTGCTTAAGATTTGGAGTGCTTTAAAAATTGAGTTGGAAAAAAAATTAGATATATGCAAAATTTATGAGTTAAAAATTTTATATGTCTACTAGCCTCATCTTATAATTGTGAAGTGTGTTATGATCAAAATTAAGTGGAGACTTTATTATTTGCTGTTGACAGTAAATTTTATTATTATTAAACTTTATATGTGGCTTAAAATAAATATTATGATGGAAGCATGAAATTTAATTATTATCTATTGAAAAGATAAATATGTTTAATTTTTATGATATTATTATTTGTAGGTATATATTTATCTTAGTATAAATATATATGATGTGAATACATATTGTAATGTTCTACTGTTTTAAATCTGAGTTTGAAAGTATCGATGAATTAAATATAGTTTTGGGAATTAAAATCATAAATGAATAATAATGATATATCATGTTGAGATGTATATCAAAGTTTGTTATTGAGCGTAATCTAATTTTTTTTGTTGCTTGAAACAAGCATTTTGAGGATGTAAAAATTTTGTTTAAAATTTTTATTATTTATGGGTATATTTATCTTAAAATAAATATACATAATTATTGTGAAAATATATTAACTTTTTATTACATTATTTTAAATATGAGATTGAAAGAATTAGTCAACTAAATATGATTTTAGGTATTAAAATCATAAAGGAATATATTATTTTAAAAAATATTTGAAAGTTTAGTTTTGATAACCATATATAGTATGCATATTTCTTATGATGATAACATATTATTTGAGGGTGATATTTGCTCAATTTATTTATTCTCAAATTATAAGAATTTGGTACAATAGTACTAATTATTGTGATATAGTATATACTATGTGGAAGATTGGGTGGGTATACACAGATAAAAACTCAATCTCATGAGGAGAAAGAAATATTTGAGGGTACCATAATTGTTGGTATCATGTATGATAAATTCTCGTTATATTAAAATACACGGATGTTAAGTGATGATTCATCTTAAGTTTATTACTCTATAGATTGAACATATATACTTATTGTCTAAGCAGTGAATATTAGGATGTTCTAATAAAGTTGTTAAGATATCTTAAAGGCACTATGAATTATGGTACACATTATAGTGGATTTACCGCTGTATTAGAATGATACAATAATTGAACTGGATCTCAGATTCAAAAAGGTTAAAATCTACTAGTGATTATGTGTTTATTCTTTGTGGTAGTGCAGTCACATAAAAATTATTCAAGCAAACAATTCTAATCAAATCTTCAAGGGGTTCTGAATTTATTGCTATGAAATTAGCTAGAACTAAGGGTAAGTGGTTGAAAATATTTTAGTAAATATTTTGATATAAAACCGAAACTTAGTGTTGATGAATTGTATTTGCTAAATAGCAATAATATTTGTTAAGGATAATAAAAATGTATAACACTTAGTGTTGATGAATGTGTTTGCCAAATGACAATAACCTGTGTTAAGGAGAATAAAGATGAACAACACTTATTGTTGATGAGTTATAATTGTAAAATGGCAATAAACATTGTTAAGAGAACAATGGTACAATCGTTTGAGATACTATGAGAATAAGCATGCTTAAAAATTGTGAAGTTATCTCAATCGATTTTGGTAAGGTAAAAAATAGACCTATCGGATCCGTTAATAAAACCCCTAGGGAAAAAATAAATTGTTGAGACATTGAGGGGAATAGGACTAAAGTCAGTTTGATAACGACAACGATGGTAACCCAACATTTATAATTGGTTATCCCATGAATAATGTTCAATGGGTAAGAACAAGTGCTTATTAGTTATGCTAATACTAAAATATTATTATTGGTCATTTCTTATAGTGTGCAAGAAAGTGTTATATTGCACAGAGGAAGGGGAGCAAAAGCTCTTAGTGATTTTAAATCCCACGGGATAGTCTATTATGTGTAGATGCACTTAAAGAAATCACCTATACGAATGAGGGGTATGGGCCACTCCTATGAGATCGTGGCGAAATCTCTAGAGTATTCATTAAAAATAGGACACACGCATGGCCGCCTAACGCTCAAAATGACATGGTAAACAGTGGAAATGTGGGGTATAATCTAACTGTTAGTACCTCTGGTATACACCTAAAAAGTACTGGTTCATAGTCTATAGGACCACTGGCATCTCTGTGTACCAAGTATTATCAATCTAGGTCTGGTTCATAGTCCAAAGGACCACTGGATACAATGATTATGTCCATGTGTGTAATTCAGCTAATAGTATTTCTTTGACACATGTGGGGGTTGTTAAAAATATTTTAAATATTGTGAAAGGGTGTGTCAAATAAAGAAACGTCTTTCTAACATAACTCTTAATTGTGAAAGGGTGTATTGAAGAAAGAATCATCTTTCTGACATAACTCTTAAATCAAAAAGACATATATCTAAAAGATATGTCTCGTATCCTTCCACAATCTATAAAAGAGCTTCTTGAAGAAGAAGTATATAGAGTATGATACACTAATATTTTGAGATTACTTTTATCTTCCACCAGTTATGTTGCCTTATAAAAGAATTTGCTTAATCCTGAAGAGTGCCGCTTCCTAATTTGATGAGGAGTCATAGAATATCTCTTAAGGACAGTATCCTCAAACGTGACTCGAACTATAAATTTAATTGTTTTATAGATTTCGCTAACAATTAGTTAATGCAACTAAATCAAATTAAGAGCTTCGTTTAGTTCGGGTTTCAAAGAGGTAGTTGAGCTCGTTCACATGTGTTTTTTACTGCTTTGTTTTTTCTGACCCTGAAAATTGTTACTCATACAATGAATGAAATAGTAATTGATTTCCCTGTAGATTTTGTTGCCTTTAGTCTTCGAGTTTTAATATAAACAATTTTTTAATGTTAATTTTTAGAATAAGTTGCCTTCAAGGATCACGTCATGACCTTAGTTTATGTATACATTTCTTTTCATTCTTTACCTTCATTCTCTCATCGAGACTTTCGACTTCCTCCAGGAAGAGGAAGTGATTGTTTTGTTTTGCAGTTGATTGGTGGAGCACAAGTAAGCTTTTAAGTGTATTACAGATCAAGTATTACTGTTCCCTCTTAATTGTGTTGTGAAACCAAATAGGTTTTTTTTCCCGGAATGTCAAATTAGGGATTGTTTGTTTAAATTCTGCTGACTGCAAGAAAAGTTGTGAAGGGAAATAGGAATTTCCGGCTATCTTTTTGGCCGTGATAGCTTCTGTAAGCTTGTGACAGTATTTGTTTTGTTTGTGTGGCTGTATAGGTTCAAAACTTTGATTTGAGGGTAATTAATGGAGCACGAGTTGAAAAAGATAGCGAGTCCTTCAAAGGGTTTATTGAGAAGTGATGAATTATACGAGGTATTATTAATATTTTATTATATCTACTATTATCTTTGCTTCCCCTCTGCTATATTTGTCTGAATTCCTTCATCAAGATTCTGTGTTTATGATGTGGTAGTATATTCTGGAGACTAGTGTGTACCCACGTGAACCAGAGCCTCTGAAGGAGCTGAGGAATGTCACTGCTAATCACCCTAGGTGACTGGCTCTTCTCTCTATTGCTTGCTTTTCTCCACTGCTTTTGATTTTTACGGAACTGAATTTATATGGGATTAGATACTCATTATGGCATCTTATCTCACTTCTCTGTTTGCAGGGCCGTCATGGCTACCGCACCAGATGCTGGTCAACTAATTTCCATGCTTCTGGAGCTAGTCAATGCAAAAAAGACTATTGAAGTTGGCGTCTTCACTGGATACTCCCTTCTGCTCACTGCTCTTTCAATTCCGGAGGATGGAAAGGTCATCTGGAAACCCAATTTTTCCACTGTTATTGCTTAAGGTTTATTGAACTAGTAAAATTCATAGATTGACATGGTTCCTCACTGCAGATAACAGCAATAGACTTGAATCGCGAGTCATATGAGATTGGATTACCAATCATTGGAAAAGCTGGTGTTGAGCACAAGATAGATTTCATTGAGTCTGAAGCTTTGCCGGCCCTGGATCGGCTCTTGGAAGATGTGAGAATTCTTATCTATTTTTGTGCGACTTTTTCCATTTGCCACCTTGTTTATCTAATGACTTTTCCTTTTAAGGTTGACAATGTTTCCTCCACACTTTCTCATATAACTTATTTTCGGACTTTTGGGGTGACATTTTCTTATGGCAGCATGCCAATGAAGGGAACTTTGACTTTGCATTTATTGATGCTGACAAAGTCAATTACTGGAATTACCATGAAAGGCTAATGAAATTGGTGAAGGTTGGTGGCATAGTTGTCTATGACAACACACTCTGGGGGGGATCAGTAGCAATGAGTGATGAGGAAACTCCAGAATCTAGAAAACAAGGTAGGCCACTGACAATTGAATTTAACAGATTAATTGCAGCCGATCCTCGTATTCATGTTTCACTTGCTCCATTTGGCGATGGCATCACCATCTGCAAGCGTATCTGTTAAATTCTTGTGATACTGATCGAGTTCAAATTTACAGACTATGTTGTGTTACAAAAAATGACAACCCCCGGGGGGGTTTGGATTTGTAATCCTCAAATTTGTACTGTACCATCTTTGATTTTCATACTGGAACCAGGGTCAGAATTGGTTGAGGGAAAAACTTGGTAATAATATTAATTGGCTTTTTCATAAGACTTGTATATATCGCTTTAGAGTGTGTTTAGATACTTCTTAAAACCATAGTTTTGGATAGAAAATCATAATTTCAAGAAAAATCATCTAAACAAACACTTCATAAAATCTAATAATTAATTATCTATACCAAAATCATGGTTTTAAGGCTAAAACCATGATTTTTCATCAAACTAATTGTTTCTACTTTTTTTAAAACTATTCTCTAGTAAAATCATTTTTATCATTTTTTTTAAAAAAGTTATTATCCAAAAGCTAATATAAAAGTACTTAATGCTTGAATGTTTAACTTCGTTTTAATCTCAGTGAACATTTGATTATTGAATGAATATTATCATACCAATTTTGATATTGAGATCATCGTTCAGTTATCAAAATGGAGCTGCTTATCTCCGAGCAATTATTTGTTCAACATTAATTGGTTGGAAATTCACATCTTCGTCCGATTTTCTTTATTGTTATTTTGGACAACTTTGTTTGGAATGAGCGTAAATGAAATGAGTATGGCCGTCAAAAGTTCACAAGATGGTTCATTTTCAATTCTCAGAAACTAAGTTGAAGTTAAATCATAGTGACCAAATTATTAAACTTTTCATATTTATAATTATATATACTTATTTTATGAATTATAATGTAATTTCATAATATACCCACACAGACATATATTTCTTACCCATTTGCATACTAGTGTTTCTTTCCTTGTGTATATTATGCATAATTTAGAATTTAAAAATATGGTTTAAATTAAAATAAAAATTAAAAAAATTGACCAGTTCGAAATGGTTCAACCATCAATTTTACTGATGGAGATCACATCGTGTCTAGCTCCACATGGAATGGTACATCTCTTCCCAGACTGGACTAGTAACTAGTTTTCAATCCTGATTCTTCACATCTTGGTTTAAACCATATATAAATTCTCTATAGTTAAACTATCTAATGTACTTTTAAATTTTTCAGAGAGATAAGAAACAGACCAAAAAAACTCGTACACATTTTCATTTCTCATATTATTCTTTATATACAAGACACTGTACCGTATATTTATATACATTCTTTCGAACCCCTTTAGCTATAGCCAAAGAGTTGGCTTTCACGAGTTGTTTCAGTATTGTCTCCTCATTTTAGATTCGGTTAATTTTCCTTGAAAGCCAATAGGGTATAAAACGCAAATGTGCAATAGAGAAAAGCAAGAATTGACTAAATTGGATTCTCAAGGCAAAGCATATATCGCCAAACCAATAATCGGTTAATTCTTGGCGTATTAATCCAGTCATTAACTCTTAATAATATTCTTCAACATATATTAATTAGTTCAACTCACATTCAATTTCAAATGGACAATTAAACTATAAAAATAGTTTAATGCTTAAAACACTAAGAGCCTATTTAGTTTCTCTTGAAACTATGATTTTATAAGCCCCTTTGGGTAAAACTTTGGTTTGAGAAAATTTTAAAACAAACAGCCATATTTATCCATAAATGCTTTTAAGTTAAACCATGATTTAAAACCATAATTTTGAATAAGCTATTAAAACTAGCTTTTGGAATAGTAAAAAAAACTTATAGACTATCCAATTACTATATCACCCCTACTTTTTCGTATACCCTCTCTCCTCTCTCTTCTACAGGTGTGTTTGGATTAGCTTTTGGAGAATAGATTTTAGGAATAGAGATATTTAGATAATTAGTAGCAGAATCACTTTCTATATTGGTAAATTACCAAAAAGTATATGATTTGATTAAAAGTAAGAGAGAGGAAAGATAATAGAGAAGAAAGAGGAGAGAGAAGAGAGTGTAGAGAGAAAAAGAAAGATAAGAGAAGAGAGAAGAGAGAGGAGAGAGAAAAAGAGAGAGGAGGGTATAAGAAAAAGTAAAGGTAGAATAGTAATTGGATAATCCATATCCTAGGTTTCAAACCAAAAGCTATTTTCAGTGGCTTATTCAAAACCTAAGTTTCAAACCGAAATTTTGCCCAAAATCAATTCTCAACAAAAATGACTACTTGTATAAAAATTTTCCAAACCGTGGTTTTGGCCAAAATCAATTCTCAGAATTAATATCCAAACACACACGGCATCATCTCTCCTCTCTCTTCTCTCCTCTCTACCCTCTACCCTCTACCCTCTACCCTACTTTTAATCAAATCATACCCTTTATAAAAATTTACCAATATAAAAAGTCATTCTAAAAATAACTATCTAAACACTTATTTATTCAGAACCACTTTTTTTCCATAAGCTATCCAAAAACCCATTTTTTCCATAAACCCTTTTTTAAAATCTTATCCAAACATACACTAAAAAGGTTACCTTAACCCGCTATTTGGAGTGGCTTTTCAAAACTGAAATCCATCCCCTTAATTATTCACAAAGAATAGTGAACTGTTCTTGAAAAATCGTAGTAAAATAAGCAAAAATTTTCCACCAAGACAAAATTTTCATCCAGTAGAGAAACAGTCCTGGATACAATCCTATTTCACCCAAACCTCCTACATATAGCCAGAGAGACTCGTGCACTTCGACTAGCTCAGATATTAAAAGCGTAATGAAATGTGAAAAGCGTGACTCAAATTCAAAGCACACCTAATCTAACCAAAAAGCGGTAAAAAAAAAACAAAACTATATTGACTTGATAATATCCTATTTGCTTTACTAATACCCAAATCTAAACAGGTTGCCTATGTTTTAGCATCATAAACATTTAGGGGCTCGACCAAAGGATTCTTACATTTTACTTACTTCACCAACCACTCAATTGTTTCTGTATTTTAGAATTGTGAGCAGACTTGCTACCCTTGGCTTTGTAGCAATTCCTTGATGCAAAAGATTTCTGTCCCTTGCGAGCTGATGCGATGGACCGTCGCCTCTGCTTGTTCAAACGCTTTGTGAGTTCAGCATCATTTTGTGTCTCATTTTCGTTGTCTTCCTCCTGTAAATCAAAAAGATAATTGGGGCTTGTCAGGCTACAGTCCAACGAACAGCAATGTCCCAAAAACTGGACTGGCCAGAATTGGAAGTGAAGCAGTTCTGGATTCAATTGTCTGAAACTTTAACTATGGTGCAAAGAAGAATTTTAAAGAACAAACAAGTGTAACTAAATATTTGCAAAAAAAAAAATGTATAGACTTAACTAACTAAACCCTAAATGATAAAAGGGGTTGGGATGAAGCAAAGTAAGTTTCCATACCCCGTCACTTGCATCTGGCTTCTCAGAAGCACTGCTTTCAACTCCTTCAGAGTTCTCCTCTTCATCCTTACTTTCATTTTCCTCATCCTGATCAAAACATATTCTCAATCTGTAAAATCCACATACGAAACTTCATGCAAGAAAGCAGAGAAAACAGAATTCTGAAACTTATCAAATAAGATGAAACACACACACACACATGCTGATAGAAATGAATAAAAATGAAGACAAAAGTATAAAGATACCCAGATGCTGATACTCATAATTTTACATATAACTGATGATTAATAAGATAGCGGCATGAAGAATATCCTTATCCTACAAAACATTAACGTTCTATCTAATACGTTTTTTAACACGTAAAACCTTCCATGTCCTCAACAGAATAGCAATTTCATTGCCCCAGCAAAGAGCAAAACTGCAACAGCCAAAGTATCCTTAAGAATAAGTCAACCATAAAAGGCAGAGGCTTATCAACATACAGTTTCTCAGCTTAAACTTACCATAAATATTACAAGGAAAAATATTCTAAACACCATCTTGAGATTTTGGAAGGTAAGAAAGTCTAAATTTAGTTTTTTTTTAGAACAACTAAGTACTTCTTGTCCTCAACTTTAAGCAACATGAGAGACATTACTTGATGAAAGATGCATTAGCAATGGCCACTTCTATTTTCTTAAAATATGTTACCAACAAAAATGGAAAATAAAGTGAAACTAATTCCAGAAGTTGCAAAGCCAAATATGCATTTACTTGACATAACAGATAGTAAGTACATCCGCGCAAATCTACTTTATGACAACAAAAAGCTAACGGAGATATTACCTGCTCCAGCTGTAAAGAATCATCACCTATGACATTTGTCTCGCTCAAGTCTTCTGCCAACTCAACTGCATCATCATCTGAATGTCTACCCACCTCCTCACTGCCTTCAATGAACTGCATAAAGTTTAAAAGCTGTAAGACGAAATGAAAAGCATGAATTTTTCACAGTCTACACATAATCCCATGCTTTACCAAATAAATCTTCCATTTTGGCGCTAAGGTAAAAGAGATGGGAGACAAAAACATCTAGCATTTAAAATGAAGCGGTCTTCATCTTTTCCAACCCTTCCCCAGGGGAAAAAAGTTATCATACCCTCTCAAGGTCATCTCCATCCTTTTTGGTAAAGCCACTGGCAGCAAGTTCTTTATCTAGAAAACCAGAGCTTTTGTCTATAGCAGAAAAGCAAGGTCTTCCATCTTCATCAGGACTGTCATTATCATCTGTGCTTTCTTGAAAAGAAAGATTGAACCTGAATCACGGAAGTGGGAAGAAAACCATGAAGGTAAATGGTAGATGAGGCATTAATTTAGATCTAATAAATTCCAACAGGCGTAAGACCAACAATACATTACATCAGCTGTTCCATTAAACAGGAGATGCTACGTGCAAAATGCAATGTACTATCAACGAATGAACGAAAATAATCCAAAACTAAAAGAGATCGTACAAAAGAGAGATCACTAATGCAAAAAGGCGACAAAATGAAATCAATAATTAGAATGTCCTACATAAAGACATATAGGGCGCAAAAATTCAACAGAACAAAAACACTCATGCTTATTTAAGATACAATTAAATAGTATCAAAACAAGCCAAGATAAAAGTTATAGTTCCAAAATTAAAAACCCTAGTTAACATTAGCCAATCAAATCAATTAACAAAGCAGCATCTACATCAGAAAAGCACTTGATCCTACAGGTAACAGTGGAAAACATAATCGGAGAAAAAGAGACATGGATCAAGAAAAAATCATCTACAAGCACAGATGTGACAGGTTACAAAAGAAGTCATGTTCCATCCAACACATATCAATATCATACAAAACTAAAAGAACAAAGGCAGCTGTTAAGATAGTTTATCAATTTATCAATGGCTACAACCAAAACCCTCAAAACTGATCATGTACATCGCAGTTTGTGTCATTGTTCAAATCAGATTTACCCCACCTATAGAGTAATTGTAATCAACAAAAAGGAAAGATCAATCAAGCATAAAACTATCTCAGTATCACACCACCAAGTTCAAAAATGAGTGGTACCATGATAGTAACAAACCTCTTTCTGAAGAACTTAAAGATGCATTCAACATCACGGTCAAAGTACCTGCAGTACAACAAATAATATGCAGTGAGGTACAAAGGCTGCAAACAGCATATATGGTTATATATCTGATATTTGATGATCTTAATAAGAATAAAGTACCAGCTTCTACTCAAGCATGTGATTATAACCATCAATATCATTTATACAAGCATAGAAAGGAAGGAAACACCATAAAAATAAGGCAAAAGGTTCATACATCTGTGCATTACGGTGTGATACAGATACCATTTGAGGAAAATCAATCATGGTAACTTTTTCATCATCATCAATCTGCAATAAATCGAAATTAGAGTCAAAGAAAATCTGAAGGTAATAATTACTACATGAAATAAAAAAATTAGTAGTCCATTGAACAAATTATGCCAACAAGTCAGCACAAAACTGGGGCAAAGACAAAGGACACAATAAAGCCAATCATACCATGATGTTAAATTCATTGAAATCACAATGAATGAGACCGTGCTCCGCCAGCCGAACAACTTGATTAAGAATTGTCTCAAAAACCGTCTCTGGATTTTCCAATTGCTTCACCTGAACCCTATATTCACAAACCCAAATGAGATACCATGATATTAAGAATTGCCTACATTGATGCATAACCAATCCTCTCCAGGCTCTCCCAATTCAAACAAAAAAAGAACCAACAAAAAATGGGGACTGGGAATAAAAAGTGAGAGCCCGATAAAGAACAACAGGCAAATGAAGAAAACAATCAAATTTAGGACAGTTGGTATGAGAAATTACAAGATATAATGAAAACTGGGGACAAACAGTGCACTTAGGAATGCAACATGTTCTTAATACTTTGTAAAGTCATGTGAATGCAATAAATATTCAAAGTTTAAAACACCCATGTCCCGTTGTAAAAGTTATATATAGCTTGTGAGTCCAATGATTTACAACTACAACAATTAAAGATCATAATAACACACCTAGTGCATGTAAAAAAAATAATGAATCACGTGGCAAAAGCTAATCATAATGGAATTCTCTAAAACTTCAGTCAGCACAAACTTCAAAACAAAAATATTAATTGATTACAATAATCTCATGTAGATATAAAATTGAGATTGTACGAGGTCGATATGAAAGTAAATGATACTCAATAAGACAGGACACTCACAGAGGGTAACCTTGGACCAGTGACATTACTACACAGTGTCTGTTCCACTCTACAGCTTTAGGAACAGGAAAACCATGCTCTTCCAAAGCCTGCTCAAGCAAAGCATGAGTCATACAAAAATCAACTATGAAGATAACCACCCTATTATAAATTTAAAAGGAACAAATGATAGAGAAGAACCTTCATGAATGCAAATTCTTTAAGGGCAGCAAGCCTAGACAAATATAGCCAGTTATAACTACTACGATGCCTTAGGTAGTCACGCTTTGATTTGACAGCTCTAAATGAAACTCTGCCAAGCCTATGTAACTTCATCGCTAGAACTGTTCCATCTTCACAGGCGACCTCAAAGATATCTAGCAGAAAACATGTACATCATTTAGGCTTAAGGTTTCGCAATTTGAAAATTAAGCTTTTAGGGGAATTACTATGAGGTCCCAAATAAGGGACTTAATTACCCAAAAGTTCCAGGAATTGATAACAAATTTATACCACTTGAGACTTTTTAATGATTCAGTCCCTTCTTTGGACCTCACAGTAATTAACCCTAAGCTTTTCGGTCAATGAGTAGCGTGTTTATAAGCAGGAAACATAATGTACCAGACTCCTTTCCAACACCAATCTGGCGACCAACAGCTTGAAACACTCCCTTGTTCACCATTGTTTTAATGGCAAGAAAATCGTAGCCAAGGTAAGTAAGACGGAAGCCATCATCTATACCAAGGTAAGTTTCAATTAAAAAAAAAAAAACAAGTCATGGATATGAACTTGAATATGCTATATAATACAGATTAGAGGTTACCAACATTTAGAAGAGTCATGGTGCAACAACTTATTCTTGAGCAGATTCTTCAAAACCTTATAAGTGCCGCCACGCCTACACAATAGTTGGAAAACCATTAAAAAACGCCAAAAGTAAAGTTCAGATGATAAAGGAAAACATTGGTTATTCAAGAGGCTATTAAAACATACTTGAGACGTGCTATGCGGTCAATGAGTTCAGTGGGTACAATCTCATGCTGCAAAAAAGAGTTTCAATGAGCTCCGAGCAAGTGACAAAAACAATGAAAAACCCACTTCACTCCCTGTCTTTTTACATGTATATGCACGCCATTACTCTAAATACCACTTAAATCATATCCAAAATAGAATATGAGAGAGTTACATACATTCCTCATTCCCATCTCAACAGCAGTGAGAACCCTAAAATCCTCTTTGGAGAGATATCTCAAGACATCTACGTCAAGCTTCATTGTCTCTCGTCTTACTCCTTAACGATCAGTAAGATTGCTTTATGAGGCCTTCAAACTGTAAACATGAACGGATTAATAAATGTCAAGCTCGCATGTGACCAAAATTAAAATACATCAGAATTGCAATATTTTAAAAAAAAATCCTCAAAATATCTAATTAGTTTAGCGTGTGACTCTTAACCCTAACACTGCAACTTGGTAAAACCTGAAAAAGCTCCAACACAAGAAAAGTCACAGTTCACGGTAGTTTTGGAAAGAGATTTCGGAGGGGAGGGGTGACCTTAGCTCTTCGCAGCTGAGACCAGCAATGGTTGAAGAAGGGACAGAGAGGCGACAACGGCGGGTGAGGAAGAGCGTCGAGACTATGCAAAGAAGAACGGTGGTTTTCGATGACGAGGGTTTACTTAGGAATGATGAAATAAAATGATTTTTATTTTTTAACTTGAATTTTGGCTAGTATAGATAATAATTCATTTTTTATTTAAATATTTAATATTTAATTTTAACTAGATCTTAAAAAAATACACCCAACATCTTAAATTATTTTTAAAAATATAATTAATATTTAAAATATTTTTGGGTACAATTTGCTACTAATATATTTAAGTTCGTGCAATTTGATGTGTTGATTGAACTGATTGAGAAAAAAACAGACGTTTCCCCATTACCACGTCAGTATGAAAAATGCCACATAAGTATTTAATATGCCACCTGGTTTATAAAACGCCACCTGCATTTTTAAAAAAAAAAAAAAGTTCCGTCGTCTCAATTGAACCGAAGCTTCTTCCCTTCTGTGCGGAGGCTGAAGCGACTGGGAGAGCTCGGCAACAAACACCGCCGTTTAAGCTCAAAAATAAGTGGTAAGAGCCTTGGATTATTTGCTTTTTTCATAAAATGACCTTTCCATGGAACCATCAGAGCCCTGAATCACAACTTGCTTACTTACAATCAAACCTAATCCCATCTTTGCAAAGGGGACAATAATCGATCAAACCAATAAAAATCCCAGTATCGGACCAACTACTAACCTCCTATAAACAATTCATCATTCACCGCTTCAAGTAAAAATTGCAGGAAAAAACCGGAAATCTAAGGTTTCAACAAGCTATCCCACCCTTGGTGCACGAAAATGAAGTAGAGGAAATAACAAGCAGCTCAAAACTATAGATTTCAACAAGAACAACTCTAGAGGTAATCGAAATCACGAAATCTATGGTTCAGAAGAAGAAAAACCAAGGACCGATGCGAGGAATCTTTAGATCTATTACTAACCGGCAGTGACGTCGACGATGTTCTCTCTACGAAATCAGAAATTTGAGATTTGAGGGGGAAATTGTAACAATATTTTATGTAATGAACAAATAAATTATAATATTATAAACCTAATAATTTTAAGATCAAATATAATTAATAACTATAATAATAAAATTGAATCATCTAAGTTTATATATTTTAAAAACATTATAAAATATATTTTTATCAATTTTAATAAATATTTTAAGTTTAATATAGTATACTATCGGATTATTTAACTATTTATCATTTATTTTATAAATCTATTTTGATAATATCCGTTAATAAAAAAAATATCTAATTATCCAATTTAAATTATTTTATTTTTTAAGTTATTGAGGTGAAAATTGTAACAATATTTTACGTAATGAACAAATAAATTATAATATTAAATATAATTAATAACTATAATAATAAAATTGAATCTTGCAAGTTTATATATTTTAAAAACGTTGTAAAATATATTTTTTATCAATTTTAATAAATATTTTAAGTTTAATATAGTATACTATTAGATTATTTAACTATTTATCACGTTTTTATTTTATAAATATATTTTGATAATATCTGTTAATAAAAAAATTCTTCTAATTATTCAATTTAAATTATTTTATTTTATAAATTACTATTTGTTAAAATTCTTCTTCTAATTATTTTTATTAATCTCTTAATTTTTAATTTTAAAATTTTAAATTTTAAGTTACTTTATAAATTGTACCTTGATAATAATACTAGAAATAAAAGTTAAAATGTTACCATGGGTCTCTCTATTTTTTCTGTTGATAAAAAAAAATAAAGAAAAAGAAGCTATAAAATTGAATTACTATCCTAACTAAGAGAAAGGCTTGGCTGCTGAGGACCACGAAGCCCCTCTTGCCCCTAACGTAAATCCGCCCTTGCTCCCGAATGACGTGAAGGTCACTATGGTGGTCGCATCTTCCTGGCTACGATAGGCACACCACCCTTCTTTGTTGACACCTCAGTCTTTGCATAGAAAACCTAAGGAGAAATATTTAAATAATTTTAAAATATAATTCTATCTAAATTTTATCTAATTAAAATATAATAATTTAATTAATAATTTTTAAAAAGATTTATATATTTTTTTTAAAATATTTTAATTTTAAAAAATAAAAACTCATAAAAACTAAATTAAAAAATTTATTTTTTTAAAAAATAAAATAAAATATAAATTATTTTAGATGAATAATTAATCAATTATAATTAAAATATATTAAATTATTATATTTGATTCAATAGAATTTAAATGAGGTGACACCTTAAAAATGAGTATATAAATATTTCTCAAAAAATGAGGAAAAAATTTCAGTTAGATTCATTTATTTTTTAATAAAAATACATGGGGCATTTTGTAAATTAGGTGGCATATTAGATACTTACGTGGCATTTTTAATACCGATATGACAATAGAGAAAATGCAGTTTATCTCTCATTTAAATTGCATTCATTTAATTTATCTCTCATTTAGTAAAGGGATGGAATTGCATTCATTTAGTAAAGGGATGGAATTGCAAAGCTACACCTTAAAGTACTAATTATACAACCACAAATAGTTTAGAGTGTTTGGTGCATTTTTATCTAAAAAAACTCTCGCAGCTTATTATTCTATTTTCAATTTTTTTATTTATGGATATATTAAAAATATAAATAATAAATTTATTTTATTTCAGAGTTTTTCCCTTTTTATAAATTAAAATATATATTTTTATAAACCGGAAAAAAAACAAAAACAACAGAAAACATAAATTAAAATCTCTATATAACAACTTTTTTATATTTTAACTTTTTTTTTCTTTTTTTATATAAAAAAATTTAAATAGGTTCGACACCGGTCTTCCAGTAAGATCAGGGTACAACCCCATAACTCAAAGAGCGCTTACAGGAGACTTATGAGATCACCTACCAAATGAGCTCTCATAACGATAGTAAGAATCGAACTCGTATCCTTGTAAGATATAAACCTATTTTTTAATATATATGTTATTAATAAATTAAACAACATATTTTTTTTAAAAATATTATTACTCAAACCGCCCTACTCCCAAAAAATCTGGACTATGGCCCACAAATTCCGGAGAAGCTTAATTGCTGACTCATAATATGCTGGATGATCATACAATTGAAGCAATGGGCTAAGTTTGGTTTAAAAACTCAAACACTCACAAATCCCATCTAAAACCATATTGTGCCAACAAAATATTAATCTAGTTACGTTTCATCCGTAGGTTAAGCTAATAAATATATAAGATATATGGTTATTTAAAGTATGTTTAATCCCTGAAGAATATTTCTTTATTGTGATTCCAGTCGTGGTACTTAGAAAGGCATCCTAACTCTTGGGTACCTAAATTAATACCTGAGAGTAATTGACGGCTCACCTTGTCTAACATTGGTATCACTTAAGAGAAAGTAAGACTTCGCCCTACCCTTGGATCGTAAATAAGCTTAACACTTTTTCAAAAAATTTTGTACAAAAAAAATATTAGTCTAGTTAGTAGGGAGTTAGCTTATAGCTTTATAAGGTTATGAGTTCAAATACCGCTACTGATATAAGGAATTTATTGATAAGTGATCTATAAATATTTTTATAGATACTCTTTTAGTCTAGAGACATGCCCTGGTCTTGGTGAACTCCCGTGACTCAACTCTCCTAAACTTTTTTATTAAAAAAACACATTTTTCGCAATAGTATTCTAGTCCAATAACAAGAATTACTAAATTATTACTCATATGATCCTTAATATATGACATATTTAAATAATTTAATTAGATTAAAGAAGTTAGTTATATGACATATTTTTTCTAAAACATCTTAATCATCTTTTTTAACTCCTTTTGTCACTCTCTTATTTAATTATTATAGAGAAAGTATTAATAGGGATAATTGAAGAAAAATTGATAAATATAAGAAATATATTTTATATTTAGGACTAAGATCAATTTCTTAATTAAATTTTATATTAAATACCATAAGAGTATATTATACAATGATAATGGTTATGCATAGTATAACATAATAAATAACTATGGTTACATCTTGATGGATAACCAATTACCTACTAATTAAAAGACACATAAACGATATAATTGAATATAAACGCTCAAGAACTACAAATCAAAGCAGGGTAATTAGCCTAACAATCACTTCATAAGTAATCAAACTTTTGCAATACCAAAGCCCATAATTCAATAACATCACTTACTCAATAGATTTAATAGTCAATAATGAACAGAGTCTAATATAAAGGATTAGTTTCTCATAACTCATCGAATTAATATTTGAATTCTCACTGAGAAAAATATCTACATTTAATACTTGAGAGTGTCTTGAATATAATTATCTCTATTATGAGAATACCTATGCTTAGCTAAAAACAATAATCAACAAGCCAAGTGCCCAATTGGATGAGCAATCCAATGAAATGGGAAATAAGCAACTCGAGAATAATCCAATTAGTTAGGGATTAACTGAGTGCAACTCTGGGAGTTGGATGAATTGATTGGATCAAATTTTTATATAATTCTCTCCATTACTAAGTCAAAACGATATTGTTTTGAGTTTAAAAAAAAGTAGTTTGTTATATTTATATTTTAATAACTGTTTTATTAAATTATATATAATTTATATATAAATCTTCTATTATACTATAGATTAATAACTTTTTTTATTTATTTCCCCCCTTACCGAGTGTTAAATAACGTCATTTTAAGTTTAAAAAATCAATTTATCAATAATTATTTTTGTTAGATTATGTATTATTTATATATAAATTTTCTATTTAATTATGGATTCATGTATTTTTTATTTAAATATTATATATATATTATTTTAATCATAACTTATTTGATTTGAGCTTTTAAATTTTGATTGAACTACAAACTTAATTCTAACATTTTGCTCTTTTGTGCCCAGTAACATAGGATCCTAGGTCCGCTGCATAAAACCAAACATAACAACGACTCCCCAGTAAGACATAAGTAAAGTCCAACAACTAATTCGTAGTTTATAATAGTTTTATTGTCAGACAAGACAATATTTCTTAAGAGGTACCTATTTTCTTTATTCCTAAAAACTAGTACAACCAATCTTACCATTAAAAAAAAAAAAAACTGTCTCTGAAAGCTTTTGGACTGATTCTATTATTATGTGTAACATTATGAAACCATAGGACAAAAATGTGGCAAATCTTGCATTTGATTATAAGGTTTTTTATTTTAATTTAAAAATTTAAAAATATATTTGATTGAAGTTTAATTATATTATTTTAATTATAATTGAGTTGACCTCGATTCAATTATAATTATACTTTGAAGAACTATTCCAATTTAATAATCTACCTTGTTCATACCTATTTTATAAAAAAATATATTTTTTATCATAATTTTAAATAATTACAAAAATCATCACAAAAGTCACAAACCCTTGGATTATATGCTTGCCAAAATTGGATAAGATTAGCAAAAAAATTGGTTATTACAAAAAAAAAAAAATTGGTTAAGGGTGTGTTTGGTTTAGCTTTTGTAGAATAGATTATGGGAAGAATAGATTCTGGAGAATAGATTTTGGGTAGAATAGATTTTGGGAAAAATAGATTTTAGGAATAAAGATGTTTGGATGATTAGTAGTAGAATCACTTTTTATATTGGTAAATTACTAAAAAGGGTATGATATGATTAAAAGTAAGAGATTCTACTAAAAATACTAATAAATATAAAAAATATATTTTATATTTAAAATTAAAATTAATTATCTAATTAAATTTTATATTAAATATGAGGACTAGCATATTAAGGAGTGCTTAAAAAAAATAGATGTTTAAGGTATCTGAGATTTAAGATGACCGGCTTTTCGTGGCTATATAAGAATATATGCAAACTTTTTTTTTTCTTTTGGGTACATAAAAGAATATATTCTTATGTTGTCGTTTCTGATAGTGGCGCTGGGGTCACGCTCGCAAGGATATAGGTCCTCGTGTGTGAAGTGAGTGCCTTCGTCTAAGTTTGATTGAGAAAAGATCCATCTCACGCGTCGCATGCGTCCGTGATCCGTAAATTATCATATTATCTTCCCCATTATTAATATGAAAAAAAATATTATATCAAATTTATTATATTTATTTTATTAATTTTTTTATCTCATTTATGTGTTATTTTTTAATATTTTTATTAATTTAAATCATAAAAAAATACATTGTAAAGTGTGATTAAAAAATATATAAAAAATATAATATAAATATACTCATTTTCATTATGTAATAAAATATACATATAATTATATATTTATTTTTTTAATGTTTGATGATTTTATATTTTTTTTATTTTTTAATATAAGAGTTAATTAATTTTTTTATAAATAAAAAATTAAATAAATTATTTAATTAAAATTAATTATAAATTTTCATATTAAATTTATATTATATATTCTTTAATTTATTTATATTATTAATTAATTTTTATATTAATTATAATCAATTAATTAAAAAAATTAAATTAATTAATTAATTTAAATTTTTTTAATCTACTTAAAAAATTAATTAACTATTATATTAAAAAAAAGAATGAATTATAAATTTTAGGAAAATTATTATTAAAAGAAAATTCCGAATAGAATAAATAAATAAGAGCACGCGGTCCCAAGCGAACTTTACAGCGCGTGGGGTATATGCAGTTGACAGAGAAGCAAGACAAAAACAGAAAAAAATAAAAAAGAATAAAAAAAAAGTGGGAATCCGCTAATCGTGAATCTGGACGGAATATTAGATCCGATGAGATGAGGTGTTGAAAAAATCAGAGGAGTTAAACAAGGGTCTGCGCCGGCACAAATCTAACCAAACCTGAAGATCCAAGGGCAAGTGAGTACTGACTCCTGGATACTGACTAAGTTAGGGTTTTATCCATTTTCCCAAGAGGAAAAAAACACAAAATGATTATCAACGAACTTAACCAATTTTTTCTTTATTTTTCATTCACAATGAACTTAGTGCCTGTTTGACACTACGGTTGGAGAATGAATTATGGGGCAAAACCTCAGTTTGGAAAATTTTCACATAAACAGCAATTTTTGTTGAGAATTGATTTTGAACAAAACCTCGGTTTGAAACCTAGGTTTTGAATAAGCTATTAAAAATAGCTTTTTCTTTGAAAATTAGGTTTTGGATTATCCAATTACTATTATACCCTTACTTTTTTTTACACCCTCTCTCCTCTCTCCTCTCTCTTCTCTATTATCTCTCATCTCTCTTCTCTTATCTCTCTTTTTCTCTCTCTTCTCTTCTCTCTTATCTCTCTTTTTATCTCTCTTTAAAATTATCTTTATATATATTCTCTTAACAATAATTAAATAAAAAATATGAAAAAATTAGAAAAAATAATTATAAAATTTAAAAAAATTATATATTATATTAAATAATTTAATTAATTTTTTAATCTAATTAAATTAATTAAATATATTTTATATTAAAAATTAGAGGAGTATTATTTAAATTTATAATTCTTTTGTAAACTCTTTTTATTGATTGTACTCACTATGTTAAAAGAATTTTTATTAAATAAGTAATTTATATTATAAATAATTAAAAATAATATTTTAAAAAAATTAACATAATTTTTTATAAATAATTAATTTAATTAATACTCTTAATTTTTATAAATTAATTATCTTACTCATACAAAATATAATATTTATTGTTTTCTTCTAGATGAATGATGAAAAAAGGAAAGTCATGAACTACCAAATGCTAATTTATTATTGATTAATTAATATCAATATATCAAAATAAATAATAAAATCTTTAGTAAAAAAATTGACATAAAATACAAAATAAATAATAAAATCTTCAATTATAAAAATATATTTTTTACCTAAAATATAAGTTATATTTAATTAATTTTATATAATTAAGAAAGGGAGTTAAATAGTAATATGAGCTGACTAATTATATTTGTCAATTTTCCATCTTCATCTATTTGAGTTATTCTCATCTCATAATTCTCCTATCAATTAAATTAACTCTCATATTTAATTCCCCTCATAAATAATTACTGGGCTCCGCATTTTCCCACCAAGAATAATAGCCATAGGTTCAACATCTTTATATATATGTATGTGTGTGTATATATTCATCGGCGGCATCAATTCTTTGTTAGTCGACCAATCGCATTCCTTTACTCGCACACCGTTCTTTCATTTCTGTTCTGGACCCTGACAAAAAAACCCTCTTCCGCATTTTCGTTTGGTAGTTGCTTCTTGCGGGATCTTCATCTTCATCCGTCGCGGGGGCTGCTGGGGGAATTTTCCGGGGGATGACGACGTCGTTTGGAGCTGCGAAACCTGTTGTTCTCAAGGACCCCAAGGTTCAGATTCCGAGCTTACATGGCTTGAGTACTGCTAACTCTCTTGCTCTCGCTCGCACCATTCATGCTCCTTCTGTTTCTTCTTCCACTCGCTCCCTCATCCGCGCTGTGTCCACGGTTTGATTCCATTAATGACTTTAATCTCTCTCTTTTTTTTTTCTTTCCCTTAAAAAACTGAAGCTGAAATTTGCTTCTTTATTCTTTTTTTTTTATCGATGGACTGTTTGGAAGCTGAGAAATTGTAGGGCTATGAGCGTAATAAGCTCTGTTTTGAAATTAAATATGGCGGTGGCAATCTCAGCGAAATGGCTTTTTCAGTGTTGGGTGTTAATGATTAAAAGATTCCTGGCTCAAAATCTAAAAGAATATTGACATTATAGATGTGCTAATTTTATCAGTATTTCATAAAGAGATTGACAGTTTTAAGCTGAAATTTTTTTAGGTCAAACTCATCTCATTGATTGAATGTTCATGCTACCTACGTCTGCAGTCCCACCGTGATCAGAATGCAATTCTTTTCTAAAATAATATTCTCATAGTGTTTGTATTTCTTTGCAGCCGACGAAGGTTGAAACTGCCACAGAGAAGCGCAGTAAGGTTGAATTGTTGAAAGAGCAGAGTAATTACATAAGGTATCCTCTTAATGAGGAATTGCTGACCGATGCTCCTAATATAAATGAAGCTGCCACACAATTGATCAAGTTCCATGGCAGCTATCAACAGTATAATAGAGATGAACGTGGTACAAGATCATACTCGTTCATGCTACGTACTAAGAACCCTTGTGGCAAAGTTCCAAACAGACTTTACTTGACTATGGATGATCTTGCTGATCAGTTTGGAATTGGATCACTTCGTTTGACCACAAGACAAACATTTCAACTTCATGGTGTTCTCAAGAAGGACCTTAAAACGGTTATGAGTACTATCATTAATAATATGGGATCAACACTTGGTGCATGTGGTGACCTAAACAGAAATGTTCTTGCTCCTGCTGCTCCACTTATGAGAAAAGATTACTTGTTTGCACAAGAAACAGCAGAAAACATTGCTGCACTCTTGACCCCTCAGTCTGGTTTCTACTACGATATGTGGGTAGATGGGGAGAGGTTTATGTCAGCAGAACCTCCTGAAGTTGTGCGGGCACGCAATGATAACTCTCATGGTACGAATTTCCCAGATTCACCTGAGCCTATCTATGGAACTCAATTCTTGCCAAGGAAATTCAAAATTGCTGTTACTGTGCCAACTGATAACTCAGTGGATATTCTTACAAATGATATTGGCGTTGTTGTTGTGACTGATGACAAAGGGGAGCCTCAGGGGTTCAACATATATGTAAGTTGAACTAAAATGATTGTTGAACAAAAGTTCTCTTGCCTTTACTAACTTTTTTCTTGTAACTGTGCTTGCAGGTTGGTGGGGGGATGGGAAGAACACATAGGTTGGAAACAACTTTTCCTCGTTTGGCTGAACCTCTAGGTTATGTACCTAAAGAGGATATTCTGTATGCAGTGAAAGCAATTGTAGTTACACAACGTGAAAATGGAAGAAGAGATGACCGCAAGTATAGTAGAATGAAATATTTGATCAACTCGTGGGGAATTGAAAAGTTCAGAAGTGTAGTTGAGCAATATTATGGCAAGAAATTTGAACCTTTCCGTGAATTGCCTGAGTGGGAGTTCAAAAGTTATCTGGGTTGGCATAAGCAGGTTGGTTCCTTAGATGAGTAGATGATATCTGATGCCTTTATTTGGTCTTTTGGAAAATTGGATGATTGGCATGCAATATTACTACGTTATGTTTTTGCTAATCCACATCATCCATACTGTGGTTGACTTGCTTAATTAGATAATAATGGTCAAGAATATTGGATATGTTTCATGTCTATATTGTGGAATCAAATCCCATATCTGATACAAGGACTAACATTTTTCATCTCGAGCTTTATCCTCCTATATGACAAAGTCAAAGTTGTTTCAATCCTGTTTTGCTTGTAGGGGCTTGCCATTTATAATATTGAATATGTTAATAACATCAAGTAGTTTAGTTAAATATAATTAAAGCTTTAAGGTCAATGCGGTGTAGGTTTTACTAATTTCTTGTATGATGTAAGATGTAAGTTATAACTCTTAGAGATGTAACCAAATTATGCTGTATGAGAAAACTACATTCATATCTCTCTTTATGTGCTTAAGTGCTCTTTAGTTGACAATTGTCGATGATTCTTTTTTTGCCTAAACGATTGTTTCATCCCATCAACATGATAGGCTCATTTCTTAACTCTTTTTTTACAGGGTGATGGCAGTTTATTTTGTGGCCTTCACGTTGATAATGGTCGTGTTGCTGGCAACATGAAGAAGACATTGCGGGAAGTTATTGAGAAGTATAATTTGAATGTTCGGATTACTCCAAACCAAAACATCATCTTGACTGATATTCTTGCTGCATGGAAGCGGCCCATCACTACTGTTCTTGCCCAAGCTGGTCTGCTGGTGAGGGTTTTACAGCTTAATTGAATTATATGATTTCTTGGAAATAATGATCAGCCTGATTGCTTTATTGCTTAATTATATTTGTATGCCAAGTAATTCTCTAATTTGCTTGTTAAATTTGAATGACAAGTCTTCATAGCAATGTCAATTGTCATAATATGTCTATGCTGACCTGTTAGCTTTGAACAGCAACCTAGATATGTAGATCCCCTTAATATAACAGCCATGGCTTGCCCTGCTTTACCCCTTTGTCCCCTGGCAATTACTGAAGCTGAACGTGGGATACCCAGCCTTCTCAAGCGGATTCGTGCGGTTTTTGAAAAGGTACTAGAGCCGATAGAAGTTTTGTAGTTGACAGTATGGCTCAAAGTCTGGAATTCTTCATAAAAAGCTTTCTTCTTGTGATTTAGGTTGGCCTGAAGTATAGCGAATCTGTGGTTGTGAGGGTAACTGGGTGCCCTAATGGATGTGCTAGACCATACATGGCTGAACTTGGACTGGTTGGTGACGGCCCCAACAGCTATCAGGTATGCTAATCCATAGGTTTTCCTACCTACAGTTGGCAGACAATTCCAGAGATCTATTGAATTCACTGTTCCCTCCCTTCTAATGTAGATTTGGCTTGGAGGAAACCCTAATCAAACGGCTTTAGCTCAAACTTTCATGGAAAAGGTGAAGGTTCAAGACCTCGAAAAAGTTTTGGAACCTTTATTTTATCATTGGAAGCGCAAGAGGCAATCCAAAGAATCATTTGGCGACTTTACAGGGCACATGGTGAGTTTTGAGTTTTTCTTTCTTTTCAGATCTGTAGGGTTAGATGTTTCATTTAGATGTCTTCTTTGTTAGTTATAGGGTGGTTAGAGTAAAATTTGGTGTAAGTGTCACCATTTTGTGTTTCTAGGGATTTGAGAAGCTCAAAGAATTGGTTGATCAATGGGAGGGTCTACCAGTAGTAACAGCACGCTACAACCTCAAGCTTTTTGCCGACAAGGAGACATATGAAGCAATGGATGAATTGGCCAAGCTTCAGAACAAGAATGCACATCAGTTGGCCATGGAAGTCGTTCGCAACTTTGTTGCAAGCCAGCAAAATGGAAAAAGTGAATGATTTGGCCAAGGAACGCATATGCAATGAAAGCTAGATGCATGAATGGCCATAGCCTTCAATTCTCTGAACTGTTACTATCCTGTAACAGTCAAAATTGCCAGTCTCATTTTGTATCAAAATTTTGGGTGCTTGTGTTGTCCTGTATTTACACAACAGCTTAGTTTTGTTGCCATTTTTCTGGTTAGGGAAGTGTTTTTCAGTTCTGGTTCTTGCTTCAATAAGGCCTTATTCAGCTTTTGTGCACTGGTAGCTTTTGTTTTTTGCCTGAAAGATGCCATTTATGTTTATGTTCATCCCAAGATCATGTTCTTCTTCAGTCTATTTTCTATCCAAGAGAAACAAACTAGGGAACCTTATCAAGAAAGGTATTCATGACCTAACATTAATATGCTTGTGTTGAGTATGAGGATGATGATGGACTTTTGTAAAACATTTCCTTATTTAGATTTTTCTTTTTCTTTATGTTTGGTCTGCTTCAAAGGCTTAAAATACAGAACAAAAAATCCAAGGATCTGATTTTGCTGGAAAGGTCATTAATCTGACGATATTGCTTCTTTTGGTTAAGTGGAGATACTAGAAGGCCAGTGTCCAAAGATTTGATTTTGTTTGGTTCTCTGTTATGAATGAATAAAATAAAATATATATCTGGTTTACATAATCGCTATATAATATTAAATTTGTAGGAAAAGACGCATCGAAAAAATGTGATATGAGTCGTTCAAATCAAATGGTACTCTATACATTATTAGGGATGTATTAGAAGTCCCCTTGAACCCAAAAGGGTTCGTTTTTTTTTTTAACCCAGAAGCGTTTCTAGATTAAGTTACTGACTGTAAATTTACAGACCCAATTCCAAATTCTTTTTCTGCAGATTAGAATGCCATGTGTTCGTATCTACAATATCCAAGTTTTTTTTAGCTGCCTAGATTTACTAGAATTTTATTCTAACTACATCTAGATCTGACTCGCGTCGCACACTTGACTATAGTAAGTGAATCTCCTAATAAAAATTTTCTATATACTCTCGAAACCTGATTTAAACGATACTGAGCTATTTACCACTCAGACTAACCTCGTTAGTTACAAGATACCAATTTGATTTATAAGAGAAGACGAAAATCTTATAAACCCAACTCATTGTAAGCTCACTAAATCCTAGAGTTATCTCTAACCTTAATGGGAGCCGTGTAAATTCTACCTAAAATTTTTTGTAAGAAAAAAGAAATACCATGTCTTCGAACCCATACGTAGATTGGAGATCAATCTGGAAGAAGTAAAATTTCCTCATCACTCTTTCTCTCTGTTCTTCGCTTGACCTGTTTTGTCTCTCAGTTGCTACTTTCCTCTTTGTCAATGATAACAAAAAAAAAAAAAAAGCAATTCTGAAGATTTCAATCAAATTAAGCTCGTAAGTTCTCTGATATGTAACCTTTAGAAGACACTGGAATCAAACATTTATTACGGTAAACTTGATCTGTGAACAGAGGCAGAATCATATATAGTATAAAATTTGCATAAGTTTTGTAGACCCAGAAGTATATATAATACCCATTATATGATACTAAAAAACATCAAAACTTTGAGGGAAAAGTAAGAAGATTGAGCAGATATTTCATATTTGGAAGAAGATACAATTATGCAGACAGAGAGAGAGAGAGAGTTGCATTACATGTTCATATGATATTGTACATGAAGCTCATAGAAATGACAGGGATTGAGAAGAAATGGAAAAAAAGAAACGGCAAAATGACTTAAAACTCTTAAAAATTCATTCAGTTGCGACAAATACGAGCAGTAGGCATGGTGACACAAACAGTATTATATTTCTTCTTAGCTTCTTCGGTTCCTCGCTTTGGCTCATCTTCAGCAAAAGCAATCTTAGCGATGGAGCATGCTGCCACAGCTGCACTAGCAAACACCAGATCCCTCCTTCCACTGTTACCTCCTTCTTCCTTTCTGCTGCTCTTCATAGCTTCCATATTCACCATTTCGCCCTCTGTGGCTTTGGCCACAATCAGGCTCCTGCGAGGGGTTGAAGATGAGGGGTTTTTGGTCATTGCACCACCCAGGAATGAAGCAGCCATGGTCATGGAAGCCATTGTTGCTCTGTTAGTGAAGTGTGTGATAGTTCTTCAGGTTCAGCAAAAATGTGACCAAGTGGGAAGGGATGGGGACAAAGAAGCTAAATTAAAAGATTGTAGTTGGGGTTACTAGAAAGGCCATAATCCGTTTCCTTATCTAGATCAAAAGATTCCTCCATTGGGTTTCTGCCACGTGTAATGAAGCTTTATCTGAAAGAGTATGAATGAATGGCTTTTTTTTTTCTTCTTTTTATACAAATTTTTAAGGTGGGGTTAAACACAGTTTCGATTTATGGGAAATTTTTTTTTCCACTTAAACATATTAATATTAAATAGAATAAATTTTTTATTATTTTTAAATATAAATTTAAATATTTAAAAATTAAAATATTTTTTAAATATTTCGACTAAAACTATAATAAAATAATATTTATTAAAATTTAAATATATTTTAAATAATTATATGTGTCATATGAGAACCATAGCCGATGGTGGAAATAAATGAATGGCTTTTGTTTCCTTTCTTTTTCTCATCCAATCGAACTACAATTTACGGACCAAGACATCTCTAGTGGGGCATTTTAGGGAGAATTATGCTCATGGACCAAAACAAGATATTTAAATTTTATACAGACAAACACCTTAAAATTTTAAAATCATTATGTAGGACCTAGTCCTAATGCCTGAAATGCTCATAAGAAGTAATTTAACTCAATGACATTAAAGGGGGCTAGCTTTCCAAAACAAAAGGAGAAGGCATGCTTTAGAGATATTATTTTTGCGCCATAGTTTATAAACCTTTTGATGAGGTATCTGATTAAGTCATATTTAAATATTATTAGATCTAACTAAAGATAATTATAATAAATATATTTTTTTAGTATTATTAGATTCTCATTATGCAAACATTCAATTTCTTATGTGTGTGTGGCTACTATATTAAATAAATTATATGCTTTATGGATGTTTCAATCATTAAAAATTGTTATTTTTAAAGAATTAGAATATGAGTAAAAGTAAAAAATATTTAGAAGAATTATCCCAATTAAATTTAATAATGCTTAAATTTGAATACTTCAACATATTCATAAAGGGTCAAACTATCAACGGGGATTGGTTCGAGTGGTAAGCGGCTCGGTATCGCTTAAGCGAGGTCTCGAGTTCGAGCCTTGCCGTACGTAGAAAATCTCCGTTGGGAGACTCACCCACCATAGTCAGGTGCACTACGCGGGTCGGATCCGGATATAGTCTGGGTAAAGTTCCGATGAATCGGGTGGGTAAAAAAAAAAATAAAGGGTCAAACTTACTGCCTTATGGCCTTACGTTTAAGAAAAACTTAAAAGTGTTTGGTGTCATTGGGCCAAAAACCTATCTCCTTAATCATCTTGGTTGATTTCATGATGAACAGCCAAAAACAACAGACTTACCGAAGCAACGTCATTTTGCAAAATATTTAGGGTGGTGGAGAAGTAGCTTTTTATTTTCAATATGACTTTTGAAAGTAAAATTGAATAAAAATTAAATAATACAATGTGATTTATATTTGGATTGATTTTTGTATAAAAGACAATTTGATAAAAACTTGTTTAGAAGAAGACTCAAAACAGAAAAAAAAAGTTAAGATGAAGAAGTCAGAAGTTACAAAAAAATAGTTTCATCCTAAAAGTCCATTTGGACCTAAAAGTCATGTTACAAATATGGTAAACTAAACATAAATATTAGCCAAATAGTAATTTATACTAGTTGGGAAGTCAGAGTCTAGACGCTCTCCCAAACACAAAGTCTATGGGGTTCATTCAGACGCACTTGGGGTTTGTTTTAATTTCTTGTATTACAGTACCTCATTGCCAGCATAACAAGTATTCTTTTGGTAGGATCTAATTAAAGAGTTAAGTTTAGTCATAAATATAAGACATATTTCTCGTATTTATCTATAATATTTCAAATTACCCCTATTAATATTCTATCAACAACAATAATCAAATAAGAGAGGGATGAAGGGAAGTAAGAAAGATGACTATGATATTTTAAAAAATATATATATTATTTTAACTAAATTAAATTTTATAATCTAATTAAATTAGTTAAATAAATCTTAAGGAACATGGAGTAACAACTATGGTATGCTCAAAAGGTAAACTAAGCCTCTCATCCTTCTTTTTAGTTCGAAACTTTGTCCATAACAACAGGATCAATCACTGATATATGTTGAGATTAATGCTCTTGTTTTGGGGGGTGAGGGATTGTTAATTAGGTTCTGGTTCCAATTCCTATATATGAAGGCTGTGATTATGATCCATGTTCTCCGATGATTGGGAGCTCATCATGTTACCGTTCGTTGCTTCGGATGTTTCGTCAAGATTATTGCTGATGTTCCTGTTTCCGAGATTACACTTGAATGATTATAAGATTATATGATGCCAAACAATTACAACTTGATAATGATGCTGTTGTTCACATGGTGCACTTGAGGAGGCATGGTTGGCTTCCAAATGCTTGTCACTTGAGAAGCTAATAAATAAGTGGAGATTTTGAGTAGGTATGTACAGAGAAGATAGCTCATCTAATTATATGACTGGTTCATATCTGAATATTATCAAGTTTAATTCGGAGTAACTTGATGACCATTTTTGCATTCACACATATTCGAACTTTAAGACATTTTCATTAGTAGCATGCTTTTTATAAAATCACTAGTCATCTTCTTTAACTCTTTCAATTTTTCTTTTATTTGATTATTGTTATTGAGTCGGGTGATGAGTGTCATCCTCACTGACTAATCTACTCCCCCAATTAAATCTTATATTAAGAATTTAGGGAATATTAACTAACAAAGGTTACTCTAATTAATTGATAAGGAATTAGATTGTGAATTTAAATTTCATTGACATGAGGACTTAAGAGGATTATTTGTAAGTTTGGGTACATACCCTAAAGATGACGATGAAAGTTTGGGACAGTATTTTATCATAATTCCTTTCGCTGTTTATTTCAAGGTTTCTGTATTATTTCCTTTTTCATTTTTTGTTAATCTTTATCTCATGCAAATTGAAAACAAACAATTCTATATTGCAAATAACAAATTCAGGTTGGTAACTATAAAAAAGTAACACGGGTGAGAATAATGCAAGTTCTTAGTTCTATTTTAAGTATATAAGGCACATATTCTATAAAAAAATTGATAGTTCTAAATATAATCAATTGACGGATGCATTTAAAGATACAAATAATAGGTATTATCATAGCTTAATAAATTTCTGGCTTTATTATCAATTTTTGTTTTTTTTCTCTCAATTAGTTGCACACCGATTGAGGCATTATCGGTTCTAATACCAGATTATGAATTTTTTTACTATTGCTATTTATAAACCACTTCTAATATATTTTATATAGATCTTGAAAAACCTTAAATTTTATTATCTTTACTTTAAAATTCAACAATATTTTAATTTTATCCTTATTTAATATATATTATATTATCATGTTCCTATATATAAGTCACTTGTACCACATTCTTGCACACTAAAAAATGCATGGGCACAACAGGAGGTAATATATCCACGTGGCATCTATGTCAACTATTTTTTGGATTAAAGGGATTTTTATAAAAAAAAATTCCATGAAAGAGCTATGGGCACAACAGGAAGTTTTCAAGGGGTCAATATCGCCCCAGAGGTTACAAAATCGTAGCAATGACACTCTAGCTTAACGAACTCAAATGGCCAACCGTCTGTTCATCAATTATGCTTAGGTAGTATATATGGCCACGTGGCATCCACCCCACGTGGCATCCGAGTCATATTTTTTTGCTAACGCTTTTTTCAAGTCAGATTTATAAGTTAAAAAAATTGAATAATTGCGTTTGAAGATCAAGATATGTGGAAGTAGATGAACCCTATAAATTGTCATCATCTCCTTCTTCGACTCCCAATCTTACTTCGCCATATTGCGATTTACGTCGAGCCATCGTCTTCTACATCCTCCACTGTTGGGAAACTCGCTAATTGGAAGGTTTACCAACTGCTGTCTTCTTCATCCTCACCATTGGTCCTCCTCTGTAGCTTTATTGGTTCTTCCACCATTGTTCTCAACCTTGCCGATGGCAGATTTGGGTGTGCTTCACAAAACAAATTTGTGAAGAGTTTTCCAATGAGTACCTTCTCCTCTTCTTCCTTATCTATTTTCTTTCGTTACAGCTTCTGGTTTCTTGAACCGAAGTTTCTGTCTGCTTTTTCTAGACTTGAGGATTTTTGGTTTCGCTTTTGATTTTGAGTTTCTGGGTTTATGGTATATGGGTTTCTTTGCTCATTTATATTGGTTTTGATTTATAGGTTCTTGACTTTTGTTCATTTTTCAATTTCTTTAATCGTTTGGTGCTTCATGGCAGCGTCTCATATATGAAATAAATCAACAAAAAATCTGTGACTCTCAAACTTTTTAGTACCCGCAGCTCTTCCGTAAGAGATGTAATTTTTTCACACATATATTTATTTATAAAAATGATGAATGAGAGAGAGAGGACGAGTTAGAAAAGATATGAAAAATGCATGTAATTAATTTAAAATAAAAATGAAAAAATTACCTCACATTTTACTTATATATAAAACTAACTTTATGTGAGAGAACATTACTTTATATACCGAAGGAGTAATTTTTACATTTCAACGTATGGGATGGAGACAATCAAAAGGGGAGCATTATATATGCAAAGATCTCTCTTGTGGTTAAAATATGGGATTTTAAAACGTGCATTTGAAATGCACAACAAAACAATCCACAACACAAAAGGACGATGTGACCGCAAACGTAACGCCGTCAAGTGCCCGTCGCGTTATATATATTATTATATGGTAGAGAGTTTTTTTTATTGTAGGTACATATATAGTTGTACAAATAGAGGAGCGCTTCTGTGTTTGGTTCACAAAACAAATTAAAAAAATAATCTCACTCACGGTTATAGTGTTTTATTAGATTCATTCATCGTTCATGGCAGTTAGACATTGCCTTCATACAAGAAGCTTCCCACAGAGCCAACAAGTCTCTGAAGCAATGGGGCTTCTTCCAGATCATCAACCACGAATTTCCTTCATAGTGCCGACACAAGCTGGCGGAAACGTCAAGGAAGTTCTTCCATCTGATCAGCCTCGACGAGAAGAGGAAGGTTAGGAGAGATGCCGGGAAGGTGTTGGGGTATTATGACACGGATCACACCGGTAACGGGAGGGAATGGAAGGAGGTGTTCGACTACGCGGTGCACGAACTCCACACTGGCGGCGGCCTCCGTAGATGAGGACGATAATCAGGTGGCTCACTGGGAGAACCAGTGGCCTGAAAAGCCCTGGGAAATGAGGTAATTAAATGAATTACCCATCAGAACCTAGTATTGTCGAGTTAGATGAGCTCGTACGTAATTAACATGCATGCATGCACAGAGAGGTGTGCCAGGAATATGCGAAGGAGATGGTGGCGCTTGCTATGAGATTGATGGAACTGATCACCATGAGCATGCATGGGGCTAGAAGCAAGGAGGTTTGAAGGATTCTTCGAGCACCACACCGGCTCCGTGAGACTGAATCACTACCCGCCATGTCCTTCGCCTGAGCTGGCCCTCGGGGTGGGCCACCACAAGGACCCCGGAGTCCTAACCATCCTTGCTCAGGACGACGTCGGCGGCCTCGAGGTGAGGCGGAAGTCCGACGGCCAATGGATTGGCCTCAAACCCATACCCAATGCTTTGATCGTGAATCTGGGCGATGTTCTGCAGGTGTGTAGCAATGGAGAATATGAGAGCGTAGATCACAGAGTGGTTGCGAATTCCCAGAAGGAGAGGTACTCGGTTCAATTATTTCTGGATCCTTCGCATTACACAATGGGGGAGCCATTGCCGGAACTCATCCGCAGCCACCAAAAATACAGGCCTTACAACTGGGGCAAGTTTACTCTCACCAGGAAGCGCAGCAACTTCATGAAGCTCCACGTCGAAAACATACAGATTCACCATTTCAGGAACTAATTAAGCATTAAGTTACGTGTGAAATTAATTAATACATTTGTGTGACCTCTTTCAATAAACAAAATAATAAGTTACGTGTGAAATTAATTAATACATTTGTGTGACCTCTTTCAATAAACAAAATAATAAAAGGGGGGATTTTCTCCAGAATTTTATTTCATTCATCTGTCATATAATAATTTATAATTTGCCTATTTCAAGGCTTTACTCACTCAATAAACTGCATTATATTGGTTCATTCTCTCATTTTCCTCCCTCTTTTCTTATTTTATATATATTCATCATATTTTGGGTCAATATTGGATAAGATATACAAGTGTGGTACAAACCAGTCCTACATTTATTTAATGTTTTAGGCCTAACTGCCATTCTCCCATTTCGATTTCCTTCATCTTGCCTTCTGTTTCTTTTCCAACTACTCTAACATAACCATTTCTTTGTTTCTTTGGGATAGCCTCCTAGCCCCTCCTTTTAATATTTTATATGAAAAAAATTAAGTGATTCTTTGATGCTTGATGTTCCACCGTGTATGGGGGGAAATAACAATGTAAAATCCAAATTTTTATTCCTAGAATTTAATTAAATAACATTATGATGTTATTTATTAATTAACTTAGGGTTTAAAGTAGGTTAAACTTATTATTTAAAGTATGGAAAAATAGCTAGAATTAAGAAAATAATAAAATGTAGGGGAAAATGCTCATCAAGGTAAATGGGGCTCAATTATATTTTTTAAGGTATCGAATTATCTTTTATGAAAAACGACGTAAAAATTAAAGGCAGTAAATAATTACTAATACCTATATGAATTTAATGGGATTATTTCATGATAATTATAACTTATCATCTATTTAATTGAGGAAAAGAGTTTGCTCAAGATGAGTTAAATTTTAAGGACGTAATTCCATGGCATGATTTTTAGGAAAGGAAATTAGGTGGTCATGTGGGGATTAATAAAGTTATATAAATTAATTTATGCTTTAAGGGATTTTAATTATTTAAATACTCTAAAAAATGATTTAAATACTTTCGATGTCAAGATATGGATCTATGAGCAAGTAGAAATTTCATAAAGTAAATTAATTAGAAAATGAAAATTTATATTTGAAAGAAATTTTAAAAAAAAGAAAAAAAAATAATTTTCTTAATATTATACCTTTTAATTCTTAATATAAAAGTTAATAAATTAATTTAAATATATAATATAAATTTTTTTTTAGAGTTTTAATTTAATTTTAATTAATTAATTTATTTAAATTATTTAATTAATTTTTATATTAAGGATTAAGAATAAATAAGTAATAAAAGAAATGTGCAAGAGTCCTTTAATATAATATATACCCATATGTGTGGGACCCTTTAATGTAATATTTATTATTTACTCACACACAGGGATTTAATACCTCCCCCCACGTCCCGTGACCGTCTGACTCGTCTTTTATTTTTTTATTCTCTCCTCTCTCCTGTAGGTGGCGTTGATAAATCTATTATCTGTGAGTTCAACTAGTAAAAAAATAAAATATACAATCATTTAGAGTATATTTGAACTCTGAGGAGTACCACTGTATTATAGTTCTAATCGTGGCGCTTAAAGAGACATTCTAACTCTTGAATACTTAGATTTATGTTTAAGGATAATAGATAACTCGCCCTGCTCCACATTGATATCGCTTAAGAGGAAAGGAGATTTTATCTTGCCTTAAAATCGTGGATGAGATCAAACTCTTTTTAAAAATTTTTATACTAAAAAAAAAAGGTGACATCGATAGGGAGAGATTTAAGATTAGGGCAAATCTTGGAGTAAAATTTCATCAAGCTCATAATATCTCCTAATAAATACAAAAATCCCTTCATGAAAATTGTTTTACTTATAATTAGGCCTTACAACTGGGGCAAGTTTGCACTCACCAGGAAGAGCAGTAACTTCATGAAGCTCCACGTTGAAAAAAATCCAGATTCACCATTTCCAGAATTAGCATTACCTGTGAAATTAATATTTTACAGCTTTCAATCAAAATAATAATCAAGAGTACTCTCATGTACGTGGAGATTTTCTTCAGAATTTTATTTCATTCATTTGTCCTGTTATAATTTGCCTATTTAAAGGCCCTACTCATTCAATATATATTTTAAGGGAAACATTATAGCATAAAATACTTTAGACGGTATGCATATTTAGAAAAATATTCATATTAAAAGGTAGTATTTGATTTAAAACAAAAGTTTAAGAATCAAACTTAAGCTTAGGAAATTTTAATTTAGAGATATAAAAAACTTGTGAGAGCTGTAAATATTAGGATAGAAAAGAAAAAAAAAATCAGCAAATGCGTTTGCTTATCATTCAAAACAGCGCGTTTTGATTGCTGGGCAATCCGTGCTAATGATGATCACGGAACTGCAAGCCTAACGCCAAGTGGTACGAAGCCCGATGAGTTTGGATGAATATTATTAGTTCAATCATGATTGCACTAAGCAACATGAGTCAAATTCTAATACGTTATTATTAGTTCTTCATCATAGAGTTTTTGTCTTCCATGCATACAAGGGTGGAGGAGTCACTTGCAGCAATAATGCATAATTCTTCAATGAAATCACTTCCACTATCATCGATCAATATCTTCCTTCGATCGATGCTGCAGACAATTAATTTTTGGATGATGTCGACCCAATAGATTCTGTGCTTTTCCAACTAATTATTTCTTTGTCTAGGTTCTCAACAATGACTTGCATTTTAGTCCACCCTATATATTTCTAGCTAATTTTTCGTGAAGTGCAATTGGTATTATAATGCATGGTGCACTCATTTCCAGAGAGCTGTGAGGATCGATATTCTTGCACAAATCTGTGGTTGAGATTCAATCACAGTTATCTGATCTAACGGTTTTTTTTTTTAGTTTGTGTGTTATAAACAGCTTCCCAAGTGACAAGTTTGGAAGCGAACCATGCCTCAAATGCACAATGTGAATGAACACCCATTCTCCTATCCCATATGCACGAACAGTTAAAAATATTTTAAATATTACGAAAAAGTATGTCAAAAAAAAGTATCTTTTGGACATAACTCTTAGTTGTGAAAGAGTATGTTAAAGAAAGAAGCGTCTTTCTAACATAACTCTTGAATCTAAGGGACATATGTCTAAAAGACATGTCTTGTGTCATTCCACAGTCTATAAAAAAGGTTTCTTGATGAAAGAGAAAAATAGAGAATGATAGATAAATGATACACCAATCTCTTGAGATTACTTTTATCTTCTACCAATTATGTTTCCCTGTATTTTTACAGAAAGAGTTCGTTTAATCCTGGAGAGTGCCGCTTCCTAATTTGATGAAGGGTCGTGAAATATTTCTTAAGGATAATATTCTCGGACACGGCTCCAACTATATTCTTTGTGGCCAACATGAACACCACCACCACATCCACTTTTCCCATTTTCCAATATTGATCCACCCACTTCCACCTTAATATATAGAACCCTCCTCAAAGGCATACGAGTCTTGATGTTGTCCTATGTTGAGGCCAAGTTTATTTTTGTAAGTCTTGATCAAAACATGCCCTAACGAAGCTATTCATCGCATTGCCTGAATCATTTGTTTCCTCTCTACCAAACAGTACTTTGTTGTATCGAAATACTCAAATATCCCAACTTATATATCCAAACAGTGTTGAGTCATACCCACATCATGTGAGTTCCAATTTACCCACTTCACTTCCTGAAATTGAAGAACGTTGACCATTTTTCTGGAAAACCTATCGATTTCCATCTCTCAAATAAGACAAATAATGCATAAATACTTGACGGTTAATAACCATCAAATAAGACAAAAAATATGGTAGTATAATTATCATAAAAATATTTATTTACACTATAAACTCAAGTTATCTGTTTTTTTTATATGGATAAAATCAAGTTATCATCACCACCATAGAATATATCATTAAAATAGATTTCGGCATTGTGTACATAAAATCTCATCTTGAAATTACTCGATACAAAATATGTGCATGTTTTTTTTTTGGATAATACGTGTTTGTGTATTTAATTATTTTTTTCTTTTGCCCATAAAACTTAAAAAAATAATTATTCTTTTTTGTTGTTGTTCATGTAAAAATAAATTGATTAAACAATTAATAAAGCATTGACTTGACTCCAACGCGCTCCCATCCCAAATATGTCCATAGACAACAAGGCAAATTCACTGACACATAAATTTGTTTATGTTGAAAAGATACATTAAAAAAGTTTGAATTTGAATTTTCTGGGCTGGTACATCTGAGTTCCTTTTTTTTATATATAAAAATATAAAATAGTTTAAGTAATGCAATTGGAACCTCACAACTGGCTGAGATAGATAGCACAACGTAAAAGGAAAAAAATAATTTAGAATTTGCAACGGTAAATTGTATGAAAGTGTGCCACGAAACACTAACTTAATTAAACACATGTTGTTGTTCTCACCAAATTAAAAAAAAGTACAATTAAAATAAACGTAATTGTCTTCCCAGTATGGTGATATAGCTAAAAAATATCATTTGTATCCTGCTTCATTTATTATCTCACCCGACTGCGTGATCTTTTTTTATTGATTATTCATTGATAAAATAATGATAAAAAATATTTTTTTTTATTTTAACCGTAGTTAAATTAGTAATTTTTGAAATCATATTTTTTAAATTTATGATTGAAATTATATATAAAAACTAATAAAGCTAATTTTTAATCGTATTCTCTATGAACTTTCATTAATAATTGGATTATTTGTACCTTGTAAAAAGTATAAGAGAGAGTATTTTATTCAATTTCTACTATGGAGAAATATCCCTAAAGTTTAAATAGTGGTAATGATAAAAAATGCAATTAATACTCCCATTTAATAACTTATTTCTTCTGAAAAATGTTTTATACTAAAAATCAGAGGAATGATTTGTGGGAAAGTGATAATGAAATAATAATCACAAATTACAATGAGCTTTTTATTTTTGGGAAGCTCAAGAAGAGAAACTCACTCTTAAGAGATTTGGAAGGGAGGAGTGGGAAATGGGGAATTTTATCTATTTTCTTTTATTTAGTACTACAAAATTTTTAGGAGGGGAGGACAATGTTTTTTAAGAGCCTTAATGCTTCAAGAAATGGGTAAAGAGAAAATAGAGAAAAATAAATAAAATAAAATACAACATTTTGTCCTCTTATATTTTTGAGAAATCCTAATTGAATCTAACAAAAATATCAAAACTAATTAAATCTTAAATTTAGACTACACTATTGACAAATTTCTTTTTTTTTTTAAGGTAAGCCACACTGCACCGTAAACTTCTTGAAAGGGTTTTAGTTCTAGCCATGAGATTCTCTTCATACTTACCGCTAGATATCAAACCCTTGACTAAATATTTAAATAATACAGCTAAGTGCTAACTGTGTTAGGTCTCATAGTTTATTAACAAATTTCTAATTAGGACACAAGACTTAATTAGAGATTATGAATGTTGTTAAAAACCAGAATTCCTAATCAAAACCGAAATCAAACATATATATATATATATATACCCTCAATTTTCCTTTTTAATTATAAAGGGATATTGTAGTGTTTTAATAATAATGGTTATAAATTTTTAATGAAGTCTCTTAACCTGATTAGAAATTTATTAAAATTTTATTTATAAATTTAAATTTTGGTATTTTAATTAGATTTATTTAAAAATTTCTCAATTTTTTGGGTCATGAAAGATTTGAGTTATTGATGAGAAATCTTAAATTTTAATTTTGTGGAGCTTGATAAGAAAAATGAGGGATAAGAATGAGGAAAAGAATTCAAAACGAAATCAGATATCTTGAACGGCACGGCCCTCTAATAATAATAAATTAATGATGTCTTTATTTGTGAGTGAATGAGAACAAGAAGTAGAAGTGAGAAGAATGACAGGGTAACTTGGTACGTGTGATTCCCCAAAAACATACGCTGACAATTATTTTCTTATTTCCCAAATCAACTTAAAAAATATTTAATTAATTAATACCCCATTAAATGAACCAAGTCAGCAGAAATTTGAATTCCCTGAGGTAGGCCCTTTTTTTGGTTCTTTTTCCTTTTGTTTTTAATCAATGGTCCTCATATATATATTAGAAACATACTACCCTATTATGTTTTAATTTATATTCTTAATATAAAATCTATTTAATTAATTTATATAAAATAAAAAAATAATTAAATTAGTTATTTATACTAATTGTATCTTATTTTTCTTAAAATACCCTTGATAAAAATCTCTTAATATATCCAATCATATAAAGATACTTTGAATGAATAATTATAATTTTGAGAGATAAAGTAAATTAATATATTATATTTAGAATTAAAATAATTTTTTTATCTAATTTTTATATCTAAAACTAAATGGAGTAACATATTTCTAGAGCAAATTGGGAAAATCAATGAACATGATTAAATATAGTTGGAACCATTTTTTTTTTTTAAATACTGCTTCAGTCAAATGTACGAGTTAGTTAAGAGATTCAATTTTACCTTAGATATAAAATTTAAATTTATTTTATTTTTTAAATTTATATTTTTTTAAATTATTTTTATTAATGGTACATGTTTTTTTCAATACAGTTGATGATACATATTAAAAGAAGTTGTATCAATGAAGTAATTTCAATATAAATAATTAAAAAAATATTTTAAAAAAATTAACTTACTTTTTAATAACTAACTAGTTTAAATAATTTTTATAATTTATAATAAGATTTTGAATTAGTTATTAAATTCTTATATTTAAGATTAATTAAATTACCGGCTAAATTATGAATACACACTTTTAAAAATACACTTCATTTAATACTAACGTTCGATTAACCCACAACTTATTAAAGAAGGGTGTTATTGAAGTCATTAATAAATCATTGTTTTATTCAAAATATTTTATATCATGAAATATGAAACTAGTAAAAAAAAAAAAAATAGTACATAGTAGTATTATAAATTGAAACGGATACAAATTAGGCGAATATTTTGAATCTATAAAAAATAATTAATTGGATTGTTTCCTTAAGCGGAAAGCCAGGACTTCCAGTGTAGTTATTATCCATGAAATTCTGACCACTTGTAATAGGAAATTCTAAATTCCCATGAGATAAAAATATTTTTTTTAAATTGTTTTGCCTAACCAAATTCGTTGATTTTTGATTGATTACTTTGTGAAGTACTACTAATTTACAAGTACATAAGTAATATATAATTGGGCTATCTTGTACCTTATCATCACTTTAATTTGAAATAAATGATAAGGATTTTGATATTTTCATCCCACAATACTTATTAATTACATTCTTATAATATTTAATTTAGTTAAAAATAAATTTGAGTTGATCTAAATTAATACTTTAAATTTATTTATCTATAAATAAAAATTAATAATTTTAATTATTAATTTTATTAATAGATTCTATGATATTTTAATTTTTAATTATAATGATAATTTATAATAATTATAATTTTTTTTGATATTTAAAGATTTTAAGTATCATAATAATAATTAATTAATAATATTATTAAATAATTTTATAATATTTTAAATTTCTAAATATAACGGTAATTCATAATAATTATAAATAAATAATTAATTATAATATATATTTTTTTTGTATGCAGCACGGGGAGAAATATCTATTTTTTTTAAAGAAAAACTATTTTAAATGAGTGACTTTGAGGAGAATTAGTTAGTAATAGGAGTCATTTATTGAAAAATAATAATTTAATTTTCAATTTCTTTTGCTGATAAACTCAATTTTTAATATTTATTTTTTATAATTTAAAGGAGAAGATGGAACACCATCTTCTCTATCCATACAATATACATCATGTAATGGTGGGTAGTTTGGGAATGTTATCACTTAATTTAAAAGAATAAGATTATTAATATAGTATAAACAACCCTTTTCATTTAAAAATATCTTATATTCCCTTTAGTCTAAAATATAATATGTTCCTTCATATGAGATCCATTTAAAAAGTTTTAATTTATTACTAAATATAATATCTCATTTTTTCATATTTCTTATATTAAAATTTTTAATACCCCTATTTATTGATTTTTTTTATTTCTGAACATTAAATTTTAATTGCTAAAATGATAGAGTTACTTTTGAAATTATATAATAAATTCTCTACATAGTAATTATATATAACAAATTTACTTATATTTTTAAATTATATAAATTGGTTAAAATAGCCTTATATTTAGAATAGAAGAGAGTAAGCATTTTTTTAATAATTTTTTTGTCTAAAATAAATCTTATTTAACAACATCTAAAGCATTAATTGTTTTCTTTTTCTAGTCTACCCTTGTATGAATAATTATCTTTTAATTTAATAAGAATAAATTTGGAAAGTATTATAAGTTTTTTTGACAAATTTAATAAATTAACTTATATTTATCTGCTTTTTTAATATCTATATAGTTAAACATGCTAATTATCTCTTAAACTCTTTTATTTTCTCTTTTCTTTAATCCATGATTTGGACGAAGGCGGGTTAAAAAAAGCCTGCCTTAAATTAATTTCATTTTCTTATCCTGTATGCCTAAATTGTTAAAGACTTAAATTGTAATCTTTAGTGATTCTCCACAAACTTTACAACTTGTTAATAGGTATCTATCTTAAGATCATCTTCTTAATGGGCTAATCAGATGAATTCATAGCCTCCCATTATGTAATTAGCCTGTCACTTTTAATCTCAGGTCAAGAGAAGATAACTGTTGTGTTGATTCCCTAATTTATAACAGGCACCAAATGAATGTTAAACTATTAACATGAATATTCCTCTTATATAGTATAGAGCTATTATTTAAAAAGATTTCAGTGACGTGCTTCCTTTAACCAGTTAATCCCTGCAAGTTTTCTGGCCCCCTTTTATTAAAAAAAATATCTTTGAAGACTTATATTTTGAAGCCAAGGGCAATTAAGAACAAATAGAAGAAAATGGGAAGGACATTTTAGGGAAAATGAAGAAACAAGCAATAAGTCCAAATCTTTTTCAAATTCCCATGAAACAAACAGGATCGGAGTACGTTGGGAAATAGTAAATACCCAAACAGCAAACACACTGCCTCCGTAGCTTTCATTTGAAATCCCTGTTATTGCTCTGTTCACGAGGATGCACGCCTGTACCCTTTACTCCTCCAGCTCCTCTCTCTCTCTCTCGCCCCTCTACCTCTTCTCCATATAATATCTCTTACCTTCCTCTTCCTTTCAATTCACCACCAACCCATTCAATTTACATGAAAAATGTCACTTCCGGTGTCAAGAAAACCCAAATCATGGCATTACCCACCTCCTCCTCCCACCCCCAGAATCCTCCACTTGCCTCGACGCCCTCGCCGGAGACCCACCAAGCCACCTGTTGGAAAACCCAATTCTGGCGAGCCCCTCCGGAGGGAGCGTAAGGGAAAGTTGGAGACTTTATTTGATCAAGAACGTCCAGTGGCTCGGAATGTTCCGATAGTGGTGTTAGATTACAGTGTGGGCAGTGAGACGAGGAGGGAGAGAGTTGAAAGCAGAGAAAGTGATGGTGTTCTTGGCGGCGGTGGGTTATGTTTAGAAGAAGAGAAATGGAGGTTTCAGGCGGAGATGTTGAGGGCTGAGTGTAATTTGTTGAGAATGGAGAAGGGGATTGTCATCAAGAAGCTTCATAGAACTCGAGCTAAGATGGAGAGAACTCTGAAATCTGCAGTTGAGACCCTTGTTTCTGTTAGTATCCTCTTTTTCTTTCCCTTTTGTTACTTTGAGTACAATCCAGCTTTTAAATGTTTTCAATGCTGTCTTTGATTCTATCTGCATCCAAAATTTTTAAATCCAGACCTACCCATCTGATTGTTCATTTATGAGGCGTGACTTTGAGTTAAGAGTCTTAGGATATCAAGTTTGGTCCCTAATGTTTGAATCAATGTAGGATAAAGCATTTTAAGGTTTGAAGGACTAACATGAGTTGTTCTTCCTCTTTTCTTCTTAGTTCTGTCAAATTAACAAAATTGGGTTAAGTCAATGTTATAGTAATTTGAAATATAATGCTGTCTCTTCAGTTATAGTATGAATATCAATAGTGTCTGTTTAAGCTTTTGCTTAAAAACATTTCTTGGTTTACCTTCGTGGGTTAAAATTTGAAAGTAGAACAACGGATTAGAAATTTGATTTGAATTTCTTCTTCCCTTTTTGGGATTTTCTTAGCAAGCAAATAGTTACTTGTCTGGTTGTACCAAATGGTTTCTGCATACTAACTAGATACTGTTAATTTCTCAAAGTTCTATGAGTTCACTTGCCTTCTTGCATGATTCTGATACTTATCTGATTTTTAACATGCAAAATGGAATTTAGGGAAGAATCAAGATCTGTGAAGGAAAGGATGTTGATATGGTATTGGAGGAAGAGATCCAAGAGTTGACAGAGAAACTTGAGAAATTGCAAAGGAGATCAGGAGCTAAGGAACTGGAGGCTAGGAAGAACAATAATTTTGACAGACCAGTTTCAGTTCTTCGTAGACGGCTGGACAAGAATGGAGGATCATTAGATGAGATACACGTGAAAAGGATTCAACAGATGGCTGAGGCAACCTTGTCTATTAAAACTTGTAGCATAGAGGATGACAACAACAACGTTTCAAGTGGAAAACTAAACGTAAGTAAGAGAGGGACCACATTCGTCTCCCATTACAATTTTAAACTCTTTTCAAGACAACGAAAAAGGGCAAAAAAAAAAAAAAAGCTAACAAATTGGCCCCTAAATTGTTACAGGTTGAGATTCTGAGAAGGAAAATGGAGGGATTGTCAAAAGGAATACTATTACAGAGTATGGAGGAAGAGTATAATTCAATGCACTTCACAGCCAATATTTCTCTTCCAAGTTCAACGTCAAGTTCAAAGAGATTGGATTGTCCAGATTTATCATCTGTTATCAGAGTACCCCATCAGGTAAATTCTTGTTATATGACTTAAGGATAAATTTAGTGATCAAAGCAATATTTTTCATTCTATTTTCAAAGTGTAAATATTCAGTGACTAAACTCAGTAGAGTGAAGGAATTCTAACTAAGTCAGAGGAATTGCAGGAAAAAGTTGGCGGTGAAGGGAACGTGTGCTCTGGACAATGTAAGGCAGTTATACAAAGAGTTGTAGAGCAAGTTAGAGCAGAGACAGAGCAGTGGTCCCTAATGCAAGAGATGCTAGGTCAAGTGAGGGAAGAGATGGAGGAATTGCAGGCTTCCCGGGATTTTTGGGAAGACCGAGCCCTTAATTCGGATTATCAAATCCAAACCCTACACAATGCAGTAAGATACATTTCATTGTTTTGAATTCTTTTATGTTTTGCCATTTCTGTCTGGTCCTCGAAGTTCTTTTTCACGTGTTTTTTGGGTGAAAGAAGCTTTTTGGCTTCAGAATCTGAAACCTTTGAATATCATAAACTGCATTATAAAAATCACGGAAGCATTTTATTTTTTTGAGAAAGATGTTGAGAGAATTATAACCAGACTTAAAGTAAAATCATCTTGGTGTTTCTTGAAGTTCATCTTGTTAATTTTCTGTATCTTCCTTTTTCATATAGGTGCAAGAGTGGAGACAGAGAGCTCTTTCATCTGAAAGTAAAGCTAATGAGCTTGAAGCCAAAATGTCTCTGCTACGTCATGAACTTGAGATGTTGAAAAGGGAACAAAATGCAGAAGTCCAGAGGACAAAATCTCCTACTCTGAATTTGTCGGATACGCAAAACGAGCTGGAGAAGCGAATCGTGGTTTGTTGCACGAAAGAAAATAGTCACAACATAGAAAAGTGCAAGCAGAACGAGGCCGCCGTGAGAAGATTGCATGGCAATCGTGGCGCGTTATGCGCTTTGAAACGATCTCCATTGGGAGATATTAGGAACTCATCATTGTTAATGAGGTAGTAGAAGTGGAAAAATGGCAAATTAATTTTCCTTTTTTTCATTGCCATCTTTCTTTCTTGCTTTCTTCAAATGTTTGAGGGGAAAGTTTTGTAACTAGCTAGTCTCTGAGATGTAGGTAGGTTGATCTGTGCTAACATAAAAACTACACAACCTAACCAATTGGGAAGAAGGTGGTTTTTCATGTTCAGAAGTTTTTGCAAGCTCAAAGCTTGCAGTAACTACTCATGCTTCATAGAGATATTTGTGTAGTTTATCACAGTCCCAGTTTCTTCCAAAGGTGAAAGTTCAAATTTTGCAAATTTTGCATAACTAAATATTGTTATTCAATTAGGGGATAGTCAGTTCAAATGGGCTTTTTAACATTCTGACTTTAGATTCTTTAAAGATATGAAAATGAAAAAATAAAAAGAAGGGGTTAGCGTGATAAATTAAATTTTGAATCTCTTATAAGAGATGTATCCAATTCAGTGTTTAAATATTCTTTGAATAAAATTATTTTTAATATAAGAATATCTATACTTAGTTAAAAAAAAAATATAAAAACCAGCAAGGATAGCACAATTCCCCCATATATTTTTGATTCAGTAAGTGTGCCAATGGGCTCAGTAGTCTTAAGACCAATATCATAAAAGTTCTTATATAAATGAGATATCATCACGGTTTTAATCATGCTTTTAACATTGGGCTTTTAATACATGCCCTTCTAATTCTAAAAAAATATTATCAACAAGTGTGTTCTCTAAAATTAAAGGTATAAGAACTCAAAAGCATTAAAAAAATCTATATAGTACAATTGAAGAGAAAAAAAAATTAAAAAAACTATACATTATTACATATGATAGCTTCACCATTATTGGACCTTGACTTAGAACCCATAGTAGTAACTGCCATGTTAAGATCATGGCTTAGTTCCTCCAGAGAATAAGGGCCAATATCATTATTATTAAATCCCTCCAACATCATAAATAAGTCTTCGCATCCATCGATTTCTGAGAATGTTTGAGTTTTGTCCTCCACATAAGAAGGAAACGTATTATGATCCCTTAATTGCAAATCTTGATACTGATATTGATCAAAGTGACGATGATACCTATGTGATTCCAAGCACGAGCAGTCGCATTCTTTGATATAGTTATCTGATTGAGTCGGATTCGAGTATTGTCGGATCCAACTAAAAGAACAAGATGAGTCATATTTATAATTGTTTGTATTCGGATATCTAATATTTGAATATGACTGATCATATCCATTTCTTAGGTATTGAGGTACTTTGATAATATCACTTGCTTTTCCAAATCCTTCTTCCGCCTCCTCCTCTTTTATTCCTTTGCTTTTGCTTTTGCTATTCTTGTTGGCTTCAGTCTTCTTATAAATTTTGCATAAAACAAAATCATCCAACTAAACGAGATTGAACAAAAAGAAGAGAAGTTGTTAATTTGATATATCAAAATTGCCATAAAATTCTTGCACAACAAGAAAACATAGATATAGCCGCGTTTCTCTAATGGCGCTGATCGCCGTGCAATGTGAGATTTTTAGTGAGTTGTGAGATTAGTTGACTTTCTACCCCAACAACTTATAGACCGGTTAAGATAACAACTGGTCTAAATAGTTATTTAAATTACTAGATTGATTAAAAATTCATCTCTTTCTATACAAGTTACAAAAATCAGTGAAGAAAGGTAAAATCAAATCTCTTATTGGTGTAGAAAGTGAAAGATTTTGCTTGCCTCTCAAGAGGCTTGCTGGCGTGGAGAAATTATCTCAGTGACAAGGTCACCTACTCAAAACATAGCACCCAAGAAAGTGAGGGATTTTTTTAAACCTTTTCTTGACTAATTAAATACAACTGGTGTGTTTAGAACCGATATAGAAAATACCGGTTTCAAAATTCTGTAAAAAGCTCTTTTTACAGTAGTGATGCAAGAATGCTTTTGACTCAGAATATGGAAAAAAAGAGGTCAAAGAAGTAAACCAATTCCAAAACTTACGTAGAAAGCTTTTTTTTTTAACCGCTGTAAAAAACTTCTTTTAAACTAGTGATGCTAGAATGCTTCTGACCTAGAATTAAAAAAAAAAATAGGTCAAAGAATACTAACCCAGCACTCAAGAAAGTGAAGGATTTTGTTTTAACCTTTTTTACACCAATTAAATGCAAGCGGTGTGTTTAGAACCAATATAATAGAAAGTCTAAGACTTTCTATACTGACTATATCTACCCTGATTCAAAACTCTGTAAAAAGCTCTTTCTACGGCAGTGATTGATGCAAGAATGCTTTCGACTCGTATCACGAAAATTAGAAAGAGGTAAAAAGAATACTAACCATCATGTCAATATTACTTGTTCTCTTATGAGATTGTTGTGCAAGTTTAAACTCACGCATAATCCAATTGGTCTTTGTACCTGTTGGAGCCTTCCCTCTATAATAAACCAACGTATTCCATTTTCCAACGGCTCTTCCCTTTGAAAATACCAATTTTTCTGATCCTGAAACCTTCCAATACCCATCTCTTGTTGTTCTCTTTGGCCTTACTCCATTTGGATATTTTCTTTCCCTTGGTGAGAAAAAATACCATTCATTTTCTCCAGCATTCTTATACTTATCTGCAAATTATTAATTTCCCACAGAATATATATTAATTTCATCACTACAAGGAACAATATACTGAACATTGAGCAAAAAAGGGTTAAGATCTAATCTTTTTACGACAGTTTTCGAGTAGGAGTCGTGGATATATTGCCTCGAAAGCATAATAAGATTGAAAAGTCACCCTAACCGTTAAAATAATATTAACATTGACTGTTAATATTTTTAACCATTTGGAATGACATTGCTTAGTTTTTTTAATATTCCAGCACGATAATAATCCAAAAAAAGTTTTCAAATATCCACGGCTCCCACACGAAAACTTTTTGAATAAAATTGGATCTTAATCCAGAAAAATTGAGAGAAATATTAGATTATAACGTAACTGCAAACAATTTCAGGGTCGTGCTGATATACATCAACTTCTAACATCTGATTTCGAGGCAAAGGTTCGTTCCTGACTTTCTTCATGAGATAAGAGACGACGAGTTCTTCCTCAGTAGGGTTGAATCGATATCCAGGTGGAAAAGAATTGAAATAATCATTATCATCGTCGTCATCATCATAATATTTTGAATATTTTTTGATATAATTTTTAATAAAATTGTAAAGTTCTCGACCATGTGATGATGAAGTAGAAGCATAAGCGAAATAAGACTCCAATGTCGCAATTAATCCCTCCATGTTTAATGTTTGCATGGAAGATAGAAACTCTGTAATTGATCAAAAACAAATAATTAAATTCATGTTAATATAAAATACTTAACCCCAGGTTTATAGAAAATTATGCTATTCTTATATAAGTCTTAGTATTGACAACATGCCATCGATCGAATTAATATAACCGAAATAGCAACATATGTAATATAGATTTTTTATAACAATTTCGAAGTAATATAACAGAAATAGGAAACTTACTTGATCTTTCGCCGGTTACTCTTAGCGCTTCTTGTTTTTTAGAATGTGGCCAATGTGGTAGTTCGTGTTAGATTATGTCGTGGAAAGTTGGAGTTTGACTTTTTATTTATAGAAATTTTAAATAAAAATTAAATAATATCGGTGTTGATTATATGATATATTCCGCTAATAAGATGGATCTGATCCCATCAACAATTGGATTATCATAAATATTTTCACATGATAGAAGTACTAATATTTAATCATGATTGTATAGGCTATAATATAATAGTATTAAATTATTTGTATGGCATAAATAATATTAAATGTATATCAAACTAAAATAAAATCTACTGTTTTAAACTTAAACTAATTTAAATATATAATTTTCAGCACAAAGAAAATATAATAAGATAAAGATGAATATAATGTATATATTTTTTGTCTTTAATCAAACACTCAAAATAATTTATAGGGAAAATCTCACTAGAATACCTTTTGAAATTTAAATTTCCAAAAGTTATGCCCACCAAATCAGTACTTATAAAAAATATTTGGAGACTATTGAACCCCTAAACTTATTTGTTAATATAATACAAAATAATATTCCTCCTTTCTTAATATAAAATTTAATTAAATTTTTTAAGTAGATTAAAAAAATTAAATAAATATATTAATTATGACTAAATCTAATCTCTCAAAATAAATTCATATTATACTCTTTAATATATCTAAATTATTTAACTAATTTTTATATTAATTATAATTAACTAATTTATTTAATTTTTTAATCTATCCAAATAAGTCAACTGGCTCTCATATTAAGGAACAAAAATAATATATAAAATATCTATCAAAGTAAAAGGCCCTTATTCAAGGAATTTACTACATTACCCGCGACATTTACCACAATTCCAGCTAATTTCACCATTTCATCAATGCCACTGGTAACAACTTTTTTACAATTTTAACACTTGAGAAAATACAAGCAAGAGGGTCATATTTTAAATTATTTACTATCTTATCAACATATTTACGGTACTTCATTGAGTTTCACCATTTTATTAATGCAATGTACAACTTTGTACAGTCTCAATATTTGAGAAAATACAATAGGGTTCATGTTTTAAACCATTTGCTATACTACTAATGGTATTTACAAGTAAGCGGAATTTTTACAAATATTTTGGAAGTGTATCAGCCACATAATTATTCTTATCTCAATGTAATATTTCATTTTTCTTACAAAGATATTTGATTTCAAATATAATTCTATATAATTTTATACTTTAAACGCATGCATATATATATAATATGATGTTTTCTAAGATATTCTTTAATAGTATTTAAGTTTAAATCATATTTAGAGGCTCGATTATATGTGCTGAATTTTTCTGACAAATTAAAATAAATATTTTTTACTTAAAAAATAAACACTTTTAAAATTTATATTTGATTGTGATTTTACTAATATCAATTTATTACTTAAAAAGTGAATATGAATTTAAATCTAATAAATTATTAATACTTATTTTTAAGAAAATCATCATAACTGATTTCAAAATTAAATCAATAAACCACCTCAATTTCAATCAAATAGAAAACAAACATAATTTAAAATAGAGTAAAGTAACACCCAATATCCTGATCTTATTTCTTATATACAGCTAGTATTCTAATTTTATTTGTGGTATAATTTCACCCATAATTTTTTTAATTTGGTATAATTTTACCTATAATCTTATTTCTTAAGTACCAAGAATTGCACCAAATTAAAAAGATTATGAGCGAAATTGAACCAAATTAAAAAGATTATGGGTAAAATTATACTACAAATAAGATTAGGATACATGTAGCATATGATAAATAAGACCAGGATATTGGGTGTTACTTTATCCTTTAAAATACTCTTTTAATTTTGTAAGAGTATAACTATTCAAGAGAGCTTAATTAATTTTGTAAGCCAAATAAGCCTTGTAGAGCTTAATTTTGCAGCTTTTAGCCTATCAAGAAGCTTAGATAGTAACTCAATATATCATATTTAAGCCTCAAAATTCTTGCTATTTGAATTAACACCGGGTAAGAAGCTCATATTTATTGGCAAGATTTAGTGTTACTATACTTGGCCCACTTGGTAGAATCTTGACTGAAAAAGCTGTGTTATGTTGAATTATTGATGTTGCCAAATGTCCCAACGAAACAAACCTAATATTTGCAATTTAAACAATTAATGATTATATAATTCTTCTGATATATTATTAATAATTAAAATTAAGAGGAAGGACTTGTAGGATGATATGTGATCAAATTTAATGAATTAAAAGTTAAAAAGAAATTGTTGAACATTTAAGTCAATATTTTTTTGGGTGAGAATCTCATTTAAGTCCCACCTAAAAAAAATTATCTCTATAAAATTCTGCAAAATTATTAAATCATTGACAAGTTTTATGAGATTTTAGAAGAAAAGATTTCAATTGTGAAATGACTATATTGCTCTCTTTCATTAAAAATGACAAGTAAAATGGCACAAATGACAACTTTATATGTTGCAGTTGACAAATATGACAGTAATAAATGATAATTCATATAATCTGGACTTAATATTTTAAGATAAATATAGTTATCAATCTTGCTACCTAACTTGTTAATTACAGCACATAACGTTGTTAATATTTTGAAATGGCACAAATGATAGTCAGGTAGTAATAAATGATAACTTATAATTTGGACCTAATATTTTGAGAGAAATAAGTTTTCATTTGTTATTGCATGATGTATCAATTACAATACATGAAGTTTTTATTTGTATCATCTTACTTATCATTTTTTTAATAAACGAGAGTAAAATAATAATTTAACAATTGGAATCTCTTATCTTAAAGTCTCATGAGACTCCTTAATGATTTAATAATTTTGTATAAAAACTTTTAGGTTTTTTTTTTTAACTTTGTTTTCATTTCATCATTCTTTTACCATCCTTTTAAATTGTAAGATGTTTTTCTCTCGTAATGATTTTTAATCTATCAATTTGAATTGCACATATAATCCTCCAATTTTTTTCCCAACCATATATAAATTGCATATATTCTGCACAGAACCTGGTAGCCTTAATATGAGTAGTTTTTGAAATTTAAAACGACAACATTATGCATGAGCTAGAAGCCCATAATTTTTCTAAAGAGATCAAATATCTCATATTAATATTAAAAAACAAAAGCTCATTGTTCTCACTTAAATTTTGAATGTGCCCTTGATAGACCTGAAAATTTAATAAGATTATTTATCTAATTAAATATAATACAAATTAATAAGTAACTTAATTTATATTATCTGAATAATATAAATAGTGGATATATATGGTTTAATTTATAATCAAATCTATTGATTAAATTGGTATTTAATCCAGTTATATTATATTATACTGATTAAAGACTACGGTATTATGGATAATAGACATATGAACTAATAGTCACATCATAAGGGGTATTATGGATAATAGACATATGAACTAACAGTCACATCATAAGGGGAAAAAGAAAGATAAAGAAATCCACAATCATGGTGGTTATAACTACATGACAATTTTTACTGCCCAATATGACCCAGCTTTGCTTTTAATGAGTTAGGACTCTTTAATTTTTTAGCCATTTCTTTTCCAAATCATATTTTCTCTTAACAAATGGTAAAATCCTGTATGGAATCATGATATAATCGCGAAATTGTGTTGGAGATGATCTCCAACCATGAGGATCCAAATTTATTCTTTGAAGGTATAATTAAATATAGTTAATCATATTCATTGGGAAGAGTTGCAGTATCATTCTAATTTCTTTAAAATCTTACAACACCTCTTTCTTTTTATTCTTTTTACTTTTATGATTTTTATAAGTTTTAAAAAAACAAAAAAACAACCCATCTTATACAACCTTCAAAAGAAATTAGTAGTGCCTCAAACCTTCCAATAATCATCTTCCACTATAACTAAATATACGAATAACGATGTTCTTTAAATTTTACACGTGGTGCTATAAAGTTATGACAGGTAACAATCTAAATTATTAACAAATGGTGTTAGTATATTTTTCATTTATTTTGTTTTTGAATTTTAAGTTTTATGATTTTATTCAATTATTATAGTTTTGAATCCAATATAATTTAATCTATGTTCTTATAAAATATAGAATTCATAAAGAGTTTTATTTTAGTCTATGTCAAGGTAAACTTCTTTTTAGTACTTTAATTTTATGAAGTTTTGCTTTATTTTATTTTATAATGGGCATTTCATTTTTAACAAATAATATGTTTAATTTAAGGGAGAATTAGAACAAAAGACGAAGACTATACAAAATATAATTATTTAAAAGGATAAATTCAAATATCTAAATTAAAAATTAAAAATATCAAATTGTCCTTATCATATTTCACATCTTTCTCTCCTCCGTTTGGCCGCTCGCACACCACAACACAGTCATAATTCATTAATACTGTCAAAGATGCATTTCAACACCATCATCCGCAAGCGTATCAAACTCTTCGAGGCCATCCAAGCTCAACAGCTAGCTCATCGCCAATCCCTCCTGCCAATCCAATCAAGTAAATTATTCTACATCTATCTTATTGCCAATGGATAATTCATTTTTTTATTTAATTAAAGGGTATAATCCTTTTTAAAATTTATAAGGCAAAGGGTTTTAATTTCATCTCTCTCAATTCCCAATATTTGAGCTTTTATAGGGTGAAGCCGCTTCGTTTTAATTACTTGGTGGAAGGGAAGAAGTGGATGACCTTAACATGGATATATTGTCAGAGAGATTTCCAAGAGTTTAGCTGCAATCAATATAACAAGAATCATATTGTTAATGGGGTCTATGGGATATACTTTCAAAGACGCAAAATCAATATTAAAATATAGAATCATATAACAAGAATCGACCAATGTTTTTTAATAAAAAATGTAGAACAGAACAATCAAATAATATTCAACAAAATCTAAGGAGCAGTTGATATTGTGTGAGGGTGAGGGAGATTGGAAATTGCGGAAGAGAGATGAAGTTGCCGTCTCTGCAGACGCGGAGTTGCTTTCATTGCCCAATCCCTGCTAATGGGGGCATACATGGCTGAAGTTGAACCATCGCCCCTTCGAACCCCATCAACTTCTAAAACCAGATCTATGCCTGTTTGGTTTTGCTTCAAATCATGGTTTGAAAAAAGCTTATGGCCCAAACTTTAGTTTAAAAAAATTTTAAAACAAACAGCCATATTTGTCCATAAATGCTTTTAGATAAAACCATAGTTTAAAATCATAATTTTGAATAAGCTATTAAAACTAGCTTTTGGAACAGTAAAAGAGCTTATGGATTATCTAATTACTATATTACTCCTACTTTTTCTTACACTCTCTTTCCTCTCTCCTACTTTTTCTTACACCCTCTCTTTTCTCTCCTACTTTTTCTTACACTCTCTTTTCTCTCTCCTACTTTTTCTTACACCCTCTCTCCTCTCTCTTCTTTTTTCTCTACCTCTCTCCTCTCTCTTACTTTTAATCAAATTATACATTTTTTTATAATTTACCAATATAAAAAGTCATTCTAAAAATAACTATCCAAATACTTATTTATTCATAACCACTTTTTTTTTATAAACTATTCTCTAAAAACTCTTTTCCATAAGCTATACATAAACTATTTTTTAAAATCTTATCCAAATATGTCACTCTTCTCATTGCCCTCAGCTAGATCCCGATCTCAGACGACAGAGCATGGGATGGTGATGCAGATATATGAGGCCCAATGCTAAACAGAGCCAGTAATGTGTTCCTCGATCTGTATGTAAGAGAAAATGTAGATGGTAAATAAGGGCAATTTAATATTTTTAAATTTATATTTTAGTATTTAATTCTTCTAAATAATTAGAATTTTTATGATCTCTTAAATAAATATTATTTGCTGTAGGTCTTTCGTTCTAATTCTAGCTTTATAAAATGAGTTTAAATTCAAATCAGATATTTTATCTCATTGATTGAGATAATGGAGAGATTATGATAAATCTACTAACGGATAGCGCGTATATTTTAAAAGGATAAGATAAAGATATTTTGTCTTCCCAAAATATCCGTGTCCATCTCTACATAAAAAGACTCCCTCCATTCGTAGTAACTCACTCCAGTGCCACTCCAGTTTAACATCACCACACGGGTCGCCTCAAACGAGAATGGGATGGGATGAGATTTGGATACATATGATCCATAATACCTTTAACTAGGCAGATAACTCTTCTCTAGAGGGTTGTGGGGGGTTGAGTTAAACAGTTCCGCTTTAGATACTGTACGGTTATCACACTATTATAATGTGAGTCCTAGGATAAACATCCTTTCAACGACCTATCATCCAACTAGTAAAAAAGTGAGATATATAATTATTTAAAATATGTTCGATCCTTGAGAAGTACTATTTTATTATAATTTTATTCACGGCATTTAGGAAGATATCCTCATTTTTGGGTATCTAGGTTTATACCTGAAAGTAATAGATGGTTCACCTATATTGATATCGTCTAGGAAGAAGGGAGACTTTATTCTGCCCTTAGATCATGGGTTATCCTAAACTCTTTCTAAAAGTTCTTGTAAAAAAAATCTTTTCAACAGTATCATGAAGAACTAATTTGGTGATTACTATTTTAATTTATGCCCTATGGTCATGAGTAATTTGATCTAATGGGTTAAATGTTAGGAAAGTGAGCAGGTCAGGTCTAATTAATATCTAGTGATAAGAATGTTTACCTATTACAAAATTGTTGATATTTAACAATTATTTTTGCTTATAATTGATGGTTCTGAACTATCATATATATATGGACATGTCAAGTATTCTTTGGGTCAAATATTTGACGATTATGAACTGTCAAATAGTGTGGACTATATTTAACGATTTTTAATTAGACTATAACCATCAAATATTTGATACTATATTTAAACGTTTCTATTGTTATAAGTCGTCAAGTTAATATATGTAATACTTGACGATTTGCGTAAGTATTTTTAACGTATGGGGGGCTGTGGTAGAGTAGTAGGAGATGCAATAGAAGAATAAGCATGCTGATTATTAGCTGATTTTTGGCGTTTGGATATGGTAATTAAATGAGGGAAATAAAATAAACAAAATAATTAAGAGTTATACTACTAGAAAAAAAACTTTTAACAGCAGTTAAAAATAGCATTTCACGACGATTTTATGAGCGGCATAAATTCCATCACAATTATAAGTCTATCTTCTAATGGTAGTTAAATGTAACATTTCACAGTGATTTTATGCAAAAGCCACCCTAAAAAGTTGCTTTATGACGATTCTGGCTAAAACAACCATGGAAAGCTAGAATTTTTTTTACTTTTTTTATCTTGCCTCGGTATGCACCCACAATCAGTCACCTTAGCCACATTCATAAAAAATATCAGACTAAATCTAGAGAAAAGAAGTTAAAGATTTAGCGAAGAATCTGAAGATCTAAATCTTCTTTCATTGAAGCTCTTCGAGCTCCTTCTAACAAGGTCTATCTGCCACCACGATCAGTCTTACTAAAAGTATTGATCCAGATCTGGAGAAGAAGTTATAGATCTAGCAAAAAAGTTAAAGATTTAAAAAATTTTGCTATTGAAATTCTTTAAGCTTCTTCTGACATGATAGTAAAGAGATTCAAACGAGTGCGAGGTTGAAGGATGGCAAATAAAAAAAATTTATAAATATTTAATACAAGGATGATAGCTCATATGATTTAGTACAGTTTATAAACAACAAATAACTGAAAAAGTAAGAAAAATGAATAAATAACGAAATTAAATAGTAACTTACTGCTTTCACGACAGATGATGATGATGGAGACAATGAAGAACGATAGAAATATGCACTGAAAATAAAAAAAAATGTTGAAAAATAATATTCGTGTAAGTCTATCGTGGTGAGGTAGAAGAGCAGGACTTCAAATTATTATGAAAAAATAAAAATAAAATTGTAATCAAATTAGAATTTTTAAATTTTTTATAAGTTCTTAACGATACTTTTATAAAAATCACAATTAAATATCCCTCAAAATTATTTTTAACAGTAGTTATTTAAAAAACATCGCTAAAAATCTCTCAATTTCAATACTTTTATTCACACTAATTTAGAAACTTAGTTAGAATATTTTTAACGGTTTAAAATATCGCGTTAAAAGTGCCTTGACTTGTACTTCTATCATGTACACACAAATATAATATATATATATAATTTAATGTTAAAAGAAAAGTGGTTGGTACAAATTTATTTATATGGGCTTTAGCTTCCAGGGACACACAAACATATATATATATATATATATATATATATATAATATAATTTAATGTTAAAAGTAAAGTGATTGGCTGTCAAATCCACAGACAAATTTATATATATATTTACATTCATAATTCTAACACACGTAGAGAGAGAGAGGGATATTATATATATATATATATATAGTTTATATGGACCTTACTTTTAACGAAACCCACCCTTAAAAATCTTAGCCATAGTTAAAAGTCTCTTACTATTAATACTTTTATTTTATTTAAATTTTTAAAATTTGAGTGTAATATTTTTAACGATAATTTTTATAGATTCATTATTAAAAATATCTTTCACAATAATTTTAATAAAAATTATCATAAAGAATATTTTAAAATAGAATTTAATATCATCATTTTTTATAACAATTTTATTTATAATTATCATAAATTAGTACTGTAATAAATATTTTTGTTAATAGTATTAATGTTGAGGGTTGAACTTATATAAAGTGAAAGTAATAGTTTTCAAAATTTGAAAGGACAAATGTTTGAGTGGATGGCAGGATCACGCATCGTTTAAAAATTATATGGTTAACAGTTGTAAACAAAGAACAGTCACATATGATTTTTGTTAATAATATGTGACAGTTCATGTGTGTAGCAGTCAAGTATATATTTAAAATATTTGACGGTTTGTATTATAACCGTCAAATACATATTCACGCGATTTCCGTTCAATCATACTTTACGGTACCTATTATTAACTGTCACGATTGAGCATCATGTTGGACAAACATAGTACTAAATAGTAACTAAATAATTATACAGATTATAAGATAGAGTAGTAGTAGAAGATTTAAACCAATATTTCTTATCATGTTAGTTGGTTTGAAGCAAAAAAATTATAAGACTCTGATTTTAATATAATAAGTACTGAAATATATAGCACAAAGTTAAAAGAACACAAATAATAATAATCAGGAATTTTTCTGACTAGAAAATAAGCACAGTGATGATATGTGAATAACTGTCACCAGTCAGAAAACTCTCAAAGAAGCAATGTATCTATGTTGTTATTTTTTATTCAATATCACTTATTGTAACTCTAAATCAACCTATCATTATAATCTCCCATCAAGGTTAATAATAATAATAATAATAATAATAATAGTAGGTAATTTGACTTAATAATATCTTAAACCAGATTTGATACGACTGAGTTAAGGGCCACAATCAAGAGATATTTTATTTAAATTAGAAAATCATAATATCTTAAATATATTATAATTATTGTAATATTAAGAATATTTAGAATTTCTAATTTCCAAATATATCACCATAATATCTATATGCAATCCATCTATTTGAATTAACAAGATATTTCATAATAATAATAATTAATAAAATATCTAACATTCTCTTACTTGACATGCACAATAAAGTTAGTCCTTCTATCTAGGTTCATTTAACCAATACTACAGGAATCATGACAATAAACTATCTTCATTCGAGTATCAACTTCCATGCATTACAAGTAGTACACTTACTTAATGGATCAAAACCTTATGAATAAACTCTAAATATTTATTAAGTTCCCTTTTTAATATTTATCAAACTCAAACAATATGAATGTACACATAACTGAAATGTAGAGACGATAAATCATGGATTGAAATTTTATTATCTCATATACCTTGATTCATAACAATAAGGGCTCAAGCCCCATATGAAGCTCTTCACATGTGAAAATAAAATATTTTGGTCGCATCTTTTTAGTCAAAAGATCAGCTAGCATTTCCTTTATATTGATGTGTTCAATCGAAATTTGGCCATCCCTTACTCTATCCTTCAAGGAAAGAAATTTCAGCTCGATAAATTTATTTTTACTCCCACTACTTTTTTTATTGGCGATAGCCACTACAACTTTGTTATCACTATACATTTTAATGGGCCTAGGGATTGAATCCATAATCTTAAACCGAGTAATAAAATTTCTTATTCATATTCCTTGTGAACTTGCTTTAAAACAAGTAATATACTCAACATCACGAGTAGAAGGAGCTACAAGTGTTTGTTTTACACTTTTCCATGATATAGTACCTTCTACTAATAGAAAGATATAGCCAGTAGTAGATCTATTTGTATCTCGACAACCAGCTATATCAGAATCAGAGTACCCAATCACTTCAAGATTGTTAGTTCTTTTATATGTGAACATATGATGTTTTATACCTTAAAGGTACCTCAACTTTATTTGTAACTGTCCAATGAGTCTCCCCTGTATTACTTTGGTATTTTCCCAACATACCCACAGCAAAAGCTATATCAAGTTTTGTACAAACCTGTGTATACATCAAGCTTCTTACTGCTGAGGCATATGTGACTATTTCCATTTCTTTCCTTTTAAGATCATTCTTAAGACATTGGTCTAAACTGAATATATCTCTTTTCTTAATATGTGCTATATTAGGTGAACAATTTTTTATCCTAAATCGTTTAAGAATTGTGTTAATATAGGTTTCTTGCGATATAGCCCTATCTCTATGGATTTTAATACCAATGGCAATAGATACCTCACCTATATCTTTCATGTCAAAACTCTTGAACAAAAACTATTTCGCTTCTCTAAGTAGCCCTAGATCATTTGTTGCAAGTAATATGTACTCCATATACACAATCAAGAATATGATTTTACTCTCACTGACATTATGATATATGCATTAATCCATCATATTCTTAATGAAGCTAAAAGATGTGATAACTTCATCGAATTTCAAATACTATTGTCGTGAAGCCTGTTTAAGACCATAGATTGATTTTCTTAACTTGACAAACAAAATGTTATTTGTCATTTGCAATGAATCCATCAGGCTGCCTCATGTAGACTTCTTCCTCAAGTTTACCATGGAGAAATGCACTCTTAACATCCATTTGATACAACTCTATATCAAAATATGCAATTAATGCCATGATAATGCGGAAAGAGTCTTTTGTGGATACAGGAGAAAATGTTTCTTTATAGTCAACACCTTCCACTTATGTGAAACTTTTAGCAACCAACATAGCCTTATAGCGATCAATGTTATCTTATGAGTTCTTTTTGTTTTTATAGACCCACTTACAGCCAATGATTTTGGCCCCATTAAGTAACTCTACAAGTTCCCAAACATGATATAGCCATCACCAGGGAACCCTTAGAGGAGCAAGGTATCTATTTTGTGATTTCTTATTCAATATCACTCAATGCAACTCTAAATCAGTTTATCCTATTTTTTATAACCTCCCATCAAGGTTAATAATAATAGGTAATTTGACTGAATAATATTATAAACCATATTTGGTACGCCTGAGTTAAGGACTACAATTAGGAGATATTTTATTCAAATTAAGAAACTATAATATCTAAAATATATTATAATTATTATAATATCTAGAATATCTAAAATTTTCAATTTCCAAATATATCACACTGATATCCATATATTTGAATTAACAAGATATTTCATAATAATAATAATAATAATAATTAATAAAATATCTATCACATCATATATTGTAAAATATGTAATATTGCTTATACACAGCTGTGCTAGCGTGACATCATCCCTTAAAAGTTATTTGAATAATATTTTTTATAAATATTATCTTATCTTTTCTCGATCATTACAATACTATGTCTATGGTGAAATTTTAATATTTTTTTGGATTTGATGGAAAATATTTAAATTAATTTTAGGCTGTTGTTACTGAATTGACACAAAATTTTGATAAAAGATTGTTGATTTTTATTGATTTAATCATAATTATCTCTTAAAACATCTTTTGCATTACAGTTGGTGTAATCTGGATGTTTTAAAACACATCTAATTTCGAATGAAAAAAAAATCAATTATGATAAATTGATTATTTTTTATGGTTTAATATTTTATACTTATTTAGTTCTTAATATGTGACCTATTTAACTAATTTAATTAGATTAAAAAAATTAGTTAAATTAGTTAATATGATATATTTTTGTAAAATACTCTAATCATATTCCTTAATTCTCTCCCTCCCTCTTTTACTTTATTATTGTTGAGGTAACATCAATAGGGGTAATTTAGAAAAAAAATTATTAAATATGAGAAATATATCTTATATTTATAATCAAGATTAATTCTCTAATTATGTCCTATATTAAAGACTAGATGAGTATTTTATTTGAATAAATACTCTAACAATTTTTTTTAGCTCTTGGCTCAAAGGAACATTTATAAATGTATTTAGAGACCGTCCCCTAATAAGATTATTATATAGGCAATATGATTTAAACTCATATCCTTATAAATTATGAGTCAATTTTTTGCCAATTGGATGAACCGTTGTTGTCAAAAATGCTCTAACAATTAAATTTGACTTATATAATGAATCAACAAATCTTTTGCCATAAAAAGCCAGTATAGATTTATAAAGAAAAGCTAGACAAAATTATTATCGAAATTACTTTTTATAAGGAATTAAAATAACTTAGAAATACAAAAGAGAACATTTTAATTAAAAAAACGTTCACACCGTTATCAGAGTTTATATCTTATTAATTCAAATATATCTGGCAATTAATTTGGATATATTTATATGATTAAGATTTCATAAAAAAGATATGAAAATATGAAATAATATCAGAATAAAAAAATTTCTATTTTATTAATTCAAATATTATAACATAATTAATGTCAAAATATTCAAAAATATTTTTGTAATTTTTTTGTAGTATATATTTAGAATGTGAAAATTTAATAAAATGATAAAAATTATATATATAAACATAGAAAAAAGATAGACATGGTAATTGATAAGTTTATTTAGTTGGTTCCATTAGTAGATTTATTTTGATTCTGTTAAATGATTTTGAAGGACAGTCCATTCAAGAAAAAGTATTAATCTTTTCATAAAATATAAATTTACTGCTTAAAAATAATTTATTTGTAATTGTTTTAAATGTATGATCTATAATCTTTAAGAAAGCTATATTTCATTTTTAAAGCTCATTTAATTTCCCATGAAATATTTTCAATTTTTATAAATTAATTGTTTTTTATGGTTTAATATTTTATATTTTTGTGTGAGGAAGTAATATAACAATTAAAATATAAGGGATTTAATTATAAAAGATAGAGGAAATTGAACTGAAAGTATTTCAAGTCCATAACTACTATTCTATTTGTCTCCATTATATGATAAATAAAATTTAATACTTAGGTGAAATAATAATATTTCAGCTTTAATGGCCAAATAATCATCTTCCATTGTAACTGGTATGTGAGAACAATGATGTTCTTTGAACTTTACAAGTGGTGCTATAAAGTTATGACAAGTAACAATCTAATATAAGAAAAAAACTTATATCAAGTTTCTTAATTTTATTTTATCAAGTTCTCTAATCTCGCCTTACCATGTGTCCTTTTTTTTAAATATCTAAAAATAGTATTTGTGATAAACTGTGATTTGAGAATTTGAAATAATAGATATAAAAAATTTAATGTAAGAGTGATCCAAATAACAAATGGTGTTAGTATATTTTTCATTTATTTTTGCTTTTGAATTTTAATTTTTGTTATTTTATTCAATTCATTATAATTTTGAATTCAATTCAATATAATTTAGGACAATACTTAAATTAAACTCTTTATATCTATTATGTTAAATTTTCTAATCATATATAGTCATGTGTCCTATTTTTGAAATATTATCATTTAATTATAAATTCATATGAAAAGAATATGACATATGACTATGTGTGATTGGAGAATTTAATATAATAAATATAAGGAACTTGATCTAAATATTATCCTATAAATTAATCTATATTATTATTAAATATACATTTCATAATACTTTAATTATCTGGTAAAATACATTGACTACCCCTTAGTTATGTCTTAATTATACGGACATCCTCTTATTTTAAAACATATAGTTTGATCCAATTATCAAACATAGTTACAAATATTCTCAAAAGATTCTAAAAACATAATTTTTAATTAAAATTTATATTAAAATAAATTTAATTTACTATTTTACCCCTTCTAATAAATCCCTGATTATATATTATTATCTTTACCTATGAATCTCATTTTAGAGAAAAAGAAAGAAAAAAAGCTGCTAGAGACTCAAAAATAATGGCGGCAGCGGCAAGAGGAACCAAGGTAATTAGGTATCAATTTTTTATGCCCTTCTCTTTTCGGCTCAAAATATTTTTTTTCTGAAAATAGAAAAAACCCATCAAAATAATTTAAATTCATAGCAAATCGATCCTCAACTCAAAAGCATCCCTAAATTTTATATTTTTCTGCAAATAGAAAAAAATCATCAAACCAAATTGCTGCACTATTAATTATATTTAACAATAAATTCAAATTTAATAAATTTTATAATATATTGAAATTTTTGAAAATCTATGTAATTAGAATTATTTTTTTGGTTGTATAACGTTTTTTGAGAATATAAATATTTAATTAATTCTTATGATAAAAAGGATCATTTTGAAAAAAAAAGTTTAAAAGTGAAACTTAATGGTTAACTAATAGTTTGGGTGAATAGAAATAGAATATCATATATATATATATATATAAAAGAGATTAGTGTAACATGTATTCTAATATTAAGGGAGGTCCATATAGATTTTTTAAATAGAGGAGAGGTCGTGTAATTAAAGAAAACTGAAGGGTTGTTAGAGAATTTTACTCTTAATTATAAGGTAGGCTTCCTTTTAGCCCTTTAATTTTATGAAGTTTTATTCTATTTTATAATGGGCATTTCATTTTTAATAAATAACATGTTTAATTCATTAAATAATATTTATAACATAATTGATCTCATATAAAATTTAAGCAACTATAATTTTAAGAAGTTTCTTCTAATTTTTATTATTTGATTAAGGGTATAATTTCTTTTAAGACTTAAAACGTAAATTTTTTTTACCTCTTCTAACAAATATATTTTTAAAGATTCCAACTTTTATCTTCTTATATGATAATAACAACTATTACATTTTTACAATCAATTTATTGACAATATTCTACAAGTAATGCATGCATTAAAAAAAAATCTAATTTTTGATATATTTTAATACTTATATTGAAGTATTCATTTCTTTTAGTAAGGTAAATAAACGATAACTAATTTTCTTAAGAATTATTTTTAAATTTGAAAATAAAGTAAAATCATTGAAAAAGGATTAAAGCACCGGATTCACTTACAAACACGCCTCATTTTTTTGAACTCAAACTACCCTATGTTCTTAATCTTTTTTAATCATACTTCATCTTATACATACATAAATTTTTAATAGATAACATACCATTATGATGTATTTAAATGATAACATATGATCAAGATTTAAATTTAAATAAAATCAAGAATTTCCCAAAAACAAGTCCACCGAATAATATTATTGGTTCATGGAATTCGTGAGAATACAATGGTTGGGAATGTAACGTAATAAAATGATGATTATGGAACAGTTGTTTGGTAAGACATTATGAATGGTAAAATAAAATTTTATTAGTTTTTAAATTCAATCAAATGCAAATCTGCAGTTGCTCCTTCCCCATCCATTTGATTTTTGGGAAAATCCCACTCAAAACCACACATAAAATAATTTATTTCTATAAGATCATATAAAATTATTAAATCCTTGACAAATCTTACGGGATCTTAAGAAAAAATATTTTAATTATGAAATAACTATTTTATTTTTATTTATTAAAACATGACAAATGATATAGTACAAATCATAATTTTATGTACTGTAGTTGATAAGTCAAGTAATAATAAATGATAACTCTATTTTTCTGAAACGTCTATTTATTCGGATCAATAAGAATACATATTGATTAATTCAATTGTGCCCTAACATGTTCTTACTAAGACCTAAGCCGAAGGAAAGCAAGTTGGGATTGCTTGAAAAGCAATTGGATTTGTACCTACAGGTAGAGGTTTTGTCATCATACACACGCCACATTTTTCATGTATCACAACTCTTTTTTAGATCAAGTAGTATCTTTTAGCCGATAGCTTAATAACTAATTTTTCTAATACGTAGAGATCATTGGAGTGTGTTTTGCCTATCTTAACAAAACTTTTTTTTAAACGCATAGTTTTATTTGAACTCAAGATATTATATTTAAAAAATTCAACTATCTACTCACTATGTAAAGTTTTGTTAGCCATCTCAACTGTTTTTTATTTTTGCCATCATATTGTAACTAAACGCATCTTTGGCAACAATGTCGACCTTAGTGAGGACGATAGATGGACGTTGATCGGAGAGTGAGAGGCGGGCTTGTGGCTGAGGTTTGTCGGATAGAAGATGGAGGACAATTGCTGTTCGCTACATAAAAAAGAGGACAATTGCTGTTCGCTACATAAAAAAGAACACAATAAATTAGCCACGGAACTTCTTTCTATCTTTAATATAAAACTCTGTCACTAATTTATTTTTAACTATTAAAAACCTAATATTGACAATTAACAGAGACAATATTACTCATTTTCTAATATTTTTGGGACGATATCAATTAAAAAAAATCGGATACCCACAGTTGTTTACATCTAATTGTTTTACTGGCCAAATTTTTGAGAGCGCCAATGTAAGAAGTATATATTTAAAATTATAAGTTAAGGATTGGACGGATGACTATGAAAGTTTCTATGAAATCTAAGCGTTGATGAGATATACATTATACGAGTTACTCCCTCCAAAGTTAACTTTTTTTATAAATTAAGAAAGATAAATAAATCAATTAATTATAACTAAATCTAATTTCTCAATATTAATTTATATTATATACTCATTAACATATCTAAATTAGTCAACTATTTTTATATTACTTATAATTAACTTATTTATTTGACTTCCTTAATCTATCTAAAAAAATCAACTAGCTCTTATAATTAAGACAGGAGGAGGTATATTAGATTTTAGTTTAATTCCTTAATTTTCTAAATTATAAGATAAGACACTTTATATATTAGGGTTAGATGACTAGAAAACCCTTTTATAAAATAAAAAAAATTAAAATAAACTTTTGTAGACACTTTTACTACTACACAATCATAACTCAAATATGCAATGTTAAAATCTAAAAAAACCAAACCGCTCGTTGCACATGAATGAAAATAACACAAGTGAAAAAAATGAAAGATATAAAGAGGTGTATATATATATAAAGATTTGTTTAAAGATTAAAAATAGGCTTGATTAATAAATAAAGACTTAACATCAAACACAACCCACTAATTACAAATACTTATGTATCTATTGACATTCCAAAGGTTTTATAATCTAAGTCTAAGGCAAGTATTACAATAATACTCCTCTAGTCCTTAATATAGAACATATTTAATTAACTAATTTGATTATATTAAAGAAATTAGTTAAGTTAGTTAATATGATATATTTTTTTTCTAAAACTCCATAATTATCTTACTTAACTTTATCCCTCATTCTCTTACTTGATTATTGCTGAGGGAGTATCAATAGGGATAATTTAAAAAAAATTGATAAATATATGAAATATATCTTATATTTATGATAAAGATCAACTCAGTTAGGTTTTATATTAAGAACTGGAGGAGTATAAACTAACAATATTATAGAAGATAAAATCAAATCACAATAAAATTGCTCCCACACGTTGCGTGAGTAAAAATTAAATTGCATAAAGAACCATTGAATAAAGATAGCCTCAAGCAATCTAACCAAGAATAATTGGTTCTCCAAAACACATTGAAAACATACAATACTCAGATCTAGAAGATATCAAATATAGTTGTAAAAACAACATAAAAAAGAACAATTTATGATGGAGGGAAAAATAAACGAGCTAAGTCCTCCAAGTCATCCAGTTCACGAGCCATTGCCTCCAACTCCTCTAGAGAATAGTTATCCAGAAAAGAAAAATAGTCATCGTCATCACCACCATGATCTTGAGGTGCAGTAGTAGTAGGCATTATAGCAGAAACCACATGGTCGTCGTCGTTATTATCATCATCTTGATCCATAATATGCATTTCAGATGTTTTTCTTTCATGAGCTCTATTGTAAATCTTACACAAGACAAATTGATCATCTAACTATAAAACGTACAAAAGAACTTATTAGAATTGGATTATTGGATTAATAACAAGAAACAAAACGAAAACAAAGAGATTAAACAGGTAATTAACGAACCTTCATATTAATTCTTTGATGATGAGTGGGGTCCACAAGTTTGTATTCTTTCATGGCCCAATTCGTCTTTGTTCCAGTGGGACCCTTCCCTTGGTGATATATTAACGCATTCCATTTTCCCACAATTCTTTCTTTTGAATAGATTGGCTTATAGGGTATTGAAGCCTTCCAATAACCCTCATTTGTGGATCTCTTTCCCCTTAATCCAAACTGATATTTTCTCTCTCCTGGTGAGAAGAAATACCATTCGTTCTCTTCGATACTTGGGTACATCTCTGCAAGTTATCATAAATGAACACTCTTACATATATATATTCACTGATGGTTGATGAAGAGAGTTAAGTGTTTACGTACCACATAGAATTTCTGGGCTGTATTGATATATATCAACTTCTGGGATTGTGATATTTCTTGGGAGTGGTTCATTGTTGACCTTCTTCATCAAATAGTGCAGAATGAGTTCTTCTTCTGTGGGGCAAAATCTATATCCAGTTGGAAATTTATGCCCAGGTGGCAATGTCAGCTCATAAAATCTTGATAGCAACCGTCGAAGAGTATTATTATTAGACTCCATGAATGTCGTTTGATTTAAACACAGTGGAAGCAGCTAGCAGTGAACGATATTTTCTCTTCAAGAAAATAATATAACATAACCAAGAAGAAGACGAAGAAATGATCAAGAAAGGGAAAGCGATGCAAGATTCGTGATCTGTTTGGGCTAAGAAGAAGAAGAAGAAGAAGAAGATGATGATGATGAAGAAGACGAAGAAGAAGAAGAAGATCCAGGAAGGGAACGCTATGTAAGATTATTCGTGTGTTGGGGCTACTGATTAAGAAGAAGCCGAATATGAGAGGCTGTGGCTTTGTATAAATAGACGAGTTCTCTTCTCGATCTTTTTTTCCTAAACATGACACGTCGTCGTTTTCATTCGTTTATTATTTAACCTTGTTAAGAATGAAGAATAATTTATTCTGGATTATTACATGACTTTGTAGTAAGGAAATTAATTAAGAAGCACGTGGAATCCAAAATTATATTCACTATATATGACTTCTGGGGCTGCTTTTTGGGTCATCATCATAATAGCCATTTTTCTTTTTCGCCTTTGAGTCTTGTTTTGTTTTTAATTTGGCCATTTTTCAGGCTAATTAATGTCCTAATCCATTTGCTTAATTCTTGGTTTGACTTTGTGATCATCCTTAAATATCCACATATAGTGAAAATATATTTTCTCTTTAAAGTATCTGCCCTCAATAAACTTTTGGCTCAGCTCTCTAGGTTGTAGTTGAACAGTTGCTTTATATATATATAGGGTTAAATTACATTCACCATCTTAATATATTTTTTCAATAGCACTTAGTATCTTAAAGTAATATTTAGTGCAAATTCATTACCTTTAAAATATTTTCCTAGTAGAGCACTCTAATTTTTTTTTTGCCATTTTATAAATTTTCACATGGAAAAATGCTAATTACTACTGAGAAAATATATTTTTCATATATAAAAAAGTTTAGATGGGTTCGGCACCAGTTCTCCACTAAGGTCAGAGCATAGCCCTAGGGCTTAGAGAGCGCTTATAGGGGACTTACGAGATCGCCTACTAAATGAGCCCTCACAACGCAGCAGGAATCAAACTCACGTCTTTGTGAAATACGAGCTCATTCTTTACTATATGTGCCAATTTAAATATTCATGGACTTTTAGTGTTTGGTCAAGGATAGTATCCCCGTTTTTTTTAGTGCATTGGTCCCTTGTGTGATGTTTGTAATTCTTAATTCCAATAATTCAATTCCTTCTTAATTTTTGAGATCTTTCTTGTTTGTTTCAAGAAAATGCATTGGACAAATGGCTCTCCTCTTTATAATTTCATAATAATCTCTTACAGAAAAAATAATTATCTATACATATAACTTCTAAAATCTTCATTTTTTTTATAATCCTTATGTAATAATTCAAGGCTTATTTTCTGCCTCATAACATCATATGTGAGACTTATTCCCTGCCTCCTTGGTTCATAATTTCTTCTACATGAGACCTTCAACTTGAAGCTTAGCTTGTAGAGGTCACCAAAACATTTAATCTTTAAACAGTGTTGACTTAAAACTTAATAAATTTCTTCTTCCTCAAACTTTCAACAGTCTCCTTGAGACTCACATCCAAAGGAACAAATTCAATTCCCAAACTATTTGCCTTCTCTTTTGAAACCTTATGCTTTGGCATAAAGGGTTTATCATCCACACACCTGACAATTTTTGGAAAGTAAATGAAGATGAAATCAGTATGAGTCGATCAAATGAATTCACCAATAAATAAGGAGCTAGAAATCTTAGAAAAGTTAGAATTGCAATCCATGGTATCCTGCAATATCATTGAATTTTTTGTTGACAAAAAAACATGATTGAATTTGTCCAACTCTGCATAATGTTATGTATTTATATTCCATGTAGGATGTATGAAACATAGTTTCATTACCTAGTGTGACATTCTTATGGTTTAGGAAAGCATTGAAACAATTTAGAATAATGCAGGACTCAATTGAATATCGTAAAAAATGTCTGACAAATTCATCTCAAACTTGAAATGACAAAAAGTTCAGCCTATATATAAAAGAAGGATGGGTTGTTTCAGCTCATGAATATTGGCATTCATGAATCATGTATGTTTGTGTTTGTGGATACATACACACACCTTTGAGACTATATAATGAACAAATTTACCTCTGTGGAAGTTTAAACTTTGGGTACAATTCATGCAAAATCTTCACAACATCTGAGTAGTGTGCTACCGTCTCAACCAAACAATACCTTCCATTAGCTAAAGGAATCTCAAATGCTTGAATATGGGCATTTGCAACATCTTTTACGCTGATCCATTCTAAACTAAAATTTGGAAATGTTTGTGCACCTACACCGATCAAACAAGCAAGAGATCAGTCCATTTATGTAGAAGCATCATAATCTTCCAAGTGATCAGTCCATTTATGATCAGAAATACAGAAAATAGTGTCATCTGAAATGGTAGAAGCTCTAGATATTTTGAAGTTAAAATCACTTCTAGATGAACTCTACTTCATTGTTGCAATGCACAAGGAAATGCTATGCAGCATAGGCTACCAACTATGGGTAATATCCAGAATATAGGAATATTTCTTTCTTAGAAGTCTTTTGCCACCTCTACTGTCTTTCTCTTTCTTTATAATTTACCATCCAAAATTTTCTTTTCTATTCATGGTTTCATCGTTTCTGGGAATTTCACTTCTCATATTTACTCTAAACTAGAGACAATTTTTTTGTCAATGTGCTTTCTTATGAGTTTTCTTTTAAATTTTTACTCCTTCTACTAATTGGGAGAGCTTTCCTTCTGACAAATCCTTTAATAAAAGTTACTTAAGGTCAAACATTTTATTTGGACAATGATGTTCAATAAGATAAATGGTGTTTATAATTGGAATAGAAAGCCCTCATCTGTTATTTGAAGATCTTGAACAACATTGTGTGTGTTCTTTCACTTCTGAGCAGTTTTTTGGTTTCGGAAAAATTTTGTAGCAAGAGGTGGTTTCTTTGGTCAAGTGGCAAGAATTCACCCGTCTTCAAAGTTCTCTCTCTGGCTAAATTAGTATAACTATCATTTTCTATTCCATTTCTAATTCAGTATAGCCAGAAAGCACTATTCAGTTGAAATAGTCAACTAATCCAGATTTAGACAGGCAAAAGAAAGGATTTCTGTAAGTATGAATCATGCTAATAAATTAAATTTACCATTTATTAGGTTTAAAATTGCAGCAGCACTTGCATTAAGCGTAGGTTGCAAGAGCGGCCCTATTACCATTCCTGGGTTGATAGAAACCATGTCCATTTTGTTTTCTTTTACAAATTTCCAGGCAGCTTCTTCAGCTAAAGTCTTGGAAAGTACATACCAGAGCTGAAAGCACAAAATAAAAGAAAGCAGAAAACTTGAAAGGCATTATAGAATATGGTGACAATGACAATCATCATAATTTCAGACACTGAAATTTGGAATAAATGCATTGACATTATTGCTCAGCAGCAGTTGTCAAGTGCAAGCAAGGTTGAAAGTAGTATACTGTTATGACATTAACTTAGTAAGGAAAGCAGTTGAAGTAGTTGTCAAGTGCATGCAAGGTTTAGCAACTTTAATGGACCATATTTACATCACAATTATCAGTGCAAGCTCTCAAAATTACAAGCAACTGACTTAGTATTTTAGAAACGATATTCAGTCTTCATACAGAATGAAGTTATGACGAAACATCGATTGCACGACCATATTTTGATGCGGATACCAGAACATGATTATATATATCTAAGTTGCAGACAGTCTACAAACTTATGACGAATCCAAAGATATAAAAATTTGACTAAGTAAACCTTCTTAAAATGATTGTTCAGAGAAGTGGTAAACTTGGGTTACTCTGATTGACAACAAAGAAGATGGTTTTGAATCAAACGTCCTAAATGACCATGAGCACCGTTGATAGATGGTTTTGAAACTAAAGTCCTAAATGACTATCTTCCTCCTCCTTCTCTTTGTTTCAATTATAATTTTATTATGATCTCATTTTAATATTTTAGTATACTTGTCAACAAACTTCTTTCATCTATTTCTTCTGGAAAAACAATGCCTTTTCATTTTAGTTTAAACGTGACGATTCAGCAGATATGAAGACACCACTGCCCATGGAGTCCACTTAACCATGCAGGGCATAGACATGCAAAAAACATTTTATATTTAAAATTTTCTATCAAAATGTTATGCAGCATTTGCTACTATCATATATTCAACCCACATAAACTACAGATTTGGAAAAATTTGTTTGGCATAATAAAAGACTGTGCATACCTTAGATTCCCTACAGAAATCAGAATTTGAAAACCATGTCTCATCAACTACATCTTCAGGTTTTCTAGGCTTCCCAGTATATGTAACTGCAGCCATAGAAGATGTTAAAACAATTCGTTTCACAGATGGCGATTTTGCACATGATTTAAGAACATTGAGAGTTCCCTTGACCGCTGGATCAATTAGTTCTGTCTGAAATGAGTAAACCAATAATTAGAAGCTAGTAATAAGGCAACTGTTCTTTTGGATTAATAGTTTGATGACAAAACTAATTAGGTCAAGTTACTCTTTCCTTCCCAGGAGATGATTTAAATGCCGGCCCTCTCTTCTACTATAAAAATTTCTCTTACCAAAACATCTTTTCTTTAGACAACGTAATTGTACTGCAAGTGGTTGCCAAATTTGTAGCTTTATGCAAACTCATGCAGAGCTAAAATAGCTCAAACTCAAATTGAACTTCTAAGAGTTTACACATACTACAAGCTAAATAGCTAATAAGAATTCATATGTAACCAATAACTGGATCCAAAACAAAGAAAGAAAGAAAGAAAGAAAGAATACAAGTAAGTAATATGACTGAGCATGTCCATAACAAATATTAATTGGCTGTAGAAGTTAACAATTCAAAGCCATAAATGTTTAATAAAAAATGAGCCTAAAAGGTAAAGCCCTAAACTACAGTACCTTAGCTTCAACTATAGAGAATGATAACTAATGTAGTTATGCTTCTCTACAATTTTCTGGTTCGTAAACCATATACATCATAGATAACAGGAACCTAAGGCAAGGTAATCTGATACTCTGTTCTTTATAGTAATCTTCTCAAAACCAAACCAATCAATGAAATGGAAAAACAGTTCACTGTTTAATAGGTGGGACCGATTGTTTTGAATAAAAATATTTGAAATATGATTTTTAAAGAGTGTAATCAACTATGGTTAAACAATCGGTTATAAGTAATATACAAGAAAATGGAAATGAAAAAAATAAGACCCCAATGTATCACATCTTCACCAAACTCTCTCCCTTGAATCATAAAGAAAGAATAAATGGTTCTACAAACTAATTAAAGTATTAAAAATTGATTTGCTGTAGGCAGACTGCATTCTATTATCTATTCAATGGCTTTAGAATGGAATGAACCTGTGGGTCTTTGACATTATGATAAAAGGGGGATGCTGTATGAAAGACACCCTTGCAACCCTCAACAACCTGGTCATAGGAACCTTCTTCCAGAAGATTTGCTTTAACCAGAACCAGTCTCTCCTTTGCACCATCAAGTTTACGCAAATGGTCTACCTTTCTTGGATCACCTGCAAGGAAATGCAAACCATAACAGATTGATAACTCAAACTGATTTATTAAAAAAAATATAGAAAATTAGATAGCAATCAGAAAGAAATCTTTTACAAATTCATAGACCAAATCTCCCTGATATCTGCACTGCATTTTATTCATTCATACCTACTGTATTCATATTTTTCACTTGTTGTGTGCACATACATACATTCACTTTCATAATTAAGATAGAAATGCTCTTGACAAACACAATGACCATAGCAAAAGAAATATCAGAGCAATAGACTCCCTTCATAGGATTTTTTTATGTTTTATTTGTAGTTTTAGTAGAGGGCAGCTATATGCTTGGTGGGAGCCAAAATAGAAGACTTGGAGAGATAAGAGGATCCTAGATGCTCCCAAACTAGGTTTTGGGATCTAAATCAATTATGTCCTTTTGCCCCAATGTAACTGAAATACTTTACTTTCTAAGTCAGAATTCTTGGATAGGTTATGATGGGGTTTAACCCAATAGCTCATGCCCTCATTCATGACAAACAGAGTATATGGAGAAGTATATTGATACTTTGATTGCATAGATGCTCTGAGTGGATTGACATAGGCCCCAAGACCACTCACGGTACCCAAATACCGGTCATGGGGGCCTTTGTTTGCTTTTATGTAGGCTGATACTCTGTGGCCTTCATTTCATTATATGTTAAGGATTGATTAGGCTGATTTTCTGTGCTCCACTTCCTCTATATACTGAAGCTCCAATTTTGGAATAAAATAACAAACTTTCATATGGAAATTCTTCAGCTAAAGTCACATTGTCACTTATAAACCACATTTTGTCAGCTTTCTGACCAACTACAAAGCAAGCCTTGCTCATCCCACTTACCCTCCACAACTATTATTTCTTCACTTTTCAAAATCAAAACATCTTTGTTTCTCTGCTTTTTTCCACCACATAAATATTCAACACAATTTTGGGGCAAACAGAGCCCATTTTCAATCCCCAATGGCAGCATGCATTCCCTCTTATATTATGCATGCCTCTTAACCCCTTACATGCATGGCTCAGCCCCACTTGGCACATCTATTTTCATTAAATGCCAGTCCACCTTTCCCATACAATAGATGGAACTTCTTCACTCTCAACATTCCAAACTTTCCGTTATTCCATCGAATTATTCCTCAATCATGAGTAATTTCTCTTCTATTTTTTTTAGTTAAACCATTGAAGATCCTTTGTGTTTAACCTCTCAAGACAATTTGAAGCAATCCACCAAAGGAGGTAAGATAGAGGTCAGCCAACACCACTTTATTTTAAAGGCTGGTCATTCTAACTAACGGTTCATTCTTCTCATGTTAATGTTTCCAGAATACTCTTGGGGCCCCTCACACTTATATCCCCAATTCAGGGAAAAGCTAATAAAACTTGGCCTTTTACCCTCCATTAATCGCATTTCCATCTCAATCCCGTAAAATTTCGAATTGACAAATTACCATTACAGAACATTACATTGGTTTTACATTGGTTCACCTTTTTAATGAGTACAAATCAAAATTCTTGAAAATGCGCACAGAGAAGCTCAATTACAGAAAAGTCGTAACCAGAAATACGAAACACAACAAACCAATGAACACAATTTTGGGCAAATTGACGGAGATAAACGGGAGGATATAAAAGCCCATGCGCTCACCTGGGTCGCGAACAGTGGCCTTCACCCTGTAACCACGATGAAGGAGGAGCTTGACGAGCCAGGAAGCGATGTAGCCATTGGCACCAGTGACGCAGACGAGGGTTCCTTGGTTGCTGTTGTTGCCGCTGCCGCTGCTCATTCTCTCCCTTTCTCCTTCATCCCCCTGCTTGAATTGGTAAATCAAACCGGTTCGTGCGATTTTACCGGAGTTGAGGTCCACCAATTCCTTACGATTATTTCTGGCTTGACCATTTTTTCTTCATCAAGACAGAAATCATCAAATTATTATATGCCCCGAAGAGCTGTGAATTTATGTGCATATTCTTAGAAGTTAGAACACCATGCAACATATATATCTTGCATTGCATGCATGCAATGAATAAAAAAAATTATCAGACTGGTTTGGGTGCATGCGCTCAATGGACTGCCCAAATTTTCAAAATTATATATATTTTTTTAATTAGCAATTTTTAATTAAAGTTATTGAAAAATTGATGGTGAAAACAATATTTTTCTTTTAATTCTACATTTATTATTGAAAATAAAAAATAAAATAATATTAAATATAAACCGTCTATTTTTTATTTCGACCGTCTAAATTGATGCTCATCCCTTTATAGAGATGGGAAATGGATTCTCAATTATTTTTGTAATTACCCTACAAAAAATATATGGAGAATTTCAGTAAAGTCTCTTCAGGAGACTTAATTTAAAATGAAAACTAACAAATTCTGAAATTGCGTGTGTATTTAGTACACTTAAAAACTAAGATTTTAAAAAAATTATTAACCTAAACTTTGTTTAATTTTTTTTTAAAATAAATAACTCTATTTGTTCTATTAAAAAATTAATATACTCTTATTTTTATTTACACTCTTTCCTTTCTCCCTAGCGAGCGATGTACATTTTTTTTAGTTGTGTACCCAGTTTATTAGAGTTTTGCCTTAACTATATCCGGATCTGACCTATATCGCGTACCTGATTATGGTGGGTGAGTCTCTCAATAAAATTTTTTTATATACACTAAAATTTAAATTCGAGACATCGCTTAAACGAACTAGTTACCTACTTACTACCTAGCCGACGTACTTGTCTTGTTACATCTCACCTTCCTCCATTACTCTTCAAGAGATAGGACCCACGCGTTTTAGTTTGCAGATATGTGGTGTGTTCTTCTTGCAAGGTAGCTTTCTCTCCCCTTTCCTCTCTCTCTCTAGTCTTCTGCCATATTTAGGCAGCTCATCTCGCCATTTTTAGACAGCTCATCTCTCTCTCTCTTCCATTGCTCTTCTTTCTTTGGTTTCACTTCCTTCTCCTCCTGAGTACTTCCTTCGTTCGCTGCAATTTCTTAGAATTTGAGGAATGCTCTTAAAACAAATTAAAAGAGAAGAAGTAAACTCAGCTGTTAGCTGCATGAACTCACCATATGAAGAATTTGAGGGATGCTGGGACCTGTGTCGGTCAAACAGTTAATATTCATAGTTTCAGCGAAGTGATGATTATGGTCCAATTTAGAAGGATGTTCTTTATCCTCTCCAAAACTTTCAGTAACATCTGACTGTTCTACAGACATCAGACCATTTACATCCAGACGAGGAGTTGAAAGACCCTCAAAGTTAATGCTACGATTTCTGTTTACTTTCTTTTTTTAATTTTTATTTAATGAGAATTAAGGTGAAGTTGGAAAATATGAGGCCATGATTAAAAAAAAAAAAAAGAAGGTGCGAAACCGTGATAAAAATGTTGGCATATTTAAATAACCAATACTAAATAATTAATATTTAATAATAAATAAATTGAATTTATTCAGGTATATGTCTAGGACAAAATACATTATAAATTGGATTGAATTTAGAAATTATACCTTGCCTTTATCTCTACAAAACTTCCATGAACTTTAAATCATATGCAAATAAATAATTATTTGATATTTATAATGTAATAACGAACCCACTTAAATTTTTAATTATGTATGTAAATAAACCTCAACCATAAATTATATATCCCATAAATTTTATTTTGTGTATATATAAACTCTTAAACTTTGTGTTATATGTATATAAGCCCCTAAATAAATATATGTACATATAAGTAATGAATAAAACTATTAATATGAAGTTATTTACAGAATAAATATAAGAATTTAAGAAGATTCATTAAAAAAGTTTTAAAATTTAAAAAGATTATTTATACATAACATAAAGTGTAGGTTAGCTAGGTATAACTTTCCCTTTGTTTCAATATATAGGAAGTTAGATGAACCTCATTAAAATAGAGGTATTTCTTGGAATCAATGACAGAAATCTTGCATTATTTTTATTTTTCGTATTTAAATATTATAAAAATTCTTCGTAGCAAGTGGTAATATTCTAAAAATAATCTAATAGCTAGCCATAGAGAGTTAAATTTTTATTTCATGTTCTAAATGTTTTAACCTCCTCAAAGTATAATAAAAGGTTAAAACTTGATTTAAAAGATAGTTTACAACATGGATTTTATATATCCTTAATTAAAAAAAATTAAATGCTTTGTTATAAAAAATGCAGCGAACTCATCAAACGACGGAATATATGAGTAATTGGCCTTGTCAGAAGGTTGTGGCATCTCATATGAACCAATTCCCATATAAATCTTCCATATTTCCTATGTCTATGCCATACTGCAGAATTTGGTCAACCAGGTTTTCATTCAATCTCTTTATCCCTCTCCTTTATTATTTTTTTCTCAAATTATATCTATAGTTAGATTTAAAGTTGAATGACCACTTGATTAAGAGGTTGTATTTTAATCTAATTTTCTTATAAATGGTTTATCCCATTATACAAACTAAAGTAGTGACCATTTCACCAACTTTCTCATACGACCAACTGGTTTGATTTGGCTTTATTACCTTTGGTCAAAAGCATATGCGTTTTCTATTTGGCGGAAAGTGTAACCATTCGGTATGCCAGTAAAGCTTTGGTTGGATTTCACTTCCCTCTTTAGGTTTAATCAAAATTTGTGTCATGATTACATGATAATAAATGATATCCATAAAAGGATTTTCATTAAGTTTATTCATTGAATTTAATTTATCATGTATGAGCATTTAATAAATTGGATTATGCATTTATGATAATTTATGAACTGATTCCAAAATGAATATACATAAAGGAATAATATTAACTACAGATACCTTCATAAATTCTAATTTATTTTCTAGCACTACTCATTAACAGTTCAGAGAAGTTCAATGTATGTAATTTTAATTACATTGATAAATAATATAAATGAATTATATTGACTAAATTAAAGATCCCTCCATAAATTCTAATATATTTTTTGGCATCACTTATTAATGACAAATAGAGGTTCAATGTATTTATTAAATGCTCCTAAAAAATACACAGAAATGAATAACATTAACTAGAAATCCCTTCATAGTTTTTAATTTATTTTCTGACACCCCTCATTAATGAATTCATCTATATAAGAGAGATTCAATGTGTATATTAAATGCTCCTAATAAATACACATAAATGAATATCATTAATTAGAGATCCTTTCATAAATTACTCATTAATGAGTTCAATTATCTAAGAGAGGTTCAATGTATGTAATTTTAGGTTTAGAATATGAGATGATTCTATATAAAGGAGAGATCTCAAAGGAATAAGTGTGCTCCACATAAATTGGTTTCCTTAAGCATGACGACGTAGAAACATCCACAAGAGGATGTTGGAGGTATCCGGCAAAGAAGTGGAATTCTATGTTCCAGCTCCCTCAATGATAGTAGAATTGTCGTGAGCTTCCATTATCAATGAAAATTTGATGGACCTAATTCTATAATTTGGCATTGATATACAAGAAATTGTCAAGGTCGTCCTTGCCATATAATGTAGATTGGTCAATCAACTTTTCATTCTTTACATTGACGAACAATCCTTCAGATGTTACAGGAATTGGAGCCGGAACATAGAATTCCACTTCTTCGACGATATCCCATGAAAAACCAGTACTTCAACTTACTCGACATTTTGATACGCTCAGATATTTCTTTGATATGTATCGAAAAGGCATCCAAAAGGAAAGCTCTTGTAGTGAACACTTCATGACATTTTTAATTAAAAATTAAAATAAATTCAAAGTATATATTACATTTACTTAATAATTAATATTATATTACTCTTCCATTTCTTAATATAAGACATATTTATAAATCTTATATTAATAATAAGAGGAGTATATTATAGGGATGACTTTGAAGGTGTTGGAGTTTCAGAAGTGGCAATCTTATTTTTTGATGTGAGACATCTTAGTTATAGGCTTTGCCATTAATGAGTAATAAAAGTACTAAAAGTTTGTTATTAGAATAGTTTTATATTTTTTATGTTAATTATAAAATCTTTAAGTATGTATAGTCATATTTGAATTTTTTAATAATAGTTATATTTATGATGTGTTTTATTAATATATACCTATCCTATACATATTGTATCATGTATTTTTTTTTTCAAAAATTGCCATATCGACAAATTAGTATCGTGTTGTATCTGATTCATGTATCGTCTGAGAGCAAAATTAAAATTTAACATAGCATATTAAATCAAGCATTTTTTATATTTGAGATTAATCAATACCCATCAAAATGACTTATAATATGAACAATTAATCTAATTAATTAGAGAAGATGTTCTTTTTTATATTTGATATGTATTTAACTATCCCGTGTCCAGCATTTTTTTTTACCCTATTACCAGGTATCCGAGCAAACGATTAATTTAAATCAAGTACTTGTAGGAACCTTTGGATGATAAGCTCTCCCAACAAGATTTAACGTTGTTGCATCCAAGCCTCAAACCTAAAACCTTATATATGCTAGTTGAATATTCTTATCAATCTAACCAAGCGCTTATTAGTTAGAGAAGATGTCTTATAACAAGAATACAAGAGATTATATATACAAATAGTTGTATCAAATGCATTAAACTAGACCTATCGTCTGTGGTTTCAACTGGCGAAGTAATGGGACATGCGACTATTTAGAGCGTGTTCGAATCCTAGGGAGTACCACTTTGTTGTGGTTCCAGTCATAGTGCTTAGGGAGGTATCCTAACTTCTAGGTGTCTAGGTTTATATTTGAGGGTAATAGACGGCTCGTTTTGCCTGATATTAATTAGTATCGCTTAAGATTGGATTGTGAGTGAGCTCAACTATTTTCTAAAAATTCTTATAATAAAAAAAAATCATTAAAATAGAGGTACTTCTCGGAATCAATGAGCTTTGGTCAAGACCACGTTTTTTATTTTTCCTATTTAAATATTATAAAAATACTTCACCGCAAGAGGTAATATTATAAAAAATAATTTATAATATCTAGACACTGAGATATGAATCATTAAACTTTTGTTTCATGTTCTGAATCTTTCAACCTACCCAACGTATAATAAATAATCAACGAAAATAATTTAAACAATAAGCATCGTACCACACCCAAAATGACTAATGAAGAAATTACAGTACTAAATGAAAGAGAAACTAATGACAGTTAAATGTTTGGGTAAAGGTGCATCAACATCTTAAACTATTTTTAAAAGAGTAATCAACACCTTGAAATATTTAAATATGTAATTAATACCTCAAATTAATTTTAGAGGTGCGACCAGCATTCTAAAATATTTAAATTGGTACAATTTTACTTTTTCACTGACAGAAATATAAATTTCTATCCGATCCATGTCATGTAAGCTTTTTATTTAAAAATATTATTATTTAAAAGGTCACATGTGTCATATTGTTTAAAAAAGAGTACTGAATAAATCCTAAAATTGATATTATATAAAATTCATATGTGAAGATTGAGAAATTATATAATTTATTTAATATAATTTATTAAAATAATATTATACATGTGATATTTTAAATAATAATATATTAAAATAAAAAATTTATGTGGCATGTATAAAAAATAAAAGTTTATGCTTTTGTTAACAAAAGATAAAAATTATAATAATTTAAATATTTTAAAGTATTAATTATACTTTTGATTCATGTGGAGGCAAAACTAATGAAATTAAATATATTTCGTAAGATATTCTTAATTATTAGGACAGCCATAAAGCTTTGATGTGTAAGTAAAGTGGTAGGTAATATTTTAGTCACAGCGTCATTTCATGGGCATTAACTAGCTTCCTCGCAAAATAACTATCTTATAATAATTAAAATTAGTTCGAGATGTTGATTATATTTTTACCCTAAATTTTTTATTGTTTCACGCGGCTCAACTCTTAAACTAGAAAATCCACTTATAAGGAAGAAGTGATTGATCTTGTTTTGAGCATTTTGTCATTGATCTTGTTTTGAACATTTTATCTTACTCCTTCACAAATCTCTCCATGGCTTCACCAGGTAAACATAAAGGTATCACCAAACCTTCTTGTCCTTGAGCATTCTTATAAGGTATATAAAAACTTGCCACTTGGTCTACATTCGCCGGACCTACGTACACCGGCTTCCCCCACCCAAAATCAACATATCAGTATCCGGCTTGTCTTACGTCTGACACCAAGTACGGCCCTACCTTCTTGAAAGCAGGTCGTCCCTTGATTACCATGAAATCTGCCAATGGGTGCATGTACTCATCACTCACATCAACTTTCAGTTTCTTCACTAACTCTAAAGCATATTCCAACGGATTGCTACGTAGTTTACCGGCAGTGGTCACAAACATCGGATAGGCGACGGCATTTCCGTGATAACCGTCCGGCAAAGGACGGTTGAATCTGGCACGAGCATCCACAGCACATAATATACGAACTATATCATCATCATTAGGTTGCAGAGCTATTGTACGAGACCGCCAGAAGAATGCAGAGATGATTTCAAATCTAGAAGAAGATTCATGAAGACGATAAGGGATTTGAGTGCGAATCCAAGCAACTTCATTAGGTCCAAAAAAGAAAGAACGATGAACCAAGTTGTCTATGGGGACAATAGTTTTATTAGTATTATAAACTTCTTCGTAATCACCATGCATGCACGTTGCACGTGGTGGGTCTGTTGCGGTTAGAAGCTCCCTACGCCAGACTGGGGGAGTTAATGGCTGACGAGCACTACGAGCGATTTCCCCCAAGGCACTGAGAAATTGAGCGATACCAGAAGCATCACTCATGGTGTGATTGTAGCGTAGAACGAAAATAAAACCAGCGCATTTTAAGCGCGTTACCTATAGATTTGGAGAACTATTAATTTTTATTTAAAAAAATGGGAGAAAATATATTATAAATATAATGTGTCTGTGTAACTCAGCAAGTTGAACCAGCTGGGTTTTTTTTTTTCTCTTATAAGCAAATCAAATGACCAAAATAAAAAAATAAATAATAATGATTATTATATATTTATTTAAAATAAATAATTAAATAATTATTAATAATAATCATTGCAACGTTGTAAGCATTATAAGAATTTTCAAGGAATTCATTATTCATATCCATCATCAATATATTGTCATGCAAATTCGTACGAAAAAAAATAAATTTGTAATTCATTTATCTTTTAGTAATAAAATAACTATTAAAATATATAATTACATTATTAGAAAATACTGTGCACTAAATTCATTCATGAACCTATATATTTAATTTTATTAAACATATAAATAAATTTATATATATAACTAATATGTGTTGATCCAAGTTGAAGCCCAGTTTAACCACAAAGTCTCAAGTTCAAATCTATGTGAATGTCAAAAATATTTTTAGGAGAGCTACTTTCAATTTAGTCTGACAATATTTAAATCTGACAAAGTTAGATAACTATATTAAAAAAACTTATATATAGTTTTTCAAATATATTGGTATATGTGAGAATAACCTGTTTATAAATAACAAAGTCAAAGAAGCAGCTTGCCATGTCCCCAAGATGCGTTTTTCAAAGTTCTCACATGCATGGAGGTAATGTACAATATTTGTTTCTCTCTTATGTTCCTTCTTTTTGGTCTCCAGTGGCTGCTATATTTCTCTCTCTTATATGGCTTTGATCAAGAAGAAACGGAAGAAGAAAATACCTGAATAAGAAGGAGTGGAGTGTTAAGAAGATCTGAAGTTCCTGGAACATCATAAAGAAGCTCTTCAAAGCAAGTAAATGGAGGATGAAGATGCCCAAATTCCTCCAGAGTGACATCGGCATCGGCCTCGATGAAAATGAGGCCGTCTCCATTACAATCCACCATGAGCTTCCGGTTAGGCCCTTCTCGAAGCCTGCCCACGAAGGGATAGTAGAACACCAGAGTATTGGCCGAAGCTTTTCTGATCACCTCAACAGGATATCTTCCTCTCATCTACTACCTACTATGGCCTACTTTTGAATTATATTTTCTTGAAGTTTTATCTAAACGCATTATTTTGATTATAAGTCAATTTTATAAGCTCTATTTTACCCAACATTAGTATGTACACGAAACATGTGAGGCTGCTCTTGAAAGATATAATTGATGATATCATAATTGATTTTAATTAAAATATAGGTGTTTACATCAATTTTTAGAAAACCACAATTCTTACCTTTAAATTGATTGATTATGCACTAAAAAAATAGGTATTTTGTATCGGTTATTTTATAGTTTTTCTAGTGGTTTTAACCGTTTGAAATTGCTTTTCTAGCGGTTAGGTGAACCGTTAGAAAATCAAGTGTTAGAAAATCGTTTCTAACAATTTTAGGGAACCGCTATGCATAGTGGTCAAAATGCTAGAATACTTCTAGCAGTTCAGTTAAGTGTTAGAAAAAATGTGGTGAAAGAAGCCAAAGAGATAATATTAGTAGCGGTTGAAAACTACTAAACAATAGTTACATTTGGAAATATTTCTAGCGGTTCCCTGAACTGCTGGGGAGTTCATTATAGTTGGCGGAAAATGAAAATTTTAGTATAGAGCTAGAATTTCTAATTGTTGGAAACTGCTAGAAATGTGGTGGCAAAATTTAAATTTTTAAAATATTTTTCTCCTGTTTAGGCTCCAAAATTTATTTTTTTTCCTGGGGTTGTAGTTTTCTAGTAGTTAGAAAACTGTTAGAAAGTTCATTCTAAGTGAAAAAAATAAAAATATAATTTTTTATTATTATAAAATATGATATTATTAATTAGAAAACTATTAAATAGATTATATGAAATAATTATATTGATACATGTAATTAGCAATGTATTCCATATTGTATATAAAAAATATGTTGAGATAAATAATAAGTAATTAAATTATGATTGTATCATATGAATTTAATTTAATTTGTTAAGGTAATTGAGCTAGAGATGTAAGAATTAGAGATGAAATAATTTGTAGGGTTGAATTTCAATTTGTAAGTTGAAGGAGTGGTTGGATTAGTTGAGATAAAGAACAAAAATATGAAAGAATAAAATATAAGTATGTTAGTAAACTATAAATAAAGATAAAAAATAAATAAGGATCTATAAAACAAATAAAGTCTTACCATGTAAAGAAAAAATGAGGAGGAGGAGGAGAGAACAAGCAATTTTAAGGAAATATATGAAGGAGAGAAGAGAGAGGAAAATAACTAAGAGTTAATGAATGAGAAGGTGGTATTATGGAGGTTTAGGAAGAATTTCTAGCGGTTTTATTTTCGAGATAACTTTTAGTAGTTATGAGAACAGCTATAAATGCAAAAAATTTAATTTTTAAAAATTTGAACTAATTTTAATTTATTTGTACATATTTAATTTATGTATAAAAAAATTATTACATGAGTAACAGATATCATTGATTATATTATTTTTTATCATCATCTTTCCTGAAAGGAAAAATTAAAAAAATTATTATTAGGATTATTAAATATATTTAAGAAAAAATTTAGTACCATATAATTTGATAAAATATATATACCTGACAATGGTTAGATTATCATCTTCTTGAGAGAAAAAATCTTCAACATTTGTCGGTTGAAAGGGTTCACTGTCATAAGTAATGTCACCATCACCCATGTTATAAAGATCCCGAGGCTTGAGGTGGATGATCATATTCCGGTCTTTATACTTCTCGTTCTACACATAATAAACTTAGTGTACCTCAGACGTAAGAATATATGGCTAATCATCCTTAGATTCTCCCGTATGAATGAGTGTAGAGAAATTAACAGAGGAGATGCCCAAGTGGTCAGTGTTAAGTCCCTATGAAGTTGTTGTGTTTGCACACGAGTACTTGAATAGTGTTAAGGTAAAAAGTTGGGAACTTAACTCAATGATATAAATCAACTATCCATAGTAAGTAACGCTTCCAAAATGAATGTCGGCGTCACTACTGCTAACGTAACATCCCGTCACAAATATACCACAAACTCTAGAGTTTTGTGTGAGCAATTATTGATCAAGTGTAACCGTACAAAACTTGAACACATTAACATTATACGCAGTATACCTTCTTGCATGTTCTAATAGATCGAGGGAAATTGTTCTGAGTTCATCTACGTACGGGCTGATGTCATTACGTATTCGATGTGTGAACCATCCGGTGAACTCTTTGTGAAATTTCTTATCAATGTCAATGGAACGCGCGGTCCCTTATAGCTGTCGCTTGAGATAATTTTTAAACTTACTGTATTGAAGTGTAACTTGTTAGTATTAATGAGGAATACATATAAAGTCTAAAAGTTGGTAAACACATAATACTTACTTTATGAAGGGTTCGACTTGGCTGTAATTTATCAAAACATACATGTGTGTTTGGAGTTTCTCCGTGGGATTGAGCTTAAAAAATTCACATCCTCCAACTAGTTTCCCTACAGGAGAAAATAAAGTTGACGTGGAAAGACTAGAAGGGTAATCATCAACGCGATAAGGATGGTTAAAAGATGTATCTATGTCATCATCAAAGTACCTTGAACAGAAATTTAGATCCTCGTCTCCAGAATAACCTTCTGCTATTGACCCTCTGGCCACGCCTTATTTCTAACATATGATTTTAATTTCCCTAAGTACCTACAAGTTAATATTACATTAATAATTTTGATCAATCAAAATAAAAAAAATAGAATTAAAAATACAAGGATAAAAGATCATTTGGTACCCCTTTACAGGGTATATCCATCGATATTGAACCTGCCCACCGACCTTTGCTTCTCTTACAAGCTAGGTGGACGGTCAAGTGGACCATGACAGTGAATAAAGATAGAGGAATTATCATCTCCAAGTGACAAAGTATAAGAATTATTTGATTTTGCAGCTGATCGATCTCTTCAGGTACTAAGACCTTTGCATACAACTTCCTTAAAAATGAACACAGCTCCACTAAAACTACTGATAAATTAGAAGGAAGTGTGTTTCTCAAAGCTAGTGGGAGTAACTATTGCATGAGAATATAGGAGTCATGACTCTTTAACCCAGTAACCTTTCGAGCTTATAGATTGATACACCTTGAGATGTTACTAGAATATCCATCAGGTACTTTTATGTTCTTCAGCATTGAAAGGAATAAATCATTTTTCTGCTTCGTCAAGGTGAATTTAGCTGGCTGGAACTTATCGTTTTCATTAGGCTAAGCCTCTTCACGAATTCCCCAGGCCTATAAATCTTTTCTAGCTGCGAGATGGTCTTTGAACTTTCTGACTTTGTTAAGCAACGTATATATCACATTATCTCATACATTCTTCTCAATGTGCATAAAGTCCAAACTATGGGGCAGCAAATTAGATTCCGAATAAGGAAGAGTGAGAATATGCTTCTCTTCTGCCACTGCATATGCTGAGCATCATATGGTTCCACAAGACCATCATCCTAGTTGTTCGAGATCCTCATACTTGCCAAATTATATACCATCTTGTAACTACAGCAAGACATCCCCACCAGACAAAATAATAGGAGGATTTCTCCTTTCTTGGTTGCCATTAAAACAAATTTGTTGCAATCTAAATATGTTCTTAGAATCGATGAACTATCGATGTCCTATAAAGCACCACTTGCGATTGTGTGAAAGGCGATATGGTACGGAGTTAAAGTTGTGTTTTGGACAGGCCAACCTAGTATACACGTTCTAGTCAGACAATATTTCTAAACTTGCAAAAATAACTTATCGTCCATATTAAGGCTGCACAGAGGTTGAATAGTCGATTCTCATGAGTCATACGTCTCAACACCATATGTCTACAACTCCATCAATTCTTGTATCAACGGCTGCAAGTAGATGTCTATATCATTCCCCGGTGCTTTCTTGTCAAGAATGATCATGGAAAGAAAAAATGAGCTTTGTTTCATGTACATCTAAGGTGAAAAATTATACTGAATTAACACCACTGGCCAGATATTGTAGGTTGTGCTCATGTTTCCAAAAGGATTAAAACCATCAGTTGCCAACGCAAGATAGACATTTCTAGGATCACTGGCAGACATTCAGATACATAATAAGTAACATATTATATTACAATAAATTGTACCTTAAAATTTTGGCTGATTTCTTCCTTTGCTTTTTCCCTTTCCGTAACAACTTGTACCTAGATATCTTACACCGATTACACCTGTGTTTTTATTTTGATTTAAATATAAAACATATTTTCTATATTTATAATTTTTTTTCAAATTACCCATATTAATACTCTCTCAATAATAATTAAGAGAGGGAGTTAAAAAAATGATTATAGTATTTTAGAAAAAAATATAACATGTTAACTAATTTAACTTACTTTTTAAGTCTAATCAAATTAGTTAAATATATCATATATTAAATACTGGAAGAGTATAAATTTGGGAGACATAATACATTGAGATTAGAATCATAAAATAAACTCATCATGGCATCTAACAATGGAAGAGTATATAAATATCTTTATAATTCTATATCCTCCAGGCCACCTTGGATTATTTGAGTAGTAGCCGCCTACTAACTTAACAGCTAACTCTGTTCTTGATTAGTACACCTTGTTGCCAAATTTGTGCAACACCCTCGCACCAACACAAAGAAGATTATTCTTCTTTTTTCTTTTGGATACACAAAGGAATATTCTATCATCTATGGCTATGCTAGCTTCATACATGATGCCATATTGAAGAAGCTCGACGAAGAACAATCAAGGAAAGCTAACAGTTATTGTTTCCCAAGGAGTTGGGCTTGCTTAACACCAAAGGTATTTAAAACATGCTTGACAGTTTTCAACATTTACTCTCTGGAGAAAGATCACAATTAGAAATTGATCAAATTCTTCTCTTTCAACCTTTCCACATAATCCCTGAGACTCACTTGCGGGGAAAGAAACTCAATCCCTAATGTCCTGATGTGATCCTAAGCGGGGTTCAACATGGCATCTAAGTTGACATCCTATATGATGATCAAGTCATACACGACAGTATATATGGCATCCAACATGACACCCAAATCCTATGTTGCCACCTCGGACACCACATAGGATCACATCAATGACATTCAATATATGTTCATGGACAAGCTGTAAGACATCTCACAAACACATTGATAAAGCCCAGAGAGAATTCAACAAAAGCCTAGTATCACAGTTATAATTTACACCAAAGGTACATATTTAAAACATGCTTAAAGTTTTCAATATTAACTTTTTTGAGAAAGATCACAATTAAAAATTGATCAAGTTCTTCTCTTTCAAGCTTTCCACTGTATCCCTGAGACTCACTTCCAGGGGAATAAACTCAATCCCCAAGGTCTTTGCCTTTTCTTTGGAAACTTGATACACCGGCGGGAAGGGCTTATCGTTCTCACACCTGACAAGTTATTGAGGAAGCAACAAATGAAGTGATGAGCAAAAACGGGGGGAGAGACAGAGAGAGAGGTTTCAGGACATGGAGATTCAATTAACTTACTTGTCTGGGAGTTGTAATCTCGGATATAGTTCATGCAAAATCTTGACAATGTCAGAGTAGTGTGCTACCGTCTCAACCAAACAATACCTTCCGCTAACGGAAGAAATCTCAAATGCTTGAATATGAGCATTTGCAACATCCCTCACATGAATCCAACCCAAAGAAAAATTTGGAAATGTTTGCGCACCTGCATCAAACAAGCTTGATAATAGTCCAAGTAGCAACATAAACAGTTTTTCTCTAGGGGTCAAAATAAGAAATTGTTTTACACACTCAAATCAGCTAAGCAGGACTCTGCAAGTACAAGAAAATTTCTCTTTTATTAAAAAATTGAAATCATGATTGTCGCCATCTTAATTAACTAATGTCAAGTGAAAAAGGATGATAGCAAAGAGCATTACTGTTTTGGGTCTCTGATCTAGCACAAGGGTATGTATCACCATTCCAAAAACACACATCAAATAAGTCAACATAAAGTCTTTGTTTGAAATCATCTCTCTTATAATCCCTTAGTATATCTCAAATAGTTGACCCCAATTCCCTTTTCTATTAACCAGAGCCAGAACAAACATTTTAGTTGAAAGATCAGACAACAGAGATGCAGATAAATAACATGACAGAATTTATTTTGTATTATATACAGCATGAACCTTATGAATCTATGAAAATTACCATTTATTAAATTTGATATTGCAGCAGAACTTTCGTTAAGTGATGGTTGCAAGAGTGGGCCAATCACCACTGCTGGTTGGAGAGCAACCATGTCAATATTGTTTTCTTTCACAAATTTCCAGGCAGCATCTTCGGCCAAAGTTTTGGAAAGTATATACCAGAGCTGAAAGCACAAAACAAGCAGGAGACTTATAAAGCATTTATAAAATATTATTTGTAACAAATACCATATTAGCACATGTTGGAAGTTGGAACATATACATTAGCAACATTACTCAGCAGCAATTTTCAAGAGCATACAAGTTTTAGAGTACTGATCTGTTATTAAATAAACTAATCAGGAAGATGGCTGTAGCATTTTAGCAAGTTTAATGGGCAATCTCTGCATCACATTACAACTGATTACAAGGGACTGACCTTTGTCATAATTGAAATTTGTAGCTTTCATACAGAATAAAGTCACAAAAAATGAATTATCAGAGATTAGTTGTACATCATATTCGGAATGATTTATGGCCACTAGGGGAATCCATTTATATGCCCAGAACCAAGAAGGAGAAATAATATCCCTGGCACAAGGCCAAAAAAATAAATAAAAACAAAAAACAGAGGATAAGGAAGGATAAGCACTCATGGATATTTAGGATATAAAGAAATCCTTAATGAGTGCAAACAAAGAGATAGGTAGATGATTACATAATGAAAGAAGAAATATGATAAGTACCCACTAAGCAAAAATAAAAAAGTAGATCTCTATTAAGACCAAGTAAAGTAAGTATCTCACTCTACACACACTCAATAGACAACAAGAGGAGAATCTCCAATCGAGTCAAATGAATTCTTTTATTTCTCAAGTCTGCCCAGCTTACGAAGTGGCTAGGATATTTATAGAGAGATATTACAATGGCAATAAAATCAGGAAATTCCCAAAAATATCTAAAACAAATTCTAGAAACAGAATTCAATGTTGGTGAACCCTCTATCAGTCATATTAGCCCACTTATTCAGCTACTGACTCTTAAAAGAATTAAAAATAAAAATATTCCAGCAACTAATGATAAACTATGACTAATTCAGACTAACAGAATCAGATTCAGTTGTTTTCCTCTTCTTCAACCTCTAGTAGGTCCTTAAAGGGTGGCTATGCTGACTTGGACTCTTATCAAAATACCCCTAATAACCTTAAATTATGTAAGTGAAAAATGAAGAATTCCACAAAATCATTGCCAATTTCTCTCAACTGTAATGAATGATTGGAGTATATCTAAGTCAAATAGTTCAGCATCACAACCTTTGAAAAAGCTCAGCATCACAACCTTGATTGAGTGCACCTTGTTGACAATGTTACTTTAAGGGGGAAAAGTGATAAGGTTTCTTTTCAAAAGTGGAAAGCAAAGTTTACTCCAAATGACAACAAGGGAGATAATTTTGAAACAAAAGCAACTGTCTTTTATGTTATTTCCTCTAGAAAAGAGATGTCTTCAATTTTACTTTGAATGTGGCTCACGGTTTGATAAGACCCCAAACCCACTGTTGACCTATTCAAGACGTGGTAAATGGCCAACAGAGAATCCAGGGACTAGTGGCTGAAGTATTTGCTATTTATTTGCTGTTTTCTGATTTAAAATCCTGTTTTTTGAGATATTTATGTTGAGAAATAAGTGGCACTCACTTGTGCACTCTAGGATTAGTTTGTTTCCCTGCTTTCCAACTTTTCAGCATCATTTTATTTCCATTATCTCTATAACTCATAACTATAAATAGGCCTATGGCCCGATTAATAAAGGCATCATATTTACAGAGTATTTATCAACTGTGGAGATTCTCCTTGGTTTGTGAGAGAGTGAAAGTGAGATACCTGCTTTCACCTCTTATAGAATTTATTTCCAAGTCTTTCATTTATCAGTCTTTTTCTAAGTTAGGTGCTTACCACAGTTCAAGTGAATGTAAGCAATCTCATAACCACATCTATGAACCATTAAGTACAATCACAAATGCATTGTGCAATAATTGCCAGCTTCAATTTAATGTAAGTATAATGAATATAGTACATACCTTATATTCCCTACAGATATCAGGATTCGAAAACCAAGTCTCATCAACTACAACTTCAGGAGTTGTAGGCTTTCCATTATATACGACTGCAGCAATGGAAGAAGTTAAAATAACTCGTTTCACAGATGGTGATTTTGCACATGATTTGAGAACATTAAGAGTTCCTTTGACTGCTGGATCAATTAATTCAGTCTGAAATGAAAAAAGCAACAGTTAGAATTTAGTAAGAAAACTTTAACCAGACAACAAAAGTAATTTAAAAGATTATCAACTTTGTGAATAATTTAAACTCGTGGGAGCTGAACAGATTCCAAAGCCGAAAATACAAAATCCTTAATACCACAGAGTTCAAAGTCGATAAAAATTTCTGTCCATAACTGACAGATTTTGGGAAAATCTCAAAGGATCTCACTCTGAAGTACTATAGAATTCACCAATTTCTTTGGATGATCATGCTAAGATATTCCAGATTGCACTTTACAGACAGTAAATTGATAGGAACCAGCGTCCCTTACAGGTCTATATTAGGAAGAAATATGGGAACAAGGGGTAGTTTTCAGGTTAGATATTTTCAGTTTTCTTTGTGAGAGTTATCGTCAGTTTTACCTTTAAGTGTAAGAGGTTATTTTCAGTTATACTATCCTATCAGACCATTTGAGTCTCTTGTGTACCAGTGTTCGGTATGAATGAAAGTATTATTGATTATTCAGTTTGCCTACATCTCTTTCCTCATCTAGAATTACAGATTCAGGTTCTTGATTATCTTCTTCTCCCTTCCTATTTCTCTACCCTTTTGTTCTCCTCACTTTCTCTTCTCTTTCTTCCCCTTATCCTATTTCTACTTCTATTCTCCAGATTCTCCTACTTCTAGGATTAGATCCTGATTCAAGAGGACTCTCACTTCTCTTCAACAATGTTATCATTTCTTCTAGTTATTCCATCTTCTTCTATCTAGATTCTAACATAAATCCCTACAATAAGCAAAATAAGTCGATCTTAAATCAGCCTTACAGCAAAAGGCCTAAGTTAAAGACTTATAGCCATATCTCTGCTTCTAAAAGACATTACTTTAACTAAAGGTAAAGGGAAGTACCTAGCACGTGCAGTCATGCCACTCTTTATATTTATGGCCTGTTACATTATGGATATTGGAAACTGAGGCGCCTAAGGCTCACTATATTCTTACTGTAAGTTTAGCATAAATCTCCAGTTTGCCCAACAGTTAATGGAAAACTCAAAAGTTTGTGATACTTGAAGTCTTAGAGTACGTCAACTTACTAGGTTATCAATACAAGAGATTGTTTTACTATTTACCAAGGGCCAAGAAAGGAGAAAGCTATTGAGAAGGTCACTACGTCTTATGTGTTTGGAAAATTGGTGGCCTACTTTGTTGGACAAAATGAAATGTTTCAGCTTTTTTGTCTTATTGTTATTGGACTTTTTATTTCAATACAGGAATAGTTTCCTAATTAGTCATCTAAAAATGGGTAGAAGATAATCGAAAGATGATAAAACTTGGTAAAGAGATTATTTAACCAAGTTAAACCATTTAAAGAGAATTCTTTGATTAAGTAGACTATATTGATGTCAACCTGGGGGTCTTTGACATTGAGAGCAACAGGAGATGCGGTATGAAAGACACCCTCACACCCCTCAACAGCCATGTCAAAGGAACCTTCTTCCATGAGATTTGCTTTAATCAGCTGCAGTCTCTCCTTTGCCCCATCAAGTTTGAGCAAGTGCTCTACCTTTACTGAATCATCTGCAAGAAGTTACAAACCATCACTAATATGTAACTCAAAATGATGTTGTATAGCAGATAAGAAACAACAGAATATACAACATGTTTGGTTGCATGAAAGTGGAGGTAGAATCAATCATTTCTCTTGTTTGGTATAATAGAAGCCACTTCTACTTCTAACATTTTTTGCCATTTTAATTCTATCAAAAAAGTTGGAAAATGAGATGGGAGAAGTAGAAGTAAAATATTTTAAACTATTTTACCCAAAATTATAAAATTTCTAAACAACTTTAACCTTCCCAAATTATAAAAAAAAAAATATTTTAGACCATTTTACCTAAATTATAAAAAATATATATATCAATTCTATACTCATTTCTAACCAAATAAACTTTTAAAACCTAATTCTATTTTCACTCTCATTTCTATCAAAAACTCTTTCATCAATAATTGATTCCTCTCACATGATAAAGAAACTTGAAAAAGCAAAATGAAACAGAAAAATTAAGGATGTGATGTATCTAGCAATCTGTGGTTTTACTCTATGCATGCCCTGTTCTCAGATTTTCAATTTCCAGAAGCCAAACACTACAAACCAAAATCAAAGATCCATATCCGATTGCCCGCTAAAGACTAGAAATCAAAAATTGAATCGGCTATAAATTTCGAGCAAATTTCCAATTACTCAAAATCAAAACCAGAAATCGCGATACGACTAACTAGTGAAACAAGATATGAACTTATATCTTATATCTCACATGCACCAGCAAAAATATTTGAGTGCGTTTCATGTCAACTGTTAAATACCTCCTTACTCCTATCTCTTCGTTAAGAAGAAGAAATCAACGAAACAGAATTTCCGTCGGTATAAAAAGTGAGGGTACTCACTTGGGTCACGAACAGTGCCCTTAACAGTATAACCACGAAGAAGAAGGAGCTTGACGATCCATGAAGCAATATAGCCAGAAGCACCAGTGACGCACACAACTTTTCCATTTCCTGCGTTGCTTTCCATTATTCTCTTTCCTTCTTCCTAACCCACTGCTTGAACTTAGGAAAGTCTTCAGCTTGGCTTTTATCTCCCGGCTTTGAATCGTCCCCATTTTCCATCAAAGCGTCGGTTGAGACCTTGAACTAGTTGACGGGTGTGTATAATTAAGAGCTTACAGCCACAGCCACACAGGTGTATACTATGGTATGGGGGACACGAGAAGAGTTCAAATTCATGCATGTCGTCGGCATTTAAGCCCATAAGTTATCATAAACGCAGCGTATGGTTTTGGTTTCTTTTGTCAAAATTTGTGGTCTGATCAAACTAGTTGGTTGAACTGAAAAGGGGGCGATTCAATTTCGTGAAGACCCTCTCGACTAAAAGAATGGTGATGATTAGTCATGAGAATTCAACTCATTTTATCATTTCTTTTCAAAATTAATTTATTTAATTTAAAAGTTAATATATAATTTACCGTTAAACATAAATATTTTTCATAATTTATTTAATTTTTATAATTTATTTAAATTAATTAAATCTTTTTTTATATTATCAATAGGCATCGATTATTTATTTATATCTTATTATTAGATATAACCGATTATTTTAATTTTAGAGTTCATAGTTATTTTTTTTTAACACAAACATCTATTCTAGAATTTGAATATAAGATTCAGATAAATCTAATAAAATATTATATAATTAGATTAATATTATGTTAATATTAATTAAATATTTCAGCCCAAAATAAAGATATGATAAGAAAATAAAAATTATAATTCATTTCGGCCCAAAATGATTTTTATTTTTGATCTTCAATTAAATCCTAAAACTATACACAAAATAGATTAATTACTTATCCACATCTTACCTTCTTTAACCTCATGGATTTGAAATTGTATATGGTACCACTAAGCCATATATACTTAATATTAGTTAATTTTATTAAAATATTATCTCAAATATTAATTTTTTTTAAATTACCATCATTCCATTATATTTATGAAGTTATGTATTTTATCGATCTGCTCCACCGACTTCCCACTTCTTCCTTTCTTCTCCACCGCCTTCCGTGGCCTCTGTTTTCTTTTTGACTTTTTAAATGACTCGGCCATTAATATATAATTGTAATCCATCCCTCTTCATTCCTTGTTTCTAAAGCACTCTATTAATTGTTTGTATAATTATCCATGTTCATAGCTCTAATGGTTCTTAAGAAAAGGAATTTTTTTTTAAAAATTAAGAATTCAAATAATTGTTAAAATCACTTTATATTAAGTCCATCATTAATTGAAATAAATATTATATATATTGTTGATGCAAGATGGCATAATTTTTTAGATAATTTTTGTCCTTATATCCTAGTAACTAGTATTCTTAGATGTAATTATTCATAATTAAGGATTTATTTTTAAAAAAACACTATTTTAAGATTCAATGGTCGGACTGTGATCAAACCGATTTTAATTAATAAATCAATATAATTTAAAGAACATATATGAAAGAATATATATATATATCTTGGAAAATATTTATCAATATCCTTATGGTGCATGCTAAATTTATAGTGAAAAAACAAGCCAACGTCACAATAAAGTATTTATCGATTGTCCATTACAAATAATCAAAATCATCAAATATGTTAGATTAATTGTCCAATCTAATAAGAACAAGCTTCTATGATTAACCATAATCACTAATGAATCATTATATTTATATTTATATAAAGTATTTATCGATTTAGTGTGTTCATGAAAGGCAAGTAAGAAGTACCATGCACTTGGGATTTCTCAATGGTTAATAGCATTAGTATTCCTAGTTTTACTTCATCTTTTTCACCTTTTGGAAATGGTAAGCTTTGAAGTTGAAGTGGCCAAATTCATTCGTGATGGATCTTTGGTTGGTCTAGAGGCTGTTCTTTGTCCCTTGTAATAATTGAAATGTGTCTATTAGTTTCAATGGAGGTTTGGTTTGTTGTTGGTGTGAGGTGGTTTGGAGTTTGTGGGAGTTCAGAAATTTCATAAAGTGGCATTTTCTGGTTTGTATGTTCACAAAAGTCCAAACAACCTTGGATTTGGTTGATTTTGGTATCCATGGTTAGTTTTTTTTTTTGCTAAACGTCTAATATCCTAACCAACTCTTCAGGGAATTATAAACCAGACTAATTCGGATTGAGACATGACAAGAATTATTAAAGTTAGCGGCTCTAGCCTTTACCCCTAGGGTGCTATTTCCCAAAGATAGAAACTGTGAACCTTGGTTAAGCTATAATAACCCCAGCCAACTGATCTAACACGTCGGCGTTATATGGTTATGTCTTATTTCAAGCTTTATATAGATGCTTGAACCATCTTGTTTAGAACTATTTAGTTCAAATTTGACCTCCAAAAGCCTGTCAAATTTATCAGCAAAAACAATATTTTGCAGAAGTCATTTTGCCTCAGCAAAGCTATCTTTAGCCATGATGAGATCCTTCTCAAGTTGAGAGGGAAGTTGTTGTTGGGGTATACCTGATAAAAGGATTTTTAAATTGGTTCAATATTTTTTTGAGTAAAATACCAAATTAAACATATTGGCAAAAAAAAAAAGAGAGATTAAAATACAATAATAGAGTTTACATACCAAGGGGAGAAACTAAAGTTTAAATTAATAAAGTCATCATTAGTGAGCAGGATATCAAACTGCAAAAAGAAACACAATCATGTTGAATTCCAAGGACAAACACAATCTAAATAGGAAAAATATCACCTTTGAATTCTTGAATGAAATTTTGGGGAGTAGATAACTTCTATTTCCACCAGTTCATATTTATCAGGACAATAATTCTCTTGACCAGATGAAATTCATTTTCCCATGACTCAGAAAATATATTCAGTAATCAAGTGGCCAGTGTTTGCAAAACCTGCATGCCGAATGGATAAACGAGAAAACAATAGGGATAGTTTGGTTTATGGTTTCCAATTGGTCACATCCTAAACGACACTTCGAGGAACAGTTTAGATGATGTTTTTGAAGGAGCTTCTATATGAGAAGAAGATACTTCATAGCAGCTTGATTTCCCATATGAAATTCCAAATATCTTGAGAGAATAGATCATTGGGCATACTGAATGATGATTGATTAATATCTGAAACCCTACTTTTTCCTTGTACTCCCCATCATGAGATCCACCACAGATGAATTTTGTCAACTTGATTGATTATTTGTTGAAGATGATAGATTAGACAGTTTGAAGTACTTTAAAAGGAGGTAGAAGAAGATCGAAGTGGAGTTCAATAAAATTATTGAACAAAATTTTTTAGTTAACAATTTATTTAAAAATTTAGTTATTAATAGAGCATAGAAGTATTGTACAGTTTATGTTACGAACTCCACCTAATGAAACAAAATTTATTATTGTTGTTGTCGTCATTGATTGGTTATTTGTGACTTGTCTGCTAGCACTCTGAGGGTGAGGTAAGCAGCCTAAATTTGGGAAACTCTAACCTTTAACTCTTCTCCTCCTCCTTCTTTTTTTTTTTTGTATACAAAAGTTTAGGTAGGTTTGGCACCGGTTCTCCACCAAAGCAAGGGTATAGTCCCAGAGCTCAGAAAATATTTACAGGAAAATTATAAAATCTCCTACCAAAAGAGCTCTTACTATCTGTTCCTTGTGAGATACGAACACATTGTTTACTATCTGTGACAACTCTCATTAGCCTCTTCTCTTTCTTCTGATTTTACTTAGGTTTTCCTGAAGACTTCTAGAATTAGGAAGCGTTAACTCTGTTACTGTGACCATACCTCTTGTTAACAAGAAGCTGAAACTCTTTGACTACTTTAAGTTTAGGACTTGGAAGCTAAACCAGGTATTCATATTATTCCTAAGTATTCATCATGCCATGTTTCTTTGTAGTTTAAATTAGTATCATGTATTTAGGGTATTGTATTTCACATGCAATTGTGCAATTGTATCATGTGGCTTTTAACCCCAATTATGTACATGCAATGAGAAGTCACCAACAGACATAGAATACATAATTCGGAACACACTTCCCTCCTTGTACGTATTTTGGGACTTGTTCCCTAGCTATCATTGAGTAGAAGCCTCACTGGTACAAGTAAACCCAAGTTATTTTCTATTGCCAGTTTGGATTAGCTTATTTTAAGTATTTTTGCATTTTTATAAGACAATAGTCTCTCACATTTATCTCGTACAGTGGAAAATCAATTTTCTTTAGCTAGTCCTATTTTAACACAAGCCTTGTATCACTACTATTGCTTTCTGTATCATTGAATGTAAGCGATGGAGCTGTTTACATCAAAGACACAGACTTAAGCTTGCTTAAGCTTATCCACGTATATTCTTTTGAGAGAGAAAGAGAGAGATCAGCGTTAAAAGTTGATGAAGTTCTTCTCTTTCAAGCTTTCTACAGTCTCCTTGAGAGTCACTTCCAAGGGAATAAATTCAATTCCCAAGGTCTTTGCCTTCTCTTTAGAAACTTGATACTCTGGCATGAAGGGCTTATCGTCCGCACACCTAACAAGTGGGAAACGAATACATGAAATCAGAAACAAAAAAGCTTGTAAGACATCTCATAAACACATTGATAAAGCTCATAGAGAATTCAACCAAAGCCTAGTATCACAGTTATTATTTCCCAAGGAGATGGGCTAGATAATGCTCATAAAGAATTCAACAAAAGCCTAGTATAAACCATGCTTAAAGCTTTCAACATTTACTTTTTTGAGAAAGATCACAATTAAAAATTGATCAAATTCTACTCTTTCAAGCTTTCCACTATATCCCTAGAACTCACTTCCAGGGAAATAAACTCAATCCCAAGGTCCTTGCCTTTTCTTTGGAAACTTGATACACCGGCATCAAGGGCTTATCGTTCTCACACCCAACATTGTTTCATTTTTAATTTAAGTGTTTTTAATTTTTATTTTTAGGATGCTGTTTATTTTACTTTTTAGGATTCCTTTAGAGAATGTCATGCTCTCCTCTTTTGTAACGCTATTATTTCTGAATTTAAATTCCTTTCTTATCAATATACATGATGATTTAATAATTATATTCACCTCCCCTAAAAGTATCCAAGAGTTCATAAGACCTACATTCATCACGCCTCTAGTTTCATTTTCCCTTATTTTATAAAACCTAAACTAAGGCTCCTCCTTGTTTCATATTTTATACCAACCTCCCTAACCTTACATTTTCAGAACATACTAACAAGTCTTCCCAGATCTGTCTATAATTTGTTGAAGTATTCACTTGGCTTTCTGGTTATTCAGGTCAATGACAAGTCTGACAAGTTTTAGGAGTATCTAAGCTTTTCTAACAATTGTTTTATAGGAAAGAGGTCTTGTTAGGATAAGGTGAAACACACAGGAAGTCAGTGTGAATTCCAAAAATCTCTGGAGAGGTGAATGCAATTTGCCCTGAGTGTGCGTGTGTGTGTGTGTGAGAGAGAGAGAGAGAGATTTCAGCACACGGAGATTTAATTAACTTACTTCTCTGGGAGTGGTAACGTTGGATATAGCTGATGCAAAATCTTCACAATGTCAGAGTAGTGAGCTACTGTCTCAACCAAACAATACCTTCCGCTAGCTGAAGAAATCTCAAAAGCTTGAATATGAGCATTTGCAACATCCTTCACATGAATCCAGCCCATTGAAAAATTTGGAAATGTTTGCGCACCTGCATCAAACAAGCTTGGAAATAGTCCAAGCAGCAGCATAAACAGTTTTCTCAAGGGGCCAAAACAAGAAATTGTTTTACACACTCAAATCAGTGAAGCAGCACTCTGCAAAGGCCTAGGACTTAAATCTATACAAGAAAATTTCTTTTATTAAAAAACAATGAAATCATGATTGTTGTTATCTTAATTTACTAATGTCAAGTGAAAAGGATAATAGCAAAAAGCATCACTGTTTTGGGTCTATGATATACCGTAATGGTATGCATTGTGATTCCAAAAATACATCTCAAATAAGTCAACATAAGGTCTTTGATCAAAATCATCATGTCCCCCATAATCCCTCAGTACATATCAACATTTTGACACCAATTCCCTTTTCTATTAACAAGAGCCAGAATAAGTATTTTAGTTGAAAGATCAGATAATACAGATGAGATAAATAATGTGATAGAATTTATTTTTGTACTCTATACAGCGTGAACGTTATAAATCTATGAAAACTATCATTCATTACATTTTATATTGTAGCAGAACTGTCGTTTAAGTGATGGTTGCAAGAGTGGGATGATCACCACTGCAGGGTTGAGAGCAACCATGTCAATGTTTTTTTTTTTGCAAATTTTCAGGCCGTGTCTTCGGCTAAAGTCTTACCAAATGTATACCATCTCTGAAAGCATACAACCAATATAGCAGGAAACTTGAAAGGTATTATAAAATATCATTAGTGACAAATATCACATTAGCACACATTGGAAGATGGAACATATCCATTAACAATATCACTCAGCAGCAACTTTCCAGAGCATACATACAAGTTTCAAAGAACTGATCTGTTATCAAATAAACTAATTAGGAAGATGGCTGAAGCAGTTTAAGTTTAATGGGCAACCTCTGCATCACATTACAACTGATTATAAGGGACTGACCTTTTTCATAATTGAAACGTGTAACTTTCATACAGAATAAAGTCACAAAAGATCAAAGAGCGGAGAAATTGCAGTATATCACATTCTGAACAATTTACAACCAACGAGGACATCCATTTATAGGCCCAGAACCAAGGAGAAATAATATCCCTGGCACATGGCCAAAATAAATAAATAAAAAAAAAAGAGGATAATAAAGGATAAGAAATCATGGATATTTAGAATATAAAGAAATCCCTAGATAGGTAGATGATTACATAATGAAAGAGGAAATAAGCCTAATAACCTTAAACTATGTAAGTGAAAGATGAAGAATTCCAAAACATTATTACCAATTTCTCACAACTGTAATGAATGATTGGAGTATATATAAGTCAAATAGGGCCTGTAAGCCTTTGAAATAGCTCGGCATCTCAACCTTGATTGAGTGCACCTTGTTGACAATGCTACTTTAAGGGGGAAAACTAAAAGGGTTTCTTTTCAAAAGTGGAAAGCAAAGTTTACTCCAGATGATAACAGGGATTTTGAAACAAACGCATAATTGATTATGAACAGACTTTATTTATTTATTTATTTATTTATCCAGCTTCAACACTATCACTTTAAATTACACGTTTAAAACCACATTCGAATGTTTTGCTCTGCACTATGTCCATGATAATAATCAAGCAACTGTCTTTTCTGTATTTCTTCTAGAAAAGAAATGTCTTCAATTTTAGTTTGAATGAGGCTCAAAGTTCAAGTGAACGTAAGCAATCACAGCTGGTAAAGTCCACCTGACAAAATAACAAAACATAACCGCATCTATTCTGATAAGCCAATGTGTGAGATTTGCAAATGGCATTTAGATTGAGAACACGCCGTCCCAACTCTATGAACCATTAGGTACAATCCCCCATGCAATGTGCAATAATTGCAAGCTTCAATGCAATGTAAGTTTAATGAAATATAGTACATACCTTATATTCCCTACAGATATCTGGATTCTCAAACCAAGTCTCATCAACGACAACTTCAGGTGTTCTAGACTTTCCAATTCCATTATATACAACTGCAGCAGTGGAAGAAGTTAAAATAACTCGTTTCACAGAAGGTGATTTTGCACATGATTTGAGAAAATTAAGAGTTCCTTTGACTGCTGGATCAATTAATTGAGTCTGAATTGAAAAAAAGAACCAGTTAGAATTTAGTAAGAAAACTTTTCTAACCGGACAACAAAATGGTAATTTAAAAGAATGTCAGGTTTGTGAATAATTTAAACTCGTGGAAACTTAACAGATTTCAAGCCCAAAAATACAAAATTCTTAATACTAAATAGTTCGTAGTTGATACAAATTTCTGTCTATAACTGACAGATTTCAGGAAAATCTCAAAGCATCTCACTCTGAATTACTCAAGAATTTATCACTTGCTTTGGATGTCAATCATGCTAAGATATTCCAGATTGCACTTTACTAACTAGAAAATCCTACAGTAATCGAAATAAGTCGATCTTAAATGAGCCTTACAGCCAAAGGCCCAAGTAAAAGAGAAGTAGCTAGCAGGTGCAGTCATGCCACTCTTTATTTTTATGGCCTGTTACATTATGGACAGTGGCCACTGAGGCTCCTAAGGCATGATACTCTATTCTTACCATCTGTTTAGCATAAATCTCCAGTTTGCCCAACAGTTAATGGAAAACGCTTTTTTCCCTCTTACCGAAGGCATCTCCACTTTTTATATCAACCTATTATCTATTATATTCTTCTGTCCTTAGTTAAAATCTAATTAGGTCATATTAAATTAAAATGTTTTTTTAACAATAATTAAATAAAAAAATAAAAAAAATGATTAAAATATTTTAGAAAAAACAATAATTAAATAAAAAATAAAAAAAATAAAAAAATGATTAAAATATTTTAGAAAAAAACTATATCATATTAATTAATTCAACTAATTTTTTTAATCTAATCAAATTAGTTAAATATGTTATATATTAAAAATTAAAAAATATATATATTTATTACGCCCTCTAATCTTTGTTATAAGACACCAACTAATAAATATTATTGGTCATTTTTATAAGGTGCTTAGTTTCTTAATTGCTTTTTTTTCTTGCATGCCCATATTCACTAAAAATAATGGGCGAGAGTAAAAATTAATAATAGTTAAAATTTAGTATAATTAATAGGAATAATATTAAAAATTACTTAAATTTTATGATAAATTTATTATTTTTAACTATTTTTATTATAAATATATAAATTAGTAGTTGTCACGTTACAATAAAAACTAAAACTAGAGGGAATATATATCTATACAAAACCAGAGGCCTCAAACTGCCCCTTCTAAAGGGTGACACAGCTGCCACAATTCAGATAATTCAAGGTAATTTATAGATTATTATATAAACTCGAAAACCGAATCCCCTCATAACTCCTTGGGACCACTCTGCCCATATATGTGGCCGCTCTCGTAATTCAAGATGCTAACTGCTTTATATGTATTTAAAATCTACGAATAATAATTGAAAATCTGAAATATTTAGGGAAAATTGTTCTGTTGTTGAAATATATTTAAAACTTATAGATTTGCTCATAAAATATTAAAATATCACTAATTTTATATAGAAATCTAATTATTAAAAGAAAAATAGAGGGAAAAAAAGCATTTAAGAGGTTTGGGCATTACAAAAGATTATTAGGAGACACGCTAGAAATCCCAAATCTCATCAACCATTTGAAATAACTAAATTTGGTTGATTAATGATACTTTCCTATTATAAATATAAAAGTATAAAAATTAGATAACTAATTTATAAATATTAAATAAATTAATTATTTATATAAAATATGTATTAATTTTTTTAAAATATTTCTTTTAACTATTTGTTTGCCGTAGAAACTACTCCAATCTATAAAAACTCCTTTTAACCTCCACAAATAATAGGGACAGTTTTAAAAAAAAAATACATAATTAGGGACACATTTCCTTCCTCGTACATATTTTGGGACCAATCCCCCGCCTATCATTGAGTAGAAGTCTCCCTAGTGCAAGTAAACCGAAGTGATTTCCTCCTAAGTCCTATTTTAATAAAGCCTTGTATCACAACTATTGCTTTCTGTATCATTGAATATAAGCAATGCAGTTGTTTACATCAAAGACACAGAAGAGAGAGAGAGAGAGATCACAGTTAAGAGTTAATGAAGTTCTTCTCTTTGAAGCTTTCTACAGTCTCCTTGAGACTCACTTCCAATGGAATAAATTCAATTCCCAATGTCTTTGCCTTCTCTTCAGAAACTTGATACTTTGACATGAAGGGCTTATCGTCCGCACAACTAACAAGTGGGAAATGAAGACATGAAACCAGAGATAAAATACTTAACCTTAAATAAACATATATCTGGATGCAAAGAAGCTGAGAGGGAAGCCATTTTGGTTACTAAATATGATTGAACGACAACAATCAAAAGTCATTAACATCAGTTCACCAAGAAGAGAGAGAGAGAGAGAGAAACCAAAAACATCAAGTCTGAGGAACAAGTGATCATCATCATCATCCAATCTGTTCATGTTTTACACAGTAGGAGCGATCAGAATATATAATGGAAACTGATTGGAAAGGCCGAAAGATAAGAATAAGCAAAATACGAGATAAAGCAATGTTCCTGTGGTCTCTGAAAGCCATTTATTTTGCTTCAAGTAACGGGCAATTTTAAACTAAAGAGTTCGTCTCACAGACAATTCAGAAGAAACAAGTATAATTGCATATGTGAGGTTTCATGAAATAAAGCTATACATTCACAAGTTAATTCATTCGTGAAATTATAATACTAATAATGATTAACTTACTTCTCAGGAAGTTGTAATGTTGGGAACAGCTCATGCAAAATCTTTACGTGTTCTGAGTAGTGTGCAACTCTCTCAACCAAAATATATCTTCCGCTAGCTGAAGGAATCTCAAAGGCCTGAATATGGGCATTTGCAACATCCTTCACATTGACCCATCCTGCGCTATAGTTTGGATATGTTTGGTCTGCATCAAAACAAGTGAAAGATGAGGAGAGCAACACAACAATTCTTACCCAGTTACAAAAACAAATTTCACAGAAGACAAGTATGGATCAGCATATAATCAAAATTTTGTCTGCAAAAGTGAAATACATATGACAATGAAAACATGCAGACAAAAGAAAGTGTCATGTCATTACTCGAAAGTTTGAATGGCCTTTGATCACTAGTTTAATGGATCAAACAGGAACAAACTGGTTCAATAGGAAAATTTATAAATTATAATTGTAGAATACAATAGTTCATCAGTAATGGTCATGCCAGACAGAATCCTAAAGAGTCCCTACAATTGTTGAAACCTTAAGTAAAAATTGGATGTAAAAATAAAACCCAAGAACAACCTAATGAGTAGAATTACCTTTAATAACCTTCAATATAAGAGCACAAGTTTCATTAAGTGATGGTTGCAAGAGTGGCCCTATCACAAATGCTGGGTTGAGAACAACCAGGTCAATATTGTTTTCTTTCACAAATTTCCAGGCAGCTTGTTCGGCCAAAATCTTGGAAACATGATACCAGCGCTGAAAGAATAGAATATAATGCAGTAGGAAACTTGAAGCAGAATGTAAATTATTAAAAGGTTACAAGCTTGTTACGGGATATATATTTTCTTATTTTTATTTTTAATTTGGCTTCAAAATGAAGTTTAGTTTAAACTGAAATCTCATTCTAATATTTTATCTTATATTATATCCTTAATTATTCATAGTGCTTAATGCACTTGTTTTGCTAAGGCTGTAAAATGATATTGCAGCCAGCACATAGCATAACATGAGCTATATGGAAATGTAGCAACAATGTTAAGAGATTCACATTTAAAAAAGCCATCTATTAATCACAACATCAAGTATTTGAATCATAAAAGGCATCGCCATTTCACAAAGTTTTTAAGTCTATTCCTTATCCTAAGATAGATAAACTAACTCCTTTTCTTCATCAAATCTAACATTGTTAAAGCAAATCATCATTAAGCAATCCTTCAAACTTACTCTTCATATTTTCAGGTTCCCATTTTCTCATCGTCATTAGTGAATGTCTTTTTCTTGTGCTTCTGACATGGTCAGTGAATGCTGAATCATCCAATACTGAGAAATTGCTAAAATACAATTGTTGTCTTATTCATATAGCTAAATAAACATATATCTTGTAGCCCAGGAGACATGAGAAAGGTGCAATGCTAAACAGAATAACTTCCAAGCTACTCTCATTTATCTCTCCCTACCAGAATCACAATTTCTTTATTTTTAGTTTAAATGTGTCCCATAACAGAATGGAGGCTAGCAACCACTGTCGACTGACTCCACTTCTCTAATTAATAAATTATGAAATGATACTGTTCTGATTAGCCAATGTAATGGCAAGAGAAAAACTCGATATCCAAATCTAAGCAGAATTGACAACTACTATCAAATAAAAAACATGAATGAATTACAAACTTCACTTGTGTCAGTATAATATATTGGCACTTACCTTCTTATCCCTACAGATATCCGGACTTGAAAACCATGTCTCATCAACTACAACTTCAGGAGTAAGAGGTTTTCCAGTATGTGAAACTGCTGCAAAGGAAGATGTTAAAACAACTCGTTTCACATTTGATGATTTCGCACACGACCTAAGAACATTGAGAGTTCCCTTGACTGCCGGGTCAATAAGTTCAGTCTGAAATGAGGAAAGAGTTGGTAGATGAAGCAATAATCAAACTAAGGAGACCCATAACGTCCCTGAGAAGTAAAGGCCTAAGATACAGACATTTCTCTGGTTCAGAAATGTGTTACTTCAACTAAAAAAGGCAAATGGGAAAGCAAAGATATGCCTGTGTTCAGTTTTCCACTCTATCAACGGCATACTTAAAGGATAACACGTAACTGGGCATGATTATTTATTCTCTACAGTAATTTTTGCATAAATTTCACAAGATTTGTAATATTTAAAGTCTAAGAGGAAATAGTGAGCTCGTTCAACAATAAGAACTTGATTGTGTTATTATTTGCCGAAGGCAGAGAAAGGAGCAAGTTTTTGCAAAAGAAGATAACTTCACTGTAATACATCTCCCAAGCTAAATAGATTCTTCAAACAATTTAAAATCTAGGAAATAAATGCTTTGATAAAGTAAGAGAACAGCCAATTATGCTTCAACAATTAGAAAATGATATAAACCTGCGGGTCCTTGGGATCAAAATAACAAGGAGATGCGGTATGAAAGACACCCTCACACCCCTCAACAGCTTGGTCAAAGGAACCTTCTTCCTGGATATCTGCTTTAATAAGGCGCAATCTCTCCTTTGCACCATCAAGCTTAAGCAAGTGATCTACCTTTCTTGAATCATCTGTAACGAGTTACAAACCATCACAAATCGGTAACTCAAGATGATACACCAAATAAAAACAGCAAAATATAATAGATTCATTTATGGCGATAGATATGACGATATTACGATGAACTCACTTGGGTTACGAACAGTCCCCTTGACTGCGTAACCCCGAAGAAGAAGGAACTTGACGATCCATGAAGCAATAAAGCCAGAAGCACCAGTGACGCAAACCACCTTTCTTCCTTCACCTACGTTGCTTCCCATAGTCTCTCGATCTTCCAAATAAAATATCCTCTGGCTCTGTTGCCTCAATTTTGGTAAAATCCAAAGCTCAACAGGTTTATTTTATCTATTCAGTGCATGCCATGTGTACATCTTTATACAGCTTTGACTTTCTGTTGGAGATTTTAAGGTGAGAATAGTGGATTAGGATCTTATAACTATGTCTAAATCTTGTATTCATTAGAATGGCCCTAGAGTCTATATAAAGGGTCCTACGTTATAATGTGTTTAGGTCGAAACAGGGAGGTTAACATAGGTTGAATTAATTGATTACCATTTTATTGGTTGATTAGTGAAAATTCCAACCTGCCAAAGGAATTTGCATTGGATAGAGATGAGAATAGAGGAGCGAATATTCCTTTTCTCTGTCCGTTCCTTAAATTCATCTCCCTTTTCACTAATCTGTCACGAACTCGATCCATCTTTCCGAGCCAATCCAGCAATCCTTTGGACATTCTTCGGGCTGCAGCATTACGAGTGCGAGAGAGAGAGAATCAGCACACAAGAATCTGATCCTGCGCCGAGGAACCAGATCCACCACAGCTTTTGATTTGAATATTTGATCGCTGTGTCAATTAATTGGGGGATTCTAGTCAACATTTCTGACTTGCATTTTTCTGGTTTGTTGCAGCGTTTGGGGCCAATCCGCTGGGAGAGAATTCCCTCCTCTTCCCTTCCTCTCATTTTCCTCACCTCTGGCAGGGTTTCAATCCGGACTATAATGTGTGTGTGTGTGTAAGATGGAAGGATATATTGAAACAAAACCAGGATTCAATGTCTCAGATTGAAAGCAGAAACAAACAGGCAAAAAAGATTCAACAAAAGTGAACCAAAAAAACAAAGCCAAACAGAGCAAGAGAGCAAGAACAAAATTACCCTCCAAAATATGTTGAATTCTTGTCAACTTGTGTTCCCAGGACTTCTTGCAATCGACATCAAACGTTGCCATAAGTTGAAATGTGCATTTCCTAAGATCTCCGCATGTCGAGTGATTCCAAACCTAAGGGTATTGGCCATAGAAGATGCATCTGTACTAGGGCAAGCATTTGGACATGAACAACATGACCCAACACACACATACGAGGTTGTCACTACAGCTTTGGAATATATTCTATTTTGGAACCTGCCCTCATTCACTTCTGTCGCTCCATCCATTGTTTTGCAAACTGTGAGATACATTTTTGTGGAACGATGTCCCAAACTACCTCTCAGTTCCTCGGTTACTCCTCAGGAATTACTTAAACAACTGTCCAAAGGTACTGCGTAACATGTATAATAGTATTGTGTATATAATACTACTATCCATACACAGATTATTATAATCATGTTTTGTAATACTTGCACATTTTTTTCAACATGATATCTAGCCATCCTGGTGGATTCTTACTAGTCAATATCTTTTTAAACTATACATATATGTATGTAGTTCAAATAGATTTTCTACTTCCTACATTCTTCAAATGCTTTGAATTTGGAGTTGCTCACGCTTAATAAAAATCATTATGTAAAATATGGTATAGAATGCAATTTATTCCCTCTTCTGGCGCACAGAATAAGGAGGTGTCAGAAGATCGAAGAGGGAACCAAGTTTAGACTTCCTACCTTACATCTGGTATTGATATTGTCTTTCTTCTGCTTGTGACGTTATTTAACTATGCTACTTTGAATATGGTATCTCAGAGTGTCAATCGAATAATGGTTTCTCTAAACCTCTTGATGAAACTGTAAGTATCCTAAATGAGCCTTTTAGACTATAAAAGTATTTTCAAATATGTTCCTCCTTGAGACTAACCTATTTGATTTTGATTATATGTTCATTGATTTAAATATATAAGGGGTACGTGAATACGATATCAACTAGTCAATCAAGTTTGAAGGACCAGCCACAATTGCTTGCAAAAATTGAAATTACAAAGAAAGTAATTCCTCATGAAATCAAAATAATGCATGCGTTAGCATATCTATGGAGCAACTTATTCTCACTTTTTTTTCCTTCTGGTGCTATGTAGAGTGTCAGGGACCTGTAAGGTCAAAGTGCTCAAAAGGGAAACATATCAAGGGAAAATGTAGGGGAAATAATTCTACCAACTAATTCAAATATTAAAGAGGTAAAACTTACTGGTTATAATTTATTTCTCTGTAGAATGTTAAAGGAAGCTTTGAAGGTTCTCTATCATCTGAGAACGCTAAGATAATTACCCCATCAACTGAATCAAAAGCCTGGCATCATAGTTACTTTTTCCACAAACACAGTTCCACATGTAAGCTTTCTAATACTTTTCTTGGCCCAAACACGATATCTTTTTGTTGGCACTTATAAAACTGTATGAGTCTTATATATAGTAATGATTCATGATCTTGTGGCTACACAATTGCTAGCAATGATATGAGAATTGAGTAAAAGATATATCTAAATATATGTGTGTGTTGGGTTGACTGAGTGCTCTTAAAATGAAACACTGTTTGAAAGGGATTTAAAAAGACTTGTATATATAGATTTTATCCTAGCAGAATGGAAAATATTGTCGTTGTAGCTTAGGACTCTTGTGTGTTGTTTTTCAAACCCACTTGTTATTATTAGATTCAAAGTCAAATCAGGTTCAATCCAAGGAAGTCAGATGTTGAAAAAGATGGGAAGGTGATTCCTATGATAACTCTTCAAAACTTGAAAGATGATGAGCTCATCAGTGTGCTTCAATCTATGGAGGATGATTATGGCGGTAAATCACCAATATTATCTGTTGCTACTTCCAAAGATGAGCTTGTTTCAAATGCCCTTGCTGACTTGGAAGACTCCTTGAAAATGCCTCTTAAGGACATAGCAACCTCAGGTCAATAGTCTTCGCCTACAGACAGCTTTCAACTTCTTGTCTCCCTTGTCCTTGGAAGATGGAGCTCTATCCCATGGAATTATGGATATAATAAAGTCTATGCACAAAGATCTGCCAAACATTTTGTCTTCTTTCAAGCAAGCCTTTGCTACTGTCAATAAATTTGCAGTGCTCGAAGAAAGAGATAAAAGCATCAAGGAGGAGCTAAATCAACGAAAGGAAGTTGCTATTTCTCGTTTCCAAAACGTCTAGAAGTTTATGAATGAAGCTCAAGAGAAGGAAGCTAGGCTGAAGGAGCACATATCAAGGTTGGAGAAAAAGAGAAAAGATTGTGAGGCTGAATTGTTGTCTCTTCAAGAGAAAAAGAGGAAATATGTTGCAGAAACTATAGAGTTCAAGAATGAGATTGAAACTGTGAGAAAAGAGAAGTCAGAGATGGTGGCAGATCAAAGAAATGCTCGGCAACAACTGTTTCAGGTTGATTATAAATGGTCAGTCCTAGGTAGCCAGTTTCAGCTAGCCATTGCTAATATTAATCTCTCTTAAGGCTTCATTTGCTTACTTTGAAGGACCAAATTAAATAAAATTTGAGAGCTTGAATACAATCGTTGTACTATTTAGTTGTGGAATATGTGTTCTGTAATCCAGTTGATAGTTTATTTAATGAGCCATCTACTTGGAACTAAATTTTCCAAGTTAATTACATGGATGTATAATATTCAGTTTTTAATAGTTACTGATTCGGTAAGAAATGTTTGTATGTTTCCCAATATTGTTTCTAGGAGAATCGAATCCTATGATTTGATGCTGATAATCCGTCAGTTCAATCACTTATGGAAAATGGAGTTAAGAAACGGAATAAATATCACCTTGAATAAGAATTAATTAAATAAGTTATGCTATATAAATGAAAAAAAAAATTATAAACTCAATACATGAATTAAAATAAAACTGCAAATGGTTGTCGATGATGTTGAGAAATTTTTTATATAAGGCAGAGTGTTTAATAGCAAGAGTTGTGCAATTAGAAGAAAATTCAAAGAAAAGAAAGAAGACACCTTGGCTTATGCTTTGTCCTAACGTTATCAGGCATTATAGTTTTGCCAATCAGCTTGAAGTGAAAAGCAAAGAGATTATTGATGCTTAAAATCAATAAGGGTGCACTACTCTTTGATAAAATTACTATAATAATATCTCTCGTCTTAATTATAAAAATTAGTTAATTTTTTTAAATAGATTAAAAAAATTAAATAAATTAGTTAATCATAACTAAGATAATAGCTAGTTGACTAATTTAGGTAGATTGATAAATATATAATATGAATTCATCTTAAGAGATTAGATTTGGTCATAATTAACTTATTTTTTTAATTTTTTTAATATATCTAAAAAAATTAACTAACTTTTATAATTAAGCCTGAGGTAGTAATATGTTGTCTTTTCTCTATTCATATTGCTTTATACCATAGGAAAAAAAATTCTCTAGTAATATATGTTCCTCATCAAAGGAATTCCAAGAGAGAATTCCGATAAATGCATTAGCAAGCTGGATATAATCAATATCTATGATCCAATATAAAGATAAGTATGGGAATATCATAATTTTTATTGTAAGTATTTTTTCTGATTGTGTATAGCTTTTATTAGCAGTTACTAGCCTTTATTCTCGTCTTTTTCTTTTGGTGTATATATTAGGATGTATCTTACTTTTTAGATTAATGAGAAATATAAATTTCCCAAATATTCCCCAATAATCATATTCAATTAAAATTTTATTTCCGAATAATATCCCAATAAATTCTTTTGCAATAGTCTATTATGCACTAAGAAATATAATTATTATTTATAACTTCAAGATTATTTTTTAATTACCTTACAGTATAAAGAATCCCCAAGAGTCCAAGACCCCAAGTCTGGTCCCTACACACACCCATGTATAATTATTGCTTGTGGCAGGCAATGAAAACTAACAACTTTTTCTATTTAATTAGGTAATTAATATAGTTGGTTATTTTTAAGTTCCATCAAACCTTTTTTTTTATAAAGAAGTTCCATCAAACTAACAATAACTACTTACTATTTATCTCATTGAATATAGCATGTACAAATTTTCACCTTTCTTTAACGAGTTCATTAATTATTTTGTTATTGACAGACAATTTCTTTCATGAAATTACAAATCATGCTTTCAAAAAAAAATTACAAAAAGACAGGAATGAATCATCATGAACATTTTAAGAGTTCACTTATTCCCAGATCAAAAAACTCATTCAACTTGCATGTTCACCTTCTTTATTAATTACTCAGGCATCATATTACATCTTTTTTTTTGTTTTATCTGTTTAACTACAGATCTCAAATAAGCCATGATGTTCAGAGCCAGTGAACAATACAAAATCCTACAAGTTTTATGAACATATTGATATTTTATTAGAGCCAAATTGATAAAATAGCAGATACTATATAATATCACTATGGACCTCCAAAAACATAATGGCCAAATGATTTATCATTACTTGCCACAAACCCTAAAAGTGAGCTTTGAATTTCTTTTCCTTTCCTTTTTCCTGATCAAAGTAGAAACAACATGACAGCAGAAACATTCTTGCAGAGCTATAATTCCTCTTTGCTAAGTAAGCTGATCATATATTTGATTTCTTAAAAAGGTTTAAATAGAAGTACAAGTAGGGAATCATTCCAATATGACTTACATGAGAAAGAATGTAACTACAATGAATACATAATCATTAACAATGCAATTAATGTGTGAACACTCTAAATGCTATCCTGCTCAAATGCAATTTTCTTCAGACTCCCTAACATTGCCATTATTCTTCTTTAGGTTGCTAGCATGCTGCCCCACAAGATTCTGATCGATCAATCATTTCTCCTCTTGTGATGGCCATCATCAAACTGGTTAGTTTTCTCTATTTCTTTTCTTTTTCTTTTACTTTTTTTTTTCAAAAAAAAATTGAATGAAACTGGTGAAGGAGCATCATTCTCCTGCAGGAAGAAAAAGGACCTGCAAGAAATTGGTGTCCGGTGTCCAACTATATATCCTGTCCACACAAATCATCAAACCTGCAGTGAAGGCAGATATGATATAAGAATCGTGTACAAACTTGATGTATATGAAGATCATTAAGCGGATAGCTTTTCCGACTTTGACAGGACATCTGTTAGACCATGTACAATCAATAGAGCACGCACACGCTCCCACTCATACACACACACACATGCGTCATATGATAAACATTTAGTGGTTATATGATTATATTAAGAAAGTCTAGTTTTAGGCCTCCATTATAACTAATTGTTCTGGCTACAGTTTTTTCATTTTGGTAATGACATGCAAGTTCACTTTTAAAAGAGACAAGGGTGTGTGATCCAATGTCACCTAATATATTTACTTGTGTATGAAAAGGTTAAGTTACATTATTGAAGATGAGATAGAGAAAAAGGCTTAGAGGCTTAGAAGCCAATCAAGCTAACCATTGAGCCTTGTATATTTATTCCAATAAAGCCCAAGGAGAATCTCCACTAATAAAAACAAACATTGATTTTTTTTTTCCAGATGATTTCTACATAATGAGCCTCAATATTTATAGACAGAAAAATAATTATGACTCCCTAAAATGTAGGCCCACTAACAGCATGACTTAGGAAATGGAAAATAACAGACCTGAACATGTTTAGCAAAAATATTTAAACTAAAATACTTGACTCAATAAATAATCAATAACAGACTCCACTTGACTTAAACTACCCACTAAAACCACTAAAATAAATATTAATAAAATAAAATCAGAAAAATTAAAATTCACAAATTCACTGGCACAGTGGCGTGGGAAAACACATTTCATTACCCAAGGCCAAAAAAAATTAAAGAAAAAAGAATTCATCCATGAATGCCAACAGTAACTAATTACTTGGGATCTGCAACGACAAGTGAAAAACCATCCCTCATTATCTATTGTGAAACTGCATGATCGAACAAAACATGTTGAAGCGGTAGTCATTTCATCAAGGAAAAAATTGAAAGTGGAGTAGTGTGCCTAATATACATCCCAAAAAGCTAGCCTTTCTAATTCATTAACAGAGCCGGAATGTGAAAATTGTTCACAAGAAAATCATTCCAAGAAACCTTACAAACAGTTTACCACTAATAAATATTCCTTTTTTGTCAAAAAACCTAGCATAGAATGAGGCATTAAATACCAGTAAATGATTGTCATTGTAAAATTCAGGTGTAATTATGACAGTACGACCTTTTCATCGATGCTCTATCATTTCTCTCCAAGTCAACCAACCAATTGCGTTAAGAAGTTGCAAGAGTGTACCTGACTCAATGGCTCTGCACAATCAGTTGCAGCTTTGATTTCAGCATTAGCCAAGGCATTACTATTCTTCTGGGGACAGATTGGTGCAATCCTATCACGACAAACATGACACCTAAATCCAATTAGTTGTCTGACATTCTCTAGAGTGAGTCCAAAAGCATCCCCATGAAACCACTCTGCATATTAATACATTAAGTTAGATCTCATTACAATACATATATATTTAATACAGAAAAGCACCATAAAACAGCAGCTAATACCTTATACGACATAGTTCAAATAGTATCCCAACTATTAAAAAATATGATACCTTTGAAGTTATAATATCTCCTTCCCATCCTATCCCCTAACTACAAAGTAAAGAATAGAAGGAAGGAGAGAAGTTACCTCCACAGATTTCACAAGCAATATAATTCAAAGTGCACCCATCTCCACAACAAAGATGACATTTAGGTTGATCAAAGGTGCTAGAAAAACCTTCTGAGGGGACAAGATGCTTTTTCTCCTTAAACAGCATTACTCGTTCATCATTTGGCTTTGTGGACAACCTAAGACCATTAAGCCAGTAACTGTTACAGAAATGAGTTCTTTTCTTACGCTCAAAAGTTACCGCCGTCTTAGAACAAGTAGTAGTTTCCTTGGGCTTCCTAGTAGATGTCATCTTCTTGGATTTACTTTTCTTTCCTTTTTTACGTCCTACGTTCCTTTTCTTTTGCACGTACAAGCATTTGGCCTTCCTGGCTGAACGACGAAGAGGTATATTTGGTGGGACCTTTTTATTGGTTTGAGATTTTCCTTGCCGCCTCTTACTCAATAACTTTTTACTTCCTTTTTGCTTAGCTGGTCTGCCCACTGAGAGGGCCTTTCGACCCTTTTGTGACTGAATATTCCCTTGTTTTGGTTCCAGTTTTCTCCTTTTAGAATTAGAATTTGCATGCATCCCATCCAGGCATCTCTGACATGAATATGTGCATTCAGCAGTGCCAACAGATTTTCTGACATGCCTCTTATGGAAGAATCCTGTCCATTATACCATAATAATCAGATGTTGGAGTACAGATAATTTCAGGATAAACATAACACCAAGAAAGGGGGAAAGCAGTAGTATAAGCAGCATAGAACGTTTCAAATATTAATTCATATGAAAATTCATACATATTTCCCATGTCTCACCCTGAGAAAAGGTAGGTAACATTCTTTTATATATATATACACCCATCTGGAAAATTGAGGTGCATCCCAAGTGAAGGGAGAATTTGTATACAATAAAATAAAACTTTTAATGCATCAATTATGTAATGCAAATTACACGACATTCACAATTCTAGAAGTCAAAATTGGATTTACACCCAAATATAGACATAATGATGAATAAACTCAACCAAACATAAAAAACAAAGCATTAGGTATCAGAGAGATTACACATATCCTTATATTCAATTTAACATACTTTTCATCTATCTAATTATATTTTGCCCAAACAGGCTCATCCTATAAGCTTAAACTTCCTTTTCTGTACAACTTGTAAAACATTTTCCCAAATTCACCTATCATTGGTTAACGGACAAAAACAAAATCTCTATTCCTTAATGCTTTCCCATATATACTATAAACAGATTTCACATAGAAAAATGGTAGATGTAAGTCCTATCATAAACAAAAATAACTTACATGCATTGTACAAAAAAATTGAAAAAGTATACATAAAAACATATTGATGGCTACATCTTGTGTCTACATTGAAAGGCTAACAATCTTTTTCAAATAAGAAAAGACTCATAAATTTTTATTCAAGATATAAGTCCAAGTAATTGAAATGGTATAATGAAAGAAGACCAAAATCCCATCTACAAGCTGCAAGTACACATCTGCAAATGCTCACCATTACAGTGCTGGCAGCTCACAGCTTCCCTGGCAATTGAAAAAGGGGAAGAAGTTACTACTAGATAATAATTAAGTACTTTAGAAGGTAAGAACATCTAAGTGCAATTAACCAATGATTAAAAAACCGGACTAGACTGGCCGCTTCAACTGGATGGACCAGGAACCGGTCCTTAGTCTCTAGTCTAGAGTATGACAAAAACTAGACTAGAACAGAACCAATCGAAGACCAGCTGAACAAGCCAAAAACCGGACTGGTTTTTGCAACAGACTTAAAAGAAGACTATGGGCCAAGAGCTCTGATTTTTTCCAAATTGAAGCTCAACCCCAATATGGGCCATGAGTTTAAGTTTTCCCTAAATCAACTAAGAGCAAGCCGTTTGAGAACCCAGAGAGATACAGGAGATTGATTAGCAAATTGAATTATCTTACGGTCACCTGTCCTGATATCATTTACCCAGTGAGTATCCTTAACCAATTTATGGTTTCGCCAACTGTCAAACAATGAGAAGCCTTAAAACATGTGTTACATTACTTAAAAGGATCTCAAAGTCATGGGATATTATACAAGAATCATGGTCACATAGATATTGAGTGTTTTTGTGATGCAGATAATACAAGACGGTCTACTACAAGATATTGTGTTTGTAAGAGGAAATTTGGTATCTTGGAGAAGTAAGAAACAGAATGTGGTGTCACGATCAAATGCAGAAGCGAAATACAGAGCCATGGCACAATCTGTATATGATATGGTCTCGATATATCAGCTACTTAAGGAGGTTGGCCTTAAAATATTATTACCAATGAAGCTGTGGTGTGATAATAAAGAAGCCCAGCACATAGCTTCTAATTCGGTATTTCATGAACGCAAGAAACATATTGAGATTGACTATCATTTTATTCGAGACAACTCAAGGAAATCTTCATCTCTACAGGGTATGTCAAATCTAGTAATCAACTAGGTTATCTTCTCACCAAAGCTCTTAATAGAATTTGAGTTGAATATCTTTGTAATAAGTTAGGCATGATTGACATCTATACTCCAACTTGATGGGGAGTGTAGAGGTATTATAAAAAACATTATGAGATATGTAAATATCATGTAAATAGTATATAGGAAAAGATATGATATTATTTATTAATATCTAGGATTCTCTATTGTGTATATATATACCTTCCAGAATATGCATCATATTTTCTCTCTGAATATATATTAAAAGGAAGGATCTTTTTAATTTAACTTTAACATGCCTCCAAAAAAGTGCCTATTGCTTTGCCATTTCCTTTAAATAACAAGTGTCTTTGAACATTAAATAAATTTGGAGTGATTATAAAAACTTATGATGAGCTTCTTCGCTAGATTTAAGTTTCATTCATACTTGTTCCATTTTTATCAATTCATATCTTTCTTAATTTCTAAGTGGAAATCATAATCCATGAATGACATTATATTAATCACACACGTTCATCAACAACTGATCACTATTGCCATGTATTTAACTAGCCGTTAGTTTTTAGACTGATAATTATATTATGCACCAGAAACAAATAAGTCATAAAACAATTAAAACACCCAGAGAGACTTTTAAGTTGGCTTCCTTGATGTACTTTCCACATTTGTTTCATATTTTCTGTTCTTTTCTCTTTTCTCTTTTTTTTTTTTTGTTAGAATAGTGAATGCGATGGCTAGGTTAAACTGTGTCTAGATGATTAGTGGGATGACTGGCATTAGATGCATTAACCCCCATACTTTAACTAATTTATAACTATAAAGAGAGACATCAGATGCCTAACTAAGCAAAGTCACTATTGCATTAAGAATATAACGTTTTCTCCATTTCTTTTCAATGGCGATCTTCTCCCTGCCCTTGCATTTCTTTACTCCTCTTCTCTAAAATGTTTATTCTATAATTAAGATCACACAGATGCATGTATTTTAAACTCAGATACGACCAAACGAGAATATGCAAGTGCTGCAAATGACATAACTAGAAATGAGGGAAACACTTACAGGATATGGAACTGAATCAAAACATTTTGAAGCAAAAGTGAGCACAAGAGATACCTGGTTGGAACATCTTTGTTGCAGTAGCCACACTGATGATAGGTAGGCCTTTCCATCCTAGCAAACAAATATGAAAACCCCCGTTTTTGGGTAGACCTCTTATTAAATCCTCTATTCTCCAGAACTTCGCCTGGTTTCACTTCATTGGACTTGCGAGCAATTCTTTTGTCCTCAAAATTCTTTATGAGATGCAAGGGAACATAAGGTTCTTCCAGCCAATATTTTTTCCTGTCACTTGAGGATTCTTCCAACAAAGAACCATGTTTCTTGACAATATCTGGAACAGCCCTTCGCTTCCCAAAATCAAGAAGATATTTTACAGATTCCCTTTCAGTGCTCTTCCTGCGTACAATTACTTTTTTGAACAGCCTGATTGATTTTCTGGATTCCTTGTCCAACACACATAGAGGATGAGTATTCTCAACGTCATGCCACCTAATGTTTGAATCAAGCTCTCTAACCTGAAACCACGCCACAGCCTAATGAACCTTAGAATATAAGAGACAGCTAATTCATGACAATAAGTGCAATTTTATCAGCTACTTTTACTGATAGTTTAGCAAGAGTATAGAGCCAAAATGTACCAAAAATTATCAAACCATGCCTAAGTTTGCGTGTTTGCATGAGTAGGTACATTTTCATCACTGGTCATCTTATTCCAAAAACAGTCATAAATTCTAGTACAGTTTAATTGCTATTGTTGGAAGCATTTTCTTTATCCTTCAAATTTTGAAAAACAATTGTTTTTGTTTATAAAGATCTCAGTAAAAACAAGGTAAAATTGTTTCATTCAAAATCATTGCTTTCACTAATTTGCTCCTTTCAACTGGGAGCATTGCTAGAATTTTTACAGTGAGACCTTACCCCAATCATTAGTATAAAAATTATCAACTAGCATCTATTAGGTGGTACCTAACACAGAAAACATGTATGGATCTTTCATTCCAATAGATTGAAGTACTTTACTATATTGACCTTCAGGCCCTTTTATTTAATGTCCTTGACAGACCTAGAATAGATTGCAAGAAAAATATTTAGGGAAGATGTTAAGGAAAGCAGTTAAATGTTGATTGATTAGCATGAATTAAAGAATATCATCATTGATGTCATTAAGACTAAATTAAGTGACAACACTGAAGTGTATGCTAGTGATTAGCTCCAATTTGAAACTCATCAATCACAGAAAAAAGAGCGCAACTAAGGCATCAAAACCAATAATAATATTATTATCCCAAATAACCCAACCACAATACCTTGTTAAAGACCAGAAATGGGTAGATCCAAATTAAAGATAAGCACCATTCATATAGGTGCCAAGAGCAGTCAGCAGGTCCAGTAATCATACCTGGATAGCAAGTTGCTCAACACTAATTGATGTCTCAACAGCAGCTCTCCAAGCAACACATTTGCTTCTCTTTGAAAAATCAGAATTCTCGAGATATAGAATGCCAGGTATCTTTGTACACCCAGCTGAAAAATTTCTAACCTCAGACAAATTTCAAAATAATCGCTAAGATTAATTAACTCCTAACACTAGCACTACAATCAATATACATGTGAAAATAATTTGCAAACCTTGTCTAGCAGCCTTGGTAACCAGAGAGTTTGGTAGAACCTTCCAATTAAACAAATGACGGGAAAGCCGACCACCTCTCCACCAATATGCTCCCAGACCACTAGCATTTGAAGATGCACTGGACTCATCAGAGCACCTTACCCTCTTCCTTCCAATACTATGCCTCCAAGATGTGCGTGAACTGGCCACAATATGACAAGCCGAACCCATGGTAACAACAGAATCCACATGTTTCCCCCAGTCTGCCGAAAGAGCAATAGGCCGCAAATTGGACTCTAACTGCAGAAAATATTAAGGATGCTTAAGTATGAACCAGAGGACAATGTAAATCCAAAACCTAGATGATCTGAGCCCAGCCCAGGTTTGAAAGAACTCGTTTGTGGTGATGAGCCTTGAGATCCAATTAATCTGAAAACCATTATTTCATCCTCAATAACAACAGAACCATTATATGACCCGTATAAGCCAACATGCAGCCAATTAAGCAGAAATAGAGGCCCGCGCCCCCAAATGAAGAGCCACCCTAGCCAGTAATCAAATAACACACTTGCCACGGTCGTGGTACCTTAAAGACATATATTCATTATATGAAATGCCATAAGCTAATTTATCATAACCTCAATGGATTCTCAACCGATACCCCACCCCCCCTCCCCTAAACATTAAAAGTGAACCAATGTTTTTAAAATCACAAGTCAGAACATTAAATTGGTGAATCTTTTGTTTTAATACCAAAAATAAAATGGGCTAATCTTAAACAAAAAAGCAATGGAACAATTTCAAGTCCACACTTGTCAATAGCAGGATAAAAGCATGATCAATTATGTAGATGAAAAACAGAATTGCCGATCAACAAGTTGTGTGATACACATCTTATATGGAATATAGCTTCTATACTTAATTATGTTTAATAAATGTGCTTCAAGTGACTTGTACATTGATGAGGGCTAGGAAGCTAATTTGCCAATTCATGATTCAGAAAGAAATCACATACGTTTTCAAAACTTACTTTCATGGGATGGTATGATCTAACAATTATTAATTGAATCCTACACTTTGATCCTCAGCATCCCTTGGCCAAACCCTAGGTATGATCTCAATTTTGACCATTTAGTAATCAAAAAATAATGCTGAAAGAATGCCAAGAGCTTATAGGTCAATTCCCCATTCCTCCTGTCATAGAGGAGGTCATGGGTTCTACCCATGTTGCCAAATACGGGTGGGTGCGTGTGTGTGATGGGTGTGTGGGTTCCCTCCCCTATGGGGGGAGGAGTGTGTTTAAATTGTCTAAATAAAAAAAAATAGTGCTGAAAGAAAATTAAAATTGCACAATTACCCACTCATGTGCAGGGTTAAAACTTAAAACTATATTGATAAGGATTTGTGAGAAAATTTTACATGGATTATCCTAACACTCAGAATATGAAATGACTTGACCAATGATATCAAAAAGATGATCATAAATCGTAATGAAAACATAAGCTAGTCACACAGCTGATTATTGAAAGATATATTTTGGAGTAAATAACTGGGAGAGACAGAAAACATATCCTTACAGTCAGTAATGAGCATTTGATAGATGCAACATCAGATGCCTTAAGAAGATTGTTACGCCAATTCTTAGAATGACGGAGGCTCAACCAAGGCCCCAATAGAAGCCCACGTAATCGATCCTCAAGGGAGAGAATATAAAATATGACATCTCTAAGATGGGCATTCTGATTCTTTGGTTGAAACCCAACTAAACCACTTTTAGACACTTCCTGAACACGCATCGCCACAGAGTTAAACAAGCAATCTCTGTCATCATTTTCAACTCTGCACGTATAGCACCACCCACATTTTTCCTTTTGGGTAGCTGCATTAATATTTTGAGAACTTGGCCAGTAGAAGTTCGTAGATTTCTTAACAATAGCCTTCACTTGTTCTGAAATTAAGTCTTCTTCAGACGTTTCAATACTCTTGTTGATCTTTTCAGGTGATTTACGTGCCAACTCCTCTGCCACTAATGAAGCCGTTCTTGCAAAGCTGTAATAGTTTATGTAGTCAATTCCACATGGCATTTCTGAAGTAGCTCCATTCCCAGTGGACATAGCTGATGCAGTATAACCAATACCTGCAGATGTTAAATTTACCTTATGGCTTGTATCTAAGCGGGAAGACCTCAAAGAACAGTGAGCGACTAGGTGCAATTTCTCTGGTATTCCTGGCTGATTCAGGGCCCCATCAGATCTATTGGAATCATGGAGTCCATGTATTAGAGGATCATCATCAGTGGTTGACCTCATTTTTGTGGTATCAGCTGACACCTCTGAAGCAACACACGGGCTTTCTGTTGTTATGACTGAATCTAACTGTCTCTCACCTTTGAGAAACTCTTGGCCAACAGGTTGTACAGTAGAAGTTTCGTCATACTTTCTTTGATCAGCAGCCTGATTCTTGTCCAAGAATGCTTCTGACGATGAAAAAGGTGCTGAGGATGGATATATAGCAGAGTATACTGTCTTCATATGCATGTTCCTGCTAGCATTTAAGTTAAAAGGAATATCCCAACGCTTGCAGATTGCCATTAATATGCTACCATAGAAAGCATCAGCCGCTTTTAGCACTTCAATTACAACAAGCAGATCATTTATGTGGTAGTAATTGAACAATGATCTTATGTCAGATGAATCTGACCTGAAATGTTTTAAAAAGCAGATAAAGTGAGCAGAAAGCAAGATGATCAAAAGCAATACAGATCAATATAGGCTTGTAAATCTGTATCATTCAAAAGTACAATGTGGCTAGAGTTTCGTCATACAAAGGGGCAGGGCAATCACAGTGAATAAAATCAGGGAGGGGCTTAAAATATCAAATAAAAGTCACTAGTTCGATATGCAAATCCCCCCAAAACGACAATAAGGTCAGAATTATGTTTGGAAGTCTGAGGGAACAGAATGGTAAGTCATGTCACACAACTGTTTGGGAGTCTAATGTGGCAAGATAGGGAGTCATTAATGGGATGGAATGGCTTTGTTTTAAATATTATCCTTATAATTAGAATGTGATTCTAGCAAGTTTTTAACCAAGGAGGATATAATTGTAATTGATTGAAATGCTACTTCGGGTATGGCAAGAAGTGGTCTCGGAGGCTGTCCATTACCGTTCCACTATATAATTAAAATAAAACTCCTAAACAGTTGCCCAACCCATTTTGATTATTTCATTCCATTCCATCCTGTGCTATCCATCCAAACGCATCCTAGGTTTTCTTGAATTTACCTCCAATATATGTAAATCCATATTATGCATTCCTCTTACATATGCCCCAAAACTTAAGAATTCTTATTTATATGGTAACCCAGTGCAATCATTTATGGTAAAAGAAGATTTGACATTTATAATAGCAAAGAAGTAGTAACTATATCAAGATAAAAGGTATATACACACTTACACTAACAGGTACCCACAGCTATCAAAATAAAGACGACCATGAGGATCAATTCCTAAAAGGTCTGCCCCTCGAAGTGATTTTTGTGGTTTCATCCAAGGCTTACGTCTGCTAATTGCACACTCGGGGCAATACCAGTCACCTTCAGGTAAATGGTCATTCGCAACCCCTACACACCTGGAATGGAATGCAGCAGGGCAACCATCACAACATATTAAACTTCCATCCATCTTGCAAAGACAGCATTCATCACTGTTCCAGTCACTTGTGACATCAACAATTTCCTCAGACAGAGAAAAGCCGCCAGACATGTCCATTAGAGCTCTTCTTTTCTTGCAAATGTCAAAATACATACTTTGATCAAAACTCATATCAGCCTCAGTCACCAAAGATCTTCTGTTAAGCTCCAACCTTATGGCTTCCACTTCCATCATATCATCACAAAGGAACTGAAGAATTTCAATCTTCAAAGTTACAGGCTGCTTGTAGTAGTCACCTCCAAACATCAAGTACTTAAGATTAAAACCAGTTTTAAGTCCAGAACCATGAATCAGAAGATACTCAGCCATAAAAATGGGCCATGTGACCAGGTCCAACAAATCCCAGTTCAAACTTCTGCAAGAAAAAAATATGATGAACATGTATATCATCCACAAGAGTCAAGACCAAATATATTGATTTGTAAGACCAATGGATGCAAAATAAAATATACCTTAGGCAATCGGATGCTGTTTGGCAACCCTCATTTGAAAGGTATTCCAAGTGCTTTCTAAGAGTTTGTAAAATAGAAACATGAATGTTGTCAAATAATATGTTAGGATTTACACTCTTCAGTGCAGTTACAAAATCCTCCAACTCAAAAGGACTTAAAAATAGTATAGTACTGAAGGACCTCAAACAAGCATAAATGGAAAAAAGATCAAGAACAGGGATGTTATCTAAGTTCAAATTTTGAGAAGAAGGGGGTACTTGCAGCTTTGGTGGAAGTTCACTGCACTGTTCATACTGCTCAGAACCAGAAACAGGTGCTTTTTCTTCTGTTATAGCACCAGGCCCTGGAGACATCAAAGGATCATCCATCATATTCAATGTTACAGGGCATGAATCACGTTTTAGAGCTGATGCACGGCGAGAACTCCTCCTTAAAACTGTCTCTGGAGTGGCTTTCAGATTGTCCGATAGTTTTCTTCTCTTCCTTCGGCCACTTCCTTGTTTATATTGGCTTCCTGTCTCATTTTGACATTCATGAGTTATAGCAATACCAGCCTCAGAAGGGCTATGTTCCTGCCAAACCTCCACAGAATCACAATCCTTAACAGAAATAGCGTTTGAAACACCAAGAGAGTCAATTACCACAGTACCTCCATTGCAAACTCCATCTTCCTTTTCCTCAATCAAACTCTCAGAAGCATCTTTACCTGCATACTCATGGAAACCATCAATTCCCTCCAATTTGATCCAATTAGTGATATCATCCAAATTCCTTTTAACAATATCATCTTGTACAGAATTTCGATTAATATCTGTGTCTGACTTAGGGCTTTGCCCCATTTTACCAAACAAACTACCTCCATCTGACAGTTGGTCTCCAGCAGTATCACCCTGAGTTTCCTTAGCTTCATCACGTACCTCCATATTCAAATCAAAATTATATTCCCGCTTCAACACTTCAGCGGTTGGACAACCTAAATCAGTGACGTTCGCACTGGCATCAATTTCATGATTCACATCCACATTTAAATCTATACAGCCCCTTTTCTTCAAACCACCCTCAGTCTTAACATGTGAACTACACCCATCATTCAGATCCAGGGCCTCGTTCAGGTTAAGTCTAGCATTCAAATCAACCCCATCTTTTACACAATCCGTTATGCTGGAATTACCGTTAGTAGATATACTTTCTTTGGATTTCTCTTCATACCCGCTTTCCGTCCGTTGAACTTCTTTGATCCCGTAAGAGTTGGCACTCCAATTCAAATTCCCCATGATTTCAGTTCCCAAAGTCGAATTCCCTCCCGCCCCATTTGCCATACCCGGGCTTCTCTTCAACCCACTATCTAATTCACCATTTTCTTCTAAATTCCCACTAGAACAAACATCTTCATCCGAAACCCCCCTAAATTCAGAATCATTTAGCATGGAAACACCCAAATTCTCATCAATATTACCTGGACTTCCACTGGTATCATGCTTCGTTTCCACACGACGCCTCTTTTTGGGTTTTCTTCCCCGGCGCTTCACCTTTACTAACTCTGGTTCACCTTGAACAAGAGAAGCCACCTCAGACGATTCAAGCTCCTCAGAATTACCATCTTCGTAAACGATCCCAACCAACCCAAACGATGAATCGAAAGATTTCACTGTTCCCGAGATAATCCCAACCTCCTTGACCTCCTTCTTAACAGTTTTGCCCACGAACTCCATTTGAAGAAGAGGAAGAACTATAATTCCCAGCAGAATTTGTGATCCCTACAAAGGGTAAAAAAAAATTCGAAATTTTGGGTTTTAGGCGCCGAAAAAAGGAGGAGAGAGGGTTTGGTTGGAAAACATGAAGCCTGTGAAGTGGGAAAACAAAAACAAAACAAAACAAAAAAATAAGACGCCTGAGAAATGTTTGTAACTGGCACACAGTGAAAGCCGGAAAGGAGGAAGGAGTGCGGAAGTTCAGAGAAACGTCAAACTTTCTCTTTCCGAGAAACCAAAATGGGTCAAACGAAGTAAAATCCGCGAAGGAAGGAAATCAAAGTGGGTGGAAGTGAAAATCCAAATCCAAATCTAAAACCATAAAAGAAAAAATCTTTGAACGAGTTCCTTTGCATTTGAACGGCAATTTTTTACCGATTGTTCGGACAAGTAGTTCAAAGGAAGACCCCAGTTATACTTTTTTTTCTTGTCCGTTTAAGGTAGAATTTTGACGCGTCCTAGCTCGTAAAGATCACAAATTCACAATAATCAAATATGATTTTAACAAGTTTCCTATATTTGTTGAGCTATAAACCAAAAAGAAATCGTATCTTTTAATCATCATTATGAGATTTTTGTGGTTTGTCCGAAATTACAGACTAAATACATGCAAGTGTTTACGTTCATTCATTGCATGTAATTTATTCTTTATTAATTACTATCATGGTAAATTATTTCATCCAAAAATGTCATATTTAATTTAATATAATATTAATATTAATAATAGGCTATTTAAATATGAGTTTTCATTTTTGATTATTATGTGTGATTGGTGAATAAATGCAGCTATATTCATTGTTACATAAGCTATATCTTATTTTGATCCCAAAAAAGAAGAAGAAGAAGCTATATATTACTATTATATAACTGCAAGAGAAATTTAGCTTTTTTATTTCATTCATCCATACATTAAACAAGATACATTTGAATTTTAACCTTATAATAAATGCAAAATCTTCCCTTTTATATATAGGTTTTCAATTTTCATGAGTAAATTATTGTCTTTGAACAACAAAAAAAGAGAGTAAATTATTGCCTTAAAATATATAACATGAATATAGTTACATCATCTATTGACATATTCTAAAATTGTAAAATAATTCAATTGATATGTGAACAAAATTTATCATAATAGTTAAGTGATCTAAGTAATAAAGTACATATACATCAATAATAATAATAATAAATCTTATTTTATTTAGTGGAGTCATCTACATAAATTATACTAAATCATTTATATTTTATACTTTATTAAGAACTTAATTTTTGAATAGAATGTAAAAAATGTTGGGCTCAATAAGTTTATTAAATATTCTTTTTAGGCTTCCTTAGCCTCTTGATGACATAATTAGAAGAGTTATTAATTTCAACCCCCAATTAAAATTTTAACTTGCCAGCTCCATGCATTTTCTTTTGTATATAATTATAATTATATGTATACAAACACAAACTAGTCTAAGTAATAAATAATAAACTAGGAGGGTTAGCATAATTGGCACTTAGTTAGATTTTTTAAACATCTAATCAAGAGTTCAATCCATAGCAGTGTGTATGAAAAGGGTCTCATAGCTAGTACTAAATTTTTTTCAAAAAATTTACAGTACAAGGGGATTAATCATTGGTTATGACGGTAGATATATTAGGCTTACCTAAAAAATAAGTAATAAATAATAGATAAAATGTGCTAGAAAAAAATAAAATAATGAAATTAAAAAGAGACAATTAGACAAAGGGTAAAGGTGCTTTCAGTATCTTAAACTAATTTTAGAGGAGTAATTAGCATCCTAAAATATTTAAGGGTATAATTAGCACTCCAAAATAATTTCAAAAGTGCAATTAACACTCTAAAAGTATTTAAATTGTTACAATTTTATCCTTTCGCTAATAAAAATATAAATTTTTATTCGATACATGTCACATAAAATTTTTATTTGGATACATTATTATTTTAAAGATCACATATTTAATATTATTTTAATAAATTACACTAAATAAACTATAAAATTTATCAATCTTCATATATAAATCATATACAATATTAATTTTAGGGTTTATTCAGTACTATTTTTTAAATAATAAGATACATGTAACCTTTTAAATAATAATATGTTGAAATAAAAAGTTTAAGTGATATAGATCGGATATAGACTTATGTTTTTGTCTGTAAAAGATCAAAATTATACTAATTTAAATATTTTAGAGTGCTGGTCGTACCTCTAAAATTAGTTTGGGGTAATAATTATACTCTGAAATATTTTAGGATATTAATTATTTATCTAAAATTAGTTTAGGGTATTGGATATATTTTTATTTTAGACAAATATAGATTGAAAATAATTATAAAAAAATCAAAAAACAATAATAACATGGCCCCACACTGCAGTTTTACAAACGCGGAAATTATGTTTGTAAAGCATACGTTCAGTATATATTCCAAGGCAGGCCAGTAAGTGAAAGAATCGAATATCATATTAGATTTTTGTCTGAAATTAAATTGATAAAAAAAAACAGGTTAGTCTGAAATTCTAGAAAGTATCTCACAATAATTTTTTTGTAATATATCTTTTTTAAGATGACAAATTTTTATATTGACTGATTAATAATTATTTGATATTTTACATAACTTTTTTAAACAAAAGTATACATTTAATTCATTAACTTCGTATAAACTGGTATATTAGTCATTTAAATTTATAAAATATCTATTTAGTTCTCTAATCTTAACACCACTAATTTTAAAAATTGTCAACATTAAAATTTTAAATTTTAACAAAATATTCTCGATATATTAAGTATAATTTTTTAAATAATAATATTTGAAACAAAAAATTATCATTTGTAATTAATAACTTAAATTTAGAATATTAAAAATATATTTTATAAAATTAAAAAATTAAACTAAAATATTGTATAAGGTTAGGGGATCAAAATGTCAAAAAAAAAACGAGGAAATACAAATAGAGCTTAATTCTCATGAGAAAAATCCATTTCAAGATGTAGACTTTTTAATTTCTTTGGCCAAAAGCAACGTACTTTTTTTTATTTTAGAAATAGATATCTTTCATGTTTTCAAAAGTAATTAATGTTTAAATTAAAGCCATTAAACAAAATTCTTCCCGGTAATTTTAGCTTAGAACTTTTTGTTAATTTTGTCAGCACAAGTGTATACTTTTGTTTAGAAAATATAAATTATGCATTAGATTTTTTTTTACTAAATGTAGGTGGATCTCTGATGAATAATGATCTCTCAAAAACTCAAACATGCCATTGACTTCCTATCGGGTAAAATTAAGTGTGCAATAAAAGATTTTTATAAAAATTTTGCACGATTGAAAATTAAATAAGTTGGCTTATAAATGATTTATCTAATTCTAATAAATTGTTTCAAATTTAACCAAATTTAGTTTAAATAAAAAAAATTAGAATTATTAATTCAAATAAAAATAAAAATATTTTTTCCTAACCACAAGTCAAGGTCCGCTATTGGCGCCATGAATAATCTAGCTTATGATATTTAAAAAAAAAAATTCATTAAAAAATAAGTTACAGTACACAATAAAAAAATAGGTTCTAAACTCAATTAAACACGTGAATTTATTATTTTTACGTTTCCTGTGTCAACTCGTTATTAAATTTATACTAACATTTTTTATTTAATTAAATTTAATAACTTCATATATAAATTTATTTATTAAATATGATAATTAATTATAAATATTTATATATTTAATTTCATTTATTTAATTTTAAAATATATTTAAACTAAATTATTGTCATTTTTTATATTTTAATTATTTAATTATATACTTTCAATGGCTAATAAACTCTTAAAAATTTAAGATTTGAGTTTATGTCGCTCTGGCACGAGAGTTTCAGCTGGGACATTACTCTATTTTATAACATAAGGTAAGACACACACAGGATGATTCTTTTTTTCAAGGGCAAGAAAATCAATTAGAAAAAACTTGTTTATATCTTACAAGGCAAAATTTCTTTTACATATTTACTCATAAAGTACAAAATTACTTTAAATAAGATAATTTAAACACCCCACTAATACTATGATGATTAATTGTTAAGTGTTTGTATCAAATTCAAAAAAATATTAACCTAATTATAATCAATTTGGCCATATTTTAATTAAGTAGAGTTAAATAATTTGAGTTTTCAATCAATTTTAAAAGAAATAAAAAAAGAATGAAGGAGTAAATGAAACGAGCTAGGAAATTTAATTGTTATTAAGATTAAACATAATATATATATATATATATATATGGCCTTGATTAAACACAGCTTAAACGAGAGAGTACAAAAGCATCATCTAATTCAAATGCCCTATATATCATCAAGATTGATCCTTGAATTTTGTTTCAGTTTAGGCCATAAGTGGTGGAACTTTATAACCTGAAATAATTATTTAACATCGTTAGAAAATTAAAAAAAATATATTGATATCAATATCAACAAATAATAAATTTAAAAATTATGGAAAATTTTATTAGAACAGTAATGCTTCTAAAGTATAAAAAAATTAAACTCAAAAACTTAAAAAGAAGAGGAAGAATTTAGTGCTTATTAAGAGTGTGCATAATAATATTTTTTTATTTCAATCTTTTAAATTAAAATTTACATTGCATGCGTTGTGTTTTTCTTTCCAAAAATTGATCTTTTAACATTTCAAAAATCAGAATAAATAATAAAAAAAATATTTACTTGTCAACTTGAGAAAAATGATAATTTTTATAAAAAATAATAAAAATTTAAAATTTAATAAAAAGTTAAGGTGTAAATCTATATATAAAATATTCCGCTATAGTACTAGATAGTATAAACTTTCCCTGAGTGCAAAAGTATACACATAAAATTTTTACAATAAAATAAAAATATTATAACCGTTAAATCAACTAATATTTTAAAATAATACAAAAATACAACCTTTTTAAAAATTTCATAAATAAATTTGCACTTTCGCTCTTTGATAAATATCCAAAGAGAGGGAGAGATAGAGGACATACTTCCACATTGCATTCCAGCAGGAAGATCCTTTCCACAAGTCCTACAAACATAGACTGCTTTGTCCATGCAAAACATTTTCTCAATATCTCTATTAACATATTTGCAGAGGCAGGGGACGTCCGCGCCTTTCACCGCGGAGCAGCACTCCGGCGACGGTTGCATCTTGGGGCCGGATGGCTCAATAAACCTTTGGCAATTGGTCAACAGATCAGGAACACGGGTTCCTTTGCATTCTTCTTGTGCCAAGACAACATGAAAGTCGCATAACATGGTAATAAGACCAATCACCACGCAAAATGTCAAAGCCAAGAAGCGAGAGCTAACAGCAATGGCCATATCACTATATGTATTATTATTATAATAATGTCTCTCTTGAAATTAGGAACCACTTGCTTTTGCACTATTTTAATTTGAGCCTGTGAGCCCTTAAATAGAGGAAGAGGCTGGTGGAGGGAATTCAATGAATTAGTTAGGTTTAATTAACTGATTTAATGTTCTTCAATACTAGTATTTGTCTAATTAATTATATGAACTGAAGTGAATGTTTACTGACCCAATTGAGTTGATTACAGTGGAATTGAATTTAATGTTCTTCAATGCCATTAGTGAATTGAATTTTTTGCCTACTTATTGCAATTTAATTAATTGAAGTTTGGCTTAGTAAAAGTATCACTATGTTCATATATGTAAGTTATTTATAGTAGAAAATTTTATTATTAAATATAAATTATAATTAATGACATTTTTTTAATACTTTTTTTTAATAAAGGGCAAATATAATTTTTTTTATTAATTTAATATATTCATTGTTATGCGAGAATAAAATTCAAGTGATTTAAATATAAAAATATAGTGTACTATTAGATATAAGGTAGTAATATTTTTATAAATAAATTCTATTTTAAAATATTTTTTATAACTGTTATCAAAATCACTATAAAATACATTTTTAATGGTGATTCTATAAAAGATTCTGTTAAAAATATTTCACTCATGTTTAAAAAACTCAAGTAGAGTAAAAATATAAAAATGAGATTTTTAAGAGCGGATTTTCAAAAACACCTATTAAAAGTGATAGGTTGAGAAGACTTAGAGTCTCTAAATGAGAATGAATAAAAAAAAGAATACAATAATAATACAAATAACCCCTACAACCGTACCATATGATGCATTGGGGATTTGGTAATACAGTGACGCGCTAATCATGAACACTATATAATGCATTCAAAGTAATTTAAAAGACTTTTAAAGGCAGTTTTTTAAGGCAATTTTTTTTAAATTACCTTTAAAAATAATTTAAAAGACTTTTAAAGGTAATTTTTCATAAAACGTTAAAAATAATTAGAAGGGAATTTTTATTAAAAGTTTCTCAAAATTTTAAAAATTTTAATTTAATTATAGCTTCACTTTTACTTTTTTTCACAGCTATTTGAGATCATGTTCTTCTACCTTATTACGACATACTTGTATGAAGGTCATTTTTTAGCTTTTTTTTTTTATTTTTAGTGCATTTCTCCTTTGTTCTCTATCATTTTCATCATTGTCCTTTATCGTAAAAACCGTAAGTCACCATTTAATTTTATCATTTGCTCATTTCTCTTGATTTTTTGGTTGTTTGTTGTTTATAAACTATAATACATTATATGACATATTATCATTGTATTAAAAACTTATAAATTTTCTTTTTTATTCTCCATATTCTCTTCACTTCTTCAACCTCACACTCATTTGAATCTCTTTACTATTGTGTTAGAAGGAGTTTGAAAAGCTTCAATAGTAAAATTTTTCTATATCTTCAACTTTTTTGCCAAATCTACAACTTTTTCTCCAGATCTGATCAAATACTTTTAATGAGGCTGACCGTGGTGACTAACAGTAAGTGTTAGATCTTGTTAGAAAGAGTTCGAAAAGTTTCAATAGAAAAAACTTCTAAATATTTAGTTTTTTCACCAGATATTTGACTTCTTCTCTCTAGATCTAGTCTGATATTTTTAATAAGTGTGACCGAGGTGACTGATGGTAGATATAGGTCAAAGCTAAAAAAAATTAGAAACCTTTTAGCTTTCCATGACATTTTTAACAAGAACAACCGTAAAAATAAAATAATTAATGACATTGATTAATTCACCTTTCACATCGGTTTTTGCATAAAATCGCCGTTAAAATATAGATTTACAACATAGGTGGAATCACACCTCTCTCAAAACTACGATGAAATGTCACTTTTAACCGCCGTTAAAATTTTATTTTCTAGTAATAGTGGTATACTCTAAATACTCTCATGATCTTATTTATAAAATATTTATAACATACTTTATCAGAAAAAAGAAAGATGGCAAATACATACGCCCTCTCTCCCAAGAGAGCAAAAGTCTACACAATAAAGCTAAAATCTATAAAACTTTTCTTGATTTAGAGTCAGTTGCATATAACCTCCCTAATATTTTAAAGTTTAAATTTAGCCTCGTAGACATTTTAACTCTTGACATTAAGCCTCTTGCTGTTAAGTTACTAATGGAATTTGCCATGTCAGATTAATAAGAATGACATGGTATGATTTTATAATAATTATATATTTTTCACAACCTGATTTTCAATTCTAAAAATATGATCGACCTCCACGCCTCCGTCAACCACCGTTGGATCAGAAAATTCCCACGGGATGAGAAGATGGCAAGTAGAATGTATTAAAGAAAGAAGTTAACAAGTACAGGGGCCGTTGTTTTTCCTGCGGCTTTGGAGGGGAAGAACAAAGCAAAATAAATAGGAATTGGAAAGAACAAAACAGAAGAAATCGTAATAGCAGAGGAAGGATAGAACAGGAAAATCCTTGTGGATGGGTGTTTTTGTATTTCAATGGTCTCTGCAGAACCTTTGCTGGGCATCAAGCAAAGCTTTTATTTTTTGGTAGAATTTATTGGTAACATTGTGCTTTAAAGAGATACAAATTTAGTTTATTGCTCTTCTTCTTTGCCATATTTATTTATTGTTTCAATTGAGGAGAAATTGACTGAGATTCTTTTTGGGCAAAGGATGTTAAGATTATATGTTTCAATGTTAACAAATTATCGGCAGGTTGATAGGGGCATGGAGGTCTGTTTCGTTTTTTTTAGAATTGAAAATTAGGTTAGCCTACCGCCCGCAAGGAGATGAGGAGGGATGGGGTTTAGGTTTTTAATATTAAAATGGCATTTTAATATTTATGTAAAAATATATAATTACATACACTTATTAACTTATACAGACACTAGGATGCCTTGTCATTATTTTTAATCTGATGTGACAGATTCTGTAAGTAACTTAACAGCAAAATTAAAGATAATTAAAGGTCTTAATGTCAAAAATTAAAATGTTAATATGGTTTAATTTAAATTTTAAAAATATCATAAAAAGTTATATGCAACTGACTCTTTTATGAGAGTTTTGAATAAGTTATATGTTGGTTATATGCAACATAAAATTTTATGTTGGTCATTTAAATTTATAAAGTATTTTTTAGTCTTCTAATCATAATATCAATAATTTAAAAAAAATTAGGAAAAAGTCTCCCATTAAAAAATTTATTAAAGAGAAATACCTAATAAAATTTTATACCTAGAAAGTATTGGCATTTTAGAAATTTTGTATACAAAAATATTAATAGTCTGACTTAGGTCCTTCTTAATAAAAAACAATTCAATAGAGAATTTTTCCTCCAACTTACCCTAATTTTATTAACAAAAAATATTAAAATTAAAATTTTAAGTTTTAACAAAATATTCTTAAATACCAACATATTAAGTTTAATTTTTTTTAAAGATAACAATGTTTGAAACGAAAAATCATTATTTGAGACACATTCATAGGATTAATTAGAGAATTAAAATATACTTTATAAAAGTAAAGAATTAAACTAAAAATATTGTACAAAATTAGAGGATCAAAGAGCAATTTTCCTTAATTGTTTTCTTTTTTGTGGTCAATAGAGATTTTACAGAAGTTTTAATGCTAAAATTTACGAGGATCTAATTCAATAAATGTAATCTGTTTATATCTTTCATTGACAAAAATGCAACTAGAGCTTATGGGAAAAATCCATTTCAAGATTTAGAATTTTTTTTAAAAAAAGGACAAAAGCAACCCAATTTTTTAAAATTTATAAATAGAGATACAAGTTTTCTGAAATAATTAATTTTTAAAATAAAGTCGTTAAATAAAATTATTCTCGGCAAGTTTAAGTTAAGAATTTAGTTACTGTTTGGTTTATTTTATACGTACAAATGCATACTTTTGTTTAGCAAATATAAATTATAAATTAGATTTTTATACAAAATCTAGGTGGGTCTGTAATGATCTCTCAAAGAAGGCATTCACATCCTATATATCTGGTAAAATTGAGGGTGCATGTCCTAAATAAAATATTTTTATACAAATTTTTCAAGGTTGTAAATAAAATAATAAGTGGGCTTATAAATGATTTATTTAATGCAATAAATTATTTCAAATTTAAACATATTTTATTTAAATAACAAATATTCTAGAATTATTAAAAGAAATAAAAAAATCATGAAAAATGTTTCCACTACTGGTCATGAATAACTCAGTTTCTGATCAACTTGGTCATAAATAACGAAGTTTCTGGTACTCCTTCCAATTCTTTTTACAAGATACGAATAATTGAATTACTCGATCTATATATAAGACAGCTTTTAGAATGTATTTAATCATTTTCATACAACTTTTTGATGGTTTAAATGACATTAAATATTTTCTTTATGTTATTATTTTTAGTTTACACGAATAAAATTAGAAAAATATTTCAATTTAAGACATAATAAATAATATAACTGTATATTTTTTTATTTGCATGAATTAAGTAATGTGACTTATATTATGGACTAAAAAGAGTACGCTCTTATTCAATAAAGATAGTGAGAGAAAGGGAATATAGATTAATATGATGTTAGAATTTAGTGTATTTTGCTAGTAAATATATAATACTAATATTAGAAATGATTTGAATTTTATGATAAATTTAATATTTTTAACTATTTTTATTGATACATTTGACGATGTGAATTAGTTAGTAATATCTTATTAGTGTATCTTATATATAGGAACATATCAACAAGATTTATTCTATTAAATGGAATCGACTATATGAATTGGAAAATCATTATATTTTATCAATAATTAAATTTTTAGATAGATCAATGATTTTATTAAGCATTTTTTTTATCTTACTCTACATTTTTTCCATGACTCCATATTGTCTAATATATCATTTTCACCAAAACTATTATCAATCTTCTTTGTACATTTACGAATCACCTCAAATAATTTTCTATCATCTCATTTTCAATAGGCACCACACCTATTTTTTTCTCTAATATGATCTTTTGAGTATTATCTTTTTCTTGTAAATTTTTTTAATAATTTTTTGAAATTATTGTTAATCAATTAAGTTTAGATGAAATAGATGATGAAAATGGTGAAGAGGTGGTATTTTAAAAACTGAATCATGAGTATTATTTTTTAATCATATAGTGTATTCTCTTATGAGAAGTGTTTGTGAGTCTCTTGATGGTTGTCTTCGATTCTTCTTCTTCTTCTTCTTCATCTCCACTGGTGTCAATACCGCGATATTTTCACATTTTTTTTATTTTTTACATTATTTTTTAAATCAGTTATAAAGTAACCAGTGTAAAAAGTTTGATTTTTTAAACCGATTATATGACTGGTGTAAAATGTTCAGAATTTCTACACGGTTTGTATCTATACCAGACTAAGGTACGGTGTAGAATATCTTTTTCAACCCGTGTAGAAATACTCTTTTATAGTAGTGTATAAGAAACATATAAGAAAGTATTTATTCATTTGTTTGTTTGTTCTTTTTTTTGTTTGGTTACAACTATACATATTTCATTATATATATAATACAATATACAGCGCCCTAATTGTTTATTTAAGGGCTAATCATTTATTTAACATAATTTCAAATTTATATTTGAAAATGAATTGTTTTAGTAACAATATTTTTACTATTAAATACTATATATATCAAATTGAAATTATATTCATGTGACTATGATTAGTTTAGAGAAATATTTACATACTCCCAGAATATTATATCATCTAGACTTTGTTTAAAGTATTAATAGTTTAAGTCAAGATGAAATAGATGATGAAAGTGGTAAAGAAATAGTATTTTTAAAATGACTCATGAATATTTTATTAATTTTATGAAGGTCCTTGACTCTTGAATTAAACATGATGAAAATATATTTTATGAATAGACATAAAGGTAGTATTTATTTATTTTTTTTATTTGTTTGTTTGTCATAATAACTATACATAATCAATCCTCCACTGCTGTTTCAGTTTAGGCCTTGGGTGGAACTTTATAACCTGAAATAATTATTTTACACTGTCAGAACAAATATTAAATTTAGAAATTATAAATAATTTTAGCACGATTTTATATCAATATATAATTATATATATAATTTTTATTTGAATTATAGGCAACCTATTTTTAAGTATTTGATGGTTTAATGTTATTAAATTATTAAAAAATCCATAATTATGTATTACGTATACAAGCATGTAAAACATCTGTCATAAACAAATTTAATATACATAATACATTGTGAAAAAAGTATTTTTTAAATAATATTCATAAACTTAAAAATGTCAAATAAAATTGAGAGGTGATTAGATTTAGTTCTTATTATTTAGTAAGTATGTACATGTTAATAATTTATTATTTCACAGTTTAAATCATTGAAATTAGATTTAGATTGTACGTATTGTGTCCCCCCCTAATTTATATTTTTACATTTTAAAAAGGAGAAAGACACAAAAAAATACCCTCAAATCTGTAAATCCCAATTCAGGATCTCAAAATGACCTAATCACTAAAATTCCCAGGGACTAGTATGGGATTAAATTCTGTAGCAAAATTATCTAAATGCCCTTAATTTGAAAAATAAAAAAAAAATGAAAACTACAATTTAACAGATAAACAACTTTAACTTATCAAACAACAATAATTAAGGCAATAACAACTAATTTTATAATTTTTTTTACTGAATATCAATGACAATAATAATTTAATAAGTAATAACTTTAATTTATTAAATAACAACAACTAAAATAAAAGCAACTAATTTTATCAAGGTTAATTAAGTCATTTTATATAATAAATTTAATTCTAAAATAGTGCGAAAAGATTTTCAGTGGAATTAAGCTATTTCAAGAAATCATTTTGGATTCCATATTTGATAATCCTTATATATCTTTCTACTTTTTAAAAAAAATAAAATATGGAATTATTTCAAGTTGTCAACCTAGAAAATATTACTCTCTTTTGTTTTTAATATAAAATTTAAATAATTAATTTAGATAGATTAAAAAAATTAAATTAATTATTTATAATAAATGTGTTAGTTTCTCTATAATATATTTTTAAATCATGTGCATTATAACTACCTATTGATTGAACCCCTCTACCATGTATAGTTAATAGAGAGAGTTTAGGGAGAAATTATAAAATTATGAAACAAAGTAGATTGAGGTCTTATATTTAAGGTTAATAAAATAAACCTTTTATATAATTTTAATAAAAATCAAACAATTTAAAATTTAAAATTTAAGAAATATCCAAAAGGAAAGGGGAGAGAGAGAGTACTTCCACATTGTAATCCAGCAGGAACAGACACTCCACAAATCCTAGCAACATTGACCACTTTCCTTGGACTCATAACTTTTTCAACCTCTTTGGTAAAAAGCTTACAAAGGCAAGGGAGGTCGGCGAGTTTCATCGCCGTGCAGCACTCGGAGGACGGAGGAACCTCCGGACCCGATGGCCTAACGGACTCAGCGCATATAGCCGAGATCTCGGAAAGAGCAGTTCCTTGGCAAAATTGTGCAGTAACGCCATGAAAGGTGCATGACATGTTAATTCCGATCATCACCATAAACAAAGCAAAAGCCAAGAAGTGAGTGCTTCCTCTACTTGCCATCATCGCTTCAAAACTCACAACAAAATTTTGGTTGATTGCCATGTCCTTTGAGTTTGTGGAGCGTTAAATAGGGTTGAGGATGGCAATGAAGGGAAATAAATGGCGTACATTTTTAAGTGATTTATTAATTATTTTGATTTATTTCTAAATTAATGTCCTTTGATATCAATGGAATTGACTTGAATCAAACGTTAGACTTAATTAGAACATGATCAAACTAAAATTCAAATCTCTAAAAAAGTCAACATGTTCATCGCCTTTATTTCAAAATAAAATGCATATGGGTATATTTGGATAAGAGTTTAGAAAAATAGCTTATAAAAAAAGGAATTTTTAGACAACTTTTAGAAAAAAAAATTTAGAGAAGAGCTTATAGAAAAAAAGTGTTTCTAAATAAATAAGTGTTTGGATAGTTATTATTATAAGGATTTTTGTAATTAGAAAATTACTAAAAAGATATGATCTTATTAAAAATAGAAGAAAGGAGAGAGGAGAGATAGTGTAAAAAAATAAGGGTAAAATAGTAATTAAGTAGTATATAAGCTTTTTTACTATTTTAGAAACTAGTCTCAGTAGCTTATCTAAAACCTTAGTTTTAAATTATAATTTGATGCAAAAGTCTTTTTAAACAAATATAGCTATTTATTTAAAAAAAATTAAACTAAAATTTAAGCTAAAAATTATATTAAAACCTTAATTTAAAAATTTTTAATCGGGCACTATATTGTTATACAAGTTATTTTTGTACTATGGTTTGAATTGATGTATAATAATAAATCAAACTAGATAAATAGTCTAAATTTGATTTGTAGTACATGAATTGAATTGAATTATTGACTTAAGCTGGAGAAAGAACGATAAGCTGAAACCTTGTGGTGACAGATTGCAAATTCGATCCTACCTTCTTACCAGGGTAGCTTGCCATTTCCAATACAGAAAGAAAGAATGATACTGAAGGAGCCATCTGCAAAATTTGGTTAAACTTGAGTTTGCACACTGTATTTATTATTTTTATATTTTTAATATATAAAATTATGCCAACTCGTTCAAAAACTTATATTAATCTTTTTAGATTTAACTCTGTTTAGTGATTTTATATATAAATTTAATATAATTTTTGTTGTTGAATATAATAAATTATAAATTTTAGGTGGATTTAATTTCAATTATTTAGATTTAATTATATAATCATATACTTTTAATAGTTATTCGTTGATAAAAATAAATTTTTATGAGTTTATGATTCGACTTCACCATCTAATTTTATATCCATATTATGAGTTTGACAATCTTAATGCCATTTGCACATTTAATAACATAACTTAGTTGAAAATCTATAAAACTCAATTGTAAATATTTAAAAATCACTCATCTTGATAATGGATAATGCGGTAATCTTGGTATAGTAGATATTTATAAATTATGAATTGACATAAATTGTATTTACTCCCAATTAAGGGCCTGTTTGAATTAGCTTTTGAGAATAGATTCTGGAAAAAATAGATTCTGGAGAATAGATTTTGGAAATAATAAGTGTTTGGATAGTTATTTTCAAAATGACTTTTTGGAAAAGTAAATTACTAAAAATGTATGATTTTATTAAAAGGAGAAGAGAGGAGAGAGGATGGAGAATAGAGAAGAAAGGGTAGAGAGGAGAGAGGAGAGATGGTAGAGAGGAAAGATGAGAGATAGTGAAAAAGATAGAGGAGAGGGGAGAGATAGTGTAAGAAAAAGTAAGGGTAAAATAGTAATTGGATAATCCATAAGTTATTTTACTGTTCCAAAAGCTATTCTAACCATCTTTTCTGAAACCATGGTTTGGCCCAAACTGAGATTTTGAACAAAAATAATTATTTATGTAAAATTTCTTTAAACTGAGATTTTGCCCAAAATTAATTCTGAAAGGTACCCAAACACACACTGATAGTGTCACGAGAAACACACACTGATAGTGTCGCGAGAATCGCTTGTATTAAATCTAAATTGTAATTACATATGGGGATTGAGTTATTTGAATTTGAATATTAATCAAAGAAATTTTTAGTAAGGATTTTTTTAAGAGAAATTCTTGTATGGACCTAGTTTGTCACATCATTTGCCAACACTCAATTTTAATCTTAGTTGTGGCCCCTAGTTTTCCTCTATTTCCAGTTTCTCCCCTTTCTATTTTCACAAATTCACTTTCCTCCCCAACTCCCTCTTTCTCTTTCCGTCGCATCTTCAATACCACCCTCCCCCTTCTTCGCCGAACCCTTTTCTCCATATCTCCTTCTCAAGCTTTGCCACTCCATCGATCCGTCACCAACGCCCTTTTTCATCCATGAACAAACGCCGTAAAACGTTCTCGTCGTCGATTACGCAGATACTAACGATTCTCTTCTCTTTCTCTCATTTCTTCTACCTCAAATCATAGGTTTCATCTGATTCAACCTAAATCAACTCCCTCCCTAAATAATCCAAGGAGTTATACGATGTAAGCAGCGATTTTGTTCGATAAAAAGGTTTGCTAAGTAGGCGACGGTTGTGTTCGCACAGGTGTTTGAAGCTGTAGGATTTTTGTTCATGATTTTGGCTTCTCTTTCCTTTGCCTACATGGTCATGCGGGCGATTAGGAGGCTATGGTTATTAGTTATAGCTTTTGGCTTTGTCGTCAATGGAGGCATCAAGTTGAACTTGTTGTAGTCGGCGCAATCTGCCTCTTGAACTATGCCACGAGCTGGGTTGTGGTGTAATCAGGTTGAACTTTTTTTTTTTAATATATAGTTATTGTTTCTATAAGAATTTAAAAAATGTTTTATAAAAATAAAATTAGATAACTTTTAAAAAAGAGTTTTTTAATAAGAGTTTATGAAAAAAAATAATTCTCAATAAATAAATGAGTGTTTGGATAGTTATTATTAAAAAAAAATTATAATTAAAAATTATCATAAATGTATGATTTTATTAAAAATAAGAGAGATGAGAGAGTAGAGAACAGAGAAGAGAGAGGAGAAATAGTGTAAAAGAAGTAAGAGTAAAATAGTAATTGGATAATCTATAAGCTCTTTTATTATTCTAGAAGCTAGTTTTATTAGTTTATCTAAAATTTTAATTTTAAACTATAATTTGGTCTAAAAATATTTTTAAATAAATATAAATATTTATTTTAAAATTTTTTTAAATTAAAATTTAAATAAAAACCCTTTTAAAATTATAATTTTAATATTTGCCAATGCTATTGGATTTTATTTCAGAGTCATCAATTCTTTTTGTTCTGATTTCTTCAGAGCCATCAATTTAAAATGCTTTTTTGATACAAGCTCTATGCTACGCTGAGAAGAGTTCTTACCCTGGAAGAGAGAAAAAGAGGAGTTGGGGAGGAAAGTGAATTTGTGAAAATAGAAAGGTGGGAAACTGGAAATAGAGGGGAAATAGGGGTAACTGACTAGGATTAAAGTTTGGATGAGGTGTTGGCTTGTGATTGATCAGACCATATATGATGTGGTTGATGTGGCAAACCGGGTATATTTCTCTCTTTTTTTTAAAAATTTTATATATAATCTTTATATACATCAAATTGAAAAATCATTAACCTAATTATAATAAGTTTGGTCATATTTTAACTAAGCATAGTTAAAAAAAATTGAGTTTTGAATCAAGTTTAAAGGAAATAATAAAAAAAAAAAAGAATGAAGGAGAGGATGGAACGAGCCACGATAAGATTAAACATCATATAAATATATATTGGCCTTTATTAAACACATAGCTTAAACAAGGGAGTACAAAAGCATATAAAGCAAATGCACTATATATGTTTATTGGCTTTATAAGCCATCAAGATTGGTCCTTGAATGTTGTCCCAGTTTAGAAGAACATGGGTGGTGGAACTTTATAACCTGAAATAGTTATTTAACACCGTTAGAAATAAACACATATATTGCTTAGCAAAAAAGAAATATGAACACATATATTTATTGTTTTAAAAATAATATCACTATCAATAAAAATATGAAATTTAGAAATTGTAGAAAAATAAATAATTACAATTTAAAATTTTAAAATTTAATATATATCCACATAGAGAGAGAGGGAGGGAGGGAGAAGGGCATACTTCCACATTGCATGCCGGCGGGAATGTTGACTCCACATTTCCTACCAACATAGACTACTTTCTCCATGCTCACAATTTTCTCAATCTCCCTTGTAACGTATTTGCAAAGGCAGGGGATGTCGGCCCCTTTCGCTGCCGTGCAGCAATCCGGCGACGGATCGGTCTTGGGGCCACCCGGCTGGACAAACTGTTGGCAATGCCGCATCAGTTCATTAACAGGGGTTCCTCCACATTGTGTTATTTGTGCAGAGACACCATGAAAGTTGCTTAGCATGATAAAACCAATCACCACACAAAATGTCAAAGCCAAGAAGCGAGAGCTAACAGTAATGGCCATTTTTTCTCTTTTGAGGAAAGCTTGGTTTGATTGCTATGAGAGGAGAAGAACTTGTTTGTGTGTTCTACTTTGAGCCTTGTGAGCCCTTAAATAGAGGAAGAGGATGGTAAGGAAAATTAAATGAATTTGATTTAATTAATTGTGAGAATTTATTGCAGATTTAATGTTCTTCAATACTATTTGGTCAAACTAATTGTATGAATTGAATTTGGATTTTTTGACCAAAATTGAATTGAATTTAATGTTCTTCAATGCTATTAGTGAATTGAATTGAATGCTTGATTTAATGACAATGTGATCAAAATGCATTTAATTTCTTTTATTGTATGGCTAAGTCACCATACTGATGGCTTTTAATTTGTACTCCCTCTACTCCACAATATAATTCATTTCAATTAATTTATTATAATATAAAAATAATAGCTAACTAGTTAATATATCTTAAATTGATTTTTTTTAACTTTACCCATATTAATGTGAGATTTTGAAGAAGAGAGAAAAATACAAAAAACTACATTTAAATATTAATTACAGAGATAAAATTGATAAATAAATATTAACTATTTTTCAAATAATTTATATTATGGACGGGAGTGAGTATATACCTCTAATCTTTATTATAAGATACTATTTAGAAGAAAGAAATTATCTTTATTGTAAGTGGGATGTTAATTATATTTTTCTAATATTGTCTCTATTAAATCTAATTAATTGCAATTTCTATGACTTGATGTAATTCATGATATTAAATATGACTAAATTTAAAAAAAAAAATCATTTTTAAATAATTAATAATTTAACCACTTTTCCTTAATTTTAATATGGTTGTTAGAGGTGTTATATAATAAAAATAAAAATGGACGGAGTAAGTTATATATATGGATTATTTATATTTTTTGTCCGTTTTAAAATAGACACTGCTTGAGCAATGTACAAGATGTCAGATTTCCAAGTTTTGATAATTATAAAATTTAGAGAAGATTGTTTTGCAGAGATAAAGCGTATGATTGAGCACAGAAGTGACAAAAGAATCAAGTGGATTTTCTTCAAAAGGATAAAGAGCTACAAAGATGTACTTTTATTATTTTTAATATAAAATTTATTTAACTAATTTAATTAGATTAAAAATTAATTAAATTAATATAACATAATTTTTTAAAAATATTTTAAGTATCTTTTTTTATTTTTTTATTCCCTCTCTTATTTAATTGTTGTTGAGAGAGCATCTATAGAGATAATTTTAAAAAAATAGATAAATATAAAAAAATATTTTATATTTAAGACTAAAATTAATTCTCTAAACGTAAAAAAATATTATTTAGTCAATGTGTTTTATCATAAGTACTCTAGTTAAGAGAGTTATGACAGCGTTATATCTAAACAGTTTTCAGAAAAACAATTTTATGAAGCCAAGCTTTCCTAACTTAATTGCATTTAGTGTTTAAATTCATACTATTGACATTTCCGTGTTTCTATCAACAATTATATATGGTCTTTTAATTCTTAATATATAATTTAATTATAGAATTAATTTTAATTATTTTTATTTTATAAAACTTCTATTTTTTTATATTTATCAATTTTTTTAAATTATTTTTATTAATACTCTATCAATAATAATAAAATAAAAAAAGAGTAATAGAGTTAAAAAAGATACTTAAAATATTTTAAAAAAATGTATAATATTAATTAAATTAACTAAGAATTTGGTTAAGAATATGAGGAGCATCATGTTCTTCTTTATTTTCTTGAAGGTTAGTTGACAAGTGGTTGAGTTTGTGCTCCTTTTCCATAAGGTTATTGACAATCTCAATATTTTAACGGCAAATCACAGAAAAAATACTCTAAAATAATAAATATAATTTTATATTATTAATATTATATCTATCATTATTAATAGACTTGATTTAAAATTTATTATTTTTTATTATTGTCATTTTCTCATATCTTAAAGAATTTTTGGTACAATTTTATTTTTCAAATTTTTTATCAGTAATAATGAGCACCATAAATTTAAGATATTGAATGTTACTAAAAAATAGTTTAAAATTCTAGATATACACAAAATTATTGAAAAATAGCTTAAGATACTGAGGACTACTGAAAAAAATATTGTTAGGGTATTTGATGAACTATAAATTAGTTTAGAATATTAAATGCTACTTAAAAAATACTCCAGTGTGCTTGGAGTAACTTAAATCTTTTTATATTGTTCCATGTTTCAATATACAAAGCATTTTATGAAAATTTAAAGCCAATTACTAATTTTTTTACCTAAAATATACCTAGGAGTATACTCCTGTGGTCCGATTTATAAGGCAGAGAAAGCAAGTTTATTTTGATCCTAGTTATAGGACAAAGAGAGAAATTTCTAATATGAATATACTCCTCCTGTACTTAATATAATATTTATTTAATTAATTTGATTAGATTAGTTAAGTTAGTTAATAGAATATTTTTTCTAAAATACCATAACTATTTTTCTTAATTTTCTTTCTCCCTCTCTTACTTAATTATTATTGATGGAGTATAAATAGGCATAATTTAGAAAAAAAATGAATAAATATAGAAAATAGATCTTATATTTAGAACTAAAATAACTCTCTAATTAGATCATATATTAAAGATAAAAAATATACCATTTTATTTTTTATTTATTTAAATTAAAAAGTTATTAAATTTTATAATATAATTAATGATTCAATACTTTCTGTGATATGAAATATGTTAAAAATAATTTATAAATATAACTAAAAGAATAATATACATTAAAATTAATTGCCACATATTATTGCTCTTCATGGATTTCCATTTTCCATACATTTAAAGAAGAGTGAAGTTTTAAAAAGTAAATTTCAACTATCTAATTTTTTTCTCTTGATGGGTGTATTAGATAAAAATGACTTATATTTAAAACAACAAAGCGGTTATATATTGAGATAATGTTGGAAGAAATAATTACTTGTGCATTGGAACTATAAAATGAGAATTAAAATGGCATTTTTTTTTTTGCGAAACGACAACTTAATAGGGTAAAAAAGGAGTATACACATAACATAATAACCTTCCTAAACAATTGACAATATTGTGTAATGATGAAGGCACTTTGGAATAATCGGATCACACTTTTCCCTATTAAACTTTACAAATATGTCAAATATACAGAAAAAAATAGAAAATAACTCTTGAATTTAACTTGGATGAGTACTATGCGTTATATTCTACACAAAGTGAATGTCCTATGCATATTAAAACATATACTACCTCTAATTTTTAATATAAGAACTAGATTCTTAATTTAGATAGATTAAAAAAATTAATTATATTAATTATTTATAATAAATATAATTTAATTTTTTAAAATACTATTTTTTATTATGACTAAAAATCCTGTAATCAATATAGATGTTTTAAATAAAAAATTATAAATTTAAAAGATAAAGTAAATTAGAGTATTATATTTAATATTAAATTTAAATTTAGTTAGTTATTATAGAAAGAAAAGGAGGAAGTATAGGGGTTACTAAATATGAAGTAATCCTTAATATTAAATTGTCGGGCTTTGTAGCTGAATGTCACCAAGAGCCTTCCTAAAGTCTTTCTGAAGTGCGAGGTGGTGAATTCGAACCTTCTGGTAAAACTTAAAAAGTATAATGAGTGCATGAATTATTATAATAAAAAAATAATTTTTTATATTAAAAAAAATTATTTGCAACAGAAAAACTAGGTTTCCCAGGTGAAAACCCTTCTTCAATATTAGGAATCAATAAAAATAATTTAAAATTTTATATTTAAAACTAAAGCAAATCCTCAACTATTACATTTATGATCGGTAAATTTATGATTGAATGGAGTACCGAATACTGGATAATTGTCGGAACTGAAACACGTCAAAATCAAATTATTATAAATGTTAAATCAAATTAAATTCCCGGCCATAAGGAAAACTTAGGTTATGGAGATTGATTAAACTTGGACTTGAGATTACATATTCTCTCGTAAGTTTCAGTCCAACGATGCTATATATGATCCGTCGTTATGTTCCATTCTAACAAATGATGGATTGATCTCTCTCTCTCTCTCTCTTGAAAACTTTGAAAATGACTATTTCATCATAATCATCATCTTCTTCACCTTATATATAATATACCCAAACACAAAACCCTAGAATCACAGAGTCAGCGACTTCAAAAGCATTACACACACGCGCACACCACGGCAGCTTCGTTAAGAACCTTGGCAATTCTGGTTGTGATTGCAGGAACCCTAATTTGCAACAACAACGTCTTAATGGTGTCAGCGCAGTGTGGAGGAAGTGTGCCGGACCTGTTTTCACAATGCTCGCAGTACGTGCAGAAGACGGGGCCGACGATACCGCCGTCGCCGGCTTGCTGCACGGAACTGAGAAAGTTTGATCCAACCTGTGCGTGCAAACTTGTCACTAAGGACTTCGTCGATCTCATAAACGTTCCTAAGGCCATATTCGTTGCTCGCTCTCGTGGCTTCAAAATGTTCCCTCTGGTTTCCAATGTGGAGGTAATAATAATATAATAATATTATGTTTTTAATATAAAAATTATTTACCTAATTTTAATAAATTAAAAAAATTAAATTATTAAATATGACATAATATTTTTAAAATACTTAAAATAACATTAGATATATATTATATTTAAATTAGATAAATTAATTTAAAAAATAATGATAAATATGATAGGCAAATAAAATGGATTAAAATTTTAGATTTAGAATTAGTTTAATTTTTTTTATTATCCTTAAAATACATTTTTTTGTTAAATTGATGGCATGGGTACCAAATACATTTTTTTGTTTGGCTGAGTTATTGTTGTTGGGAATATTTCAGCAATAACTGTCCCGTGAAGACGTTGAAGAGGAAATGTTGCCTTGTGGATAACATTTGGTGAATAAATGCCTTCCTCATGTATCCCAATAAATTATACTTCATCGGTCACTATTTACTTGTCTTAATTTAGATTTTTATTATTTATCCTTAAATATATGTCCTATTTCAAATTTAAAAGTATCGTTATTACTTGTTTCTAATAATATCCTGTTAGATAAAGGATATTAAATGTAGGTAATTAATATTTAAAATAATACTTGGAAGGCAAAACCGGAAAAGTAAAAATAACATCATATATATAGCTTTTAGAAAAAATTAATCTTTTAATATTTCACCTATTAATTTATTTATAACTCATTCTTTTAATTATGGCTCAATGCCATTTAGTCCATAAATTTTTCACTCATCTATGACTCATACTCTTATGTTTTCATTTATTTTATATCATTATTCAATTTATAACTCAATCCTACATGGTAAAAATTGTTTCCAACTCAGCTCCACGCCGCAAAAATTCTTTCCATTCAATTTATAACTCAGTCCTAGAGCGAGTGGAAAGAATTTTTGCCTCGTGGAGCTGAATTGGAAACAATTTTTACCACTAGAACTGAGTTATAAATGACAAGGATAAGTAATAAAAAAAGGTAAAAACACGAGGGGTTGAGTTATAGTTAAAAGATTGAGTTATACTTAATTTTACACACATACACAAGTTCAACGACTGAGTCTCGTTAAGTTATAGTTAAAAGATTGAGTTATAAGTAAGTTAATAGTTAAAAGATTAATTCTCTTTTGTACGTGTGTTTTTTCTATATAGAAAAAATGGTTGAAAAAGACTATAAAAATAACATTATATATAGATTTTAGAAAAAATTAATATTTTAGTCTTTCAATTATTAATTTACTTATGACTTATTCTCTCAATTATGACTTGGTGCAATTTAACCCCTAAATTTTTCACTCACCTATGACTCATACTCTTATGTTTTCACTTTTTTTTATATATTATTATCCAATTTATAACTCAGTCGTAAAAATTGTTTCCAACTCAGCTCGGCGTGGCAAATTTTTTTTTTACCATTCACATGTGGAGCGAGTGGAAAGAATTTTTGCCACGTGGAGATTAGTTGGAAACAATTTTTACCATTAGAACTGAATTATAAATAACAAGGATGAGTAATATGAAAAGGTAAAAATATAAGGGGTTAAATTATAGGTGAGTTAAATGTTTAGGGATTGGGTCTCAACGAGTTATAATTGAAAGATTGCGTTATAAGTGAGGGTTAATAGTTAAAAAATTAAAAGATTAATTTTTTCTATATTTTGTTTTCTCTTTTGTATGTGTGTTTTTTCTATATAGGAAAAATGACAAAAAATATAAAAAATAATAAATTTTAAATCAAGTATGTTAATAACAATAGGTATGATATTAATCACAAGTAAATAAGAAAAAAAGGAAGAATATCACTCTCTTTTTACTAGTTTAAATGGAATAAATAAATTTTAATTGTATATATATGTGGAGCTACTTATGAAGGAAGCACCTGTGTGGGTATTTCAGAATATATATATATATATATATATATATATATATATATAAAGGCATATAAAGACTACTGAATCAATCCATCAATCAATACATTTATGAACAATAACAGCTTTATTTTTGGGCTCGGAAAAAAGTTACTACTAATTACTAAATAGATAATAATTTATTTATCATATTGTATATAATACCGCATACAAGAAAAAAACATGTTATAAAATTTATACCACAAATCAACGGTGCTTCACTTAACAAAGCATGTACGAAGGAAATTTGCCCAAAAATTGCGTAGGAATATAAAAATAAGACAAAGTCCTATGGACTAAAAGATTTATACTTTAAAAAGAAATGAATGAGTGGAGAGAAGACAAAGAAATAAGGTAGAAATGGATGTCAAGTAATATATCCAGTTCACGTAAAAATTATACAATCAAAATGCATTAGTTAGTAGTAGTTCTTTAACCGTTGAAATATAAAATCACGGTGTTTATATAAATATAGAAAATATTTTTAAAAAATTTATTTTTAATTATAATTAAACCTGATAATATTTAAATTTAATACAATAAAATAACCATATAGAAAAAACTTTTACACAAATTATGAGGTCTAGTATAATTGTTACTTAACTGAATTTTGTAAGTATTTAATTAGTAGTAGTCCTTTCAAGAAGTTTATAATATAAGGGATTAATCACTATTTCTAGCAGTATATACTCTATACGTTTACCTAAAAGAAAACTTTTCTACAGAATTTTTTACTGTTATCAATATAATTGTCCTTAAGATTATACAAAATTGATTTATCTTTTAATTTCTATTATTTGAATGAAAGAAAATGGAAAAAACATGACCAAACATATTCTTTTGTTTTTTTAATACGAACTATCAAACAACCTAAAAAAGCAGAGGCAAAAGATAATGGGCTACATAATGTCTTAAACCAACCCATTGGTATGGTTTAAAATTCCTTTCAAATAATAAAAATGTCTTGATTATTTAAAATAATACTCCCCCTATGTATTTATATTTATAAGTTACATTATAAATTTTTTCCATTTTTCTATTTACAAGTAATTTTATAAAATATTGGAAATAAATAATATTTTTTTTAGTAGTTACCTTTATATGGATATTGTTGAGTAATTGGCTAATTATGGTATAGAAAGATAGATGAATAATATTGAATTAGAGAATTAATTATTACATTTGATTAAGAATATTTTTGGAAAACAGGATAATTTTAAGATTATCCTAACCCTTTTTTTTTGTCACGATGACTTATAAATAGGAATAGAGAGTAATATTTATTGTGATCAATAAGTTTTCCCCATCTTCATAGATTTCTCAGGGCCAATTTATAAGACTCATAGGTTTAACTTGCTTTATAAACTAATAGCCATGGTATTCTGTATTATTTAAGCAAGGTCTTAAATTTGAGCCTTAGTGTATGCAGAAAAGTTTAGTTAGGAGACTCACCCACTATAGCCAAGTGCGCGACGTGGGTCGAATCTAGATGTAGTCGGGGCAAAGCTCCGGTGAACCGGGTGGACAAAAAAAAAAGAAGCCACGACCCATCGTCTGTAGGTTCAACTAGTAAAGGAGTGAAACATGTGATCATTTTGAGTGTGTTCGATCCCTGAGGAGTAGTGGTTCTAGTCATAGCGCTTGGGGAGGCATCCTAACTCTTAGGTGCCTAGATTTAATCTTAAGAGTAATAGACAGCTCGTCTTACCCGATATTAGTATCGCCTAGGAAGAAATGAGATTTTGCCCTACCCTTAGATCGTGCATGAGCCCAACCCTTTTTTAAAAATTTTTGTATAAAAAAAGACTAATGGCCATGAAAATCTCCTTACTTGATTCATTGAAAGTTTTAATAACTTCTCAAATTTTAAGTCTCACAATTTCTTCATAACTAGATAAATAAAATGTAAATTTTACTTTCATGATTTTTATTTTATATTTACAATCTTACCCTTAGAAGTTATGAGATAATAGTTATTTAAATAATGTTTTGAATTCAACATTAAAAAATATTATATTTATTTTAAAAAAATTACATTTCAAGAACTTAAAAATGAAATAAAAAATCATTTACAGAATTATCGATAATTTAATTAGCTTCTATATATTTATATATTTGTGTCTGAGTTTACAAATGAATTATTTGACAGGCTTTCCAGTACAGCACACAATATAGCTATTTTATATTCTCTTCAATCCTATAATTATAAAAGCAAGTTATAAATTTATTTTGGTCAAGATTTTGATCCTTTTCATCTCTCTAATTTATTAATCTTTGTTCAAACTACTCCTGTGTACTGAAAATTAAATTAAATTTGCTTCCTCTCCCTCAATTATTAAAGGGAGGGATATTTTAGGAAAAAAATGTCAAATTAAGTATAAATAATTAATTTAACTATGGGAAATTACTATGAGATTCTCTAAAAAGGACTCAATGACCAAAAAGTCTTAAGTAGCAAAAATTTGTTGTCAATTCTTACACTAGAATTTGTTATTATTAATTTCTCAATTATCATTAAAAATTTTAGATAATTAAATCTCTTATTTAAGAATTTAAAATAATTCTCCCTTTAAATATTTGTTAATGTGCATGAATTAATTATGAGGGCGGTGATAATACAGATTGAAAGAGATAACTTTAAAATTCAACATGGATGGACTCCTATACCATTCTCTATATGGTGCATATATTACAAGAAATGAATAATAGATTTCTAGCAAAAAATATATAATTGTATATTTGTCATATCAATTTTTAATTGTATATTGCTCCAGTTCTAAATATAAAAGTGTGTAAAGATCAAGTTTATTTTACTCCTAAACGTAATATCTCAATTTATTTTGTCTATTAAATTTATAATTTTTTTCTTAAACTCTTCATATCAATTATATATATTAAGGAATTTTCTTCAAGATATACTTTAGAAAGATCAATATATATATTTTTTATAAATAACTAACTTAATTAATTTTTTTAATATATACAATTTAATTATCAAATTTTAAGACCGGATGGAATAATATACGCACTCATATATATATATGCATACTCTTTCAGTCCTAAATGTAAGAGTTATATAGATAATTTATCATTTGTTTATATTTTTTTAAATTAATTTACTTAATTTATAAATTTATATATAACCTAATATTATACAGGAATATCTAAAAGATATTATGTCATATTTGTTATAATTAGTTAATTTATTTAATTTTTTTAATTTATTTAAATTAATTAAGTAGTTAGTTATTATGTTATTGAGAATGGTTGAATTATACACTGCATTTTATGCTCTTGTATGTTTCCCAGCCGGAGGATGCTAAAACGGCAGCATATTCTGTCGTTCCATTCTAAGCCCTGATTTCATTGACAAAAAGTTATTGTAAACCACTTCATCTTCTTCTTCTCTCATCTATATATACCATCACACCATCACCTTCTGAAATCACAGAGTCGGCAACTTCAAAAGCATTACACACAACTCTTAACATAGTAATTAAGAGCAAGTCATATGGAAGCTTCGTTGAGAACGTTGGCGATTCTGGTGGTGATTGCCGGAACCCTAATTTGCAACAACGACGTCATAATGGTGTCAGCTCAGTGTGGAGGAAGCATACCGGACACGATATCACAGTGCGAGCAGTACGTACAGAAGACCGGGCCGACAGTAGCGCCGTCGGCGGCGTGCTGCACAGAGCTGAGAAAGTTTGATGTAAAGTGCATGTGCCAGTTTATCACCCAAAACATCATCGATCTCATAAGCGTCCCTAAAGCTATTTTCGTTGCTCGTACTTGTGGCCTCAGTCTTCCCCACGGAACCAAATGTGGAGGTAATAATAACTATTTTTTTTTATATTACATTATATATTTAATTAATTTAATTATATTAAAAAATTATTTAAATTAATTAATATTTTTTTAAAATATTTTAATTATTTTTCTTAATTTTTTTATTTTTTTACTTAATTATTGTTGAGGGAATATCAATGAGAATAATTTTAAAAAAATATTGATAAATATAAAAAATAAATATTATATTTAAAATTAAAATTAACTCCTTAATTATATCTTATATTAAAGATATATTGGACTACAATCTTAATAAAACTACACTAATTAATTAACCAATTATTACCATATCATACCAATCAGTGTGAAGAAATTCGAATTGGACAAATCAGTTTATTAAGAAATTGACCACTTGACCGATCTAATCTTTCATGTAAACCGACGAAAATCTAACAGGATAAACCTAGTTGACCATATCCCAATCTGGAGGCTGGGTGTTGTTAGCTTTTATAAATTTTTTGTGGCCCTTGTACGGTCGAAAAGGTGTTGTTTGTGCATTAAAAAGCAAGGAAAACCAAATATAATTCATATTAATTATTCAAACATAGACCCTATTTTACCAAATATAAATTAGGGGTGTCTATTTTGTCCTGTCCTGTGTGTCCCGACCCGGTCCCGTCCAGAAAGGGACTGGGCCGGGACACCTTCGGGACGGGACAAAGTTATGAGTCGGGATGGGACGGGTCTCGGCCCGTCCCTCGGGGATCCCGAACTATTTTTTTTTAAAAAAATATTATATTATCCTATCTTTCTCACTCTTATATAGATATTTTATATTGATATTTTTATTCTTTCTTACTATTATTTTTTTTCTTATATGGGTAAGTTATTATTTTCTATGAGAGAATAATGTTGGTATTTAGAGGAAGTTACTATGGCATTTTATATGGAATAATTTATTGAGATGATTTTATTATAATATTTTTTTTAAAATAAAATCGGGAATTCCCGTCCCGTCCCGATCCCGTCGGGACCGGGACAAATTCGGGATGGTATGGAACACAGGACGAGGTTGTCCCGATCCCGACCCGTCCCTTGAACAGGGCTAATATAAATGTTGTGTTACTCTTGTTCACGAATTCAAAAGAGGAAATCCCTCTAGTTATTTTTACATATAATTCAATTTTGTAAAATGCAATCTGCCTAAAGTATAGATAAACACAAAGAGATGAACCTACATATATTCGACGCCCACATATTATTTAAATTGATAGTGTAAATAACATAAGTGAAACATAATTTTGAAAATGAAAATATAAATCAAAATCAGAGAAATTCACAAGAGGTCTATGCATGCATGCATTTTAACCAAATAAAAATAGAATAGAAGAAAAAATTATGTGAATCACATAGAAATTGATTAAATTTTGTAATAGTATTGTACAATTTATGACTATTTCTAAAGTATATATAATACTTTTAATTTCTTGAAGTGAAAGCTGCTGTACATTTTAGGTTGAACATTTTTTTATCAGCCTTAAATGTATATATAATACATTTTTTTGTTATGAAAATAGTATTTCCTATTTTTTTATTTTAATGAAAAAAGATATCAATATGGTGTTGTTTTTGTGTTTGTTTTTTCTTGTTTTTTTGGCTGAGTTATTGTTGTTGGGAATGTTTCAGCAATCATTATCCCGTGAAGGCATTGAAGAGGAGAAATGTTGCTTTGTGGATTATTCGGTTAATAATAAATGCCTTCCTAGTTCCTATTGTATCCCAATAAATTATCCCTCTATTTTCCATTTTAAGTTCTAAATAAAATAAATAAATTGTAATTAGTTGGTGACTATATACGATTGTATGTTGGCTACGGGTGATAATGCGGGCTAACTCGTCGAAAATGGGCTAGGGGTTAGAAGGGGGCCAATTTGAAAAGGTCCACCTTAGACGGGTTGGTATTTAACTAACTTGAGCTCATCAATCCTTTTTTTTTAATTTTTTAACAAAGAAAATTGCTATTTTTTTGAAGAAACTATGAGAGCACGAGCCGACAAGGGGAGAGAGGGGGTTAGGTTTCAGCATGGTGGGAAACTCAGACGATTGGATTCTACCTTTCTAGAAGTGGGAAGAAGAAAATAAATAAAATAAAATAAAAAAGTAGGTTAACCCGCCAACTTGATATATTGGCCTGTCATAGGTGTGGGTTGGCAGGTGTTGGGTCAAAAAAAACCCACGTGAAAACACTCTATCAATTTCACAATTTAACCTGCTATTTTTTGGCATTTTACTAAGTCTTATTGTTGGCCATAAAAATAACTACATGCTTGTACATGAAGCTACTTTATGGAGGAAGGCACTTGTGTGTATTTTAGATCATGTATATATCTGCGTGTATTTGTATTTCCGGTTTATTATTATATAAGATGATAGTCTTCTTCTTTTTAAAAATAAAGAGCACTACCAAATTATTCCGGTCTAAATCATGAACTTCGACTGCCAACCTTTCTTAATCATGGAGATCACCGTGGGCATGTTCAGACTCTTTTTTGTCATGATTTTTCCAACAAGAGTGTCGTCGTCGTTGTTTGATTTTTTCTCAAGGTTCAACAAGACCTCCTTCCGTTTCTTCCTCCGACTACTCTGACCTTCTTCCATAGAACTCATTAGAACAAAGAACCACGAATACACACACACACTATGAAAACTACGATCTGAATCGTCATCCTATTAGGTCAAACGCCGACTTTTGGGTTTCCTAACAGAACCACGAGGAGATTCTCACAGGGGAGAGGGACAGGCTCTCACAGGAGAGAGCGAATATATATATATATATATATATATATATATATATATATATATATTAATGTTTTTTCTTGGGTGGGTGTTTCAGCTATCACTATCCCACCGGCGGCGTGGAGGTGGAAATGGGGCCATTCTGATATTTGTGGAATAAGTGATGTCCTTTTGTATCCCAATAAATTCCCATATATAAGAGGTGAGTATGTATTTCAGAATAGTCCCTAATAATTATATAAATATTATTTATTTGGGAATTTCAGATTGTATTAACCATTACATGTAATTATCTTACATTAGAATAGTCCTTGCATTTAATTCAAACTTAGTGAAGATAAATAGAAAATAATGAAATACTAAAATTAAATAATTTTAGTTTTTATGTAATATATAATTAAAAATTACGAAGACATTGTAACTTACACAATGCTTCAGGCCAAATCAAGACAATAAAATATTGTCAGATGGTATGTTTCTTTCCTTTTATTAAAGATAACATATTGTTTAAAATAAAATAATAAAACGGGACAATAAATAACAACATCATAAAAAGTAGTATTATTTCATTATTTGTGATTACACTTCTAATATATACATAATTCATAATAAAGTTATTAAATAAGACGTTTTGGTTACCCAATGGAATCAAAAAACTGGTAGTACACTTCTTATATCTGTGTGTGTGTAGAAACGCCAACTCAAAACATCCCAAAACTGCAAACTGGATCCTGTTACTCCAAGTAGAGCCACATACTTTACTCAAAACTAGCTTATAGAATCCAAACTGTTCAAAAGAAGACGCTTACGAGCCTAGTTCAAGTAGTAAGAGTGAAATGAAGTGCAAGTAGTTTTCTGAGTTCAAACCCTTCTGAGATAAAAATCACAATTGAGACGTTTCCAGCACGGTGGGTTAGAAATTCGTCTCTCTTACAAAAGCTTACCTTCAAACAGGGTGGCCTTTAATCACAGGGTGTAATATCTAGAACTTTTTCTTTTATTCAACAAATGAGCAACATGTCAAAAAGTATAAAATGATAACAGGATTATGTTGCTCACTTGTCATTAATAATTTTTAATAATTACATATTTTCTTTGAGACCTCGAAGTAATTCTCCCAATATAAAAAGGAAAACCTACTTGCACTGAAACAGTGAATAATAAGCAGCAGAAATATGTACTCATGAGTATGGGAATTCATATTCATATATAATTAAAGCAGCAACAAATAGCAGAGAATCAGAAAGATTGCTTCTTCTTCTCTTCCACTCTGTTACCTTTTTTTTTCTAGTTTTCTTTTCCCCCACTACTAAATGTGGTTTTCACCAAATAATAAGAGCAGTCCTAAACTGGTTATGGAAAATAGTCATCACCATATGGACAAAACTCTTTCATACAAACAACAAAAAAAGCAAAAACCCAAAAGAAAAACCTGATCAATACTTCCTCTCTATTTTTTTTTTCCTTCTCGATTTTACTTTCTAGGTCTCCATGCTGATACTGAAAAAAGTGACCTATCCTGCCAGCAAATCACAACACAGCCATTTTCCTCCCTCATTTTGTATCCCTCACAACCATAGCTCTGTAGTAATCTCCTTGCTTGTAACATCCCATAATAGCTTAGAGGCACATTCCCGAACCTGGCTAGATCAAGCCTTTGTAGCCACTTATCAAGCTTCTCGTGCCTTTCCTTTCTTTCAGCTCCCTCACATGCAACAATGTTCTTGATTTCCTCACCGAAAAGCATCTTCTCCACCTTTAATCTCTCCATTGATGTTCTTGAGACTGTGGATTCCAAACAATCAAACAATGCTGCATAAGAGTACAGAGCTTCTAATAGCCTCTCCATTAGAGTTGAACCATTGTGATTAGAGTCTTGTTCTGTCACAACCATTACTTTGGGCGACAAACCCCACAAGGCATTGAGAAAGCCCTCCATACTAATTGAAGCAATCGACGATGCTGGGGATGATGAGGCCGAGTCAGGACTTGGGCTGTACCTATTATTGATCATATCCTTCTCAAGCAAATCACCTAATGAGCTTTGGTTCATTGGCACAGCTCTTTGCAGATGACTTCCATTTGTGCATTTTGTTAGGAGAGGAGGTCTTCTGCGCAAAGCTTCATCGTCCAAGGTCAGAAGTGAATGTAATTGGAGAATAGAACTGATTGCTAGTGCTTCTCCAGTCTTCACACGGAGTTTGTCAAAATCAAGATTCTCTAACTTGCTCACAACAGGATTGAACTGGAATGGAACGTCCAACTTTTCTGCTTCTTCAATCAGCCTGTGAGCCATCTGATCAAGAATCTCTTTCTGTTGATGGACCCCAGTAATCCTTAAGTGAGGAGGGCCTTCGGGCCGAGCACTCAAAACTTGGAGTAGTGCAATCCATTGTGCGGGTTCAGCAGCATTGAAATCAATTATATGAACCATCTTCTCCCCTTCCATTGCTTCCATGATAGCCTGATTCGTTAGCACAAATGCCACCTTCAAGAATGGGAACAGCTCAAAGAACAGTTTCCGGACCAGAATTTCTTCGGAAACCATGCCTATTCTTGTAGAATTGAGGGCCTTGTGGAGGCCAGGCCATGTTTTAAGTATCCGATTAGCAAGTGCTTCGGTAAAATACGCAGCAATTCGCTGCATAGTATCACCATCCGGGGAAGCGAGATGGGAAATTTGTTCAAGAGCCATATTTGCATTTTCAAGACTACCAGAAGCTACATGGTTTGTACAAGTGAGCAACAAATGGATTAAGTACAAGCCCCTTTCCTCGGATTTAAGCTCTCTAAGCCAAGGGTATGGAGATCCTAACCTAGGTGAAAGTGACATCATAGAGAAGAACTGAAAAGGTGATGATGAAGTTACAGAAGCTGACCCTTCATCTTGAAACATAGATCTTATTTAACACTAAGAACAATCTTAGGAATCGGGAAATAAGAGCAAAAGGAGAAGACGATAATCCAGAGTCAGAAGGTGACAGAATTTAGAACAGAGTCAATTATAAATTTGATTAATTAAAAACTCTAGGATCTATCCAAATAACTCAAGGACAAACCAGAGATAAATTTGAAGAAATGCACAGAATATACCTATTCAAAAGGAATGACAAAGAAAACACGAATCCAAAGCACAAGGTCTACTAGATAAGGAGGAACACAGTAATAAAATCAATGCTGCAGATCCCACACCAAGGCAGAGAAAGACAATTCCTAAATAAAAACAAGAGATAATAGATTTCAACAGTGAGCGAGCACAACCCGAACAAACAAACCCAAAATAAAAAAAACAAGTATGGTCAGAAAAATTTAAGCTTCGTCTCACAAGCACATGTCTGAATAAAAATTTTCCATCAATTGAGCAGAAATATACAGAAGAGACGAACGAAAGCGAACCCTACCGGAGGAGGAGCATCATCATCAGATAATTGGGGAATCGAAGGAAAGAATCAGGAAATTGCAAGTGGGTTTTGAAACTGAAACAAAACCCAGAAGAATCCCTATGAAAAACACGAAGAAAAAGGTGGAGAAACTGAATCTGGGAAAAGCAGAACCGAAAGAGAGAGTGAAAGAGAGGGGGGGGGGGGGGTCGGTTTTAGCAGGCTAACAGCGAAGCTCGTTCTTGTGTGCCTGTGGGAGTGAAATTCAACGTTTGGACTAAAAGTTTCGGTTTCAAGGACTTCTTCATGGCTACGTTGTCGACAATGCGTGACGAGTCCCTTTGTCGTTATTGTTTTATTGTCCTTCCCTCCACTCAGTGGACAATGGAATTTGTGAGGAGACGAGCCTAAGCCTATCGCCTCTTAGTCTCTCTCTCTCTCTCTCTCCCCCTTTCTGAAACTACTCATATTTTATATTTTCTTAAAAATAAAAAATAATTTAAAAAAAAAGACAGAAAAAAACTTTTTAAAATTAAAAAAAAAATAAAAAAATATTTAAATTTTAAAAAGTACAGATTAAGCATGAGGCCTAATCTGTTATTTATAAATTTTTGTGTAGAGTTATAAATATTATCATGTGAGTTACAAATACTATTAGTAGAGTTGCAAACAGTTATTTATAAATTTGAAGCAAAAAATAAAATTATATTTTTTACAACTTTGTCAATGGTATTTATAACTTCGTAATGGTATTTGTAACTTTGTTAATGGTATTTGTAACTCTGCTAATAGTATTTATAACTCTCATAATAGTATTTATAACTCTGCCAATAGTATTTGCAACTCCCATAATAGTACTTAGTCTCTGCACAATAATTTACAAATAATAGATTGGACCTCCTGTCCAATCTATCCTTTTTAAAATTCATATGCCATTTTAACCTTTTTAATTTTAAAATATTTTTTCTGTCTTTTTTCCAATAATTTTTTGCCATAGAAAATAAAAATATACTTCAGGAACTAACTAAGTAGTTTTTTTTTCTTAAGGTGGATTTTCTGTGTTAGAAAATGAATCTTATTTCTTTCTTTCTTTTTTACCATGTTCTTATTTTTTAGTAGTACCAAAAAAATACTTTAAATTATTGAATTCATTAAAAATTAATTTAAGATGCACAGTGTTAATAATTTTTTTTAGGTATTTAATGTACCTTAACCTAATTGTCAATTCAATATCAATATGTTGATATAATTTGTAAAATTTAAAAAAAATCATATTATTTTCTTTAATTATAATATATATATCACTTCGGAAAGATGAGCTAAATTAAGTGAAATTGAATCAAATTGATAAGAACCTAAAATTGAATAATTTTTTTGTAAAAAAAAGTTGACTGGATCAATTCAAGTTGATTCTAATGTAAAATTAAACTTTATTGGCATTAACAGCTTGTAGTTGGAAAACATTCCAATGGGCCATATAATCCTTTTTTTCTACTTTTATCCCAAAAGAGAATCTCATTCTACAACAAATTTGATCTAGGGAGAATTTTCAATTTGTGAAGAGATAGAACATTAAGTATAAGCCTGGGGTCAAATAGAAGGGGAAAAAATTCAATACCCTTTAAGGGTGTGTTTGGATATACCCTAAACTGTGGTTTTAGAAGCTCTTTTGGGCAAAACCTTAGTTTAGAAAAATTTTAAAACAAACAGTCATATTTGTCCATAAGTACTTTTGGGCAAAATCATGGTTTTGAATAAGCTATTAAAACTAGCTTTTTAAACAGTAAAAGAGCTTATAGACTATCCAATTACTATCTTACCCCTACTTTTTCTTACACTCTCTCTCCTCTCTCCTACTTTTTCTTACACCCTCTCTCCTTTCTCCTCTCTCTCCTCTCTCTTCTCTTTTCTCTACCTCTCTCTTCTCTCTTATTTTAAATCAAATCATACCCTTTTTAGTAATTTACCAATATAAAAAGTCATTCTAAAAATAACTATCAAAACACTTATTTATTCAAAACCACTTTTTTTTCATAAACTCTTCTCTAAAAGCTCTTTTTCATAAGCTGTCCATAAACCCTTTTTTTTCATAAGTCCTTTTTTAAAATCCTATCCAAACAGGCCCTAAATAAAATTTCAATTTAACTGATAGAGATAGCGATTAAGTATCAATTGTCAAACTCTATTTGTATGGAAGTCAACCCAATAATAATTAAACTAATATAATTTAATTAAAATATAAAAAAAAATACTTATATATAACCTTAAAGATAATATTTTTCTAGTTCTTAATATAAAATATATTTAATTAATTTAATTAGATTAAAAAAATTTATTAAATTAATTAATATGTTATATTTTTATTAAAATACCATAATAATTTTTGTAACGTCTCCCTCCCTCTCACACTTGATTATTGTTGATAGAGTATCGATAATGATAATTTAAAAAAAAATTGATCAATATAAAAAATATATTTTATATTTATGACTAAAATTAAATCCCCAGTTATGTCATATATTAAGGATTGGAAGAGTAATATTTAAATAAAAAATATTAATCTATAAGTAAATCAAATATATATATGTAAACTACATATAATCTAATAAAATAGGGTTACTAAAATATAAATATAATATACTGTTATTTTTTTTTTTTTGAACTCAATGATATCGTTCTAAGCTCGAAAAAATATAAAATTTAACCCTGTTAGCTTATTTCAAAACTCTTGATCGGATAAATTAGGAGATCGACTTGCTGATCCACTAATCTAATAGGCCAATCTGGGTAGGATTTTAACATAATGAATAATAGAATAAAACGCATATATACTAATAATAATTTAAAAAAAGAAGAAGAAGAAGTGTAGGAAAGAAAGGGGAATAAGGGTGTGTTTAGATTAGCTTTTGGAGAATAGATTTTGGGAATAATAGATTTTGGAGAATAGATTTTGGGAAGAATAGATTTTGAGAATAGAGATGTTTGAATGATTAGTAGTAGAATCACTTTTTATATTAGTAAATTATCAAAAAGGGTATGATATGATTAAAAGTAAGAGAGATAAAAGATGATAGAGAAGAGAGGAGAGAGAAAAAGAGAGAGAAGAGAAGAGAGAGGAGAGAGGGTGTAAGAAAAAGTAGGGGTAGAATAATAATTGGATAATCCATAACCTAGGTTTCAAACTAAAAGCTATTTTCAGTGGCTTCATCAAAACTTAGGTTTTAAACCGACGTTTTACCCAAAATTAATTCTCAACAAAAATTACTATTTGTGTAAAAAAAATTTAAACCGCGATTTTGGCCTAAAATTCATTCCCAAACACGCACTAACTAAAAGAAAGATTGTCAAGAAGCAGGGTGGATAGGGAATCCAGCCAAAGGGGCAGAAAGAAGTAAACAAGAAAAATATTCGGAGAGGGAAAGAAGACAAACGAGAGGCAACAAAGACAAACAAACGTTGGCCTCAGATTTGTTTGGTAGTGAGGGGAAAGGGAAAGAAGAGGAATTATAATTCACAAGTGAATCCAAAATAAGGATTTGTTTTTATGTTGCAAAGCAATGACCATATAATTGGAATTATTATCTTCCTTCCCCACTCCTCCCTCCCCTATTAAGACAACCACACCACCTACTTTTGCTCCCTTCCAAAACTGGATTGTACCTTTATCTCTTCTTCTGCTCTCTGACGTGGCATCCTCACCCTTAATTATTCGTTTTCAATTTTTTTTCTCATTCCAACTAATATAATCCGATAATTATCCAATAGCCTGTCAAAGTGATCGGTTAAAAATAGTATTTTGGTCTTTTTCAAAGGTAAAAAATAACATTAATATTTTGGCATTTATTTGCAATTTTGGGTTTTAATTGGTATTAATTTTCTTATAAGGTACTTATTTGTAATTTTTTGAGACATTTTTCATAATTTTTTCAATCAATTAACGGTCGAAAATGAATGTTTAACTAACGGGTATTATTGCACAATTTTTCTTTTTCAATTCTTCTGATAATTACCTAGTCGCCGGTTAAAGTGATTGGTTAAAATGATATTTTGATCTATTATAAAGGTAAAAAAAAATAACAATAGTCTCTTGAGATTTATTTGTAATTTTAGGATTTAATTGGTATTAATTTTTTATAAGGTACTTATTTGTAATTTTTTGAAATATTTTTCATAATTTTTTAAATCAACTAACGGTCAAAATAATAAATATTTACTAAAGAGGTAATATTGCTCAATTTTTAACATTTCAAAAATTACATTACACCAATTTTTTCTTTTACCCAACATTGCATCAATTGATAGTTTAGGATACCCAGTGTCTTCAAGAGAATAATTTAAGGATAACAGCCGCAATAATAGATGTTTAATGAAGGGGTAGCATTGCACTATTTTTAATATTTTAACTGTGACATTGCCCCACTTGATAGTTCAGCGTCCCTGGTAAAATAGTTTAAAGACAAAAATGCCCTCTAATCCAAATTTCTTTTTTGGTATAATTTTTTTTTAAAAAAGATTAAACTTACTCACGATCCAATAGTAGAATAAAATATTTTTCCCTCCTAGGTAATATCAATATCAGACAGAGTGAGCTGTCTATTACCTTCAAGCGTAAACTTAAACACTCAGGAGTTAGGATATCTCCCCAAACGACGCGATTAGAACCATAACAAATTGATATTTTCTATAGATCAAATACGCTCTAAATATTAATATATCTAACTTTTTTTGTCATGGTTTCTAATCCAATTTTTTATTCCTACTAATATGATGCAGTATTTTAGGACATGCTTGAGTTTTCCCCCATTTTAGAAAGTCCATTTGCAAAGTTTTTGAAAGGTGATTTGACCAAAAAAAAAAAAAAAGCTTATCTGAATTACTTTCCACCTCTACTTTTAGCTTTTGAAAACCTTTTCAATTAATTTCCAATGGTAAAATCTAATCTGTGTTATTTTTCAATAATTTTCAGTTTACCAAATAATTTTTTTCATAAATGTATATCCAATTATAAATTTTGCTTCAATAACTAATTTTCATCAAACTTGACTTTTTGTGAAATGGATTTACACTATAATTCTTAATTGTTTATATTTATTTACATATTCTCTATAATTTGATATTTTAATAGTATATTTATCGATCATTATACATAAATTATTCAAACTTAATATATGGATGAAAATGAGAAAATAAAGAGAGAAACGAATAAGATCAATACAAAAATTAAATCAATATATTATGTAAAAAAATTGCATTATCTATAAATTATGAATATTATGACTCATTTTGTTTTATCAATTTGCATGATCCATTGTAGTTACATATATATTTCAATTAATACGTCATAATTCACCCTTGGAAAAAACTATACAGATCAGATCATCAGATCTCCTACGATAAATTTTTATTGGTAATTATTAAAAATTTGCATAGTGACAAGTTGAATTAGATTCATAGGATGAATAATTTTTTTAACTATTAAAAAAATTGCAAAGTGACAAGATGATGGTAGCTTTCCAGAGAGGTTAGCATATGTTTGGGGCTTTTCTTCACAGAATTTACCAACTTTTTTTGTTTCTTTTTCCTCTTCCAATACTTTTAAATATTTATATCCAATTTTAATATAGATTCCTAGATATGATACCAATCTAAATTTTCTAAAACATATATATTTTAATAAAAAAAGTTATTCTTTTTCACATATGAGACAAGATGAACGTTGTTTGTTTGGGTAATTGGCTCTTTGTGTATCAATTTGGAAACCTGATTTATCATTACAGCATCAGAAAAAAAATTGAGCTTTCAAATTTATATATAAAGTTTGAAAAAAATTATATATAGAATCCAAAAATTGGAAAAAAAATAAATATATAAAGTTTAGACTTAGACCACAACTTTGGAGTGTTGAGAATATTACTTTAGTGAGAATATTTAAAATTATTCAAATCAAGCGTGTTTTTGGATGCCATAAGAACATGGAAATATCAAACTTAACACTCTAGTTTTTCAAGTTTTAATAACATAAAATAAAATTTGACATATCAAATCATACCCTTGGATCGTGGGTGAGCCTAGCCCCTTTTCTAAAATTTTTTTATCAAAAAAAATAAAAAATCAAAATTGAGAATGCTTTGTGAAAAGTGTAATGAAATTAAAAATAACATAATTTATAAAATATATGCTTTGAGATAATTATATTGCTATAATTTTAAAAGGGAATTTTTATCTATCGTTTTTAAATTTGAAAATGTGCTTTAGGATATTGAATCATTTCTACTTATTCATCATTAACAAAAATGTCTCCTTTTTCCCTTAATTTAAAACTAGTGAATGGAGATGGGTACTCTAAAATAATAATAACATAGTATAATACATTTCACATTTTGTGTAAATAAAAAGAAAAAAAAATCTCACCAACAAGTATTGGTGCTAATAAATTTTTTTAGAGTGGTTTGAGCATAAAGTCTCAAATTTAAAATGGAGGAAACATCTTTAAGAATGGGGTTAAGGTTCTATTTTGCTCTAAATATTTACAAGTTAGAACTATGTTGTCTTGAGATTTTTTTTTGAATTTAAAGTCACTCTGAAAATTTTCAAATCATAGCAATTTAGCCTCAGTTGTTATCCATGTTAAGTTTAATTGTTAGTTGACCGAATAAGCTAACTGGGCAAATCCACGTGTCATCCCTTCATTTTTGTTAAAGTATAAATTTATCCTAGAAATTTTCATTCATGAGCAATATAAGATCAAGACAAAAAAATATGTAAAACAAAATAAGATCTTCCCATATCCCAAAAAAGAATCTTTAAATATTAAAATATAGACAAATGAGACTTATAAGAAATTAAAACAGCCCATACTCATTGAAAAAAAAGATGATTTTTTTATGAGAATATAAAGAAGTGAAAATGGTAATTAAAGTGGGAAATGGAAGGGGCATGGTGGATATCACATGAAGGGTTGTTTTGTCACATAGCTCTCTTACCTTAACATGTGGACTTGTGTGTTTAGCAACTCTCACTTTGTACATTATCATTTCCCTTCCTTTCTCTCACACTCCACCTTCTTCTTTCCCTTTATTATTCACCCCTCACCCCAACATTTAATATATATATATTTATTATTCACCCCTCACCCCAACATTTAATATATATATATATATATATATATATATATATAATTTAAGCCTGCATTTCTTCAACCCACTTTTTTTTTTAAAAAAAAATTCTTATTATGATAAAACCGGAATTTTCTAGACGCCATATAGTGGATGAACTAGTCTTTTCTAAAGATCAAGAGTATCCTTGGCCAATTTAAATATTATTTTTCTTTCTTTCTACAAAGTGGATCTATGATTTTCTAATTTTATAGTCATCTAATCCTTAATATAAGACATATTTAATTAATTTAATAAATATAAAAAATACATCTTATATTTAAGATGAAGATTAACTTTTCAATTAGATCCTATATTAAATATTGGGGGAGTATAAAATATAAGTTTAGTCCCTTAATTTTATAAAAAAAATATTTTTAATCCTCTAATCTTAATACTAGTATTAGTTTCAAATAATGGCTTTTTGTAACAATCATTATCATTTTTTAAAAAAATGGAACTTAATATGTTTGCATTTGTGAGTATTTTATCAACATTTAAATTTTAATGTCAATATTTTTTTGTTAATGAAACTAATAATGTTAGCGTTGTAGGATTACAAAGATATTTTATAAAATTAAGAGGTTAAAATAAAATTTTATATAAAATTAAAGGAGCAAATGTATGCTTTTTTCTAATTTTTTTACATAAAGAAGATAACAAATAAATATTTTCTTAACTATATTTATTTCACACATAAAAATTGAAAATTGAATTTCCAACACTTTTGTCCATGTTGGTAGTATATTATCTTTTGAGGTAAAATTAAAATTGCAATCCGTTTGTTTCATTAGGATTTTTTTATCAAATATTTTTTTTGGCTGCAAATATGGTGAAAAATATAGATTTTAAAAATAAGAAACTTCAGTTTGTTATTTTTAATTTAGTTAATAAAAAAAAAAAGTACTACTGTTTTGCCCGACAAGTGACACAGGATCATCAGCACCGTCCACTAGCAATGTCCCCTGTGAACCTCCCATAGAGCAACTCCCCATTATTTTTGACATTATTACCATCCCTATCATTTACTTACCCCCATCCACTATCCCATTATTTTTTAAAAATCTTATTTTATTCCTTATTTTCTCCCTCTGTTTTTTTTTAAAATATACATTTTCATGTATATTTTGTATGGAGTTTAATTTACCCTTGATTTAAGCCTGCGTCGATATCACCTAACTATCAATTAAGTTAGCATTTGAGAGAGTTCATTGAAAAGTTTCAAAGGTTATAGAATTTTATCCATATTTAGTCTAAAATTTAGGGGGGTTATGTATAATTTAATCTAATAAATAGTTGTGAAATTTTAAAAAATATATTGAAGTAAAATATATTTATAAGATCGTAATGGGATTAGCAAGGTTAAGAGAATAATCTTAGAGGTAAGATATGTTGGGTTCTGTTATATCACCTGAGGCTGAGGTGGACTCCAATGAAAAGAATCTGAGTACAATGAGCCATCATTCTATCCCACTCACTCAACCTTTAAGTGTTTCATTTATAAAATGGCCCATCTCAACTTGCTCTCTTAGCCACTAACTTGCCTCACCTTAGGCTTACTTACAGCATCTTAAAATATATTTTTTAATACAATCTTCAATATCATAAATTAATTTATAATTTATTTAATATTCTAAAATATTTTTTAGCAGTACTTAGCAATATAAAATATTTTTTTAACCTAATTTTTTTGTTAATAAAACTTAGTATCTTAAGTTTAGGTGTCCATTGATATTAAAAAAATATTTTAAAGATAAAATTGTATAAAAAATATTTGAGATTATTGGGTACTATTAAAAAATCGTTTAGGGTGTTAAGTAAATTATAAATTAATTTAAGATACTAAACGTGAGTGAAGTAAGCTAGTGGATATAATGTTGGATATTTATTATTAATCACATTTCACTCCACTATATCTGGGAATTAGGGCTGGTCTTTTAATCTACAAAAAATTTACTTAGGAAAATTGAGGTAAAGTCCCTCCATTAAAATAACGAGGATTAAATATTAATCTTTTCAAATAATTTTGGGTTTAAATATAAATTTATCTCGAAAGTTTTCACTCAGGAGCGTTGGATATCTGTAATTTTTTTAAGAGTAATATTGCCCTTAAAATTTTCAAATCATAGCAATATCGCCTTGACTGTTACTTAAAGTTAAGTTTAACTGTTAATTAACTAATATATTGATGTGGCATGCCAAGTTGCATCCCTGTTATTTTTTATTTTGAGTTAAGGTACAAATTTGCCTTGAAAATTTTCACTCGGGAGCGTCGGGTATCCGAACGTTTTTTTTGTTTCAATATTACCCTGACCATTATCCAGATTTAGTTTGACTGGTAATTTAACCAAATGTACTGAGCTGACCAGTCCACATGCCATCCATTTCGATTTTTAGATCATATTTATAAATAAAAAAAATAAAAAAATATATCCTTCCAAGCTCCGTCATTAACAGAGTATCACTTTCGGGAGACCATACTTCATTTTAGGAATAACATATGTTATAATTCGAGAGGTTGCTAAAGTATGGTCTATTGAGAGCGATACTCTGATAACAATTGAGTTTGGAGGGATGCATTCTTTTTTTAATTTTTAACTTGTTTATAAATATGACCTGAAAAAGAATAAAGTGGATGACACGTGGACCGGTTAGCTTAATATATTTGGTGAAACTAATAGTCAAATTGAATCTAGATAACGATTAGGGCAATATTAAAACAATTTTTTTTTGAATACCCAACGCTTCTGACTAAAAGCTTCCAAAAAAAATTTACTCTTTAACTCAAAATAAAAGATGAGGTAAAAGCTATATTAACATATCGGTTAACTTTGAGTAACAGTTAGGGGACATTGCTATGGTTTCAAAATTTCTTAGCAACATTGCTCCTAAAAAGACTTCCGAATACCTAACGCTTTTAAATAAATTTTGTTAGGATAAATCCGCACTTTAACCCAATAATTTTCTACTTCAAACTTGTCCAAAGAAGAAACATTGTTATCTTTATAAATATTTTGATAATGGTGCATCATTGTAATTTGTAAATGTTGAAAAAAATATCAATTAAATACTAGTGAATCAAAATTTAATTGACAAAGAATTCCAAACATACATAAAATGCATCATCAAAAGGGATGGTTGTGGAAACACATGAAGCATGCGAGGGACAACAAGTTGTCCTTTGTTGAGGCTTTTGAACTTGACCCACCTACAAAATTAGTAGATAATGATGTCCCCATATTCATATATTCTTGAACAATAAAATTTAATTTGTTCTTAACATTGACAATCTTTATGAGACAAGTAAAATAAGGTTAATCTTTATATTGGTGAATTTTTAAAATAAATTAAAAAAAATACTTAATACTTGTTTGGATTATAATTTTAAAACCATAATCTAATTTTTTTAATCGTGATTTTACGATTTATAAAATAAAATATCAGAGAAATTTTGTTTTGATTTATGTAAATATATTTATCATAAATAAATCTAAATAAACCCTTTAATAAGTTGACTTTATAAGATTAAAGTCCGATCCATTTAAGCCCTAAGCTCATTAGGAATAACCCCTTTGAGATAGAGAAATATCATAGTTTTTATGTTAAACCCTAATAAATTTTGGGATTTAACGGACCAACACCACATACTTGCTTGACTTGTATTTTCGACTCTACACCCAAACCTTATCACTTGGTGGCCTGAAAATTTAGCAATGGAAAAGGAAAATGGGATATTTTCCTTCACAGTATCTGCTCGGTTGCACCATTTTCCGGGAAAGCAAATTCCGACGGAGGAAAATTTTCCATGTTTAATAGAAAATCCGTTCCCTCACATATTGGTAGAATCTGATTTTCCTGTGTAGGAAATTACCGTATGACCCCTTAGTCGTCTTCCTTCAGTATTAATGTTGTCCAGCGTTCCCCCACGATCATCTGTCTGCCCTTTTCGCTCATTTCCACAAACCCGATTGTCTTAATCATCGAGTTCCTCACATCATCCGTAAGTCTCACCATCAGTAGCTTCTTTGTTTCCTATCGGTGGCTTCTTCTTTCATGCCTTTTCCTTTCTCTCAACAGATCTGTTGCTTTTATTTCTTTTCCCCCCCCTCCGTTTTGATTTGTTTTGTTTGTGATAAACCTTGTTTTGCAATTGAACATTTTTAAATTTATGATGGTAGATTTGAAGTTGAACATTAATAGCAAGTGGATGATTGTCATAGTCCTACTAGTGCCTAGGGCTTAATCGAGGACGACAATGTTCAGATAAGATGTTATATGCAATGCATATAACTTGAATTATATGCAGGTTATATGAAATTTTCAATTTATTGATTTTTAATGAATTTTGAATTTCTAATATTTTAATTTTAAATAAGTGGTTTTGATTACTAAATACTCTTAAGGGCAATATTGTCATTTATATGATTTTTTTTATCTATTTTACCATCATTTTTATCTTATCAAATATAAAATTATTCATCAAACTATATCTCATTTTAGTGCCTAATAAATGTACACTCATTCGGCAATTTTTAATTCCCTTCCTTTTTACCTTTTTCGGTTCCTTTCCATAACAACCCATTCTTTCTAAGCCATTAGTTGTTACCCTACCTTTCAACCTTGGTGCTTTGCGAAGGATGTGGGTATGCACCGCCTGACTAGCCCGATCAACCTAGTGTTTGTTTGGATAGCCTCTAAAACTATAGCTTTCATAGTTTTAGATCAAATAACCTAAACACCTTAAATGTTTCATAATCAATTTTTTTTATCAAAATCAATAATTTTCACTAAAACTAATAAACTATCAAAACATTAATTTTATTTTCTATTAAAACTATAGTTTTAGTATAAGTTAAGGGGAACAATTTCTAATAATCAATAATTTTTTTACAAAATCTATCTTACTTAAAATAGATTTTTCATAAAATCTATTACCTAAAAAATAATCCAAACAATGCCCTAATCTTGTTCTATAGGGTCAAAACGCTTTAAGATTGAGTGCGTGTTTGGCATAGCGGTGGAGAATAAATTCTGGGCCAAAACCGCGGTTTGGAATTTTTTTACACAAACAGCAATTTTTGTTGAAAATTGATTTTGGACAAAACTTCGGTTTGAAATCTAGGTTTTGAATAAGCTATTGAAAATAGCTTTTAGTTTGAAACCTAGGTTATGGATTATCTAATTACTATTTTACCCCTACCTTTTCTTACACCCTCTCTCCTCTCTCTTCTCTTATCTCTCTTTTCTCTTTCCTCTTTATTCTCTTATCTCTCTTTTTCTCTCTCCTCTCTCCTCTCTACACTCTCTTCTCTCTCCTCTTTTTCTCTATCATCTTTCATCTCTCTTACTTTTAATCATATCATACCCTTTTTGGTAATTTACCAATATAAAAAGTGATTATACTACTAATCATCCAAATATCTTTATTCTCAAAATTTATTTTTCAGAATCTATTTTTCCCAAAATTTATTCTCTAAAAGTTAATCCAATCACACCTTGAAAGGAAAAGCAGGCTGGGTCGTGGAAACCCTTTACTGAAGATATCCACTAGGGCTTTCTGTTTTGTTTTGTTATGTTACAAATCCACTTGGGTTTTCTTTTCTTTTCTTTTTTTTTTTTTGGTTAAAAGAGAGTCTAGGGTTTTCGTCTACTCGGCATATGATACGCACCATTTAAACCAAGGCTTGGCCCAAATTTTGATAAATTTCGGCCCATAAAGCCCACTTCACGACACTGAGAGACGCCTCCCTCCGTCCCGGAAAAAAATTAAACAGATAAAAAAAAAAAAAACAGAGAGATACCGCATGACTGTTTATTATCTATTATTTACGAATGCGATAGGCACTGTTGAATCTGAGAAGTTGGGGAGCATCTCGATCCAGCACCCGAAGATCAGCTTTGCAGTTTGTGTTGTCATAGATCAGAATCGTTTGAAAATACTGGACTAGGTGACTCGGCTGAGTCAGGTATCTTTCATCCTGTTTTTGTTTTAGAACCGATCTAACAACTAGTGGCTTTCGATTTCCTTCACTGATTTTCATATTTGATCGAGAAGCTTCTCTCCGTCTCCGAATACTTTCTCTAAATCTTTTTTTCTTCTCTCAAATTCATTCCCACGATCCGTATTTTTGCGCCGGATTTTCGGGTTATGTTTTAATCAATGATTGGTCGGGAATGCTGAATTCCTGTTTTGGGTCTAATTTGCTTGCCATGCTACTTGTTCTTTAACCTCTTCGACATCTGGGATATTTTTTTTGGCCTGAAAAATTTGGGATTTCTCTGTTGATGTGAATTTTTTTTGTCGTATTTATGGTTTCAGTGCCTAGATAATCGCAGTAGCTGTACCAACGATGGTGGTGCCGCTGGTTACCTTGCTTCTTGTTGCTTTCATTCCGAATGGGCTGTTGGCGTTACCATCCACAGTGCCTGCATTCCTGTGGTCTCCCCATCAGGACCTGTATGCTTACTTCGTCTCATCTGTTCTTATTTTTTGCTTTTCTCAGTACTGTTAAATGGTGTTCTTCAGAAAATAAGTAAAAATATATGATTGTATGCGGGGTACTTTTATAAGTGAATCCATTGCTTGAGGCGAACCTTTGAACTATTACGCATACTGGAAGCTTCATATGGAAAAGCAAAATAGATGGCTGATTTTCTACCTACCCACGTTATAGGTAGGGAGTTAATGGCTACGAAATCATTAGTTGCAAAATTTAAGTCTGAGTAGCTGAAGGATGTAAATCAGGTAAACTAAGGGTAGCTTGAATTCTAGAAAGGAAATCAGATGGGAGAAAGGGATTGCCTTGGTAAAGCAGGATGGGACAGATAATGAAAGCTAAAGGAAAGCAAAATTGGTGAAATTCAGGTACCTCATATGTTGGGGACCGCATCTTCAAGTTTGGCCTAAGGTTTTATCAGTGGCCGGGGATGAATCCAGAGAGGGGAGTTAGGGCTGTATGGGAAATGTTGATAGATGTTTGGATAAGAAACCATGTCTCAAAAGGCTTTGATTAAGAAGATTGGAGGAGGAATATAGGAAGGCAAAAACCTAGGCATCGTTCAAATTAGTAAAATTTATGAAATAAAATTTACATTTAGATATTAGTAAGATTTAAGATTGGTAAGATATAACTTATCAGTGAGTAGCAAAGCAGGATATTTTGAAAGGCGAGGTGGGTTTTGCAAGGACAATTGAAGAAAATACAATACGTAGGTTTTCCAGGTGTTAGATTATGATTATTGTTTCAATATGTAAGAAAGCAAGACGAGTGAGGTTAGAGGACTGTTCTGGAAATAGTGATGCTGAGAGCATGTACACAAATTATACCTGGATTAGTAATAAAGATAAGGGAAATATGGACAAAGAAAGCAAAAGTAACTTGGCTTATGAGTTTTCAAACACTTTCTTAATGTTTTCAAACACTTTCTTAATATTTAGCATTTCTTAAGTGGTAGAGCTACTGATAATTATTTATTGGTTACAGGGTTTCAAACAATGGACCAGAGGGAACAGTTAATTATCAAATTATTTCTCCAAAAGATCTAGCAAATTCTGTTATGTCACAAGCAGGCTGGTCAAATTTACTGGTAGTTCAATGCTTTCTCTTGACTGATTTCTTTTTATGTATGTTAAATGTCTCCTTAGTTTTCTTCCTTAAGGGAATAGTGAAAGTAATATTGCTCTATTTTTATTATATTCTTTTTAATTTTACTGTTGCTTTGGTGGTTCTAACTTTCTTTTGAATCACATAGTGTAAAGGAAATGAAATGCAGAAACCTCTGGATCTGGCTCTTCTTTTCGTTGGCAAAGAGGTAATATTCTTGAAACATCTCTTTGATTAATTCATGTTGATATTTTTCATATTTACATTTCCAGTTTACTTGATTTAGAGATTACTGTCCATGATTTTCATTAGTTCAATAACCGTTTCACATTGTTTTCTCTTGTAATAAATTTCTGGATCTTCACTGATGGTAGCCCTGCTTTCAAAATTAGATTTTTGAATGAGTCCTTTTGTTTAGTTACGGTATATAACAATAAATCGTTCCCTGATCAATGTGATGGTCATGTGGATTGAAAGTTCAAGAAACCTTTGCTGAAGCTATCATCGGTTGTGCATGAAATGCAATACTTATATATGCTAATGTTGATTTATCTTCTTTGCAGCTGCAATCTTCAGATTTAAGCTTGAACAAACATGCAGATCCATCTCTTCTAGAATTACTGAAGGTGAGAGAATTGCTTCATAAAGCCTATTGAGTTTACCTGTAGAGTAAGCACTACTAAGTCTTAAAAGAATTGATATTCCAAAATTTGACCTTCACTTGGTTCCTCTCGAGCAGATTTCTTTCTCAAGGTCCAACTTTTCCATGGCATTCCCTTATGTTTCAGCATCAGAGGAGGAGAAATTGGAAAATTTGTTGGTCTCAGGTTTTTCTAAAGCATGTGGAGATGATTTAGAAATTGGTGATGTTGCTTTCCTTGGATCTTGTTCCATGGAGGATGCAAATCATAAAGAAAATGCTGCTGTGCATTCAATTCAAGTAATAACAAAACCATGTGGCATCACTTGTTATGAAATTTTGGATCGTTATGATGATCTGATTCTTTTTTTCCTGTTATAACTGATAGGATTTTCTGACCAAGAGGATGGAAGAGAGTCACAAAGGGGCAACAGATTTGGTTGTCTTTTGTAATGGAGACTCTTTACCTTCACAAAATGTGGACAATACACAGTCTGAAGGTAATATACTGCAAACTTATGTGTTTGCTTGATAGGGTTGTATTATCCGTGAAACATTTGTGTTTTGCTGTGGATATATGCAGGTAAAATCTTATCTGAGCTTCTCAGTTCTGTGGAGAAGTCTGGAGCAAAATACTCAGTTCTCTATGTGTCAGACCCATCCAGGACAATCCGGTATCCTTCTTACAGGGAATTACAAAGATTTCTGGCAGAAGGCCCCTCAGGGAATTTATCAGCCAATGTTACAATCTGTGATGAAGTCTGCCAGATTAAATCATCGCTTCTGGAGGGACTGTTAGTGGTAAGGCCTTTTTGCTCAATTTTTTCTGAGATCTGCCTTCTATATCTCGCTTATGTAATAAAGGCCAAAATTATCTTTCTTGTCTATACAAATGTTCAAGGTTCCTATAGACATGTAGAGAGTATAGAATTGAAATTTAGAATTTCAGTAAAGGATCTATTTGGTGCAATTACCTTTGAGCAAGCCAATTTTATAAGTAAACTCAAACTTCTAAAAACCCGTAAACCATGTATAGAATAGTAGAATCTGGTCAAGATTTGTTTTTGGAGCTTAGCTGTATCATGAAACTTATGTTTCACATTTTCCCTTTTACCTGGTTTGTTGGTTTTATCTCAAAGTCTTTTTTGTCCACTACTAGGTTTCCTGGTTAGTTTCAACTTGTGATTCAGTTTTTCACTTTTTCTTTTGTGTGAACACTCATACAGGACACACACGCACACACACACACACAAGTAAATAGCCTTCTTAGGCACTGGCACTGATGATGTTTTTATGCCATTATTTGCGTTTATTTAACAATCTCCTGGTGGGGGGTTGATCACAATAGGGGTAGCTTCAATAGTTTTTTTCTTCCTAGTTTGACTCCTTTTTCGTGATGAGGGTCTTGGAAATGCTGCACTGTATCTCGTGCCGCTCTAATACCAATGCTTGTTGTCATGGTTCAGGGGATAGTTTTGCTCATAATTTTGATATCTGGCCTTTGCTGTATGATGGGAATTGACACTCCAACAAGATTTGAGACGCCACAAGAGTCATGATCTATTTTTATTCAAGGTGATAATGGTCGTTGAGTTGGCTCTGGTGTTGTGTTGCTCTTTTAATATAGTACTAGATCTTCCTTTTGGAGTGGCCTGGTTGAAGTTTCAATCTTGTGACATTATTGATTTATTATTATATCAGGGATTCTGTTATGTGGTTAAATAATCAAATAATTTGTATTTGGTATATAGAATCCAATCTTAGGTTTCAATTATGAACATGTACTTCGGATTATGAACTTTGTAGCAAGAAATTTTAAAGTTTAATTTACCAAATTGAGCTTATAACTTCTATGCAACTGCCTTATGATTTGTATTCACTTGCACATAACCAACATGCATTGGTCATAGCGATTAGCGAGAGGGCTTTTTATCGTTTAAGCAAGAAGTTTTAAGTTTGAGTTCATATGAATGTTAAAAATTTATTAGAGAGAGTTATTTCAAATTAGACCTGACAATGTTTAAATTTGACTCAATTAAATAACCATATTAAAAAGACTTACACCACACACGAATCAAATATACACTTTGCATGAGGCAATTTGGATAAGAAAAAGTCAACTATGATTGTCAAAAGAAATTAAAGAAAAAGGACCAACAAGGATTGGGTAAATTAAGATTTGAATTTCTGTTAGAAGACATGTCTATTGTACTTTGAATATGATTATTTTTAATTATAGAATGATGATACCAAAAAATTAAAGAAAAAGATTGTTTTTGGTTACACAAATGACATTTAATTTTATCAAGCTCAACTAAAACTAAACACTTTCTTTTTTTATTTTATGGCTTTCTATTATATATTGATTAATTTTTGACATGTTTATATATATATATATATATATATATATATGCTTTTATGATTGAGTCGGTATATTTATTTATGATAGACCATTTAAACCAAAGAAAGAACCCATATCTATCTCACATGAGCTTATAATGCTTTTAAGGGTGTGTTTGAATTAGCAGTAGGAAGAGTAGATTTGAATAAATTTGGTTAACAGAGATTTTACTAAATATAATTGATTATAAATTCAATCCAAACATGTACTAACATTGTTGATCATTTTTTCCCGTTGTTTCTTTTACCCTTAATACCCCGGAAGATTAAACTATCTTCTTGTGCTTTTACCATATTGTCCCTTGTCTTGGTTAAGGGGACATTCGATCCCAAAATAATGTGTAACCATTGAGCTGCTAAAGTTTATTGTTAAAATATAATAGCTATTCACCATAATAGATTAGTTTTGGTACAAAGCAGTGAGTACAACAGATTAACCATTAACTATATAATAGCTATTGACCATAATAGATTAGCGATTACAAACTCTTTTCATCAAGTTATAAAGTTCTGGTATAAGATATTGACTACAATATATTAGCTGTTAATTACAATATAATGGCTATTGACCATAATAGATTAGCATCTTGGGCAACCTCGTCCGATGGCTACCTTGTGAGTAATTTCAGTGAAGAATATTATTTCTCTTATTGATATATGCTGTACATGGCTTGATATATATACACAGAGATGACAAATCAGGTTGTAAATGTGTTTCCTGATTTGTCGGGATGTACAATGAATTACAATGAATTGCAATAAACAATGATATCAATGCATTATGATTCTAATCCCTACAATCCCTCTTGATCCTATAATCTCGGGATATCTACACTCCCCCTCAAGTTGGATCATAGATGTCAAACATGTCCAGCTTGCTAATGAAGTATTCAAATTTTTCCCTGCTTAGTGCTTTTGTAAGGACGTCTGCTGTTTGATCTCTAGAGGGGATATATCTGAGTTCAATTATTCCTCCATCAATCTTTTCTCTTATAAAGTGCTTATCAACTTCTACATGCTTCATTCGATCATGTTGAATTGGATTGTGGGATATATTTATAGCCGCCATGTTATCTGAGTGAAGTGTAATAGGTAAGTTTGTGGGCATCTTCAATTCTTCTAGTATCCGTTTAATCCAAATCCCTTCACAAACTCTGAGTGCTATGGCCCTAAATTCAGCTTCAGCACTGCTTCGAGCTACCACATTCTGTTTCTTACTTCGCCAAGTAACAAGATTTCCCCACACAAAAGTGAAGTATCCAGAGGTTGACTTTCTGTCCTCTTGATCTCCTGCCCAATCAGCATCAGTGAATATTCCTATAGATCTTTGTTCTGACTTTTTAAACAGAAGGCCTCGTCCCGGTGATCCCTTTAAATATCTTAGAATCCTGTAAACCTCATTTAGATGTTTCTGCTTTGGATTGTGAGAATATTGACTTACCACACTGACTGCGAAGGCAATGTCTGGTCGAGTATGTGATAGGTAGATCAATTTTCCCACCATACGCTGATATCTCCTTAGATCAACTTCTTTTCCTAGATCTTCCTCATCTTTTACTTTGTCAATCCTTATCGGGGTGTCACTGGGTCTACACCCCAACATGCCTGTTTCCTTCAAGAGATCCATAATATACTTTCTTTGTGAGATGTAGATCCCTTTCTTTGACCTCGCAACCTCCATCCCAAGAAAGTATTTCATTTGCCCCAAATCCTTGACCTGAAAGTCCTGGTTCAATGCCTTCTTAATTCGTTCAATTTCTGCTAGATCATCTCCTGTGAGGATGATGTCATCCACATATACTGCCAGTACAACTATATTCTCTTTGTGGTGTCTGAAGAACAGAGTATGATCACTTTGCCCTTGAGTGTATCCCTGTGTTCTCAAAACACGTGTGAACCTTTCAAACCAAGCTCGAGGGGACTGTTTGAGTCCATATAGGGACTTCTTGAGTCTACAGACTTGATTAACCTTGTCACTTGGAAATCCTGGAGGTAACTTCATGTATACTTCTTCTTTCAATTCTCCATTTAAGAAAGCATTCTTTATATCCATCTGGTGCAATGGCCAGTCTAAGTTAGCAGCTAAGGATAACAAGACTCTGATAGTATTTAGCTTTGCTACTGGTGCAAACGTTTCTGTGTAGTCCATACCATACACCTGTGAGAACCCTTTCGCAACTAGACGTGCCTTATATTTGTCCAAGTTCCCATCGGCAGTATATTTGGGGGTGAAGACCCATTTGCAACCCACTGGTTTCTTCCCTCTAGGTAGGTCAACAATCTCCCAAGTGTCATTCTTGTCAAGGGCTTTCATTTCTTCCGTGACAGCCTGCCTCCAATGAGGATTAGCGAGTGCCTCATGTATGTTATTGGGTATCTCAACCTGATCCAAATGAGAGATGAAAGAGCAGTAGTGAGAGGCAAGGGCTTTATATGAAACAAATCTCTCAATGGGATGTTGGGTGCATGTCCTGGATTGTTTTCGTAACGCAATGGGCAGCTCAAGGTCATCTTGTGTGGGCACGTCTTCCCTTACTCCTTCTGGACCTGTTTTAGGTTCAGATTCTTGAGTTGCATCATTTGTCTGAGGGGCCTCACCTATCATGTGACGACGTGTGTAGGTTTTACCCCACCTATTTGTGTCTCCCTCTGAACTAGTGTTTTCTTGACTTTTAGGAGTGGGTATTGGATCAGCTATGATGACAAGGTCCGGGTGAATGATTTCTTCAGGTTCAGGTTGTGACAGGAGGTGTTGGTTGGACTTAGTTTCAGGTAGGTGTTGGTTGGACTTAGTTTCAGGTGTTTGTGACGTCTGAAATTCTCTCCAACTCTCCCCCTGAATTGAAGACGGAGGGTAATAAGGGACGGTTTCACAAAAAGTGGTGTCACAAGTGAGGTAGAGACGTTTGGAAAGAGGGTCATAACATTTGTACCCCTTATGTGTCCCTGCATGACCCAAAAAAATGCACCTGGTGGCTTTAGGTTCAAGTTTGGAGGTTTGGTGAAGATGAACATAAGTGGTACACCCAAAGACCCGAAGAGGGAGAGTATTCTCCAGATAAGGAAGGTTGCAATGGTCCTGTAAGACTTGCAATGGTGTGCGGAAGGACAGTGGTTTGCTAGGCATACGGTTAATAAGAAAAGTAGCCTGGAGAATGGCATCACTCCAGTAAAAGGAAGGGACATTGCTACTGAACATCATGGCTCTAGCTGTTTCAAGAAGGTGACGATTTTTTCTTTCGGCAATGCCATTCTGTTGAGGACTATGAGGACAAGAACTTTTATGGAGAATGCCATTATCGGTCAAGAAGGAGGATAAAGTCTGATTGAAATATTCAGTCCCATTATCAGTATGAAGGATCTGAATTTTTTCATGAAATTGGTTTTTAACCATGGTATAAAACTTAATGAACGTTTGTGGGACCTGAGTTTTATCTGTTAAAAGAAATACCCAACTGACACGGGTATGGTCATCAATGAATGTGATAAACCACTTAGAGTGAGTGCGGTTTGGAACACGGGATGGACCCCATAGGTCGCTGTGGATTAGCGAAAAAGGTTTAGATGGACGATAAGGAGCACGAGGAAACGAAGTGCGATGATGTTTAGCAAGTTCACAGGAGTCACAATGGAAATTGAGAGTTTCTTTATTGCAAATGGAAGGAATAATAGCAGACATGTATTGAAAATTAGGGTGTCCTAAACGTTGATGCCATAGGTTGATCTCACTAGTCTGAGGGAGAGACACAGCCTTACAAGATTGAAAGAACCGAGTATCACAATCATTTAGATAATAGAGCCCCTCAAACTCCTTAGCAACGCCAATCGTCATCCCCGTGGACAGGTCCTGAAAAAGACATTGAGTAGCAGAGAACTTAGCATGACAGTGTTTATCACGAGCCAGTTGGCTAACAGATAATAAATTACACTTTAAATTGGGAACATGCAGAACAGCATTCAACATTAAGGTGTTATTGACTTTAACATTCCCAATCCCGGCAACAACAGACGTTGAGGCATCTGCTATTTTTACCACAAGCCGTGACTTTGCATGAACATAGGTAGTAAATAAGGAGCGATTATCAGTCATATGATCAGAGGCACCTGAGTCAACAATCCAAACTGGTCCAGAATTCATACCTTGAATAGCAGCTAAAGCTTTAAAAAATTTACCTCGGTGTACCACACTGGCAGTAGACTGTTTATTTTCCAAGGCTGCTAATCTTTCCAGAATTAAACTCAACTGGTCAGGTACAGGAGAGGAAGGTATATCATCCTGTTTAGTAACATCTGAAATATACCCTTTTGACTTACCCCTCTTAGGTTTCCAATCTGGTGGTTTACCATGAATATCCCAACAAGTTTCTTTTGTGTGGCCCACCTTTTTACAATGCTCACAAAAAGGACGCTGGTGAGAAGAAGGCTCTGAGTTGCGCTGGTTCCCTGTTCGAGCGGCGAAAGCAGAAACGTCTCCTGGGTTCACGCGAGGGACATTGGGAAGCATCACTCTGCGTCACGATTCTTCATACCGCAGGATGGCGAAGGCTTCTCGGACGGGTGGTAGCGGCAGGCGAGCAAGGATCCGACCCCTAACATCATCATACTCGGAGTTCAGTCCAGTGAGCAGCTCGAAGAGTCGTTCTTCCTCCAACTCTCTCCTGCTTTCGGTCGCGTCATCTGCGTAGTGCCAAACTCGGTCCTTTAGCTGATCCAATTCTTGCCAGAGAGCTGTTTTTTCATGCCAGTACTCGGTCAGTGTGCGTGATCCTTGTTTCGCCTGCCAGAGCTTTGACCTAACATCAAATATGACAGAGGAGTTTGCTTTGTTGCCGTAGGAATCGCGTACAGCTTCCCAGATAGCCTTGGCAGACGGAAGAAACATATAGCTCTTTTTGATGCCTGGGGCCATAGCGTTGATCAGCCATGACGACACCAGCGAATTGTCCGATTGCCATATTCTCTGTGTCTGGGCATCGCTGGAGACGGGAGCGTCGGTGGTGAGGAACTCGAGCTTGTCGCGACCATCAATGGCGAGTTTCATGGATTGTGCCCACTCCATATAGTTATCGCCAGTGAGTTTCTCTGACACGAGCAGCGCTGTTGAGCCTTCGACATTGACCAATTTTGAGGGCCCAGTTCTGGGGACACCTTCCGGTTGCTCGTATGATGCCATTGTTGACAGCGGTGATGATCCTTCGCTGTGCTTTGATACCATGTGAGTAATTTCAGTGAAGAATATTATTTCTCTTATTGATATATGCTGTACATGGCTTGATATATATACACAGAGATGACAAATCAGGTTGTAAATGTGTTTCCTGATTTGTCGGGATGTACAATGAATTACAATGAATTGCAATAAACAATGATATCAATGCATTATGATTCTAATCCCTACAATCCCTCTTGATCCTATAATCTCGGGATATCTACAATATTGACTACAATATATTAGCTGTTAATTACAATATAATGGCTATTGACCATAATAGATTAGCATCTTGGGCAACCTCGTCCGATGGCTACCGTTTGGGTCAAAGGCCTCCCATTCAATGAGATTATAGTAGTAGTAAACCCCAATACCCTGCAATACTTGACTTCCTCTTTAGATGATATAATAGTGCAGGAAGGGAAATTTCGCCCTGCTCTTAGATCGTGGGTGAGTCCAATCTCTTTTTAAAAATTTTTGTACAAAAAAAAAGGATGATATAATAGTGATATAATAGTCTGCTTTTAGCAATACACGTTGGCATAGATGGATGAGAGTCTGTGTCCTTTAACCATCGCTCCCACATTCGATTCTAGAAGGTTGGTAATGAAGTTAGCATGTTTAGGAGGGTCACTCCAGTAACTAGGCCTTTAGATTGGTCTCTCACAAATCGGGTGGGGATACTCTGGTGTATACTAAAAAAATAGTCCACAGTTAATAAGAGAACAGAAACTTCATATTGAGCAAGGCAATTGTTGCACAATCAAATCTCCAACATTGAATAAAACGATTGATGGATAGGTCCATTCCTAGTTGGTGGAAAGGAAACTTGAATCCATCTTTGTTTTCGCTTGTTCATCGGCATCTATGTCAACAAAACAGAAAGCTTTGTTATTCCTAATACAGGATAAATACTAATAATGTTATAATTTGGTTGAGAACAGAAACAATAAACAAGCTCAAGTCACAAATGATGTGAAAATTTAATGGAAATTGAAGGGTTGGAAACAGAAGTTATTAAGATTTGCAAGGAGGGAGGTATTAATCAAAGCTGTAGCAAACTCAATCCCTGTGTATCCTATGTTTTGTTTCTTGTTTCCAAAGAAGAGTTGTAGAGAAATTGATCGTTTGATCTCTGAATTCTGGTGGGGTCAAAATGGAAATGAAGGGAAGAAAATTCATTGGAGGAAATGGGATTTGATGGCAAGTGCAAAGGAGGAGGGGGGTATGGGTTTTAGAAGTTTCTTAGCCTTCAACAAAGCTTTATTAGCTAAGACTCAGTTAATTGCAGCAATGGGAATTTTCAGCAGAAAGATAGTCTGAACGTTATCAATGTTGGTGATAGGATTGGTATTGGATACTAACAGTTCTGTTTGCTTACTTACTACTTTGATTAGATTTAATTTGTTTGTATTTCTTTTGTGATATGGTCTTCATTGACTTAGAAAAAGCGTATGATCGAGTACCAAGGGAGGTGCTTTGGAAAGTTTTGGAAAAGAAAGGTGTGCGCATGGCATATATCAAGGCAATAAAAGATATGTATGAGGGGATAACAACTACTGTAAGAACTTCTAGGGGCGAAACAAAGGATTTTCCCATAAGGATTGGTCTTCATCAGGGATCATCCTTGAGTCCTTATTTATTTAATCTAGTAGTGGATGTTCTAACCAAGCCTATTCAAGAAGAAATCCCTAAGTGCATGCTTTTTGCAGACGATATAGTTCTTGTGGCAGAGTCAAGAGAAGAGATTAATTTTAAACTTGAGTTATGGAGAAGTACTTTAGAGTCGAAGGGTTTTCGTCTTAGTAGAAGTAAGACTGAATATATGCATTGTAATTTTGATAAGAGGCAAGTTAGAAATAACTTGGAGGTCAAATTGGGAGATCAAGTTATTCCACAAATAGATAAGTTCAAATATTTGGGATCAATTATACAGAAGGATGGTGAAAATTTGGATGATGTTAATAATAGAATTCAAGCTGGGTGGTTTAAATGGAGAAAGGCTACTGGGGTTATATGTGATCGGAAAATACCAGATAAATTAAAAGGAAAGTTTTATCGCACTGCTATAAGACCAGCAATGCTTTATGGAAGTGAATGTTGGGTTTTAAAAGGACAGCAAGAGCATAAAGTTGGGGTAGCTGAGATGAGGATGTTGAGATGGATTTGTGGACATACAAGAAAAGATAAGATTCGTAATGAACAAATTCGGGGAAGAGTTGGAGTGACATCTATTGAGGAGAAAATGGTAGAGAACCGTTTTAGGTGATTTGGACACGTACAAAGAAGGCCAAGGGATGCGCCAGTGAGGAGGGTGGATCAAATAGTATGGAGCCCGGTTAAAAGGAATAGAGGAAGGCCAAAGAAAACGCTCAACGAGGTCATTGAGCGGGATCTCCTAGTCAATAACTTAACCAAGGATTCAGTTTTTGATAGAGCACAATGGCATCGTATGATCCATGTAGCCGACTTCATTTAATGGGATAAGGCTTTGTTGTTATTGTTGTATTTCTTTTGTGAGCTTTTGTGTATTAGTTTGTACTTATAGGCTTTTTTGAGTGCTTTTTTAGGTTCGGTTATTGGTGTTTGTACTCTCTTTGTTTTGGTGACTAATAAAATTGACTTTTTCTGGTTTTAAAAGCTTTTTGTTAGTGGCATCGTCATCTTCTTCTTTATCTGCATCAAATTTCATGGGTGATTTCTTTGTGAAAACCAGGACAGGTAAAATATGGTGAAAACATAGTGTGTTTGGATAGAATTAAAACTTAGATTTTAAAAGGGTTTCTGGCCAAAACTTTGGTTTGAAATTTTTTTAAAACAAACAGTCATATTTATTTAAAATTGCTTTTGGACCAAACTATAGTTTTGGATAAGCTATTGGGAATAGCTTTTGGAATAATAAAAGAGTTTATAGACTCTCCATTTATTATTTTATCCCTATTTTTCTCTCACTCTCTCTTCTGCTTTCCTCTCCGCCGTTTTCTTCCTTCTCCGTCGCCATCAAGCTTCTTCTCCATCGCCGTCCTTCTATAGTTGCTAAACAGAGGTCGTCGTCGCTGGTCTTTAGTTGCTGTCGTCGTCGCTTGGTTAGTCGACGCCAGAGGAGCTGGTCTCCAGTGCTTGTTGTTGGTCTGTAGTGGAGGTGTTGGAGACACTGGACGTGGAGAGAGAGAGAATAGGGGAGAGGGAAAAAGAGAGATAAATAGTGCATAAGTAGCAGATAAGAAGATGACGCTGTGCCCAGAAGATAAGTAATTTTTTTATAAGTTAGGTAAATTTATTTAGAAAAAATAATAAATATTAGAGATAAAATGGATTGAGGTCTTATATTTAGAATCAAGACTAAACCCCTAACTAGCTACTATATTTAGGATCAGAGGAGTATTTATTACCATTTATAAGATTTAAAATTACAGCAGCACTTTGTGTGAAGCGTTGGTTGCAAGAGTGGTCCAATCACTGTAGCTGGATTGATTGTAACCATGTCAATGTTGTTGTGCTTCACAAATTTGCAGGCAAGCATCTTCAGCCAAAATCTTGGAAACTCTGTACCACAACTGAAAGCACCAAATTGAAAACATTAGAAAACTCGAAGTTCATGTTTGGAATCATGGATTTACCTACATTGACAGCCATGTTATTGTTGACTGGGTGTTATGGAGTTTTTTTTTATTAATAATTACTCTATATATGGATGTTAAGCGTTTTTTTTATATTTAAAGTGTCAGGCTCTAATGTTATAAGTGAGATCAAAACTTCAATTTTCCACTTATAAAAAAATTTACATGCCACTAGACCACAAAGTCATTGGCCAGTGTTATACAGTATTGATGGTGAGCATAACTGCCAATTTGTTGCAGAAATAGGGAAAGAGAGAGAAAACGAGAAACAATTCTCATTAACATCATCATCTGACTATGGCAGTTTGTGCATCTTTTATTCTCAAAGTTCATTCCCTTTGTGGCTGAATCCTAACTATCTTGTTAACATATTTACTGACTAATCTGTTATCTGTATCACATCTTCATCAACGCCATGATGTTGACCTTTAGGCAACATTACTCATCTCTGCATTAGTAATTTAGCACAATCAAATAAAGAGCATACCTTAGATTCCCTACTTAAATCTAAATCTGATAGCCATGTCTCATCAACAACAATTTGAGGAGTTCTATGCTTTCTATTATAAGCAATTGTAGCAACGGAGGAAGTAAAAACAACTCGTTTAACTGATGCAAATTTAGCACGTGACTTGAGAACATTGAGAGTTCCCTTCACTGCTGGATTGATTAGTTCTTCCTGAAATGAGGAGTATAAGTAACTGTCAGGAGCTAGAAATTAAGGGCACTGACTTTATTTTCAGACAAGAAATTGGAAGTCTCTATCCTTGACTGATAGATTATAGAAAATGTTACTCTATCTGTAATAAATGTGTGTTGATTTTCTTATAATATCTTTCTAATTTGGGAGACAAAGTGGATTGAAATATTCTATTTAGAATCAAAATAAACACCATGTCTATATCCCAAATTTATGACCAGAGGTAGTATTATTTGCCAAGGGAAAGCTTTAGGAAAGTGTCAACATTCTTCAGATATGAAGGAATTAAATTTGAACATTATAGGGCCTGTTTGGTAAGTTACCAAACCGCGGTTTTAAAAGGGCTTTTGGCCCAAACCTCGGTTTGGGAAAATTTTAAAACAAACAGACTTATTTGTCCATAAGTGCTTTTGGACAAAACCATGGTTTAAAACCATGGTTTTGAATAAGCTATTTAAAATAGCTTTTTCAACAGTAAAAGCACTTATGGATTATCCAATTACTATCTTACCCCTACTTTTTCTTACACCCTCTCTCCTCTCTCCTACTTTTTCTTACATCCTCTCTCCTCTCTCCTACTTTTTCTTACACCCTCTCTCCTCTCTCCTCTCTTCCCTCTCTCCTCTCTCTTCTCTTTTCTCTAACTCCCTATTCTCTCTTACTTTAAATCAAATCATACCCTTTTTGGTAATTTATCACCATAAAAAGTCATTCTAAAAATAACTATCCAAACAACTATTTACTCAAAACCACTTTTTTTCCATAAACTCTTCTCCAAAAGTCCTTTTTCATAAGTTGTCCATAAGCCCTTTTTTTCCATAAGCCCTTTTTCAAAATCCTATCCAAACAGGCCCATAATTTTGGATAGACCATATTGAATTATCTGTCAACGAATGCAGCATGGGAAGAACCTGTGAGTGTTTGACATCATTAATAATAAAGGGAGAAGCAGTATGGAAGACACCCTCACAACCCTCAATAACAGCATCAAAGCATCCTTCATCCAACAGATTTGCTTTCATCAGATGCAATCTCAGTTTTGCACCATCAAGTTTCAGCTATTCGAGTATTTTACTGTAAATATTATGTACCTATTTGGCTGCTTTGCTGAATTTTGATCCCACATAAAGCCTAACCAAAACTAGAGACTTAATATAAGAGTTAATTAATTAATTTGGGTAGATTGAAGAAGTAAAATAAATTAATTAATTATACTACATTTTGTCTTTAATATAAGAGTTAGATAACTAATTTAGGTATATTAAGAAATTTAATTATATTAGTTATTTGTAACAAATATAGTTTAATTTTCCTAAAACGTCATCTTTTATTTAACCTTTTAATTTGCATAATCAATAGGGATATTTTAAAAAAAAATTATAAAATTAGAGAATAAAGTAGATTGAAAACTAATATTTAAAATTAAATATAACCCCTAACTAGCTCTTATATTAAGGACCAGAGGGAGTAACTCAAATAAGAGTTAATTAATTAATTTGGATAGATTAAGTTATATAATATGAATTTATTTTGAGGGTTTGGATTTGCTTCCTATACTTTTAGTGAATTTTTGTTTTAATCCTTATACTTAATGACATTAGTGAATGCCGTTAAATAGCCAAGTTTTTATGAAATTATAAGGATCAAAATCATTGTTTAAAATTTGTGGGATCAAAATTAAAATTTATATAAACTTGAAGGACAAATAACATATTAATCGTTTTTAAAAAGTTAATGTTGTTAATGAACTAATTTTAATTTTTAACTTCTTGTTTTCCAACAATTTTAATTTTTAACTTCCTACCTTAATTAACTAAAAAGGTTCTATATTTGACCAAGAAGAAGGACCTTTATTATATTAAATATTGTTGGAAGGATCTTATTTACCTACCCTCCCTCTCATACACACATTTCACTAATATGAATATGGGACTTAACTACATGATAACTGTTTCCATAACAATTCTCACATTATTAGGCAATTTCCCATTTTTTTAATGAAAAATATTTGGGTTAGTTGTTTGGTTACATAAATAGAATCTTTTTCCCTTCACATTTAAGTAGGGAGTACTAACGGGGGTTAGTCCGAGTGGTAAGCGGTTCGGTATCGCTTAAGCGAGGTCTCGAGTTCGAGCCTTGGCGTACGCAGAAAATCCCCGTTGGGAGACTCACCCACCATAGCCAAATGCGCGACGCGGGTCGGATCCGGATGTAGTCAGGGTAAAGCTCCGGTGAATCGGGTGGGCAACAAAAAAAAAAGTAGGGAGTGCTCCCCAAAAGAAAGTAGCTCTTTTAGAGTATTTTTCTACTATTGCTGTTTTGGCTCCTATTCTTCTTTCTTCAGACAAGATTTAGATTTAGATTCGAGTCTTATAATTTTTTTTTTGGCAAAATCATCAAATATTGTTTGGCATTTAAAAAATTCTCTCCTGTGAAAGTCACAATTTTCAGTCTGTCCTTGTAAAATTTAACCTCTCGTAGAAAATTCTAGCTTGACATAAAAGGGATGTAAAAATTTTTCATTACTTTTTATTTATTAAAAAAATAAAATAAAAAAATATAAAAAAAAAACTCTGTAAGCTAAATTTTCATACACTCTGATAGCATATATTTGTTGGTTAGATTTAGATGAGACTTGAATTTGCAACTCTTTTAAAATTCTCAGTAATATTACATAGGAGCCAATAAAAAATAATCCTTGCCATTTTAAACATAGAAACTAGATAATTAATTTTAAAAATATTAAAAAAATTGGTTTAAGTTAGTTATTTAAAAAAATGTGTGTTGATTTTTCTAAAATACCATCTTTAATTATTTATATTAAAACTATTCTTATTAATGACAATCATTTTAATATGTGCAATCAATAGAAAATAATTTAAGAAAAAATTATATATTTAAAAAATAAAATTAATTTAGATTTTATATTTATAATTAAAATAAATTATATAATTAATTCCTATATTTAGTACTAAAAAAGTTTACTTGTATTTATCTCTATCTCTTGAATGAATTGTGTGCTGTGATAGTTTATAGAGAACAGTCTAGTTGCTTGCCGCGCCATAAATAGTGGCATGTGTGAAAAGTGTAGACACAATAAAAAATTGAGAGAGATGCATTAAAAAGGTGAGAAAATAAGCCACAAATAAGAAAGTCAATAAAAATATTTATGTATATTAGAAAAATAATTATACCCCACCTATTATTCATAGATGACACAATTCATTGCAAGTGAAAATTTATTTTTTATTTGTGCATGATAAAGGTATGGTTCAATTCACACTAAAAAAACTAATTCATTTAAAGATATAATAATTGTAGAAGTGTGTAATATCTTTCTTAACAATAGAATTTTGTAAAAAAAAAATTATAAAATTGTGTAAAGAATTTAACATGCTAAAAGTTACTATAAAATTATTCAAAACCATTGATTTTTTTTAATATAATAGAATTCAATAATAACAAATAAATTTTAATATTTAAAATAGTTTTTACTATAATTTAAAGTTTTTTAATTTGAATTTTGGAATATTTAAATTATATTCAGCTAAAAAGGACTCATTAAAAATGGAAAAACAATTTACTACTTTCAATTCTAGATATAGCATTCTTTTAACCTAATTTTGTAGATTAAGAAGTATTTTTGGACCAAAAAAAAGAAAATATTTTAGGGGTATTTAAAAATTTCAATTTTATTTTAAAATATCCATTTTTTTAAAATATACCGTTATTAAATTCTATTTGAATACAAAATAAATCATAATTTGTAAAAGGCTCTATAAGGACAAAAAAATGTGAAAAGTTGTCATACCATACTAGTTTGGTTATTATCACGAGTCATGTTCAATTAATTCTCGCAAATGAACAAATGATACCCCTTTTATCTTAAACATATGATTTTTTTGTTATAAAAATATATGATATAATTAGTGAGTTGATATCAATTCAAAATATAAGATATATTTCTCAAATTTTTTGACTCTTTTCTAAATTACCCCTATTGATACTCTCTTAACAATAATCAAGTAAGATAAGGAGGGAGAGAGTTAAGAAAAAAAATAATTATATATAGTGCTTTAGGAAAAATATGCTATAATAACTAATTTAACTAACTTTTTTAATTTAATTAAATTAGTTAAATATATCATATATTTAGGATAATAAGAATAGTTTTTATATAAAAAAGAATAATAATTAAATAATTAAATATAGGGAAAAAGATATAAAAATACCTTTTGAAATTTAAAAAAACAAAAGGGTCTCTGAATTTTAAAAAGGACAGATTGGGCAGGAAATCCAATCTATCATTTGTAAATTCCTGTGCAGAGTTGCAAATACTATTGTGGGAGTTATAAATACCATTATGGAAGTTGCAAATACTATTAGCAGAGTTATAAATACTATTATGGGAGTTACAAATATTATTGGCAGAATTATAAATACCATTGACAAAGTTACAAATACCATTACAAGAGTTGCAAATACCATTGGCAGAGTTGCAAAAAGTACAATTTCATCTTTTGCCTCAAATTTGCAAGGGACTGTTTGCAACTCTGCCAATGGTATTTATAACTCTCATAATAATATTTATAACTCTACACAGTAATTTATAAATGACAGATTGGGCCTCCTGCCCAATCTGTCATTTTTAAAATTCAGTGGTTTTTTTATCTTTTTTAATTTTAAAATATCTTTTATTATCTTTTTCCCTTAAATATATCTTAGTCGATAAATTTTTTTATATTTTCTCTTGTTAAAACTTTTTCTCTCCCCATACTTACAAGATAGGGAGAAAAGAATTTTTTATTTCTATTTATAAATTATATTATTAAATTTTTTTATGTAAATATATAATTTTACTCTTCATTTATTATTGTGTTAAATTTATATTTTTAAAATAAAGTATATATTAAATAAAAATAAAATTAAAAATATTAAATTTTAAAATAAAAGTTAACGATATTTACTATTTTTTTTACGAAATACTCCACATGTTAGAAGTGATTAGGAGTATTTATTTCTTTTAAAAAAAAGGGAAATAATCATTTTTAAATATAAAATTGGAGGGAGTAATTGATTTGAGGGGCTCATAATCCATTTGAAATTCTCCACCCCTGGACCTATCCACTAGACATCTTCGTGTTCAATCAACAAATAACTGAACTCCATGAAGAGAGGAGTATGTTAAGTTGGAAGTTGATGGAGCAGTGCTGGAAAGTGGGAACAGTGGCTATGGTGGACGGGTTCGGGACTCGAATGACAGATGGATATGCGGTTTTAGCGGTAAACTCATTTCAGTTCCACCTGGTATTGATGAACTGCTTGGATTTGTACATATAGTCCTTAACATATGTTGGTTTAAAGGCTTTAGGAGCTACTGATTATGCTTTCAGAGGATGTGATAGAAATCATGATGTTGTTTGTGGATGATGTTATTAGGTTTATTCTTCGTAGGGTTTGGCAAGTTGTGGTTAAGCATGCATATAGGAACTTGAACCTTCAAAATTTTTAACAGCATATTATTATTATTATTAGTAAAACAATTCAAGGCTTAGAATCTTATGCCCTTTCAATCTGGGGTACTAAATTAAGACATTTGGAATGTTTGGAACGTGAGATACAGTGCCAATTTGAGAAACTCAAAACTAAAGTTTTAAAAAAAAATTTGCTTCAAACTTTAGTTTAAAATTTTTTTAAAAGAAATAGTCATATTTATTTAAAAAGACTTTTGGATAAAACTATAGTTTAAAATTAAAGTTTTAGATAAGCTATTGAGACTAACTTCTAGAACAGTAAAATAATTTATGGATTATCTAATTATTATTTTACTTTTATTTTTTCTTATACACTCTCTCATCTATCTTCTTCACCCTCACTCCTCTTTTCTCTCCTCTCTCTCCTCTATCATATTTTTAATAAAATCATACCCTTTCTGATAATTTTTTAATTATAAAAATTCTTTTGATAATAACTATCTAAACACTCATTTATTCAGAACTACTTTTTTTCTATAAGCTCTTCTCCAAAAACCTTTTTCTAAAAGTTATTCAAAAATCTTTTTTTTTTTCATAATTTTTTTTTTAAATTCTTATCCAAACATGCCCATAAAATCCAACTGGTTGGCTGATAATTGATAAAAGGATTTTGTTTGGTTTAAAAAAAAGATGAAGAAACTTACATACTACGGTAAAAATTTTAATTTTCAAAATAATATTTATATAAAATTATTTTAAATATTTTTTATTTTATAATTTATTTGAGGTGAATATTTCTTTAAGAAAATGACAAAAAAAATTAAAAAAATAATAAATATTAAAGTAAAACATTACGTTGGTAATACCTAGATTTAATTTTAAATTTATTATTTTTTAAAATTTTTTTATGTTATTTTCTAATTTTTTGTTCACATTCAAAATGATTGATGTTCAACTACTTGACAATGACTTTGATGACTTGAGATGAATCATGAAAGTACCAAAAGTCATTCACACGAAGGGGCTGTTTGGCAAAAGTGAAAATTATAGTTTTAAAATAACTTTTAACTTAAATTTGGGTTTAAATTTTTTTAAAACAAACAGTTATATTTGTCAAAACCTCGATTTGGACTAAACAATAGTTTAAAATGATGGTTTCAGATAAACTGGTCATAGTAGCTTTTAGAATAGTAAAAATCACTTTCAACTATTCAATTACTATTTTACCCTTACTTTTTCTTACACCTTTTCTTCTCTCTCTCCTTTATTTTTTTCACTATCTCTCCTCTATCTTTTTCACCCTCTCTCCTCTCTCCTCTATCTTTTTCAGTATCTCTCATCTCTACTCTATCTTCTCCACCCTCTCTCTTCTCTCCTCTATCTTTTTTACCATCTCTCCTCGCTCATCTCTCATACATACCCTTTTTAATAATTTTTCAAATACAAAACCCCTTTTTATAACAACTATTCAAATACTCATTTATCCAAAACTATTTTTTTTTTCATAATCTCTTCTTTAAAAACATTTTTTCCATAAGCTGTCCAAAAGTCTGTTTTTTTATAAGCCATTTTTAAAAAATCTTATCCAAACACACATGAAAATCAACTTGCCATCCACAAAAATCCCATCATATATTATATGAAAAATAAAATGATTGTTGGCAGAAAAAGATTATACATTCTTGTTTTTCTATTATAATATACTGCTATTTACTAATATTACTGTTTTTTTATTGAATATCTTATTTGAGTTTTTAAATTCTTTTATTTTTAATATGTTTCACCGGGCTAAAGTCAATTTTTTTTTAAAAAATATAATAAAAATCTTAGGACTAGAGAAAAATATTTTATTCTAGAAGAGCTTAAAAGTTCTAATTATTTAAAATGAGTAAATATTAAAATAAAAATTTAAAAACATTATGACTTATTTGAAATAATTATACGAATTTTACTATAATTTTACAACATTATCAAGTTCATCCAATAGTTATATGATGTCATTTTTTTCTCTTTGCCAGAAAGTGGTTAAATAATCTACAATCAGATTATATTTTAACACATAAAATTAAGTTCAAGAAAGTGGGTTTATAGTTTAAGATTAAGGTCTAATTTTATTTTAAAAATTATCATCATATGATTAATATTATCCCATAAAATTTCTTAAGTTCAATATTATTTTAAAAATATTAAAAAATAAGTAAAATCGTCTTAATTGTTAAAAAATTAATATTAACGATTATAAATTTAACGTTACCCATTAACATTTTTAATGGTAAGGGACGATATGGTCTCCTTTCAAACACTTTTAAAATAATATTAAAGCTATAAAAATTTGTAGGACAATATTACTTCCATATAAGAACTTCCTAGAAAAAGTTATGCATTAATCCTATAGGTTTATTCAGTTCCACCTGGTATAGAAATAATGATGTTGTTTGTGGATGATGTTATTAGGTTTATTCTTCGTAGGGTTTGGCAAGTTGTGGTTAAGCATGCATATAGGAACTTGAACCTTCAAATTTTTTAACAGCATATTATTATTATTATTAGTAAAACAATTCAAGGCTTAGAATCTTATGCCCTTTCAATCTGGGGTACTAAATTAAGACATTTGGAATGTTTGGAACGTGAGATACAGTGCCAATTTGAGAAACTCAAAACTAAAGTTTTAAAAAAAAATTTGCTTCAAACTTTAGTTTAAAATTTTTTTAAAAGAAATAGTCATATTTATTTAAAAAGACTTTTGGATAAAACTATAGTTTAAAATTAAAGTTTTAGATAAGCTATTGAGACTAACTTCTAGAACAGTAAAATAATTTATGGATTATCTAATTATTATTTTACTTTTATTTTTTCTTATACACTCTCTCATCTATCTTCTTCACCCTCACTCCTCTTTTCTCTCCTCTCTCTCCTCTATCATATTTTTAATAAAATCATACCCTTTCTGATAATTTTTTAATTATAAAAATTCTTTTGATAATAACTATCTAAACACTCATTTATTCAGAACTACTTTTTTTCTATAAGCTCTTCTCCAAAAACCTTTTTCTAAAAGTTATTCAAAAATCTTTTTTTTTTTCATAATTTTTTTTTTAAATTCTTATCCAAACATGCCCATAAAATCCAACTGGTTGGCTGATAATTGATAAAAGGATTTTGTTTGGTTTAAAAAAAAGATGAAGAAACTTACATACTACGGTAAAAATTTTAATTTTCAAAATAATATTTATATAAAATTATTTTAAATATTTTTTATTTTATAATTTATTTGAGGTGAATATTTCTTTAAGAAAATGACAAAAAAAATTAAAAAAATAATAAATATTAAAGTAAAACATTACGTTGGTAATACCTAGATTTAATTTTAAATTTATTATTTTTTAAAATTTTTTTATGTTATTTTCTAATTTTTTGTTCACATTCAAAATGATTGATGTTCAACTACTTGACAATGACTTTGATGACTTGAGATGAATCATGAAAGTACCAAAAGTCATTCACACGAAGGGGCTGTTTGGCAAAAGTGAAAATTATAGTTTTAAAATAACTTTTAACTTAAATTTGGGTTTAAATTTTTTTAAAACAAACAGTTATATTTGTCAAAACCTCGATTTGGACTAAACAATAGTTTAAAATGATGGTTTCAGATAAACTGGTCATAGTAGCTTTTAGAATAGTAAAAATCACTTTCAACTATTCAATTATTATTTTACCCTTACTTTTTCTTACACCTTTTCTTCTCTCTCTCCTTTATTTTTTTCACTATCTCTCCTCTATCTTTTTCACCCTCTCTCCTCTCTCCTCTATCTTTTTCAGTATCTCTCATCTCTACTCTATCTTCTCCACCCTCTCTCTTCTCTCCTCTATCTTTTTTACCATCTCTCCTCGCTCATCTCTCATACATACCCTTTTTAATAATTTTTCAAATACAAAACCCCTTTTTATAACAACTATTCAAATACTCATTTATCCAAAACTATTTTTTTTTTCATAATCTCTTCTTTAAAAACATTTTTTCCATAAGCTGTCCAAAAGTCTGTTTTTTTATAAGCCATTTTTAAAAAATCTTATCCAAACACACATGAAAATCAACTTGCCATCCACAAAAATCCCATCATATATTATATGAAAAATAAAATGATTGTTGGCAGAAAAAGATTATACATTCTTGTTTTTCTATTATAATATACTGCTATTTACTAATATTACTGTTTTTTTATTGAATATCTTATTTGAGTTTTTAAATTCTTTTATTTTTAATATGTTTCACCGGGCTAAAGTCAATTTTTTTTTAAAAAATATAATAAAAATCTTAGGACTAGAGAAAAATATTTTATTCTAGAAGAGCTTAAAAGTTCTAATTATTTAAAATGAGTAAATATTAAAATAAAAATTTAAAAACATTATGACTTATTTGAAATAATTATACGAATTTTACTATAATTTTACAACATTATCAAGTTCATCCAATAGTTATATGATGTCATTTTTTTCTCTTTGCCAGAAAGTGGTTAAATAATCTACAATCAGATTATATTTTAACACATAAAATTAAGTTCAAGAAAGTGGGTTTATAGTTTAAGATTAAGGTCTAATTTTATTTTAAAAATTATCATCATATGATTAATATTATCCCATAAAATTTCTTAAGTTCAATATTATTTTAAAAATATTAAAAAATAAGTAAAATCGTCTTAATTGTTAAAAAATTAATATTAACGATTATAAATTTAACGTTACCCATTAACATTTTTAATGGTAAGGGACGATATGGTCTCCTTTCAAACACTTTTAAAATAATATTAAAGCTATAAAAATTTGTAGGACAATATTACTTCCATATAAGAACTTCCTAGAAAAAGTTATGCATTAATCCTATAGGTTTATTCAGTTCCACCTGGTATAGAAATAATGATGTTGTTTGTGGATGATGTTATTAGGTTTATTCTTCGTAGGGTTTGGCAAGTTGTGGTTAAGCATGCATATAGGAACTTGAACCTTCAAATTTTTTAACAGCATATTATTATTATTAGCAGTAAAACAATTCAAGGCTTAGAATCTTATGTCCTTTCAATATGGGGCACTAAATTAAGACATTTGGAATGTTTGAAACGTGAGATGTAGTGCCAATTTGAGAAACTCTAAACTAAAATTTTAAAAAAAAAATTATTTTAAACTTTTGTTTAATTTTTTTAAAAATAAATAGTTATATTTGTTCAATTTTTTTTTAGATAAAACTATAGTTTAAAACTAAAATTTTAGATAAGCTATTGAGACTAGCTTCTAGACAGTAAAATAACTTATATATTATCTAATTATTATTTTATTTTTATTTTTTGTGATACACTCTTTCTTCTCTCCTCTATCATCTTCACCCTCACTCCTCTCTCTTATCTCTTCTCTTTTCTCCACTCTCTCTCATCTCTTATATTTTTAATAAAATCATACCCTTTCTGATAATTTTTTAATTATAAAAATTCTTTTGATAATAACTATCTAAAAACTCTTTTATTCAGAACTACTTTTTTTTCATAAGTTCTTCTTTAAAAACTTTTTTCTAAAAGTTGTCCAATTTTTTTTTTAAATTCTTATCCAAACATGCCCATAAAATTCAACTGGTTGGCTGATAATTGATAAAAGGATTTTGTTTGGTTAAAAAAAAAAGAAGAAACTTACATACTATGGTAAAAATTTTAATTTTCAAAATAATATTTATATAAAATTATTTTAAATATTTTTTATTTTATAATTTATTTGAGGTGAATATTTCTTTAAGAAAATGACAAAAAAAATTAAAAAATAAAAAATATTAAAATAAAACGTTACGTTGGTAATACTTAGATTTAATTTTAAATTTATTATTTTTTAGAATTTTTTTATGTTATTTTCTAATTTTTTGTTCACATTCAAAATGATTGATGTACCAAACTACTTGACAATGACTTTGATGACTTGAGATGAATCATGAAAGTACCAAAAGTCATTCACACGAAAATCAACTTGCCATCCACAAAAATCCCATCATATATTATATGAAAAATAAAATGATTGTTGGCAAAAAAAGATTATACATTCTTGTTTTTCTATTATAATATACTGCTATTTACTAATATTTCTGTTTTTTTATTGAATATCTTATTCAGGCTTTTAAATTCTTTTATTTTTAATATGTTTCACGGGCTAAAATCAATTTTTTTTAAATATAATAAAAATCTTAAGACTGGAGAAAAATATTTTATTCGAGAAGAGCTTAAAAGTTCTAATTATTTAAAATGATTAAACATTAAAATAAAAATTTAAAAACATTATGACTTATTTGAAATAATTATACGAATTTTACTATAATTTTACAACATTATCAAGTTCATCCAATAGTTATATGATGTCATTTTCTTTCTCTTTGCCAGAAAGTGGTTAAATCATCTACAATCAGATTATATTTTAACACATAAAATTAAGTTCAAGAAAGTGGGTTTATAGTTTAAGATTAAGCTCCAATTTTATTTTAAAACTTATCATCATATGATTAATATTGTCCTATAAAATTTGTTAGGTTCAATATTGTTTTATAAATATTAAAAAATGAATAAAATAGTCTTAATTATTAAAAAATTTAATATTAATAATTATAAATTTAACGTTATCCGTTAATATTTTTAATGGTAAGGGACGACATGGTTCCCTTCCAAACACTTCTGAAATAATATTAAACCCATAAAAATTTTCGGGACGACATTATTTCTACATAAGAACTTCCTAGAAAAAATGATGCATTAATCCTATAGTTTATAAATGTCAAAGCGCAGATCTTATTAGTTTCAAATAAGCAACTTTATATATATATACACACACACATAGTAAAGAAACATATGTATTAAAAATCATGAAATGACTTGTTCTAGTTTTTGACACTAATTAATAATAATAATTATGTGACAATTTCTGTACGTTAAGATTAAGGAAGAAAACACCAAATGATAAGAATGAAGTTGTGAAATGCTAATACTTACTTTAATTAGCAAATTAAAGGAACAAATATTGATTACACATAAAATGACAGTAATAAATAAATTGTACGTAATGTTCTTTGTCCTTGGTTTGGTTATAGGTATTGTCAAGCTTTCCAGATTTAATTCATTAGTCATTTCACATACACCTACAAATTACATATCCTATCAATATCAATTATTATCATAAATATATATACTTCTTTTATTATTAAGATAAGAGCTTTATAATTATTTTTTATAGATTAAAAAAATTAAATAAATAAGTTAATTATACTTAATATAAAAGCTGGTTGATTAATTTAGGTAAATTATAAAGTATATAATGTGAATTCGTTTTGAGGAGTTGATTATAATTAACTGATTTATTTAGTTTATTTACTCTATCTAAAACAATAAACTATATCTTATATCAGGGAATAAAGAAAGTATGATGTGACAAATCATTCTATTTTTACATCATAAACAGAAAACTTTTTACTAAAAAATAAAAAATTAAATTAAATGTTGGAAAATGAACAAAAAGCGCCATGACCCCAAAATTAAATGATGTAACTTGAGTTTTATTGGAGACACCTATACTAAAAGAGGTAACAATAATTCTAAAATTAGAGTAGTCAGTTGCTCTGATTATAAGATTAAAAAAAGTATTAGATATCAGTTGATAGTATAAAAAATTAATCCAATAACCAACAAGTATTTAAAGTATTAATTCACGAGTAAAATAGAATATTAATGTATAAACTACATATAATATAAAACGTAGTTATTAAACCATAAATTTATTCTTATTTAAATTAAAAATCTTAAAAAGGCATTGTTCTAAGCTTAAGAAGGAGAAAATAAAATAAAATTTAATTCTATTGACATGTCCAAAACTCTTAATTGGACTGGTCAAGGAATATGGTTATTAATTCACTAATTTCATCGATTAATCTGAATTGAGTTTTAATATTACGGATCAATGAAATTATCAAATTTGTACCAAATTATACTATTTATAAGACTATAAAAATTAAAATGCTACTTATTTTTTTAATTAAAATAGACATTGTACATTTGTATGAAATTTAAAAATAAATATTCTAATATATGGTACTATATTTTTATGAAGTTTAAAACAAGCAGAGTGTAGTAGTATTTATTTATGACAATATTTTTTTTAGCCATGTAGCGTTTTGTTTGCTTTGAATAATATTGTCATTTTATCAAAACAAAATTAAAATAATTATAAATATAGAGTATAATATGGGTAGTTATGGTTTAAAATATGAGAAAAAGGAAGTAGTTGTGAATATATATTTTTTTTGGGTACAAAAGTAGTTGTGAATATGAATGGCGTCATGATTGCTTAATGCATATTAAAAAAACAGTTAACTGGCAAACTGAAAGCAACTCCGATTCATAATGGCGGCATGATGAAGCATTGAAGAGCTAGGCTAAGCAGGTCAAATCGTCAAGCACTGGCATTGGCACGCACATCTATCAACAATCTCTCTCCCCCTCATTAATTTCCCTCACTTGCCACCTACATCTTCATCATCTGTCTTCAATCATCTCTCCCCCCATTCATTTCTTCTCTCTCTTCATAATTTTCTCTCACGCTCTTCACTACTTATAACTCCCTTCCTTTTCCCACCCCTCCCGCCATTAATGGTCTGGTTTTAGTTGTTCAGTATTTGTTATCAATCACTCTGTGCGTGGTTTGTACATTCCATGGCTCTTCCGTGTTTCTCTTCTTCTCTATCATCCTTTTAAGCCTTTTTTACTTCCATCTATCTGGCTCAAGGAGGAGTTTGTTGCTCTATTTTCTAGCTATTGTTGGTTTATTACTGTAATGGAGATTGAGGATGCGAGTGGTGGACGGAGATATAATGGGACCGGATTTACTGCGTCCACGCCGGCGGTGTACGGTGGACTTGACAGAGGAAGTTGTTTGGTGTGGGAGGATCTGACGGTGGTGATTCCTAACTTCGGCAAGGGACCGACCAAGAGGTTGCTTAATGGCCTTCATGGCTACGCCGAGCCTGGTAGAATTATGGCGATAATGGGTCCTTCTGGTTCTGGAAAATCTACCTTGCTCGATTCACTTGCAGGTTTTTTCCATCGACGATCTCTGTACTACTCTGCTTGTTAGCTAGCTAGCTTAATGAACTTTTGATTTCAGATTTGGGGATTTTTGAAAACAATAAACGCAAGATTTAGGGCAAATTTCATTTCAATTTCAAGTTTCTCAATATTTTGATCAGAGGTCACGCCCTTCTTGTGGTTCGTTTTGGATATCACATGGTTTATGATGCTATGCAATTTATTCATTTATTAATGGTAACAAGTGAGAGTCAGGTCACAATTTTCCTTTTCATCTGGAACTGAAACGAAACTCATAGAAGGTAGCTACTACTACTAGCTAGTATATCTCTCTGCTTTTGGCCTTTGTGTGATTGAGCTTTTTAGTGATAAAAAATGGATCATCCCATATTGAATCTTGCTTTTTGTTTGGGGGTTTCTACTTATTTGGTTGATTTTACGTTTTGTTTATTATTGAATGATTTTTATGTTCCAAGATTGGATGTGTGACCATGTGACCTAAAAGTGAGAGCTTCATTGAATAGTTTTCGTCCTTGTTAGGGACTAGGGTAAGTCTAGGACATGCCTTTTTCTTCAGTTATTTCGAACTCTTGGTAAATATGGAGTGTCAGGGTCTACCAGTGGCTTAGTATAATTCTTGTCCTCACACCGATTAGGGAATTCAATTAAAGCTGCACAGTTGTTTCACTTTTATCTATTATATCACTTTTTTTTATCAAAAAAACAAAAATGCTTTGTTTCTATTTTGGTGTAAACAAATGTAATTCATGTTGAATTTCTCCCTAGTTTTCGAAACAAGCTCTGGTAAATTCTTCTGAGACCTTTTGTTAACTTTCCAAAAGCATCCTTATAGGCGTTTTATTCTTGTGTGGGGAGCGTTTTTTTTTGGGTCACTTTGAAAATTATTCTCTTTCTAAATGAATTTTCAACACGGTCATTTACTATATACAGAACGGTCTCATGCTTAATAATATAGTCTAATTCATATAGGTTAAAATAATATTAAATACTCTATAACCATACCGGCAAGCATTTAAAATTTAAAATATAATACAAAAGAGTAAGATTTCTTTATATGTTAAACTTTTCTTTAATTTTGTATTTTTTACTTTCTAGTCTTTCCCTTTCTTTCTTTTTTTTTGGCCGACATTTTCTAGTCTTCTTTGACTTTATATGGATAGTCAAGTTTTTACTATAGATAATCCAAATCCTTACACTAGAGCTATATCTAGTTAATTTACTACTATTACTCTTTGATATCTTTTTAAAATTTTAATCTTAAATCATAATAAAAGGTCGTATACGAGTCTATTTGATATGTTATGCTTTTGGTAATGGCTGGATAATTTTTAATTTGTAGCTATATTTTGGCAGTATTATTATTATTTTTACATTTCTTGATGATGTTGCAGGGAGACTCTCAAAAAATGTGGTCATGACTGGAAACATATTTCTCAATGGAAAGAAGAAAAGACTAGATTATGGTGCAGTTGTAAGTAACTTGATTTTAACTTGAAATCATTATTTTGTTGATTCCTAATCGACCACTCTAATCCAGACTAAAATGATTAAATTGATATCATCACTATCTTTGGGAATCCAAAATGTGGTTTTCTCGCTTCATCTAAAAAAGTTTGATGTTAAATTTATGAACAGCATCCAAACTGTATCCAGTCTAACGTATCCTACAAACTAAAATGACAGGAATATTAACTAAATGCTTATAATTATTAACAATATTTATCTATATCAGGTTAAATATATAATAATATATCTTATCAGTGTATATGGTTATCTTATTCCCATCCCTTCTCATTACTTTCCTGTTTTCCCCATGTTTTGCATTTAGGCTTATGTAACACAAGAGGATGTCTTGCTGGGAACTCTCACTGTCAGGGAAACCATATCTTACTCAGCACATCTACGTCTTCCTACAACAATGACCAAAGAAGAAGTAAATGGGATTGTTGATGGAACAATCATTGAAATGGGTCTTCAGGATTGTGCAGATAGGTTGATTGGTAACTGGCATTTGAGAGGCATCAGTGGAGGGGAGAAGAAAAGACTTAGTATTGCGCTTGAAATCCTTACAAGGCCTCGCTTATTGTTTCTTGATGAACCCACCAGTGGCCTTGATAGTGCCTCTGCTTTCTTTGTTGTTCAAACTCTTAGAACTGTTGCTCGTGATGGACGGACCGTTATCTCTTCAATTCACCAGCCAAGTAGTGAAGTGTTTGCTCTCTTTGATGACCTTTTCTTACTATCTGGTGGTGAAACAGTGTATTTTGGAGAAGCAAAGATGGCTGTAGAGGTACAAATTTCATCATCTTTGATAATAATTTGTAATTTTTAATGCAATATGTGGAGTTTGAAAAATTAGTCATACTATTAATAGTTTATGAATAGTTTAACTTGTTTTAGATTTTAGATTTTATATTAATATTGATATTGATGTTGATTGATATTGCCTAAAGACACTTAGTATAGTAATATTATTTTGGCAGGTAATTGTCTAGTCACATAAAGTCATGTTTATGTAAGCTCTTCACAAGTCAATCAGAAAATTCGCTTCAACTTTGGGATATTTGCAGATAGACCCTTAAACATTCTTTTTTTAACAATTAGCCCCTCCAATTCTAAAAATAATATTTCAAAAGCATTTTCTTGGGGTTTACCTTTTCTATTCTTGTTTACCTATTCATCTTCAATACTGTTCTCTCCTGACACTTCTATTATTAATACATGAGGTGATTCTTTCATGGAAAAACTTTTACTTGGAAAGAATGATATCTATAAATTAGCCATTTTTTTAACACAAACAATGAAGACATTTTCCTATTGAAAAAGGTTAATTATCAATTTTTTTGAAATACAAAGAGAAAGAGAAATGCTTGAAGTAGCAAGCAGGATCAAACCCACAAGTGAGGGTGGTTTTCATGCTACTATGCTACAAAGGCATTGCCAGTTTTCAAATTTAAACTTGAAGAGTCTATAAAGCAAATTCTCAAAGTTGAAGATGTGGTTTTGAGCGTACTATGTTCAATCATTTTCTTTCTCGTTTAATGTCAATTAATGAACGGTCATATTCATGAGATGTAGATTCTACCCAATTGGTTAAAATTTTAAAATGAAAGTCTCTCTTCATCAAAATGTAACATGATCCAATTGTTTCAACAGTTCTTTGCAGAAGCAGGATTTCCATGTCCACGCAAAAGAAACCCTTCTGATCACTTCTTGCGTTGTATCAATTCTGACTTTGACATTGTAACAGCCACTTTGAAGGGATCTCAAAGAATTCGGGTATGTAATAGTTATTAATTACTACCATACTCTTTCTGGCATAAGAATAATTGTATTTCCCCCTTACATCTTTCTGTTTTGTTTGATGAAAGACGTTTGAAAATTCTACTTATTTCCTAATTGAGTGTGCAAAACCCATAAATGTTGATGATTTTTTAAACCTAGCTACACTTCCTGTGAAACTCTACTTTGAATGGCTAACCTTATTGAATCTTGAAAGCAAATGATTTTATTGGTGAATTGACAGTTTTGAAAAAGTAGTCACAAGGCTTATGATCTCAGCAATAATTGAGACTACCATATACTTATTATTATAGCAGATGATTATCATTGTACTAGTTTGATGAAGAGACTTGATTGACATAATTGCAAAATAATATTTCTGCATGATTAGCTTATTTTAAGTAATTTTGTGCCGTAAAGAGGTAAATATGTGAGAGGAGTTGTCTCATAAAGTGCAAAAACACTTATTTTAATTGCTTCCAAACACAAAAATAAAGGTTATAAAAATAGGGTAGCCCAAATGTCAAGATGGATCAATCAACTAACGAACTTAATATATCATGAAATTCACGTCACATTTGAGATTACATTCTAATACAGTTTAGCATCTAGTGCAAGGTACCCGTTACCTTTTGGAAATCCCCATGAAATTTCTGTTCGTTTAATGCATTACTTGTATTCTATTCTCTTTGCTTGTCAATGGCAACTCTAACTCTTGGGTCTTAATTGCTTGTTTTAGGATATTCCAAATTCATCAGATCCTCTCATGAACATGGCTACAGCAGAGATTAAGGCTATGCTAGTTGAAAAATATAGGAGGTCAGCTTATGCAAGAAGGACAAAAGAAAAGATTCAAGAACTATCCAACATTGTATGAATTTCTACCTGGTTTTTTATGTATTTGATTATTATTTCTAATGTTAAATTGAAACCCATTAGATAATATGTCGTTTTCTTTCTATCATAAACATGATAGTATTTGAGAACACTCTGCCATAGTATGGACTTTTATATAAATTAATTCTGCCAATTTGCATTGATGAATTGAAATCATTGGTAAATTGTGTCATCTAAACCAAACCATGATCCTAAATGTAAGTCACATTGCAAAATGTCTAGAGCATTACATTTCCCACCCCCACCCCCCCTCCCCAACAAATACCTTTTGTACTGGAAATCTTCTGTTAATTTTCTTTCCTAAATAAGTGGATGTTAGAATTCAATGAATTTAACAGCAAGCATCGCCGAGTTTCTTTTGCAAGATGACTAGCATTGTAGACCCTGCACCTGATACAATCATCAGATATTAATTATGTTGAATTGCAGGAAGGAATAGAAGCTGAAACACAATGTGGCAGTCAAGCTAGTTGGTGGAAACAACTTGTAACATTGACAGCGAGATCATTTGTGAACATGAGTAGAGATGTGGGTTACTACTGGTTAAGGATTATAATATATATCATAGTATCTATATGTGTGGGAACTATATACTTTGATATTGGGTATAGCTACACTTCAATCCTGGCTCGTGGGGCATGTGGTGCATTTATATCAGGTTTTATGACATTTATGTCAATTGGAGGTTTCCCATCATTCATTGAAGAAATGAAGGTAAATTTATCTGATATCTGAAATGAGACACAGTAAATATTACACTGTTTCTATTATCACTCTTCAATTGTGTCCATATATGGATACATTGGTGCATCTTTATTTATGCTTTCCATGTTTTTGTTGTTTCTTCTTCTTCTTTTGTAACAGGTTTTCTATCGGGAAAGACATAATGGATATTATGGAGTTATAGTATATATTCTATCCAATTTCCTTTCTTCTTTCCCATTCCTGGTTGCAGTTGCTCTTACTACTGGCACCATTACTTTTAACATGGTGAAATTCCGGCCTGGCTTTATTCACTTTTTGTTCTTCACTCTCAACATCTTTGGTTGCATAGCTGTAATAGAGAGCCTCATGATGGTCGTAGCTTCACTTGTTCCTAATTTCCTCATGGGAATAATCACTGGAGCTGGAATAATTGTAAGGACAATAGCTAGCCAAGCTCTATTCATCTCTATTCCATTTCAATAGAAATATCCCAGCCAAGCTTATTTTTTCCATTATTGGTTGTTTATGCAGGGAATCATGATGATGACCTCTGGATTCTTCAGGCTGCTGAATGATCTTCCAAAGCCAGTTTGGCGCTACCCCATATCGTATCTTAGTTATGGCGCCTGGGCAATACAGGTATAAGAACATCATCTATTGTGCAAATATGAGTTTTTCCTCCGGTTTGGCTAATCATGAAACACTAATTCAAGCTCGTGTTTAGAAATGGTCATCATGCACTAGTATAAAAACTTAAACTATAGCATCACATCAACTTACCACTAGACTGAACTTAACATATACAGATGCTTTTAAGTCAATATTCTGTTCAACTTGAACTCACCTTTGAGCGTAATAAGACCAGGGTAGCCTAGAGAAAGGCAATGTAGGAAAAAAAAATGAGAAACATGATCTGAGATGAGCGAACTTTGAATGAGAGTTATGGGAGGATTAAGGTCATATATTTGAGTTGAGGAGAGCTTTTTTTTTTTTTTAACTTTTAATTTCGGGTCCTTGTTAATGATTGTTTTATGTCCTTCTCAAGACATGACCACCAAATAACTAGAGTGCTTCAAATCTGCTTAGTGGAGGAGAAATTCTTAGGTACCATATAGTGCATTTATACATGTATGTGCTGCCATCATGAATTAATCTTCACACCTGAGATCATATCAGATTGTGGAGAGATTAAATCCTGACGTTGCATGAATGTGCACTACATGGCAACTCAGAATTTCTCATGCCTGGAGATTTCTTCTTCACTTCCTTCTTAGTTTTTAGATACTCCCTCCATCCCAAAATATAATATCATTTTCTCTAAATTGGCTTGTCCCAAAATATAAGATCCCTTTTGAGTTTATCTCAATAATAAATATTTTTATACCCATTTTACCTTTATTTAATTTCATTTTCTCTCAATAATAATACATTATCTCTCATCATTTTACTCATTATTACTCTCTTATCTAACCATTATAAACGAGGGGATATTTTAAAAGAAAATGTAGTTCCTACATATTTATTACTTATAACTAATTTTAACTGATTTCTTAAAAATACAATTCGGTTAAAAATGACCTTATATTTTGGGACAAAGGGAGTAGTTGATAATTGCCTAACAATATTTGTCAGTTATTTTGAAAGATTAATAACTGATTGTATTTTGGTGGGGAGAGATAAAAGAAACAGATCCTTATACCTTGCAAGGTTGGAATCTGAAGTGTTTTAAAGCAATAGCTGCCTTTAGCTCAATGTCTCCAATATAAAATATAAAAAGTATAGGGAGCTACATTGTTTACAAGCTGTTAACAGTAAGACTCATTTCAGTTTCCGTGCAAATAACTTTTAACCCATTATTGATTTGAAATGTAGGGTGCCTACAAGAATGACTTGCTTGGGCTTGAGTTTGAGCCTATGTGGGCCGGTGACCCAAAATTGAGGGGTGATTATATCATAACGCACATGTTGGGCATGGATCTGAATCATTCCAAGTGGTGGGACTTGGGAGCACTATATATCATTCTTGTAGGTTACAGAATTCTTTTCTTCATTGTTCTCAAGTTCAAGGAGAGAGCTTCCCCATTATTTCAGAGACTCCATGCCAAGAGAACAATACAAGCACTTGAAAAGAGACCTTCTTTCAGGAAAATGCCAACTTTTCCTTCAAATAGACATCAGCCCCTCCATTCACTGTCTTCTCAAGAAGGGCTCAATTCTCCACTCAACTAGAACCCCAAAGAAAACATTGTTTTTTTATTTCTAGGCTGTTTGCTTTAGCTGTTAATTTTCCATCAGAATTACATACACAAAAATTTGCTGTTTTGTTATTAATTATGAGTTTTGTATAGAGAAAATGTTTGATACCCAATTTGGATTGAGGTAGGATTACTAATAATCATCAGACATGGTTTTATTTACCTGTCTTATATATGACCCTGTCAATCCTATGGGTTTTAACTCCAGTATATATACATTGAATCACCTGCAAAATTTCATTCTGTAATTATGATTATTATCAACTCCTAGAATTTGTCATATGTCATATTCTCTTTACATTGATGGTGAGTAGAAGCATATGTTGTCTTCGCAAAGCTTCTTTATAGTATAATCTACATTTGGTACAAGGGTATGTTTGGTGTATTTGGTTGTGGAGAAAAGAAAAGACAATTTATTGTTTTATTTAAAACAATTAATTGAACGCAATATGCGATTGAAGAAAAGATAATGCATTCTAAAATATCTAGAGGCATGGGATAGTCAGCAACAATAATAAGCCATTTTTTATTAGGTAAAGTCAGTTATATAGATTATAGGTGATATTGTGCTTTATTAATGTTGGAAAATATCCTAGTCCACCCGTATTAGATTAAAGCTCAATCCCATTTTGATTGGGGCACAAATGAGAATAAGAGAAAATATGGGTTAAGACTTATAATATTCCCACTTTTGTTTAAAATGATGAGAGGGAACTACACACGGTCATGATACGTAGGTAAGGGGAAGAGAAATTATAGGGATCACATGGATACTTCGGTTAGTCAGTCAAATTCTAAGTACGCCCGTAATCCTTCAATAAAAAATGGGGCACTGAGCATTTTTACCCGCGCATTACTTTCTTTATGGCCATAGGGCACTTAGCAATTTCTGGGAAATGTTAGCATAAGGATAGTTTCAGGTCTTGGACTTTAAGTTAAAAGGAGTGTTTGAGCTACTGAGAATGAAGAAATCAATAGGGAAAAACAAATATTACAAATCAAATTAGTCCTGGATATGAATTCTTAAATTTATGATTATTTCCCTATATAGTTTGCAAAAGGAAAACCATGTCCCTAACTCGGGGTATTCATGGGCAGGGTTAGGTAGGGTAATCCCCCCACCCGATGCTTTGTCCAAAAAAAGTATGGGCTTCCCGGTAAAAGCCCTAACCATTTTGGGCTGAGCTGGGCATGTGTGGGCTGAGTGTGGGCGGGTTGGGCATGCCCAAGTTGTGATGCCATGCTCATATTGTGAAAAAATTATACAATTATAATTTTTTAAAATAATACCATATTCATATGTCTTCAAGAGTTAAATAATATCTATAATCTACTAAAAATAAGGTAACAAAAAGATAATAATTAAAGTCTTAAAATTCATTGCATATAAAAAAAAGACTTGAAGTCTAAGTAGTTTGTAATTACAACTTTACATCAATTTCCCAAATGTTGACAATGATGAAGCATCTAAAAAAAATAAAATAAATACTTATAATTTATAATGTAATCATGATTAGTAAAGTTAAAAAAAAAAGAAAAAATCAATATAGTTATAAATATTAAAAGACGCAACTTACGTACTTAACTACTTATATTTTCAAAATGACTATTTAGTCACCAGTAATTATTATATTCTCTTTTTCAAATGTAGCATCTAGGGAGAGAAGTAAAAAAAATAAAAAAGGGGTGCTCATGGGCAGGGTAGGGCAACCCCCTGCCTGGTGCCCAGCCCCAAAAAAATATGGGCTACATTTTATAGCCCGATGCCCAGCTCTACTCTATATTTATCGGGCTAGACAGTTAAAGTTATTTATGAAAAATAGTTAAAGTTAGTCAATTTTCTTGAAATTATTCATAGTTACCTTTTTTCCTAATAAAATTGAGCTACCTTTTAAAAATATACACTCAATATCCCTCTCTAAATAATTGATATATTCATGTACTCCACGTCATATTGTTGGCAAAAATAAATGTACTCCACATTAAATAAAGATATTTTAGGGGAAAACTTACTAATTAACACGTTCGACAATTTGTAAAGAATTCTATGTTAAATGTTAAGAATTTTTTTATAAGAAACTAAGAAAAATTCTATATATGGTCCCACAACAAGGATCAAAGGAGCGATTTTTAATTTTATATTAAAAAAATTGGACAAAAGTCCATATAAGAACATAAGAAAAAAATTCTAGAAATGGTCCCACAAAAAGGATCAAAGGAGCATTTTTAATTTTATATTAAAAAAATTGGAAAAAAATCTATGTTTAAAAATTCTGTCAATCAAATATTAAAAATATTTGTTATAAGAAAATAAGAAAAAATTCTAGAAATTAGAGGTGGGAAAGCGGGCTGGCCCGTTCAAAATGGACCAGCCCGCTTCTAGCCCGCGGGCTGTGCAGCCCGCCCCAAAACGGGCTGGCATTTTGCCAGCCCGAGCTCGCCCCGTTTTGGGGGCGGGCTAGCCCGCGGCCCGCCCACTTTTTTTTTTTTAAATTTTAATATTTTTAAAAAATTATTTTTAAATTTTTAAAATACTAATAAAAAATTTATAATGTTATATTAGTATAATAAAAAAATTGTTCATATTATACTCTTAAAAATTCATATTTTTTTATAAAAAATCTCAAATTTTATAACTATAAATTTAAATAAATATTAACAAAATATTAATCAATTATTATATATCAACAAATAAGTAAGCATCTTTACTAGTAATTGATAATGAAAGTATTCAAAATAATATTTGAGTAAAATAAATAATATTATTAAAAATAAAAAAATAAAAAACGGGCTGGCGGGCTGGCCCGCTTAAAAAAGGGCCAGCCAACCAGCACTGGCGGGCCAGGAGGGGGCGGGCTGTGCAGCCCGCCCCAAAACGGGCTGGCAAAATGCCAGCCCGTTTCTGGCCCGTTTTGATGTAAAACGGGCTGAGCTCGTTTTACCAGCTCTACTAGAAATGGTCCCACAAAAAGGATCAAATGAGCGATTTTTAATTTTATACTAAAAAATTGAAAAATAGTCTATGTTTAAAAATTTTAATAGTTAAAAGAAATTGATATGTATAAATATATATGAAGTACAAATATTCTAAAGAATTTATATATAACTTTTTTTGTTAATAAAATTTTTAGACGAGAAATTTTCCTATTATATCCCTTTATCATTATTTAATACTTTTCAAATTTTTTTGAATAATTCATTATTATTTTTTATTTAGGGACATGAAAAGAAAACATTTCTCACCTTTTTCATTTCATTTCATTTCATTTATAAATAATCCCGAATCACGCTCAGTTCCATCACCTTCAATATCTTTTTATGGCAAAAAAGAAACATTAAAACCAAAATAATTATATATATATTAAATTAAGAATTACCGGATATAGATATAAAAAGACATTAAAGCCCATCTACATTTTCAATTTTTTTTAGGCTAAGGTATACCCAGTATCTTAAAATATTTTATCAAATATATCTAATACCCTAAAATAATTTATGGTATATCTATTACCTTAAAGTATTTTTCATATGCGTCTAGTATCCTAAAATAATTTATGATGTGCCTAGTGTCCTGAAGTAATTTTTTTAGGTGCGTCTAATACCTTAAAATATATAATATTTTTTTCCTTATTTATTTTTCTAAATTCTTCAATGTCTATAGATAGGTAAAATAATTTATGGCATTCTTTTCACTTTGTTCAAACTTTCTTTTTTCTTCTTCCTTGCATGTTCTTAGCCAGCAAGTAAAATAATTCATGGCCTTATTTTCATATTATTCAAAATTCTAGAACGAAAATTAGCATTTATCTTCTTTTCATTTTGTTTACTAGAATATGATAAGAAAATGAAGAGTTGAAGGGAAGAAATAAGAGAATCTGAGATGTAACGAAGGGGTAAAAGAGAGAAAATGAAAAAAAGGAAAGTATTAATAGTAAAAGAATTCAGAGGAACTGAGTCATCTTGCCAAGTCAATATTTTGGGAGTTAAAATAGAGCTGAATCATCATTTAACTATTTAAATATTTTGATTATGTTATTGTGTTGTAATTTCACTCTTAAAATATTTAAAATAGTGTAATTTCATTAACACTAACAGAATCATTAATTTTGACTGTTAAATAATGATTCAACTCTATTTTAACCTTAAAAAAATTGACTTGGCAAGATGACTAAACTCCCCTGAATTTTTGTATTGTCCATGATTTCATTCTTAAAATATTTAAAATAGTGTAATTTCATCAGCACTAACAGAATCATTAATTTTGACTGTTAAATAATGATTCAACTCCATTTTAACCTCAAAAAAATTGACTTGGCAAGATGACTAAACTCTCCTGAATTTCTTTATTGTCCATAATTTTTTCTTTCTCATTCTATCTCCTTTATCCCTTCATTCTATTTCAGACTCTCTTTCTTCTTCCCTTCAACTCTTCATTTTCTTATCAGATTTCGGTGAACAATATGGAAAGAAAAGAAATGTTAATTTATGTTCCAGAATTTTGAACAATATGAAAAGATGGTCATCAATTATTTTACTTGTTGGCTAAAAATGTGTAAGGAAGAAGAAAAACGAAAGTTTGAACAAAATGAAAAAAAAGTTGCGAATTATTTTACTTATCTATAGACATTGAAAAACCCATAAAAATAAATAAAGAAGAAGGTATTATATATTTTAGGGTACTAATTGTACCATAAATTACTTTAGGATACTAGGTGCACTTGAAAAAATATTTTATAACACTGGGCACATATGAGAAGCTATCTCAGGATACGATACATACTATAAATTATTTTAGGACATTCAGCGTAAATAAAAATATTTTAAGATATAAGATATATCATAGATTATTTTAAAATACTTAACAAACCTAAAAAATATTTTAAAGTAAAAGACGTACCTTAACCCTTCTTTTCTTAAGAAAATGAGACCGTCTAGAAGAATACTGATAATTCAAAATTTTGAAATGGCAATTAAGGGCTAAGATTTGTGTTAATAATTTTGAAAAAAATATGCTATGGACCCACATACTCTACTCCATTGGAAATATCGTGACTCAATTGAAAAATAAAAAATATTTATATACTCAAAAAATATCACGTAATTTAAATATTATTTAATTAAAATATAATAACTCAGTGACTCATCTAAAAAATTAAAATTAATTTTATTTTTTTAAAAAATAAATATTTTAATATAAAAATAATAAAAACTCATATGAATTAAATTAAAATATTTATTCTTTTAAAAAATAAAATAAAATGTGAATTCTTTCATATGAGTTATCGACTAACTAAAATTAAAATATGTTAAATTATTATATTTTAATTAGATAAAATTTAGAAGATATAATACTCTTAGAGTATGTATTGGTACGTGAAAATTCAACACTTTAATAAGAAAGATATGTCAAATTTAGAATAATATGCAAAATAAATAAATAGCACGACCATCCAAAATAAATGATATGCTAAATGTATAAATCAGTTTATGGGTTTATTTTGATCATAAATTTATGACCCCAGTCTAATATAATCGAATGAAATTGAATATATGTTATAATTAAGTCATTTATTTAATTTATTTAATTTTTTTAAATTAGTCAATTGAGTCTTATATTAAAGACATAAGTGAGTATAAATTCTAGCAAAATCTAATGCTCCATCCATAATCTTATAAAATCTTATTTATAAAATATACTTAAAAAATGCCTGAAATTTATTTGAAAGTACTTGATCTAGCGGTAGATCGACTTAATTACAAAGTGATAGAATTTAGGTTCGAATCTTATCTTCTTAAAAACAAATTTTTGGGAAGAACTATCTTAATTGCAAAGCCTTAATTCGGTTATATGAAATTTTAACCCACAATTCTCATTTGTGCCCACATTAATTATATATCAATAACAGACCGGTTTTCTCTTTCACATATATTCTCTATCTCATTTATTTTTTCCATAGATAAATGTATTTTTAAAAAATAAAATATATTTTTTATACATGTATTATCTTTAACTAATTTTAACAAATTTTTAATCAATATAATTTAGTTATTTATATGTTATATATAAGACCTGAGAGAGTAATATTTTACTAAAACAAGTTGTTGGTTCTACCATGCACTATTGTAAATTTTGGTCAAAGTTTTATAATTTGATAAAAAATTTATTATTACTTAACATTATTGGTAAAATGCCATCGAAATTATAATTAGAGTTTACCTAATTCTAAAATTTGATTTCTTAGTAAGAAAATTAAAAAAAAATTAACAAAAAAAGTTGAAGTATTGTTGACTCATAACCCTGGAAATCAAAGCTGTTTTCTCTAAATATTAGATAGAGTAATAAGGGTGTATATAGGCAGGGCTGAGTAGCCCTCCTGCTCGATGCCCTGCCCGAAAAAAGTCTGATGGCCGGCCCTATTCGGTAAAAACTCTAATCATTTCGGGCTGGGCATGTGCGGGTTTGACATACCTAAATCGTGATACCCCGCTCATATTGTGTAAAAAAATCTGCAATCATGAACTTATAAAATAATATCATATTTATGTCTTCAAAAGTTAAATAATATCCATAATTCATTAAAAATAAGGTAACAAAAAGATAATAATTAAAGTCTTGAAGTTTATTCCATATATAAAAAAGAAAGATTGAAATCTGTAGGGGTCGGATATCTGTAGCGATAATGCAACATCAATAATTAAATACTTGGCAAGTAAAACATATGAGCAACTTCGGTATCTATATAAATATAAGAGTTATGTTCAATACTTTAAAAATGAGCAAGGAGAGTTGTCAACTAAAGTGAAAAGTATAGAGTTACAAATAGAATAAGTTAAAAAAAATAAGATTATCAAAAAAATAAAATAATAATATATATATAGGGTTGAGCCAAATGGGCAAGACGGTATACCATGCCCTGCTCAACACTTGGCCTGGCCCAGTCCTGCCCAAATATATTTTGGGCCACTTTTTCTAGGCTGGGCTGAGCAATTTTTTATCGGACTTGGGCAGGCGGACCGAGCTCTGGGCATTATGCACATTCCTATAGAGTATTATTTTATATACTGTATCTAATTATTTTTACTTAATTTCAAAAGGACTATATTCATAAAAAGACATTGAAATATGTGTAAGCTTGGTGCCATCAATGAAGCAAAAAAATCCCATTATTTATGTGCATGAAATCTTTATACTATTAATATTTTTTATATATAAAAATATATAAGTCACCTTAATTAATAAAAATTTTAAACATAAACCTTTTATTCAATTTTCTTTTAAAAAATACAAAAATTTTCAAATGACAATTGTCATGGAAGAAAAAGACATTGAAATATGTGTAAGCTTGTAGACCTGGGTGTCATTAATGAAGCAAAAAATATCCCACTTATTTTTTGTGCATGAAATCTTTATAATATCAATATTTTTATGTATATAAAAATATATTAAGTCTTCTTAATTAATACAATTTTTAAAAATGGATTTTTTACTAATAGTCTTTTAAAAAATCACAAAAATTTCCGAATGACCATATTCATGCAAGAATAAGAAATTGATATATGTGTAAACTTGTAACCTAATTGCCATCAATGAAACAAAAAATATGATCTATTGATCTGTATATAAAATCTTAATACACATTCTAATTTATATATATGAAAATATATTAAATCTTATTGATTAATAAAATTTTTAAATATGAATTTTTTATCGATTTTTTCTTTAAAAGATCACCAAAATTTCTAAATCACCATATTCATGCTTCATGCAAGGAAAAGACATTGAAATATGTGTAAGCTTTGTAGACCCAGGCGCCATCAATGAAGCAAAAATAATATCCCGAGCTTGAAGCCTCCAACTTTGAAGACGAACAACCTTCATTGCATCAAAATGGAAACAAGAAGAAGAAAAAATGGTAAAGACCTCTCCGTTTCTTCCTTCTTTCTTGTTCAGATTTCATTATGGAATTTATTGTCAAGCAGGTTTTAGTTATGCAGAATTTACTATCCCCCTCCAAAAATTTCTTCACTGCGTCTTCATCTTCAACATTGAGAAGCATGTACATTGTACAATCATAATACTATATATCAGATTTTTTTTCTCATGAAATCGTCGCATTAAGAATACGAGTCAGACTTAGGGATTGGTCAAATTATCGGGGACTGAACAGAACTAGTTGCTTGTTTGACTACGGTTTTGCTCATTGTTGCATATGGCGGTGTTCCATATTAAGTTCTTTAACAATGACATAACACCAGACACCTTCATTGAACTTTTATGCGTGTTTTTTTAATTGCATGAGATATTTTGTTTCATCAAAAATTAATGGCAAATGTTTATAGTATTAAATTTTGCTTTCTGGTAACGTGACTAATTTGTTGCTTGCTGTGTGTTTGATGCTAGGTTCTTCAACACCAATAGTTGAGTGACACAGAGCACAACTTTTCCAACTTAACAATAGTATATTCTTGACTTGTTTATTTCACATGGCACGTTTTTTATTATATAAAAAAAATTCTTTTAAATAGCTTTACTTGAAGAGCTTAATAGGAAAGATAAATTAAATAATGTTCAAGTCCTGTTCACAACCACCGATTACCAGAACAACTTTGCAAGCAGTACTCCATTTTTTTCTATATTATTGATCAATCTAAATTCTTTGAAGTCTGCAAAATAATATGAATTAATTGAGGAACTACTGATATTTAAGTTTAATTGAAAGCAAAAGTATATTCTCTTGTGGCAGTCCCTGATTGGAGACATTGTAATATAATGATGTCTATTCTATTTATATGGGTCATGTCCCTCTTCTGCATCCACCTCTCTTCAACGGATTATTTTCTCTTATGGTTAAGCCATGGAAATAGAACAAGACACGGCTGTGGCCTCCGGTAATGGAGGCAGAAGTAATGAGAAGAGAGGATTGTATCTTGTGTGGGAGGATTTAACTGTGGTGGTTCCAAACTTTGGAAATGGACATACCAAGAGGTTGCGGGATAGGTTGAGTGGATATGCCGAGCCTAACAGAATCATGGGCATCATGGGACCTTCTGGTTCTGGCAAATCCACTCTCCTTGATGCTTTGTCAGGTCTCTCTCTCTCTCTCTCTCTCTCTCTCTCTACTTTTCTCTCCTTCTCTGTCTCCCATTGTATGTGTTTGTTTGTGTATAAGATGGTTCAAGCTTTTGTGTTTCATCAGTTGTTTGCTCATGAAAAGCAACATAGCTTTAATCTGATTTTGCATCAAAACAAGTTTCTTTACTCTTTCTGTGTACTGCACCCATGCTTTGACTGCATCAAAAGGTTTTTTCTTGTTTTCCTCCTTTGATAACTCTTGCTTTAATCTGATTTTGCATCAAAACAAGTTTCTTTACTCTTTCTGTGTACTGCACACATGCTTGGACTGCATCAAAAGGTTTCTTCTTGTTTTCCTCCTTTGATAACTCTTGCTTTTCTCCGTTTATATCAAAACATGTTCCTGTATGCTTCTTTGTACTGTACCTGCACAATGCAACGAAAGGTGCCTATCTGCATACATCTGTAGCAATAAAATTTGTTTCTTTATTTTCTTGTTTTTGTGCTTTGCTGCAGGAAAGGTTCATTGACATGATCTTTATGTGTTACTCAACTGGTCGTTGACGTTTAATCACAATATTACATTTCTAATCTAACTCCTTTATGTGTGGCGTCTGTTTCCTTTGTTCTATCTTAAAGGCAATGGGTGGGTTCATTCGTATTATTAGTACGTTGAGGGTTGAGTGTCAGAATCAAGAATTCTAGCCACTCGTTTGAACAGTTCTTACCTGTTACATATTTAAATGTACAAGAGAGACAATTTTCTTTGCCTGCGGATTTGTTTTGGCTTTCCATGGTCGAAAGGGATAAGTTATGTCCCTACAAAGAAAAATGCAAATCAATGAGGGTACCATATTTTTATTCAAAGAAACATCTTCCTGGTACAAAGTTGAAGGTTTTTCAGAATATTTTTCCCTTTAAGGTAAGATAAAAAATATAGAGTAATGAAGCCATTACAGTGAAAAGCTTTACTTCTTCCCAACCTATGAAGCTGCAACACATTTGAACCTTGTTTTAAAAACAACATATTTTAAATTACAACTAGTGTCATGTTATTCAGTTTTTTATTTTTCTTAATTACGGATATGAATAAACTTCTTTGAAGGATCTTTCAGCAAATAAATCTGGAGTTCTGGACATGTTGCAGGTAGACTTCCTGGAAATGTTGTCATGACAGGGAATGTGCTTTTAAATGGAAAGAAGAGAGTAGGCCAGGGAGTTAAAGTAAACTCAACTAAAATTTGTCTCAGTTTGGTTTATTTTATTTTATTTGAGAACTTCCCTAAAGAAATGTTTTTTCCCCTCTCTTCTCTGCAATTTTCAGGCTTATGTGACCCAAGAAGACATATTGTTGGGAACACTAACAGTGAGAGAAACAATATCTTACTCAGCAAAACTTAGGCTTCCAAGCAGCATGACAAAAGAAGAGGTGAATGACATAGTGGAAGGAACAATTATGGAAATGGGTCTTCAACAATGTGCTGATAGGGCAATTGGGAATTGGCATTTGAGAGGAATAAGTGGTGGGGAAAAGAAAAGACTAAGCATAGCACTCGAGATTCTCACAAGACCTTCCCTCTTGTTTCTTGATGAACCTACCAGTGGACTTGATAGTGCCTCTGCATTTTTTGTTGTTCAAACTCTCAGAAATATTGCTCATGATGGAAGAACTGTTATCTCCTCCATACATCAACCAAGCAGTGAGGTTTTTGCACTCTTTGATGATCTCTTCTTCTCTCTGGTGGTCAAACTGTGCTCTTTGGAGCAGCTAAAATGGCCGTTGAGGTGCATTTATTATTCTTCCTTGGATATTTGTTCTTTCTTTTGTCGGAAAAAAAAAAGACATCCAAATTATATTTTGTTAGTTGTAACACTTTCTGTTCAACTTTAATAAAACTACATGGGCATCATTTTTATTTTTATGTAATCTCTCCTATAAAAAATGAATTTACCAAATTTCTCCTAAATATTAGAGAATTTATACGGACTTCTCTTTAGTTTTTAAACTCTGTTTAAATCTCTATAAAAAAATAGAGTAAATTATACATATCTCTCTTGAGTTTTACTGACAATACAAAATCTCTCCTTGAGAAGATTTGCATATATTTGGAAAATAGAGTGAAGGTATATGTAATTTAAACAAAAATCAAAGTGAGATTGTGTAATTTACTTTTTACCTCGCAATAGTTCTATGCAAGCTTTGAAAATATTGGGGAAGCTTGTGCAATTTTTAACAAAATTGGAGCATAGGTTTTGAAAATGTAAGAAAAGCTTATGCTTATTTATTGCAATTTAAGAAAAGTCCGTGTCATTTTTTTGGCAATGAAACATACTAACTTTTTATTTTATTGGCTATATACAGTTCTTTGCCAAAGCAGGATTTCCATGTCCAAGTAGAAGAAATCCATCAGATCACTTCCTTCGTTGTGTTAATGCAGATTTTGATTCTGTCACCATGGCCATGGTGATTTCTAAGAAAATACCTGTATGTATGTCCAAACAAATTTGAGCTTCATTGTTATTATTCGTGAAAAATGGATTTTAGGTTTTACTGTTATGAAATGATTTTTCTCTCAACAAATTGTTAATACTCTCACTCTGTTATCCTAATGAACTTTTGGTGAATTCAGGAACAAGATAATTTATCAACTGCAGAAATAAAAGCAATACTTGTTGAGAAATACCAATGGTCAGAATATGCTGCCACAGCCAGATCAAGAATAAAAGATATCTCAAACACTGTAAGTAGTCTCAAATCTTGTAAGCGGAACTTCACTTTCAGTCTCTATCATAAAACAAGAACTTCACTTTCAGAGGCCCCAATCCCACAAAATACAAATCCTCTACTAAACTAATTTGAGTAAATTAAAGAAATTAAGTAACTTAGTTAATTATAACAAATATGACCTAGTTTTCCTAAAATATCCATGCGAAACATTAGATTATTTATCAGTTTATAAGTTAGTAAATTAGTTTGGGAAAAAATGATAAATATGTGAGATAAAACGAATTGAGGTATTATATTTAAGACTAAAACTAAATTCCTATATTTAGGACCGAGGAGTAGTACTTTGCATAGAACTTCAATTTTAGAGGTTCAGATATTAAAATTATTTTCACTTGATGGATGGTTTAGATCATGTACTAGAGGAGAACATGAGAGTTGAGACAAACATTAGGAGAAGCCATATTCATACTTTCCTTATCTTAATTTAAAGATAGTTATCACTATAAGAAAATTTTGGTTCCCAAATTTAGAAATCATAACTGATTTTCTCAGAGTCCTTTAATTCCTTTCAAGAACTTATGCTATATTTGACTGTTCTCAACAGTCAAATAAGGATACTTTTACTAGACGGTTTTTTAAAATAACTGTCTTGTAAAGGTACCCTTATTTGACGGTTAAAAACTGTAATATGCTAAAAGTAACAGTCAAGTATGGCAAATTCTATAGTAGTGAAGAGTTATATCTTGGCTTATTGATTTGAGCTTGACTTTACCTAGAAGCTCTGTAAGAATAGACAGTGACAGCTAAGGAATTATTTTGCAGGGACGAGAAGAGAGCGAAAGTAAAAGCAAGAACCAAGCCAAATGGTGGAAGCAACTGTCAACATTGACTCAGAGATCTTTTGTGAACATGTGTAGAGATGCTGGATACTACTGGATAAGGATAATAATCTATGTGGCCTTATCTTTGTGTGTTGGAACTGTCTTTTTCAATGTTGGGACAAGTTATAGAGCAATTTTTGCCAGAGGATCTTGTGGCGCTTTCATATCTGGTTTCATGACATTCATGTCCATTGGAGGCTTCCCGTCTTTCATAGAAGAGATGAAGGTAATTAAGAACTGTTTGATACATTGTCATCAAAAGGCCCAAATACATTTTTTAGCTGTTAAGTATTGTAAAATTTTAATTTAATCAATGCAATGAAAGTGCTGTTTTTAATATTAAATGAAAGATGTCAAAACATTGATATAATTATTAGATGATACTTGGTAAGAGAAAGGATTTATTCAAGAGTTATATATATAGCACTCAATATTCTGATCTTATTTCTCATCCAGTATCCTAATTTTATTTATTGTGTAATTTTACTCATAATCTTTTTAATTTGGTAAAATTTTACCCATAATTTTTTTTAAATTTGGTGTAATTTTACAAATAATCTTATTTTTTAAGTACGAAGAATTGTATCAAATTAAAAAGATTACGGGTAAAATTATACCAAATTAAAAAGATTATGGGTAAAATTGCACCAAGTTAAAAAAATTATGGGTAAAATTGCACTACAAATAAAATTAGGATACTGGACGCATATAAGAAATAAGATCAGGATATTGGGTGTTATATAACCATTTATTCAATTCATAAAACACATTCTACTTCCACATTATCTGATACTAGTCCGATTCTAAATATAGGAGTTAGTTGGATGTTGATCTTTATTCTAAATATAAGACATCAATCCACTTTATCTTATATTTATTATTTCCCTCAAAACTAGTTTACATAATTTATAAATTGATATATAATATCATATATTTTAGGGAGATCAAGTCACATTTGTTATAATAAACTAATTTATTCAATTTCTTTAATTTATCCAAATTAAGTAGGTAGCTCTTATATTGGAACATTCCATGCATCAAACAATTGCATTGCTAATTTATACTAAAAGAAGAAATCCCTAAGAACTATATAATCCGCTTCCATGCAAAAAACATAGAACATGAGAATACGGTAATGGGGTCTGTAAAGTTTTCATATTTTTTTTTTTGTTTGCATGAAACAGGTGTTTAAGAAAGAGAGGCTAAATGGGTATTATGGCAATGGAGTCTATGTTCTGTCAAACTTTCTGTCTTCCATTCCTTTCGTGTTTGCCATGTCTTTTTCTACTGGCATTATAACCTTCTATATGGTTAAGTTTCATCCTGGCTTCTCTGTTCTTCTGTACGGATGTATTGATCTTTGTTGCTGCATTGCTGTTGTGGAGACCGCCATGATGATTATAGCTTCACTTGTTCCTAACTTCCTCATGGGAGTCGTAGTCGGAGCAGGATATGTTGTAAGAACTCATAATAAGCTTGAATATTGCTTCATCCATATTTACTTTTGTCTATGAACATATATATATATATGTGCACTTGTGCATGTGTTTATGCAGGGTGTTATGATGATGACTTCTGGATACTTCCGTCTACGTCCTGATCTTCCCAAAGTCTTCTGGCGTTATCCAGTCTTATACCTCAATTTTGGAGCATGGGGATTACAGGTAACTCTAGAAAGAGCTATTAATCTATATTCCTGATTGCTATAAAAGTGGACCATAGATACAGTGTATTTAAAAAAAATACTTTCGACCCTAAATATAAGAAATAAATAACTAATTTATAGAAATTAAGAAAATTAATTAATTTAATTATTTGTATAAGAGAAAGGGAATGATGGGTCTCACTTCTATATATGTGGATCCCACAAAAATGAACATTTTGTTCTCTCTCTCTATATATTTCACCCATGAAGTGTTTTAGAGAATTTAGTTTAGGAGTATTATATATTGTGATATGAAAAGCCAATGTCCTAGTCACATGAAAACTCTCCTATGAATGAGAGGTTGTGGTTTCATTCCGCTTGTAATTGCCTGTCACTTAAAAAGACAGTAAATAAACAAATTCAAGAGTAGAGTATATTAACAACTTGGCTTACCTGTAGCTTGTGATGTTTGTTTGGAATGCAGGGGGCTTACAAGAACGACATGATAGGGCTTGAGTTTGATGGTATGAATCCTGGTGACCCAAAAGTGAAAGGAGAATTCATCCTAAGAACCATGCTCGGACTTGAACTTGATCATTCAAAATGGTGGGACTTAGCTGCTGTGGCATTCATCCTTATATCCTTCAGACTTTTCCTCTTCTTTCTTCTCAAGTTCACAGAGTTCTCTTCACCTCTGCTTCATAAACTCTACACCAAACTAACTCTTCATCGCATCAAGAAGCGTCCTTCTTTCAGAAAACCTGCGTCTTTCTCTTTAAAGTCTTTCCCCTCCAAGAGACACCACCAACCTCTTCATTCTTTGTCTTCTCAAGAAGGTCTTACCTCCCCAATTCATTAGAGTATGAATCATCTCAAGAACTTCATATATGTCTGTGTCTGTTTTTAATTTCTCTCTTTCTTTTTTTGTTTCCACTTAAAGTTGACAATAGAGGTTATACTATGAACCCCCAATGTTATAAAGTGGGGAGAGTTACATTGAAAAAAAGTGTTCTGGCACTGAATAGGAAAAGCCTCAATGAATGGTTACATGAAGTTTTCTAAACATTCATTAGTTTCTGAGTCGGTGAGGTGGCCACCGTATATCACCGCTTAAAATATAGCTGGCATATCTTTTTTCCCTGGGGTCCTAAACTAATAGAGTATATCTTAAGTTTAATTACTTTGATACGATTATCTTAGGTTGGGTCTAACAAATGTGTTAGTTTTTTAGAATATAACGAACTAAAATTATAAATTTTTGTTAAACGAGATATTTATATTTAGTGTTTGACAGTATTTTAAAATTATTATCTCTAATATGATGATACCTATAAAAATGTCATGCACTTTAAGGATTATACCCTTCTTAAATAAAAAAATAGAAGTGTTTTATGTAATTTAGCAAAAATAATTAAAAAAAAGTAAAATTATTAAATAGTAAATAAAAGGATGTACTAAATATTGTAAGAAAATTTCTGAGCCAAATCATGATTTATTTTTTGAGAAATACTCACAGTGCTATCATATTTGAACTTTATCTAATCAAAATATAATAATTTAATACATTTTAATTCTAATTGATTGATAACTCATATAAAACAATTCATATTTTACTTTAGTCAAGATGATCTTTTATTTTTTTTTTAAATTAAAATCTTTATTTTTTCTTAAAAATAAAATAAATCGTAAATTTTTTAGATATATACTTACATACTCATGAATGTCATGCTATATGAATTCTGTCCAATCAAAATGTAACAACTCATCTCGTTTTAATTTTAGTTAGGTGATGATTTATCTAAAATAATTTATTTTTTAAGAAAAATAAACCTTTTAATTTAGTTTTGATGAATTTTTATTTTTCTAAATTAAGAGATTTATTTTTTTAAAAAAATAATTTTAACGTGAGTTGTTTTAAATGATTCATCAACTAATTAAGATTAAAATTGGATAAATTATTGTATTTTGATTTAACAGAGTTCAGATGACATGACTATCTTAGAATAAGTAAGTATTTCTATTTTCTAGAATGAGTTATATACTATGTATTGAGTTATTATATTTTAATTGGTGTATATATGTTTTAATTTTTATGCGTGTAAGGATAAATAAAAATTAGAGTCTTTTTCTTGCCTGAAAATAAAAAATTTGGTTTAACTGAATCTGTTACGCGCCACCGAGCGTGTACCCGACACGTCGTCCACTGAACGAATTCTTGGTCACGTCTCACGTCTGTATTTGTATGAATGAACTATAAGCCGATGAAAAAGAAGTTTCCAGCCAAATCTCTGGGAATGTGTTCATGAGCTTGAGATTCTAAATGCAGCTCGTGTGTAAGATCAGGGAAGAGGACCGGATCAATTTCAATAATAATGGTTCTATCTCTCTCCCTCCTTCTTCTCAAGGTTCGCCTATGCCCCCAAGCAAGCTCAATCTCTCTGTAACTATGATTCCTTCGTCTAATGTCTCGATTTTCTTTTTTTAGATTCTTTCCTGCTTATTTTTACGTTGTTTTGCCTTCATTATGGACATCCATAGTATTAGTTCAATGAGTTTCTTGATTGAGACCTCTTTCTGGTGCTTGGGATTGAGTCTGGATGGTCCCTTCTCTTCATGTTTCCGTCATTTCTTGTCGTAATCTAGGAATGTGCGAAAATGATGAAATAAGAAAGAAATATTGGTAGTAATGAGGTTAGATTGCATATTCCATTGAAGGTTCCACGGGTTTAAATCTTGGGATGGATTGAAGAGAGCATCTTTTTGTCAAAAATTGAACTGTTTCTTAGAAAATAATTATTTTTAATGCCCGGCATGAACTTCGAAACTGTTTTATTGATTGCAATGAAAATATTCTAGATAAGTACATTTCGAGTCCAGATTTATACGTAAATGTTGTAAATTAAGCCCTTAAGATCAATCTAATATATTAAGCTTTGATTAGATTTTAGTCATATATTATATAATCAACTGGGGTTTGGTGGCGTTGTTAAGGACCATACTTAGACATATGATTGGTTATGGCTACCTGGTTAGTTTCAACTTTTGAGCATGTTTCTCTTGTGACTGTTTGAAATCCTATGTGACAGGAAAATGCCAATATACCATGTTCACAGTCTGAGAATGGTATTGCCGGTTCCACTGCTCTCTTTTCTGAGAAGACAGTGCATGAACTTCTTCAATCTCCTGTTCAGGGATCAGATGACCATCTCATTGAGTTCTCTGAAGCTTTGAAAAGTACGCTCATACTTTGTTTAAATTATTAATATCAACTGCAACAAGACATGACCTTGATATAGAATTCTTTGTTCCTTGTAGCTGTTGCAAAGGCCCTGAGGCAGGCTGCAGAAGGAAAAGCTTCGGTTCAAGAGGAGGCTGCTGAATGGAGAGAGAAATATGAGTTGTTGAGGGCACGGAATCTACAGTTGGAACATAAAGGTTTTAGCGATCAAAGAACTTCAATATGCAGTTTGTGTCCTTATATATTATTTTGTAAATGCTGATCAATACAAACATCCCCGAATTTTCCTAAAATACAATATTTAAATAAGGTGGGGAAAATTTCACTGATGATGTCAATCTTAAGGAGAAATTAAATATTGAATGATCATGGAGGCTTATTGTTGATAGTTTCTAATTTGCTAATACCTACATGGTTGTGTTATGTGGCTCGTTTTAATCATTGTCTGTTAATCTGTTTGTTGTCTTTCTATCTCAAGAGCAACTATTTAATGAATGTCTTAAATATTGGCAGTTCATAATTTCTCTGCTCTGCTTGTTTCTATTACAGAGCAGTTAAGCTCAGAGAATCGAAGTGATCTTGATGATGTAAGGATGGATAAACCGACCAACCAACCAGCATTATGTGATGAGCAGTCTAAAAGATGTTGTGCAAGATATGGGATTTGTTCCCATGAAGTACTTTGGGATGGGATACCTAACCCTGAGATAGGCTTCATTTAAACTTTCATGGTGCTGCAAAGGTAAGCAAAGCGATCAGCACAAACATGTTGTCTCTTTCGAAAGAGGAAATATCAGAACTGCTGAGCGCAGCAGTAAGCAGGTATTCCTTCTGTTGTTCTGGAGAATTTAGCTTCATCACTTGTTAAAGAAATTTATAATTGCTACATATCACCTTAAATTGTTCCTCATCAGTTAAACCATCATGGTTGTTGTCTGTTTTCTGATTGAGAATCCATTGATTTCAGATTTCATTGAAGTGGGAATCATGCCCAAGGACAGTGCTCATATTGACCAAACCAAACTCAGCTTCAGTTCGAATTCTTTGTGTAGAAATGATTAGGTGCTATTCTTTACATATATACATACATATGCTCGCACATACATATTCTTTTCTCTGAAGTTTCAGTTATTTCAAGGCATTTGCTCCCTTTACTTGTAATACAATCCTGAATTTGAGTTGGGAAACCGTTAATCAAGTAATTGTACATTGTACTTTTGAAACAGCATTTGGATAAGAATTCTCATGGGATATTTTTCTGCAAATAGTTCTGGTTTCTTTCTCACTTTTTAATTTCTGTTAGGAAGGGAGAGAATCCTCTGCTTATTAAGAGAACTTAGAGTGTTCTCCCTTTTTATGATTTTTTTTTTAAGTTTAAACTCTTTTAATTTTAATGTTTCAGCTTGGTACAATATCAATTGTTTATTGCAAACTTGGGGATTGCCTGCATTAAAAAGTGATAATATAGGCATTGACTTCCATGCCATCCAATTTTCTGACCAAAAAAGGGGATCTCAGAGTAGGTCCCTTGCCACCTGACCTCTGACCTGAATCAGATGTAGCCACTCTGGGAAACTGTTCCTTATGATTTAAATGTCATTCTTAATCTACTTAGTAACTTAGCCGCAATAAAAAAATGTTTATGCTGATGCTTTGTCTTACAATCTCATTCTTAGTGGAATGAATGTATAACAGGTCATAAAACTTTGAATTTTTCCTCTTAATTTTACCTTTTATGTGTGTGCCAACCTTGTTGAATTGATGTTATTTTCATAATCTTTTTATTACCAGATGGTTGAGGGAGCAGAAGAAACTTGACATCTATGTGGAACCAAGTGTCAGAGGAGAACTTCTGAAAGAGTCATCATATTTTAACTTTTTAGAAAGTTGGGAACATGGTAAGGCATGCAATATTTCATATATTGTAAAAGGATCACTTTATACACTTTACAAAATTTCATGGCTTTCACTTTGATGTTCTCTTTGGACATAGCTGCGCCATCTTATATGTTAATATTGGATAAGGAGCATTATTTTAATGCTTGCAGATGAGGAAATTTCGTGGCTGCACACAAAAGTTGACATTGTGATAACACTTGGTGGAGACGGCACTGTGCTATGGGTATGTTCACTCAATTTAAATTTACTTGTTAACTGATATGAAGTTTTTAGCATAAAACCATACTGAAAGTTTCCTCTGCTTTGTTCCAAGTGGAAGAACAATTAACCTTCTGGCCCAAATATTTCATAGGCTTTTTGTTTCTATGTGATACTTGCGAAGTTGCACAAACTATGGTTAGAGGCTGAAAATATAGAAGCAGAAACTTTGCAAATAAAGTGAGAAACTAGTACAAAATTTGGAGTGCTAAAATCTCTTCTTATCACCTCATGCCTTTGCCAAGTTCAGAGAGAGTTTCAATCACCCATGAGATCTGTTGGCCTGCTTTTCATTGGACTTCGAGAAAAAAATATATAAATACGTTTGATACTACCTCTTGACCCAAAATCTTTAGGCATTGGGTCTATAAGCCTAACTACTTATATACTCCATTTTCTCAATTCTATCAAATGCTGAACTTCTTCCAACTTTTATTTTTACTTGACACAAACAATCTTTTCTTCTTCAAGTGTGAATCCATCACTTGCTCTACAAACATGCTATTCCTTTTCCTTTCTTTTGACAGCAACCCATTTATAAGACATGAATGTTCCTAACCATCGAGCCCTCTGTTTTAAATAGGCACAAATGCAGGCTCCCTTCCATTTTTGCATACCTCCACATGACTGTGCCCAATCATTAAGCCATATACTACTATACTTTAGCTCTGTTACTAGTAGGTATTAAATTTCAAGTGCCGTAGTCTCTAATTATTGCCTCACACCTTTTATGGTCATACTCTGCCTCTCTTCTACTGTCTGAGATGTTGAGTCCTTGGCTGGAATTTATTCAAACAACCATAATGGTTCTATCAGCCTCTACTTACGGCTTGGATAATTGAACCTACTTCCTAACTAACTAGCTATCAGTTACCATTCATCTCGTATCAAGAACTGACATGCCATAGGGAAGTCCTTCAGATTTTCAGTTATTTTCCTCACACTTATGCCTGAAGAACATGTATTAAATGTCGCATGGTTCTCATTAACATTGATATTTCTTGGAGCTACTTCTAGCGTGAAGGATTCTGTGCAATAGCATCATTACATGGAGGAATATCTTTGCCAAATATCTACGTAATGGCATCAATATATACATGATTAGATAAAACCTTATTTAAACTATTAATCCTAACTGACAGATAACCGCAATTTTCTTTACTTTCATATTTATGATTTGTGTTTTTTTCCCACTAGATTGCACGTATTTCAATGTGCTTAATCATGTATTGAACCTGCAGGCAGCGTCTGTGTTCAAAGGACCAGTTCCTCCCATTGTCCCATTTTCTTTAGGCTCTCTTTGGCTTTATGACTCCTTTCTGTATCCACCATCTTTGTCTTCTTGTATATTATTTTTACTACTTAATAATGAATCTGATTCCATGCCTGATTCAAAGCTGAACTTGACATCTTTCAGATAGTGAACATTACAGAGAATACCTTGAATCAATTTTGGAAGGCCCTGTTGGCATCACATTAAGGAACCGTTTGCTATGTCAAGTCGTAATAAAAGCAGCTAAAAATGAACGACATGAAACTGAAGAACTGATGCTTGTTCTAAATGAGGTTACTATTGACCGTGGAATGTCATCTTTCCTTACAAATTTGGAATGTTACTGTGACAACTCTTTTGTCACATGTGTGCAAGGAGATGGATTGATCATATCTACGACATCTAGCAGTACTGCATATTCTCTGGCAGCTGGAGGATCAATGGTCCATCCTCAGGTATTGCGTTGTCCTTTGTCCCTCACTGAAGATCCTTGTGAGGTCCTTGTTGCCCAACTTGTTATATTATCTCACTTTCATTTGTTTTTATCCTTGCATTTTTTAATACAAATGTTCTACATTCACAAAAGTAAGGCATATGATGCATTAGGAAAGAGATAAAAAAAAAGATTGTAAGTTCAAAAATGAGACAAGTCTCACAGTTACATTCTTACATACCACTCTCTCTTCGAATGTATGAATACATGAATGTGTTTTATGTCAGAATCATTCGGCTGGGTAATAGCTAGCTTACTTATTTTGAAACTTCATAAACATTGTTTTATATTACTCCATCGGTCCTTAAGTTAAGAGCTACTTAATTAACTTAGGAAAATTAAGGAAGTTAAATAAATTAATTAATTATAATAAATATGGTCTGATCTCCCTAAAATATCCCTGTGTTATATTAGATTATATATTAATTTATAAATCAGATAAATTAATTTAGAAAAAAATAATAAATATGTTAAATAAAGTGAATTGAGGTTTTATATTTATGACTAAAACTAGTCCCCTAATTAGCTTATACATATAGGACCGGAGGAGTATTACTTTCTCTTGGGATGTATGAATGCACGAGTGTTTGTATACCAGCATCATTCAGCTGACTAATAGCTATCTTGCCTGTTTTGAAATATAAGCAAGCAATGTTCAAAATGAAACTGAATGATGAAATTTGCAGGTTCCGGGCATTTTGTTCACACCAATATGTCCACATTCGCTATAATTTAGGCCATTGATATTGCCAGAGCATGTGAGTGTGAGGGTGCAAATACCAGCAAATACAAGAAACCCAGCATGGGCATCATTTGATGGGAAGGACAGGAAGAAGTTAGAACCAGGGGATGCACTTGTGGGCAGCATGGCACCTTGGCCTGTTCCTACTGCTTGGTTGGTTGATTCCACTAATGACTTCTTAAGAAGCTTCATGAAGGCCTTCACTGGAACTTGAGAAAGACCCAGTCTTTCGATGGCCCTCGCGATACTTAACTCTTCCCTTTTCTTTTCTTAATCTTTTATGTATACATTGTCCTGCCTTCTTTTATTTAGTTATCAAAGAAAAAGTTAGAATGGAGTCGGGTGGGAATGTGACTCAAATTCAAACCCTTTTGTGTGTGTGTGTAGAAGAAATGATTGGCAACTAGACTCAGCTATGATAGAGAATGATCAATGTGTGTGTGTGTGTGTTTAACTGTGTATAATCTCGGACTTCATACAAAAAACTAGTCTTCATATATAAATTTGCTTTTTCTTTAACTTCCCAAATCTTATGAAGATTTTTATTTTTTAAAAATAATGTTAATATAAAATTTGAAAATTATTTATCCTTTTTTATTCTCCTTTCTCTTGTTAATATAAGAGCTAATTGAATGATTGGATTCGGTTTTAAATATAAAATTTTAATCCACTTTGTTCTTAAATTTATAATTTTTTTAAAATATTCTTATTAATTGCACACACTAAGCGGTTTCCATTGAAGGATAGTCAAGATAAAATATGGTATTTTATGATAATTAAACTATATTTGTTATAAATAATTAATATAATTAAGTTTCTTAATCTATACAGATTAGTTATCTAACTCTTATATTAAAAATTGAAGATTGGGCTTTATATAAATCTTGATACATGAATGGTATTATTTTTTGTTTATAGATTATATGATTGATTTTAAATTTTATATTTAAGTTTTTGTTTATGAAAAAAATATCCATTCAGTCCCTATAATTTAATCCATGAGAAATTAAATATTTTTTTAATAATATTAACTAGATCTTATTACTAAAATCACAGTTTCATTATTCGTGACTATTCTTCTTAGTATAAATATTTTTTCTAAGAATTAAATTCGAGAACTAAAGGGATCAGCAAGACTTTACACCGTTAAACAATCTATATTGGTAAATTAAATATTTACTAAAAAATACAAAAACTAATATTAAATTGTAAAGATTAAGTTACAAGGTTCATATAGTAAAAAAGAACTCTTCAATTTCTATATTTAGAATATTGTAAAAAAAATTATTAAAATATTTTAAAAAATATTACTTCGTCCTTTATTATAATAAGATTCTTTTTGTTAAAATATCTTAACCCCTTTTATACCGTCTCTTTTAAGTTTATCTTCATATTAAATATATTTTTATTTATTTTATTTTAATTAATATATTCTCTTTTATTATCTTTTCTCTTACATTCTTTCTCAACTTTTTTTTTACTCTCACCTACCCATTTATAAATAAAATTATATTTAAAAAATAATAATATATTTTTTATATATTTATTATTCTTAATTAATTTTAGCAGTTTTTTTTAATAATATAATTTAATTAAAATAGTCTTATAATAAAAGACAGAAGGAGTACTTCTATGCTAAATTTAAGAATAAGTAGAAGAGTTTATAGGCCAACCCCTTGGTACGAGGAGTCAATGGGTCAGACTAATCTGGACTGACACCCTTGGCCCCTCAGATACTTTATAGCTGGGTAATTAATCTAGAACAGGCTCAACCAGTAATCGAAAAAATAAAAAAGTACAGGCTCAACCAGCAGATCTAAGATGTCGGTTTTTTTTTTTAAAAAAATAAATAACTAATTTAACAAATTTTTAAAGGAAGAAGCGCAAATTTGGGGAGGGCACTATTTTGTTATATTTTTTAATCATAATATTTAAAAAGATATTTTAATTTTTAAATATTTAAAGAGATATTTTAATTTTTAAATATTTAAATTTATATTTAAAAATAATAGATAATTTATTCTATCTAATATTAATTTCCACCTCACCCTACTTTCCATGAGTCTAACTTTTTTTTTAAATTTTTTATATAAAAAAAAAACAAAGACGACGCGGAAAGAAAGCAAGTCAACCTTCATCATCCCCACTCCATCACTGTCCATCTGTTCAGCTTCATCGTCTCATGGTCTCTGACAACCACAAACAGCAACTTCCGTTCAGCTTCATCGTCTCATGGTCTCTGACGACCACAAACAGCAACTTCCGATGTTATGAAGCAAACTGCTCTTAATCGGAGAAGAACGGCATGCTCCGTCATGCTCTGAATCTGCTAAATCATTCCATTTTCAGGAGATCAGTAGGATTTCTCTCCTGCGTGAAGCATCGTCGGCCTGGTTTGTTACGCTCTCAGCTCCTCTTTCAAATCCCTATTCGGAGAATGGAACCTTACCAAGATCCTCCTCTATATAATTCTAAGTTCAGTAATCACCATCGTCGTCTTATTCGCAGGCAAAAGTCGAGTTTCAGGAGTCTTCAACCTGAAAGCTCACGTTGAATTTCTTGTTCTAATGCTGAGTTCACTGTACTCCTTTTTCGCCGATCAATCCACGAAAGGAAAGCCAGACACGTTGAGCGTCGTTTCCAGTGGTGCATTTGTTTTGACTTCACAGTGTTTATCGCTGCAGATCGAGCTCGGATTCGAAGTTGGTCTGTTCAGTTTTTTTCTGTGATGTATCACTGTACAGCTGATGAAGATCCACTTGATTTTCATTTTTGTCGCTGCTGGTTTCTGCTATCCTCTCGTCGTCTTTCGATCCTATTCAAATTCGCAGTCAGAGATTGTAGATTCGAGTGCTCAAGGAAATGTAGAAATCCAAATTGATAATGCAAATAGAGTAACTTCAATGAACTTCGGATACAGTAGAATTATTCATTTAGCTTCTTCTTCTTCTTTTTTTTTTCGCATTGGATTTTTCAGCAACCCTCAAGTATTGGTGAAGAAGACACTTTTTTTTTTTTGTTACAGGTAAGTTTAGGTGAATTTTGCAATAGTCTCCTCAAGTTTAAGTTAAAAGGTAGTCTTAAGATTTAAAGAGTATTTATAGTAACTTACATAAAACTTATTTTTTTTTATTATAAAAAAATTTAGATAGATTCGACATTAGTCCCACCAAAATTAGAGTACAGCTCTAAGATTAAGAGAGTGTTTTGATATCGCCTACTAAATAAATTTTTATAATAATAATAAGAATGGAATTTACATATCTTATGAGATATGAATATATTCTTTACCACCAACTCTCATCAGCAGTTACATATAGACTTTTTTTTTTATAAATTTTTTTTTGAAAAGGGGTTAGGCTCACCACGATCTAAAGGTAGAGTAAAGTCTCCTTTCCTTCTAGGGGATACTAATATTAAGTAAAGTGAGCTGTCTATTATGTTTAAACATAAATTTAAATAGCTAAGAACTAAGATGCTGTATAATTTTTTTTTTTTGTTACAAATGCTGTATAAATTACATACGTGATGAAGTGGTTGCACAGCTTTGTTCTGCACACAAACATCGCCCGAATTTGGATCCATGGGCTTCAACCCGATCTACAATTCCATTCATTAAGAAGGTACCCGAATTTGACTTTTTGTCTTCGCACTTGAGGTTGGTGAGGGTATTTAAACCAAAATTTTATTCTGAAAAAATTGGATAAAAGTATACGTTGGAAAATTTTAGAAAAGCCATGTTGTAAGGATATTTTCTCTCACTTTTTAATCTAAGAATTGTGATTTTTTCTATCGCTTAATTAAATTTTTTCATTTTACTAAATTAACACCGTTAACTCGTGTACTTTAAAAAAACACTTGAAGGGTCAACAAATGATTTAATTCTAGGGCTTAATAATATTAACAAAGTAAAATTAAAATATTTTTTTAGTCCTTAATATAGTACTTAATATGAGAGTTAATATTAATTCTAAATATGAGACATATTTTATATATTTATTTTTTTTTTTTAATTATTCTTATTAATATTCCTTTAACAATAGTCAAGTAAGAGAATAAAAGTGAGTTAAGGAAGATGATTATAGTATTTTAGAAAAAAAATATATTATATTAACTAATCTAATAAATAAGTTGAATAGATCATATATTAAATACCGGATGAATATTTAATTTAGCTAAAAAAGCACAGATACCAAATTAAAAATTTAGGAAATATATAGGTTATTGGAAAATAACTTTTCAAAAATTTTATTAGCTAGAAGTATATGGAGCAACTCATTTTCAATATATACAATTCTTCTTCGTTTGTGTGCAATATATATTCAATTATATATAAAATTCTTTAAAAGAGAAGTAATTTAGATACAGCTGAAGAGCTGAAGAATAGTTGTATCGGGTGAATATGAGATACATTTGCTCAAATTTAGGTACTTTTAACAATAAAATTTTTAAACATGTAATTTTAACTAATTTTTTTTTGTTATTGGCCTCAAAAAAGCCTATGAAAATTGATGATTAATAAATTGAGCCAACTCCAAACGTTAATAATGTCCGTATAGGGGGGAAACAATCAAATTAACAAAACTCAAGATTTTTGAAGTATCATATTGTGGTTAGAAAATGGGAATTGTGGCAATAAATTTCCCTCATCATTTAAATAATATTTTGTAAATTCAGATTAAATGGAAAGGCTCAGAATTTGTTGGTGAGAGTTGGCAATAAGATCGTGAAAGGGAATGGGGGAGCGACTTCAATTGTTGAAGGAAATGGGAATGAAGAAGAAGAGTACAGAAGCATGCATGAGAATCCAAAGAACTTGTCTTCAGATGAATTGATCGCTTATTACAAGCATGAGATGGCTAAGATGAAAAGAAGCCACGAACTTCAAGTGCAGTAAATGACTGAAGAACTTTTCATACTTAACAGAGAAGCATTAATCAGAAGTATATATTTTTCAGTGAACCCAGATTAATTATCACTCATCATCACCATCACTTCATTTCACTTTCTCTCTCAATATTGAAAATCCCGTCTTATAATCTTATCCAACAATTCAGTTAATTTAGTTAGACGATATAAGTATTGCATTTGCATTACATGCTCTTTTCAGTGGATATATGATCCATCCTAATAGTAAAACATCGATCTGAATTAATTCGTGATCATAGAAAACTGAGTGGCCTTATTAGAAAACAAAGAAGAAGAAGGTGGCGTATTGCAAAATCATGAAATCAAACTAAATGTTCAATTCCTTTATTTATGAAACAAATGATAGATGATACTCTATCAGTTTATGATATAAGATATATTTAATTAATTTGATTAGATTAAAAAATTAATTCATATTATATATTTTTTTTTAAAACACCACAGTTATCTTTCTTAACTTATTTTATCACCCTCTTATTTGATTGTTATTGATAGAGTATCAATATAGATAATTTTAAAAAATAATAAATATAAAAAATAAATTTTATATTTATGACTAATATTAATTTTTAATTAAATTATATATTAAGAATATGAGGAGGAATAATATGATTATTCAAAGATGAACAAGATGAAGATTGTTTATGTTTCAGTCAAACACGTTGACTACGCCTTGTTTCTTGTCTTCAAGTGATGGATTCCCTTAAATAATTCACATCCACCAGTCTCGTGGCTAGCTATGGCACGCGAACAGACCAGTGTGCTTGACGCCCTCGATGGGGCCAAGACGTAGTGGTACCACTTCACGGCAATAGTCATCGCCGGCATCGGCTTCTTCCCCGACGCTTACGATCTTTTCCGCATCGCCAATTTTACCAAGTTGTTGGGACGTATATGCTACACGGAACAAGGGTCCAACAAGCCGGGGAGTTTGCCGCCGAACATGTCCATGGCCGTGAACGGCGTGCCTCTCTATGGGACGTTGGCCGCTCAGGTTTTCTTTGTGGGGCTCGGCGACATGTTGGGGAGGAAGAAAGTGTACGGCATCACTCTCACTCTTATGGTTATGTCCTCCTTGGTTTCTGGTCTGTCCTTTGGCAACACCCCAGAAGGTGTCATCTCCACTCTCTGCTTCTTCCGATTCTGGCTCGGCTTTGGAATCGGCGGCGACTATTCTCTCTCTGCCACTATCATGTCGGAATACGCCAATAAGAAGACTCGCGGAGCGTTTATTGTCGCCGTCTTTGCCATGCAAGGTTGGTTTTACTTTGTCCACTGAATTAGTCGCCTTAATTTACTCTAAACAATAGATTCATTTATTCTTCAGGGTTCGGAATTTCGGTCGGAGGAATTGTTTCTCTGATCATCGCCGCCGCATTTGATCACATGTATAAGGCTCCACCGTACAATGTGGATGCTGCAGCTTTTCTTCCGCCACAAGCTGACTACGTTTGGCGCCTAATTCTGATGTTCGGAGCAGTGCCGGCAGCCATGACCTTCTACTCGTGAGCCACGATGCCGGAGACGGCGAGGTACACTGCTCTGGTGGCCAGAAACGCAAAACAAGCAGCTCTTTATATGTCGAAGGTGCTCCAGGTCGAACTCAAAGCCGACGACAAGCCGCAAAACTCATCGGAAAGAGATAGCAACGGATTCGGTTTGTTCAGTAAGGAATTCGCTCGAAGACATGGGCTTGACTTGCTCGGAACACGTGCCACCTGGTTCCTACTCGATGTTGCATACTTCAGTTTGAATCTTTTTCAGAAAGATATTTATACAGCAGTTGGATGCTTCCTCCTGAGGCTGAAATGAACGCGATTCATGAAGTTTATAGGGTTGCAAGAGCACAGGTACTCATCGCACTGTTCGGCACCGTGCCGGGATACTGGTTCACGGTGGCCTTCATAGATATATTGGGACGATTCCTCATCCAACTCATGGGTTTCTTCTTCATGACAGTCTTCACGTTAGCTCTTGTAATTTCCTACTGGACCAAGAAGGAGAACATAATAGGGTTCCTTGTGATGTATGCCCTTACCTTCTTCTTAGCCAACTTCGGTCCAAACGCCACCACTTTCATCGTACCAGCCGAGGTCTTCCCAGCCAGGCTGCAGTTGACTTGCTACAGTAATAAATAATATCTCGAATATAATTATCTTTAATAAAAAAATATATATATTTATTAAAAAAATTCATAGGATATATGTTCCGCTCTGATAAAACTTTAGCCCGCTTTTGCTTGGTAAAAGGTAAAGATTTTTTTAATTAAAGAGGCGTAAACTGAAAAATAAAGATTTTGAATGAAATGGGATGAAGATAAGTATGAAAAAGACGTTTTTTTTTTATTATTTTAAAGATGCACAGATATATGATAAAATCTGAATTACTAAACAATAAACCATTTTCTTAAGAAAGTAACAAAAGAATATAAATAATAAATCACGTTTTATAAAATTTCTATAATACTATTAAAAATAATTTATTTTTTATGTGTAGCACTCATATGATTGAGAAAAGCTAATTAATGAGAAAGAAGAGAGTGAATGAGTGAGGATGAGGAGATAGAAAAGTTGGTATGATCTATTATATCATTATTTAACAAAAGTAAACATGTTATTTTTATTAAAGTTCTGTTTTTTCAAGGAATATTTGTCTCTCGTTTCGGCCAGCAATAGCAGAGGAAGGGGAAAAAAAGGCGGGGGAATTAGTAAATGAAACGCGTAGATCAACCAAGGTTTTGGTCGCTTGACTCGGTCGAAACACTTGATGAAAGATTAGTTGGATCAGCCTTTAAAAGCTAATATCACCTCAATATCTTCAATCCCTAACAAAACATGTGTTGAGCTCAACATTGAATTTGACTACTGACAAAATATTTGAACAAGACAGCGCAGCAAACAACAATAGAGAACTAAATATGAACATGTGATATAATACTACATCCCTTACTTAATATAAAATCTTGTTAACTTTTTTAGATAAATTAAAAAAATTAAATAAATCAATCAATTATAATTAATATAAAAATTAGTTAACTAATTTGAATAAATTAAAAAGTATATAATATAAATTTATCTTGAGGGGTTAGATTTAGTCATAATTAATTGATTCATTTAATTTTTTTTAATCTATCTAAAAAAAAATTAACTAGATCTTATATTAAGTAACTGAGATTAATAGATTACTTCATGGCTATCGAGTGAGAAGTATTAGTAGAAAAGGTTAATTAACTTGCTTAAGATCCAACCGTGTTTAGGAAGTTAAGTAGTTGCGGGTATCTAGAAGTATTCCATAAATCAATATCACCCCAAAAAATATTAAAAAAGAAACAAAATCGTCATAACTATTAAAAATCTAATAATAATTGTTTAAATATTAACGTTAATCTTTAAACAATTTTAACAGTCGAAGGTAATATTACTTATTTTTTAAACAATTTTGAACTAATATTGATATAAGAAAAATTTCTAAATACTCATAACTTTTACTTAAAAACTTTTGAGACAAAATAAAACCTTAACCCTTATTAATTATATTAGTATTTTAACTTAAGTTTGAGCTTGGAAACACAAGTTAATTAATATATACATATTTATTTATTTCATCATGCACTCTATACATATATTCCCTCTAATCCTTTTCTATAAGGCAGTTGCCTAGTGTCAATGAGTTAATGTTTTTACTTATATGACCATATTTAAAAGGGTAGTGGGCTAGTATAATGATGAGTTTAGTATAATTAATAGAGGTAATATTAGGAATTATTTAAATTTTAAGACAAATTTAAGAGTTTTAACTATTTTTATTAGTATACATAAATCAGTAGTTGGTGTCTTATAATTCGTTTAGTTTACAATATAAGTCATCTTAACTAATTCACACAAATAAAAAAATGACAATTACATCATTTATTATGCATTAAATTAAAATATTTTTCCAATTTTACCTGACTAAAAATAATTAAAAAAAGTATCAATATTTTTTCTCTCACCTCTATCTAATTTTTCAATGTCCAAGGCACACCATCGTTAAAATGAGCATTAATTATAGGGATAAAATTAGTAACTAAATATTAGTTGTCATAGAAATAGAAATGACTTATATTTTAGACAAAACTCTTTTATAAGAGGTAACTTATATTGTAGAAAGGAGGGAGTAATAAGAACCCAGGGAGTATATAATTTTATTAATTATTTATGGGAGTCTAAAAGCATTTGTTTTATTTAATAATGGATCCCTGCATAGTCTCATGCCGATGTCCGATGACTCTTTGTGATCGCATATTTAATAATGGTTTTTTCGTCACACGCAGACAGCCAAATCTCAAATTGGACTAATTTATAATGATGATGATGATGATGATGATGATGATGATTTCACACCGTATTTGGAAAACATGAAGGCAGCATCGTCAGATATCTATTACATTACAATCACGAAACATCATATATATCCAGAATAAAAAATTAAATTTTTTGAACTCCTTTCCACTGCGAAACTCAAGATTAATAGGATGGTTTTTCATAGATGTTATATTATATATAGATGAACCCCATATCACACTTCTTTATATTTGGCTTATAAATAGTGTTTCTAATTTAAGATATTTAATTTGTATTGCGTTTTAAATTTCATAATTTTTTCCCATTATTTATGTCTCTTTTATGTACATTTAATGGGGTGCATAAGCTTGATTTAATCATCTAATGACTTATACAATTTTTAATCAATATCTCATACGTGCAAATTAAAATTTGGTTTTTCTTGGTTAGAAGTATAACCACGATAGCTATATAAATAACTTCATCTTACCAATGTAATTAATTTCATAAAAACGATCGAAGTTTATTTTTGAGTATTGTTTTATTCAACTGTTTTGGATATTAATTTTCACTCAATCATTTATAATAACAAATCTATCGCTAATTTAGGTTTATGTGGGGATATATTAATAATCTCCCTGGCAACTGAAGTCTAAGGTTAGACTTAATTAAAAATAGAGCCCTTGTCAAATCACCAACTCAAAAAATTGTGATTATTCCTTATTTTCCTTCAATTCCTTCTCTCTCTCTATATATATAATATATATTCACTCTCTCTCTCTCTATCTCTTCTCCATGCAAATTTGTCCAATAATCAATCTCCTTCAACCCTAATGCTTCTTCTTCTTCTTCTTCCTTTTCTTCTTCACGATGACTCCTTCGGGGCTCTTCAGCCATTCTCCTTCGGGGCTCTTCGTCATCTTCTTGCAGCTTCATCCTCTACATGATCAATTCCCTTACATCCTCGCAAGATTCCAAGAAAAATGTGCGCCTCAGTCGTTATCATCATCATCAACATTAACATCGATCTCAAACAAGTCGACCACGAAGACCACTACGTCTCGTCGTTCTAATATTAATCATAATCATGCCATTAACATTAGCGACCTTTTTTTTCTGTATAGCTTCTTCTGTTAAAACATGGAAGAACAAGAAACCCTACATTGAATAATGTTGGAGACCTAATGTAGCAAGAGGATATGTCTTTCTCGAGAAGACTGCGGTGCTACCGTGGCCGGCGACTTCTCCGCCGTATAAGGTCCACGAGAACGTGACGAAGCTCGAGATCTTCAAGAAGTTTCCGAGCCCTATTCTGCGTTCGATTGTGAAGACGTTGGAGCAGAGAGATGAGAATGTGAAGTGGTATGTGATGACAGATGATGATACAGTGATGGTGATTGAGAATCTGGTTAGGGTTTTGTCGAAGTATGATAACACGAAGCAGATGTATCTGGGGATGAATTCTGAGGCTATTAAATCGAATTCATTTTTTGCTTTTCAAATGGCTTATGGAGGAGGAGGGTTAGTTTTGAGCTATCCATTAATGGAAGCCCTAGTTGAGAACTAAGAAGGTTGCATAGAGAGATATACTCATTTGGTCCCTAGTGATTATATTGTGAGTGCTTGTATTGCTGATCTTGGAATTGATCCAACGTTCGAAAGAGGTTTCCACCAGGTAATTAATCCATCATCATTTCTTTATTTATTCTAACTAAACATGCATACACGCTTTTTTCATGCATTACATAGAGTATGAGAAATGAGTCATATGTAGTAATCATGTAACTTGACATAAATTTTATATCAAAATTGATGAATTAGCTACATTGTTCATAGCAAGTTGCGGTGATCTCTAGTTTAGATGCATATTTGACCAATGGTGGATGGGTAATTGAGTTATCATCAAGATTTGATTCTTTATAAGATAAGGATTTGAATCTTATTGATTAAAATATTACGTTGGAAAGAGTTAATACTACCAATTAGGCCTAACAATATTGGGAGAATTGATTAGAGGTCCTGTAGAAGAAGAGAATTTATTACAAAAACATTTCCGTGAAATCATCAAATAATTAAATAGTCTCAAGGAATTTGGGAGTAATACATTAAATTGTGTAATTACCAAGCTACCCTTATACACAAATGACAAGTTATTGAAAATACAATAACTATTTGAAGTAGCGAAATGATAACTAGGAGATGCGATAACAATTTAAAGTGGCCTAGATAATAACTAGGGGTATGCGATAACAACCTCTTAGTTGTCATTTATGCCACATGAAGTTGTTATCGCATTTTCTCATTTATTATTTATGTCACTTCAAATTATCATCGTCTATATACCCAATTAACATTCGTCATACTTTAAGTTGTTGTCGTGTATCCAAAAATTCACCATTTGTGCACAAGAGTAACTTGATAATTGCACAAAACGACTTTATTACTCCCAGATCCCAAAAACTATTTAATTATTTAATAATTTTATAGATATTTTTTGTAATAAATTCTCTTCCATAAAATATCTGAGTAATTATCCTCACAATATTCCTATTAGTATCATATACTAGATGATTATATAACAAAAGAGCGAAAATTCCATAAGTCATTATAGTTTACCTTAATTTTAAATCAGGTTCATGTAGTTTATTTTGTTTAAATTATGTCTTTATTGTTTGATATATGTTAATTTTAATTTGTACACTTCATGGAATTTCATTAATAGAAATCCACAGGTATTAAAACGATGTGAAATAAAATGAAGTAGATTCTATAAATTAAAATTAATGAGTTTTACACTCAACGATTGATCCCTATAACCAATCAAGCTATAAGAGCCTAATTTAAACAATATAAATTATAGGGACATAATTCAAAATTAAGAAAAACTATAAGGACTTTTAGATTAATTTTTTTTTTTAAAAAAAAAGTAGACTTTATGCATATCTAAAGAGAACATAACCAAAAAATAGAAACTTATACTTTTTCATAACTTATGAATAATGAAATTTGTTCCATATTGATATATATATGTTATTCCTTCCAATCCTTAATATAAGAGCTAGTTGAATAATTTAGATAAATTAAAGAAGTCAATTAATTATTTAATTAAATCTAAAGTATAAGAGCTACTAAATTAATTTGGGTAGATTAAGAAGTATATAATATGAATTCATTAGATTTGATCATAATTAATTTATTGATTTGAAACTACCCAAATTAATTAACTAAATCTTATATTAAAGATATAGGAGTAATATTTATTTTACTAACTGCGCTATGGGGGTTGTTGTTGGAACATTGACAAATTTATATGCAGGTTGATGCACATAGAGACGTATCAGGTCTTCTTTCAGCTCATCCAAATGTTCCTTTCGTCTCAATCCACTACATGAACACCATGGATGCTATCTTCCCCAAAACGAACGATCTGAGTCCATAAAGCACCTTCTTCGAGCAGCGAAACTCGATCACAGTCGAATCCTTCAGCAAACAATCTGCCACCATAAACCTAATTCCTGGACTTTCTCAATCTCATGGGGTTACTCTCTTCAAATCTATGAGAGTGTTTTCCCTCGTTGGCTTCTCAAGAGGCCTCTAGAGACCTTCATGCCGTGGCTCGCCGAGATATCGACGCCGCCATATTACATGTTCAACACGAGGTTGCCAAATAATAATCCTTGTGAAACTCCTCATGCTTTTTTGCAGAATCAATGGAGAAAGTTAGGGTTGATGGTAAGGATGAAATAGTTACGACGTTTGTAAGAAAATCTCAGAGGTTTGATTGCTTGTCCTCTTGATGGACACAAATCTGCCACAAAAAACCTCAAGGTTTGTACCTTTTACCTTTCATTCTCATCATTCAATTCTATTTCTATATATAAACCTCCTCATTTCTTCTCTTCTAATATTGTAACTTATATTTTTTTTTCTCCCTCCGATCCGAAATATAGGGTAAACTCGATAGGATATAAACTTTGTCTTATATTTTGGACCCGCGAGAGTATTTGATGATCGTTTTTTTGCTATGTATAGTATACCTAGGAGCTGCGAGGTCGAGAAAGAAAAATTATAATATTAAAATATAACTTGGGTTGGTCAGTGAAACTAGTGAAACGATGAACTAAGTCTTTTAGCCTATCTGGTTAAGAGTTTTGGTGGGTGGGTACCAGGTTGAACTTTATATTTTTTTTTTTTCATTTTAAATCTTAAATAACGTCATTTTAATTTAAGTGGAAAAAAGCATAATAAAATGTCAGTATCTTTCCATGCAACACCTACTGCACCTAGAATAAAATATCTTGTCCTGTTGAATTCAGGGAGAATGACAATTCAAAACTTTGTAAGGAGATTAATATAAAATAATTAAGCACCTTCAAATTATAAAACCCAAAATTGAAAAACCCAATTTCATTGAATTATAAAATCAAATTTTACCGTATAAAAGTGCATCCACTTAATTCATGCCCACTACCTCTAGATCAATATCTTAATATTCTAACTAAATTTTATGTTCTCTAAATTATTTATCAATAATTTCTATCATCTCAATGAACACAACCAAACACCACATAGGCATCTCAATGCTAACATAAGCACAAGCAAACTTACGAAGTTATGAAGTTTCTAAATTTATCTTTAAGCAAGATTTAAATCATAGTCAATCCAAAATATATAGGATCTAAATTCATCCCATTCAAAACACTATAGAAATATCTAGATAAGTATTATTTTCTTTCGAGCATTTTGTCAAATACCCAATGTGCATTCAATTTGACAAGCTCTAGAATTATTCCTTTTAAAATTATAGCCCCAAGTTTATACATTACAGCTATAAACCACTCCTATTAAATAACCAAACTAAACCATCACAGCAGCTATGTATATATGCCTCTCCAAACTTAACCAAGGATTTTAATAATTTAAACAATCTATTCACACAAAATTTCTCTTATACATTTAACAAATAGCTTGTGTGCATACAAATATCAAGACACAAAACAAATACCATAGTTCATAAATTATCAACTATACAACTTTTAAGTATCTGACCAATCTCACCAGATTTTTCAAGCTAAGTTCATAAAAAAAATCATCTTGAGTTAACAAATAAACAGCACCCAATCCACTTTATGCTTCTTGTAAGATTTAGAAGGAAATATCATAAATGAGGAGCCCGTGCTTAGTTCACAATTCATTAGTTAATTTATATAATTTGTCTAAATGTATATCAATAAGTTGTTAATTTGATACAACATATATTTTTAAATAAATACTCAGTTTTCTCATCTAACTCTATTTTATTTAGAAAATTTTAATCAATACCATAACTTAATTTTTCTATCACAATTACAACTCTATCATCCAATAACTTGATAACATCTTTATCCAATCATCCTAAAATCTCCAAAATTTTGCTCACTTTAATCTTCAAGAAAAATAACTACAATTAATATATTTCTCAAATTAGCATTTGAATGATAATCTTATATAATCTCAACTCTATTCTACTATTTAAAATCTTTATTTAACATCACACTCCCCAAATCGTCTAAAAAAATCCCAATTTCTAATATTAAATCATCAAATCCTTATTCAATATTCACATTTCATTATAAACCTCAAAATCAATCCATCAAATCATCAATATTAAATTACTAAATAAATAATTAATTTAATTATATAAGTTTAAAGTTCACAATTTTACTTCTGACTTCTAAATCTCGTTCATACTATCCAAATCTTCATTTTAATATTAAATTATATCATTTCTTGCTAGATTTTAATAACTCATTTGAACCATCACTTAACCCATAATTATTTAATCTGATCAAAATCCCTCATTTTTCCAACTTAGGGTCTAACAAAAATATATATTTTCAATTTACAAGCTCTAACCATAATATAAACTGATTAAATATCAATTATACCTTCAATAAACATAACTCAATCATTAAACTCAAATTTAATCAATAAAATTATCATATGAAATTATCTCTACACTTTAACATTTAAACCCTAACCCCAAATCTCTTAAATAATGTAATAATTTTTTTAAACTAATTAAATATAAGTATTCACTTAACTCTAAAATTCTATGGATGAAAATTCACACTTATTTTAAGTCCTAATTTTTAAATTTATTTTATTTCTAACAGAAATTATATGTTTAAATAGATCTCTTAGTATAAAAAATAATTAAAAAATAACTGTGCTAATAAAAAATTTTTATGAAAATAAAGTAGAGCTTAAATAGATCTGGATATTTATCCAGGTAGGGGCACGAACGGAGATGGCGAAGGAAGATGAAGAAGAATGCAGCGGGGGGTTACTGTGTAGGTTTTGAATATTATATAAAAAGATGTGTGGGCCCCACTTTCTTTTTCTATTTTTCTCTCTCTCCTGGAGTGTGCCACGGCTGTGTGTCTACCTCTTATTATTTTTTCACTTCTCTCTTTCTTTGTCTTTTATACTTTTAATAGAAACAATATATTTTTTTTATTATTATTTTATTTTAATTTCAGTTTTAATTTTTTATACTTTAGATAAATTCTATTAATTTAAATAATTAAATAAAAAATTTATCTATTAAAAATTAGTTCCTTCTCATACTATTTAAATCCTAAAATAAAAATTAAAATGTTACTTATTAGAAATGGTCTAAATGGATGTTTTAGAAAAATCTACAGCTTTTTTATATAAATAATTAAGTTAAATAATTTTATTAATCTCTATAAATTGATTATATAATTTTTATATTTATAACCGAGTGATATATCATAAAGAAGCATGTACTTGTTTAGATAATAGGTAAACCTTAGTTTAAGAATGTCTTTAAAAATTAAATAAACAATTATCAAATGTTTAAAATAGTTTATGGATTAAATTACGATTTCGAATAAGCTACTATGAATATCTTCTGGGTGAAAAAAAAAAGGTTTATAGGTTATCTAATAATTATTTTATTCTTACTTGTTTTAACACTCTCTCTTGTTCCTCATCTTCTTCACCGATCTCCTCTAACACCCTCACTGTCTCGTCGTCGTCATCATAGGAAGAAGATGTGGTGGAGCTATTTTTCGAGACACTCCTCCAACTCTAACTCCAATTCGACCCATGTTCTTCTCTAAAGCTGAAGACTTTCCATGAAACAAAAGGATTCTTCTCCCTCATGTTCTAGTTCGTTTGTTGTTGCTCGTTGTCGCTGTTGCCCTCACGATGTTAGATCTCGCCATCTTCTTCTCCTCCTTCTAGATCTGTCTACCGTCACTTCTTATTGATGCTGCCATCACTGTTGCCGTCATCGCTTCTTCTTCAGATGGCAGAGGAGGGATGATGACGGTGACAAAGGAGATGAATAGTTATCTCATATATTTTTTTTACACCTTATATCATTTTTGGTAATTTACCAATAAAAAAAGTCATTCTGATAATAATTATTTAAACAATCATTTATTTATAATTAATTTTATTTCATAAATTTTTTTCTAAAAAAAATTCTTCAGAATTATTTTTAAATTATTTTTTCTTTGCAAGATCTTCTCAAAAATTAAGTTAAACGACCCCTATAAAGGAAATGCTAGCTACACTACCCACACACTTCAATTCCAATGAAGCGAATCTCTCCACCAAACACGAGGTTATAAGGCTTTATCCAATTTTGAAATTCAAATGGCCAACTTTTTTCTAGAATCCGAGGTTGCCCAACTCTCGCATTTCTTAATTATTATCTTTCACTAAAAAAACAACCAAGCATATCTCTCTCAATTTAAACTTTTTTTTACTTTAATTAGGGATCATTTTAAAAAATTACAAACATTTTTTAGCAATTTACTCAAATTTTTAATTAATTTAAACTAGAGAGAGTAATAAATAAATTGTCCAAAAAAGACAAATTCCAATTAGCAAACTTGACAACATTAGAAATTGAACTATAATTAACTCTTTTTAGAGGAGATAATTTTTATATTTTATAAATATTAATCTAATTAAGTGATACTACTTAGATTCTAAAACAAAATTGAACTATAAGTGTCATCATGCACTCCCTCTATCTTCAAATATGGTATTCAATTTTTTTAAGTCCTTGTCCTTTTTTTATTTAACTATTTTCCCCTAACCCCTAATAAATGATTTTATAAAGAAGGAAAAACACATTTAATTAGGGGTGGATTAAGAAAGAAGAAAAAATGACATAAGTCACTTCCTTGATCTCTATTATTTTGACAACTAGTAATCCTTGCAATCTTAAATACAAAAGTTAAATAATTAATTTATATAAATTAATTATAATTTAGTTATTTGTAAAAATATTTATTTGTTTTCCTAAGATACTCCTTTAATAATTTGCGTTAAAAACTACCCATAATAATGAAATCTCCCTTTTTTGCTAAAAAAATATGAAATATCTTTTTAATATATGCAATTAATAGAAATAATTTAAAAAATATATATAAATTTAGGAGATAAAGTGAATTAATATCATATATTTAGAATTGAAAAAAAAAACCTTTAAATAGTTCCAACATTTAAGATTGCAATGATTATTATATTTAGAAACATTGAGAATATATCATATAGTTGTCCTAGTAAAAATATCAAGAATGTGTAATTTGAGCAAAGGCATTATTTGGCATATTCCAAAAGGAGGTTGAAATGATTATTCTAATCAATCAATTAATTATAGCTAAATGATCATTTATGGCCCTCTTTATATCCTAAGTATATGTGATTAAAATATAAAACGCTCTCCACCCAAAAAAATTCCCACATACATACGTGTACACCTCACGACATTTCCCATAAGTCCCATATAGATATATAAATAATATAATAATAAGTAGAGTATCATTATTGTAAAAATCTACAATATATATGTATGTGTATATATATAATATAAAAATCTGACAAATTATATTATTTATGTTATGTTTTAGTTCTATGAAACACAAGCGACCCATGATAGTTTTGTTGTAAAATATCCAAACAATTATCAATTCTCACTAAGAGCTCATATAGTATATATATTATTCACAGGAAAGCAATTATTATATTATTTGATATTAAATTATCATTTCTAACATCTTATACCCTCTCTCTATCATTATATAATTAGTTGTATATCCTCTTCAATTTCATTTATAAGTCACTTTTAACTTTTAACATTGTTCATAAACTTTTTTTAAAAAAATTTAATAACTCTATCTAATAAATAAAAATTTTACTTTTCCTACATTAAGATTGAATAGGGAGAGGGTGTCTTCATTTCTTTCCCCTCCATTTTCCCTAGATGAAAATTTTAAGAGTTCAGATTTATTATTTTATGAAATTATTTTTATAATTTTACATAACAAAATGCATAAATAAATTTAAACTATTAATAGTTAATATAAAGAATTCACAACTACAGTAAAAATGGACCAAAAATACTTTTATTAATAGTTAAAATTTATTAATGTAGTTTAAAAATGTTAAATCTGAATTGTTAAAATTTTCATATAATAGTGATACGATGGAGGAAAATGAAGGAGAAACAATAGTGGGGAAGGAAATGGAGATGCCCCTCTCCTTCTTCCAAATGCGTTATAAATAAGATAGGAGGGAGTATATAATTTCCTTATGATCTCTAGCTCTTCATTACAATCTTTAATTAGAACTATTAGCATATTAATAAGTTGAACTCATAATTTCTTATGAATTATAGTTAGATAAATTAACCTTATGCATAATTTGATTATATGAAGCAAGTAAATATTTTCTTTTATGGATATTTCAATCCCAGACAACCCATATTTAAAGTATTTTCTAATTTTCCTATTTCTAGTTCGATCAAAGAACTCTATAATTAACCTATAATCAGTGGCCACTAATCTTGATAGCACACAATCAACTGAACAACATATACTATCAACACAAAAGAATAAAAATTAGAGAAATTATAATGAGGTCCTAAGGAAAAGATTTAATCAACAAAAAAAAACTCAAGTAACATAAACGTGTTGTCAATTCTAAAAATTTTCATTGTTAGTTTCTATGTTGGCATTGGGACTTTTTAGGTAATTAAATCTCTGATTTGGGATCTCATAATAATTTCTTATAATAATTATTATTACGCTAATTCATCACAAATTTATGAAAGCTAATATAAACACACAGATTTTGATCTTCAACTCAACAAATAAAATTGTATGTCTCGTCATATATGTTCTTAAGTCTTCACACCCACAGCCACACTAACAAACAAAATTGTACGGTATTCCACCTATCCAATAGGCTAGTCTTTTGTTTTAAGATATAATTTCTCTTTGCTCGTAACATTGATGTTTTTATTGAAAGGATGATATTTACGGAGAGTGTTAGGTCTAACTTATAAAAGGCCAAGTGAAGTGTCTGAAGCTATCAGGGGCATTAGCTTTAGAATGGGGATGCATTATTATGAGTTCTATATTACAAAATTTCAAATAAAATATGGCTTATAAGTTCAAAGGATGTTTTTTAATAACTGACTAGTCACTATCATTTTGGACTTATGCTCATAACACATCATCATCATCAGGATCAGACCTTGAATAATTCCTTGGACGTTTCTGTGTTGTTTTGAATGGAAAAGGATGGTATACATGGTGTAAAGGAATAGAATGAAAGTATTGAAGTTGAATAGTGCTGAACAGAGGAAACATTTGCCCTAATATCCAATTACTTTGTGTGTTGTTTTTTGCTTTAATTCATTCTTTAATCCCTTTTCTTTCTTTTGATTCCTCCACTAATGGCTTTTCTTTCTTAAAAATATGTCACTGCAAGAAGAACTTCAAGACCCACGTAGTTTTATTTTCTTTCTCTTAAAGAAAACTAAAACCAATCCTTTCATTTAACGATAAAATTAACTTCAAAGTTGGTCAAGGTGTGGGGACTCATATGCTTTCATCATATTCTCTCTTCAAAGTTGGACTTTGAATGCAGTAGATTGAAACCCTAGGATTCTCAGAAATTAATGGTTTTGCTGGTGATTTAAAAGATTTCTGGGAAGAGAATCAACAAAAAATATAGAACAAGCCAAAAAAACCTTTCTGATCGATTAATTTTTCTTGTTAAGGTTTTGCTGGTGATTTAAAAGCGTACTTATCAATCTAATCTAAATCCAAATAAATTTTAAAACTAACTAGATAAACATGTTGAGTTATATTTTTAATTATATTTTAAACTACATTAAAATCGTTTCATAGTTATAGTAACTCTCACAGACAATGCACTTGTTAGAAATGTTAATTGGATAAACGCGTTACAGTACATGAGCCCTCACACACACAAAAAAAATATTATTGATTGATTAATTTATACAAATCTAAAGGGTTGATTAATTCTTAGTAATCGAATGAGTAGTTGTATGACTAATTATTAACATGACCTTTGAATTTAAATCCTATTTATTATAATCAAATACATATTTTTAAAATTTTTGGATTAGTAAAGTAACATTTATAAGTTTTTTTTGGTAGAGTCAAAACAATATCCATCAACTAATAGCTAAAGACTAGTCTTCTCGATTTTTTTCCTTTTACGAGCACAATAACAATAACACAAATCTTAAGCTCATTAAGTAGGATCAGCTATATGAATTACATTGTGCTATATTTTATTAACAATTAAATCTTTGAATAAATTATATTCCACACACCAACGTTTATTCATCCTAGTGGAAGGGGTTTAGTCACTTAAGTACGAGGTCTCAAGTTTAAGTTCGTATAAATATAAAAAATATTTTTAAGAGAGCTACCTCTAATTATATTTGACAATATTCTGATATAGTCAAATAGTCTTAACAACAAAATTGTGTAACACGCCTTTTATGAACTCCCCTAATTGAAGAAAAACAAACTTTCATCAATTGTTAATCATCTTAATTAAGACACATTAAACACCATCATTTTCAGTTTAATGAATACACACACACACACACACAAAATAATGTTGCAATTAAATAATACAACTTGCACGTGGATAGGGATGGATTGTGATGAGTTACATGTATATTCCTAGGGTTCTTTAATTTCACCCAAGGAATACCTGTAAAGCGAGAGGATTTATGTAGCTGCTTTAGGATTTTAAAGAGAAAAGAAATAATAAAACACAAGACAAGAAGAATCAATCGTGCATATATTTAGAATTAAAGTATATAACTCAAAAGACTGTGCCAACTTTCCTCCAAAAACTTTTTCCTGCAATATAATGCAATACAAAAGCAAAGCTGATGAACGTCATATATCCATCCACAAAAAGTATTGATAAGCTTGGGTTCTTTAAGACTAGAGAGCAGCATTAATTTTAGAGCTTAACGTAACTTTTTCTTATTGACTAAATCATACCAGAATTCATCTAATTATGCATCACAAACATATATATATATATATATATATATAAACCCTACCCACAACCTATTGCCTCCTCTTTATGAAGATAGTACCTTTAAATTAAAGTGTTCATATTACTCTCTCTCTATATATATATGATATATCCACTCTTCATCAATGAAGTTGTTCTTGTTGTTTGGCCCCAACTTCAACTATCAAAGTTAATAAATATCATATGAATATGAAATATGTGTAACTAAATTATGGTTGGATACTATTGAATATATGAGTTTTGTTAGTTACTTGATAGTTACTCTGATACTTAATATAATACCTATTTAATTAATTTAATTAGATTAAGGATATTAGTTAACTTAGTTAATATGATATTTTTTTTAAAACACTATAATTATCTTCCTTAACTCTATCCCTTATTTTCTTACTTGATTATTGTTGAGGGAGTATTAATAGAGTTAATTTGAGAAAAATTGATAAATATAAAAAATATATCTTATATTTATGACTAAGATTAACCCCTAAATTATATCTTATATTAAATATCAGGAAGTACTATTTATCACTTCCTTCATAGTAACGGATAACTGCTGCTTAATTTAGATATTGTTGGAAGTTGGAATTGGGAACATCAATCCAATGATGAGAAAATAAACAAGCTATGGGATAGGTTATATCAAGTGATGTATCTTTTGTGCTTTTATGATTGTGGGTAAAAAGAATGCACGAACTCACATGAATCAAAAAATAAAGATATCAATTAACGTAGAAATAAGTGCCATATGCGTTAGCTTTTTCCAATTTTTAACTGTATCTGTTTTATATATAGACAGATGTATCTGTATTTCTAAAGCAAAGCAACCGGGATTCTTCCTTCCCTACTTATTACCATTTATTTTACTTACTCTCTACGATTTTATGTAAGTAGTGTCACTATTTGTTTTTAAAAGAAGACTTTAGTAATAGCAACCTGAAAAAGCACACGATCCCTTTGTCTTTTTCCTGAGATGACCTCCTATAGGGTTTCTCTCTTTTTCTGTTTTATTTTAATTTGATATAAATATATATATATATATGTATGAATTTTCTTTGAGTTATGTGTTCAAGGGTTTAAGATAGGTTTTAGTTTCATAAGACTCTCTCCTCATGAATAAGATTCTGTATTATTCATTTGTGTGCTTTGAATGGTTCTTCTAAAGCCTTTGGGGTAGAGTTTTATAAGTTGTGTCTTCTCTTATCAGTATCTCAGAAGAATATTTAGAATCCTAAGTTTGATCTCCTTTTCCAAGCAGAAATCTTGCTTTCTGAATTATTCTTCTCTCAAATTTTGGCTCCCATTGATATTCAAGTGAAATATTTTTCCTCTCTAAAGACAACTTCAGGGCCACTGAGCACAAAAGAGAAATATTCCTGCGTTTTGAAAATTTCTTCTTTCAGTTTCATATAGTGGACAGCAAAATCAAATATATGTAGGATTCTCTATAGTCACAGAGAAAAAGAACCATCACTCAACACAACACCCATTTTTAATTAAGCCAAATTTCCATCTGTAGTATTAGTTCTGACGGATTTTCAAGGAATAAAATCCAGAAGAAGCCTTTTTTCTTTGTATTTGTTGAAAATTATGGCCCCTTCTGGAAGCTCATCAGCAACATCTTCGAAGTTGAAAAAAACAAGAAGGAAACTAAAGCCCAGAAGATCCAATTCACTGAAGAAGAAGCAAAATCCACAAAAGAGCGATCATATCAGAAGTGATGAACAAGAAATGATCTTATCTTCTGCTGCAAGTTGCTGCTCCAACAATAACGATGATCACTGCAAAAAGCAGATATTAGTAGAGGACATTGATATTTCAGATGATGATGATAATGGCTGTTCAACCCCAAAGGCTCAGAGATTTAGAATACCAGAAGTTTCAACATGTCCTCCTACTCCTAAGAAGCCAAAATCAACACTATCAAATTTCTACAATCATCGATCACCAATCCCATTCTTTGCTTCTCCTGAGCTGGAGCTGTTCTTCCTTGGTGCACTTCGAGATATTTCAGTTTGATATATTCCCGTTATACATACATATATACATGTGTACTTTCGAGTGTGCAATTATCATTCGGCTATAAAATTGTGTTTTTGGTTGTTTTGTGAAAAGTTACAAAAAGCTTGCATACCCACAATTTTAAGACGTTGATGATCATGATAGCTTCAGAATACATATTATTGTAGATTTCAAGTTCTTTTTTGTTTTAGTGTTTTAACTCTAGAAATTGAGAGGTTCAATATGCATAGCTTTGAAAATTATGAGATTTTGGTGTGGATGATCACAGAAAACAAGACGTTCCTCCTTCTGCAGATGATCGACACTTCAAATATCTGCATTGAAGAACTTGTACAGGATTTGAGTGTTTTAACTTTTAAGTTTGTGAATTGGTTAACTTGATTTAGTTATATGAATCTTTAGTTTGTTTGAAGATTAACAGCGTTCCTCTATTTGCGACCAGTGCAAGCCATAGGAACTAAATCTAATAGAAGGCGCGAGTCTCTCAAAAGTTTAAGTATTGACATTAATACCCGACAATAAGTCAAATAAAATTACCTCTAATAGAAATATACCAGTGCAGCTTAAACAAAGACCGGCACAGAGATTGGCTGGGGTGTCTGGGTTGTGCATAAGTTGAACATATACGACCCTTATAACCTTTAATTACAATGTTTCCACTGCAAAGGGTGACAAAATGCTAGTGTCGGAAGCAGTAGGTTTCTCTTGCGCCTTTAATTCTTTCAATTTCCAACCACATATAATAGAAACAGGAATGCGCAGAATGCACAACTAAGGGAGGATGTCAGACAACCTAAACTTAATCCATCCTACAATAAAATTCAAAACACATTGCTTTTTCTCTTTTTCTAATAATAAAGATAAAATAACAAATCTTTATGATGATGTCCTATAACGAAAAAGCGAATGTGCATCGACAAAGAGCACCCCCAGAAGAATCCTCATATTCTTAAGCAGTCAAGCCTACTGAACTCCAATCCAACGAGCATAATCCACCCACCTGCAACACAAAGTCCCAACACATGAGAACAGCTTTTTATTTTTCTGCCTTCCAAAACAAGGGTTTCTTATTTTTTGCCCACAAGCATATCAGCAAAAGGATTTTTGATATACTTTCAGTCCCAGACATTATTTCTCTAGAGAAATCGAATTGCTGAGAGGTCAAGTTTATGAGCAATGAAAGATTGCTTTCACAAATTTGACAGTGAAAATCTTGACCAAGAGATAAAGCTCTCCATAAGAAAATCCAGTAAGAAGAAAACATTAGAGGGAAGATTCTTCTTACAGTAATGCACCAAGGTACGAATTGCCCGTCCGCACAGCAAAGCAAACTGCACTGAGTATAAGCTTATGCTGGTTTAGCAAAGGCTCCAAAAGCCGCTGTTCTATAATTCCAGCAAGAACTTGATACCTAAAATCACATAATCAATTTGTTAGTTATACATATATATCCAGTCACTGGTGATATGAACAGGCAAGCAAATTTCTTTTTTCAGTATGACAAAGTGACTAGCTCTCATAGCAAAACCAAGAAGTCCATTTCCTCTATACCCTGAGTTTTCTTCCATACGAGATGCATTAATAACTTCCTATGATTGGATATATATAATTCTTACACATGCCATATTGCGAATGGATGGCTGATGATCTCTTTCTTTACTGTTTTTGGACAAAGACAGAATCCAAGGCTAAAGAGACATTATGCCTACCAGGTCCAATCAGTAACATAAGAGGGTAAAATGTAGATCTTGCAAAATTCAAATTGTTCTTGGAAAAAAAATAGAACTTTAAAACTGAACTATCAAATTGGAAGTTTTGAACATAACATAGCTTTTCTATCAAAGCAATTTATCATGGTATATTGAGTTAATACATCAGTGATTCAAGTAAAATTAAGTAATTAACATGACTGCAACCAATAGAAAGATTATTGAGTGATATTTATGTGGCCAGCAATCCAAAAGGATTTATTTTAAATTTCTTACACATCATTTTCCTTTTTTTTTTTTGTATATTATTTTCCCAATGCTATACCCAGCGCATATCTCTGACTAATAATTTACGATGAAATATATTTTCTAAATTATACATCAATTATTAGCAGGTATCACCACATCACATTTCATCAGTGGAAAAGCACTAATGCAAAAACATTTCAGAAACATTAACACTCTCTAGACCATAGTAATCACTAATAAATTCACCATTTGTTTTACCTGAGGTTGCTGGAAACTACCATATAGAAACCATAAGCTGCACTGGTGGATAAAATTGAAACATTTTCAATTTCCCCAGCAAAAGACTTGTCAACAGCCTTCTTTGCATTAATCAAGGCATTTGTCATAGCTGTTCCAACCTGAATGAATACAAAAAGTATTGTGTCAGTGTCCATCCCTAATTAAGTCCACTTCAACCCAAACACAGTTTAGGGAAAAAACTGCGAAGAGAGTATTTAATAAAGAAAGAAGCTATAAAAAATATCACATGAATCCTTGACAACCTCTTATGCCCTTCTCTGTATCACTCTAAAGAACAGATTGATGAAAGGTTAAGAATTGCATTAGAACAACATTTGCAAATTATTCATACTAAATATATATACCATGCATGCCAAATCAGCCCTCCTACTCAGTGAGAATGACAATTATTTTTTGTCCAGAAGGGATATGAACATAATTAGATAGAGAAGGGGCAACATATAAATTATTCAGAAAAGAAACATGTTCATTTGATCCACATCTGTGTAACAAATTTGCCCCCTATTCATCACGTTAGTCAACTGATGAAAGATTCTATTGGCCATATTATTTCAAAGGAGATTAATAAACCACCTCGTGATCCTGCTAAAATTTACATTGTTGAGTGAATTATCTCAATCGTGTTTATACTTTTGTTCCTTGTAACTACTTTCAACAGATAGGAAATGGACAGGGCCATCTGATGAAGGAAGACTCGTCCAGTATTAGTGATGGGGATGAAGGCAGAGGACTACCAGCAGTCCAGATGCATATCAAAGTCATTGACAGCCAGATGCACAAAGCATTACTAAAATCTACAGAATAATCGATAGCCATTTAGAATTTTAAAAAGAATACTGGCAATAACAATGAAAAATCCAGCTTTTTTTGTGCTCTTTCTCATGCAATACTTAGCTCTGGCAAGAACCACACAATAATTTTACTGTAAATGAGAAGGCCAGATCAGTCAACCCATGTAAATCATAAGGCAGATATAATCAAGCAACGCCGGACTGTAAATGGCTTATCTTTTCAAACAACAAATAGCTAAATCTCCCAGAAAGAAAAGAACTAACCAGTGAGGAAGCAGTTCCCACAGCAAAAAGTTTTGATCCATTACGCTGTTCCATGGAAAAAAAAATAGAGAAAAGTCAGTACTAGAAATATATAAAAGGACAAAATTACGAGCTGCAACACACATATTGCCAAATGGTACATACCAGAATTGCACCAACCCTCTGTAGTAAGGAATATGATGTTCCAGAGAGAGCCACCTGCAGGAGAAAAAATGTTATAGACAATCAATCACCGACAAAATTTGGCAGAAAGAGAAGTGTTTATTAAATCTAAGCTATTAATCCAAATGAAATATAAAGACCTGAAATGCGTTGTCAGGGCAGTTGTGGAAAAACTTTGCACTGGGTCCTGCATTGATTGCAAGTGGTGGTCTAAGGGATACAGTAGGTGCAGGTAGATAAACCAGCATGAAATCAGAAAGAATGGCCATGACCTGATGTCAAGATGTAAGAGGTAAGTTATGCAATTAAAATTAATAGATATTTCACAGAATGTGGTATTCTCAGGGAACTGTGGAAAGAACAAAATGAAAGGTACAAAATGTAGACACACACAAACACATAACTAGAGAGTAGTAGATTCAAAATAAAAAAAAAACGAAGAAAAGAAAATATGCATCAGGCGTTAATTTCAGATGTTAGAGTATAAAGTCTTCTTCAAGGAAAGATCAGTCCTTTAGCCAAACAAAGAAAAATCATTTTCAGAAAATGAAAACAAAGGCTGAAACGCATTATTTTTCTCTATATATACATTAAAAAAGAAAGGCTTTAAGCGAATAAACAAAAAGAGAAGGAAATATATCAGTGTATTAAAAGCAATTTATAACCAAGTAGGGGTGTTGATCATGTTGTTGCGCTGAGTGAAATATTCAAAGATGCGCTGTAACTAGAAAGATAGCAGAACAGTATACAGAATAATTAGCAAGAATATAATCATAATGAGAATGTTCATACAACATCAGCAAAAACAATTTCCAGCTCATCGAAAAGTTTTTCTCTGCGCCGCTCATACTCAGCAGCAATCTGGGAAATAGAACCAAGGAAAAGAATAAGTAGAAAGAGACTGTCAATTAGCACATGCTTAGAGAGAGGGGAAGAAGGGGAAGTATACCTCGTCAATTTGTCATAATTGTTTAATAAGATAATTTCTCTGCACTGAAATGTTGTTTGATAAATCATATGGCATCTAACTCTTAAGAGTTTTAGTTCTAACCATCGAGACTCTTATCAAAGTAAAATGAGTTATCGAGAAAATCTAAGTCGTCAATTAATTTCTCTCGGAACATATGGACAAGTAAGGAATAACATATCAACGCATACAGATGAATGTTCGTGATCTCTGTTTTATCCTGCCTCTTGTCAGATTAGAAAAGGGATATTATAAAATAAAAAAGCTTAGACTCCAAGACCAAGGGTATATTTGGTACAATAAAAGTAAAAGTGGGGAGGTGGAAGTGAAACTTCATTAGTTACTTCCACTTCTAATATTTTAAATTATTTTAATTCTATTAAAAAAATTAAAAAATAAGATAAAATAAAAATAAAATATTTTAGATTATTTTATTCTTAAGTTATAAAATTTCTAAATAATTTTAATCATTCCCAATTTATAAAAAAATATTTTTAATTATTTTATTCTGAATCATAAAAAAAATATATCAATTATATAATTATTTCTACTTTATCAAATAAATTTTTAAAATAAATTTTTAATTTAATTTTATTTTTACTTCTAATTCTATTTTCACACGAAAAACTCTTTGCTTTTAGCAAATGCACTTAAAAGGATTATTTTGAAACCACACATGAATTTCCTCTTCCTAAAATGCTAGAGATCATCCACACCAAAACTAAAACTGTTTTGATCGTGAAGAGAAAAGCTAGCGTACCTAACAAGCCTGAAAGAATTTCAGCAAAAAGACAAAAAAAAAAAAAAAAAGACGAAACCACATGTCATAGGAGCAGAACATCTAAAAGTATTAGACATGTGTTATGTTCTTCCATCTAAGTCCGTATACGATCGAATCAAATGCAGAAAACACAAACCTTGGTGAACATGCCAACACCGCACTCCATGAAGACTTTAGACAAGAACAGATCATCCGCCAAAAGACGTTCTCTGAAGCCACCAAATTGAAGCAACCACTTGAAAAAAGAAGACTTCTCAAGCTCCAAAAACCGAGACACAACCGAAGCAGGAATCCTTCCATCCTTGATCGCCGCCGCCAAATCCTTAGGCAAACTCTCCAGCGACCTCCCTACCTCCGCCAACACCACAATAGCCTCATTCTCCTCGTTATCATCCCCCGCATCACCGCCATCATCTCCGCCACCGCAGCCTCCAGAAAAATCACCTCCTCCGATCCCGCCTCCGCCGGGGGTAACAGTCACAGTAGAGGAAGGGTAAGAAGTGTAGAGAACAAAAGGCAGGTTCCTGCAGTGGCAAGATAGAGAGGAGAAAGGAACAAGTGGCGGACAAGGAAGAGAGAGTCGCAGGTTATGGAAGGAAGAGGAAGGCAGTGAAGAAGAAGAAATGGTATTAAGGTTAGAAGAAGAGGAGGAGGAAGAGAAGCAGAAGGCGATCGACATTGTCTTCTCTTTGCTTCTTCTTCCTCTCTTCTCGTTCTGTGTTTGTGTGAAGAGTGTGTATTTATGGCTATGTGAATTTTGAATTGGGAGGAAAATGTTGGAGTTGAGCCGTTGGAAGGTGGTGTTACTTCCTAGGACGAGCGCGCCAAAGAGGCTTTAGGGGTTTACGTGAGAGGGATTTAGCACTTCCAACCTCCATTTTTTAGCGCGTGGGTTCACGCTCACAGGATTTTCTTATTTTCTTTGGATTCTTCTTTAATCCTTTTCAATTGAAAGTAGAATATTTATTTAATGTCAAATGTGCAATTTCTTTTTCAAATAGCTTATGACAAAATATTCCTCTGTTTCTAAATATAAAAAATAGGTAATTAATTTATAAAAATTAAAAATATTAATTATTTATAAAAAAAATGTGGGGTGTGAATATGATATGCTTTTCGAACCCACCTACAAGTGTTTTTGACTAAGAAGATATGAGCATCTCTCCAGACGTGATCTGCTTTTCGAATCACCTGCTAGTGTATAGATATGTAGTAATTTGTGTAGTGCTTTGTTTCCACCAGAAAAAAAATTTGATGTATTTCTAAGATACATCTTCTAATTATTTATTTAGAAAATTATTCTCTATTGATCAAGTAAAACTACTTTAAATAAAGAGGATTCAAAAAAATCATAAATTTAAAAAATAAAATAAATTAAAAATATTATATTTAAGATTAAAATAAATTTTTTTATTAAATTTTATATTTAAAATCGAAGAAGAATAAGTATATATAATGCAAGGAATGATGTTTCTTTTCTTCCATCACTGTCTTTCTTTACAAAATTTATAAAAGGAAACCATATATTCATTGGGAATATTTAACTTGTGCCCTTTCATGTCCTTTTTTAGTATTGTTTTAATTTGTCTAGTGCGAATGATCTCATGATAAAGAAAAGTCGATATAGGCCAAAAAATATCCATGTGAATGGAACCTTCATATTTGTTTATTAATTAATATAAATGATATTCTCCCTTATCTAGAAATTTGTCCGACAACCAAAATTATTCTTAAGAAATGAGTGGAGAGAATCTAAATTCCTAAATTTTGATGATTGATTGATTTATTATTATAATTTACATATATAATAATAGATTTAATAAATTTTATGTTAATTAATTATTGTTATGCATTTTGTGTGATGTAATTCACTTTTTTTTATTTTTGCAAATTCACCTAACTGAGAATTATAATTATTATGAAATAAGACTAGCTCTCTCATGTCTAATAGGTTTCATGTTTTGATGGGAACACATAGGCATAGCTTCGAATCAGTACGAATTGCGAGAAACCAGGAATTATGGAATGAGAAATGAAGAAGAAATGTAGAGATAAAAATTCCCAAATTTTGTGCGTGGAGAAAATCATGTTAGAAGAATTAATCTCATCTCGACATAATAATATTTAAATATAAAATAATCAATAACTCATAATACTTTTTTTAATTTAAAATATAAAGTATAAATAATTAACTTAGTATATCAAAAAAAATTAGTTAAAAATAATAAATATATAAAATATATAATGTTTTTTAAATGTATCCTTATTAGTAAAAAGTAGTGAGAGAGATAATAAATGAGATATAGGGAAAAGTGTAATGAGAGAATGTATGGTAAAAATAAAAAATATATATATGTAAATAGTATATTTTTTTTATACTATTTATTATATCATATTATTAAGTATTTAATTTTATAATTTATGATTATATTTTTTAATGTAAATATTTTTTAAAAAAATTAAACTTAAAATTTAAAAGGATTTAACGGTGTTTTATGTTGCTAAATTCATAATGGCATATAATGGTTAACAAATTAAAAGAAAGAATAAATGGAGAGTGAGATACACGTCGTGGTAAGACGCGTGAAGTCCAGCCGAGGTCAAAAGGGGCTGGGGAGGGAAAACGGAGGAATTGTGGGGTTGTGGGCTCCTTGAAATTTGGTACTATGTACAGTTAGCTGAATCTTCAATCTCAATACATAAATACAAATAAGAATCTTTTATTCACCAATAAGCCACCTAAGTTTTGCTAATTTCACTTTTCAACTCCATTTTTGCCCCAACCACTTCCTTTTAATTTGTTTCACAAGAACAAATAAAATCATTTCTACCAAAGATTGTCTTAATGTTTTGTTTTGTTAGACTTAAAAAAAATCCATGACCTCACCATTTTTATTAATTTTAAAATTTTTTAAAAATTATGCAATAATATTTTATTTCTTTTTTTATACAATATATTTACTTTCTAATACTCCTTCCAATTCAAAATATATAATTTAGATGATTAAAAAATTATTAATTTATTTATAACTGAATTTATAAATACTAGAAGTAAAATCATCTAGAAGTTTTAAAAGTATTACCTATCACATACATCAGATGTGAACAATCTCTAGTTAATCTTTGGCAATGCTAATTAGGGATGAAAAAAGTGAGGAGGGTACCGAATGGTAATATAATAAAATAACAGGGGCATGGATGAAAACATTTATTTGTCATGGAAGCCAGAAACATACATACATACATACATACATACATACATACATACATACATACATACATACATACATACATACATACATACATACATACATACATACATACATACATACATACATACATACATACATACATACATACATACATACATACATACATACATACATACATACATACATACATACATACAATCATTTGTTGTAAATTGTCTGGATGTGAGTGAGACACACGTACGTCCATGTATATTTAAGTACAAATTCTATAAATAATAATAGCCAGTAGATGAACAAAATCAGCAACTTCTGCGGTTTTTGCTGCAGCTGGTTCTCCAACGTAAAGTTATTGTCCTATTATTACTAGGCATTAGCTTTTTTTTTTTAAATTAAAAGAAAATATTATTATAAAGATAAAACAAAGTGCATAAAAAAAAGATTTGAGTTTGAGATGGAGACTTGTATATAAAAATAAGTAGGAAAAAAGGGTGAAAAGGGGAAAATCAGAATTAGATTGTAGATTAGCACGGATTTTTATTTATTTATTGGCCATATGAATCCATTGTTTATTTATTTTGTTGTGCATTTTATTATGCAACTAAACGTGGATCTCATATATATTGCATAGAATATAAAATAAACTACTTTGTTTATAACTTATAAATATCAGAATATGTTTATAAATTACTCCCTCTCATGTTAAAGAGTCAATAGAGGAATTTTCTTTTAGTCTTAAGTCCAATCTACTATATCTTTTAAAATTATAATTTTTACCTTAAATTCTACCTAAATTTTTTAATTTAAAGAAACATGCGCTAACAACCTACTAAAGTTATAAGGAAAATAACATGTGACCTTCCATTTATAGAAGAGCTCTCGTACTACTAGACTATAAAGTCATTGGATTAAACTCTCCTTGTTGATTATACACATATTAAAGGAGAAATTTCTCATACCAATAATTAGAAAGGGTACTTTAGAAAAAACTAACAAACATTTTTTACAAATAAACTAATTTAATTAATTTTTTTAATCTTTATAAATTAGTTATCTAGTTTCTATATTTAAAACAAAAAGAGTGTATATATTGATCATGATTGATTAATTGAATGTTATCCAATTTTTTTTATATAAAAAAAATTAAATGAATTAGGTCACAAGGCCTTATCAAGGTCGAGTGAGGAACCTCTCCACTTACTCTCCATTTAGTATCTCCACCATTAATTAACTGGTTGGGATTTGATATTCAAAATTTAATATTATAAGATATCAAATCTCTACCATTGAAAACTAATTCAATGGTGGTGAGATACTCAGTGTAGAGTAAGTGGAGGGTGAGGTTAGTGGAGACCTTCCTCTCCTATCAGAATTAAGGTATATCTTAATATGTAAACATCATTTATATAAATATTTATATATCGTCTACTAATATTAGTAGTGAGATTTAAACTCATAACTTTATAAATTATGAGTTAACTCCTTACTAACTAGATCAATATTTATTAGCCTATTGTCTCTTTTTTTCGCACATGAACTTTGAGAGTGGAAACCCCAAAAGTAGCGTTTTAAAGTCGCAAGTAGCATGATGTGTATTAATAAGCCATTTTGGAACTTATATAAACAATAGTAACATTGTAATAGTTCAAAGATTTTGATTAAGATATTGTTAAATAAGTACTCCCTCCGTCCCTAATTATAAAAGTTAAATGAGGATTGGATTTATTTCTGAATACTCCTCCAGTATTTAATATACTACATTTTAGTTAGATTAAAAAAGTTAGTTAAGTTAATTAATATGATATATTTTTCTAAAATACCCTAATTTCTTCCCTCCCTCTCTTATTTGATTATTATTGAAAGAGTATCAATATAAATAATTTAATTTTTTTTAATAAATACAAGAAATATATCTTATATTTAAGACTAAGATTAACTTCTTAATTATCTCATATATTAAGGACTGAAAGAGTATAAGACTCAAATTCACTGTGTCCCAAAATTATAACTTTTCTCAATGTATCCCTATATATTGTACATACTAAGAAGTATCTATTAAGAATAGTTCAAAGCATATGATTAAATTAAGTATTTTAGAAAAGTTAACATATAATTATTTTAATTAACTAATTTATTTAAATTCATTAATCTACTTAAATTAATTTAATAAATCTTATAATTAGGAACGAAGACATATAATATGAACCGAAGACGTCTATTGCGAGGAGAGTACACAATTGCTTATACATAGATACATACACGCCCAAGGATTACAAATACCATCAGGATCTTTTTAAATCCTAGTACTTCTTGCGCCTTTGAGTTCCTCTCCTCTTAGATTTGAGGCCTTTACTCACAAACTTAAATGTCCTAACCACCTTAAGGTCATGAACTGTGCTGTTATGATGATTGCCATGCCTAATGATAGCTTTTCTATTTCCATCATGGAGATTCTCACCAATGTGGTTTCTCTTCTCATATTTACAATTAACATCTGCGTTGATTCTGAGTCGGGCGCGATGATTTTTTGGCCTCAAAGAGTTTCTCAAGTGAGAGCTTTTGTAATTTCTCTTCGTCATCCTCCCACGAGGAAACAATCTATTCACAGCTTCTCGTGATCCTCGAGCATAATAGGAAAGACTTTCGTCACTGTTGTAATCGTGCTCGCTTGTATTGTCAAACCTTTCCCTTGATCTTGTTCTTCTTTTGAGGTTACATAACTTGACACACAAGAAAGTGCAAGTTTTCTCCCACAGGTGGAACCAACAAGACAAGCATGCCCACATTGATCTGCAAATGGTCACCCCAACGCATGCACATTTGGCCAGTTTATATAATAGGTAAATGAATAACACAGCTGCAAAATGGGAACAAAAACAAAAAAAGACTAAAGGGTAATGCTCATTTCCTGCCTTTTCAAACAATCTGGTGGGACATTGGAACAATAGATATGCGAATATATATTGTTGTCCCTATTGAATTCAGTGGACGGTTCAGAAGAAAACTCACCAATGTAAATAATAACGAATACCAAGGCCAGCTTCAGCAAATTGCCAATGCAAAAATGTTCGATGTAACACATGAGATCCCATGTGGGTCCGCAAGTTGAACTGAAAAACATATCCCAATAGCATTATATGAAAGAGGAACTTAGGAAGTGAATAAATAATACTTCTCCGGTACCTATTTAACTAATTCGATTAGGTTAAGAAACTTAGTTAATATGAAGTATTTTTTCTAAAACACTCTAATCATATTCTTTAATTCCTTCCTTCCCTCTCATTACTTGATTATTATTGAGGGAGAATTAATAGGGACAATTTAGAAAAAATTGATAAATATAATAAATAAATATTATATTTATGACTAAAATAACTCTTATTAAAGAGATATTTTTTAGTGAACTTGGTGTGTCATATTAAGGATGTGTTTGATATGAGGGATTTGGAAGGGATTGGAGGAGAAAGAGGGGATTTTGCCCCTTTTCCCTTGGTTGACAACACAAATTTTAGAAGAGGAGAATTTTTTTTCAAGATTTTTCCTCCCCTCCTAACCCTCATCTCAAAAATTATGGGATTTGGAGGGAAAATTAAAATTTTGCCTTATTTTAACCATTATATTCATAGTATTTTTTGAATATCTCTAAAATACCACTTCTACATCTTACAGTTATCTATATAAAAATATTTTTCTCCTCTCCTTTCCTAAATTAAACAATGTAATATTAAAATTTCTCCCCTCCCCTCCTCTGTTATTAATGCAAATGAGCGTAATATTAAAATAACTTCCTCTTTCCTTATATTATGACCAGAATTCCTCTTTCCTCTTTCCTTATATTTATGACAAAAAATCCTCTTTCCTAACCCTGATCTAAAAAATTATGGGATTTGGAGGGAAAATTAAAATTTTGCCTTATTTTAACCATTATATCCATAGTATTTTTTGAATATCTCTAAAATACCCCTTCTACATCTTAAAGTTATCTATATAAAAATATTTTTCTTCTCTCCTCTCGTAAATTAAACAATATAATATTAAAATATCTCCCCTCCCCTCCTCTTTTATTAATCCAAATGAGCGTAATATTAAAATAACTTCCTCTTTCCTTATATTTATGACCAAAATAACTCTTATTAAAGAGATATTTTTCAGTGAAATTGGTGTGTCACATTAAGAGTGTGTTTGATACGAGGGATTTAGAAGGGAGCGGAGGGGAATGAAGGATTTTGCCCATTTTCTCTTATTTACAACACAATTTTTAAGAGAGTAGGGAACATTTTAAAGATTTTTCCTACCCTCCCCTCCTAACCTTCGCCTCAAAAATTGGGAATTTTGGAGGAAAAATTAAATGTTTGCCTTATTTTGACTATTATGTCTGTAGTATTTTTTTTAATATTCCTAAAATATCCCTTCCACATCTTACAGTTATCTATATAAAAATATTTTTCTCTCCTCCCCTCCTGAATTAAATAATATAATATTAAAATATTTTCCCTCCCCTCCTCTCTCATTAATCCAAATGAGCGTAATATTAAAATAACTTACTTTCCTCCCCCAACCCCCACCCCCAACCCCACCCCCACCCCCACCCCCAATCGCCATTAGAATCTCTCCCTTTCTCTCACCCTAGTTGAGCCAAACACCCTATAAGTGAAGTAAGTAAACCAATCATAAAAGGTCATGTTCAAAGTGAGTTTTACAAGCTAAAGGCCTTGTTGTCTAGTAGCATAAAAGTATCCCTATAAATGGGAGATCGCAAGTTTAACCCCGTTTATAACCCATTTAATTAAAAAAAAGGGGGTTTTACAAAAAACAAAAGTTTTGTACTTGCATATTTACACATTTGTTCATAACTTAGGCTACTCTCAAGAGTATTTGATAGTTAGCTGTCTGTGGTTCTATAATGTGATAGAATGAATATTGCTTTTACCTGCAAGACTTTCCAGAAAGGAAATCAATTGGGGAGCTAAAGATTTTGCCAACAACATTTCCGATGCCTGAAGCAAAGGATTCAATAACGTTGCCCATGGATTCAGACCAAAATTTCAAGAATCTGTGGATTGTGTATTTCAAGAACTGCTTTGCTTCCAATTCCTGAAACTGTTTAATCACCAAACAAAGGGCTTATAATTCAATGCATTGCTGAAGTAGAATAAAAAGAAAACAAAGAAGAAGAAGCAAATTGAATAATCTCGTCACAAGTGTATACTTCTCATCATTATAATGACATTCTCCACTATAGCCATCGTTGGCTAACTTCTTATCCTTTCTCTGTGAAGATTGAAAGAGAACCCTAAGAAACGTTCTTGAAGCAAATGATTCAATAATGTTGCCCATCAAAATCAAACAACAGATTCAATAATACAGAGTTGTGATTTGCTTCCCTTCCCTTCCTGTAACTTTGATAAATTAAAACAACGAGAAGAAGGGCTTACAATTCAATGTACTGATCACGATTGAGTGAAAAACAAAAATATAAGTAAACAGCATAATGTAAAAAACACAAACTCAAACAAAGATTTTTCAGCAGGACATTTCTTTCTACCTTCACTCCTCCAATCTATTATCTCAAATCTTCTAGTATCATTTACTGAACCCATCATCCAATTAGAAGAAAGTCGTGGATCTCCAAGTTTTAAAAAGCAGAATCTTACCTAACAAATGTCACTTCTTTCTCAATTGTCCAACTTTATTGTTCAAAACTCTTCTTAAAATTTTGCTGCACATACAAGGAATCGCATCAACATTCTACTCCAATCCTTCTAAAATTTACAAACTAGAAACTAATGTAAAATAATTAGAACTTTCTTTAGCCTTTTCGGTGAACCAATTGGCTCTTTTTTCCCCCAACACATACACTTCAACACTGGTAAAATTGTCAACCCAAATCCTTCGGTTAACCTCCAGAATTTAAACAAAATTCTGGACATCCAAACATCAAAATTCAGAATTTTTTTTTTTTCTTTTTCTAAGGCAAGAGACACCAATCAGAATGTAGAAGAATAAAGGACCTTCATTTAAAGAATAGAGAAGTAAATTGTTCCCGAAACGCGCGAGAAAAGAGATGAGAAAATCAGAAAGAAGAAACTGATCTGGATTAGTGAAGAAAAATAGTACCTTCTTTTGATGCTGGGACCATTTAATCATCAGGAAAAATCAGAATGAGAAGCATACAAGCAAATCAACAGCAAGCATATTCGATGAAGAAGAAGAAGAAGAATGAGTACTAGAGGGAGCGATGTTGACAAAGAACAAGAACAAGAGGGAGCCACGCCATGGAGAAGAATAATAAGGAGGAGAGGGGTTGAGGGCTACCTGCGACCTGCTAGAGCGACGCCGACAGTTGATGAAGAAGAAGAAGAATGCGACGCTCAGAGAAGTTGATGACGGACGGGAAGGCAAAGGGCGTTAGGGCTTGCGTGCGAGAGTGGAGAGCGTTTTGACTACTTTAGGTTCTGGGGGAAGTTTTGTCTGTTTCGACAGATATTAGAATCTCAGATTGATGGTTCTGACGAATATGTTATTTTATACATTCGTACGTCCTTTTGAAATTTTAGAATTCAAAAGGTAATTTTTAGGATTTTTTCAATTTATTTAATCCAAAATATACTGGAAATTTCAATGACGGGCATGCCAAACGGTCGCATACGTTTGTCATTGCAGAAGAGCGAACGTTTCCTCTTTTGATTTGCGGGTCTGCACAACTCATACAGATTCAGACAAAATATATTTTCCTGATTTACGTTAGCGCAAACGTATGCCTCAGATTTCCCTCTTGTTAACACTATTAGTCAATTCATTGGCATCAGAAAATCACAAACATTTGGAAATCATGGCTAATTTTTCATATTTTTTCCCGTCTTCGTACTGAGACTTACAAGTTTTCAATTGTTCATTCTCCCAGTCATAATGAGAACCGTCTCTTTGGTTTCTTTAAAGCCAAACCAAATGTGACAACGAAGAATTAAGCGTTGCTTGAAGCCGATGCCAAGTAGGAGCAGAAGGAAAAGAAGAGAATGAGCAGTAACACAGGAACAGGAAAGCTCATGTGCGTCACTGGTGCTACTGGCTATATTGCTTCATGGCTCGTCAAGTTCCTCATTCTTCGTGTTCATACTGTCAAGGCTACTGTTTTAGGGTGTGTTTGGATACTTCTTGGAAGAAAACTATGGTTTTGCTAAAAATATACAAACTGCTCATAAAACCCAATCAATAATTGATTATCTATGCCAAAACCATGCTTTCAAGGTTAAAATCATGGTTTTCTATTTTGCCGGTTGTATTTAGTTTAACTTCTGGATAATAGATTTTAGAGAAAATTGATTATAAAATGATATAGAGAATAAATTTTGTATGAAAAGTGATTTTAAAGAAATAGGTGTTTAGATGGTTGTTATCATAATAACTTTTTTTATAGGTAAATTTTTATAAAGAGTATGAGGTAAAATGATAATTACATAATTAAAGAGAGATGATAGATAGAAAAAAGACAAAAAATAAAAGGGCAAAATTGTCATTTCCCATAAAAATATCTAAAAATGCATGTAAAAATTATTGGGATTAGCTTATGGAAAATTATACTTTTGTCAATAATCAATTCTAATACAAAAATAGGTGTTTATGTGCTTTTGGATCTAAATTTTTGAGTCCAAAAGCATTTTTTTTCCCAAACTAAAAGCATGCATACCAATTTTTTTTACTTTTTCAAAAATTATTCTATGCTAAAATTATTTTTTTAAAAAATCTAATCCAAACACACCCTTGTGCCGATTTACATTGGATGTGGACGATTGATTTTGTGCGATAAAAATATTTGTAAGTGTTTTCCAAACTTGCTGGGTTTTATGTGTGAGAATGGCTTCAAAGGAATTTTATGGGCTTCAGGCACCTCACAAAATTCATTAATTAAATAGGAAGGTAGATTTTGATATTAAAGGGATAATCAAATGTATCTTCGTACAAGTTTACAAAGATCACGAGTTTGACAACTAACTAGTAGCTTTCTTGATTTCAGAACGAACTCATTGACCCAGCAGTTAAGGGAACTCTCAATTTTCTTAAATCGTGCAAAATCGTCATCTTTAAAGCGAGTTGTTCTAACATCTTCCATGGCTACAGTTATATATATAATGGAAAGCCTAGGACTCCTGAAGTTGTAGTTGATCAGACACATGCTTTTCAAATCTAGAATTTTGTAATGAATTTGAGGTACGCATGCTACTTTGCTGAGTTTAACTGCATTGAACTTAAGCTTGTAAGGTGTAACTAATAATACTATAGTGAATAATAAATTTACAGAGTTATAGTTGGGATCACAAGACTTCAATGCCTACTCAAAATCATATTCTGCATGAATCCCACAAAACTACATCGTTTGCTCTATAGGTAATGCTAAACATACATATGAGGTCCTCTTTTTCTCACACAAAATATTCTAAGTGATTTGTAATTTTGTTTGGGATGTATAGCAGGGATAATGACACTTAGGATTCAAAACTTCAATTTACAACTTGAGAGTTTTGAAGCGATTATTTATTTATTTAGCAAATGTCAATGTCATGATTCCCCCCTTCTTCTAATTAAATTATACATTTATACTATCCTCAACGAACCGACGTGAAAAGTCATCCCTGATCAACGTAGGAAATCCTACCTGTAAAGTGATTCTTTTGTTCCTTGTTTGATGCAGGAGCAAAAACATTTCCAAATTTTTTCATTAGTATGGGTTCATGTAAAAGATACCGTAGTGGAAGATATTGTTTGGCCGAGTCAGTGAAACACGACTCAAATTGTGAAGGTTTTGCATGATATATACCCGACATTACAACTTCCAAATAAGTAAGTTCAATTGTCTTTCTTATCATTTTAATTAATTGAATTCATATACTAAAAGATATCTTGGTTTTTATTTCCCCCTAAATTAACTTTTTCTGACATTATCTACCTCTTTTCTTGAACTTTAAAAAATTTAAATCATGTGTCTTTTTTTGTGATTTAATTATTGTCTTTACTCTATATAGTGTATTGTATGAAGTTTTAAGGAACAAGTTACATTACCCATGTATTTATCAAGTTCAAGCTTTTGTTTATTTTATTTGTTAATTTGATTTCTTGCTTTCTAAGTAAACCTCAGATGAGCAGATGATAAACCCTTCATGCCAACCTGCCAAGTTTCCAAAGATAAGGCAAAGACATTGGGAATTGAATATATTCCATTCGAAGTAGGTCTTAGAGATATCGTGGAAAAGCTTCAGAGAAAAGAAATATAATCTGTCAAATTTTAAATTGTAATCCTATTTCAAATAAAAATATCTTTGTGGATAAATATGAATCAACATAGCCATGTTTTGAAGTTGTTGACTCTCGTTTCATAATGTCAATCTCCATTGTAACAATGTAGACCTTGTTTCTGAAGTCATTATGGATATTAAGAATTGGAACGAGATATTTCATAATTTTGGTTGAGCAACTTATAAGTTAGTTAAATTAATTTTAAAAAAAATAATAAATATGAAAAATATAGTGAATTAATGTCTTACATTTAAAAACAAAATTCACTTCCATGACTAGTTCCCACATTTAAAATTGAAGGAGTATTTTTTTTTTTTTTTGTTCTTTTTCGCTGAATATTGTTTAATTAAAGAGTCAAGTGAATCAAGAATCCTAAGGATGAAGCCGGATGGAAACTAGAGATGGAGCAAGTTGCCACTAAAGTATAAAAACAAACCACCAGGCACTTATTTCAATTGGCGAAAAGTGATACCAACTTAATTAGAGGTCTCAAGTTTAAATCCTGAGAATATAACATTGTTAAATACTTGGTTGTAAAGCTTTGCTACCCTATGTGGTATAATTTGACTCAATCTAGATTAGTCCTTGATAAATCTTATAAATTAAAGTGAGATAAGTTCAAGATATCAACTAGATGCCCCGTCTGAAAGAAAAAAAAAGATAAAGATACAAGGGAAAAGAAATTCCCTTGGAAACGGGAAATATTGACAATCAAAGGACCCGTTGAGGAAATTAATGACAAAAAATACTTTAAGCGATGAAAAGGAGTAAAGTTTCTTTTTAGCTTTTCTCCTCGTCCCTTTGTTTATTTATTTATTTATTTTAATTCAAACTTATGACCTCCTACTTATAAATTTTTTTTCATATTATTTATAATAACATGGACCCTACTCCATCTCTTTTTTGAAGTATATTAAAATAAATGTCAATGGGCTCATTTGGATAAGCTTTTAAAAAATGACCTATGAAAAAAAGACTTTTAGACAGCTTTTAGAAAAAGGTTTCTAGAAAAGAGCTTATAAAAAAAATAGTTCTGAATAAATGAGTATTTGGATGATTATTACTATAAGGACTTTTATAATTGATAAATTACTAAAAAGAGTATAAAATAAAAAAAATTATCATCTCTCTCCTCTTGTCTCTCTCATCTCTCCCTCTCTCTCATTCTCATCTCCAGCCAGAAGAAGACGAAGGAAGAAGAGAGAGAAGAGAAGAAGAGAAGAGAAAGAAGAGGGAGAAGAGAAGAGAGAGTATAAGAAAAATTAGGATAAAATAGTAAGTGGGTAGTCTATAAGCTCTTTTACTGTTCCAGAACTATTCCTATGAACTTATTCAAAACTATTGTTTGGTTTAGAAGCCCTTTTGAATAAATATGATTGCTTATTTTAAAAAAATTTTAAATTAAGGTTTGGGTCAGAAGCCCTTCTAAAATTGTAGTTTGGGAGTTACCCAAACACACGCAATGTCTCATTTGTCATAATGGCGTCTATATATGTTCCTCATATAATCAAAAGGATGTAGGTTTGAACATATAGTGTGTATTTGGATTATCTTCAAATCGAGGTTTTAAAAGGACTTTTAATTCAAAACTTAATTTAAGGAAATTTCAAAATAAACAGCCATATTTTTTTAAAAAGGCTTATGGACCAAACTATAGTTTAAAACTATGATTTTGGATAAGTTACTGGGAATAGCTTCTGTAATAGTATAAGAGCTTATAAATTACTCAATTACCATTTTGCCCCTATTTTTTCCACTCTCTCTCCTCTCTTATCTCTTCCAGAATCTAGAGCTGGTAAAATAGGTTGGGCCCACCAACCTGCAAAAAATGGTAGGTTTGTTTGATAAAATGCAGGACCATTTTTATGTAAGTCTTTTTGACCCGCACTCACGGAGGGCTAACCCACAGGGTTGGTAAGGTTAGCCTGCTTTTTTAATTTATTATTATTTATTTTGTTATTATTTTTATAATAAATTTTATTATTATTTAATTTAATTTTTTATTTTTAAATTTAGTATATTTAAAAAAGAAAAAAAATAAATTAAAAAAATTGAAGGGTTGGCAGGTTCCATGGCGAGCTTAGGTTGGTGAAATACCAACACGCCTAGAAGTAGGCCATTTTGAACTGGCCCGCCTCCAACCCAACTTATTTTCGGCAGGTTAGCCCGCATTAACACCCCTACCAGAATCTGCCTATTACCTCTGTTGTTTTTCCATCGTCATGGGTCGCTTGGGTTTTCTTCTTCACTTTCGTCCACCCGTCGTAGAGGGGCTGTCGACTTCTTCTGGTCTTCTTCTTCACTTCTATCTAGATATGCGAAGACGACGTTCCAGAAGCTCGAGTGTGGTCTTCATTTTCTTCTAGATCTGCGGCGACAACGGTGATGGAGGAGGGATGACGAGTGAACAATGATCGCAGCTGGTTGAATTTTTTTTTCATCTCATACTCTTTCTTGTGAATTACTAATTATAAAAGTTCTTTTAGTGATAACCATCCAAACACTCATTTATTCAGAACTATTTTTTTCTATAAGTTCTTCTCCAGAAGTATTTTTCTAAAAATTGTCTAAAACTATTTTTTTCTATAAGCCCTTTTTCTAACATCCTATCTAAACGGGCCCACAGTGGGTGTGAAGGATGTACGCGTCACACTATTAAATTTTATATAAACAACATTTTAATTTAAGCAATTTGTTAGTTGTAACTCATAATCTCTTCAGTCATATATATAAACTCTTCGGTCTCATATATAAGTTATAGTTAGCAAAATTATGTACATTAAAAATGTTGATTAAAATTAGTTAAAAATAATAAATATAAAAGAAATATATTTTTTAAATATACCTATATTTATAGAATGAGTAAGTGAGAGGGAATTTGTGGCATTTAATGTATATGCATGGAAAAACGGTAAAAATGAAAAAAATGTAAGATTAAAATTTAAGACAGGAGAAAGCGTAATTTATATATAAGATAACCCTATTGTAAATAGTATACAGTAACTTATTATATATATAATGCATATTTGGTTTCTAAGGAAATCATAGTTAGAAAAGCCCTTTTGGGCCTAAACTAATAAAACAAATCCCTTCAAATGTTTAAAAGAGCTTATAGACTAAACTAAAATTTCATATCATAGTTTCAGATACGCTTATGGAAATAGCTTATGGATTGTCAAATAACTATTTTATCCCTATTTTTTTACTCTCTCTCCTCTCTCTCCATCACAGCTCTCTCATCGGCCGACGTCCTTTGCTCCCATCACAGCCGACGTCCTTTGCTTCTACCACCTTCCACTGTCGATTCCTTCTACCATTCTATTAGTTTAGCGAGTAGATCAAAGCAGACGACAAAAATAGAAGGAGCTGACACCCATCTACAAAAATAGAAGTAGACAACAGAAACACTTTCTCCCTCATTATCACCGAAGGAGGAAGAGGTGGTGGGTTCTCGTTGTCTGGTCCTCGTCACCGAAGGAGAAAGAGGCGGTTGTTTTGTCCATATCTGGTCCTTGTTGTCTAGTTTTCGTCTAGATCTGGTCCTCATCACTGGAGGAGGAAGAGGCAGTGCTATGTCATCGTTGTTTGCTGTCGCTACTGTCTGATAATAAATATCCAAACATTCATTTATTTAGAATTATTTTTTTTCTATAAATTTTTTTTATAAGTCATTTTTTTAAATTGTCTAATTTTTTTTATAATTTTTTAAAAAAAAATCTATCTAATTTATATAAAGAGGACCGGACTAATATATAGGTCCGGCACAAATACTCAAGCAAACACAGATGAGGACAAGAGACAGACACAGTTACAGACATAGACAATATAAAGTAATAATATTTCAACCACCATAAAGTGTTACGAAGTCCGAGCTCAGACCAGCTTTTGGACGAAAAAAAGTTGTTTGGGTGCCTCACTCTTCTTGTTTTTTTGCTAACCAAACATCTCATCCTACTGAATCTGATCTCTATATAATAATCAGAACCACAGGAAAGAGAGAGAGCAAAAACAAGAGAGAGAAATAGAGGGAGCGAGGGAGGGAGAGAATAATGGAAGGCAACACAGGAAATGGAAAGCTGGTGTGCGTCACTGGTGCTTCTGGCTTTTTGGCTTCGTGGCTCGTCAAGCTTCTTCTTCTTCGTGGTTACACTGTCAAGGCCACTGTTCGTGACCCAAGTGAGTTCTCATCCTCAACATAGATCTTCCCCTTTGTTTTATTTTTAGTCTGAAAGAATCAGAATCAGAGATACTGTTTCTAAATGTTAGCCCTAAGATTGATCTTAATGTGTTTTCCCTTTCAAGCGCTGAGTTTAAAGACACATAATAAAGGAGAGTTAGCCCAAAGATTAACTCTCAAAATCAAGGGTTCTCTGCGAGGAAGCTGGTCTTTCAGCAAGACCTGGTAAACCAGGAAAAAGTGAGATGGTTTGGTTCTTGGAATTGATGAAATAAACAGTCTAAGGAAGAAGACTTTGACCTGAGTGAGTGACGTGGTATTATAGTGATGGTTAGATCAATCTAAGGGCTGAATTTGCAGGTGTTTGGCCTCTTTACTGATCTCTGTCTCCTCTCTTTCTGAACCATCCATCAAGTAAAAACAGCTTTTAACGTTTGAGTTATCAACTTCAGTACTGAAGTTCATGTAAAGTAGTATTATTCATCTGCATAGAAATTTTAAACTTCAGATCTCTAGTTGTCATTTTCACAGCATGCAATTCCATTTTGGCGTTTCCTATGTCCTGTTCTCATAACCTTTTTCTGTGACCAATTTCGTAATGGTTTATAACTTTTCACGTACAGATGATTCAAAAAAGGTACAACACTTGCTTGAAATGGAAGGAGCAAAGGAAAGATTGCAATTAATGAAAGCAAATCTGTTGGAAGAAGGTTCCTTTGACTCTGCTGTTGAAGGCTGTGAGGGTGTCTTTCACACTGCTTCTCCTGTTTCAGTTGATGTCAAAGACCCTCAGGTTCATATTTGTCATTAATTCTAAGTACAATCATTAACGCTTAATACATCCAACAACAACAAAGTGCTATAAACCCTTTTCGAGAGTAGTTCAGGGTTAAATGCTTTAATATACTTCTGCAATCTATACAGGCAGAAATTACTAGTATTAATAGTTTCAATTATTAACATTCATTGGTCTTAGACATAGGACTTAGATATCTAATTTATAGATATTAAGAAAATTAGTTTAATTAACTATTTGTATAAAATGTGTGTTTGTTGGTTTTAATATCTTACATTGAAAATTATCTAAAAAACCCTTTAATATGCGTAATCAACTTAGAGAATTTAAAAAAAATATTATAAATTTGAAAGATAAAGTGAAACGGGATTTTACATTTAGCACTAGAGAAAGTTACAAAAATCATGAGTTTGACAATTAAATAATATTCTTTCGGTCTTAAATAGAACACTTATTTAACTAATTTAATTAGATTAAGGAAGTTAGTTAAATTAATTAATATGAGATATTTTTTTTAAAACATCCTATTTATCCTTTTTAATTCCTTCCCTGCCTCTCCTAATTATTGTTGAGAGAGTATCAATAGGGATAAGTTGAGAAAAATGGATAAATATAGGAAATAAATTATATATTTAGGACTAAGATTAATTTCCTAATTAAGTCATATATTAAGGACAAGAGGAGTAGCTTCTAAGAGTTGCTTTCTTGATTTCAGACTGAACTCGTTGACCCAGCAGTTAAGGGAACTCTCAATGTTCTTAAATCATGTGCAAGATCGCCATCTCTGAAACGAGTTGTTCTAACTTCTTCTTTCGCTACAGTGTTATATAGTGGAAAACCTAGGACTCCTGAAGTTGTAGTTGATGAAACATGGTTTGCAAATCCAGAATCTTGTTATGAATCTGAGGTATGTATACCAATATGTTGAGTTTAATTAACTACACTGAACTTAAGCTTGTAATTAATACTATAGTGTTTGAATAGTTGCAAATATGATAATCTTAGTTTCAAATCATTAGAAATGGTTAATGAAACTTAAATGCCTGTAATTGAGATTCCTATATTTATAATTGTTTAAATCAATATTTGCAACTTATTTTTTTAGAAACTATCATTCATTCAGGTAATATTCTACGTACAACTCGCTTCGAGTTTAATGTTCATTTATATTCTTATTTTTTCAGAACTGGTCCGGTTATGTACTTTCCAAGACTTTGGCTGAAGAAGCTGCTTGGAAATTTGTAAAAGAAAATAACATGGATATGGTTGCTATAAACCCAGCATCAGTGCTAGGACCTCTCTTGCAACCAACACTTAACACAAGTTTTGCTGTAGTTATAATTCTATTAAATGGTAATTTTAATTTATTTACCTTTGATATCCACACACTTCCAAATGTTGAACATATTCATACAACTAAACTTGAGGGAGATTAGTTGATTCTCTATCTATTTAGCAAATTTCAATGTCATGATTTCGCTTTCCTATTTTATGGTCTTTAATTTTTGTTGTTGTTGGAATTATTGGTTGATTCTTGGGGCCATCTCCTTATATATGTAATCTGTTTTTTTTTCAAATAAGAAACCTTAATTCGAAATCTTGATTGAAATCTTTCGTAGTTGAAGGTATTGAGGTATACCTGTGAATCTGACTCACTGTTTAGACGGCTCATATGAAACTGAATCTTGTTCTGAAGTCGATTTCCCTTAAACAGCAAAGTCACTAGAAGGAGAAAGGATAGAGTGTTTGCAGAGAAGTTTTTGAGAAGTAGAGCAATCAGTTCTCTGAAAGTTACTTACATATAGTGAAACTTACTCCCTCAAACAAATTATATCTCAAGTCCTGACATGGTTACTAGGCAGTTTTTAGAAAGAAAGTGGAGAAAACTACTTCTCTAGACTCATATATTTCATTATTTTATAATATGCCACATTTAATTTGATATGGGTCCTAATCCACCAAGAGCAGATTTAGGCCCAGTTTGGATAATAGTTTAAAAAATGACTTATTAAAAAAAAAATTGGACAACTTTTAGAAAAGGGTTTTTGGAAAAGAGCTTATGAAAAAAAAGTGGTTCTGAATAAGTATTTGTTTGGATAATTATTATCAAAAGAATTTTTGTAATTGAAAAATTAACAGAAAGAGTATGATTTTATTAAAGAGAGGAGAGAGGGTGAATAAAAGAGAGGAGAGATGAGAGAAGGTAGAGAAGAGAGAGGAGAGAGGGTATAAGAAAAAATAAGGGTAAAATAGTAATTAGTTAGTCCATAAACTTTTTTACTGTTCCAGAAGTTAGCTCATTAGCTTATCCAAAATTTTAATTTTAAATCATAGTTTTGTCCAAAAGTCCTTTTAGATTGGGCTAAATTTTTTTTTAAAACCTTGGTTTTGTGTTTTTCCAAACACACACTTAATATAATCCAACGGTAGTAATTTACCATGCATATTAGTGACTAATTAAATTATAGTCTAATGATTTTTTCCCTTCAATTTTTCTTTATAGGTAATTAAATTTCTTCAAATAATGATATGACAATGCAGTTGATAGCTGATATGATTTCTTTAATTTGTTTGATGCAGGAGCTAAAACATTTCCAAATTTTTCCTTAGCATGGGTTCATATAAAAGATACTGTAAATGCTCATATTCAAGCATTTGAAATTCCTTCGGCTACTGGAAGATATTGTTTGGTTGAGTCAGTGAAACACTACTCAGAAATTGTGAAGATTTTGCGTGATATGTACCCAACATTACAACTTCCAGATGAGTAAGTTCAGTTGTCTTTTATAATTTTAATTAATAATTCATATGTTAAAATATATATTGGTTTTCATTGTTAATAATAAATCTCTCTAAGCTACCAAGTTTGTGCCGATAACCTCCAACCATAAATTATATAACCCTTAAACTTTATTTTTGTGGGCAAAATACCTCAAACTTAATCCCTTTTAAGGAGAAAATGATAAGACAATTTTGGTGACCATAGCATAGCATAGTATCGTTTGATCTTTAATATAAGAGTTAAATAACTAATTTATAGATATTAAAAAAATTAATTATTTATAAGAAAATGTGTATTGGTTTTCTTAAATTACTCTTCTTAATCATTTGTATTGGAACTATTATTCTTCTTAACCATGTGCATTTGAACTAACTTTTGATAGAAACTTTCTTAATATATGTAATTAATAGAAATAATTTTAAAAAAATTATAAATTTAAAAAATAAAGTAGAACAAGGTTTTACTTTTAATTCTAAAATAAATTCTCTAGCTAGTGTCTGTATTTAGAACTGAGTGAGTTATTATTATAGTACAACAAAATCTAGAAAGGAAATTACTGGTCTAGGATATTTTTTTACAGATTCTCATTCATACCTAAAGTAAAACCGTCAAAATTAGCTGATCTTGATTTGACTCAAAAGTTATGGGTTTAACCATTTTGCATTTTGAATGCGTAATTGAATATCTACTTAGTTGTGAGTGCTTCTAACTGTACCTATTACACAATCGGTTAACATTCACGAGACTTGTTTCTTTTTAATTGAACTAGACATGTTTTCTTGTGTATTAATTGTATGAAATTTGAAAGAATAAGTTACACTGTCCATGTACTTATAATAGAGTTGAAGCTTTTGTTTATGATATTTGTTAATTTCATTTTCTCGCTTCCTCAATGAATTTCAGATGTGCAGATGATAAACCCTTCATGCCCACCTTCCAAGTTTCCAAAGAAAAGGCAAAGACATTGGGAATTGATGAATTTGTTCCATTTGAAGTGGGCCTTAGAGAGATAGTGGAAAGCTTTATAGAAAAGAAATTTGTCAACTTTTAAATTATATTCTATTTCAAGTCAAAATATCTTTTTAGATAAATATGAACCAACATAACCCTGTTTTGAGGTTGTCCCTGGTTTCATACACTCAATCTCTATTATAACAATTGCAGACCAGATTTGTACTGAGTCATATCGAATTGAATGAACCTAGTTATGAACTAGTTGTTGCTGTATCGGGGTCAGAAATCGTCATCGTCATCGCCATAACTCTGATTTAGTAACTTGTTGACTAAAAATCCTTATAACTTTATTATTGGGTGCAGTCCTAAAGCACTTAGGAAGAACTGAATGAACCTAGTTATGAAGTACTTAACAGATGAATTACGATTATTTTATTTGGTTTGATGGCTACATACATATATATATATATATATATATATATATTCCCTCCTGTGTTTATTTACTAGTGTAAAAGGGTTTTCATATTAGTTCTCTAACTGGTATAAATATCTGGTGTTTATTTACTAGAACATAAAGGGTCTTTAACAACGATAAAAAAGTTCTTTTAAGATTGGTTCTCTAACTAGTATAAATATTTTCGTTGCAGAAAGTATTGGACTTTCTACACTGTGATATGAAGGATGATAAGGATTAGTTAGAAAACAAATATGACAATTCTGAATAAAACTCTAAGAGAACCTGCTTCCTCTTGTTATCCCCAAGCATAGAAAGTTGGAAAGATGATCTAGGACAAGACCTTAAGGGTGTGTTTGCCTTGGAGGGGAGGAGAGAGAAAAGAAAAAAATTTAATATTATCTTGTTTTGATTGATAAAAAATGAGAGGAGGGATTTTAATGTTATATTGTTTAATTCAGGAGACGAGAGGAGAAATTCTTTTTCATATATGAACAACTGTGAGATAAAAATGGTATTTTAAGAAAATTAAAAAATATTATGAATGTAATGGTTAAAATAAGGTAAAAATTAATTTCTTTTAAATCCCTTAATTTTAGAGGGGTTGGTTAGGAGGGGAGGGGAGGGGAAATCTTAAAAAAAAAAATCCTCCCTTCCTAAAAATTTTGTAGTGCCACGAAACATGGCAAAAAACATGTCTCTTATAAACCTAATCACGGAGATACCATAAGATTGATAAGTTCTTTGATATTGTTAGAGTATTCACACAACAATACAGGGATGTAAGCAATTTTCCCTTAAACAGAAAATTCTCAAATGCTTAATCATTCAAGTTTGTTCTCATAAGTACATCATAGTGACCTATAAATAGGCAAAAGTAGACTAATCTATAGAACCCTAAGAATTAATGACAAAATCCTAAGCATAAGAGGAAATGTAGAACAAAACAACTCTTAGAATACTCTAACTTTCTAGAATCCCTACCATTAATGAGAGTATTTTTACTTGACTCTTTACTAATTAATGCACTATAAAATAAGTAAATCTTTGTCTCTAAGAAACAATCAATACAAAATAAAAAAAGTTATAGTTCAAATCTTGAAAATAATCTCTCCGCTTGTAGGAGTAAGGTTGCTAGTTAGGGTAAAGCTATGTATATTAATCCTCTTAGACCCACCTAATAGGAGTCTTACGCATTGGCTCCCCCTTTCCATTTGTAGTTTAGTATTGTTCTTTTTGCCTACCAATAAAAAAAGTTATAGTTAAGTAAGAATAATAACACTATACCCTCTTTGGTCCTAAATGAAATAGCTAGATAACTAATTTGAAGATATTAAAAAATTAATTAAGTTAGTTATATATAATAAATGTATATTAGGTTCATTAAAATACTCATTTAATCATTACCCATTGATGAAAACTCTTTTAATATAGGCAATTGATAGAAACATGAACAGTTTGGAAGAAAATTGATAAAGTTGGGAGACAAAATGAATTTAAGTTTTGTATTTAAAACTAAAATAAACCTCTCAATTATCTTTTATATTTAGGATCGGAGGAATATATAATAGATATTACATATTTAGTTTTATTTTATGCTCTAGGTGAAAAGCAAGAAAAAAGGAAAGAAAAAAAAAATCCTTTTCCCGGGTAGTTATCAAACGTCCCCCTTAATTGGTAACCTCTTTTTTAAGTGGATGACTTTTGAATGGGGCGTTGCTTGAAATTGGCTGTGATGATGACCTGTTCCTCAGATTAGATGATAATGGCATTTGATTGTATTCTTTCCATCATGGCCCAAATATTTTGCACTTACCACTTTAATTGAATTCATCCCATTGAAGGTGAGCATAAAGGAGACTGTTGAAAGCTTCAAAGAAAAGAAGTGGATCAACCTTTGACTCATGAGTTCACTATACAAAGTCATGCCCCTTAAGCAGGTTCTGTTTTGGTGTGTATTTGGTGATGTAAGCTCCATAAACATGCTTGATATTTGATTGGAAATAATTGTGATACAAGGCTTGTATTAAGTGAAAATTTGCTAGTTGAATAGTTTTGTGCCTTATAAATTATAATGCACAAGGCTCTCATTAAGTGAAGTTTGAGGAAGGATAGATATATGCAACTTTACCCTATAACTAGAGAAGCTATTTAAAAGATTTGAACATATAGCAGCAACTTTACTATTGCGCTGATAAATTATGAAAATAATATAATTTATAAACCACATTGTGCTCAAAGTGATATTGATTCAACCGAGTTAGACCAGCGCATATACGCATGAAGTTCTTCCATTGGTAATTTTCTGTGCAAAATTACTAATTATTACTTTTCTGATTCTATTTATAAATTACTTTCAATATATTTCATATATATTAAGAAAATTTTAAATTTTATTAACTATATCATAAAATTTTAATAATTTTTTAATTTTATCTCTATTTAATATACGTTACACCCATTTGAAATAAAATTAACATAAATAAAGGGTAAAATAGTATATTTATATGAAAAAAAAAATTCTTTGCCCTATAAAGAGGATTAAAATAATTTCTCTCTCTCTACCTTATAAATAAAATCAAAAAAATATGTGTAAATACCTTATTAGAAGGAGTAGAATTTTTTTTACACTTTAAACTTTCAAAAGATAAAGATACGTCTTGCCAAATCAATAAATAATAAAAAGGGAATTTTCGATTGGACTAAATTCGGGCCTGTAAGTTTTACATTGAAATTTGGAACTGAATCTTTTGAAAGCCTTGAATTTTTTTTAACTAAATTTGAGTTTTAAAGCCTTAATTTTTTTTAGATACATAAATCAAGTCTTTGAAAATCACATTGAATTTTAACTAATATTGATATTGATTCAACCAAGTCAAATCTTATGTGTATATATGAAGCACTCTTAAGGCCGATTTTCTTTATTCACAAATAAAGATAAATAAGTCTAGGTCAAATTTTAGTTAAATAAGCCTAAATTTATAATGGGAATCTAAAGCCTAAACCTAAATTTGAGTTTACAAATAATTTTTTTTTAAGCTCATACGCGAGCCTTTGAAAAACCTGATAAGCCTAAAAACTTTTTAAAGACATACTTATAGTGTAGGCCCATAAAAAATCTCATGTATTAGATAGATTTTGAAAGTCATAAATATGCTTTAAACCTATTAAAACTTACAAAAACTTGTTAGTACATTTAAAAGCCTACTTATTTTAAAATTATTTTGTTAATATACAATATTTTATATATATTAATAAAATAAATTTAAAAAAACAATCAAGTCAAATTTTAAATTAAAAAGCTAACTTATTTATTTTAAAAAGTTTCTAAATAAGTTTAAAACCTGACCAGTTTGTATCATGTTATATTAGGTCCCAATCAGATAGGCCCCTAAGCCTAGTTCATCCCCTAGGTGGGCGTCATGTGGTTTCCTCGGCCTCTAAAACGACGTTGATAACGTTAATCGAATGAATGGAGGCCATTCTTACACGTACAACTATGGAATGTTCATTGTCAAAGTTGATAACTGCAAAACGACAAAACTGATTAGATTGTGGTGGGTGAAGATTAACAGTGATAATGTTGTAAAACAAGCTGATATATATATATATATAATTAAACAGCTACAATTCCTTCTTCATCGCCCACCACCTTAGTCCAAAGCAAGCGAGATAATATGAAAAGCTCAAGCAACGATGCAGGGGAAGGTAAGGTGGTGTGTGTTACTGGGGCTTCTGGCTTCATAGCTTCATGGCTCGTCCAGCTCCTTCTTCTTCGTGGCTATTCTGTTCGAGGCGCGGTTCGTGATCCAAGTGAGTTTCTCCTCTTTTACATATATATAGATATATATATATATTCACTGAGCTTCTTTATCCTCATGCAATCTCACGTCTCACAAGTGAAACATGGTTTATAAGTTTAAAGGTTTTTCTTCCATCGGTGCAGATGATTTGAGAGCACTTGCTGAACTTGGAAGGAGCAAAGGAGAGATTGAGTTTGATTAAAGCAAGTGTGTTAGAAGAAGGTTCCTTTGATTCTGCTGTTGAGGGATGTGATGGTGTCTTTCACACTGCATCTCCTGTGTATCTTTCCTCTGTCAAAGACCCTCATGTTCATTTCAATCTAACTCAACAATCTTTAACAATATACTCCCTCCCTTCTTTTTTATAAAACACAATTAATCAAATCGCATCTATTAAAAAATTGATTAAAATTAATTGAAGATGGAAAATATAATTTCTTTTTTAAAAATACTCTCATTTATCTAGAAGAAAGAATGTGTGGTGGGAATTAAATCTATTGATATATAAATAATATGAATAATTAAATAGCATAAAATGTAAAATTAACAAAAAAAAATTGAGATAATTTTTAAATGTCTCTTGTTAAAAAAACAGGTAATACCAAGAAATTATCTGATATAAAAAGGATTGGAAGGAGTAACATGTAAATGTTTTTGGAAGTTTGGCAATTAATAATCATAATTAACCTTGTAATTACTAAGACATGCTTTTTCTGAATATTTTCCGACTGAACTGATTGAGCCAGCAGTTAAAGGAACTCTGAATGTTCTTAAATCATGTGCAAAATACCATCTGTGAAACAAGTCATTTTTACCTCTTCCATGGCTGCAGTCATGTGTAATGGAAAGTCTGTAACTCCAGAATTTATAGTTGATGAAACATGGTTTTCACATCCAGATATCTGTAAGCAACTTAACCAGGTATGTATTACCACTGTATAATTAATTCAACCATGGAACTTTGACCTAATAACTATTGATTTAAGGTTTATGTTACACCTAGCAAAACTAATGGACAAACAACAATTGAAAGTACCTCTCCATGTATCTGTATAAATAGAATAACCCATTTATACATAATGGTAAAAGGACCCTTTTATAAGTATTTGTCTAGTAGCACTTAGTATCCTCAATTAATTTATGATTTATCTAGCATCTTAAAGTATTTTTTTCAATAGCACTTAGTATCCTAAATTAATTTATAATTCATTTAATACCATAAAATATTTTTCTAATAGTATTCAATACCTCAAATTATTTTATCAATAATTTTTTATACATTCAATATTTTAAAATATTTTTATAATATCACTTAATATCTTAAGTCTAGGGTAGGGTGTTCATTGCTATTGAAAAAGATACTTTAAAGGTAAACAAGAAATACTTTAAGATACATGATGTTATTGATAAAATATTTTAGAATATTGGATGAAGTACAAATTAATTTATATTGAATTTGATTAGTAACGTACTTCAGTAGCATCTTAATCATATGGATTTAATGGTTCATCTAGTTTCTAATATTTAATGTATTTTCTATGTACAATTTTTTTATAGTGCTCTTGAAATTTCTCGTTATTTTATAACTCTTCTTCTTTTCTTTTCTTTTTTTTTTGTAGGAATGGTCTGGATATGTGCTTTCAAAGACTTTGGCAGAAGAAGCTGCTTGGAAATTCGCAAAAGAAAATAAAATTGACATAGTTACTATCAATCCAGCAATGGGGATAGGACAGCTCTTGCAACAACGCTTAACGCATCTACTGTTGCAATTCTAATTCTATTAAATGGTAATTTTAGTTAATTAATTTATCTAATTAACTTTGCCACACTCTTTTCAATCTCATTCTTATTATGTTCAACATATTCACAATTAAATTTGATAAAGAGTGTTTTGTGAGTGAGCGGTTGGCTATTTTTAGTGACACAACATATCAAGTTTTTATTTGACTTGTCCAAAAAAAAAAGGGGCAAAAGTCCCCATCATCATGTCTTTTCCTGTCTTACTAGTATTTAATTCAATTACTTACAATCAAATCTTTTATAATTGTGTCTTTGGATATATAGAATGAGCATATATATATATATATATAGGAGCTTTGCGCTCCTCGCACATGTGCCGGCTCACCTTCCTCAGAATCCTCCGATCGGCTCAACCCTCACGACAAGATGTCTATCCGACTTGCGTGTGGCTCTCACACGCCACTGTAGTTTTGCCGAGTTAGCACGCGTCGGCGCAGTCGCAGGTTTTCTCCTGGTCGCTGCTTCATTCCCCAACAATTGGCTCCTTGCTTTCGGCCAGATCCTGGGGTTCCTCGGAGAACAAGCCCTTCCGCCATCTTCTCAGAGCTTCTCAGCACCTCTACATTTTCTGCGACCTGTGCTTCTCTGTTTAACTTCAGTTTCACGGTGACACAGATCGGCACCTCTGCTTTTTCTGCGACCTGTGTTTCTCTCTCTGTTCAGCATCAGTTTCACGGTGACACAGCGCCCTTGCTATTCCTGACTCCAGATTTGCTGTGGGAACCATCACTTGGTTCTGTTTGAATGTGTAGGACTATTTGACTGTTCAGTAATCTCAGTGGCTCCTCTTCTGTTAAGTGGCTCCTAATGTAGCTACTTGTATTTCCGATTTGTTTGTCCTATTTGTTCCTAGCGTGACAGGAATTTTGTCTGCTGATTTTATGTTTGATGGCTGCATCTAAGATTACTACAATTTTTTAGATGATTTCAGTAGTTACTAAGATTACTGAATACAAATTAACTTATAGAAATTATTTTGATTGGAGAAAATCTACTCGTATCTATTTTTGAAGTATTGAGAAGGAAGATCATTTGACTGATGATCTCCCAGAAGAGAAAGATGTCTCTCGCAAGTTATGGTTAAAAGATGATGCATGACTACTTTTACAAATTCGTAACTCTATTGACAGTAAAATTATGCCTTCTATTACTCATTGTGAATTAGTTAAAGAACTAATGGACTACTTGGCCCTCTTATACTCAGGCAAGAACAATATTTCTAGAATATACGAGATTTGTAGATCTTTCCATCATGCCGAGATGCCTAATGTTCGTCCCCTTACAGCCTTCTTCATGGACTTTAAAGGACTATATGAAGAGCTAAATATCCTCATGCCTATTTCTGATTAGAGGAATGTCAATGTGTCTCACCGAGAGCAAATGGCTACTATGAGTTTTCTTACTATACTTCCGTCTTGATATGCGGCTGCTCGTTTTCAAATTTTATCTGGGCTCAACTCCCTTCTCTTGAAGAAGCCTTCTCTCGTGTATTGAGAACTGAACAGACCTCTTCACCGACCTCTATTGCACCTACGAGTGCGTTGCTTACTCGCGGTCAGAATAATAATCGTGGGCCACCTAATCGTTGTAGTTCTACACCAGGGGGCTCTAATCAGGAGTCGAAGGACATGATCTGTTACTACTATAAGGAATCGGGTCATACGAAGCTTACGTGCCGTAAACTTCAAAACAAACAAAATCGACAAAACTCTGCACAAACAAAATTGACAGATTTAGTATTATTGTGAAGGACTTTGGCTTGTGCTAGAGTAAGTGTGATCATTCTGTGTTCTATCAAAGAACAAGTGCTGTAATGATTCTACTAGTTGTGTATGTTGATGATATTGTGATTATGGGGAGTGATGCCTAGGGGATCTCATCACTCAAGTCATTCCTTAACTCCCATTTTTAGACAAAAGATCTGGGTTCATTAAAATACTTCTTGGAGATTGAAGTCATGAGGAGTAAGAAAGGCATCTTATTGACCCAGAGAAAATGTCCTTAATTTGCTAAAATAAACTGGAAAAATAGGAGCTGCCCCAACTAGTTTCCCTATGGTTTATAATCCTATGCTTGATGTTGATGGTAGTATACCATATGAAAATCCCATTGAAGTTGCTAAGAGCAAGGCGTTTGAGAATCCAGAGAGGTACAGGAGATTGATTGACAAATTGAATTATCTTACGGTGACCCGGCTTGATATCACTTATCCAGTGAGTGTCCTTAGCCAATTTATAGTCTCGCCAACTGTTCGACAATGGGAAGCCTTAGAACATGTGTTATATTACTTAAAGGGATCTCCAGGTCGTGGGATATTGTATAAGAATCATGGTCACATAGATATTGAGTATTTTTGTGATGTCGATCATGGCAGATCAAAAGCCACAGGATAATCTACTACATGATATTGTATTTTTGTAGGAAAAAATTTGGTATCTTAGAGAAGCAAGAAACAAAATGTGGTATCAAGATCGAGTGTAAAAGTAGAATACAGAGCCATGACACAATCAGTATGTGAGATAGTCTGGATATATCAGTTATTGAAAGAGGTTGGCTTTAAAATCTCGTTACCAGCGAAACTGTGGTGTGATAATAAAGTAGCATTATACATAGCTTCTAATTTGGTATCCCATGAACACACGAAACATATTAAAATCGACTGTCATTTTATTCGAGATAAGCTCAAGGAAAACTTCATCTCTATAGAATATGTCAGATCCAGTGATCAACTGGGTGATCTCCTCACCAAAATTCTTAATGGGATTCGAGTTAAATATCTTTGTAACAAGTTGGGCATGATTGACATCTATACTCCAACTTAATGAGGAGTGTAGAGATATCATAAGATATTTAAATATCCTATAATTAGTATATAGGATAAGATATGATATTATTTTATTAGTATCTAGATTATCTAAGATTCTCTATTGTGTGTATATATATATCCCTTCTGAATATCAATAAAGTATAAGTATTATTTAATTGAATTAACAGTTTGAATATAGTTGAATCACTTTTTGAAGCTCCTATGGTCCAATACACAATGTAAGCCCCAATTTTAAAGATTATATCTTCATCAGACTCGTCAATGTATATATAATTGTATTGGGCCTTTAATAGCTTAGGTATTGAGTTCAAATGCATCTTTAGGCATCTTAAATTGTGGTTTTGTACCAACGGGGTTAGTCTGAGTGGTAAGCGGCTCGGTATCGCTTAAACGAGGTCTCGAATTCGAGCCTTGGCAAATGCAGAAAATTTTCGTTGGGAGACTCACCCACCATAGCCAGGTGCGCGACGCGGGTCGGATCCGGATGTAGTCGGGGCAAAGCTCCAGTGAATCGAGTGGGCAAAAAAAAAAATTGTGGTTTTGTCTTTTTCAATATTCAAGTGTTCATACCCCTATGGTTCACATCCCATGGGTGACTTTGCGGTTGATATGTCATGTATCACGTCAAGCTCCATATATATAGTTGTCCAGTTAATCCAATCAACAATCCACGGCTACCTCTATATAAGAATTCTCAAGTCATGATGTATATTATAAACAAAGTTTATGTTTCTTTTTTTTTTTTTTTGTTAAAAAAGTTTAAGTTTCTAAGACATGGATGATGCCTTTATAATCTCCTCGAGCACCTTGGAGGGTTTATTGGGCTTCTAACTGTATGAGTGACCCTTGAACTTTATGACCTTTATATCGAACGCGTCCTAATATGCTAACCGGTGTAAAAAATTACATGGCTACACATGGGTTGTTGTCACAGCCCGTGTGAATATATTCTTTTTAATTTTTGCTGTTTATTTATTATTTGTAGGGATCTGCTTCTAAAAAACAAAACTACAAGATTCGAGAACAAAGTTGATCTAAATTATAAAGAGAGCCGCAGAGGAAGGCTTAGAAAGAAGCTTTACTTTAGTTGTAGCCGTCCTGCTCCTTCACTCTTCTCCCCGTCGTCGTCCATGCCCGTCGCTTCTTCTCTCTGGCCGTTGTCCTGCTCTGCCGTCGCAGTCCCTGTTTCCGACGGAGGTGATGAAAGAAGGAAGAGGCGGTGGGTTGAAGTTGCATCGTCGTTGGAAGAGGGATCTGGAAGAGGGATAACGACGGTGGAGGAGGGAGGAGGGAGAAGGGAACAGTTGTCTGTGGAGGCATCGTCGCTGTGACGACGGTGGGAGGGAGGAGGGTCCAGATCTGGGAACAGTGACTACTTGTTCACGAAGACGAAGGAGCTTGATGAGCCAAGAAGCCAAAAAGCCAGAAGCACCAGGGACGCACACCAACTTTCCATTTCCTGTGTTGCTTTCCATTATTCTCTTTCTCTCCCTTTCTTCTTCAAAATCAAAGGGAAGGACAATAGTTTCCTTTTTTGTTATGCCGAGGTTGGATTCAGTAGGATGGAGCTGTATATATGCTTTTTCAAAAGGTGGTTTCCACGTCACAAATCACTTGATAGTTGATATATGTTATCAATTGTGGGGGAGTCATTTTAGATATTGTTTGGCAGAGTCAGTGAAACACTGCTCTGAAATCATAAAGATTTTACATGAATTGTACCCAACGTTACAACTTCCAGACAAGTAAGTTCAGTTGTATGTTTTATTATTTTAACACACACACACATATATATATATCTTGATTTCTTATTTTTTCCCCTAAAATTTGTTCAAGATTAAATTAATTATATGCCACTTTTTTCTTTAATAACTATCCATACTATGTAACCGTATATTACTCCCTCCAATCCTTTTTATAAATATATTTTAAGCAAATCATGTGTGCCAAGGCATGTAGTTAAAATTAGCTAAAACCTTTTATTTTGTCAAAAAATATTGCAGCATTCTAAAAAATACCTAATAAAAGCTAATATTGAACCTCCCCCCCCCCCCTCAACCCACAATTTAATTATATTTACATAACTCATTATCATCTTATATATAGGAGATTGCTTTAAGTTTCTTGATTATGAATTGATCTTAATTCTTCTTCATATCTTAGTTGATCCCCTCTCCCTTGGGAATAATTAACCGTATATATTATTTATCCAAATTAAGTTTTTTTTTATGTTGATAATTAATTTCTAATATATTTTCTGTCTTTAATTTCTCAAACTTCTTAGGTGTGTTGATGATCAACCCTTGATGGCAACATATCAAATTTCCAAAGAAAAGGGGAAGACTTTAGGAATTGAGTTCATTCCGTTTGAAGTGAGTCTAAAGGAGATGGTGGAAAGTTTCAAAGAAAAGAAATCTGTTGACTTTTAAATTGGGTTACATATATACATATACCTATATATATAGCCAAGTCATATGTATAATATTTTGTGGAATAAATATTTATTACAATAACTAATAAAACCCAACATAGTTGGTAGATAACTGAATTCTTTAAACATAATATCTTGAGTTTAAATTAGACTGTATGCATGGAAAACATCTTAGTTGGGGGAGGCAAAGCACACTTCAATAATATTTATGTTTCAAAAAGATTAGTTTCTAGTTATCAGTTGGGGAATACCATATGGGCCTTACATGGGCTTTACAAAATAAATATTGATCGATTACAATAAATTGTATGTTTTGGTTCAAACAAATTTCTATGTAGTCGGGGCAAAGTTTCGGTGAACCGGGTGGGCAACAAAAAAAAATTCTATGTACTGTAATAATGTAAACATGTTTATTGTTTGAGAAGACATTATTAATTGTAATATCAAGCTCGTATTAAATAAAAATAAACAAGTAGATTCTATACGTGGAAATAAATTCCTTGTTATTTTCCTTTTTGTGATGACTTTAACTGGGTTAATGGATATAGACGTTATAGAAAACGTGAAGGACTTAAATTCTGGTTGAGAGAAATGGTTTTGTCTTTTATATCAACCAAATTAATTATATTCTTAAATATTTTTTAATTAATTTACATAAAACTAAAGTGAGTTATATTTGTGAAGCTGCTTAATTAGCTAAAGAGATAGCCAGGAAAAGACATGCTAACTTTCTTTGACGTTATCGAATGAGAACTTTTAATAAGAAATATATCTAAAAATTAGCTTTATGATTCATGTAATCAATTTTACTTAGTGGGATAAAAGACTTGTTGTTATGGTAGTATTCTAAAGCTATTGGATGTCCACAAACTGACCAACTATAACTTCTAATATACTCTTCTGGTCATAATATAAAGTTTATTTAATTAATTTAATTAGATTAAGTTAATAATTTTTTCTAAAATATTCTAAATATATTCTTTAATTCTCTTACTCCATCTTATTTGATTATTGTTGAGAGAGTATCAATAAAGATAATTTAGAAAAAATAGATAAATATAAAAAATATGTCTTATATTTATTACTAGTATCAATTTTTTAATTATATTATATATTAAGGATTAAAAGAGTACATTATTAATTCATTATTCTGTGAGTTTACTACAAATTATATAATGAAAAGTCAAAGTTAAAAGATGTATACTAATCTACTACTAATGGGGAAAAATATTAATTCATTAATTTACATGTCATTCTTACTAACTTTACATTTGGTATGATGTAAAAGTTTTTTAGGAAAGTAAAAATGGAAATAGAAGTGAAAGTAGAAATAGAATTAGGCTAAAAATAAGTTTTAAAAGTTTATTTGATAGATTAGAAATGAGGATAGAATTGATGTATATTTTTTTATAACTTTGAATAAAATGATCCAAAATATTTTTTTATAATTTGGGAAGGGTTAAATTTGTCCAAAAATTTTATAACTTGGGATAAAATAATCTAAAATTTTTCACTTTCACTTCTCTCATCTCATTTTCCAGTTTATTTTATAGAACTGAAATGGTTCAGAATATTAGAGGTGAAAGTGGAAGTTACTTTTATTGTACTGAACAAAGAAAATGCTTGATTCTACTTCTACTTCCCCACTTCTCCACTTCCATGCTACCAAACATGTCCTAAGCTCTTCACTTATACTGTTTGATAATCATGATCATGCACGAAGGATGCTTTACCAGTCTCACAAGCACTACAAACTATTAGTTTTTTTTTTTCAACAAGGGTTACGCAAGAAATATATAGAACAATTTTTTAAAAAAAAAATAAACAAATTTTTTACACCGATTATGTGACATTAACCGGTGTAGAAATATAATTTTCTATATCGATGGAATAATTGGTGTAGAAAGAAAGTTCAATACTTTTTACATAGTCTTTTTATCTATACGCCGGTTAGCAAACTGATGTAAAAATATCTTTTTAACCAGTACTAAAAGCCTTTTCTAATATGGTGATATATGGAAATTAATTTAGAATCTTTGAAGCATTCTACCATCTCCTTTATACTCACTTCAAATGGAATGGACTCAATTCCAAGCGATTTTGCTTTTTCTTAGGAAACTTGGAAGGTGGCATGTGAAGGGTTTATCATCTTCACACCTGATAAGAATTTATCACCCCACTCTAAAATTTCTATTCAATATTACGCAAAGATTTTTTTTGAATATATTCATTTAGGAAAAATTAAAGCAAAAAATCTCTAACAATTGTATTACTATCATCTATGATGCTCTTATTATAAGAACATATATAGTAACAACCTTACATAAAATGAGAAATTCAGTTAAAATTAATTAATATTTTTAAAATTTTAAAATTTCTCTAAATAAACAAATGACATATAATTAATTTGATCTTTAACATTCTATGAAAGATACAATGTTCCAGAAAATTGGGGCAAAATTTTTCATTCTTAAAAAGTAAAAGTACACCTTCGATCATCTAATTTTATATAAAACTTCAATTTAGTCCTTTAATTTTTATAAAATATCTTTTTAGTCATTTAACCCTATCTTACTTTTATTCTAGTTCAAATGTTAATTCTTTATGCCAATCATTATTATTTTTAAAAATTAAACTTAATATATTAGCATTTAAGAATATTTTATAAATATTTAAAATTTTGATATCAGCTTTTTTGTTAATAAAAGTAATGGTATTAAATTTTAAAACTAACGTTATTAAAGACACTTTATAAAGTTAAATAACCACAATGAAACCTTGTGTGAATTTAAACCATCAAATGTGGACTCTTGCCTCTTAAAATTATAAAGCATGCATAGTCACATGCTTACTTATCTGGGAGTTGTAATGTTGGGAACAGTTGACGTAAAATCTTGACAATTTCTGAATAATGTTTCCCCGACCCAACCAAACAGTATCTTCCGCTAGCCGAAGAATTTTCAAATTCCTGAATATGAGCATTTGCAACATCTTTCACATGAACCCATCCTATACTAAAATTTTGAAATGATGCTGCTCCTACATTAAACAAGGAACAAAATTCCAAAAAAAAAAACTTGAAGCCCAGAAGACAAGGAAAATAATCATGCCATATGCTGCATTAAAGTCAGATAAAACTTGCCCACGATATATATATATATATATATACATGTTCAGTTTGAAAATGTGTACTCAAGGAATATGTGAAATTAAAATTACCATTTATTAAAGCTAAAACAGCAGCAGATAATGGTGGGTTGCAAGAGAGGTCCCATCATAGTCGGAATGATGGTAACCATGTGAATGTTGTTGTGTTTTATTTTTACAAATTTTCAAGCTGCTTCTTAGGCCAAATTCTTGGAAAGTGCGTACCCTGACCAGCCCTAAAACAGCAAATAATATATACAACGACAAATTTGAAGGGCATTCAAGAATCAATATGCTACATCTATAGATAGGTACTTATCTGGTGCTCATTGTTGTGATGAGTACTCATAATGTGGATTAGTGGGAATTTGAATTTGGATACATAAAATTTTATTACTTCAGAATTTTAAACACCTAATATACTCTAATTATTCTTTTAATTCTTAATTTAAAAGTTAATTTTTTTATAAAAATTAAAAAAGTTAAATAAATCAGTTAATTATAACCAATATAAGAGCTAATTGATTAATTTAGGTAGATTAAATAGTATAAAATATTGATTCATCTTAAGAGTTTAGATTTTGTCATAATTAACTTTTTTAATCTACATAAAAAAAAATTAACTACTTTTTATTTAAGGAATATTTCAAATGTCAACATCTTCTTTCAATATTATTCCAAGATGCGGATAAGTTGCACAAGTAGGACAACTCATTTTTCTTGCTATGAACTTTTTATACTATCTAAACATAAGATTCTAAATACGAGCTTACGTGAGAGATTTTAAGTTTAAGATTCAAATTTAAAAGGATTTTAGCAATGATGATGATAGAAGTAATAAATAATAATTAGAAGAACAAGTTGCATATTCATTATACTCACATAAGCCGTATGTGTAAACCAAAAATTTCATTTTAGTGTGAGATGAACAAATTAAGCAGTTATAGGCATACCTCAAACTCATTACAAAATGCAAGGCTTGAAAACCACGTTTCATCAACAACTCCTTGAGGATTTCTAGGCTTGCCATTATGTATAACTGCAGATATGGAAGATGTAAGAACAGCACGTTTCAGTGATGGTGATTTTGCACATGATCTCAGAACATTCATAGGGTACGTTTGGTAGGATAGAATAGTTTTTTTATGAAAGTGGAAATAGAAGTGAAAGTGAAATTAGGCTGGAAATAGACTTTAAAAGTTTTTTTGATAGGATGGAAGTGAGTATGTAATTGATGTATATTTTTTTTATAACTTGAGGTAAAATGGTCTAAAATATTTTTCTATAACTTAGAAAAAGTTAAAGTTGTTTAATAATTTTATAATTGGGGTAAAATGGTCAAAAAAAAATTTACTTCCACTTCTATCATCTCAATTCACAACTTTTCTGATAGAATTAAAATAGTCCAAAGAAGTGGAAGTGGCAGTAACTTCCATCATACCAAATGAGTGAAGTAAAAAATTTTACTTCTAGTTACCCCCACTTCCCTCCAACCAAACATACCAATAGTTCCTCTCACTGAAGGCTCGATTAGTTCACTCTGAAATCAAGAAATTAAAGCAACTTTTACAAGTCAGCAATTAATTATTAGACAATGAGGAGTGAAGAGCACACTTAACTAAAAAACTTAAAACTCAAATTCAGGAGTCCTTACAATTTATTGTATATTAATTACTCCTCTGTAAACTTAATTGAGAAATTAATCTTAATTTTAAATATAAAATCTATTTCATATATATATATATATATATATATATCAATTTTTCCCCAACTTATCTTATTGGTACACCCTAAAAAATAATTAAGTAAGAAAAAGAGGAAGGGAGTTAAAAAAAATTATTATGGTATTTTAGTAAAAATATATTATATTAACTAACTTATACAACTTCTTTAATATAATCAAATTAATTAAATAATTTTTATATTAATAACAGAGGAATACTACTTATTAAGTTCAACTTTGTCTAATAATGGACTTCTTACATCAATTCAAGTCTACGTACTCACATTTAAACATCTTAACAATATACTTCCTCATATCTTAATTATGAAAATTATATAACTAATTTATAAAGATTAAGAAAATTAGTTATATTAGTTATTTATATGATAAATGTGTTGACTCTCTTAAAACACCCTTTTTAATTATTTATATTGAAAACTTCCCTCATTGATGAAATTGAAATCTCTTTGATATATGCAATCAATAATTGTTTAGGAAAATAACTATAAATTATGAAACAAAGTGAATTGAGATTGTTATTAGATATATTTGTTGAGATATTATTTAGTTATCTAGAGTTAAGTTTAGATATTATTTATTATTATATTTAAATATTATCATATTTTAAAAAAATAAATTTGAGATATTAAAATTGTGATAGAATTCTAGATTTAACATATTAGTTTATATTTCTGCCTATATAAAGGCCATTTATATTCTCTTTGATTTAAGCATTAATAACAGTAAGAGTCTATTATTTTTTCTTTACTTTTAATCATTCAATTCTCATAAAGATGACATCAAAACAAATATCTCAACTAGCTACCATAAATTTGTGGCCGGTTAACTTTTCCACAAAATATACTTGTTAAGAAGTATGATTACTTTACAGAACCAAACCAAATTGATGATAATGATGGATTTTGGAATTAATGATAAGAACCTGACGGTCTTTGAGATCAGGAGAAACAGGAGATGCAGTGTGAAAGAGGTAATCACAGCCATCAACAGCAGAATCAAAAGAACCTTCGTCCAGAAGATTTGCCTTGATCAGACTCAATCTCTCTTTTGCTCCTTCCAGTTTCAGCAAGTGTTGTACCTTGCTTGAATCATGTAGAATAATCCACACAGTTTCAATTTCATCGCAGAAAATAATATATGGTTCGTACGTAACAAGACATGAACAACAAAATATATAGAACTCATCACCTGGATCACGAACAGTGCCCTTCACAGTATAACCACGAAGAAGAAGAAGCTTGACGAGCCATGAAGCAATGAACCCAGAAGCACCCGTCACGCACACCACTTTTCCTTTCCCACTATTATTGCCTTCCATCCTCTTTCACTTCTTCCTCTTGTTCAAGTTTGGATTCAAGTATGATGTTTTATATATACAACAACATCAACATCAAGCTTCGAGGTAAGTTAGGTGGATTGAACAATATCATTGCTATCAAATTTTTAAATAAATTATTACCAAAAGCTTATATTCAATAAATTTATGAAGCGTTCTCTTTAATTTTCTTTTATCCTTTTCTAATGGCTTCATATTATCTATATACTCTCTTCATGGATGCCTCCAATAAACTTCTTTGCAGATCCAAATCACTTCAAACAATTTTCACTATTTTTTTGTTCAATAGCCAGCACAAGAATCATATATTCTTGTTATGTATATTATCATCAACTCCACTTCCTTAATTACATCACACTCCAACCGATCATTTTTGTAATTGTCCCATTATTAAGTTGATGTTAGACTGAGTAAAGATTCCTTCTCCTTGTACATGATAACAAGACTAAGTCAATGTTAATATTTAAAATATTTTATATTCATATTATTTTTGTTAAAAATTATAAACATTTGATATGTACATAAAATTATTCTGATTTATATATCATGTAAAATTAACATATAAATAGATGTATGGGCCCTATATATTGTATGATTTTTAAGAAATGAGTAGTATTATTTATAATTTGAATAGTAAAAACTTGTTATATTTTTTAAATTTTATTTGGGTATAAAATCATAAATTGTATGATAACGTATACTATTTGTATCCCTCTGAATGTGCAAACTAGTATATGAACGTGAGAGAGGCGTCAAATACAATGATGTGGTGCCGGTTTTTGTCATTTTTAATTAAATGGTAGACATTAATTAACTACCTAAAGTTACAAGTGGGATCACCACCCCCACTTAAAAAAATAAAAAACTATCATACAATTAGATTACTAAGTCATTAACTTGTTTTTCGTTCTTTTTTTCAATTGCTAATACGTTTCCTTTGAGGTTCAAAAGAAAAGGCGTGACAATCATTTATATAAACATTACAATTCATTCTTTAAATTGTATAAAAAAATTAACTATGTAATCAATAATAAATTTATAATAAGGAGCTTAAATATCTCTAAAGTATTTAACATGCCATGACAGCTGCAAAATTCAACAATGGAATCTCATCTGAGGGTAGTCGGCCCGTGAGCCTTGTCGTCATGTGGCTGCGCCGTCTAATGACAGTTAACTGCTGACATAAACTGTCTGATTAAGTCAATATATGATTAGGTGCTGGCCTAAAAGATTAATTATGAAAGTCCAAAATATAATTTTATAGGATCTCTTGACTATCTTTCTCTTCACTCAATGAAGATTAAGTTTTAGCTATTTGAAATTTTTATTTTTCTTCGTCATCTTTCTCTTCACTCCTTAAAATCTATTTACCATCTTGTTAGAAAGAACTCGAAGAGTTTTAGTAGAAGAAACTTCTAAAACTTAAACTTCTCTATTAGATCTTTGATTTCTCCAGATTTAGTTCAATACTCTTGAGGAGGGTGACCGTGGTAGTTGATAGTGAGTAGTGGCGTCGTACCTTTAGTTAAAGGAGCTCGAAGAGTTTCAATAGCATTAGCTTTTGGATCTTTAACTTCTCCATTAGATCTTCGACTTCTTCTTTAGATCTGGTATGATGCTTTTAATGAGAGTAGTCGTGATGGCTGACAGTGGGTATTTGACCTAATGACTTTTATGGCAGTTAATAGTATAATTGCTTTAAAAAATTCTTTACACGACTGTTATAAAACCGCCGTGAAATCTTTCAACTTATAACGATGATAGTATTCACACCGCTTATAAAACTATTGTTAAAAACTATTTTTAATTGTGGTAAAAAGCCTTTCCAATAGTGCAGAATGCTTCTTCTAATTCAAAATATAAACTTTAAATTATCATATCATACAACTCAAAAAGTTAGTTAAAATTAATTAAAAAATATATAAAAAAATATAACTTTTTTTTTAAAACACTCTTCCTTATATAAATGGCGATTGAGTAAGAATAGTTAAAAAAGAGACGAGAGATAAATGAAAAAAAAAATACATTAAATCATCACATCTCATAAATTTTAAACGGAAGTTTATAAAAAGAAAATCAACCGTTTCTTTATTTCTTTTTTTACCTGTAAAATACCAAACCTTTTAAAAAATTTCAAAATTATATATAATATACCATATAAAAAGAGGGGCAGACCGACCGAGAGAAATTCAGATATACATGATATAAAATAAAATAAAATAAAATAATAGTAGTTCAACAACTGTAAAGTGCTCCGAATGGAGGGCCACTAGCATACACGGCTCCATATCTTATAATCTTATCGAATCTGAGCTCCATATAATATATAATATATAACATATCGGAACGGTTCACCTCTTCCCTTTGAGAAAAGAAGGGAGAAGACAACAATGGAAGGCAACACAGGAAATGGGAAGTTGGTGTGCGTAACTGGTGCTTCTGGCTTCATTGCTTCATGGCTGGTCAAGCTTCTTCTTCTTCGAGGTTACACTATCAAGGCCACTGTTCGTGACCCAAGTGAGTTCTCCTCCTCAATATATATCATCCCCTTTGTTTTATTTTTAGTCTGAAAGAATCAAAATCAGAATCAGAGATACTGTTTCTAAATATTAGCACTAAGATTGATCTAAATGTGTTTTCCCTTTCAAACGCTGAGTTTAAAGACACATAATAAAGGAGACTTTGCCCAAAGATTAACTCTCAGATTAAGGGTGTGTTTGGATTAGCTTTTGGAGAATAGATTCTGAGAAAAATAGATTCTGGAGAATAGATTCTCAAAGAATAGATTTTGGGAAAAAAGTAATTTTAAAAATTGGAGATGTTTGGATGATTAGTGGTAGAATCACTTTTTCATTGACAATTTACTAAAAAGAATATCAACAAATATGATAATTACATGAATTATAAATTTATATTTTATTGATTAAAAAATAATACATATATACATATGAAGTATAAATTTATATTTTATTGATTAAAAAATAATACATATAACATGAGTATAACAAAAAATGACCCTATTCACTTTAATTTTTGTTTGGCCACTAAAAATGGTTCTTTTTAATGTACTGTAGTTGAAATTAAAATGTTGTGAAATTTTTTTTATTGATTTTTTTTTAATGTTGAAATTGTGTGTGTTTATCTGGGGAACTTTTTTTTTATTGAATTTTTTTTTTAATGTTGAAAATGTGTGTGTGTGTGTTTATTGATTTTTTTTTTTAATGTCGCAGGAGCTGTGTGTGTGTTACGGGGGAATTTTTTTTTTTTATTGAAAAATGGCGCAGGAGCTGGAAAACGTATATGGGGAGCAAATTTTTCAAAACCATGGTTTTGGTAAACAAAACCATGGTTTTGATCCAAAATCAATTTTGGATCAAAAATAGGTGTTTGGCTAAAAAGTGGGGAAACCATGATTTAGAGAAAAAATTGATTCTCCAACCATCAATCCAAACACACACTAACTCTCAAAATCAAGGGTTCTCTGTGAGGTAGCTGGTCTTTCAACAAGACCTGGTAAACCAGGAAAAAGTGAGATGGCTTGGTTCTTGGAATTGATGAAATAAACAGCATATTCAAGAAGAATTTGACCTGATTGAGTGACGTGGCATTATAGTGATTGTTAGATCAATCTAAGGACTGAATTTGCAGGTGTTTGGCCTCTTTACTGATCTCTGTCTCCTCTCTTTCTGAACCATCCATCAAGTAAAAACAGCTTTTAACGTTTGAATTATCAACTTCAGTACTGAAGTTCAAGTAAAGTAGTATTATTCATCTGCAGAGAAATTTTAAACTTCAGATCTCTAGTTGTCATTTTCACAGCAAGCAATTCCATTTTGGCGTTTCCTAAGTCCTTTTCTCATAACCTTTTTCTGTGACCAATTAAGTAATGGTTTATAATTCTTCACGTACAGATGATTCAAAAAAGGTACAGCACTTGCTTGAAATGGAAGGAGCAAAGGAAAGATTGCAATTAATGAAAGCAAATCTGTTGGAAGAAGGTTCCTTTGACTCTGCTGTTGAAGGCTGTGAGGGTGTCTTTCATACTGCTTCTCCTGTTTCTGTTTCTGTTGATGTCAAAGACCCTCAGGTTCATACATATCTTTCTAAACAGTCATTAACATTACATCCAACAACAAAGAGCTAAATCCTTTTTGAGAGTAATAAAGGGCTAATTGCTTTGATATATTTCTTCCATCTATACAGAAGTTAATTGCATTAATAGTTTCACCTATTGAATTTCATTGGTGATATTTATCATTATCATATACACTACTCCTCCGGTCCTAAACGTAGGAGTTAGTTAGATGGTTGTTTTTTAGTTCTAAATGTATGACTATATAATCTATTTTATGGCTCGTATTTATCATTTTTTTAAACTAATTTACGTAACTTATAAACTAATATGATTTAATATTATAAAAATATTTAAAAAAGATCAGGTCATATTTATTATAATTAAATAGTTTATCTAATTTCATTAATCTACCTAAAATAGTTAAATAACTCTTACATTAAAGATCCAAGGATCCAATGAGTACTTAGTGATTTGTTAGTTAAGTATCATCTAGGTTTAGTATATGTGTAGTTATTTTATTAGCTATTTAGTTGTGTAAATTTTTATTAGCTTATGATATGAATAATATACAATCTTTCTACAAGTTTACAAAAGTCACTGTTTGACAACTAACTAGTAGCTCTTCTAAGAGTTGCTTTCTCGATTTCAGACTGAACTTGTTGACCCAGCTGTCAAGGGAACTCTCAATGTTCTTAAATCATGTGCAAAATCGCCATCTCTGAAACGAGTTGTTCTAACTTCTTCCATAGCTGCAATGTTATTTAGTGGAAAGCCTAAGACCCCTGAAGCTGTAGTTGATGAAACATGGTTTTCAAATCCGGAATTTTGTTATGAATATGAGGTATGTATACTACTATATATGTTGAGTTTAACTACATTGAACCTAAGCTTGTACTAATTAACGTGTAACTAAAACTCCCTCTAGTCCTGTCCTATATATAAGCAAACATTATTTCATATATAGACGGACTTATATATAAGTAATAATTTGTGTTTATTTAAAAAATTAATGCAGTTTTTCTATTTTCATCTTAAATTAATTACATATCTCTCTCATCTCTTTTTCCACTCATTCTCTCTCACTCATCTTCTTCATAAACAAGGGAATCATATACTTGAAAAAGTTACATTTTTGACACATTTATTGTCTTTAAATAATGTTAACCAACACTTTGATCCACATAATTTAAGTAGTTGTCGCTTATATATAGGATCGGAGAGAGTTTTACAGTGATTATTTTGCATATAGTTGGGATGACAAGACTTCAAGGTCTACTCAAAATCATATTTTGCATGAATTCCTAAAAAATCCAAAACCACACCGTTTTATGACTACAAAATGCTATAATGTTTCTCATTTTATGTATAAGCTAATAATAAGGAGGAAAATGATAGATCAATACTTCCATCACACTACTAGAAGAATAACTTATCATGGTGTTACTTCACTTAGGTTATAAAAAAAAAGGGAGTGGCATTTTCATAAATAAGTTCAATTTTAAAATTTTTTAACGGTAGTTTTTATAAAAACCGCGATTAAAAGTCCTCATGTAGGACTTTTTATGACGGTGTTAAAAGTCATTAGGTGGGACTTTTAACCGCGGTTTTTATAAAAAACAGAGGTTAAAAGTCCTCATGTGGGACTTTTTACGGCACATTAAAAGTCTTCAGGTGGGATCGAAAAAAGTCCCAACAAAATTTAAAATATTTTGGGCTCGATTTTAGTTTTAGTTTCACTTTTCATAGTGGTCTGTGGTCTTGTTTCTCTTTCCCATCACCACAGACTTTGACGAAGGTCATTTTCTGACTTTTTCCCTTAGTTTAGGTGCCCACATCAGTCGTTAATGTTGTCTCCATTGTCGTTCTCCATCGTGAAAGTCATAAGTCATCATTTAATTTCTTCATTTGCTCATTTTTCTTACTTTTTTTGCTGTTTGTTGTTTATAAACTGTAACATATCATATAACAAAAGCTGACTGTGGTCTTTCTTCATTTGTTATTTATAAGTTGTAATACATCATGAGTTTGAAGAGCTTTAATAGTAAAAACTTTCTAGATCTTCAACATTTTCTTTAGATCTGTAACTTTTTCTCTAAATCTTCAATTTTTTTTGCCAAATCTTCAACATTTTAGTGAGGCTGATCATAGTGGTTAACCGTGGGTGTCAGCAAATGGACCTTATTGGAAGGAGCTTGAAGAGCTTTAATGGAAGAAATTTATTGATCTTTAATTTCTTTACTAGATATTTAACTTCTCTCTAGATCTAGTCTGATGTTTTTGATGAGCTTGACCGAGGTGCTTGATGGTGGGTGTATAGGCCAAGGAAAGCAAAAAAAATAATAATAATAAACAATTAACGGCCGTGGAATTCACGGCGCTCCCAAAATGGCCATAAAATGCCACTTTTAACTGTTGTTATAAGCCTTTTTTCTAGTAATGTCACCTCATGTGCACTAAGCATTTTCTAGTGAGCAATCATGCAAATATATGTCTTTCAACTCAAATTTATGCAAACATCAATAAGTCATCTTAGATAATGAGACAAAAATAGTCATCTTTTTTTTAATCTTTTTCCAACAAAAAAATGTCTTCTCAACAATGTGAAGCAGGATAAAGGGAGAGGTTAGACCAACAAATGAGGCAAAGATGGATCCCCATATCCCCTTTTTCTCCTCTCATCTCACCTGAAATTTCTTAAGTGATGTGTACTTGTGTTTGGGATACATAGTGGAGAAAATGACACTTAGGTCTCAAAACTTCATTTTAGTTATAGCTATGCTCTATTCCCTTCGATTTATTGAAGTTAGTTATTTATAAAAAAAATATGTTAATTTTTTTAAAATACCTTTACACTTAGAATAAAAGTAAATTCTATAACTATCTCTTATATTTATGATAGGATGGAGCAAAAATTTAATTTTGCTCAAAAATAAGTTATAAATACTGATTCAAACGGTTGTAAATATGATAATCTTAGTTTCAAATCATTGAAAATGGTTTATGAAACTTAAATACTTGAATTGCAACTGACATTCCTATATATGTAACTGTTTAAATCGATACTTGCAGCTCCTTTTTTATAGCACAATTTTGTGGTACCTAAGGGATATTTTGGGACCTAACTATCATTCATTCACGTTCGACGAGTTTCATGTTCATTTGTATTCTTATTCTTTCAGCAATGGTCCGGTTATGCACTTTCCAAGACTTTAGCTGAAGAAGCTGCTTGGAAATTTGTAAAAGAAAACAACATTGACATGGTTACTATCAATCCAGCAGTAGTTATAGGACCTCTCTTACAACCAATACTCAACACAAGTTCAGCTACAATTATAACTCTATTAAATGGTAATTTTAATTTATTTACCTTTGATACACACACACGAACTTCCAAATGTTGAACATATACAAGTAAAACTTGAGGGAGAGTGTTGGAGTGATTGTCTATTAATTAAGAAATTGTCAAAGTCATGAATGTAATTATTGTGTTTCTTCCCTTGTGGACTCTTTTGTTCCTTTGTATGATGCAGGAGCAAACACATTTCCAAATTTTTCTTTGGGATTCGTTCATGTAGCAGATACTATAAATGCTCATATTCAATCATTTGAAATTCCTTCCGCCACTGGAAGATATTGTTTGGCCGAGTCAGTGAAACACTACTCAGAAATTGTGAAGATTTTGCGTGATATGTACCCGACATTACAACTTCCAGATAAGTAAGTTCAATTGTCCTTTATAATTTTAATGAGCAATTCATATATTAAAAGATATCTTAGTTTTTATCCCCCCCTCTACATTTTAAGACTGGAGGAAGTAAATATTATGGTACAACAGAACCCATAAAGAAAATAGTTACTTGTCTATGACAATTTTTACAGATTCCCATTCATACCTAAAGTAAAACCGTTAAAATTAGCATATTATCTTGATTTGACTCAAGGTTCTGGATTTAACCTACACAATTATTGGTTAAGATGCATAAGACCTCTTTCGTCTAAATTGAACCAGACATGTTTTCTTGTGTATTAATTGTATGAATTACATTGCCCATGTATTTATCAAGCTCAAGCTTCTGTTTATGATATTTTGTTAATTTGATTTCTTGCTTCCTCAATAAATCTCAGATGTGAAGACGATGAACCCTTCATGCCAACCTACCAAGTTTCCAAAGAGAAGGCAAAGACGTTGGGAATTGATGAATTCATTCCATTTGAAGTGGGCCTTAGAGAGATAGTGGAAAGCTTTAAAGAAAAGAAGTTCGTCAACTTCTAATAAATTGTAGTAATCTATTTCAAGTCAAAATATCTTTGTAGATAAATATGAATCAACATATATAGCCATGTTTTGAAGCTGTTGTCTCTGGTTTCATAAAGTTAAACTCTATATCGGAACAATGTAGCCCATGTCTGTGTTATCCTTATCGATATTAATAAACGAAATATTTCATAATTTTGGCAGAGCATCTTCTATTATTTATTTTTGGGTGAAGGTTCAATTTGTCCCCAAAATTTTTGCTTAAAAGCTGTGGATATCTAAAAATTTTGTTAGGATCAATTAATGTTATCTCGGAAGTACTAAAACATGAGCAATATCACCTCTACCGTTAATATTAATTTTAACTGTCAAATCTTTTGTTTGACTATATGATACAGTTTTGAAGTTTTAAAGCAATATCACTTAATGAATCTTCTGCTACAGTTTTAAAGCTATTAACTGGTAATTTTTTTATGTGCGCAAGATTCATGCTGTATGGTAATCCTGGTATGTAATTTGTCAGATTCTTGATTACTAGATCTTCTTCAAATGAAATACTTTGTCAGGCTTTTGATAATTGAAAGGAAACTGAGGTCAAAATGTTGATGTTGACTTACAATCATTGTAATTTGGGATTAAAACTGAGGATTTAATGTGTTATAAAAGAAACTAAGAAAAAACGAAATTGAATGTGCGATAAAACATTACAAGGTATAGACTTGAGTCGTCCAATGTGTTAAAATGTGTTGTAGCTATCAATGGTATTAGAGCTGCGCATTGCTTCTTCACACATAATGAATGGAAAGGGCTTTATAAAGGGTAGGGGCTATTGTAATCAGATCATCTTGAATTATGGAATGAGAATCGAGTTTTGAATCTTTCGTCTTTCGTCTGTTCTTTACCTCTCTCTCTCTCTCTCACCCCCACTCTCTCTCTCTGATTCTCTACCTATTCTGATGAGTTGTTTAGAGGAGTATGGTGACAGATGCATTGTGTTGGCCCTTTGTTTGCCCTGCCCCTGAGCATATAGCATTGCTTGGTTGATGAAATCATATTAGTTTACTTGGTTCTCTGATATGATCCCATCACCTATTGCTGCCAAAACTCACAGAAGGAGACATAAAAGAGTGGCAAAAAGGCAGAAAAGGTGAGCTGCTGGTCTAGAGGAAAATATGAGACAGAAAAGTAGGGGACTAAAGCTAGGTAGTTATGATGAAAAAGGTAAGGGAAAGCAATCAGAAAATTGGGAGTGGGTGTATAAAGAGAGGAGTTTGGAAGGACGAAAGGGGTAGAAGAAATTAGAGAGAATAGCAACTGGTGCGGAAGAAGAGGGGAGTAAGGAAAGACAAGTACCAGAAACAATAAAGAAACCTCAAGGCTAGAAGTAAATCAAAACAATGGTGGAAGAGGGTCATTCCTCACCGGAGATCAACTAAGTGAGATAATGCGCAAAGGGAAGAGAGACAACGGAACCCAGAGGAGAAGAGATGGAGTTAGGCAGACTGAGACGGACTTGCTAGTTGTGACTGTGATACTAGGGTTGCCTGCTTACAAGATAAAAAGGGCAATATTGGAATATGAAGAAAAATTATGGGTATATTAGTCTAATAAAAAAAATATTACCCATCCTCTCTAAATTCCCTCACTTTTTAGAAGGCAAGTTAAAGTTGAGAGGGAAGGGAAATTTTCCTTTCCCTCCTAAACTTTTCACCAACCCAAACAAGGGGAGGGGGCAAAATCCTTCCCCTCCTCTTCCCTCCACCACAAATCCCTCTACCAAACTATGCGTAAGTCAGGCTTAGGCATTGGAGTGGAGAGAGTCAATCCTCTCGAATGATTGGCAAACCTGTTATGTTCTAAGTTCTAGAGTTTCTGCTGAGTTGAGATTGAAGAGCCCTTGTGTGTGGTTTGAATCTTTTCTCTTTGTTATCGTTTGCGTTAGAATCTGAAAATGTAATCATTTTCCTTCCTTTACAATGTCATTTGTAATTGTAGTAGAGTGGGTTTTGTGCAATGTTCTTGGTACCAGTGTGGCGTATTGCATCTAAAGTAATATATTTTAGCTTAAATTTCCATCTTTGTCCGTAAATCTGTTCTTTATATAGCCAAAGGTGTCTGATCTGGAAGTATTTGTTGAGGGACCTATCATACTCTTATAAAGTTAGACTTAAATCTTGCAATTTTTTAGTTTCCAATTTTCAACCAGGCGAATTTGGGAGATTTAGCAAATTACAATGTAAATAGAGGACCATGACAAAGTTTTGATTTGAATATGGAGGCTTTCGATGAGTTTAAATAAATCACAAATTTGTCATCCATTTAAGTTACCATTTTGTTGTCATAAGAAACAGCTCTCTTATTTCCTAATCTCTTGCTGCTGCTGTCTTTACTGCAGACTGAAATCATTGACCCAGCTGTCAAAGGAACTCTCAATCTTCTTAACTCGTGCAAAATCGCCATGTTTGAAACGAGTTGTTCTAACATCTTCCATGGCTTCAATTATATAGTGGACAACCTAGAACTCCTGAAGTTGTAGTTGATGAGACATGGTTTTCAAAGCCAGACTTTTATAGGGAGGCTAAGGTATGTTCTGTATTTCTTAGTCTACCACTGAACCAAAGTTTTTAACTGATACAGATGCCTCTGAGATTGTAGCGAATGCTGCTGAGTTGGGATTTCAAGTTTCCAATTTTTCCTTGTGACTTCATTCTGCATAAAGACTATATACTGTGTTGCATTTATGATGGAAGTCAGATGACTGTAGTGACTTCTTACTGTGATGCAGGATTGCCTTGATAATTTTATATCATAAGTTCTGTAGTTTTGACTTTGTATGCCATAGACAATTGCTACCAATTGCTTATTACTCCTCCAGTCTTTAATATAATACTTATTTAATTAATTTGATTAGATTAAGGAAGTTAGTTAAATTAGTTAATATGACATGTTTTTTTTAAATTCATCTTCCTTAACTCTCTCCCTTCCTCTGTTGTTTGATTATTGTTGATGAAATATCAATAGGGATAATTTGGGAAAAAAGTTGAAAAATATAGGAAATATGTATTATATTTATGACTAAGATCAACTCTCTAATTAAGTCCTATATTAAAGATTGGAGGAGTATTTCACAATCCTCTTAAATTTATTGTTGTTTTAATCATTTTTTATCTCAGCTCTGGTATGTGCTTTCCAAGACCTTGGCTGAAGATGCTGCCTGGAAATTTGTAAAAGAAAACAGCATTCACATGGTTGTTATCCACCCAGGAGTTGTACCCGGATCGCTCTTGCAAACTTCACTTAATGACTCTTTTGCTACAGTTTTAGAGCTATTAACTGGTAATTCTTTTATGTGCACAAGGTTCATGCTGTATGGAAGCCTTGTATGTAAATACTTTGTCTGACTTCTTATGCTTTTATGGTGCAGGTGCACAAACATCTCCGAATTTAGTTGTAGGATGGATCAACGTGAAAGATGTTGCAAATGCTCATATTAAAGCATTTGAGATTTCTTCAGCTAGTGGAAGATATTGCTTGGTTGAGACTGGCACAGTTCTCAGACATTGTAAAATTTTCACATGAATTGTTCCCAACATTACCACTTCCAGAAAAGTAAGTTAAGCCCATATAACCTTTGACTTCACATCTCCATTAACTGTTTAAAGCAAATTGCATTCACCTCATAATATGATTGTATGAGACTACTTATGAATTGCTACCTGCTATAGCAATATGCATAAAATGTTCTTGTTTCTTCTGCTTGAAGAGATAATTCCCATTGCTTCAAGCCACTGGTCTTAAGAGATGAACAAGAACAAGAGCATGCATGCCTTAGCGCAAAGTCAGTTCTGAAATTCGTAATGATTAAACCAAACTGAAAGAATCCAAAGATTAATGCTAATATTTTCTTGTTCTTCAAGTATGAACAGAAGTAAAACATGCTAGATATGGGGTGGACAATTTCACACCCTAAAGGTAAAGAAAAAGGTGAAAAACTAAGGCATAATAAATGATGTCATAAAAGGATAGAAAAGAGAGTCTGAGCATGAATCTCTAAATTTCTTCACAAACAACCTGAAATTTCCTTTCGTTGCATGGTCAAACACCTAAGACAATGCTGTTTCTTTGTTCAAGCATGCATATATCAATTGTGCGTTTAGCATGTTAATAATTTTACTTAAACCTTCATTTAGTACTTTGTTGATTCCTTTCCTCTAGCCTCCAAAAGAAGGGTTTGTGTCAGTTTCCATTATTTTCATCTCCCCTTGGTTCTGAATCATTTATGCTGACCATACCCTTCTCTTTAGACTAGAGGAGAATCTAGTAATCTAGTACTTTGATGCACTCGTGTGGATGAATGACGGACTTTATTATTAGTATTATTATTTATTTTTTCTTTGATTTTAAATTTGCTGATAATGATATTCTGTTCCTCAGGACTGATGATAATGACTTCTAATTTCAATCCTTCAGTCATTTTTTGTGAACCAAATGGCTTGTGCATTCACTTTGTGTGTGTGTATGTGTGTGTATCCAGGTTATAAGTTTTGGTTCAAGTTTTTTTTTTCTTCTGATTTTTGCTAATGGATGAGCCCTTGACGCCGAAGTTTCAAGTTTCCAAAGAAAAGGCAAAGACTTTAGAAATGGAGTTTATTCCATTAGAGGTGTCCCTTAAGGAGATTGTGGAAAGCTTGAAAGAGAAGAAGTTTCTCAATTTTGATCGTGATATCTCTTACAAATATTATTCACAATCATAATCAGAAGTTAGCAAAGTATTGCTTCTGCCAAACCATGATTTTAGTTTTGTAGATGTGTTTCCAAACATGTCTTTCATATGCCTTGTAATAAGTTAAACCAAGTTTGTGGGGGGACATAATTGTAATACAAGGATTGTAATAAACTATAATTCCTCCTTGTTTATTGCCTGGGAAATTAAATAGATTAGTCCCAATTTATATAATTTGACTGATGAAATGTTATTACTTTTGGTTTTAATGTTTATTTTAGTCTTAAATATATAAGACCTCAATTTATTTTACCTCTAGAATTTATAATTTTTTTAAAAAAATATCCATATTGATTACGCATAGTAAAAGTTTCTCTAAATAGATAGTTACTATACACATAATTAAAAATAATATTTTAAAAAAATTAATATATATTTATTATAAATAATTAATTTTATTAATTTTTTTAATATCTATAAATTAATTATTTAGTTTTTATCGTATGGAAAGAAATGTCATTTGAGCAAATAGAAAAGTTTTGTTTTTTGTATAAAGAAAAGTCTATTTGAGCATATAGAAAAGTCTATTTAAAATGCAAAGGAAGTTGGCCATAGCTCATTAAGAAAGAAAAGATTTTGTATTAGTATGATCTAATGTCATATAAATTGGAAATGATTATTTGGATTACTAAATAATTAGATCGACTGACTGTGAATCGTTTCAGCTTAATTAATAGTTTTGTGTTTGAGCCCTTAATATATAACTACGATAATTATTTAGAGATAATGAGATTCCCTCTATTGTAGCCTATATTTCTAGACTAATCGATTATTAATAGTATTATTAGAACAGAGTTTTTAGCCTTGCATGAAAAATGTTCCTATGGATATTGCTAAGAGGCTTCTTCCAACATCTTTTTTTAACTATATTTAGATTTAGATTTTGAATTTTATATTAATTATAATAATAATTTAATATTAATATATAATATATTAATATATAAATAAATATAATTAATAATTAAATAAAAAATAGAAAATTTTAAATAGAATGCCATTTTTAAATAATAATTAAATATTTAAATTTAAATATTAATTAAGCTTTAAACTTTTAAACTATAACTATAAACTTATAAATTTCTTATTTATTATTAATTATTTAATTAAAATAAGAAAATTTCAATTTAAAAATGAAAAAAAATCTTACTATTCTACTACTAATTAAGATAAAGATATTGATCATTAATATACATATAATTGATAATTGAGAAACATAATATATTTAATAAATAGATTGAAATAGATTCTCACCTAGCGGAGAATATCTTAGAATTTTAGAAGACAATATAATAACGAATCCTTCCTCCTGAATCCATGAACATGTCAATTTAATGGAGAAGCAAGTAAAAATTATGGCCAGAACGGGTTTTAGTGTCGAGAAAAAACAAAGAACGGCTTTTAGTCACTGTTGAGTTTACCTGACGAAAAATAAGACATATCATTATTTATTATTTATTATTTATTATTTAGAGTTTATTCGATCTATAAAGAGTATAATTTTATTGTGATTCTAGTCGCAGTATTTAAAGAAATATTTTAGCTTTTAGATGTCTAAATTTTTGCATGAGGATAATAAACAGCTCACCCTACCTAATATTAGTATCGTCTAGGAAGAAGGGAAACTTCGCCTTACTCTTAAATCGTAGGTAAATTCAACTCTTTTTTAAAAAATTTTTTATAAAAAAGGGAGCATAAAGACCTAATTTAAAACTGAAAGAAACTATTAAAACCTATAGATTAATTATATATATATGATTTTAAATCTATTTTCAACAAACCAAAGGTGTTTTAAAAAAGCTACAAAAAATTAATTATCAATAATATTAAGATTTAAATAAAATAAAATATTTTTTAAAGTTAAGGACTAACTTTATGCTTTTTCCAAGGTAGTTATAAGTTTATAATTGTAATTTTATTACTTTTATTAATTTTAATTTTATTCAATCCAAAAGGTTTGCAGGGATTTCTACTGAACCAATGCTAAAACCTAAAATCACAGTTTTCTCCATTTTATTTTTGGAATATCTTATACACTAAATTTTTATTTAACTGCATTATTGTTTATCTTAACAAAGATGTACTACTTCTACAGAAGAATATTTTCTACAACAGAGATTTATTTATTTAGTTCCTTTTTTATCTTCCCCACAGAAAATGCTTCACACACATGCACTCCGATTTGAACCAGGACGTCTTCAGTTCTAGAAGCTAGCTAACTGTTCTTATTAATGATCAATTAACATTGAAATTTGTTGGGCAAAAGAGAACATTGAAATTTGTAATAAATATTTAAAAAAAGAAAAAGAAATTAAAAGAAACTCACTTAAAAATGAAAAGTGGCGTTTCTGGACAAAAACCAAAGACAAGGACCGTTTGCTTGCAGTCGGCGTCCTACTAGCCGTTGCATGTGGGACACACAAGAATAGGAATCTCAGTGACTCAACGTTCAAAAAAATTTAACCAAAAACTAAATTAGGGTGAGCTCAACGTTCAAATTATTTGAATCTCGATATTCACACCGTGCTCTAGTGCTCTATGCCCTAAAAAGGAAACAAATTCCACCATCAAACGACTTCGTTTTCAGGCGAAGCACAACGTTTTAAATCTACCTTTCTCCTGGCACCATACGATCCCTTTCACCTGATTTTGGCTTTCTCTCTCAATTGCTTTCGCAAGGACGAAGATAGAGAAACATTCTTCTCTCTCTTTCTGGTTCTCTATCTCTTCCTCCTGCGTAATAGGCTCTAATCTGTATTCTCTGTGATCTGCTCTTCGTTCTTCGGTTCTATCGAATTGGGGTTTCAATTGAGGATCGTAATTTTGTCAGTATGGCTACTGTCAACGGTCAAACTGAAACTGCTCAAGGCAACATCACCCCTCCCTCTAAGCAGCCTCTTCATGCAGCAAAGAGCGTTGATTCTCAGTCTGTTCTCAGAAGGTTTATTTTTCACTCTCTTTTCTTTTCTTAGTAATCTTGAGTATTCTCCGAATTTTGCTTTATTAGACTTTACATGCACATATACTTAAGTTAGAAGATTTTGAAGCAGTTTATGTTCGACTTCGTTTTTGTTTCTGATCCTCCCTTTTCTGTTTGTGGTTCTTGATTATATCGAACAGGTTGCAGTCGGAATTGATGGCTTTGATGGTAAGATTTCTCTCTAAGGTCTCTCTATTCATGAAGTTTGTTATTTGTTAATTTATTCCATAGACTCTTACGTTTAGCTTCGGATCTCAGAAAGCAAATGTTTTCCTTTTCAGTACGATTCATGCACGACCTGGTATTTGGGAATTGGGATTAAAGCCAATTAACAGACGAATATAAATTTTTGTTAATGATTTGGAAATTACCCTAATAATTCTTGTTGTGTGACTGAATTATAGATGAGTGGAGAATCTGGTATCTCTGCTTTCCCTGAGGAGGACAACATATTCTTCTGGAAAGGAACCATGACAGGAAGCAAAGATACAGTGTTTGAAGGAACAGAGTACAAGCTATCACTTTCCTTCCCAAATGATTACCCATTCAAACCTCCTAAAGTCAAGTTTGAGACAACTTGCTTCCATCCTAATGTTGATCTACATGGAAATATATGCTTGGACATTCTTCAGGTAATGGCCGAATTGTTATTATGACCCTTTGAAGAGATTATTTAAGCCATTGCATAATAATAACTTTTCTTTTGTCATCTTTGATTTTAGGATAAATGGTCATCTGCTTATGATGTGAGAACTATTCTTCTATCAATCCAAAGTCTGCTTGGAGGTAATATAACCAACCGAAATGGATTTTGAATAAAATGGTGCTGAATTTCCATATCATGTTTGCTCATATTCATTTATTTGTTTAATTTTGTGAAATTCAGAGCCAAACAACAGTTCACCACTAAATCCACAAGCAGCACAGCTTTGGAGCAATCAAGAAGGTAAATAAAAGTCTGGTTATTTTCTCCTTTTTGGTATGTAACTGGTAATGGTAATAATTTTTATTTCCTGCAAAATTACCTAAAATAATATCTGTTGTGTTCTACAGAATACAGAAAGATGGTGGAAAAGTTGTATAAGCCTCCAAGTGCTTAGACTTGAAGAGAAAAGAGATGGTCTTGGAGTTCATCAACTCTCTAAAAGGTCTTTTCCTGTTTGATTTGAAGAGGAAAGGGATGAAGCTACCTATTTGTGGATGTTACATTACTTCTTTTCTTGATTTAATTCTTTTAGAATATTACTCGTTTTATTCTTTAGTGATTGAAACGCATAAATTGTATTCTCTTATGCTACATTATCATTTTTATAAAAGATTAATTTTTAGCCAATGAAAGTAAGGGTACAGTTTTAATCAATCTTAAAGAAAGAGATCGACGCTTACAACGATAGCGGTGTTGGAAATATTTTTAAATATTATGAAAAGGTGTGTCAAAAAAAGAAAGAAGTGTCTTTCTGACATGACTTTTAGTTGTGAAAGGGTATGTTAAAAAAAGAGGTGTCTTTCTAAGATAACTTTTAATTGTAAAAGGGTATATTTAAGAAAGAGGTGTCTTTCTAACATAACTCTTGATTGTAAAAGAGTATGTTTAAGAAAGAGGTGTCTTTCTAACATACCTCTTGGTTGTGAAAGGGTATGTTGAAGAAAGAGGTGTCTTTCTAACATAACTCCTGAACTTAAGGGACATATGTCTAAAAGACATGTATCGTGTCCTTCCATAGTCTATAAAAAAGGCTTCTTAATGAAGAAGAGAAGCAAATAGAAAAAAGAGAGAATGATACACCAATATTTTGAAATTAATTTATTTTCCACTAGTTATGTTTCCCTGTAAGGAAGATTTCGTTTAATCCTGGAGAGAGTCGCTTCCTAATTTGATGAGGGGTCGCGAAATATCTCTTAAGGACAGTGTCCTCGGACTCGACTCGAACTATAAACTTTGTATTTTACAAATTTCGCCAACAATCTTAAGAGATAAATGATCAAATTTCCATAAAAAGTTTATAGTTCGAGTCGAGTCCGAGGACACTGTCCTTAAGAGATATTTCGCGATCCCTCATCAAATTAGGAAGCGACTCTCTCCAGGATTAAGCGAACTCTTCCTGTAAAAATACAGAGAAACATAACTGGTGGAAGATAAAGTAATCTCAAAAGATTGGTGTATCATTCTCTCTGTGTTCTCTATGATATTCTCTCTTTTCTATGACTTCTCCTTCATCAAGAAGCCCCTTTTATAGACTGTGGAAGGACACGAGATATGTCTTTTAGACATATGTCCCTTAGATTCAAGAGTTATGTTAGAAAGATACTTCTTTCTTCATCATACCCTTTCACAATCAAGAGTTATGTTAGAAAGACACCTCTTTCTTCAACATACCCTTTCACAACTAAGAGTCATGTCAAAAATATACTTCTTTCTTTGACATACTCTTTCACAATATTTAAAATATTTTTAATAAGTGGGGCATGAGGGTGGAGCTTTATCAATTTAGTATGAGAGAATTTTATTTAAAACGAGTGTCTGTTGCCCCTAAAAGAGGTAGACAACAACCTTCAAATTTAAGTTTATGGGTGGTTCTACTTTATATATATATTGTTAAGCTCAATATTTTTCGAATTAGGACTTCTCACATTAGTTTAAGACTTTAAGTGCATTCACACGAACAATTTAGGAAAAAAACTTTTATGACTCTGAGCATTGTTATTTTTTAATCAATTAAACATGTTTATTTAATGCATTAAATAAAGGTTTCTTTTTGGCCATCAAGAGTAAGTCTTTTTTTATACAAAAATGTTTAGAAAGGAGTTGAGTTCACTCATGATTTAAAGGTAGGATAAAGTCTCTCTTCCTTCTAATGTCGAGTAGGGCAAGTCGTCAATTACCTTCAAACGTAAACCAAGGCACTCAAAAATTAGGATGTCTCCGTAAATACTGCGACTGGAACTATAACAGAGTGGTACTCCATAGATCATCAAGAGTAAGTTAATTACATTATAATAATTACTATAAAATTTACATAATGTCATAATATACACGGCTAAGCTTCAGTTAATTAAGTAAAAACTCATAGTACAGGGAAATCCATTTGGAAAAGTGTCATGAGTAAACACTTAAAAAAATAATTCATCTACTAGATAATTTTCTTATCTTAAAGTAATTTCATGAGAAATACTTGTATATTGTAGGAGTGTCACATCATCTTATCTCTGTCTAATCAAAATATAATAACTTATAACATTTTGATCTTAGTTGACAGATAACTCATATGAAACAATTCACATTTTATTTTATTTTTAATAAAAAATAACCTCTATTTTTTTTCAAATTAAAATATTTATTTTTCTTAAAAAAAATAAAATAATAAATTTTTTAATATGAGTCATCGGTTAAGTTATTGTATTTTAATTAAACAGAATTTAAATGATATAACACCCCTGGAGTATATAAATATTTATCGTAATTCTATATAGGGAAAAAGACAAGAAACAACTATATAAATTTAGAAATGACAATTTGGGCCTCTGAATATCTAAAAGGACAGATTGAGCAGCAAGCCCAATCTGTCATTTGCAAATTTGAGTGAAAAGACTAAATGGCCCCTGGAAGCATTTGAAGAAAAAGTTGGAGAATGAAACTCATAACACACTAAGGCAGGAGAAAAAGTGGGAGAACAGAACGAAATGGCTCTGTTTCCTTCTCTGGTTCAGCACGGTGGTCACTACCCTTCTGCCTTAGCTTATTTCATTTTAGGTGGTCACCAAGATAAGGACGGGATCTTCAGGTTGTTGCTAGCAATTTATCATCCAAGGAATTGGTATCTTCTGCATCTAGGGCGGGATGCGAATGACGAAGAAATGAGCGAGTTGGTTGCGGCAATTAGGTCAATGCCTGCGATTCATACTTTTGGAAACGTGGATGTGGTGGGCAAGGCCGATTGGGTTACCTACTTGGGCTCCACCAATATTGCCATTACATTGCGAGCTGCGGTGGTTATATTGAAATTGGATAGTGGGTGGAATTGGTTCATCACTTTGAATGCTCATGAATACTTTGCTGAGTTTTCCCATAACTGCTGAGTCTCTGTTTTTTTTTATTTTGCTAAGAGAATTGTAACATTCTATTTAAGTAATATTAGTTGTCTTAATTTTATATTTCTGAGGGTCCTAATTCTAGTTCCAAGTTGAGATTTTGAGTTTCTCAATTTTGTGCCATTTTTTTTGTTGTGTAGTCTAATGTTATTCTTGTTTTCTCCACAATTTTCTATCATGTATGCCTAGAATTTTGCAATTTTGATGGTTAGAGAAGCCGATGGGAATAAAAGAGAAAATAAGTGTTGGCCAAACATGTCTTACACCACATCTTACTACCAGACCACTAGGAAGACCTAGAACTAAAAGGAGAGAATCTCAATTCCAAAACAAGAAGATATATCACTGCAGCGCATGCCACCAAGCTGGCCACACTAGAAGAACATGCAAAAATCTAAATCCAATGTGAAGTTGGCTGTTAGTCCATGACGGATGATTTTTTGGTATTCAACTTATCTTTTGTGTCCATAATATTTAGGGTATAAGAAGAAAGTGTATAGTGCATGGAAGATTATGTATAGTGTTAATCGATGATAACAGTAGTGTGAAGTGTAATATTAATGTCTGCTTTGCATTTGTTCATATGTAATGTAATTGCTGTCATGGGCAGGATTATTTTTTGCGAGTGGCCTCAGTTAAGTGGTCAATGTCATGAATGAAATTGTACAGTTCGTTATGGCTATATGTTGCAAATCCCATTGGGGATGTTGCCAATACCAATGTGAAAATTGTTAATACCATAACAGGACTTGCAAGCATCATTAGCAGCGTGGCATACTAACTTCATTAGTTGCAGACCTCATAAAACGATTTGTAAATTCCACTATCAGAGTTGCAAATCCCATTGGGTAACTTGCAAATCCTATTGGGAAAGTTGCAAACACTATTGTGGAAGATGCAACATTGTGAAAGTTGCAAACATCATTGTGAAAGTTATAAACACCATTGGAAAACTTGTAAACACCATTAGGAAAGTTACAAATCCCATTGGGGAACTTGCAAATCCCATTGTGGAACTTGCAAATTCCATTGGAAAAGTTACAAACACCATTGGGGAACTTGCAAAAACTATTGTGGAACTTGCAAACACCATTGTGGAACTTACAAATTGTATTGGGGAACTTGCAAATACTATTGGGGAAGTTGCAAATTCCATTGGAGAACTTGCAAATATCTTTGTGCAATTAGTTCTAACAAACTTTGTGGAAGTTACAAACACCATTGTGAAAGTTGCAAACACCATTGGGAAAATTGCAAATCCCATTGGGGAACTTGCAAATCCCATTGTAGAACTTGTAAATTTCATTGGAAAAGTTGCAAACACCATTGGAGAATTTGCAAACACCATTGTGGAACTTGTAAATCCCATTGGAGAAGTTGTAAACACTATTGGAGAAGTTGCAAACACCGTTGAGGAACTTGTAGATCCTATGGGAGAAGTTGCAAACACCATTGGGGAACTTGCAAACACCATTGAGGAACTTGCAAATCCCATTGGAGAAGTTGCAAACACCATTGAGGAACCTGCAAACACCATTGGAGAAGTTGCAAATCCCATTGGAAAAATGACAAACACCATTAGGGAACTTGCAAACACCATTGTTGAAGTTGTAAACCCGAAGGAAATATGTTGTAATTCCATTATTGTAAATGTAAAAGGGAAAATATGTACATAGTCATTACAAAATATAGTCGTTATCATTACAAAACTTAACAGTACATAAGTCGAACACTGAAAAGTGATTGACTAACTTTGTACATCAGTTGGTCAGTGGTTGAACTTTCCAAAAATGTAACATTACAAAAGTTGGACATTACAAAAATTGAAATATTATTTGGTCAATGTGGAGGTCTCGCTTTGTAGCAACACCCAGGGTAGTTTTCAGCAAGACACACACACAAATCAGCCAGCTCTTCCAATTATGCTTTGCATTTTCTAATCATTTCTAACCTGTGAAAAGCAAAGCAAAATACATTTTGCGGGTATCACACCCACTAATACCAAACCTAAAATCTGCCATTAACCGTGCTGAAGGAACAAGCCACTTGAACAAGTTAGGTGGCTTCTTTATTCTTCAATCAGCAGCAACACTTAAAATTTCAGGTTTTGCGAAGAACCACTATTAGCACAAGGTGGAAATCAAATGCTCGTGTTATCGCAGCCAACTCTTGAGAGTTTTGTATATTTCAGTCTGCAAAGTATGACATATAATTTAATCAACGAAGAATGAAGTTATGGCTCCTGCTATGTAGATTTTGGCCAACACTTATTTTCTCTTTTATTCCCATCGGCTTCTCACACCATCAAAATTGCAAAATTCTAGGCATACAGGATAGAAAATTGTGGAGAAAACAATAATAACATTAGACTACACAACAAAAAAATGGCACAGAATGTAGAAACTCAAAATCTCAACTTGGAACTAGAATTAGGACCCTCAGAAATATAAAATTAAGACAACTAATATTACTTAAACAGAATGGTACAATTCTCTTAGCAAAATTAAAAAAAAAATAGAGACCAACAGTTATGGGAAAACTCAGCAAAGTATTCACGAGCATTCAAAGTGATGAACCAATTCCACCCACTATCCAATTTCAACATAACCACCTCAGCTCGCAGTGTAATGGCAATATTGGTGGAGCCTAAGTAGGTAACCCAATCGGCCTTGCCCACCACATCTACATTCCCAAAAGCATAAATCATAGGCACTGACCTAATTACCACAGCCAACTCGTGCCTTTCTTCGTCATTCGCACCCGCCCTAGATGCAGAAGATACCGATTCCTTGGATGATAAACTCCCAGCAACAACCTGAAGATCCGGTCCTTATCTTGGTGACCACCTAAAATGAAATAAGCTAAGGCAGATGGGTAGTGACCACCGTGCTGAACCAGAGAAGGAAACAGAGCCATTTCGTTCTGTTCTCCCACTTTTTCTCCCGCCTTAGTATGTTATGAGTTTCATTCTCCAACTTTTTCTTCAAATGCTTCCAAGGGCCATTTAGTCTTTTCACTCAAATTTGCAAATGATAGATTAAACCTGTTACTTAATCTGTCCTTTTAGATATTCAGAAGCCCAAATTGTACGCTCGTGAATAACATCTTTTTTTATTTTTGGTAACTAACAGATAGACTGAACACCCACAAATTTAGTAAATAAAGGCATTGATAACTCCATGTCTAGAACTTAAACTGCAGATAGATGGAATTAATCAGTAATTATTTACATTATCCTTGGGCATGTAAAGGCCTTCATCCCAAAATATATAAATACACACTTAATGCAGAGATAGCTAAAGCTCAAATGGGGAGGGAGAGAGGAGGAGGAAGCAGGGTGGGAACCACATGGATGGTTCCCATGGACCCCAACACCCTTATTTTTCTCTCCTATAGATAATTTCTGGTAGGATAAAACTTAGGTCAAGTTATTTACAACTATTATGTCAAGTTCTCCAATCACACTTTGCTATATATTCTATTTTTAACATATTTAATCCTAAGCCCACATGGAAAATATAGGACACATGTCCATATGTGACTGGAGAACTTGATATAATGGTTATAAAGAACTTAATCAAAGTATGGTCCTATATGGTACAATAGAAAATTCATGGGTTAACAGCACATCAGAATGTAGGCAAAACAAAACAAAAAAAAAATAAAAAAAATCTCTAATTGAGTGATAAGAAGCAAAATTCATCAGAATGGTGGAAGACTTTGGCAAGACTGCTGGCACCAGTTGCCTCAACTATTTACCGGAGGTACTGTTATTGATTGCCCTTGCCGCCTATTATGCTGTCCGTGTTCCTGCTCTGTTGGGGTCTGATTGACAGATTGAATCTGCCTTCTTAATCTCCAACTTAAAAGTTCCTTGAGCAGATAATTTACGGTCATTGCAATCCCAAATCCAGCAAGTGAAGAAAGCATAACTGAGAGAACCCCATTTACTTTACGCTACATGTACAAAAAAGTACACGATAAGATTTATGTACAGTGATCAATCTCATACAATTTTCATCGGAATGGGATCTTTTTTCTTTTTGCCTAAATCATAAAATGGAAAGATCAAACATGATGATCACAACACTGTCATGAAAGAAACTAGGCCATCTTACTATAGTGTAAAATACATGAGCCAGCAGTATGACAATTGCAAACTGGAAGCAAGCATAAGCCCACATGTAATCCCTGCTCACTAACGCCAATAAAACATAGTGAGATTTTGAAATTTGCAGACAAAGTTAATCATAATTAGATAAAAAAATATTAATATTAATGAGAGACATTATTATTTCAGCATCATGTAATCTTTTGCAGCAGAAAATTGTTGAAACTTTCAATAGTATCAAACATAAAAATAACGGATATGGATGTGTCCCTCAAAACAGAACAATATCAATTGGATTGATTTTACCATTTGATCCTTTTTGCAAAATACATGTATCCCATCCAATTTGTAGATTTTTAGTCTGAGTTATCAATAACCAGAACAGGGAAAGCAAATTTTCATCATAAACTAAAGGAAATGCGAAATGCTTCCACCACAAGAACCTGGGAAGTTACTCGTCAAGTATATCATCCAATTATAACTATTTCTTTTCTCTGGGGGATTGCTTATTTATTCGAATATTGATAATCTCAAAGTTTTTCTCCTGGGTCTAGTGGTGGTAGTGAGCCTTCCCATTATACAAAGTCTTGTATACATCAAATCCCCATTACATGTATGCCGTTTTATTCTTGGACAGTTGATTTTTATTCTTCATTTTATTTTCATGTAAAATATGGGATATTGCATAGTTTACTTTTACTTACCTTTATGAATTTTATATGTTGTCACTTGTTAGCATCCTGGGTTCATTTCTATGCTTTGTGGCTAAAATTTCAACTAACCCAATAGAAGGGGGAAAATAGAGAACTGTTCACAATTTCTTCATGTAATAAGTATAAGCTAGATATAAAACTACTTAATACTCTTAGGTAGAGAGAAGGCAACAAATATACCCATGGTTGAAGCAAGCAAAGATGCAACAAGGCCAAACGTGCAGGCAAAAGGTAGTGAGATGGCAAGAGCACGAGGACCCATATCTGAAACCTGTTAAATTAGAACTCAATCAGTTAGACATAATTGAATTTAATAAAAAACAACATTTAGAAGGAAAAGAAAAAATTAAAAAGAAGACAGAATTCTCCAATCTCTTGCCTAATGAACAACATTAAGGAGCCGTTTGGTTGTTGGAAAGGATGAGAATGGAATGGATTAAAGAAATTAAAAACAAAAATAAAATGACCAAAATGTGGAAGGGAAATAGGTCAAGAGTGGGGGAGGGGGGGAGGGGATAATTTAGTTCATGAGGTTGGGAGTCATGATTCATGAGGTCTATGGAGGGTGTGGTGATTCCTACATCTTTTCCAGATATGATCCTTGAGACAAAATGTTAACCAGATGCATGTGAGGACTCATTTTGGCAAGTTCAATCATTTCTATGGTTTAAATGTAGACTGGCTTCAATAGCCAACATGCACGGTCACTATTATAGTCTCTAGACATTGACTTGAATAGCCCACAAAGTCTCTTGTCCACTTCTCTTGGTTTGTTGCTTGGGAATCTTCAAGAGAAAACGTCCATGGAGCAATATGTGGTGTTTCCGTGTTTGTTGCTTAGGAGAAGTCAGATTTCATCGGTAGGTGAAGGAAACCTTAAAAAAAATTAAAAACAGTTTTTCATAGTGTTGGGAGAATTATAATTGTAACAGAATTTCACCCTGAGATGCAAGCTAGATCATTCAATATTTAATTGCCACACTGATTGAGTCATCTATATAACAAACAAACCGTACTGATGACTATGATATAACGGGGCCATGATAGTAAGCATATGATTATTCATTAGGTAAGAACACTCTAGAAGATGTTTTATGCCAAAGACATATCAGCAAGTAGTGAAATTCATTACGATATAACTTCTGATCTTGCAAGCTGGAATCGTTCCTAATACATATATAAAACAAACTGTAGCTAAACGACTAAAGCAGAGAGCTCCAGTTTCAGTTTGGTACACATCATTCAAAATTTCAAATTGTACCAATTTATGCCTCATTGTTATAAAACCGTTTTGATGTTAGTCCCTACATGGTTGTCATTCCTTTTTGTATGCCATAACAACGAGCCATTTTCTGTCACATTATTTCAAAGATCATGCCTAATGGAATTAGGCTTATTGTTGTTGTTATTTCGAAGATCAGACACCATTAGCATTAAAAGTTAGGACTGAATCAAGTTACAGGATATTACAAGTCATAATTGACAAGAATTGTGACTAAGCCAACAAACTACTACTTCCAGGGACATGCGGTTGTCTTTAACAATACTACAAAGATACACGCTGCTTATTCAGTAAGATCAGAATCTTCTCTTAATAGATGAGGTTATGCCTCCTACATTACTTAGGGACAATTACGACACCACGGTCCAATGATCTTTCTACAAAGTAGATGATGTTATAACCATTGGATGCATTAAGACCATCAAAAAGATAGATTATCTTCAAAAAGGACCAACTCATAATTTGGTACTAGAAAAAGTTACCATAAAATTCAGAATAAATAGGGTAAGAAGGCATACCAGAAGTTGCTCTAAAAAGCAAAAATAAGCTAGCATGCTGACCAAGACAAGTACTGGTACATCCTGCCAGATCCTGTCATGCATGAATGAGTAGTATGCATTATAATTAATTAGAACCAGTAAAAAGCTCAGACAAAATAAAGAAAAGGATTAAACAAATGGGAAAAAATGTTAAGAGATCATTTAAAAGGATATTTTTGTCTTTAATTTTTTAAAAACGTTTACAATTCCTAAGAATTTAAAAAAAAAAAAAATCAATAGTGAACTTCTTGAGAAGTTAACTCCCCAGAAAGCATACTTCCTAGGTAGTTAACTTCCCAAGAAATTTGGTAAATTGAACCAAATTTGGCATTACATCATTTTAAATTTGAATAGTTTATCTTATCTTCCCACGTTACATTAGTTTAGATTAACTAGGATTAACGCTCTATAAATAGGCCCTTATTCACTTGTAGATCTTTTGGTCTATTAAAAAAATTGAGTATTTTTTAGTCTCTCCCCCTCAATTTATTTCTATTTTCACCCTCTTTGTTTCTATCTCTCCCTCCTCCTCCCTCCCCTTTTTGCCTTCATTGTTTTACATGAGTTTTCTTATCTAGATTTTGTCTGTCTCTCTCTTTTCTTCTCCCTTCTTATTTCCCCCAGCAGACTCCAGCTGACTTCCATCTGCCGAAGTCCCTAGCCCTCTTCTGTTCAAAGTTCGGTTACATTATTGCCCTGATAGCCCTTCATAACCCTATTTTCCCCTTGGTGCCCTCAACTACACTCATTAACCAATGGGGGTCCTTCAGACAGGAGGTCAATGTCCAGCAATTGTAACTTTCTAGGACGAAATTTGGTCACATAAAGAGAAACAATAAACAGAATATCATTATGAGATCTAGTGTTGAATCTGAATTTAAATCTATCAGAGATTGTGAGCTTTTATGGCTAAAAAAAAACCCTGATTGATCTCAAAATTAAGAGAGAAGGAAAAATGAAGTTGTTATCTTATAGCTAGTTTCTGCAACAGAAATTTTTATGATTAAAAATTATGAGGGAAGTATTAAATAAAGCATGTGTTACAAAAGAACTTGTTTAAGTCTGTCATGTGTCAGTTTGAAAGGAATTTGAACACAAGAAGAGCTTAGCACATTGAAGCACTTAAACTTGCCTGTGAAAAGAAACTTCTGTCTCCTGCAGGGTATTTGATGACCGTCCAGCAGTAGGATGAGGACTTTGGATTTTCAAGAGAGTCACTGGAAGATTTCGGACCTCCTGCTTGCAAACATCACATGTCTTGTTTCCTTTTATACTAAACCACTTCACTGCACACTCTTGGTGAGCAAGCGCAAGGTTTCCTCTACAACTGCACTCCATCTTAAGGGTATCCCCACCTTCCCCCAGCTCCATTAAACAAATCCTACAAACTGCTTCTTCTTCAGGAATGTCCTCAGTGGCATCTTCAATGGCTGGAAAAGGCAGAAGGTGGAAAAAGCAGGAAGAGAAGGAATTTAAGCACAAAATTAACTAGAAAACCAAGGACTAGGGGACAGTAAATTAATGTATTAAAAAATTATATTTACATACAATAGTGCCAATCAATCGGTCTAAATGCATAGAAAAAGCATAATAGTATCTTAAAGGAAAGATTTCTCACCAATTTAATTAGTGTGCTTCAATCATTTTATTAACAAAATGCATGACAAGATCAAAACTTGTTCAATAATACATAGTTAAAATTAGTGACCTCTTTTGAAAGATATCACTTATTCATGCAATCAGCAAAAAGCTTCTTCAATCACAAGCCCTGTTTGAATAGTTGACAGAAATAGATCCTCATGGAAAGAAATGATAAAGTGGACTTCAGCACATTAAAAACTTTTTTAAAATATCATATTTTCATTTTTGACTCCAACTATGTTTCAAAGCCAGTCCCCAAGCTTGGAAAAAAGAAGAGGGTTGTGTTAAGCTCTCGAACACCAACATAAAACTCAGTTGAATCTCATAGAAATGGATTTAAGATGAGATTGTGCTAATGCTAGGTTGTTACCCAAAACTAATGCATTGTATGACTCGAGAAAGCGTCAAATGAGCTAGAGTCATTACATCAGTGACTGAATGTAGTGTTTAAATGAGCAAGGGTTCCCAAATTTATCTAGAAGGATATGGATAAAGAAGTTAGCCCATGAGAGTAAGTACAATTGAAGAAATGAGATTTTTCCTCATCCAGCACACGTCAACCACTCTGCTTTTTAATCATAACACAAAACTTCAGAAAGTACCAAGACACCTTAGATCTTCTAGTATCATAGCTCCCATGTTTATTTACGAAGCTCCTTAGGTTGTGATGGTTTTTCTAGAAAGCATGAGGCTGGAATGAGACAGCTCAACAACCTAATACAATAACTACATTCAACTTATATGCCAAGCAATCCTGATTCAATAAAATTATCCTTGATGGGAATAAAATTATATGCTAAACAAAATAAATACAACTTTAAATCAATATACTTGCCATGTTTATGATCATCGTTGCTTTACTTAAGTGTGCCTAGAGAAGATGGAATTGGTTTTAAATGATAGCATCCATAAGAAAGAAAATTTTTCATTATATTCTCTTGTAAATCTACATATTTTCATTCATCTATCTCTGAGGTCATGAATGCTGCTCATCAAAACACACAGATGTTTCATAAGTTAGTATTTAGACATATTATTGGACAAGAAACAAGAGATGGTAGAAAAATAATATCAGTTTTGTGTAATACAAAGCATTACCAATCTCTGGTACTGAAGCTTTATCAATTGAATGGTCATTAACAGCTGCAGGATGTGATCTTGCTGAAATTACTCGGATCAAGCCACTAGAACCTGTTCGCTTTAAACTAGACGATTTGACATTAACGGGAACTGAAAACGATCGAGTCATGTGGTGCCTGACTTCCATTTTCTATGTATATATAAAAAAAATACATATTATTCACCAATGCAGCAAAATATAAGTATACATATACCATTATAGATCTAATAAAATTGAAATTTTTTACAAAGTAGAGTACAAAATTTATTGTTTAGATCTTCGAATTATGGAGGACAAGAATCAGCATATGAAACATACACTTAAGTCAGGATCACTTCCTAGATGACTTCCACGCATGGTCTCTGCAACTGTATTTGCAATTGGTATAGCTGGTAACGAATTTGATGCCTTTGTTGATGAAGGGAACCAATTAAAAGAAAGGGACCTTGAAGTTGAAGGCTCATCCGAAGTTCTATCTGATGAGGGAATATCACAAACAATGAGAACTTCCCTTTCACAATCTGGAGAACTATTTTTTGCCTTTAAACTCCTCTGAGGAAGTAAACTTCTCATGGAAGACTTGACTCTGGCTGAATTTGGTCTTGGAGGCAGTACTCCTCGAGCGGAACCTAGACTTGACGATGGTAGAACATCTGTCTTTGCAGAAGACGATAATGCACTTTCTACTGACCTTACTGGTATATGCAAAGAGGTAAGGCTTGGTCGTCTGGACTGCTGAAGCAAGGAGGAATTATCACCTTTTTCATTTCCTGTGCATGTCTGGAACGTTACCGAAACTAGTTCATCAAACAAAGAGCTTAACAAATTTGACAAAGGTGCAAAAGTTCAAAGCTGTAGGTAAAATAGTTTGCATCCCTGTTATTTTTCCCCCCTTTTCTGTGGCTTTATGTTCGTTGTTGTCGTATTTCCTTTAGCATACTCTTACGGTTTGTTTGGTATGGGTGATTTGGAGAGGAGGGAGGAGGAGGGGAGGAATTTTGTTCCCCTCCCCTTGTTTGGCTAATTAAGACATTTAGGAGGGGAGGGAAAAAATTTTAAAATTTTCCCTCCCCCCTCCAACTTTACTTCCCCTCCAAAATTGGGAGAATTTGGAGGGGAAGTGTAATATTGTTATCTTATAATATTAATATACCCATAATTTTTTAATATCCCAATATTACTCTTATATTATATTTTATTAAAATATTCTATAAAATAATATAAGATAAATTTGTCTATATAAAAGTATTTTTCCTCCCCTCCCTTCTTGAACCAAACAAGGTAATATAAAAATCCCTCCCATCCCATCCCATCCCTTAATGTTAATCCAAACAAGGTAATAATAAAATCCCTCTTTTTTCCTCCCTTTCACTTCCCTCCATTAAAATCCCTCCCTTTCACTTCCCTCCGTTGAGCCAAACACATCCTTACTCTCAGAATAGACAGGTGTCAAAAATGGTATATGACAAGGTTGCTTGCCAGACCAAGGCCAATTTCAGTTTATCTTTTGCGTTCACAATAGAAGATAGTACTAACATTTTAGGGTCATCAAGCAAGCCCAAACTTGAAAATTATCCTTTACTTGATGTAATCTAATAAATAGGTAACTAAGACATAAATTAGCAATTAAACTTCAATCCATTTACACTAATTGCCAAGCCTCATTGTTTTGCAATGCAGTACCTCAAATTAAAAATACATCAAGGACGCGTGACTGCTAATTGAAATTAACGTAACAAGCAACATCATTTTGAACTGTAAGCCACCCATTTTACGAACAGTATAACCAGCCATCTTGACTACTGAATGAAGCGAACCCAGAAAAACAATAACATGGGAGAAATTAAAAGGAAACGTGATCATAAATAACTCAGCTTTGAGAACCTTTAAATCTATGGAACTCACAGCAGAAGGCGAAACACTCCTCCTAATTCTTTTTTCTTTCTTGTTTTTCAGAATGAGTTTTCCTGTGTTCAGTGATGTAACTTAATACAACAAGCGGAAACAGGAAACCCAAATTCGTTTTGAACCCATTTGATCTATAGAAAACCCAGGCACCGAAAAAAAAAAAAGTTTCTAGCATTCAGATTTGCGAAATCACCTGGAGACGATGATAATGAGCAGGATCTGAAAACGAATCGCCATCACTTCGAACTCCAGCAACTACATCTGTATGCGTTTTTTCCATTGAATTCCAAGAAATTACAAAAAGGGAAAGAAACGGCAGAGGGAGTGATGCAAAACCGAGTGCTAAATGGTGGTGATGACTTCAAATGCACGAGTGCCCGAGCATCCCCAAAAGAATATTTGGGGCAAGAGAAAAAAGAAAAAGAAAGGATAAAACTGAATTGATGAGCACGCTCTCAAAGTCGACTGAAACTTTAAGTAATAATTAACAAGTGAAAATGCAGCAGATTTTGCTGTATTCTCTGCATTTTAAAAATGGTAATGACAGATTAGCCACCCGCCAACTTGTAAGCTTTTGCCATCTCCGATTCTCCTGATTATTTTCACTTGTCTCTGTCTAGAATTTTTTATTTTAGCTAAATAGCCCGCACATATAATCCGTTGACATAAAATATTACGAGGGAAAATAAAAACTGCGAGAAAGACGGAAAAAGCATCAAATCCTAACATCCGCATTAGAATAAGGGGAATAACAATAATGTCCTCACAATTTAATTATTCAAAAATTCTCACATAAATAAATTAATAATAATATCCTAAGTAAAAATTGATATAAGTCTATAATATTTAAAAAAAATTATAATTATATCTCTTCATTAAAATTTTATAGAAATTCTCCTATGAAAATATATACTTCCTATTTTCTATTAGAAAAAATTGAAAACAATTCTCTTAATAAGAATTTTATTATTCTGAACAACCCGAAAACGTTTTATATATAAAAAATATTAATATTTTATAAATTTTGTATAAATAAATTATTAATATGACTATAATTTAATTTAGGTCATTTAAAAAAACCTTATAGGGACTTTGTCTCGCTTTACTAAAAAAATTATCAAAGGTTAAAAATTAAAAAATATGATAAAATGGGGAGCTTCATAAACCCAGGCCTATATTGTCGAGTCTTCGTGCTAATGCTGTTATTTTAAAAAAATAAATAAATAAATTTGACATTAATTACTTACTAAAATTAAAGTATATAGTTTTAAAACTCATAAAATATTTATAAAAAATTTACAAACCACATGTTAATGAAGTTCTTATAATAATAAAAGAAGCGAATTAATTTTTATTTTTTATTATACGTGTCAGTCTCATTGTCGGCTAATGCTGTTGTTGAATAGAATTGACCTCCACGGAGTCAAAATTTGACACCTTTTATCGCACAAGCGAGATCCACGTGATGCATTTCAACAAAACGCCATCCTTAATCAACCTGATCTTTTTTAAAAGCAAATTTATTGTTCGGAACAATTAAAATATTATTATTATGATAAGAATTAAATAAAAAATCTATTTTAATTATAAATAAGATTATAAAATATTTAATATCTTAATTTTATTTCTTTTATACGTTTAGTATCATAATCTTATTTATAATATAATTTTAAACATAATCTTTTTAATTTACTATAATTTTACCTATAATTTTTTTAATTTGATATAATTATTGGTACTTAAAAAATAAAATTATGTATAAAATTATACTAAATTAAAAAAAATATATTAGTTAAATTATACAAAATTAAAATGATTATAGGTAAAATTATACCACAAATAAGATATGGATACTGGATGAGAAATAAGATCAGGATATTAGGTGTTATATAACTCTTATAAATATAAGATATAAATCTATTTTATTTTTAAAAATTATAATTTTTTTAAAATATCTCTATATGATTACACATATTAAAAAAATTTTACGAATGATAATTTAAATACACATAATTAAATAGGATATTTAATAAAATTGACATATACTCATTACAAATAACTAATTTAATTAATTTTTTTTAATTTACTTAAATTAGTTAAATAAATTTTATAGTAAAGATAATAAATAGTATATACTAATCACTAAGAATAAATTAATCCAACCACCTACTAACTCAACAATTCAAAGAGAGAGATTTTTTTAAAAAAAATATTCATAAAAGCAAGTTAAACTTGAAGCTTAAAAAACAGAAAACGTAATCAAAACAAGTCATTGGATAGAGTCCGCTCTCAAGAGAGCAATGCCGTCAAGACGAGGGTACTACATATTCAATATCTCGTCATCCACATGGTATATTTTATTCTTAAATATAAAATTTTAATTTATTTTATTTTTAAAAATTATAATTCTTTTATAAAGTATCCTATACCAATTTATAGTGTTAAAAGTTTTACACTATAGTCATCTATCGAATCTTGAATTGCCCATGACTTTCATCATGTTATGCTTAAGCCAAATATGTATATTGGAATTGAAAAAGAAAAAACACAAACAGTTAGGATTTATAATTTTTAACCACACATTCCTTGTTATCTCACACTCCAAGGATATGTAAGGTGTTTTCCCTTGAGAGATTTTATTTGGCTGAAAGTCCGAGGGAGGATTTTTATGTCATCCAATCTCTCAACACTCGCGGTTTAACTCAATGCACAGATCTAGGGTGTTTTGGATTAACTTTTGAAGAATAGATTCTGGAAAGAATAGAGTTTGGAAAATAGATTTTGAAAAGAATAGATTTTGGGAAGAATATATTTTAGATGATTAGTAGTAGAATTACTTTTTATATTGATAAATTACTAAAAACGGTATGATTTGATTAAAAGTAAAAGAGAGGAAAGATGATAGAAAAGAAGAGAATAAAAAAGAGAGTGTAGAGATGAGAGAGGAGAGAGGAGAGAGAGAAAGAGATAAGAGAAGAGAGAGGAAAAAGAAAAGGAGAGAGGAGAAAGGGTGTAAGAAAAAGTAGGGGTAGAATAGTAATTAGATAATCCATAACCTAGTTTCAAACCAAAAGCTATTTTCAGTGGCTTATTCAAAACCTAGTTTTCAAACCGAGGTTTTGTCCAAAATCAATTCTCAATAAAAATTGCTGTTTGTATAAAAAAATTTTAAACCGCGATTTTAGCCCATAATTGATTCTCCACCACTATACCAAACACACGCCTAAAGGTAAATTATATAAATTAAATTTATTACTTTTAAATTTTCGGTAACTATTTAATTATTTAATAATTTCACGATATTTTTAAGTAATTCTCCCAAATGAATTGGACATCGCTAATGACCACACGTCGTGATAGGTCCTCAAGGCATGTACTGTACTACCTTTATTTTTTAATATAAAAATTAATATATTTTTTTAGGTAGATTAAAATAACTAAATAAATTATTTAATTATAATTAAATTAAATTTTTTAAGATGAATTCATACTATATAGTTCTTGATCTACCTAAATTAGTCAACTAACTCTTATACTACCTCTATTCTTTAATATAAGACACATTTAACTTTTTTATTTAGATTAAAAAAGTCAAAAAAATTAGTTAATTATAACTAATATAAGAGTTAGTTGACTAATTTGAGTAGATTAAGGAATATAGAGTATGAATTTGTCTTAAAATGTTAGATTTAGTCATAATTAACTTATTTATTTAACTTCTTTAATATATCTAAAAAAGTCAATTAGCTCTTATATTAAATAACTAAATAAGTATTAGTTATAATTAACTTATTTATTTAGCTTTCTTAATATATCTAAAAAATTAACTAACTCTTATTATATTAAAGAACGGAGGAAATAATGTGTATGTTTGGTATACCTCAAAACTGAAGTTTTAAAAAGATTTTTTAACCAAACTTTAGTTTGGAAAATAGAGCCCATTTTACACAAAAATGAGCCAGACTCTTTTTTTAAAATATTAATATTATTATCTATTTTACTTAAATATTACTTTGAATACTCCTATTATCGAATACTAGTAAAGATGATTACTTATTTGTTGATATATGTTAAAATATTATAATTGATTAATATTATGTTAATATTTATTTAGATTTATAGTTATAAAATTTGATATTTTGTTATAAAAATTAAGAATTTTTAAAAGTATGACGTTAACAATTTTTTTATTATACTAATATAACATTAATTTTTTTATTAATATTTTAAAAATTTAAAAATAATTTTTTAAAAATATTAAAAAATAAAAAAAAAAGGTGGCGGGCTATTTAACCAGCGGGCTAGCCCGCCACCAAGGGGACTTGGGCTGACATTTTGCGAGCCCGTTTTGGGGTGGGCTACATAGCCCGCCCCCAGCCAGCGAGTTGCGGCGGGTTGGCCCACAACTCGCAGGTTGGCCCTTTTTATCCCCTTTGTGAAAAAATTTTAAAACAAACAGTTATATTTATTTAAAATAGCTTTTGGATCAAACTATGGTTTAAAACTAAAATTTTGGATAAGGTATTGAGACTATTTTTTGGAACAGTAAAAGAGTTTATGGACTATTCAATTACTATTTTACCTTTACTTTTTCTTACACCATCTCTCTCATCTTTCCTCTCTCATCTCTCTTCTCCACCCTCACTCTCCTCTCCTCTCTCTTTTCCACTCTCTATCATCTCTCATATTTTTAATAAAATCAAACACTTTTTAGTAATTTTTTAATTATAAAAATTCTTCCGGTAATAACTATCCAAATACTTATTTATTCAGAACTATTTTTTTCTATAAACTTTTCTTCAGAAGCTCTTTTCTAAAAGTTGTTCAAATTTTTTTTTATAAATATCTTTTTAAACTCTTATTTAAATATGCCTAGAGTATGTGGCATATTTTCCATTGCTAGGACATATTTACAATATATCCTTTGACCCTTAACCCCAGTACACATACTCATATTCATGAGAAAATGTCTTCTATTTGCTATTGAATTGTAAGGACACAGCGGTATTGCAATGGTTAAATGCATGAGCGGTGGTAGCCAATGGCAATGAGCAAGCAATTAACAATTCTTAGAAGCTACGCCGCTGTAGGGAGAATTGGGTAAAAGTTCACATTTAAAAATTTAATTAATAAAAAATACTTGATAAATTTTTATACACAAAATATTAGTATTTTATAAAAAAATTCATATAGAATGTTAGTATTGTCATTATCACCAATTAAATTTTTAATTAGAATTTTTTTCAAATTTTCCCAAATAAGTTTTGATGGATGAGAATATAATTGTGTATTCCCGAAAACTCCATTAAAGAACCCAATTAACGTTCAAAGTAACTGCTATTAAGTGGAAAGTATCAAACCCACAATTTTAATATTATTCTTTTTTCTGGCCAAAACAATTTTAATAATCCATTAATTCTAAATATAAAATTTATTTTATAGTATAAATTATATTATATATTTATGATAGAAAAAATATTATTTATTTAATTTTTTTTTAATAAAGGCAACAAAAAAACTAAGTGACAATTCTAAAATTTTTTATTATGGGTTATCATTTGATTTGGACATTTATCATTCAATCTTTACATCCTTGATGGTGTTAAAGATGTTTTTGCTTTTCCATATTCAGGCTTTTTAGGTCCTCGATCGTACCAATGTCTTGAGTATAATTAAACTAAAAGCTCCCTAGTGACACAAATTTGACTTCAGAGTTCTTAAACGTCATCTTTTAAAACTATGTAAACTATAATTTTAAAAAAAAATTAGATAAAATTTTAATTTAAATTTTTTTAAAATAAATAATCATATTTATCTAAAATTTTTTTAGACTAAATTATAGTTTCAAATAAATTAGTAAGAGTAACTTTTAAAACAGTAAAAGAATTTATAGACTACTCACATGCTATTTTACTTTTACTTTTTTTTACACCCTCTCTTCTCTCTCTTCTATTTTTTCCACCCTCTCTCATCTCTTTTATCTATTAACTCTTCACCACTCTCTCTCCTATCTCTTTTCCATTTTCTCTCCTCTCTTCTCTCTCATATTTTTAATAAAATTATACTAATTTTTTAATTAAAAAAATCTTTTTAATAATAGTTATTTAAACACTAATTTATTCAAAAATTTTTTTATAAACTCTTTTTTAAAAATCTTTCACTCAAAATCTACCAAAAATTTATTTTTTTTATTAAATATTTTTTTAAAAATCTATCTAAACACACGTAAAATTCTTTTCAATGCAGGTCCTGCTAGAATTTTTAAGGGAAAAATATACTACTTTATCACAATCCATCTACAAAAGCTATAGTTATTTATCACACAAAAAAAAACAATAGATATTTAAAAAAAAATCATCAAAAAGTCTTTATTAATTTTAATAATGTTTCGTTTTATTAGATTTTTAAAGTTTCTTTAATTATAAGTATCATTTTGCATACTCATAATATATTAATTTGCAAAAGAAATGACGTGGTTTCCTCATATTACCCATAGATCAATTTTACAACATGAATCTACATAAAATTTAAATTAACTAGATTACATATTATATATATAATGAGATGATTATAAGAATAATAATTTTTTAATAAATAAATTTTATTCCAATTTTTTATTTTTTAATTATTTTTGTTTTATATTTTGTGAAAAATTACATATTGCATAATCTGTTAATTCGCAATTAGCAACCATATAAGTCCTAATTAACATATTATGAGTATATAGATTAATTATTATAATTGAGTAAAATTATAAAGACTTAATAAAAAAATTAGAAAGATTTAATTAAAGATCAAGAAATTGATTATGACACTATACCAAAATAAAAAATATTGACAAATAGATTTTTATTTTTTTAATTATTTTTGTTTTATATTTTGTAAAAATTTACATATTACTTAGTCTATTACTTTAAAATTAACCTAATTAACATATTGTGAGTATATATATTAATTATTATAATTGAACAAAATTAGAAAGACCTAATAAAAAAACATTACATAGATTTTATTAAAGATGAAGTGAAATTGATTATGACAATTTGTTAATGTGACAAATCAGATAGCTATACTAAAATAAAAAATTATTAACTTAAAATTAAAATTAAAAGGGCCACTAAAGTACGAGTTTAAACTCATCGTAAATACAAAAATTGTCATTGGGAGAATTATCTTCAATTCACCGTCAATACTTGAATTTATTGGTCAACCATATAAAAATATATTAAATAATAATAATTATTACAAGTTTCACTTTATTTTTTTCGCCTTTGGCTTTTAGCCTTCTGAAGAGGGAATACCGCCTCACCGGTTTGTCGCAGGGTCTTCCGCTTTCTCTCGCCGGTCGTTAGTTTTTCCTTAGTCTTACCTTAACCTCAGTGTAGAAGCTCGATTTTCGCTCTGAATTGAGTAGACATGGTGAGAAAACATGGCTGGCAACTGCCAGCTCATACATTTCAGGTAAATGCCAGTCCTCATGTTTTCTACTCAGTTGGTTTTACTTTTTTTCTTCTTCTCATTTTCTATTTTTGCCCTGAAATTTGTTTTCTTGAGCGATCTTTTACTAGGGTTGTTAGAATCAGTGATTTAGTGTTATGGGTTTTCATTTCATTTGTCTGTATAGGTTAATTCTTGTAATTTGGTATTCTGCCCTCTGAGTGTTACACTTTTATATGGATATTTCGTTCTTGTTCATGCACTATGGTCAAGTTACTAATTCTGTAATGGCTGAGAAAGGCAACTTTGTGAACGCTTTGAATAATGTAGATTTGTAAAGAATTTTCTTACAAGTTTGCAGTTTTAATCATGCTTTTCCTAGTATTGTTTGTATTTTATGAAACTTTTTGCTATTTGACTCTTGTTTTTTTAGGCATTTAAATTTTGGAATATATAAATATTTTCTAAATGTTTGTCTCAAGGTGTTCCCAAAATTGTCTACAGGAGATTGGTTTTCTGCATTGTATGTGATTCGCATGTTTATTTCTCCTTCCCTGGGTGTTTTCTTCAAGAGGAAGGCCTGGGGTTTTAAGTTTGTTTAATTAAAATCATTCTCTTCTTTGTGAAAGTTGATCCGAGGTGTAGCAGGGAAGTAGAGGATCCGTGATTTTTTCTGAAGTTTACTTGCTTTTTTTACTCCCTCTTAGAATTTCCTCTCTTTCCCAATGAAGCAATCTTCACCAAATTAATAGATCCTCCACTTCAGAGGATTGGTTTTCAGGCGATAGTGCACTTCTTCCTCTTAAGTTCTCTTCACAAGAAGCTGTAGGGAAAATAATTGTTTCTACCATCTTACTCCTCATATGTAACTTGTCTCTGGAATGACAAGTTATTTCCCCACCTTTTTTCTCGGAGATCTAAGATCCTACGTATGACTTAACTGAAGGGAGTCTGATTATCTTCCCAAACTTTTCTGAGGCAGATGGATTTTCTATGTCCTGTTGGGATTTCAATTAGTCGACTATATTGACCCCTTTTTTGGTTCTCAGCATTATATTTTTCTTGTAATCTTCTGAAGATAAGCAAGTGATTAATATGAAATTATTTTACTGTTTAAGGTAAAATTAAGTAGGCCTTTGTAGTCCTTTTCTCTTCCTTGTGATAATGAGTAATGAACCAAACAAACATTTTCTGGCTAAAATTTATAATAAGTTGGAGTGCAACATGGTTTCCTTCTGTTTTGAAAGCATTATAGTATAAATACTGATGAATCATAAGGATAGAAAGAGACAGTGATTAAACCAGTAGAAAACCCTTTCGCATACTGTGCTTCAGGGGTAAGAGGTAAGATGATGCTGAATAGAACGGATGTTAGTGTATTAGTGTAATAAGTTTAGTGGGCCTAGGTCCAAGCCCATAGTAACATATATTTCAGTATTAAGCTGTTACACTGAACTATATATTATACTTGTACTCAGCATTGGAGTTCAGAATATCAAATATAACTTCAGACTTCGATACACTTTAGATATTGGCAAAGGATTTCTATATCATAAATAACATGGTATGATGAGTGTGAAATTGAGAGTTTACTATTCTTAGTATTTGCAGTTTGTCTTGTCAATTTTGGGCCATTAGACCAGAACACTTTAGCTAAGGAGTGCATTCCTTGGAGAACTTGGAGAAAGGGTTGAAGTTTGTGGAAGATGGGATATTTATATGAAATGGGATCTATTAATGTTACATTTTATGTAGGGTAACTAGATAATGTTTATAGACTACATGTACAATCTGCACACCCAGTAAAAAGAAAATTATTTATTTCTTAAATCTCAATTTAGAAAAAGACTTAGATCTGGGTTTTTCCGGCTGGTGGACAAGGTTTTTCTTTTCTTTTCTTTACTTTCTTTTGTTCTTTGAGTTTTGGGTTTAGGGTGAAGAAAGGTGCATAAACTTCTTTTGCACTACTAGCTTTCGCAGGATTGTGATGACTTTGGTTAGAATGGAACAGCAAAATTTTTAATCATGTTTGTTCCCTCACAGCTTCTCCGGGAGAGGATTGACTCTCAGCTAATGTTTTTTTTTAAGGAGTAGTTGGAGTAGCCCTCTTGGATTTTCAATGGGATTGGAATGCACTTTTGAGTTAAGGAGTCTTGGTTACATTCTTTTGTTTTTCTTTTATTTAGGGAGGTTGTTATCCTCTATTTGTGTATTGCTTTCTCTTCTTATTAATAAAGTTCTTTTTATCACAAAAAAAAAAACGCAGAGGAAATCATGTGCTACTTAATTAAGATGAAGAAAATGTATCATTTTCCCAGTAGCATATGTCAAACTCGTTCTTATGGAGCATTGTAAAAAAAGGTAGAGGAAGACCAAATAGAATGCTCAACAAGGTTATTGAATAAGATCTCTTGGTCAACAACTTATCCAAGAACTTGGTTTTTGATAGAGATGGTGTCGTGCAATTCATATAGCCTCCTTCCCTAGTGGGATACGGCTTGTTGTTGTTGTTGACTTCTTTTTCTCAGAATTACCTGAAATTTATCACTTGCAGGCATATCAACTTATTTTCTTAAATTGTTGGCTGTGCATGAATAGGTTGTGGCTATCACTGTATTCTGCTTCTTGGTGGTTGCTTTCTATGCTTTCTTTGCTCCCTTCGTTGGAGGTCATCTTTGGGAGTACATCTTCATTGGTGTTTACTCTCCAGTGGTATGTGAATTAACTTTAGTTTTTAATACCAAACTTTAATTATATCGACTTGTCATATATGTTTTTAGTTGTATTGAGTAATGAGTAATATAATTTTAACAAATGTGGAGAGTGATCCTGGCATATGGCGTTTTGAAGCATGAGAGGAAGGGCTGTTTAGTTAATATTTTGGGGTACAGAGGTGAATTGATCTTGTTTGTTCGGTTACCTGGCCCATGGCTAATTTAACCTTAGTGGGTGGATATTGATTATTATGATTTAATAGATTACTTCATTTGTTAAGATTAGGTGTTTTTAAATTGTACTATACTTCCATGACCAAAGAATACATGATATTGTGTAAGATCTGAAAATAGACATCCAATTACTATAATCCATTGGCTACTGGTGTGGATACTAATTGTAATTTAACATGAGACACCTGACCGTAAAAAAAGTCACTAAAAATTCCATATGAATAAAATTACTCCGCACTATTTTGAGATTACAATAAAAAATCAATGTGGATAAAATTTCTGCACTATTTTGAAATTTGTAGTTTGGACTGAGATTCGGTGAATGGAAAACTTCATAGCTGCATAAACTTTGTAAATAGGAAGGGTTAAAATTGACAACCTCCTTATTTATTGAGGTACATATGGGAGATTTGTTGTAAATTAGTTTAAATGGATGTTTATAAAATTAACTTATATTCAATAAGGATGCTATTGTGTATTTTGGCGGTTGAGTGCTATGCTACATATGGTTTACATGTGGCACCTTCTTCATTAATATAACCCTGGTTTATTGCTAATTTTTAACTTACCTATAAAAATGAGCGGTTACATCACTGCCTCATTCTTGTCATTGACATTGCAGGCACTCCTTGTTTTTATTCTTTATATCAGATGCACTGCAATTAACCCCGCAGATCCTGGCATTATGTCTAAATTTGATCCAAGTGTGGGACATAAGTTCAATTCAGACCATCATTTAGCAATGAAGCGCCAACCTTCAGAAAATGATGAAATTGCTGCAGGCGAGCATTCATCTCCATCATCATCTAAAAGGTCTATGACTAATATGAGCAAGAAAAGCTCTATGGAATATCTTGACAGAGTAGATATCTCGGGGGATCACAATAAGAGAAGTTCATGTAATATAATTGGTGGAATTTTCTGTATATTATTTGTGCATCAAGATTGCCGGAAACAGGAAGCAGCAGCTGAGCAGCAAGGTGGTGGTGAAGATGCTCTGTTCTGCACTTTGTGCAATTCTGAGGTATTGCATCTTGATTCTTTGATATGTGTAGCATTGTAATATTTCACTTTAAGTTCTTGCTGGTCCTAGTTAGTTTAATCGGTTTTTATATCCTAATATTTTGTATTTGTCACAACAACTTATATTGTGAAGTCCATTTATCATATTTGGAATTGAATTCTTGGATACCGTGACCTCTTGATAATAGACAGATAGTCTAAGCAAGAACTTTAGATAATATTGGACCTTAGTCATTGAAGAAGAGAATGATATTTTATTCATCTCACAATGTCTACACAGTGCCATACATATATAGCGTCCGGATATCCCATTGTAGGCGGGATATCCGACGGAAACCAGAAAGGGAATATCGACAGGATAAAAAACAATGAACACATAATTGATTACAGAACAAAATCGAGTCTTTATGGCTAAGAATCTGAGAAGATTTATTGGAGAAAATTATGGGCTTTTCAACACTCCCCCTCAAGCTGGAGAGTAAACATCGAGCATTCCCAGCTTGCTTCTAAGCCCCTCAAACTTGACTCTTGCCAGAGGTTTGGTCATGATATCTGCAGTTTGATCTGTCGAACGTATGTGCTCCAGATTAATGATGCCTCCTTCTATCTTTTCTTTAATAAAGTGCCTGTCAACGTCGACATGTTTTGTTCGGTCATGATGGACTGGATTCTTTGTCATTTCAATACTTGCCTTGTTGTCACACCAGAGTTTTACTGGTCCTCCGTATGGGATTTTCAATTCCTTTAGAAGTCTAATAAGCCACATTCCCTCGCACACTCCTAGTGCTACAGCCCTCAGTTCAGCTTCGGCGCTGCTTCTAGACACTACTGACTGTTTCTTGCTTTGCCAAGTGACAAAGTTTCCCCAGACATATGTGCAATATCCTGTGATTGATCTCCTGTCGTCCACCGATCTTCCATGATCTGCATCAGTATAGATTTCTATGTTTCTTACACTTCCCCTTTTAAAGAAGATTCCTCTACCCGGGTTGAGTTTAAGGTATCTTAAGATTCTGTATACAGCCTCCATATGTTCCTCCTGAGGTTGGTGCATGAACTGGCTGACAACTCCAACTGAGTGACTAATATCAGGTCGAGTGTGAGTTAGGTATATCAACTTACCCACCAGTCTTCTGTACCTTTCAGCATTCACTGGTACCCCTTTAGGTTTAACTTCCAAATTGCATTACTCCTCCATTGGGGTTGCATCTGGCTTTGTTCCTAGCATTCCTGTCTCATGAAGTAAGTCCAACGTATATTTTTGTTGAGACACACTTATGCCCTTTCTGGATCTGGCAACCTCCATCCCGAGAAAATACTTCATTTGGCCTAGATCTTTTACTTGGAATTCTCTTGCCAAGGCCTTTTTGAGTTGAGTGATGGACTGTTCATTATTACCTGTTATGACTATGTCATCCACATATACAATCAGAATAATTAGTTTTTCACCTTCATGTCTGATGAATGGGGTGTGATCAGTTTGCCCTTGGATATAGCCAAGTTTCTTGATAACTTTGGCAAATCTATCAAACCACGCTCATGGTGATTGTTTCAGGCCATATAGAGATTTGTTCAGTTTGCATACTGAATTTGATGGAGCTTTTACTCCATGTGGAATCTCCATGTAAACTTCCTCCTCTAAATCTCCATTTAGGAACGCATTCTTTATATCTAATTGATGCAGACCCCAGTCCAGGTTAGTAGCTATAGACAAGAGTACCTGAATGGTATTAAATTGCCACAGGTGCAAAGGTTTCTTTGTAGTCAATTCCATAAGTTTGAGTATACCTTTTTGCAACCAATCTCGCTTTATACTTGTTCAAACTCCCATCAGGATTAAACTTGGGGGTGAAAATCCATCTGCAACCTACTACCTTCTTATCTTTGGGTAGGGTTGTGATTTCCCAAGTTTTGTTTTCTTTCAAAGCTCTCAATTCTTCTTCTACCGCCTGTTTCCAGTTAGGATCTGACATGGCCTGTTTGAATGTATCAGGAATTTTGACCTACGAGTTGTGTACTACAAATCTTTGAATAGGATGCTGAGTGCAAGACCTTACCCCCTTTCTTAGTGCAATAGGCCAACCTAGTTCTTCAGGATCCAACTCCGGTTCAGAATCATGTTGCTGCCTTGGGATGGAAGGGACTCTACCACTTCTACCTTCTTCACTTGATTGAGGACTTGGTTGTTCAGTCATCCCAGTATCGATTTCAACATTGGTTTCCGTGGTTTGAGGATTGTCAGATTCAGGTCTAGTTTGGGTAGGATCAGGGACACTATGCGGTGGTTGTGGTGCTAAGTGATTACAAGGCTCAGGTGTATCTTGAGTGTTTTGCGGTAATTGAGGTGGATCTGGATCTGGTGTTGCGATGCTTTGTACAGGTGTAATTAGCCATTCTACTCCCCAATTCTCCCCCTGAATGGGTAATGTGGGATAGTATGCATCGCCTTCATAAAAAAACAACATCTCTGGAGACAATGAGGCATCTAGTGGTGGGACAATAGCATATGTAACCTTTTTGGGTTGAGGAATACCCAAGGAAAATACACTTTTTGGCTCTGGCTCCCAGTTTAATCCCATCATGTTTATGAACAAAGACGACACACCCAAACACCTTTTGTGGGATGGTGTTAATAATAGGAGAGGTAGGGTAAGTTTCAAGAAGTTGGTGGATAGGAGTGCTGAAATTAAGGACTTTTGAGGACATTCTATTAATTAGATATGCTGCTGTTAGGATCGCATCTCCCCAAAATAGATGTGGAACATTCCTCTCTATCATAATGGCCTGCGTTACTTCTAATAAGTGCCTATTTTTCCACTCGGCTACTCTATTTTGTTGTGGGGTATAAACGCATGAGGTTTGGTGGTGGATTCCCTGTTGTTCAAGAAACTCTTTAAAGGCTTGACTCATATATTCTTTGGCATTATCACTCCTCAGCACCTTAATAGACATTTGAAACTGGGTTTGTACAAAGGCATGAAACCTTTTGAAAATTTGCAAGACTTCAGATTTTTCTTTCACAAGGTAAACCCATGTGACTCGAGTATGATCATCAATGAATGTGACGAACCATCTGGTTCCAGTTCGGGTTTTATTTTTGGCTGGACCCCAGATATCACTATAGATCATTGTAAATGGAGCAGTAGGCTTATAAGATTGGCTAGGATAAGAGGCTCGGGTTTGTTTGGCAATCTAACAAGTCCCACATTGGAAAGGAGTAGAATTTTTATTGAGTAAATTTGGAAACACATGTTTCATATAATCAAAACTAGGATGACTTAATCTTTGATGGCATAGCATTACATCATTGTTTTGAGAATTGGAACTAACCAACACCTTCTATGCTTCTTTAGTCCTTGCTTCCGGTCCTTCAAAGTAGTAGAGTCCATCCCATTCCTTAGCAGTCAAAATCTTCCTCCCCGAGGTCAAATCCTGAAAAACACAATCACAATCATTAAAGATGACCCGACACACTTGGCCTTTAGTCAACTTACTGACAGATATTAGATTGCAAGGAAGAGCAGGCACAAATAAAACATTATGTATCTCAACATTTTCTGAGAGAACAATAGTTCCAACACCCTCGACTTTAGTGAATAGGCCGGTTGCCACTTTTACTCTGAGATTTGCATGGCAATATTTAATGGTCTTGAAAAGAAATTTATTACCAGTCATGTGATCTGTAGCTCCTGAGTCAACAATCCAGGTTTTATCACTAGTCACCATGGTATTGAGGGCTATAATAGAGTTACCTGATTAGGCCAAGTTGGCATTAGGAACAGATTTTGACTTGTTCTGCTTTGCCAACATTCTTCTGAACATTTGAAGCTCTTCTTTGGTCAAGTGGTTGTCATTATCGCCTAGTTCCTCAGAGGTTACATGGTGAGCTTTCTCATCTAGTCGTTGTCTTTGTTTCCCTTGGGTTGGTTTTCCATGTAACTTCCAACATTCATCCCTTGTTTGTCCCTTTTTCTTACAGTGATTGCATCATTTATTCCCCTTTTTCTCTATACCTTCGATTGGATAAGAGCCTCTCATAGCCAAGGCTGAGCCCTCAACTGGAGCCTGGTTACCTTGTGTGAGTTGTCTTCGACTTTCTTCAAATTTCACTAGATTAAAAACATCAAACAGTGAAGGAAGAGGTTTGAGCCCCATAATTTTGCCCCTAATTTCCTCAAAAACATCATTGAGACCCAGCAAGAATTCATATGTTCGTTCTTTCTCCACCAGTCGTCTATAGTACTGGGCATCATCGAAGTCCTTCCAAGGATGAACTTCGAAGAGGTCCAGTTGTTGCCATATCTTTGTTAGGATGCTGTAGAATTTAGTGACCGGCAATCCTCTTTGCTTTAGATCTTTAAGTTGCCTTTTTAGATCTAACAGAGCCGCTGTATTATCCAGAGTGGAATATGTCCGCTTGGCAGCATCCCAGATTTCCTTGGCCGTACTTGCGAGAAGATACCCTTCACTGATGTCCAGAGTCATTGAGTTACATAACCAAGACATCACTTGGTTATTTTCAGCAAACCAGGTGTCGAATTTAGGATCATTATGAAGAGGTTGAGTTGCTTCCCCATTAATGTATTTCTCCTTCCGCTTTCCGCGTAGGTACATTAGTACACTTTGGGACCATTGGAGGTAATTGCTACCATTAAGTTTGTGTGCCACCACCATTCCTTGATGTTCAGCGACAGTTGAAAAATCTGCAGTCATTTCAGATGTTGTTGGAAAACAATAGATGGGGAGGCAGCACTTTGGCCTTGTGGAGTTGTCCCTGACATTAGAGCCGTTGGTAGGGCTCCTGGATTTGCTAGAAATTGTGAAACAGAGCCAAAAAGAGGTGGGAAATTGCACGGGTCCATTTCTGTCTCCCTTCCTTTTTTTACGGCGGCGCGTGGGCTTCACGCGCAGGGACAGTAATGGCGCGTGGATCTCACGCGCCTCTCTGTTGCTCGCTGGACTTTGGGAACAGGCCGATCGGCGCCTTTTGAGTTGAATGGGAGTGGCGGTGTGGTCTCACTCGCCCTCCTTACTTCAGAGTTGAGCAGCGTCGTTTTCTCTGTTTTTCCGCCGTCGCGTTGCTCAGCGACGACTTGCAGGGCTGGACGGTCTTCCCTCTGATACCATGAAGAAGAGAATGATATTTTATTCATCTCACAATGTCTACACAGTGCCATACATATATAGCATCTGGATATCCCATTGTAGGTGGGATATTCGGCGGAAACCAAAAAGGGAATATCGACAGGATAAAAAATAATTAACACAGAATTGATTACAGAATAAAATCGGGTCTTTATGGCTAAGAATCTGAGCAGATTTATTGGAGGAAATCATGGGCTTTTCAACAGTCATATTTTGATAAATACCTCATTGAGCATTCCATTTTACTCAATGTGGGACTTAGTATACTTACTATTAAGTCTCCATCAACTTGATAAATATAATAAGATTTATTTGCATTAATTGTGTCAAGTGCTGGGATCCAAAGAAAAGTCTTCACTTTACTTGATAGGAAGTATATTAGTGACCTGTAGCATGTTCGCAAGCAAACTAGAACTTCATCTCCTAATATTGTTAAGTGTATGGATTACTTTGCATTCACAATTCACCTTTAATTATTGTTAAATAATAGAACAAAACTATGTATGAGCTTCACTTAACAGTTTATGAATGATTCATACTTACATGATAGGCTTGTTAGCAATTGCAGTAAAGTCATTCCTGAGCTTTTATTTCACACTTTAAGCTTTTGATTGAAAAGGGCCCTTCAAAAAAGCTAGTATTTCCCATTTCAATAGTGAGAATGAAGTAGACCATGTTATCAGCATTGAAGTTTTGCAATATCTAATTTTCACAAATAAAACATGAATATTTTATTGCAGCAGTAGTTTTCTTTGGTCTATATGTCTGCAATATGCAGTCCTCTATTTGAAAGCATTTCATTTCATCTTCTATTTCTAAAGTTTCCTGGCACAATACATTTGGTGTGCATTTTCTTATTGCAATTTTTATAAGCATAAAGCATCTAAAGTTGCATATAGCTGTAAATGGAGGCATTTGGAGTAGTATTTAATTTTGTAACTCCCCTCCCCTGGCCTAGTATTCCTTTTATCAGTTTGAATTTTTATTTATTTGAAGTTGCATATATATATATATTAAAATTTTCCATGTTGCAGGTGCGGAAGTTCAGTAAACACTGTAGAAGTTGTGATAAATGTGTTGATGGCTTTGATCACCATTGTAGGGTATGTTATTAAGTGCTGAGCTAGGGCACGCAATATGGGGAATTGTTGAGTTTAGTTTTTTTTTTTTAATGTTGTCGTAATTTGTAATTTCTTTTTAACTCTTATTTTCTTGATTATGTTAAATTACTGCAGTGGCTTAACAATTGTGTGGGTCACAAAAATTATGTTACTTTCATTTCTCTCATGGCCTTCAGTCTCTTGTGGGTATGTATTATTTATCTGTACAAATTGTTAAATCGCTGAAAGTTATTTGCTTTGGTCTGTATGATGCCTTTTTTTTTTTAAAACAAATCTTGTTACTCTCTGTCTCAGCTTGTTATCGAAGCTGGAGTGGGTATTGCTGTTTTAGTTCGCTTCTTTGTTAACAAGAGAGGCATGGAAGCTGAAATTATGGATAGACTTGGAAATGGATTCTCTCGTCCCCCATTTGCAACAGTTGTGGTATTACTTTAAACATTATATTGTATAGCAATCCTGGCTTCACATTTTATTCAGTTGAGTTTTTTGGAAATTTTGTTCTTATGCCAAATTCATTATGTGTAGGCTGTATGTACTGCAGTTTCTATCTTGGCTTGTGTGCCTCTGGGTGAGCTTTTCTTTTTCCACATGATCCTAATCAGGAAGGTAAGTGACTCAGTGGCTGAGGATCTGAGGTTTTTTTTTTTTCTGTTTTGTTTTCTTTATTTGTCCCCCATATTTGGCTGGCTATTAATCTTGTTGGAAATTATCATCAATTTTTTATTAAGGATTATTTGTTTTTTAGTTATTCCTTGGATAATTTTTCCATGCATAGATTTTGCTTGAGTGTTATCTTCAATTAGAATAAGTTTGGTTGAGGTGTTCTGTTTTAATTAGTATAGAATTGTCATTTTTTTTATTAGAATAAAATTATTTTATTGTTAGAGTTACAAGTTTTAGGTAGAGCAAAAATATGCTCTCTCCATAAGTGTAACATTGCTTCTATCTAATAAAATAAGCTTAGAAGAAAATTAAAATCTTGAATGTCTAAGGTTCTATACGTTGAGCATCATTTATAAAGGAGTTTTTTTGGGCTAATTAAAATCCAATTAATACTTTTAAGAAGGCATAAGCTTAAAAGAACCCAATATGTTCATTGATTTGTTTTATATATATGACTTGGAGGCTGATTGCTATATTTCATAGCTTTAACTGGTTATAGTTATTCTGAACAAGTAGGTTTAAACATGTGATTAGTTCCTGCTGTTTATGTTCACGTGGCCAGTTATTTGAATTGGACCTTTACTGTTGGATTATTCGTTACTCGAGTTTTGGCTAGAATTTAGATCATAGGAACCTAGCTGCCCAAGCATGTTGCACATCTCTTATTCTTATCGGTGACACGTAAGAACCCTCGCATGATCTGGGTTGTCTTCTCTTTTCTTCTTCCTCCTTTTTTTCTTTAAAAATCTAATTAACCTGGTTGTCTTCTCTTGTCTCCTTCTTCCTCTTTTTACAAATCTAATTTACTTTTAGTTATTTGGATTGGACTCCTTTACATATCTGCTTGCTTAGCCAGATAATTTCTCCAATTTCAAACATCCCAACTCAATCCTACAAATTCTATACTTCTGGTTCATTCCCCAAGTTACTGTTTTCCATATCTGTTTCCAAGGCTGATCAGTCAGATTTCTCGCATTTCACTAATTCAAATAATCTTCCTACAAATTTTCTATTCTTGCTGTTGAATCTTCTAGTTTCTGTTTACTGTTACTGTTCTCAACACTGGAATAGTAGTGCTGAATTGTATAGCATTTCTTTTGGAAAAATTATTTTTATTTGATATTGGGGGCAAAAAAGAATACAAAGAGACTAACACACAATTCAAAGAAAGAAACTAAATTCAGGGATGTTAATATATTATCATGTTTTTTGTAACTAAAATTTTAAAATTTACTCTTGCCGAAATTTGACAATAATTATTAAATCAGTTTTATTGTTTAGTCGTGATTTCCGATAAAAGAAGTATGCTGATATGTTCCTTTTGTGTTCATATTGGATCAGGGTATTACAACCTATGAGTATGTAGTAGCAATGAGAGCCATGAGTGAAGCCCCTGGAGGGGGATCTGTGGATGAGGAAATGGCAAATGTACTTTACTCTCCGACAGGTTCTGCCACAACTGGATTGAGTGGAGGAAGTTCTTTTGGTTTGCAGTATAAAGGGGCATGGTGCACCCCTCCTAGAGTATTTGTGGATTATCAGGTACTTATGTTTATTTTTTCTTTTTTATCTGTTGCCAAGTCTAAGAAACTCTTTATTTTCTTCCTAGAGAAGTTTTTTTTGGCTTTTATTATGATCTTACGGACTTACAGCAAGGAAATATTTGAGGACTCTAAAGTTATCCTTTTCTAAAAAAAAATAAAACTGCAAACCAGTCCCTTCAAAAGAGCTTTTGATGTCCTCGGGATTTTAAAGTTATTTCTTAATGAGTTTTTACTGTTTTTTTTAATGCATCCTTTCTGGCTATCTTTTTCCCAATTGTCCTACTAGGACTAGGAGTATTGATTATCTAACAAACTTTGACTAGAAATACTGACTTTCAGGAAGTTGTAAACTAATAAACTTAATTGTATGTGATCCATGTCTCAAAATACAACTCATCCAGAGAATTTTTCCTAGTATCTAAATGCTATTGATGTTTTGAATTTTTGAGAACATGAATTTAATGAAAGGAATAGCATTGTCATATTCTTATTTATTTGTTACATCTTTCCAATTTATGACTTAATGAATCTTTCTTGTGTTTCTGGATTAATTTATATGTTCACTTCTTTCTGTCAGTTCTTAACATGACGGAAATGTTGTTTTTGTTTTTTAAATTGATTTATGGGGCTCCCTTAACATGTAGGATGAGGTTGTGCCTCACTTGGAGCCTGGAATGTTACCATCAACTGTGGATCCAGATGCTGCCGGAATTGCTGAAAGTGGGCAAAAAATGCCGAAAAGGGCTGTTCGTCTCAGTGCTTGGAGGCTTGCAAAGTTGGATTCACAAGAAGCCATGAAAGCAGCTGCCAAAGCCAGGGCATCTTCTTCAGTTTTGCGGCCAGTTGATAATCGCCGCTTACCAGATTCAGAATTTAGCTCTAGTGGCAACATGAGCATCAGGAGTAGTCTGAGCACAGAGAATGGTGCTAACAAAGAAATCAAGAATGAGCTGAGATCATCTCCAGTAAGAAATTCTATTGCTCCTAGTCAGGGCAGCCGTGACGAGTATGAGACCGGAACTCAAAGTATGAGTAGCTTCAGCAGTCCAAGCCATGTTCATGAAGCCGTTACGCTTAGCCCTCTTCCCCACAGTCGTGCTTTGGGTGGTTTTAGTGCGGCTGCCTCAATTCCCGGCTTGATGGTTAATCCTACTTCTAGAGACACTTTCTTGAATGTCAACAACCCAGTAGCATCTAACCCATCTTTGGGATTCGATGGGAGATTGATGCAGAGGCCGGTCAGTAATGATCCATTGTTGCTTTCAGCTTCTGGCACGTCTCTTTTGAGAGATGTAAAACGAACTTCTGTTGTCTGGGATCAAGAAGCTGGCCGATATGTATCAGTTCCTTTATTGGCCTCTGAAGCTCGAAATAACAGGTCTTCGCTGCGAACAGAATTGCCACATTCAAATGCCGAAACGGGCAATTATGGGAGAAGACCATTGAATCCTCCACAAGACTCATCATCATCATCCTCTATTCTCAGGTCTTCAGTGAAGCAATCACAAAATCTGATGTACACAGGAGACTCTATCTTTTTTGGTGGCCCTCGTTTGAGTGTCCCCATTAGGGATAGATCGAGAAATGAAAGATCAACTGACTCAACAGAGGCCCAAGATAACACAGCAGGTAACCTACCCCGGGATCCTAGATACAAAAGGGATTCACACTCAAATCAGCTTCCGGTGTTCATCCCTGGGGGTTTCGATCACAATTTTCCATCTGGGTCCGGCTTAAAGTAACTTCAGATGTTTGAGATTCCACTGAACTGGACAGATCTTCAAATCTCAAGTGTTGTGAAGTGGAAGGTTTTGGAATCAGAAGGTTCTATTGGGGGGGGCACCTCAAGCTTCCTGACCTTGCGTAACTCTCATGGTGGACAACATTGGACTCAAAGACAGTTCCAGGTGGCTTCTTGATTAGTGGATTCTGCTCCTCTGCCCTCAAGCACCCCACTAAGCCTGAATCCTCTTAATGGAACTTAGCTTTTACTGGTGTAGTTAATTTTTTCTCTCTAGATACCATTGTCTTTATTTACTCCTAACATTGTGCATACAAAACTGCTTTGTACAAGGTAATGTGTTCTCTCTTGTATTGGATATGTACAATTTCATAGTAGGGTATTATTTATCTCAATCCACGTGATTTAGGGAACATTTCTTGGTTCTTTTTATCATATGAACTTTTTTATCTTGAGTGGGGATATAGAAAAATTTGATTCAAGATTGCCTTTTGTTTAAAATTTGCTCCCATTTCATTTTTTTAGCTATACAAGGATAATAAAAATGATGATATAATCTTCAAACAAATAAATATATTGTAGAATTAATTTGATATGAAATAAAATTTGACAAATAAAATGATTTAACACGTTTTAAAGTAGTCAGATATTTGCATAATAATTTTTCACCCTTAATTATATAAATTAAAGAGTTTCTTATAATAGTAATGATGGTTATAAATATTTAAAGGAAAATAAATATTACTGCAAAATAAAACATTTATTATGAAATAAGCTATGATGAATAAGGTACCAAATTATATTTATTTTCAAGTAGAATGAAAGAAGTAGATGTAGTTACAACTTTCATATTTGAATTATTAAGAACCAAGAATTCATTTTCAGATCTTGATTTTTTATTTATTTATATTCATATTTTCATTTTTAATGTTTGATTGAGAACCAATTTACTGCCACATCTCTTCCAGCACGATTGGGAACATCTTCCATAATTTTTCCTTGTCCTTTAGGATAATAAATCCCTGTCCTCTCATGTGGGACCCAAGTAAAGGCATTATCGTCATTTCCCTTGTTCTTCATCGGCTCTTCCATCTCCATCTTTTTGGTCTCAAGGATTGCCCCAGTTGGAGTTGGAGGGTTTTTTGTGTGAAAGCTTTTCTGGACAACTGGTCTGCTTGAAATTCAGAACAAATTAATTATATAAACATAATACAAATGAAATATATATATGGACATATATAATAATTTGGCACCATATATATATTTTTTATAATAGTATTTTAAATTAAATATTTTCAAGTATAAGATGAAGGGCCTATTTAATAAACTCTCAAACATAGGTTTTAAAAAGACTTATGGCTCAAACTTCAGTTTAGGAAAATTTTAAAACAAACGGTCATATTTGTTGGTTTAAAACGATAGTTTTGAATAAGTCATTGAAACTAGTTTTTAGAATACTAAAAGAGCTTATTAACTATTTAATTACTATATTACCCTTACTTTTTCTTATAATATTATCTCTCTTCTCTACTCTCTCTCATCTCTCATCTCTCCTCTCGTTTATCTCATCTCTCTTCTCCACCCTCTCTATTGATAAGAAAACAGGAAGAGAGAGAATTAAGGAAGATGATTAGGATACTTTAGAAAAAATATGTCATATTAACTAATTTAACCGTACTTTAAAAAAATATGTCATATTAACTAACTTAACTAATATCTTTAATATAATCAAATTAATTAAATATATCTTATATTAAATATCAGAAAAATATAATAATAGTAGTAGTAAAATATAATATATAAAACTAACAAAAATTAATCTAGTTAATAATAAATTGACTCATTGTTAATGTGATGATTTTGTTGATAGATAATCCATAAATATAAATATATTTCTAAAATTTGAACATCCTGACTCTTATGAGCTGTCATAGCCAACTCAGCTAAGCTTTCAACAACAACCAAAAAAATAATATATGAAGTGTGTCATGAATTATAACTAATAATGTGACTTATTTCAGATGTTATGCCAGGTACAAAGCTCATGGTCTTGTCTCTATTATCTCTTTTTTTTCATTTTTTTCACACGCCCTAACAAAATAATAATAAATGTTGATATTAAAAATCATGTTGTAAATATTATCCAATTTTGTGAATTTTCATAATCTCCCATGAATTTAATTATGACTTTCATGAATCATTTACTTTATTTTCTTTCCCCATTCATGTGTACAAATACATTGATGAATCTTTTATTTTGAGAAAGGTACATCATTATGTTAGTATAAATACATTGTAATTATTAATTATTTGACCATCTCAAAGTCTTTTACACATATATAAATCAAAGTGAAAATGAAAAGAAATCTTCCCCCCCCCCCAATTACTGCTTTCTAATATTTTCTTTTATTTTTATATTCTCGTTAATTTTACATCAGGCTATTAGTTATAATTAAGATAAACTATATGTAAATTTCAACTATATAATTTTTTTTTTCATTTTTCTATTCAATCCCATTCTCATATCTTATCATTAATCAATTTCCTTTTAGTTTTAAAATTATCCATTTCCTATCTTTGATTGCAATGCTATCCAACTCATGCCATCATCCATTTGGCTTTTCTCATCCCTGAGCTTTCAACAAATAAGATGAGAAGTAGCAAAAAAATACTTACTTTCATAATCTTATAAAATTTAGGTAATCTTACTATAAAATTTAATCCTAAACTAATCCCTAGAGACTTCACAGGGATTTGTTATTCCCAGTGATTAGGTATTTTGGGTGCCAAACAAATTTAACCCATTTCCTAAATTTTTTATTAGTCACATGCATCTTTTAATTAGAAATAATGATGTTTAAGGCGTTGTCGGATATTAAATATAAATATTTTTTTTAATAGAATTTAAATTTTAATTCGTTACATTATAAAATATTAATATTTTTTTCTAGACCTAACTCCTATTAATCGTACTTACTAGTTTTAAGAAGCCAATTCATATGCTTCACTATGACCCATTGACATGGATGGCTTTGCTAGTTCATTGTAGATTTGATCAATCCTATAAACTTTGTCATTGAGGAGTGTGAAATGGATTTAACAACGTTTTGATCTGCCCATTTTAAGGAATCTTTCATTCTCACATCAAGTTAGGATATTAGCACTAATAAGACATGGGTCTAATAGAATATGTTAGCTCTTCATAATACGACGAATTAAAGTTTAAATTTTTTTAAGAAGAGGTATTTACATTTAGTATTCAATAGTATTTTAAATATGATTACTTCTAATAGGAGGATACTCTGTTATCTATTTTTGACATTTTTATGTATATTTTCCTATTTAAACTTGTCAATACACACCTATCAATAATTTGCTATTGGCTATCGTGTTATTTTCTTATGTTATGTGAAAGTTATTATTCGCTTAAATGTTATAATTATTTCAAATATTTTAAATTTTAAAAGTTTATCTTATATATTATTTTGTTCTATATATTACTTGTTTCGTTTTGAATTAAAAGGTATACACTAATTTTAAAATTATAAGTAGAATTAAATCTACAACTTATTTTTAGAACAGTTTTTAGCTTTTGCTCTATGTTACTAAAAAGTTTTAGTGGCTTATATAATGGTCATATATTTCAGAACCAAAGGTAATCCAGGATGTGAATATCCTTTTTTTTTTTTTTCTTGTGGTTGATTTTAAAATATTTTTTAGATAGAAATTAAAATCCATTTTCTCACAATTGAGAAAATAACAAGAAGAAATGGAGGACTAGTGTCCTTCATTAACTTCCACCTCAAGGATACAAAAATTTCAATGGCAGTCAACAACTATATTACTTTCTCTTTGTTTTGTTTACCTGAACTATGTTAAGTTCTCTATTTTACATCTGCCTATGGTAAAAGTAAGAGAGTATTTATTCTCACCTTTCATACTGCTAAATTACAAGGTTATTATTATTTGCTTTATATTACTAATGAGTTTTAATAGCTTAATGACAGTATATTCTTTTGCTTTTTGAAAACCAAAAGTTAATCCGATATGTGAAGAATACAAAATCATAGCCTAATCCTTTTTGTTTTTAAAAAATAGTTTATTTTTTAAAAATAAAAAACTCGTTTGACAATTTATTTTTACTTAAATGTTTTCCAAAATAAAAAAATTAAAAACTATTTTTAAAAATAAAAAATTAAGAATAAATTTTAAATATTTTGTAAAACTTTTTTTTATATTTTTTTATTTTAGTTTGCTGTTCGTCGTGTGCACCACTACTTTTGTTAGCTGAAGTCAACTAATGTTGTTGCCGCTAGCAATTCTTATTGCCGTTTGTTGTCACCCGATAAAGGTAACGACTACTGTGATCGATTGAGAACGATTGTCACTATCGTTGGATAACAAAGGCCACCATGACGGTTACCAGCTAATGGCCATCACCATCATTGATGGCTAACGACAACCCCCCATGATGATCGCCCGTTGCTGATTGGGGACAATCACCGTCGGTAGTGGCCATCGATGACCACCACTATCCGTCTGTAGATTATCACTTATCATTTTTAATTGTTACCACTCATAGTTGACGATAACTACATTATATTTTTTTAATTCTCAAAAAGTTAATTTTAAGAATAATTATTTCAAACAAGTTTTAATGTTTTTAAATATATTTTTTAAAACAATTATCCAAACATCTTTTTTTTTATTTTATTTGTTTTCAAAAACTGTTTTGATAACAAAAAATAGAGAATAAAAATAAACAAGCCCCATGTTTTTTTACTGTTTTTTAGTTTCTGTTTACCTGGCTTGTGCTTGATTTTGATTTTTTTTTTTAATTGAAACTGAGATCCACACAATGAGAAAATAACAAGAACAAGTAAAGGTCTAGTTTCCTTCATTAACTTCCGCATGTTGCTGTGGTGGGAAGTGATCAAATATACAAATATTTCTCTCATGCAAAGTGGTCAGCAACCGTGTTACGTTCTATATTTTACATAAAAGTGGAAGAGAGAATTCATTTTCATGTTCCAGAGTTATTTTTCACAGGTTCTCATTATTATCCCCGAACGGAGAACAACAGAGTACCGTTCTGTTCTGTCACTTAGCAAATAGCAACATAAGGCCTACTAGGCTGGTGAAAGCTAAGCTCTAAGTCTTGGACAGCGACAAACTACTTTTTCTGTGCCCCCTCACTTGTCAAAATATTGGTGTCTAGACGACAGCGAATGAATGAAATGACGCGGGAAGCACATTTCTCCCATTTTCACTCTTCATCCTCTTCCCCTCCCCAACGTGCCGGCCTCTTCTCTTTCTTCCTCCTGACCTTTTCTTCTCCCTATTTTCATTCTTTTTCTTCGCTAACCAAATCCCAATCACGCTATGTTTCTTCTTCAACCATAGCTCAAAGAACATGGCTTCCACCAGCTCTGCTTTCAGATCGTCGAGAACGCACCATAGACAAGTCCCCACTACTCACACTCATGGATATTCTTCTTCCTCCTCTTCTTCTTTGTATGCTACTTCAAATTTGAATTCAGCTAGTGTTCATGGGCAAATCCCACCGCAGCCTGCTCGATCTAGAACTCCTTCTGCTTCTCCCAGGCGGATTCTTGCTCCAAGTAATCATACTACTCATTTGGATGATGATGAGCAAGGTGATTCCGAGTTCATTGTTAGGATATTGTTTTAAAGAATCCTTTGTGAAAGTTTTTGTTTTTGTCTCCAATTCTCTTCTTTTGTTTTATGGGTCTGTTCGATAATGGTATGTAGCTTCAATCCCATGCTTGGTCGGACAGAGACAATGGAATTTTGTTTTGGCGCAGATTTTGAACTTATTGTTTGTAATGTGATCTTTATTGTATGGTACGGTTATACGTTGAGCCTGATCATCATTGTTAGGTAATAATGGCGATAAGTATTTTCTTTCTTTATGGACCTTACTATATTAATTACAATTTCTATCTGCTTTCAACTATCAGCAACGAAAGATTTAAGCGCCTTTATTATTTCTGTGTTGTCATATTTAATATACTTCTATACGGCCTGTTCTGCCCAAACTTCTGCTGGTGAGTAATTATGTCGCTTCAGTGAATCATGCATACTTTTCTCCGTTAATTTTGTCACTAATTTTATTATGGCTTCTTGCTATGCTCATTCCAAATGCATTAAGCTTATACTTTTTCCTCTCATCAATCCATTGTCCTTGCAGTTCGTTCTTCCAAAATCAGCATGACTAGATCAACCTTTACACCTTAGTCTATATTCTTTCAAGTGCTTTAGAGTGTTAAGGTCAATGACCACTTTAATCAAAAGGTTAAGCTAAAGTGAAGGCTCATTAGTAGTTTATTACTATCTCTAACTGACCTCTTCACTCAAAGGCCTCTAGTATCAAAGAGTTCATAAAGCATGGGCCACCTTGTGCTGAAACTTCATTGAATTCTGAAGAGTGGAAGCAGCAGAGAGTTTCAAACGTCTCGGTCATGTAGGCTTTGCAATCATGTTATTGATCACCTTAGTTGCCAACTGAAGTCCATGAATATTGTCTTACCATAATTTCCTCCTTATGGATTCTTCCTTTTGGTTTTAATGTGCTAACAAGCCATTGTATTCAATTTTATAAATCAATTTAATCATTAATTATTTGTGTGAAGGACTAAACTATCAGCTAGCTGATACTTTGAATGCTTTCTACATGCCTTTTGTTTTGAAATTTTCTTATGATATTCAATTGTTGCTTTTTTTATTATTATTCACATGTTTGCAGAATCTTTCGGGTAATGGATGTCCCAACTGTATATTATCATCTTTTTAAAAGTTAGTTGAAGGGAGATCCACTGGTCCTGTGGTTAACGAATATGGTCCATTTGTGGGGTAAATACATATTTATTGAGTTTGATCCTTTCTTTTTTCCCTCCTTAGATTCTCAAAGGGTTAGAGTTGCTGTGAGACTTCGGCCAAAAAATAATGATGAAATTCTTTCAGATGCTGACTTTGCTGACTATATTGAATTGCATCCAGAGGTAATAATAATTACCACTAATATCAAAATCAGGCCAGTCCTATCACTCAACCCTTTTCAAACAGAAATTCTTGCATCACCTTCTATGATTGCCATGCATGTAATTTACACACAAATAGCATTCACCAAAAATTATTATATTGTTCAAAGTACTGGTTCTTTTATTTGGATTCTTTATTATTTGTTAATATTTTGATTTGGGTCCATGCAGCTGAAGCGGTTAAAGTTGAGAAAAAACAACTGGAGTTTTGAATCTTATAGGTTTGATGAAGTTTTCACTGAAACTGCCTCTCAGAAGCGAGTTTATGAGGTTGTTGCCAAACCTGTAGTTGAGGTATGTGACCATTAATATTTGTTTGACTTCACTGAAGATTATGCCACAAGTTTGACTCTTGATTACTGAAAATTTCACATATGAATGCTGCTCAAACTTGCGTATCTGGAATGCTACAAAACTGTGCCAATTTGTAAATTGGTTGAAATCTACACTCTTTAATGGTTGTGTGGTTACTGTAGATTGGATTAATCAATTTTCATTCTTAACTACAGTAGAAATGTTGATGTGTTCTTGCAGAGTGTATTGAGTGGATATAATGGGACAATTATGGCTTATGGTCAAACAGGCACTGGTAAAACTTACACAGTTGGAACATTGGGTAAAAACGATGCTTCTGAGCGTGGCATTATGGTTAGAGCTGTGGAAGACATAATTGCCAACACATCTGCATCTGATAGTGTTGAAGTTTCCTATTTGCAGGTATTCAAACTTGACCATAATCTGGCTATTAAATTTCCTTTTCTAGTTGTATCTATATCAGTATCAAGTACTTGGGTAGCTCTTTACTGCATTTCTCATTCGGTGGGTTGATTCATGATGAGAGAGCCAATTTTTTGGGTTGATCTTCTACAAATTTGGTGTACCCAATCTGAGATGTTGTCATCCATTTGCGTTTTTTAATTGGTTTTTCGCTGAGGTTTTCAACACAAGAGCCTAAGGGTGAGGCATTTTGTTTTAACTCAACCTGCATCTCTCCTATTGTAGAGGTTGCAATTTCTATCAGTTTTTGACAACTCTTTAGTATTATCAAATTCCTATTTTGACAAAGCAGATAGTTATGTTTGTTTTATGATATTCTTCCTCCAGTTGTATATGGAGTCCATACATGATTTGCTTGCTCCAGAGAAAAGTAACATTTCTATAAATGAAGACCCAAAGAGTGGTGAAGTGTCATTGCCTGGTGTTGAAGTGGTTAAAGTTCAAGATCTGAATAGTTTCATGCAATTACTTGAACTAGGTGAGGTGAATCGTCATGTAGCTAACACAAAGCTGAATACAGAATCCTCTCGGAGTCATGTGATTCTTATGGTTTGTATAGAGTTATCTACCTTCTTCCTTCTCTTGTATAATTCATGGTTTCTGTTTCTTCTATAGGAATTGCAAAACACTGAATGCTTAATATCCCTTTGTATTTGAAGGTTCAAATTCGCAGATCCATCCTTGCAAAAAAGGTAGAGGACACTACTTGTCAACATAAAAGCATCAGAAATGATCTTTCAGTTGACAACAATAAACCCATGATTCAGAAGAGCAAGTTGCTAATTGTGGATCTTGCAGGATCTGAAAGGATAGACAAATCTGGTTAGTCTAATTATTATTATATACTATTCATGACTGAATACTCTTGTTTGAGACTTATTGCTTTCGTGTGCTTGGACAATATCCCATCTTGGTTTTTTAATTTTAATATATTTGACAAAATTTTACTTCCAGATAAAACTATAAAATCACTATTATTTGCATTTCCTAATCAAAATGGTTTGATGAAATATCCACTTAGACAAATTTCCTCTTGCTGCAGGAAGTGAAGGGCACTTGCTTGAACAGGCTAAATTCATTAATCTTTCTCTCACTTCACTTGGAAAATGCATAAATGCATTGGCCGAAAAAAGCCCACATATTCCAACAAGAGAGTCCAAGCTTACAAGGCTACTTCGCGATTCATTTGGAGGTCATATTCATAATATTTTGTTTTCCTTTTATGGCCCATATCTTCAAAGCTGATGAGTGTAGCAGTGTGAAGCATCCGTGCTGATGATGCTTATAGTTTGCACTAATAAAAATCAATTTATAAAAGATGAATGCACTATGTAATATTCGTTGGCTCCCTTTGCTTGAAAAATGTATAAACTTACAACTTGAATTCATGGTTCATTTCAGGGCCATATGCATAACTTCTATTGTTCTTAAAGTGATTGTGCTTCCTCCCATCAGTTTATTGTTCATAAAGTTTTTCTTTTAACAATTTTTTCTCTTTGAAATAGGGTCTTCAAGGACTTCTCTTGTTATAACAATTGGACCTTCTGCGAAGTACCATGCGGAGACTTCTAGCACAGTAATGTTTGGACAACGAGTGAGTTAGTGATAATATATTTATGGTTTCTAGCCATTATATATTTTGCATTTTAACCTTGCTGCCACTGCACTTCCTCCATCCTCACAATTGAAGAGACCCGTCTCTTTCTATTGCATATCTTTATTACTATTTCATGTTATGTATTTTATTATTTTCATTTAATTTTAACAGTGAATCATTTTTATGCTTTCCACAATCTTTTTTGTCCTAGAGCAAGGTCTTCAAACTTTTTCGATGGTGATTCAAATTTGATTAGGATAGGTTCAAATCAGAATGTATTAACAGAATTTATTGTATAATCCAAACAATTTCAGAAATTTAACTTAAGCAACTGATCATTATATTCTCATTTAATGGAAATTTCTTTGTTTTTAAATTTGTAAGGAGAAGTTATAATAAATTTTACTTTAAGATTTTGGGGCCAATAAAAGAAAAAATAAAAAATACTTTAGGTTAAGCAATGTGGCAATAAATTCATACTCTCTGAGCATGATTTTGGTAAGACTACTAATAGAATTTTTTTTTTTATATTTTTTATAAATGGACTGCTACCTGGTTAGGAATCTTGGGAAGAGTTTAGGCCTTAAAAATATGCTTTCAACTAATATGTTGCAATAGATTATTCTTACTTAAAGTATGCACAACAATCAAGAGCTTTTAAATTATTATTACTCCCTTCGGTCCTTAATATAAGTGCTAATTAGGGGGTTGGATTTAGTCCTAAATATAAGACCCCAATCCACTTTGTCCCCAAATTTATAATTTATCCCCAAAGTAACCCTATTGATTCACTCATTAAGAGGTTTTCATCTAAGGGTAGTCATGATGAAAGATGTCATTTTAGGAAAACCGCCCATATTTGTTACAAATAACTAATTTCTTTAATATATCCAAATTAGTTATCTAGCTCTTATATTAAGGATCGGAGGTAGTATTATTTTTTCAATTTACTTGCTTTTCACGTTATTACATCATTTAGTTCAGAAATCTCTTTTCAATTAAGTGGTTTATGACTTGATGTATGTCCTGTTTTGATTACATGAATATAATTCTGAATAAATATGTAATATCATTACAACCCATTTTACATTCTGTGGCTGGCGTGACATGACAATACAGTAAAAGATGCAATGGGGATTGCGTCATTAACCATGCCTTATCATCATTTATTAACTCTTTTCAATTAGAATGTATTTATACGTGATCAATATGGACATGGGAAATGTTGATACTGCTTTGTATCAGCTATAATGTAGAGCTAGCAGTTCTCAAGGTAGATAAATTTCCTTTGACAAGTTTACTTGCATAATTGCAGGCAATGAAGATTGTGAACAAGGTAAAGCTCAGAGAAGAAGTTGATTATGAAGCTTTATGCCGTAAGCTTGAAAATCAAGTGGACCTTCTTACTGCAGAAGTTGAAAGGCTACAGAAGTTGAGGGAAAAGGAGAAATATATGTTGGACAAGCAACTCAAAGAGTGCCAAGATGCTTTAATTGAAACGAAGAAAAGTCTGCTTACAAGCTCTGAGGTAGTTGTTTCTTCCTCTTATAGTCTAAAATGCCTTTGCGTATTGAGCCCATGTCAGGCTTTCTAAGCCAAGGTTTTTCCAAGTTTCCTGTGTTTTAAATTTCCAATTTTCATAGTAATTTTTGTCCTTTTGTAACTTTCAAATGCTGGCAGTTTCTGCAAAAGGAGAACGTGAATTTGAAAGGGGAGTTAAAGGACATTTTAAACGAACTTAAAAGTCAGAAAGATCAAAATGGTTCATTGTATGAAGTGGCTGCAAATTTGGAAAAGAAAAATGAGGTACATCGTCTGTGAAGACCTCCTTTCTTTTCTTTGGTGCTTAAAGCTACCATATTTGAGGAGAATGCACTTCCCTGTTTCTCTAATCTAGTAATGTTTGCGTCATTCTTTCTTTAGAGCATCAAAATTAGGATACTAGGATATTTGCATCATTTTAAAGGGATTTATCTGAGTTACCATTGCTTAAGAAATAAATAATAACCAAGTTCTTTCCAGAGTGAATTGATAACTTATATTCATGAATGCATTTACAATCCGGTGTTTATAAAGCTTATACATAACCACCTCAGAAACAAGTGTATGAACAAAATAAAATGATAGCAAACTCAGTGAAAAGGTACAGGAAAAATAAATCAGAAAGAACAGATGCTGCAGAGTAACAAGTCACGTGACTGAGTTTTGAATCTTCGGTGATATGGCTTTGCTATCTGACATGGTTGCTTTAACAGTTCTCACCGGAAGCAATAATTTTATCCTTACTGTAATGTTCTGTTCATCCATAAGAGACATGTAGCAATTATAATTTACTAGAGGGCTATTTATGGATAACCTAAGTAAGAAATCTTAATAATATAGGGCTTTAGGCATCTTAAATTCACATTGGGTGGAAAAAAATTTCCCATTGTTAGTAGGTCCATAAGAACCTTTATTCAAACCCCTGTTAAACTCTACTTGCAAATTAAAAACCCTAATTGACCAGGCAAATTAAATGGCTAATTAAGGGGGGTCTGCATCAAATTGTCTTTGTAAGATCAAGCATGATTTACGACTCTCTCTCTCTCTCTCTTCTTTTCTCATTAGACAATATATATTTTTGGGGTGGAATTCTTACTTTCATGTCAATGGGTATTGATGATGTTTATTTGACCCTAAGTAGCAACAACTCCTTGAAAATGCTGCGATTCAAAAAGTACTGGCAGAAACCACTCAGATGTATGAGAGGAAAATTGCAGAGTTGATTGAGCAGATTGAAGACAAGTATTCTTGTGCTGAACACGCTGCAAAAGAACTAGATATGATGCAAGAGCTTCTAGATGATCATCAAAAGTCAATTAAGGTTTGTTATCAATAAATGAATTTCAGAAATAGCTGATAATGTTGCTATGTATTATATCCACATAAATGATTAAAAAAAATTTCTACCTTGTAGCCAGTAAATTTTTTGGGTTAATGAGAACATAATTCTAATACTTTATATTTCCTTAAATTTCTTTTTATTCCTTTGTGAGAAGCAAAAAGAAATAGAGAACACCGCATATCAAAGGGCCCTGGCTGAAACCACTAAAATGCATGAGAAGCAAGTAATGGAGCTAGTTAAACAGATAGAAGATGAGCGTCGCCAATTTGAATGTGCCCAAGAACAATTAGACTTGGCAAAGGGACTCCTAAGTGATCAACAAGACTCAGCACAGGTGAACTTCGTCAATACTTTTACAACTTATTTTATTTAACAATCTGCTTTTCTTTTGATACCTTACCATTTGTTATGATAAAGAATAATGTTAATTTATAACTTTAAATTCATAACTTTAAAGTGATTTCTAAGTACTTATGTTTGTTTAAAGAACCAGAAGCAAGAAGAGGTCGATGGACTTCGGGCGAGATTACAAGGAATGTCCCATTTACATGAAAGTACTGCAAATGAACTCCATTTATTAAAATCAAAATATCAAGATCTATTAGAGAGGGAGGTAAGTGAAAATGGATAGGTCTTCTTGAACTCTCCTTTCCTTGAATGTGTTGCATTGATTTAGAATAAGACCAATGACTAGTGCAATCCACTTTATGAGCTTTATGACTATTTATCCTTTAATGAAAATTAAAAATTACCTGTAATTAATTCCTGAAGGTTGCTACACTGAATGAAGAACTTCATATTATGCAGCAAAGACTCCTGACGGAAGAGAAGCAGAGAAAAGATGTTGAAAATGAGCTATTTAAATTTAAGAAGAATGTGTCCGAAACTGAGAATGATATCAAGGTAATTTTCTCTTATTTATTTTGATCTATGCATTTATTTTATTGCTGATCTGAAAATCTTATTTTAATACCTTAGTTCTTTGAATTAGAAATCTGTTTTGAAGGAAAATACATTTAATGAATCTTTGGAGTATGGATCCCCTATGATGTCAAACAAGATTAAACCGTCAAAGGAGACAGTCTCTAGTCAGAAGGCTGCCATTGCAAAGATATGCAAAGAAGGCAAGAAATTTTTAGAATTATTCCATTTGATTTTTGACAAATAACCTATGCGTATATTGTTGGTTTATTGATTTCCATGCTCTTTTGGTGAGAAAAATTCAGTGGGGTTTCAAAGAATATTAGAGTTATTGAAGTCTGAGGACTCGGATATCCAAATCCAAGCTCTAAAGGTGATAGCCAATCTTGCTGCTGAAGGTAGAGAACATGAAATGATGCAATTTCCCCCTTTATCTCTTGATTAGAAATGGAGATGTCATTGTTGTTCTTGTTGCATATGCTTTTTGACTGGTTAGAGTTAGTTTTCTTCATAAAGTTTTTGAGCTGGTCTTTCCATGCATATCTTATTTTACTGAAAATTTTATTTGTTACGTTGGGCTATTCAGCAGAAGAATATCTAGATGTTGTATTGAGAAACCATTAGAATTAGATATAATAGTTGCATTAAAATTTTAAAATCTCAATATAGATGTAACTGAAGAATTCATTCTGTGAATGAATCTCTGAAACAAAGTTTCGTCAACTAAAGTTTCGTGGTTTAAATGGCATTTGTGAACAGCAAGCACAAGCCTCATCTCATCAAGTGAAGTTGGCTAAATGAATTGCATAACATTATCGGGCTCTATTACTTACAACTGAATATTATACAAAAGCAAAATGAATATGAGATCATACAAAACAATGGGATAGCTTGGGTGAAATAAATGGCCAATGAATGAGCCAAAAGAAGCAGGAATCTGAAGCAAGTTGGTTATATGACAATACTTAGGAAAGAACAAAAGCATTAGCGGTTACATTATTGTATGCAAAGCTTATTTCCTGGGGAGGATTATGATAAAATGCATATTCTAGTGTAATTTCAAATTAAGTTAAAAGTTTGGCATCTCTCTTACTGTGTTCATTTTTAGATGAGCCATCAATTTGTTTAGTGTAATAATCCATATTACAATGATAGAATGTTCCCCTTTTCCAGATATTAATCAGGAAAAAATTGTTGAAGAAGGAGGATTGGATTCATTGCTTACATTAATGCAATTACCGCAAAATTCAACAATTCTTAGAGTGGCTTCTGGGGCTATTGCCAATTTGGCTATGAATGGTAATTTTGAAGCTTTTTTGGTGTCTTTCATGTGGTTAACTACGGTTGTTTGATTGCTAAATATATCATCTTGCTTTTTCAGTTTTTTGGTTGTTCTCTTTCATAGTCTCGTACATTAAAAAAAAAATTAAAGAAAGTATGGGCGAAGTTTTGCTGTGGAAAAATTTGGAAAAAAAAGGTTTCCAAAGAATAATGAAAATTTACATTTTAGGAGAAAATTGTAATTCTCACAAGATTAGAAAAGTTCATCAAAAGAACAGCATTGATTTTAACCAAAGACATCTATAATTGATTACCAGTATTTAGTGATGTTGACTTATTAATAAACATCTACTTGTATTTAGAGCTTAGTCAAGGTTTAATAGTGAGCAAAGGAGGTGCTAGGCAACTAGCGAAGATAGCATCAAGAGTGGTTGATCCACAGACGCTAAGAATGGTTGCCGGGGCACTCGCTAATTTATGTGGAAATGGTATGCAGAAGTTGTCCCTGATATTCCCCAAGTAAAATTTTTACCTGACTAAGATTTTAACTACTCCCTCCGGTTCTAAATGTAAAATATAGCAGATTGGTTTGTTTTGGTCGTAAATATAAAATCTTAATCCACTTTGTCTCCTAAATTTATCATTTTATTTTTCGTAAACTTTCCCTATTGATTGCACATATTAAGGAAGCTTTCTATCAAGATAGTAGTTTCTAATACAAATGATTAAAAGGGGTACTTTAAAGAAACCGAGATACAGTTTTAACGAATAATAACTAACTTAACTGATTTTTTTAATCTCTACAAATTAGTTATCTAGCTACTACATTTAGGACCAGAAGGCGTACTTAGATTTATAAATGTTTTCCTAGATACCATTGTAAACCCATCTTATCCTCTCAAAGTAGATAGCTACTAAATTTCTCTCTCTCTCTCTCAAATGGGTATATGCTTTAGTTCTGATGTAGAGTCTGAATGACAGAGAGGTTACATATGTTGCTGAATGAAGATGGAGGTATCAAAGCACTTCTGGAAATGGTCAGATTTGGGAACATTGATGTGATTGCACAGGTTGCTAGAGGATTGGCTAACTTTGCAAAATGTGAATTTAGAGGAAGAGTTCAAGGTTTTATGACTGATCTTAGTTTATGGACCAAAAATATTCCTTCTTTTGTTTCTTTAGAACATCAAAGGCAATTAACAACTTTGTGTAGGACAAACAAAAGGCTGCTCACTATTAATGCAACATGATGCTCTTTCATGGTTGATTGCCAACTCTAATACCTCTTCATCTTCAACCCGGCGACACATTGAGCTCGCTCTATGTCATTTGGCACAAAATGGTGAGCTCGTTTCTCTATAGGACATTACTTAGTAGTTAGTATGGAATTTCAAGAAACTAATTTATTGAACAAATAATTGGAATTTCAAAGAATGAACTTGGACCTTCAAAAGTTTCATGTACCAATGGTAGAGGATTCATTCATTTTTATTGAGTTATATAGGAAAATCACTTCATGGTGGTAATTGTTTCCCCAGAACTTGCCCATAGAAAACATGTTATTTCCCCAGAAAAATTCAAGTCTATTTTATCATTTGTTTATATGGAAAAAGATATATTGTGTGTATGATGTTCTTTGGTCTAGCTTGTCATTATTCAAGATTTTTTCCCCATGAGTAACTTATTAGTACTTCGTTGATCCGTATTCATAAGAGATTTGATAGAGTTTTACATTGGTTGTTGATCCATATTCATAAGAGATTTGATAGAGTTTTACATTGGTTGTCAAGGGTTTAATATAACCCTCCTCTTTTATTCAGACTTAAGATTGGTTATAAAACATAGGTGGAGTTAAGGGTACTGTGCAATCCATCCATGTAGCGGACCCTATTTAACCTGATTGATTATAAAATTGGTGCTTAGTTCTATATCTCTCTACATTACATGTTTGGAGTTCGTTTCTATAAGAATTAGTGGTTTAAGTTTGCATTTCATTTCATGTTAATACAAAATTCAAATATTCTGTTGGAAGCCAATGTTAGAAAACATTGTTTTAAGTTACTTATTATCATTTTGAATTGAAACAGAGGACAATGCGAAGGAGTTCATATTCAAAGGTGGAGTGAAAGAGCTTGTTCGAATATCAGTACAATCGACCAGAGAAGATATTCGAAATTTTGCACAACGAATACTGACCTCAAATCCATTGTTTCAGGCAGAGATGAATCAACAACACATATATTATACATAATACTAATTTCTTAGCCTTTAAATTTGCATTACGTATCATATTAGTATAGTCACTGATTTATTATTTATTTTCTTGTGTTGCACGGTTTATTGGTGAGCATTCTTTTTGTTTTTTGGGTAATGCGCAAAAACTTTTATATTTACTACATGTTTTATAATTAAACATATAGCTACATCATGTTTTTCTTTTGCAACAAGGGTATTTCAATTGGAATTGCTCTCGTTGAGAGTCTAACTTAAGACCTGCTTACTAAACTGAGCTACGGGAGCTTAGATGTAATGCACAATTTTGTTCTTGATTAGTCTTACCAAAATTCCATGTCTGAAGCCACAATAAATAATTTACGTGTCAATTTAATTGACTGCCAAATGAGTCAATTATCATGATCAGTAAAGATTGGTCAAACTTATCGTCCATAGGTTCAACTAGCGAAGAGATGAGACATACGATTATTTAAAGTGTGTTCGATTTTTGAAAAGTACTATTTTGTTATGGTTCCAATCGCGACACTTAGAGAGGCATCTTAGCTTCTAGGTGTTTAAGTTTACGCCTGAGAGTAATATACGGTTCACCCTACTCGATATTGGTATCACCTAGGAGAAAAGGAGATTTTACTCTGCCTTTGGATCGTGGGTGAATCTAACCCTTTTTTAAAAATTTATTTATCAAAAAAAAAAGAGAGTAAAGATTGGTCAAATTAGTAAAGAGATGACTCATAATTTATAAGGTCATTAGCGTAAATCTTGTTGATGATGTGAAAATCTTGTTGCTAGGTAATTCGTAAGTATTGATCTTTAAATTTGGAGGTATACTTTTGTCATAATGAGTGTTGAAGATCTAACTCATGAACTTTTTGTATAAAAAAATACTAACGTCTAATTTAAATATAAAATATAGTTGACTTATCTTATATATATTAAGAAAGATAGTGAAAGAAAGTTTAACTTAATAATTTTTCCTAAGCGATTATTTTTAAGAATCACTCCTACTAAATTTAATTATTCCTAATCTCCTTCTCTCATCAATCAATTGGGGATATTTATGAAAGATTTTGTTTTTTAATTTTACCAAATACAATTATATTGACTTTACAAATCAATTGGAGATAAAATATAGTTTTTTATTATTTTAAGAAAAATAAAAATTAACTAGTAATTATAAATAAAAATATATATATTTTAATTATGTGAATTTAGGCCTTATGTGGTTGTGATTCAATGGCATCGGAGTTATGTTAAATTTTTTATAATCTTACGGCAGCTTTAAGTGGCCAAGTTAGTGTTTTCTTAGCAAAATTATATTTATATTTGGGCTAATTAAGGCAAATACATACATACATACATACATACATACATACATACATACATACATACATACATACATACATACATACATACATACATACATACATGCATGCATGCATGCATGCATGCATGAGATATGAATTGTTAAAGGTTATATATATGAGATATGAATTGTTAAAGGTCGCCCGTCGAAATCTTTAGTATGCAATTAAAAAAATTATCCTAAGAATAAAAAAGTAGAAACTAAACCATTACTCAATGGCTTAACATGAATTTAGCACCTTGATATATTTTTCTATATGTATCTAATATTTTAAAATATTTTTTAGTATATCTATTATTCTAAAATATTTTTTAAGTACATCCAGTCCCCTCAAATATTTTTTATGTCTTGATATTAGATGAACTAAAAAATATTTTAAAGTGCTAGCAAAATACACATAAAAGAAAATATTTCAAGTTGATTGATGCACTAAAAAAATTAAATATTAAATACACCTAAGAAAATACTTGAAGTGTTAGATATATCATAAAATATTTTAGAACCACCTACCCTAATCCTCAATCAGTTTATCACATTGTGGCAAAAAAAATTAAAGGTAAATCCAGTATCCTAAGTTAATTTTAGAGGAGCAATTAACACCCTAAAATATTTAAGGGTATAATTAGCATTTTAAATTAATTTTAGAAGTGTGACCAGCACCCTAAAATATTTAAATTGATACAATTCCACATTTTCACTAATAGAAATACAAATTTATGCCCATTCATTTCACGTAATCTTTTTATTTTAATACATTATTATTTAAAATATCACATATGTCATATTGTTTAAAAAAATGTATTGAATAAATCCTAAAATTAATATTATATAGAATTCATACGTAAAAATTTAAAAATTTTATAATTTATTTAGTACAATTTATTAAAATAATATTACATATGTGATATTTTAAATAATAATATGGCGAAATAAAAATTAGTGTGACATATATCAAATAAAAATTTATGTTTTTATTAAGAAAAGAAAAAAATTTTAATAATTTAAATATTTAAGATATTAATTATATCTCTAAAATTAGTTTAGATATTAGATATACTTTTACCTAAAAATTAATTTATCACATGAAAGTATCAAACAATTAACAAATTCAAAGAACCGAAAGAACATTGAACACAACATTAAATAACGACTAGTCGGATCATTGTGTCATGGCTAACGTGAAATTTCCCAAACAATAATAATAAATATCTTCCACTTCGTGCGTTACAGAGCAAGAAAGACAAATATCTAATTATCTAGCACTTCGCCATTTAACATTTTTACGCATAGTACAAAGTAAAACTGGAACAATTTGCTGTTCTGTAAAAGAACACGGTGGTGCTCTGTAAAAGTACATATTTAATTCTTTAATTTCACATAAACTCTTATTTTGATCTTTTAATTTTATAAAAAGTAAATGTCTTATTTTATTCTAAAAGTTTTTATAAAAAAGTTGTGAGTTTTGTAAAAAAAACATTCTTAGATCAATATCTCCTGTAACTATTAAAAATATTAACTGATAAAGTTAATTTTTTAACAGTTACAGTTACAAAGACTCTTCTTCTTTTTCTAATATTTCTAAAGCGATATCAATGTAAAAAAAAATTCTAAATATCCACGTGAAAATTTTTAACAAAAAATTAATCTTAACCTTTTTATAAAATATTTTTCAGTCATTTTAATCCTAATGCTGGTAAAAAAAAAATATTAACATTGAAAGTTTAAATATTAACAAAATATATAAAATTAAAAGATTAAATTGAAATATCGTAAAAAATTAGAGATGTACTTTTGTCCAAAATTTTATTTTTTTTTATTTTTAGAGAAGAAAAGTCAGGGAAAAGTTCTCATACGGATTTAGGCAGAAAGATTATTTGCTTTTTAATAGAGAAGGCTTACAATCCAATCTCATTTAATTTATAATGGGGGTGCTATGAGGTGTGTCCTAATTAGAGTAGAGTTATATTACAAAAGTTGGATCCAAACAAGCATGCTGGCTTGAGTGTGATGGCAAAACATCACAAGAAAATTAAAGAAGCCAATTAGGAATTCCCTTCTTCAAGATATATATATATATAATATAAATTAAATAGTAATAAATTTAAAAAATTATTAAATTTTAAATCAGAGTCAATAAATTTTAATAGTCTTTTTGTTTGTGTGAAATATTATAAATAGAACTAGAGAGTACTACTTCTATTCTTATCATAAGTTTATTATTAGGCAAAATTTTATCCTAAATATAAGTCTATTTAGAAATTATTAATGACTATTTAAGGGTTAAAGTCATATTTTATCATAGAAATTTATAAATAGTAGCAATTTTACCCCAACTGTAATTCAAGTTAAATTTTATCGTTAATTGATCAAATATGTTAAGTTGACAATCCATGTGTCATCTATATCATTTTTATTTTGGGTTGAAATATAAATTTGTTTCAAAAGTTTTCATCTATGAGTATTGGATATCTAGAAGTTTTGAAACCACAACAATTTTGTCATGTATGTTATTCAAGTTAATTTTGACTATTAATTAATTAAATTTGATGATTTGGCATGTCTACTTATCTTTTACTTCATTTTTTAAATTAGATTTATAAATAATAATAAAAACTAAAAAAAATGTATCGCCTTTTTCAGATTTGAGAAATTATTGAGAGGTGAAAAATTTAAAGAAGTGGGAGTATTTTGTATGGTGAAGAGAAAATCAAAGTGGTATGTATCTACCTCAACATCGATGGGATATAGCAACAGAGGATTTCTGACGGCCTTAATATTTGCGCAGTTTCTCTTAGTGTGTCTTGCACCCAGTAATTAAATATTCTTCTTCTTTATTCTATGGCGAATATGAGCTCCTCTTCTATCGGTGGCTTCTTTTTTATTGTTGTTCAATCTATAACCTTAACATATTTAGCTAACTAACAGTAAAATTTAATCTGAATAATAACAAGGGGACATTATTATGATTTGAAAACTTTTAGGACATCATTACTCATGAGTAAAACTTACACCTTAAAAAATAATATAGATGACATATAGACCTGCAAATTCAGCATGTTTAGTCAATTAACAGTCAAATTTAATATTTTATCAGGGCTAAATTGTTATGATTTGAAAATTTCTGAGATAAAATTGGACCTAAAAAAATTTTCAGGACTATATAGCTCTCAGGTATAAATTTCTAATACAAAATAGGGCTTCAACCCTTTCTAATTTTACCCTTCATTTAATTTTCCTTGGAAAATATGAAACAGAAGAAAGATGAGAATGTTGTAAATATAGACAGAAAATAAAATAAAATTTTAAAAAAATTATCAATTTAAAACATATTTAATAATTTAATTATTCTTGTTTGATATATAAGAATTAACTAAAATATACTTATGAGAAGAACTACAGTGGTAAGTTAATGGAAGCATATCCTCTCCTTCTCTTTTTTTCTGCTCTTTTTCTCTGTGTCCCATCTCCACCTTTAGATTAGAAAATGGATGGTTCAGATATTTTATAAAACCAAACAATATATTTTATAAATTATTTTTTATTTTTTCTATGCTGCAGTTATGAAATTTACGGATTCCATTTTAACAAATTAAATTTATTTATTTATGTTTATAATATTAATTTTATAAAAGATTAAATTTAAAGCATCCATCTTTTTAATCTAATGATATGAGATGAGGAGAAAGAAGAAAAGGGGAGAAACCCAATCAAACTCAGCCCGAGAAACGCTCCCCCGCCATAAAAAACAACAACGGTGGAATAATAAATATCCTTGGGATCACGAGAGCGCACGTGGTGTAAATGTGGGCAAAAGATATCATATATATATATATATATATATAATTCTGTCTTCCCTCGGCGATTTTATTTCGACTTGGTTTCGTAGAACGATGGTGATGGGTCCGCTGGAACACCTAGAGATCCGGAATCGAATCGAATCATTCCAACTTCAAACTTCTATAATTATTTATGATTATTTTCTTACTTTCTTAATTAGTCGTCTCCTCGTTTACCTCATGACGTCGAGCCACATACTAATGTCTCCATCAATTCAATTTATTATCTGTCGTGTTAACGTTTTCACAATTTGGAAAATTCAACGTAATTTATTCCTCGATGATGATTAATAATATGCAATCGCATTGAACCGGGACACGTTGATTGGTTGGACCCGCACCCGCCTCTCGCTTTGTCGTTTTCCGTGCAGAAGGTTGATGCTTTCTCTCATTCCTGAGTCACTCTTCTAGTTTCAGTTCCATTTTCTCTACGTATCGTCGCAAGCTCTCGAGATAAACCATCATGTATCGCCTCTTTCGGTCCTCCCTCAGAACCCAGGTAACTGATTCTGGATTCTCAGTTTGCTTTGCTGAGCTATTTCGCGGTTCTTTGTGGATTTTCGTACGAATGTATGTGGTTTTTTCCCCTCTTTCTGTGGCTCTGAATTTGGTGCTTTCTGGATCAGCTATGACTGAAGGGAAAATATGGAAGCATGTTATATGTTCTTGTCGTTGATTTTGCTCTTGTTTTGTAGAATTCCTATTCTTCGATCAGTTTTTCCTTTCCTAATAAATGGGATTTTCATCTATGTTCTGTTTCTTTTATATGTTTCGTGATATTAAAATTGCATTTTTCAAATTAACGTGTATTTATACCCTGAGTTTCTATCTTTATAATAAATGGTGGATCAAAAAACAGGGGGCTAAAAGTAAGATATTTTTGTGTAGCTTGAGAGCTTTTACTAATTGACTTATACGCTAGAGCAACGTTTGATGTTGAATCTTGAAAGTTCCACGTGCGAGTGGATTACTTTTGTCGCCTTTTTGTATTAATGACAGCGCAATGATTGAAAGTTGTTGAACAGAATTAAAGTTTCTTAGAATTCATGAATTCGTGTAAAAGTAGGGAGAGCCTTTTCATCGCTAGACTTATCATTTGTATATTAATTTCATTTAGAACTGATTGGATATTATGTTGTTGTTTATGGAGTGTTGTAAACATTCTTTTCTCCCTGCTGGAAAGGTAAAGGTTTTGAAAAATATACACTTAACTGATTGTATGGCAAAATTAAGCTTAATGTTACCTTTGGTAAATAGTTTCTTTGGCAAAAGGGGAAAAGGAAAAAGTGAGTCAGGCTCATGCTTTTCCAGTTTTCTGAATTCCATATGAAGCATTACTATATTGGCGGTTTTGGCTTCTATCATGGATACAAATTTGGATTATTTATTTGTGAATTAATTATATGTGTGAAATTCTAACTTCATCCAAACTTTGCTATTAAATCGCTCTTCTGCTGATACTTGCGTGTGAGTTCATTGGGAACATGTAATTTATTTTAAGATTCAGTGCATTCTTCGTTTGAAGCATTGGAATGTTATTTAAAAATTCCAAATATAGCAGCATTTTCTATTGCTATGTTTGATTCCTAGTGAATTATCCATATACAGCATTCATCATTCATAACCAACATCATACCCCTGTATAGCAAGATAAAAGAGCATCTGGCAAGCCAATAATTATTTCCACTTTTTGAAGATTCAAGCTCTAGGTGGCAGTTGGTCATATATTTATAGGGACAAGGTTTTCCCGGCACAAAAGATTATGCTTGTGCCACTTTCTGTGGAAAATATCTTGAGAAACTATTTCCTACTTTCTCTTTGCTCCCTGGAATCAGCAAATTAACAATTACATTGGTTCAAATTATCTGTATGTTGAAAGTTTGAAATTATTGTGATAAGAGTATATATGAATTCAATTGCTGATGCAGAACATCTTGTCCTGGGTTTAGAGCATCAGATGTATGGTTTTATTGTTATATTCTCTAAAATAGTTCTCAGATACTAAAGTCTGGTCTGAGTCATTTATCTGACTTGGTGTGTTGCACATGGGCACATGGCCCCAGTGATCCTGTATTTGCTGTTTAATTACTTGTCTTTTCATGCATATTTTCATATTTCATTTACAGTTTGCTTCCAGATATGCTGCTGCTTCCAAAAGTTTTGAGGAAAATTTTCAGGTTTCCTCATGGTCTATATCCTATAGTACTGAAGCATCTTTGCCAAAGGATGAAAACCACGAAGGGTATGCAGTTAGCTCTCTCATGTGTGCTTTTGTAATTTTTTTAGTTTCTGTAATTCTTAAATATCTTGAAAATTTTATCACATATTGCTCTTGTGGACATGGCTACCATGCATGCTACTGCTAAAGTTACTTTGGTTGTCGTAGGTTCAAGGGTCATGATATGCTTGCTCCTTTCACTGCTGGATGGCAGACTACTGATTTGAATCCTCTGGTTATAGAAAGATCAGAGGTGAACTTCCTCTCTTCCTGCCTAAAAATTTATTGATTATGTAACAGGCTTAGTTTATTGTTACAATGGATATATGCTTCATTTACATTTCAAAAAATGACTTGTTTCTCTTTTTTGTAAATCACCCAACCAATGGAATCAGGGAAGCTATGTATATGACATGAATGGGAAAAAATACCTTGACTCACTCGCTGGTTTATGGTGCACTGCTCTAGGTATTTATGAACTATTTTCTTCTTTGCTTAATCACTGATATCTCATTGTTCCCTTTTGCCCTTAAGATGATACAGACATATATCTTTTGTTATATGCTTTATATTTCCTTTTTGTATGTTTCTAGAAACTTTTGACTATGTCCTATTCTCTACCCATCAAATATAAATGTGTTCCATATATCTGCTTCTTTTATTCTTAATCCAGTATCTGACTACTAATGTTAAAAAAAAATAATTAAATTTGAAACTATTATTGCCAAGTGTAATAACATCAACAAGCACGACCTAAAAGCCATAATGAAAATATTCCAGTGAAGTCACCTATAATCTAATACATGCAGGTTGGCTTTTGAGTTGATGTTGAAATGAAAAAAACTACCCTTACAATTGTCAATTGATTATTGATCTACTTACATGCAAACGTACCAATGTGTATTTTTTTTATATATAATGACGGTTCACTATGATATCAATCTTATTTTGCAGGAGGGAATGAACCACGTCTTGTTGATGCAGCAACTGAACAATTGAAAAAATTGCCTTTTTACCACTCATTTTGGAATCGAACTACAAAACCATCTTTGGTACTCATATATTCAACTTTAGTTGACCCAGACATAATTTTGCACCTTAACGTTTACATTATTTCTTTCTTTCATTTGTTCTTTCCTTTTCTTGAAAAAGAAAATATATATGTATTAATTGTTTGAAACTTCTAGCTCCTTAATTCATATTATGTGGCATCATGCAAAGGTGTATGTTATTTTAAGCTTATCCTTCTCCAGTCGATACGCCTGTTAACTTTAGGTTTCATTTATTGAAGAATAATTATTAATTACCCCTCCCTAAAGTTCTCTCCTGATACTGAATTATTCATTTTCTATTTTCTTATGTAAACATAAATTTAATCTTACAGGATCTAGCCAGGGACCTTCTAGAACTTTTCACTGCCAACAAAATGGCAAAAGCTTTTTTTGTTAACAGTGGATCAGAAGCCAATGATTCTCAGGTTTGTTAGGTTCTATGTAGAAATATAGCCATTTTAATTTATTTCATATAATTTCTTTATGTAATTTTAAGGTGGACAATTTGAATTATGCCTATAATTTGTCCCATGTGCTGAAAGTTAATATCTGGACAGTTGCGATAGGGACAATAGGACAATTCTCAACTTGGCAGATTAACATTTTTAGAAATTAAAACAGATCATGAAGCATGGTGGCAAAACATATGGCCTCTTGACACTCGCCATATTGTGCATGAAAATATTCTCACCATTCTGTTTTAGTATTTTTCATTAATAATCATATATACCATATAATATCTCAAGCCCAATATCATAAAACTTTGCGGACCTAAAACCTATGAGTAATTAGATAACTGGATATCAGAAACCAAAGCTAAATATGTTCTCTCAATGCAAATTTAGTTCATTTAAATAAGTTTGGTCATCTAAGTTCTGAATGAAGTCGAATTAATTATGTAGGAAATTAGAATTAGATATTTTAAGTATAGTTATGATGAACAGTAATGCAGGAACCTTTTTCTCAGGTTTACATCATTTTTCCTTGCAGGTGAAATTGGTATGGTATTATAACAATGCACTTGGAAGACCAAATAAGAAGAAATTTATAGCTCGGGCAAAATCGTATGTTTGATATTTCAACTAATGATGCTTTATTGTATCTTAATAGTATGGATAATAGCTTATATTTCTTAACGTTTCTCATAGGTATCATGGTTCAACATTGATATCAGCCAGTCTCTCTGGGTAGGATGAACTCAGGATTTTCCCCCGATTGCATCTGTGCTTTAGTACCAAATATTTTATTCATTTATGAAAATGAGGATAAGAAAAGAATTTGATCGGTTAACTGAAAAATCATATTTCAGCCTTCCAGCTTTGCATCAAAAGTTTGATTTGCCTGCTCCGTTCGTGCTGCACACTGACTGCCCTCATTACTGGCGGTATCATCTTCCAGGTAGTTTCTTTAGTAGTTCATGTTCTTAAACTTGTTATATTCACATGTATAATGTGGCTATATAATATTATGCATACTGATGCCTATCCCAGGTGAGACAGAGGAAGAGTTCTCAACCAGATTAGCTAAAAATTTGGAGGAACTAATTTTGAAAGAGGGACCAGAGACAGTAATGCTTTAAAATATCTAGAAAATGTTTTCATATTTTGATATTGATTGTACCATAGCGACTTAGTATGGATTTTTTATACAGATTGCTGCATTTATTGCTGAACCTGTTATGGGTGCAGGAGGTGTAATACTTCCACCTGCAACTTACTTTGACAAGGTGTGTTATCAGCATCATCATGCTTTAAAGAATTATAATTTCCTTATTTTCAAGGTTAACTGCTTCTACATGTTTTCCATCTATAGTGTGATACGTCAGCTAACAGATTTAAACTGACTTATTCAAGGAAGGATAAACGTGGCAGCAAAAAATCAGATATGAAGTAACTGTTTTAGCATATTTCTAGTATTATCTTCGGTTAACAGATTCCAGTTGAGAAATAAGTGGGACCTCCCACTTTAACGTTAGCTTTAGTTCCTGATTTCGTGCTGATTGTTATCCTTTAGCATCATTTTTCTCTTTTCTGTAATTTGCTATTAAAAGGCTCATTGGCCTCAGGAATAATAATGATATTCTTTCAAGAGTTTTGCTCACTTTGGAGATTCTCCTTTCTGGTCTGTTAGAGAGCATTGTGAGATACTTACTGTTCTCTCTAATAGAATTTCCCTTTGCATCCCGTATTTTCCTTGTTCTGCCCCTTTTCATTTCAGCCCTTACCAAATTGGCATCAGAGCCATGGTTGAAACTAGATCTTCCCGTCACACCAACCCACCTGAAACTACCGAAACCCCTTTTGCAGGTGATAGTGATCCTCTTACCACAATAGCTGCGCGACTAGAAAATATTGAAGCATTGGCCAACCGAGTAACCTCTCTTGAGGCTGCATCTGAGAGAAGCCGCAGGGGCACCCATCGTTCACATTGGGAGCCTGATAGTGAGGATGACCTAGAAACATCTGCTAGACGCTGAATGCCTTACACCAAAATCGAATTCCCCAAGTTTGGTGGCGGGGATCCGTGAGGCTGGATATTGAAGGCAGAGAAATTTTTTCGGTACTACGATACCCCAGAAGATTCAAAGGTAGATATTGCTTCAATGTACTTGGAGGGCGACGCACTTGATTTGTTCGCTTGGGTGAATAATGAACGTACTATAGTATACTGGGATGAGCTTGTGAAGGCTCTCCAAGAGACTTATAGACCCCCAGAATATCAAAACCCAGATGAGTACCTTTGTAGTATTCGCCAAACAGGAACAGTGACGGAATATCGCTCTGAGTTCTCTCGCAGGTCTTCACGAGTCAAAAATTGGCCTGAACACTGTTTGCTGGGTACCTTCATAAATGGTCTTAGGGATGAATTGAAAGCAGATGTTCGTTTACAAAGGCCTCGGACGGTGTATAGAGCTGCTAGTTTGGCCCTAGAAATGAGAATAAACTGAAGTTAATGATTGGGCCCAAGCCCAATACCTTCTCTTCTCAATATCGTCCTAACCCAACTCTCCCCAGAAACTCAGTGACGGACCCGTCGGCATCCAAGATTCTGGTTCAGCGCAGTAACGTGGCGAGACAAACGCTTGCTGAGCTTGAGCGACAGAGAAGGAGAGATAAGGGGCTATGTTACCATTGTGGGGAGACTTTTCGGCCTGGGCATCGCTGCAATTCCAGCTTTTCACTCATGGAAATCACCGAAGAAGATGAGGAAGTAATACAGCCACTTGCGGAGGACGATAACGATAGCTCACTAGGGGGTATTGAAGCCGAAATCTCATTCAACGCCATCCTGGGTAAGTCTTCAGCGCCTACTATGAAACTTAAAGGTTCGGTGAAGGGACGAAGTGTTCTGATTTTGGTGGACAGTGGATCCACCCATAACTTCATATCGGAGGCGTTGGTGGCGGAATTGAGCTTATCGGTCCAGAACGTTCAAATGTTTGGAGTACAGATTGGGAATGGTAGTACCGTTAAATGCAATCGTTTATGTCCAAACCTTGAGGTAAAAGTTTCTGATTTAATTATCAAGCAGGACTTTTTCCCCTTCTCCCTCGGTGGCGCTGATCTGGTGTTGGGGATTAAATGGTTAGCATCACTAAATACTGTTGAAGCCAATTGGAATAAGATGTTCATGATTTTCTGGGTAGCTGGAAAGAAGTACAAGTTGCAAGGAGTAGTGTCTTAGACCAACACTCCAGTACATCTCCAAAGCTTAGTGTTAACACATGAAGCAGAGGATGAGCTTGGTACAAAGATTGCCCAGACCATTTCTGATGAATTTGCTCAGGTATTCACAGAACCCAAGTCATTACCACCAGCTCGTGGAAAATACCATTCCATCACATTGCTTCCAGATTCGCCACCACCCAACTTAAGGCCTTATCGGTACCCCCATTTTCAGAAAGATGAGATAGAAGCACAGATTTCAGAATTATTGCGCAGGGGGTTTATTAGACCCAGTTCCAGCCCATTTGCTAGTCCAGTATTGTTAGTTAGCAAAAAGGATGGGTCTTGGCGCCTTTGTATTGACTACCGGCGTCTCAATCAAATCACCATATCAGATAAGTACCTTATTCCTAATATTGATGAGCTATTAGATGAACTCCATGGGGTTGCTTATTTCTCAAAAATCGATTTACATTCTGGGTATCATCAAATACGTATGCTGCCATCTGATATTCACAAAACTGCTTTCCGAACCCATTCTGGGCATTATGAATTTGTGGTAATGCCATTCGGCCTTATGAATGCCCCATTGACATTTCAATCCATTATGAATGATGTGTTTAGGCCATTTCTAAGAAAATTTGTGCTTGTATTCTTTGATGACATATTGGTATATAGTGCAACTGCCCAACAACATTTGGAGCACCTGCGTATTGTGTTTCAGGTACTACAGCTGCAAACCTTCTTCGCTAATGCAAAAAAAATGCTCTGTGGGGCAAACTCGAATAGATTATTTGGGGCGTATTGTCTCAAATCAAGGAGTGGAGGTTGTACCAGAAAAAGTGGCAGCAGTTTTGAATTGGCCTATTCCCAAAAATATTAAGGAGTTACGTGGGTTTTTGGGACTTACAGGTTACTATTGGCGGTTTGTAAAAAACTATGGCATATTAGCCCGGCCTCTTACTGATTTGACTAAGAAAGAGGCGTTTGAATGGTCCGACAAAGCACAACGAGCCCTCGACAGGTTGAAGGTTGCTCTGACAACTACTCCTGTACTTAAGCTGCCAAATTTCAAACTCTCCTTTACAGTGGAATGTGATGCATCTATGGAGGGAGTTGGCGCTGTGTTGATGCAAGAGGGACACCCTATTGCATATTTCAGCAAGGGTTTTTCTTTTTCTAACCGATTCAAGCCAGCATATGATCGGGAACTCCTAGCCTTGGTCTTATCTATTCAGAAGTGGAGACACTACTTGCTGGGCCGTCATTTCATTGTACAAACTGACCATTATAGCCTCAAACATCTCCTTGATCAGCGACTGTTGAACTCCACTCAACAAAGGCTTTTGATTAAGCTACTCCCATTTGATTTTACCATTGTTTACAAATCAGGAAAGACTAATGCAGCGGCTGACTCCCTTTCTCGAAAACCACAAGCTACAGAATTGATGCAAATAGTCATTCCTATGGTGGAGGACATTAATCAAATACCTCAGGCGTTGCTGGAAGATCCTGTGACAAAAACAGTAATAGAACAATTACAACGTAATTCAGATCCACTATCCAACTACAGTTTCAGCAATGGCAGACTATACTATAAATCCCACCTAGTTATTCCAGAAGGAAGCCCTTTACGGGCTAAATTGATGGAAGAAGCGCATGCCACACCAACTGGGGGACACAACGGATACCTAAAAACTCTGAAAATGCTTAGTGCACACGTGTACTGGAAGGGCATGAAGAATGCAGTAAAACGCTTTATCCAGCAATGCACAACCTGTCAACAAAATAAATATCAAACTCTGGCACCAGCAGGCCTACTCCAACCTCTTCCAATCCCTGAACGTATCTGGGAGGATATATCTCTTGATTTCATCACAGGCTTGCCCAAATCAAGAGGTTTTGATGTGATTCTGGTGGTGGTTGACCGACTTAGTAAATATGCTCATTTCCTTGCATTATCCCATCCTTACACTGCTAAGTCTGTAGCTGGAATATTCTGCCAAGAAATTGTCAGGTTGCATGGTATGCCGAGATCCATTGTTTCAGACCGTGATTCTGTCTTCTTAAGTGCATTTTGGCAAGAATTCTTTCGTTTGAGCCAAACTCGCTTAAAAATGACTACTGCTTACCATCCTCAAACAAACGGCCAAACTGAGGTTATGAATCGTTGTTTGGAGACTTACCTGAGATGTTTTACCCATGAACAACCCAAGTTATGGAGTAGATTTCTTTGCTGGGCAGAATTCTCCTTTAATACAAGCTTTCATGCTTATGCACAAAACACTCCTTTCAAGCTTGTATACGGAAGGGACCCCCCTCCACTCCTTCCCTACGTCAAAGAAGAAACTGCGGTGGCTGAATTGGAAGAGCAGTTGGAACTGAGAGATGATATGCTCAAACTTCTACGGGAAAATTTGTTAAAAGCTCAAAATCGTATGAAGTTACATGCTGACCAACATCGCAGAGACTTCAATTTGCTCCTGGTGATACTGTTTGGCTGCGCCTCCAACCTTACCGTCAACAGAGTTTGGCTACAAGAAGATTTGAAAAACTTTTCCCAAAGTTTTTTTGACCCTATAAAGTATTACGCAAGGTGGGGGAAGTGTCTTATGAGCTAGAACTACCTTCAAACGCCAAAATCCACCCAATTTTCCATGTCTCCCTACTCAGTCCTTCTTACGGTCACCCCCCTCCCACCATTCCAGCTCCATTGCCTTTATCTGCTAATATGGAGTTACTGCTGACTCCATCCAAAGTGCTGAAACACAGGTGGACCTATCACAGGACATTGGAACTACTAATCCAATGGGAAAACCGTTCTGCAGAAGATTCCTCCTGGGAGACATATGACTCCATTGCTTCCCAGTTCCCCCATTTCCGCCTTGAGGACAAGTCGTTCTTCCAAAGGGGGAGTAATGATACGTCAGCTAACAGATTTAAACTGACTTATTCAAGGAAGGATAAACGTGGCAGCAAAAAATCAGATATGAAGTAACTGTTTTAGCATATTTCTAGTATTATCTTCGGTTAACAGATTCCAGTTGAGAAATAAGTGGGACCTCCCACTTTAACGTTAGCTTTAGTTCCTGATTTCGTGCTGATTGTTATCCTTTAGCATCATTTTTCTCTTTTCTGTAATTTGCTATAAAAAGGCTCATTGGCCTCAGGAATAATACGTGATATTCTTTCAAGAGTTTTGCTCACTTTGGAGATTCTCCTTTCTGGTCTGTTAGAGAGCATTGTGAGATACTTACTGTTCTCTCTAATAGAATTTCCCTTTGCATCCCGTATTTTCCTTGTTCTGCCCCTTTTCATTTCAGCCCTTACCATAGTGCTATTGTGGCTTGTGGCATTTCAGTATGATATTCCATGGGATATCACAATACATAAATTATGTATAAGGACTTTTTTATATCTCCTGCTGGAAGGAGACTAATACAGAAAATGTTCATGAAATTATGGTTAGACCTTCATTTTCACAACTTCGTGAGACCATTTCATTACTTCACAACATCTTGAATATGACTTTTAGATTTTATTCAATTGCTTGAATAGTTTGTTCAAGCTTTTATATTAGTTCAAGGGTTAAATGTAAAAGTTATACATCGACGTCAATAGATCCAATTGTTGTATAGTCTTGCACTTCCCAAAATTCCGGCTTGTATAACAATTATTCATGCATGGGATTAATATCATTATAATTGTTTTCTCATCCCCCTTGAGATCTCCTTCCTTTAAACACCACAAAATCATATTACAGGCAAGAAACAACTCTCAAAGCCTGTTATTACTTGTGCAGATTCAAGCTGTTGTAAAGAAGTATGACATTCTTTTCATTGCGGATGAGGTACAATACTATATTTGTCCATGCTTCTTAAAATGGAGTCATGATGAAATTTGACTGCTGAACTTGCTTCTTATATATTTCTCTTTTGAAGGTCATCTGTGCCTTTGGAAGGCTTGGGTATATGTTTGGATCTGACAAGTACAACATTAAACCAGACCTGGTGTCATTAGCTAAGGTAAACTCGAAACAGTACCCAAACACAGATATATCTTTCTCGTGATTTAGGAAGCGTGATGTTTTTTATTTTTGTATTTGACTTCCAGGCACTTTCTTCTGCGTACATGCCAATTGGTGCAGTTCTTGTGAGCCCAGAAGTATCAGATGTCATACACTCTCAAAGCAACAAACTTGGTATGGTGATACATTTATGACCAAATCTTCATGTGAAGATAATTGTTGCTGACCTGATTTTTCTTATTTTAGGTTCTTTTTCTCATGGCTTTACTTACTCCGGACACCCAGTATCATGCGCTGTTGCAATTGAAGCACTGAAGATCTACAAGTGTGTTCCTATGTAGCTTGGGTCATAACCATAGTCATAATCAATTTCAAATATATGCAGTGAAATTAGTGATTTACAGTATTGTATTTGAATAAATGACTACAACTTAAGCACATTATATCCAGTTATATTGATTACTGTTCAGGCTGCTGATTATTATTATTCTTGATCTTTTGCAGGGAAAGAAATATTGTCGAGAATGTGAAGAGCATTGCCCCCAGATTCCAAGATGGTTTAAAAGCCTTCTCAGACAGTCCAATCATTGGGGAGGTACCTTTTGTTTGCTAAGCAGCTTATAGTCTATACTCAAATATAAAGCACAAAATTTACTTATTAAAAGTTCTTTAAGTTGGTGCTATCAAATTCTCAGACAAAACAATCATATGTAGTTCTTTTGGTTGTAAAAGAAAACATGTCATGATTTTATTGGAGAACTTGATTGATAGTAAACACTTTTAAGCTCTACTCAAGTTTTGTCCCTATACAAAATGCATGACTGAGGTGTGAGAATAACTTCTTTGATTCTGCAGATTCGTGGAACTGGTTTGATCTTGGGGACCGAGTTCACCAACAACAAGTCGCCAAATGATCCTTTCCCTCCAGAATGGGGCAAGTTCAATTTTCCCTTTGGTTCCCATCTTTTCCCTTAACATATGAAGGGGAATTACCCTTTAGGAATTCCTTGGCAAAAGCCAGTGATTAACCATATAATAACATACTTAACCATTAGTTAGTTTAATACTCCTGAAGCAAAAGCATTTTTACTTGGAATTCCTAAAACGTAGTTCTCATTATACTTGACAGATGACTTTGTTAATAGACTTTAAAATCATTTGAAGTATCGAATACATCTTCTCTAAGGTCATTTAGAACCAAACCTTTGTGACACTGACGCATAACAAGAATAATGCAGCTTCCTATAAAGGTGAAGTGACAGAAAATTATTATCCTAATATGTGAAAGAGTGCCTTAGGTTGGGTTGCTGTCATCTTGTCGGCTTTGGTTTATTTTCCAGTGTTGTGACAGTTTTGATCAAATGAATTGTGACAGGGGTAGGTGCCTATTTTGGAGCAGAGTGTGAGAAGAATGGGATGTTAGTACGTGTATCTGGGGATAACATTATGATGTCTCCACCATTTATTATCACCCCAGATGAAGTTGATGAGGTACCTTCCCCTCTGAGTCATTTATATATACATGTTCTCTCAGTTGTCTTCATTTGCCCCTTCTCTAAATTTCTAAATCATTGGGAATATATATATACATATATACATATATAGATATATTTATTGTAACTAGCCAAAGTAGAGAGAGAATGATTTTGTTGGTCCTAATTATAATTATGTCATTGACTTTTTCTCATGAGTTTCCCCATTTATCCTCCTATTAGATGTTGGTGCATGTGTATTTAATAAGGGTAAAGTTGAAAATTTATTAAATTTTTAGACAGAGTTAATAGGTTTTAACTTTTAAGGTTTTCTTTGATTTTGATAAAATATATGAGAAGTAATTTATATATAGGACTAAAGCTAAAAACATTAAAATGAGTGTATGGTGGATCTCACCATCTCTAACGCACAATTTTGATGAGTTCTTGTTGACCCATGGGCTTGCTTTAATATTTTTCTCCTCATAATGATTCGTTATGTACTGTCCTCTTCTATTATTTTACTCATATTTTTCCTCAGATGCTTTCCACTACCTACTCTTGTCCAATTATTCTTTAGAACTATGATCTTATTTGAAGTCTGATATTGTCTATTTCTTCACCCAGTTAATCAGAATCTATGGGATAGCTCTGAAAAAGACTGAGGAGAGGGTGCAGGAACTCAAGTCTCAGAGCAAGTAATGGATTCTTACTGATGATGACGATGATAATGGCAAGGGATTTCATTGCTTAATGTATCGAGATATATTTCTTTGTTGATTATTTGGGAGACAAATGATTTGCCGTAATCTCTTTTCTGTCAACATTTCCTGTTATCAATGCAAGTAAATTGTTTGGCCGATTCCTTCCAACGTTTCTTTGAATTTATCTTATGACTTGTATGTTTAAGTTCTTAAAAGTGATAAGGTATAAATTTATCTTGAAAATTTTTATTTATAAGTGGTGGATATCTAGAAGTTTTTTTAAGAACAATATTACTACAGAAATTTTTAAATCATAACAATATTGCTTTGACTTTTACCTACTATTAAGTTTAATTGTTAGTTGATCAATATGCTGACATAGCGTACTCATGTGGCATCCATGTTATCTTTTACTATGTTAAGGTATAAATTTGCTCTAAAAGTTTTCACTTAGTAGCGTTGGGTATTTAGAAGTTTTTCTTTTTTTCAATGAACCATAACCGTTATATAGGTTTAATTTGACTATTAATTTACTAGATATGTTGAGCTGACTGATTCACGTGGTATTTATTTTATTTTTTTAAATTGGATCTATAAATAAGAAAAAATTAAAAAAAAATTATCTTCCAAGATTCTCTGTTAACAAAGTATTACCCTCGGGAGATTATATTATGGTTTGAGACATTGTTTTAGCATAAAAGTATAGCAAACAAAATATTAAAAAAAACACAAGCAGGGGAACTCATGAGAATTCTTAAAAGGCGTGATTGACGAGGTCGATTTTGAGAATAACCAATGGTATATGTTGTCTTATAAATATAAAAAGATAACATATGTGACTATCATTTATTTTTTGATAGGCTGTCAGAGTATAGTCTCCCGAGAGTAATGCTTTAATAATGGCAGAGTTTAGAGGAATTTATTTTTTTAATTTTTTTATATTTATAAATTTGACTTAAAAAAATAAATGGATAACATGTTGACTTGTCAACTCAGTATATTTAACCAATTGATTGTCAAATTTAACCTGAATAATTGTCAAACGATTATAAACAAAAAAAAATTCGGATACTCAGCGCTCCTAAGTGAAAACTTTCAGAATAAAAGTGTACATTAACCTAAAATAAAAAATGACTATAATATATTGGTCAACTAACAATCAAATATAAATGTGAGTAATAGTTAGAAGGAAATTACTATAATTTAGAAACTTCCGAGACAACATTACTACTAAAAAACTTTCAAATGCCCATAGCTTTAGAGTGAAAATTTCAAAAGCAAATTTACAACTTATCCCTTTTTAAAACATGCTAGTTTTTTTTTATCCACCCAGTTCACCGGAGCTTTGCCCCCGACTACATCTAAATCCAACCCACGTCGCGCACCTGGCTATGGTAGGTGAGTCTCTCAACGGAGATTTTCTACATACGCCAACGCTCGAACTCTAGACCTCGTTTAAGCGATACCGAGCCATTTACTACTCGGACCAACCCCCACTAGTTAAAACGTGCTAGTTAGTGAGGAAGGGTACTAATTCTGTTGCATTTTCTTGTTGAACAAGTTTTTTTTTTTTTGCCCACCCAGTTCACTGGAGTTTTGCCCTGACTACATTTGGATCCGACCCGCATCACGCATCTGACTATGGTGGGTGAGTCTCCCAACGAAAATTTTCTACATACACTAAGGCTCGAATTCGAGACCTCGTTTAAATAATACCGAGCCGCTTATCACATACTAACCCCGTTGATTCTTGTTGAACAAGTTAATTAAACAAAAACTGCCATTGTAACGTGGGCAAATCTCAATGTAGGAAAAGACGGGCTCAGATTTTTTGGATCTTTATAAGTAGCTTGTGAACTATTTACGGCTTTTATGTAGGATGATTTTTTTATTAATTTTATATTATATATATAAAGGATCATATAAATTGGTCATAAATATGTTTTTTTGTAAATTTTATTGCTCATAAGTACAAAAATTTTTTATAAAGAAAAATTTAAATGGTTCAGAATCGATTATCTACTAAAGTTAGAGCACAACTCTAAGGACTTAGAAAATATTTATATGGGGATTTACAATATTGCTTACCAAAGGAACTCTTAGGACGACTACGTAAATACCTAAGTTTTATTATTGAGCGGATCTCTTAATTAATAATTATCTAAAGATTTAGTAGTTAATAGAACACAATAACATCATACTATTCATATAACTTAATACCATATAATGGAATAAGTCTAATCATTATTGTTGTAGTAATAATAGTAAAAATACCTTAATTTTGATATCTATATTTTTTGTATATAAATAGTTGTTTAAAATTACCAAACAAATATTTATGAACTACTTTCCTTAAAAATTATGTTTCTCATTTGATACACAGAATAAATAATAATTTTAAATTTTGGAAGATTGCATTTATTTATCATTTTTTGGTGGACAAGAGTAATTTATTGTTATCGAGAAAATTTTTAAGAGCAATTTACTTTTGTTATTAATTGACATGGTCTGGAATTCAATTTAAATTTAGCATCATTCTTCCCTCTCTCTCTTTCTTTTTAGCTTTTTTTTTTTTTGGTATAATTTTAGTTTTAACTTTTAATAAGTTATTCAAATCGTTTCTTATTTAGTTTCAACTTTTTTTGATATAGATTTATTTAACTTTAAATGAGTTATGCGAATCGACTTATTTTAAAACAAAGAATTGAGTAATTGTCTCAAATTTCACAAAAGAAGTAATTTCGTAATCAAGTAATTATCGCCAGATACCAGCCCTTCATATTTTTATTTTCAAAATAAAGTAATAGAAGTTTGCAAAAAATATTAATAAAATTATATAAATTTTTTATTCTTAAATAGAAGAGTCAGATAAATTATTTATTTTAATTTTAAATATAATATCTTAGTAAATTTTATCTTATTAATTTATAATTTTTTTAAATATTCTTATTAATTACACACATAAAAGAGAGCGCTTAATTTTAATATGTATGATTAAAGATAATATTTAAAAAATTAATAAATATTTAATTTAATTTAACATATTAAATAACACTTATATTAAATATTTAATTAATAAATTAGTTATCTAATTTTTATATTAAATATTAAAAATAGTATATAATTTTAATTTATTTTTAATATATTTAATTAAAATATTTTCTATAAAAATATAATACTACATTGTGTGTGTATCAAAATTAAACCAGATTATAATACAAGAAAAATTACAGATCAAATACACAAAGAACTTAATAACCAGAATATCAAAGAGCTTCATAGAATCATCTTATATATGATGCAAATAATAATAGAAGAGGAAACTAAGATTCGTTGCCTTTGGAAGCTTTTCTTCTGGCACGCCTCTCTCTGGAACTGGGAGAGGGCTTGAAGCCACCATTTCCCTCATATTCTGAGTCGTCCAGCTCTCTGAATGATTTCTGATTCAATCAAGCAAAAATTAAAATCCAAGCACACATATTCATGTAAATGCATGAACCGAATCATCGCGCGCGGAGAGAGAGAGGGGGGGGGGGAAGAATTAGGTTAAATTAGGATTACCTCTCGTATCTCAGCGAAACTTACAGCGTAGAAGGTAACAGCTGCGGCTGCAACAATTCCAACAATAGGTAGAGCTAATTGCATTCCATCCATTTCTCCTTCTCTTTAATCCTCTTTTGGTTTTTGATTTCCCTTCTTGGCCCAATCTCTCTCTATATATCGTCTCTCGCTCTGTGATAACTGATAAGGCTGTTCTTCGCTCGATACCGGCAACTTGCACTTAACCTGTTCGCTAGTAAGCATGTGGGGCCGTGCATGGATTTTTTTGGGGAAAATTACCGTAGAGCCCATGGAAGACAAATTATTACTGTAAGATCCCTTGAAATATCAAAATAAATAACAGGCCCCTTGAAATTTATTACTTGCACTCAACCTCGGCTTTCTGGCGTAAGTTCCAGTTTATCCAACTAACTACTACATCTTCAAGCCTGAAGAAGTCATTGTTGTAAGCCATAGGGAAGTAGTTCCCGCCAAGACATGCTAACAACTGGACAAAGACACAACGTAACGCATGCATACATGATTCACGCCCTTCCTCACAAAGGGGACAAAGTATACCATTAAGTTAAAATATAAATTTATCTTAAAAATTTTTACTTAATCACATTATCCTAATTTTTTTTTAGTTTCAATGTCATATCATAAATTTCAAATACTAATTAAAAGATTAATAATAATTATTAAAAATTTAATGTTGACTGTTAATATTTTAATGATAAAAAATAATATTAAATTAAAAAAATTAAAAAAATATTATTGTTAAGTAAAATCTTTCAAAATAAATTTATCGCTTAAGTCTATATCACTAGATGCAATACCTTAAACATGACGAACAGAATTTATAAATAGCCAGCGTCTTGTCGCAAGCCAAAGAAAAGTGCGACAATGTTGAGGAGCCTCGATCTGGATCTTCCAAATATTTCTCCAAAGACTAGCAAGAGAACGATTCATGGGATCGAATAGCAATGCTCTCATAAGCCGATTTTAAGGAAAACTTCCCAGTACTTAGAAAAGAAGTCTCTCTATTGCGGGCCTTCTTTATTGCAACATCGTTATTTAAGTGATAAACACAAATCTAATGTCACATATTAAAAAATAAAAATAAAAACAAATTATTCTCATCAGTGTAGGCCTTTTCAATATGCAACATCGGACTTATATTTAGCACACAAACGATGTCGTTTTAACTGAATAAAGAAGTAATAGATCGAAAAGGCTTGCAATGAAAAGCCTCCTCTCCGCTTGTCTATAACCACTTGGGAGTGTCACTACAAGAACCAATACTACTAATAGAAAACTTCTCGACTTCAAGTAAGATATATTGAATAGGGCTTTATGGGACGGGTCGAAATTGGATACCCCCTCCCATGTACCATCCTGAAAATGGACATGGGATACAAAATCTTTAACTTGTCTCGATCCCGATTAAGATGAATTTAGGACGGGATCAATAATTCCTAAACTAATGTATGAATCACCCCTGACAAGTCAATTTTTGGATTCTCTAATCAAATACCAAGTCTAGAAACATCTAGCCGAACTCGTTACAATCAAGGAAGAGTTGAAATCTATCCAGCTTGCTGTGTCCTCGGACTATATCTTGCGCGAAGGTTATCGTAAGTTCTAGTCACCAACAGAAGTCTGGGGTCGTCTTCAGGAATCTCACGTTCTTGCAATTCCAAACAGAAAATTAAGGATTCGGTTTACATGTAAGATCAAATATAAATTCACAAACTATCAAGGAAATTGAATCAATATCGAGGGCACAAGCTCACTTTTAACCCCTTGTAATAAGCTTCCACGGCAGAGAATGAACAATGAAGGGACTACTTTACGAGCTTGTATCAAGTCCCATATATAGTTAGTAGTGTATATCCCCTAGTCTGCAATTCAAGGACGATCACCCGAATACTCATTTACAAATATGTGTAGCAAATATAATATACCTCCTCCAAAGCCCAAAACAAAACGAGTGTGAGTACCTTTTCACCAGTAGCTATAAGTAGGAGATCACTTCCCATCTTGGGACTCAAGAAAAAGTTCCTTGAAATCATATTTACCTACATATTATAGATTAATAGTCAGCTAATAGTCTAAATAATTTGCGTTGTTACAATTACGAAGTTAGACCAACATACCAACGTGTCTTGAGCAATTTGCATTCCCTTTGGAGTGTACCCAATCATAGCACCTTCTGCAAGTGTCTTCCCAATGATGGTTTGTATCAATCAATGTGCTTTTTCTCGAATCATGCTAAAAAAAATAGGGCACCGGTATAACATAAACTGACTTCTAAAAGAAATTAAAACCCGCAGGATAGCAGCCACCCAAAATAGGTAGCACCCCCTTCTGTAGATTTAAAAAATAGTTTGCTCTCTCTTCAACAGCATCATTCAAGCGACTACATGTAGGCCATGAGAAGTAAGTAATACTACGAACCAGCTGAAGCAAAGGGTTGAAGAGTTGGGGGACTCAGCAAAGGAAAATTAGAATGACTGCAACAAGTTCTTTCAAGATCCAAAGCTGATTCTTCTGATGGAGTTGAACCAGAAGAACGGATCCTCATGTTAAATTTGGAGCGCTCCATCTTTATTTAACCTAAAATTATAGTTGTATTAATAAAATGGGGCTAATAGAATTCTGAACTGTGAAAGGAATCTCCCTCAATCGACCAAGCGAAAAGAAAAAAAAATCAAATCAAAGTATTGAGTATCAAATCAAAAGCCCAGAACACGAATAGCATAATCATCACTAAAGAATACCATTCCAAGCTCGAAGGAGAGGGGGAAGTAAAGGAAGAAAAGAAAAAGAAAAAGAATGAAAGTAAAACTCACAGTGTCTCTTACCGGTGGAGGAGGAAGGTATATCAAAGCGCCAAATTGGAGCGAGAATCTGCAAGAAAGTAGCAGAATTGGGGGATTGCGTTGTAGGGGGCAAAATTGCCGATTTGCCAAGGGATGCTTGTGCTATGGTTGCCGAGTATGAGACTGTGGAAGAGGAAGTGACTGGGGCTAGCAGCCTTTAGTTTATCAATAAAAAAATTACCTTCAAATGGTCGAAAGGTCATACCGAGACCCTTCTTATCTTGATATAACTCTTCTTCTGTCTCGATGATTTTTTGTCCCAATTTTTCTCAGGATGAGATAGACCAGTCTCAAAACTATTAAGATCGAGACAGGTCACTCGAGATGAAACAGAAGTGATCAACCCTAATGTTGAAGAAGATAGCGCCTCAACATAACGATTAAACACTAGCCTCGGGGCTTGTGTAGAAATCACTAGAAGATCGATTAAGCAACTCGTCTGCAACAGGCACAGTAGCATAAGTTGACAATCTATAACTGGAGAATATAATGTCCTATTACATTTATATTTCTCCCTTATAAATCTCACCTACAAAGCTTCACGTCTTCGAATCAAGCTCCAACCAGGTTTCATCATATAGGTATCATTTTGTTTCTTCGCAAAGCGAAGTCCAAGACCCCCTTCATCCTTTCTTCTACAGCTATCCTCCCAGGCCTCCAAGTGAGGTTTCTTGCGCTGGTCGGCCATGCATGTATATATATATTGCATGCAAGTATTGAAAGCTTTCTATAAAATTATTACTCCCTTGTCTAAATATTTTTTTCCCTACTTTTTCACGGTTGTTTAAAATATTTATCAATTTTAGGTAACTATTTAATATTTAATAAACTTAAATACATAAAATTCCCTAAATTTTATTTTAGTTACACATAATTTACATAACCTTTACAAATTTAAATTAAAAACTATAATATTTTATATTTTGATGAATAAATTCATGCCATCAAAATTAACAGTTTTTGTCATATTATATTTTTTATTATATATCATGTTATTTAAAAAATAACACTCAGTAATATATATATAATTTTAAATAGTTTATATTTTTTATTTAAACATAGTCAAATAAATATTTTAATACTTTTTTAAGTGTTTTATATTTTTTAAATATTTAAAAAATATTTTAAATTACATTTTAAATATAAAGTGTTATTTAAATATTTTATTTTAAGTATTTAAAAATATTATTTAAATATTTTATATTTAAGAATTTTATTTGAAGTATTTAAAAAAGTTAAAATTACATGTTAAGTACCCATTGTTATTTTTTAAATGAAACGATATATAATAAAAAATATAAAAATTATAATATGACAAAAACTGTTAATTTTAACAGTAATTTTAATAATAAAATATTAATAATTAAAATATAAAATATTACGGTTATTAATTTAAAATTTAAAAATAAAAAAAATTATGTACAATTGATTTAAAATTTTAAAAAAATTATATATTTTAATCTATTTAATATTATTTGGTCAAATGGCGAGGAAAAGTAGCTACTGTTATTTTTAATTTATAAGGTTTAACCTTACAATTTTACTTAAAATAATCCTTTTACTCAAAATCACTGTAGATAGAAATAAATATATTTAACATAAGGATAATGTAGTTAAATAATTTCAGTTTTCTTATTTCTATCTAGTATTCATTTAATTCAGATTCAAATATAGAAAACTTTCCTAATTATAGAATTAGGTGAATTGCATGTAACCCTCCATCACATCTCAAATTTTAAATCTGCTTAGGATTTTAATTTGTAACATTAAACCTTTTGTAGTTATTTTTATTATAAATTTACTAACAGAAACTGTCTTATATTAGATTGATAATGGTTATATGGCATCTGACATGGATTAAACAAATTAAATTAATTTATAGTAAAACGGTGAAAATCGTCCGACCACAAATAAAAACAGTGAAAATAAACGAACTGTACTCAAATGATCGATGATGGTTCTTAGTATTGAAAATGTAAATCCTGATAAAAAAAATCAAATCTATTACATGAGAAACTACATTCTCAATATCAATAAAAAAAATTACTATAGGAGTTGAGTTTAGTATAATAGAATAGTCTCTCACAATGTGATAAATAATTATTTAAATTTTTATTAGGAGAGATATTAATATTTAATATTCGACCCTACCTCAAATATGATTTTTTCTAATAAAAAGATATTTATATTTAAAAAAATAAAAAAAAATTAGATAAAATTACATTAAATAAAGTTACTCCTAGTTAAACTTATGGTCATATTTGATTCATATACTAATAAAATGATTTGACAAGTTCACCTAGCCGTCAGTTTTTTTAAAAATAAATAAATAAATGTGTTGGATTTATTTAATGTTAGCTTGGCATGAGTCGCTGACCCACGAGTTAGGCGAAATGAAAAAATTATATCTTTATTAAATAAAATAGCTTACCAAAACAAAAAAAAACGATGGCTTGAACTTTATTCATTCCATATTACTTTATTGAATTTGAGGAGTCAACCCAATTACGTGCTGGCACAACCATTTCTAAAACTATATTGACCTATACAGAACAAATAAACCATTCATTTATTAAATGAAAATGATAGGTTGAATTATTTTGAGCAGCCTTTAATTCTAGCTGAATTGATATATATATATTCAATTAACGTTACACCTAAAAATTGTAATCCAATAATTAATTCCCCACTATTATTGAATTATTACTTTCTTTTATTCCTCCATCAAAACATTCATTTCTTTTTTTATAAAAAAAACTAGCATTCATTAAAATATGTCATTTAAATCACTTAAAATAGCCAACAATGCTACAACAGAGACTTTTTAACGTCTTGGAGAACTTTTTATGTCGCTTTTAGGGAGCCATAAATAGAGGAGTTGTAAGTATGTTAATACTTTTAACCTTTAGTTACTTTGAAATCAGACCTAAAAATATGATTTTTAGGGAAAAATTTAAAAAAAAATTATTAGGTGATCAGGCGTAGAATGTAATTTTTTTTATAAAAATTTTTAAAAATAGGTTAGATTCATCCATGAAAGTAAGACGAAATCTCTCTTTCTCCTAGACAATAATAATATTTGGCAGAGTAAGCGGTCAATTATCTTCAGGTGTAAATTTAGACACTCAAAAGTTAGGATATCTAATTAAAAACTACGATTATAATTATAATAAAATAATATTTTTTATAAATTAAATATATTAAATAATAATATATCTTATTTCTTTATTAGGTGAATTACTATGGATGGGTAGGTAGGCGTAGAATGTAATGTTTTTACCTCTGGTTTCAAGCGACCAGATATTAAAAGCAATGTTTTTACATCTGCTTTCAAGTGACGGAGGTATTAAAAGTATACTTTATACATCTACTAACGTAGACTATATTTGGTTCAATGAAAGAGATGGTAGGTTAAGTTAATTTAAGAGAGAGTAGGGGAGGTTATAAGTGTAAAGGTAGAGGAGGAGAGATGATGTTTCTTGTTTGGTTCAGAAGAGAAGGGGAGGGTAGGTAATTAAAAATTGACAAATATACCCTTTTATTTTTATTTAAATTTATTTACTCTTTATTTATATATATAAAAATAAATATGTATGTCTTAACCTAACCTTATGAATTAACGAAGAATATTCTAAAATTTACAATTAAATGTGAATAATAATAATAATAATAAAATATTATAATCAAATTATCATTTAAAATAAAACATTCCCAATTACTGATGCTTGCTTCAAGACCTTTGGCTGTGGCTCCGCCATTGCCTCTTCCTCTCTAGGTACGTTTTCTTGTGAACTTTCTTTTCCACTGTAGAGTTTCGGTATAATTGATAAATTCTGTAGTTTTTTTTTGTTTCAGGTTTTTCCTTTCATAAACCTCCATTGATTTGGTTCAGTTTATCCTATTGTTACGTAATCCTCCTTGAAGATTTTTCTAATTTTTGAATTTCTCACGTTTCAGCCACGAAATGGGTAAAGGGAAAGCAAATGGAGGAAGTCTATCCATTAAAAACTTGTAAGTGTCTAACACCGACCTCTAGAAAGGATATGAAATATATCATATCTTCCTTTTCAAGATTCACCCGTATTTTCCTTTATACAAAACATATAACATACTGGGTGGTAGTCATCAAATGAAATTTAAAAGTAACCTACTTTTAGTTTATTGCTATCTGAAGGTTTCTGTGATTATGATTTACTTGCTGATTGTTGGCTTCTTTTCTAAATTTTCTTTGCCACTATCGTCTGAGCGAGAACGGAGCATAGCAGAAGATGGAGCGAAGGTTTGCGGAAGAGAAAAAGGCTTTTTAGAAAGAGGGGTAAATTTGGAATATTGAAAAAAAATAAGGGTAATTTAGTCAAGATATTTCTCACCCCTCCAAAAAACCCCAATTTTGGAGGGGTGAGAGAGTGGGGGAGGGGACCACAAGAAGACAAAAAATTTCCCCTCCCCTCCCCTCTATTTTTTAAACCAAACACATATCCTATCTCTCTTACCCTCCTCTTCCCTCCAAAAACCTCCAACCAAACAATGCTGTAGTGAACAGACGTGGATGTAATTTTTTTTAAAAAAATTATTATTAAATCCTTTGTTGCCAAAAACTAACTTGCAATTCAAACATTCATACATAGAAAAGCAGAAGGGAAATAGATAGAAGTAACCAGCATAGCACCTCAAGTTAGAATTAGAGATACATCGTACACATTCATTAAGATGTTATAAGATTAACTATTTTCAACACAATAATTCACATACATGATGGCTTGTCCAAATTACAACTCCAGCCGTCAAAACAACCAAACAGAACCTTATTCAATGAATTAAGTATACTTTATTTCATCCTTTTTATTAATTTATTGATATAAAATAATACTACTCTTATCTTTAATATAAGATATATTTAACTAATTTGATTATATTTAAAAAGTTAGTTAAATTAGTTAATATGACATATTTTTTCTAAAACAGTATAATTATCTTCCCTAACTCCCTTCCTCTTTCTCTTACTTAATTATTGTTGAAAGAGTATCTAAAAAAAAGTTGATAAATATAGGAAAGAGATATTATATTTATGATCAATATTAACTCCTTAATTAAGTTTTATATTAAGGATAGGAAGAGTAATACATTTTAAAAAATATCAGGATACATGAGTATAATATTAAGAACACTATTTTGAGGTATTCCTTTTTGTCCTAAATATAATAACTAAACAGAGAGTTTATTTTAGTCCTAATTATAAGACATCAATCTACTTTATCTCTTAAAATTATAATTTTTCTCCCAAAATATCCCTATATGATTTCACATATTAATAGGGTTTCTATCAAGGGTAATTCAAATGTACACGATTAAATAAGGTATTTTAGAGAAACTAATACATAATTATTATAAATAACTAACTTAATTAATTTTTTAATCTACCAAAATTAATTAAATAGATCTTATATTGATGACCGGAGGTATCAATTAATACTCCACATGTCTTTAATATAGGACCTAATTATGGAGTTAATCTTAGTCCTAAATGTAAGATTTATTTTTCATATTTATCTATTTTTTTTAAATTATCCATATTAATACTCTCTCAACAATAATCAAGTAAGAGAATGAGGGAGTATGTTAAGGAAGATAATTATGATATTTTAGTAAAAATATATCATATTAACTAATTTAACTAATTTTTTAATATAATTAAATTAATTAAATATATCTTATATTAAAAACAAAAATAATAAATCTTAGTCCTTGTATTGTAAGGTTTGACAATCCATATCTGTTACATGTTACCGTCTTGCTCTTTCTTCACATGAATGAATCACAATGGATATAATCTCATCTGAATTTTTTTCCCTCATCTCACTTTCAAATTGAATTCTCTTCATTCATGCATCTAGAAAAAGTATGAAATAATATGAATATGGTTATGAAGAGACTACACATCTCACAGTTATATTATATATGCACACATCCATTTTTTTTCTATCACTTTTAAAATATCCATTTCACTGAATTTGGAGAAAATTTAAAGAAAATTTTCCATTTTATTCTTAAAAGTTTCTTAAAAAAATTGATCTTTTAAGGATAAAACTTTTTGATTTAATTTTTGAAAAATTAATTTCCCCTCAAATGGATAAAATCTCTTTGTTTAATTTATATCTATTTTCAATCAATGGGAGGCGAGCCCCTTATAAAAAAACAGGGGCCTTTTTTTTTAAAGGGAAGACGTTTAATGCAAACATTTTTAGATAATATTGTTCTTATAGTAAATTAAAATTTTAAATTGCCTTTAAAATCTCTCCATAGTCCATGCCCTCCAATAAAACCAAATAAGGAATACTTCCTCCTCTCCATAAAATCCATCCCCTTCTTGTTGTACCAAACATAGGGTAGGGCCATAGGTGTATAACAAATTAAGAATACAAAAAAGAAAACAAATTTAATTTTGAATTTAGTATTCTCTCATCTTAAATATAAACGTCATTAAATAAATTTATTTTAATTATAAATATAAATATTAAATTTTTTTTTCTAAATTTATAATTTATTATTTTAAATTCTCTCTATTAATTATATATATTAAAAAAATTATGAAAAAAGCAATTTATTATATAAATGATTAAAACGAGGGCTTTTAAGAAAACCAACATGCTCTATTGTTTTTATAAATAACCAATTTAACTATTTATTTGATTATATTTATAAGTCATTTCTAATATATTTTATATAGACTAAGAAAAATCTTAATTTTTATTAATTTTATCTTAAAATTTAACAATTTTAACTTTATTCTTATCTAATATATATTATATTACATGAGAATAAAGTCAATACAATAATAAATAAATATTAAAATTATGTATTTATATAAAAAATTTAATAATGTGATTTATAAATAGAACAAAAAATATCCTGAGAGAATTATACTGAAGTCTTGAGGAAGATAATTAATTATAAAAAAGTCATATGAAATCATTAAACAACTAAATAGTTTTAAGGAACCTGGGGATAATTTTTGAATTATAAAATAACACAATTACCTCTACTATAATAAAACCTAAACCCTGTCACTCATAAAAAAAATCTATTTTATTATAGCAGGGACAATTATATTATTTTATAATTCAAAAATTTAGCCCAATTACTTTGAGAATATTCAATTGTTATGATTTTATGTAACTTTTTTACAATTAATTATCTTTCTCATGCCTTCAACATAATTCTCCTAAATATATTCTCTCTTAACCTTATAAATAAGATTATGGGAGTAATTTTTATATTCTTTACAAATTAGTTATATACATATCATATATTTAAAATCAAAATAATCCTAAAATCAATTCACAAAAATATTGATTATCGAGTTAAGTCTATTATTGTTCTATGATTAATTCTCTTCACAAAAATATTGATTATCGAGTTAAGTCTATTATTGTTCTATGGTTAATTCTCTTCACAAAAATGTTAATCAAAATTAATCCAATACTCCCAAAAATAGTTTTTATTTTTAAAATATGCCTACGTAGAATAATAATAAATTTGTTGAATAGTGCTATTACTAACGATATAAATAGAAGGCAAAGAGGTCTAAACAGAAAGTGTTGTATTGGTTGAAAGAAAGGACAAGTAGTCGCCATTTTTTGTTTGCACGCCTTGCGAGGGCGGTGTGGTCGGTCACATACGCCCCTCCCAGCCATTCCAAAAAGCACTCCGCTTTTTCTCACATCTCTTTCAAATTACCATTCTAGCCCCACACAAGTTGCGGTTTTGCTTTTATGAAGGGCTTTGACTTTTGACCAAATTATACTTCATGTTTGTTTTGAAAATCATACTGATTTTTTTTTTTCCAATTTGCATAGAAAATTCTAAATAAATCAACTAATAAGCTTCATTGTGACTCTTTTTCAAATTATGAAGTAACGTATGTTTGCATATTTAAAAGGGCTAACATTGATGAGCACTCTAAATTATATTTTTAGGTTTATGTTAAAATAATTTAAGGTGCTAAAAATATATCTAAAATAATATTTTAAGGTGACAGATAAATAAAAAAATTTATATAGGGCACTAGATGTACTCAAAAAAATATTTTATGGTGCTAGATAAATCTTAAATATATTTAAAATAAAACTGTTACTCTATTAAACAAAATTATAATTTAAAGTTTAATTTTAAAATATATATATATATATATATATATGACTATTTTGAATTTTTATTTTGGATCCTTCCATTAAGCAATCCAACTCATTTTGAATCCCATGCCAGGGAGGCGCTCACTTCATGCCGTCCCTATTTATTTTTAATCAAACTACTACTTGTTTGGTCAATTATTTAAACAAATTATTAAAATATAAGAGTTTAATATATATATATATATATTCAAATTAAATAAATTCGTGGTGAAGGAGTTACAAGATGCTCAGCGATCATGCGCCCGACCCCCGAGTAATAATTTCCAGGGAACACATATAACATATATCCTTATGTGAAATAAAAAAAAAAAGAGAATCTATTCCTTCAAAAAAATATTCAGGATTATATGAAAAAATAATGTACACACATATAATAAATATTGTGATAAGGTTTAAATGGTTCATATAATTTTGTATTCAAAATCTCAATACTTATTTTGTTTTCTTTTAAAAAATATAATACAAAATTTAAATAACATGAAATATTTTTTTCTTGACATGTCCAAATATGTGGTGTGTAAAAATAGGCCTAGAGTCACCAATAGGTATTCTCAGTAGAACAGTAATTTTAACCGTTTAAATATGAATATAAAAAATATTTTTAAGAGAATTATTATTAATTATATTCTATAATGTTTAGAATTAATTTAATTAAATAATTATATAAAAAACAGATATAGTGGAAGTTCCGAACCGATTCTCAGCCCTTATATACATAAGGTAGCAATTTAATTGGAATTGATCTTTCTCCACGTCCAACAAGAAAATTAATTTATTCCATTAATAGCGTATCCTCTTATGCTAATAAAAAATTGTTGGCGTAGACCGTAGAGATCCAATCGAAAGTAGATTTGTGCATGTGGTAAGTATAAGATCTATTATATATATTTAATTTTCCCCATCTAACATCATCCGCTTCCTTTATTACCCTCATCACATTCTTGTGTTTTCTCTCAAATCTTAATAAATTGTTCATAAGATATATTTAAAAATTAACAAATTTAATTTAGTAATTTACAAGTTATTACTCCCTCCAATCTATGAATCAATTAATTTTTTTAGTACATTAAAAATTTTAAATAAATAAATTAATATTTATTTATTTAATCTATAAAATATATAATTAATTTTTTTTATTAAAGAATTGATATAATATTAACTATTCATAGCAAAAGTCTGTACAATAAAGTTGTCACCAAAACTTTAACTATTCATAGAGCTCCGGCCACCGACATTAGTGACGGCCAGTCACTGACTGAGGTAGCTTTAAAGAGAGAGAGAGAGAGATGAGTTTGAGGAAAAAATGTGAGGGGTCTGATAAAATATCCAACGTTCATCTACCAAGAAAATATCCAACATCCAGAAATTTTAAATCGAGTCCATGGATCCATTAGGAATATGTCGAATATACCAATCTAATTTGAAATTTCCCTATTTCAGGTGCCTTTATATAGGATTTTTTTTTTCTACTTCATGCGTGTTTGGTTTCTAAGAAAAATATAGTTTAAAAAGCATTTAACAATTTTGAAGGGTGAACTTATACACTACACCATATTTTGAAACTATAATTTCAGATCAATTTTTAGGAATATTTTTTGGGTAAAAAAAAATTATAAATTATCTAATGATTATTTTACCCTTATTTTTTTGACACTATCTCTCATTTTTTCTTTTTTCACTCTTACTCTTCTATTGATATTTTTTTTGTTTCACCGTCTCAACTCCTTTGTCGTCCGTTGTAGGTCCTTACGTCGTTCATCATTGCTTCTCCGTCGTCCATCACTGCTCTTTCGTTGTCCATCGTTCATCGAGCATCGTTGCTCCGTCATCATGTTCAGATCTAGATGTCTTAAAATCTCGTCTTGGCTTAAGATCTCGGTGCGATCAGTGTAGCGGTGCAGAGGAGGCAGATGAAAAAAGGCAACCATAAGAGGAAGAAGGAGAGGAGGCAGATGGAGAGAAAATCATCGAAAAGTAAACAGAAAGAAGATAAATAGTGATATAATATTATTTATTTATTTTATATTTATACTTTTTAGTAATTTACTAATCACAAAACTCATCATGTAATAATCATCTAAACTCTCATTTTATTTAGAATTATTTTTTTTTCCATTAGAAGAGTTTTTCTATAAGAGATTTTAAATTATTTATTCTCCATAAAATATTCTCTAAAAATTAACAGAACGGCCCTTTACATAATACCTTATTAAAAAGATTAAGAATACTTTTTTTTCAAATACTTTATAAAAAGAGAAAATTTAAAAAAAATATATTACTTAAATCTTAAAATTTTAAATTAATTTATTTACTACACATGAACTATTGATTATTCTAATAAAATAAATAAAAAACATATTTTTTAGTAATTTTGATTTAAAATTTTAAAATTTAAATAGTATTTTTTTAGAATTTTTTCCTATATAAAAATGAGCGAAATGCGTATCCAGTAATATTAATTATATTCATATTGTAATTTATTTCCCAAAATAAATTATTTTTTAATTTATCTTGGGGAAAATTAATTATTTGAAATCTTATCCAAAGGGCTATTATGATTTATGAGGCATGCATAGTTAAGTTTAGGGCTCGTTTGGATTAATTTTTGAAAATAGATTCTGAGAAGAATAGATTTTGAGAAGAATATATTTTGGAAAAAATAATTTAAAAAAAATAAATGTTCGGATAGTTATTTTTAAAATGATTTTTTGTATTAGTAAATTATTAAAAAAAAATAATTTTATTAAAAGAAAAAGAAAGGAGAAAGGGTGGAGAATAGAGGAGAGAGGAGAGAGAAGAAAGGAAGGAAAGTATAGAGAAGAGAGGAGAGAGGATAGAGAGAAAAGATGAGAGATTATAAAAAAGATAGAAAAAAGACGAGAGATAATATAAAAAAAAATAAAGATAAAATAATAATTAAGTAATTTATAAATATTTTTACTATTTCAAAAATTATTCTGATCAAATTTTTTAAAACTATAGTTTAACCAAAATCAAAATTTTAAATAAAAATAATTATTTATATAAAATTTCCCTAAACCTAAATTTTACTTAAAATCAATTCTCTCCCCTAATTTTCAGACACACACTCAGCCAATAGCTTTGACCACAGAAAAGTAATGCCCTTTTTGTAAATTAGTGCAAAACCAGGGACGATTGCCAAGGAAGTGCAAACCGGCAGCGTCTCAGCTCTTCAATCGCCGAATATGGGTGGCTCAGGGCCCCACCTGTGGGGTCCCCATGCGTTAAAAAGTAGTCGCCTTCCCTCTTTCCTTTCTCCATAATATTCTTACGAAGTTACAAGTCATATATACAAAGGAATCTCTCTATCTCTCCTTCAAATTCTATATTGGCATATTCATTCTTCTTCTTCTTCCTTCGTTTCCAATCTCAGTTTCTCACATCTCTGAATTTATTTATATATATTTTCTCAGAGACCAACTCGCTCGCTTCAATCAAAAGGAATTTCACTTTCTCTCAGGTAAGAATTCACTTCCTTTTTCTTCTATTTCAATTTTCGCTTTTGCTTCTTATATATATAGCCGCCGAGCAGCTTTAGAGCTGCGATTTTGGTTTTATTACCTTTATCGATTTTCTATTTGTCAGATGATTCCTGATTGAAAGTTCTGTGCGCTGTTTTGATTCTTCATGTTTTCTGAGCTGTGTGTTGGACTGTTGATCTTTTCAGGATTATTTTGAATCTTCTTCCTTTTGATTTCTTCTCTGTATGTGTGGTTGTATGAGAGTGATTTGTTCACAGCAGCCGTTTCATCTTGCTTATCTTTGATCAGAAATTGATCATTCTTCAGTGTTTTGATCTCTGATGCTGTTTCCGTCTTCGCAGATTTTGATTTTGTTTATTAACCTGTTGATCTTTTGATCTTATTGCTATCAATTTCTTGAGCGTATATGTTCGCATGAGTGTGGTTCAATAGCTTCTGCTGTGCTCAGTACATTGTGATTGCTTGATTAATCTTTCTCTTTGATCAATGATTATTCTTTCATTGTTTTGATCTGCGATTTTATTTTTTCCGATTTTGGTGGATCAATGGGTTAGGTTAGGTGAAGTTCCCTTGTCAATTAATTTTATTTCACTATTCAAAATGGTTTTAAAATCTCTTAAAGTAGAAAAAAGAAAGAAAGGGAGCTGAAAAAGTAGAAGGCCAAGTTGAATTTTCCTTGATTTGCTGCTCCGATCAAGATTGCAGAGCCTTTCACCTGATCGGACATTTGTTATCTCACAAATTTTCCGCCGTTCATCGTGAAATATACATACAAAAACTCAAAAAGAAACAAATCACGGAGCAGTTTTTAATTCAGTTCGTAATTGTCTTTATGGTGTCCGGTTTTGCTGATTTTATTTAATAAATCCCGTTACATTCTGTAAAACCAGCAATCCCGTTACATACTCAGATGCGATCTCATTTGAATTTGATCAAGGTTTATTATATAGCAGAGCTGTTTCCAAAGTAAGGGTAGAAAAGTAAACTCGAGAGCAGGGAAAATAACAGAGAAAGATATTCTCAAAGCGACGAAGCCAGCCTAACCCGTTGAAATTCCCATCCCGAAAATTCGTATTTACCCCTACCTTTTTCTCAAATCATGCTTACGTGGTTGATTTGATTTTTTCCCCATTGTAGAGGAAAGATTCTTTTTAAATAAAATAAAATAATACAAAGTGTAAAGACAATCCGGGTAGCTGTGATAGGGGCGCAGATGATTAAGCTAAGCTGTCCAGCGTCCACAAAACACACGCTTTTGAACTTTGCGAAATATGATACAAAGTTTAAATGAAAAAAAGTTTGGTGGAGTAGCTAACAATCAAAAAGTGGGCCCAACGGGACATCACTCGTAAGTAAGTGGTGATTAAGCTTACTCTGGCACATTCTTTCTTAGGCATTTTCATTTGCATCTTTGAATGTTAGATCTTATGGCGGCCCCCTTTACCATCACCAATTTGAAGGTTCAGATGCCATTTGCTTCCATTAAGAAAACGAAATCATAGATTCCATTTTGGAGAAAATAACAGTTTTAGGAAAATAGGCCCAAAAACTTAAAAAAAGAAGAAGAAGGAAGCCATGGTATCCATTAGATTGTAATCTAAAGGCAATAAAATAAAGCCCTTTTTTTTTGAAAAAAAAAAAATTCTAACCTCTCACTCAGTCGTTAGATCACGGTCAGATGGTTGATATCCGTCGATTGAGGTTGGCTTATGTGTAAGATCAAGATCGCACAAAGTATTTAGGGGACCCACGAACTGATTATTCCACGTGACATCTTCACGTGGGGAGATCGGCATCTGAATATATCTTTTTGGAAGTATATATAATATAGTACGTTTATTTTAGTTATATGTGTGCGTATAAAAAAAGACTTGATAGATATCAGGGAATATTTCTCCCCCCCCCCTTTGCACTATCTGCATTTGTTCTCAAGTAACAATTACACCAGTTTTGTTCTCAGTTCCCATCCTAAGATGGACTTCTTTATTTTTTTAATAGCAATATATTTTTTTTGGTAAATTGCGGTGTTAGTTCTATAAATAGTTGAAAGAGATAGCTCAATAAAACAACATGTTGACACAATCTACGCATGTTGGACACGTATTATTAGTGTGTCAGAGTCGTTTTGATCTCCAACTTAGTGACGCACCACCGCTATAATATCTTTCCTTGTTCTGTAAACGGACCTCTAAAAAACAATTTATTCTTAGAACATATTTAAATAATTTGATTAGAATTAAAGTAGTTAGTTCATATGATATATTTTTTTTAAAATATCTAAATAATTTTTTTTAATTCTCTCCTTTTTTCTCTTCTTTAATTATTATTGAGGGAGTATTAATAAGGGTAATTTAAAAAAAGTTGATAAATATAAAAAATATATCTTATATTTAAGACTAAGATCAATTTTTTAATTATATTGTATATTAAGGATGAGAGTAGGAAACTCTTGCTGCCGAAGAGCATTGGTTTAAATGGTATCTCCCTTGGATTTAAGTCTCATAAGGACTTTACTTACTTGAGTTTCAATCTACCGACTCCCAAATTCCAAGACCTGCTATCTCCTCATTATAATAATAATAATACTTTACTTACATTTTTTGACAAGTGTTATGTTATTGATTTTGTGCTGAAATTCTGGATTTTCTTTCCCCCCCCTTCTTTTTTACTGTTGATCTAGACAAGCTCACTTTTCTTTATTTTGTTTCATTTATAGTCCATAGTGATTCTGAATCAAGTATATCCACGCTATTATTATTATTTCTTTTCTATTCTTACAATATATCAGTATATATTTTAATCACAGAGAAGCAAACTAATAAGTGAAAGCAAATATGGAAGAAGAGACCCAAGTCATTTCAGAAGTTTCAGCGAATAAGGTTGTGGAGACTGATAGCAATGCTGGGGACATTAAGGTATGATTCTCATTTAATTCGTTGGTTATAGAAGTTAGTAGTCCTATGAAGTTCTGACATGTGATGGAGTGACAACAAGTATGAACCTTTCGTCAAAAATAGTTTCCAAATTAAGTTATTATCATTGTACATTGGTTATGGACAAAACTTAGGTTAAGTTTTTTAATCACACTTATTATTTTATTATTTTTAAATATTAAAATGCGTATGTACACTTATAAATTCACCTATGAATACTTATAAATTTTCTTATTATCTTTTGTATTATAAATTAGGATTTATAAATTTTTATATGGATACTTGTTATTTTGCTATTGTTATTGTTAAAATGCGTTGCAATACAATTGTACCAAGTTTAAAGATACATGAGACTAATCCTAATTTATAATTTGATCCCTGTTGTAATATGTACTTTTGTAGATGCATCTATTATCTTGAAACTTCAGCTTTAAGAAAAGAAGGAAGATTATAAATTTCTAGGCCATAATTATTTTGTTTAGAGACCTTTTTTTTCACTTTGAAAGAATAATTTGATCCCTGTTGCAATATGTACTTTAGATATGCATCTATTTTCTTGAAACTTCAACTTATTATTTAACTTGATTTTTTTTCAACATGGATTGAATCTCTGCATGAGAAGCTTAAAATAAAAGACTTGCGTTGGAAAACAAATTATCATTCAGAACAATTAAATCTGCATGCTTATTAACATTGGACAAGATGAAAAGCTTGCTGCTTTGAATCTAATTGCTTATTATAATAACTCACGCCACAACCGAAGAGCTCAAAATTGTTTGCTTGTAACACAAAAATGAACGTTGAATAATAATTATCTATTGCAGTTTATTGTAGCCAATCATGTTATAGGCAAAGTAATCACAAACATAAGGTGTAATTTAAATTGTGTCTGTTTTCTGATGATTTATGACAGGAAAAAGATATTGACATCTCTGAAGTAACAAAGGAAGGAAAGAAAGAAGAGGAAGAGAATGCCTTGGATGGAGAATTCATAAAGGTTGAGAAGGAAGCAATAGATGCGAAAGATGGTTCACATGCAGCTGAGACGGCTCCCGTGGATGATGAGAACTCCTCTACAAATGAAAGAAGCTCAAGTAATTCAAGCAGAGAATTACTTGAAGCACAGGAGAAGATACATGAACTTGAGGTTGAACTACAAAGACTAGCAGAATCTTTGAAGACCTCTGAACATGAAAATTCTCAGTTGAAGGGTGAGGTTGCGGTGACGAAAGAGACTTTGGAGGAAAGTGAAAAAAAGTATGAGTTGCTTGAATTGAGTGACAAGAAATTGAAAGAACAGATTATTGAAGCTGAGGAGAAATATAATTTACAACTCAGAACTCTGGAAGAGGCATCGCAAACTCAAGAGATGAAGCACAAAGAGCTTGTTCAAGTCAAGGAGGCATTTGATAATTTGAGCCTTGAGCTTGAAAGCTCCACAAAGAAGATGCAGGAACTTCAACTTGAATTGCAACTTTCTGGGGACGAAGCACGGAAGTTTGAGGAGCTGCATAAGCAAAGTGGTTCACAAGCTGAATCTGAGGCAAAGAGGGCTATAGAATTTGAGAAACTTCTTGAAGAAACCAAATTGAGTTCAAAACAAATGGAAGATCAAATGATTTCCCTGCAGGAAGAATTGAAGGGGCTGTATGATAAGACTGCAGAAAATCAAAAGGTTGAAGAAGCACTGAAAACTACTGCAGCGGAACTTTCTGCGGTACAAGAGGAGTTGACACTCACAAAATCCCAGCTATTGGACATGGAGCAGAGACTTTCTTCAAAGGAATCCCTAATAGATGAGCTTACCCAGGAATTGGACCTGAAAAAGACTTCAGAAGCTCAGTTGAGGGAAGATGCATCGACAATTCAAAATCTGCTTGTCTCTACTAAAGAAGAATTGCAAGAAAATATTTCTGAGCTGGAAAACACAAAATTGAAGTTGGAGGAGGAAGAGAAGTCAAGGGAATCTATTGAAGCTGCACTCAAGGTTAAGGAAGAAAAGGTGGTGGCTGTACAAGAAGAGGTTGCCAAACTAAATATTGAAAAAGATGGTCTCGAAGCAACTGTGGCAGATTTAACAAGTAGTGTGAAGCAGTTTAAAGACTTGTGCACCGAGCTGGAGGAAAAACTAATGGTTTCAGAGCAGAATTTTGGTAAAGCAGATTCTCTTTTGTCTCAGACACTCTCAAATAATGCACAGCTTGAGCAGAAGCTGAAGTCTCTGGAACAACTCCATAAAGAGTCTGAAACTACTGCAGCAACTGCTAGTCAAAAGAATGTTGAGCTTGAGGAATTTATTCAGGCTTCAAATTCAGCTGCAGAAGAGGCAAAATCACAATTGAGGGAGATGGAAGCACGTTTCATAGCCGCAGAGCAGAAGAATATGGAGCTTGAGCAAAAAATAAATCAGGTACAGCTGGAAACCAGTTGCGCTGAGAGAGAAGTGGCAGAATTTTTGGAGAAAATATCTCAGCTCAATGCTAAATTGACAGAGGCAGAGGAAGAAAAGAATCTCCTTAGTTCCCAAATGCAGGAGTATTCAGAAAAGGTAAGTCAATTGGAATCTGACTTGAATCAATCATCTTTGCGGAGTTCCCAGCTTGAGGAGGAGCTGAAGATTGCCAAGGACAAATGTACCGAGCATGAGGATCGAGCAGGTATGAATCATCAACGTAGTCGAGAACTAGAAGATTTATATCAGACATCCCATTCCAAATTTGAGGATGCTAACAAAAAGGCAAATGAGTTGGAGTTATTACTTGAAGCAGAGAAATACAGAATTCAGGAACTTGAACAACAGATAAGCACATTGGAGCAGAAATGTAGCAACTCAGAAGCAGATGCGAAGAACAACCTTGACAATGTTTCTAATTTAACAACAGAACTCGAGGCATTTCAAGCACGGGCTTCAAGTGTTGAGTTAGCTCTGCAGACAGCTAGTGAAAAAGAAAGGCAGTTGGAAGAATCTTTGACTAAAGTAAGAGATGAGAAGAAAAAGTTAGAAGATGCATCAAATGGTTTGAACGAGAAGCTTGCTGAAACAGAAAACTTATTGGAAGTTGTGAGGAATGAATTGAATCTCACACAAGATAAGTTGCAAAGCACTGAAAATTACTTCAAGGATGTTGAATTAAGAGAAAGCGAGATAATGGAGAAACTTAGAGCTTCTGAAGAAAACCTTGAAGTAAAAAGCAGAGATATAGAGCAGGTTGCTGCAAGAAACTCAGAACTTGAACTGTTGCATGAATCTATAGCAAGAGACTCAGAAACTAGGCTCCAAGAAGCTATAGAAAAATTTAGCAGCAAGGATTCTGAGGTTCAATCCCTGCTTGAGAAAATTAAGATTTTGGAGGATCAGGTGGTTGAAGCTGCTGAAAAATCAAACGCTTTGAAGGATGAATTGGAACGTAATTTGAATAGACTAGCTTCTTTTGAGAGCGAAAATGAAGATCTGAGGAGACAAATTATACATGTCGAGGACAAGTGTTCTCAGGCTATTTCAGAGAATGAATTATTGGTTGGAACCAACATTCAGCTAAAGAGCAAGCTGGATGAACTTCAGGAGCTATTAAACTCAGCTGTATCAGAGAAGGAAGCCACTGCTGAAGAACTGCTTTCTCATAAGAAAACTGTAGCAGAATTGAATGATTCACAAGCAAAATCCTCTGAAATTCAAACTGTATATGAATCTCGCATCTTAGAAGTACAGTCACAGCTACAAGAAGCAACGCTGAGGCATACCGAGAGAGAATCTGAAGCCAATGACTTGAATCAGAAGTTAAATACACTAGAAGGCCTAATTAATTCTTACAAAGAACAAGCACAGGAAGCTGTTGCAGCATCTGAAACACATAAAATGGAGCTGGATGAGAGTCTCCAAAAATTAAAGCATCTTGAAACCGTTGTTGAGGAACTGCAAAACAAGTCCCTCCATTATGAGAAAGAGGGTTCAGGACTGATAGAGGAAAATTCAAAGCTTAGTCAGGAAATAGCCGTGTATGAATCCAAATTAAATGATTTACAGTCTAAGCTCTCTGAATCCTTAGCTGAAAAGGATGGAGCATTTCAAGATCTGCTCACCGCAAAGAAGGCCATTGAAGAATTAACAACAAAGCATACTGCCGAATTGCAAGCACTGCAGTCCCAGGTTCAGATGTGGCTATTAATAATAATTTGCTTCTATTTTTCCCTTCTGCTTAATTTGCTTCTATTTTTCCCTTCTGCTTTTGTTTTATTTGTGATCACATTTTATTATTTTATTTATTTTATGAGAACAAGAATAAGAACGAACGAACAATCTCTAAATGAAAATGACTTAAACTTGCAGATGTCTGCAGTGACCGAGGAGAATAGCTTGCTCAATGAGACAAATCAAAATTTAAAGAAGGAACTACAGTCTCAGATATCGGAGCTTGAAGAGAGGTTGAAAGAACAAAAGGAGAAAGAAGATGCATTGAGATCCAACGTTGAAAATCTCATGACTGAGGCTGCTGAGAAACCTGTGTTGCAAAATCGTCTGAAGGAAATTGAGGAGCAATTGGTGAAGGCTGAATCAGTCCTGAAAGAAAAGGTACTAGAGCTCTTCATGCGTAAACTCAATTTAATCCTCAGGGTCTAAATTTTGTATTTGGTGTAGTAATACCTATTTTGCTTCAAAAAAAATTATCCTAGTTTTCAGAGAAAGATATTTAAGATAAAGAATTGACTTTTTATGATATCGATTTCCATGTTTCTAATAAAAATTTACAACTAAGCAGAAAGAAGCAGGATCTCAGAAAGAGTCAGAACATGAAGCAGCCCTGAAAAATGCTCGTGAACAACTTGAAGCAAAGACCAAGGAAATTTCTCTTCTACAGAAGCAAAGGGAAGAACTGGAGCAGAAATTGCAGCAGGCTGGAAGTAAATTATCCGACAAGGTAATTCCTCTTTTAAAAATCCCAAGGCACATTCTCATGGCATGCGTCAGTACCCTGAGCGTCATATTCCCAATTCTCTCCAGACGTTCCTTTTTCTATGAAAGCTACCAAGATTAACTATCATTTCAATGACAACGCAAAAACATAAATGAAAATGAGCTAGGACTTAAGAACCACTACTGTTCTGAGCAGTATGTTTTGTCTGTAAATTAATCTTCACTTTCACTTGTTATGGATTTAATGATATGTACAGATCATTTCCTCATCTGATCATATTGAAATACATGATTACTGGCATCAGTCTGAAATTGATTTCTCACATCATTTAGCTAAAGGCCACTGATGGACTCATATATGTTTCTACAACGTACCTTAATGTGAAAGCCTATTTAGCAATCTGACTTGATGTTGATGGTACTCCTCTAGTCCTTAATATAGGACCTATTTGACCAATTTGATTAGATTAAAGAAGTTAATTGATATGACATATTTTTTTTAAAACACCCTAATCATCTTCTTTAACTCCTTTTTTCCCTCCCTCTCTTATTAGATTATTGTTGAAGGAGTATTAATAGGGGTAATTTAGGAAACAATTGATAAATATAGGAAATAGATATTATATTTAGGACCAAGATTAATCCCTCAATTAGGTCATATATTAAGGATCGAAGGAGTATAAAAATTTGTATTTCTTGGTAAAGGGTGGCAAATGATTTTGTGCCTCAACATCTACACTCTGTGATACTCTTTTGTCTATTCTAGAAAATTGATAGATTTTTTAAACATTTCAATTGGATGTTACAGGGTGCCGAGGCCGGTTTGGAAGTCAAATCCAGGGATATTGGATCAAGCATCTCCACTCCATCAAAAAGAAAGAGCAAGAAAAAGTCAGATTCAGCATCTTCTCAAACTCCTTCTTCAGCGGAGACCACTCATGTGTCTACCAGCCAGGCTTCTTCTGCGACGATGAACTTCAAGCTCATCTTGGGAATTGCTCTTGTATCTGTGATTTTGGGCGTAATTCTTGGGAAACGTTACTAGCGTCAGCAGAAATATGCATTTTGGTTTTTCAGGTGAAAGTGCTTCTTAATTTTTAATCTATTTTATTTGCTTTTTCTTTTAGCATAAATTATCTTGTACAAGATTGAAAGCTGTATGCATGCATGCATGCATGCTTTTGAGCTCCAGTCTTGATAAGTGGTCAGGGAACTAGTTTTGATTCATATCCCTTGCCTGTGTGTAAAGAAAAGAAAATTGGGGTTTATTCAAAGGTTGTATTTAGTTTGTCAATCTGAATGCATGCTTTTCCATCAATCAATTGAATTTGTCTGCTCCAAAGTTAAAAAGTAAACTTATTCATTCTAGTAGCTTTTTTCAATTTGGAGTTAAAAATCTTGCTCACAGGAATTCCCAATATTTACGATCTGGTCCTATTTATAGGGCAAAGAAAAAAAAATCATATGAATGTATAATTTTATCTTTCATTTATTATTGTGTTGATTTTGTTTTCATGAGGTATAATATATATTCAATAGGGATAAAATTATAAAGTTGAATTCTACGGCGGAGTTAATGAAGTTTAAGATTTTTCTTTGTCTATATAAAATATGTTGAAAGTACCTTACAAATAGGACCAGAGGAATATTTCCTAGTCCTATTTATAAGGCACTTTCAATATGTTTCATCAAAATCAAGAAAAAAGTTAAACTCATTAACTCCATCTAAAAATTTAACAAGCTTCAAACTTTGTCCTTATAGAATATATATTACCCCTATTTTAATCACGTAGACCAACATTTAATATGGGGGTAAATGGGACAATTTTGTAAAAAAAAAATCAATGACATGTTTTTTTCTTCTTCTTTTATTTTTGGGTCAAAGAACTCTTACATCAAATCCCAGAGAATTATCCTCGGCACAATCACAAATGAAGTTAAGAAAAATATCAGGTCAAGCGAAAGAGATTTCTGAAAACTGGCAATTTCTTTTCTTCATTAATAATTAATTTTATTTCCATATAAGTTGAACCATTTAAAATTTCCTTATTTTTAGCTCTCTTAGACCAGCTCAAATGGTATGAGTAGGGTGAGGAATAGATAGGAACTTTTCTTATTTGAGAAAATTCTTTTTGTTTTTTCAGATTCCGATGAGAAATTTGAACTATCCAGAGGAAGTCTGAATAGTTCAAGTCCCTCCATGGAACAAGCAATCAAATTTTGTTTGAATTTTGTATGAAATATTTGGAGAGAAACATAGAGAAAAAAAAAAATAGTAGGCAACTATGATGATTAGATGTTGTGGACCTAATAAACAATCATACTTTCTTAAGTCACTATTTTACTACACAGATGCATGAATGTTAGAGATCTAATGTAAACCAAAATTGTTGGATGTAAAAACTTGACAAGATTCTTTAATGCTATTGGAGTGCAAAAAGTTTAACACTGAACGAGTAATCTGAAATGATCTTTTTCAGCCAACATGTCACAAAAGTCTAGGACTTTGAGGAGGGTTTCTGAGTTTGGTCCTGTTTGAATCACATGAGGATTCTAAAATCTAAAGGCTTGTAGTAATAATAATAGAAACAAGCTTCCCTACCAAACCCATTTTAGGTATGGTTGTCCTACTTCTATCCACCCATCTGGCTTTGTATAAACTAGAAAGAACCTTTATCTTTTCAGGATATTACCTTTCCTAATACCTAATATCCTCTCATTTTCATCTTGCCTCAGATTTTTTTTTTTTACATTCAAGAAAAGCTTGCCTTATCTAAGAATCTATACTACCAAAAGTTGCAGTACCTCTCTAATACCAAAGGAAATGCACTGCTTAATTAAGTAAAGACAATATTTGACTAGTAGATTATTTCATTTAGTCTCTTAATTTTCCCTTTTTAACTCCCAAAACTAGGTCCCTCATCTCTTCCTTTGCTTCATAAAGCAGCTTGTGAAGGTGGCTTGGGTTTGATACTAGGGGCTGTTTGGTAAGAGGGATTTGAAGGTGAGAAAAAATTCTTATGAGTTGAATTTAAAAATTTTGGAGAAGTGGGATTATAAAATTTTAATAAAGATGTAAGATCAAAGAATAAGAAAAATTAATTAAAAACTTTTGACCCCGTAAGATCAAAGAATAAGAAAAATTAATTAAAAACTTTTGACCCCGTAAGATCAAAGAATAAGAAAAATTAATTAAAAACTTTTGACCCCACTTCTCCATATTACTTAATCTACCCTCTCATTCGTGTTTCAAATTGTCTTCTTTATACATATATAAATCACTATATATGAACTATTATAAACAATTTTCTATTATTTTTTCTTTAATAGAAAATAACCTTGATAGCCTCCTTTCTCCATATGAACAAGTCCAATTAAAAAAAATAAATTGATAGAATTTATTTTTGAGTGTCTACAATTAGAATAATCTTTTGAGTTAAATAACCAATTTACTCACTTTTTAAAATTGACCTAGAAAAATTTTAATAACAAAATCACCCTCAATTTTATAATCTTAATTATCTATTTATTTTAAATCTAATTAAAATTTCCTCTCCCCTCCTCGTTATTTCTCTCATACCAAACAGACCCTAAATATTTAAAGATTCTCATACCAAAAGATTTTATTACAAAATATTTATGTGGACGATGATGTGATCATATGAATGCAATGAATCGTATTTCAACCATTGAAGTCTCTTATTTTGCAAAATATCTCATTTGTTATGTTTTTAAAAGACAGACCTGAAAAGTACATCACATCTTTGAAATATTATATAAATTAATTATATCAAGAACATGGATCTGAAGAATTTCTTTTTTAAAAAAAAGTCATAATTATAACTTTTAATAGTTAAAGTTACTATTAAATTTTATTTTTATGTAATACATTAATTTCATACAAACAGATGCGACAAAGAGAAAAATATAGGGTATCCAAAGTTTTAAAAAAACATTAATGTAATGTAAAATAATGCTAATTTTAGTACATTGAAATAAATAATGGGAAATAAACAAAGAATTGAAGTGATGAATATAATTATTTAGAATAAATATGGGCAAAAAAAAAAAAAAAAGGAGTGGTTGAGAGAGAAGTGAAAGAGAAGAGGGTAAGGTATATGCTTGTGGGCAGATGAAACCAAGAGAATAGGAATGCAAAGTTTGAAGGAAGACAAAAAGATTGGACAAAACAGAAGAAGGCACTTGAGTTCCATGAGGTGGGCTGTCCCTTGTTCCCTTTTTTGACCCTTCAACATGGACATATGGTAAAATGCTGGTAAGTTCAGTTCAGTTCATAAGAATGTGACTCATATTTCATAAATGTACTATGGATTCAAATTATCTTGATATTGATGTGTGCATTTCATTAAGTGTTCTTCTTTGAATATTGAGGGGTGTCTTGATCTCCTGATGTGTCCTGAAAAACTCAACTCACCAAAACTTTTTTCTTAAAATAAAATTTTAAGTAAAACAAATCAATTTCCCCTATTGACTTGTTGGTTTAAAAAATATATTTTAGATTTTCGATTTTTAATCTTAAATTCTCACAGACATATAGAATCACTCAAATTCTAACTATGATTTCACAGCAAATGACACCAATAGAAGGGAGAGAGTTTGGTTGGGAGGATTTTTTTGAGTTAATTTTTTTAAAAAAAAATTGGTTTAGGGAGTTTTTAAATCTAACTCCAAAAAATCTCCCCTTCCCTCCAAATCTCTTATACCAAATAGCCCCAGAAAGAAAACCAATGCCATGCTTAACCATTCCCAATTTTTCTTGAGAACTTATGCCATGCTTTCTTAACCATTCCCAATTTTTCTTCAAATAAAGGGATATATCATATATATGCTACTACCAGAAGATGAGAGATTATCATTATGGACTGATGAGTGAGACAGACAAGCACGTCTCTTCTTGTTGTCTTCCTGAACATGCTTCCTATGGGCAAATAATTGGTATATTCTTTGCTCATTAAACAAAACAAAAATATTATGACGGTTATTGGATTAAGAGAAATATTCAATACTATTTATTAAGTAATGCATAGAGTTCAAATATCATTATGAATGGAAAAATATCCCCTATTTTTCACATTTACTACTACAAGGCATTTGGTTTTCTCCATAGGAATGGTACAAGCCGATCTTGAGAAATTATATTATAGAGTTAGATGAAATGACCATTTACTATATTTTGTACACAAGTATGCATTTTATTTAAGAGTCTTGCATCTTTTCCAATATCATATCTATGACACTTTAAAATTATTGTTCAATTATTACTTGCGTGTTTCTTTCTTGAAACATTTGTCATTTTCTGAAATATTTTGTATTCATCGTGCTGGCAATGCAGGGATTGAGACAAGGTAATGTAATATATAAAGTCAAATGTTTTAAATGTTTTTATTATTGTTGTTGCTGCTTAGAAAATACCCCATTAAAGATTTTATTAATAAGAAAGACTTGATAAATTTGTATATACAAAAAGTATCGATAGTATTGGTATTCTGATTTAATCCTTCCTATAAAAAAAATTAATAGGGGACCCCAAAATTCCCATGTTATTATTATTATTATTAGAAGATCAATATAAGAGCATGATCGCTACTTGGAAACTATTGACTTTTGTAAAGGTATGTCATTAATATATGCTCCCTTCAGAACCTTAAACTATGATTTTAATACTTAATCAACTATTAATATTTGTTAAAGTGATATTTTATAAATACAAATATAGTATATATTTAAATTAACAAGTTATATTAGAGTTTTAATAAGTGCACTTCATATTATAACAAGCAAGTTCTTTATAGAAACTTGTTAACCATAAGTGTTCATAGATAAATTACATTCTAATAGTTTTTGATAAAAAATTATTACAAGTATACATATATATTTTAAAAATTAACTATATCAAAATAATAAGTGTACATATGAAAATTTATAAATTTTAATTTATATTATAACAACTTTTGATATAAAAAATTAGGAGTACTAATAGATGAATTTATAAATACATATATGCATTTTAACAACTACTCTTATTGAAATAACAAGTGTCCATATGAAAGTACAAGTTCTAATTTACATTCTAACAGCTTTTGGTACAAAAAATTATAAGTATTCATAAGTAAATTATCAAGTGTATGTACATATTTTAAACAAGTAACCATGTGCACTTCATGTTATAACAAGCAAGTGGTTTGAAGCTAAGTTTATTACATATATAAATTTTTACACTATATAATTTTTTTTTGGACAAAAACTTTTAGAAAGGGGTTAGATTCATCCATGATCTAAGAGCAAGGCGAAGTCTCCTTTCCTCCTATGCGATACTAATGTCAAGTAGGGCAAGCCGTTAATTACTCTCAAACATAAACCTCAACAGTTAGGATGTCTCCCCAAGTATTGCGACTGAAACTACAATAAAGTAATATTTTCTAATGATCGAACACGTTCTAAATAGTCACATATACCACCTCTTCGTTAGTTGAACCTATGGGCGATAGGTTTTATACTATATAATTAAATGAGTTTGCTGTCTTGGCATGGTTATAAATTTTTTAATAAGTCCAGGGTCATAAGTTTAAACCCCACCTTCGCTCTGACCACTGGCTGGTCCGGTAGTGGGTGGGTATTGTTGGAGAAATTTTTTTGAAGAAAGGTCATTTTAGTCATTTACTATTAAATTATAATTTTATTTATGTTCTTTGGTAGAGAATGAACCGATAGAATAATTAATGCAGTGACACTAATCAATAATTAATTACGATAAAGATAAAAAATATACTAAAAATTTTAAAGATACTATTAATGTTTTCTATAAATATAAATAGATCTTTTATAGAAAAAAAATCATTGTATATAGATGACCGACAGAAGGTAATCATGTTGAAATTTAAAGTTTAAACACGTTCATATATCCTATATCCATATACAAATGATGATAAATTACAATTTTTTTATTTGTTAAATAACATTGTTTTATTTTCTTTGCCACCCTGTTTAAAGGTCGATACAAGATAGAGACATTGATTGTAGATCCATGGATATTGATTTGAGTAATATATAATAAAAGATATATTCTAATATATATAGTTTTTAGTATGATAAACAACTGCGAGTACCGTTCTAGTATTATATATGTCCCTTACACCTCATTTTTATATACTAAAAAAATATATTAAATTGATAAAAAAATTTATAATTGTCCCTGTTAAAAAAATTATATTGAAAAACAAATTTTTTTTATTTATTTTTTATCTATTAGAGATTATTCCTGTTATTCTATATTTTTTTGAAAAAGGCGCTCAACCTATAGGAACTGTTCAGGATATTTTAAAAAAGGCGGATATTTTTATGGAACTTAATCCTAATCAACAAACGAAATTCAATTTCAAAATAATTATATTGAAGGCAATTATATTCGATACATTGTTGGTCATTAAATATGGGCGCCTCTCTAAATAAAAATTTAAACTTTAATTCGTTATGTTGTGAAAGACTAGCCTCTTCTATTAGATATAACTCCTATTAGTTAAAAATAAGTCAATAATTACCCTACAAATAACATATATTCAATAGAAAAATTGAAAAAATATCATTAAATATTCTATAAATGATTTATGTTTAAAACTAAATTTTTTCTTCATAAATGATTTATATATATGATCAGATAATATAATAGTGTTACCCCAAATGGAAGACATTCCAAGTTATAATGATATTGATAAATAAAAAGGGTATAAATGAAATGGAAATTAATGAGATAATTGAGAGGTCATTATCACTAATTATGTATTGTAAGAAAGTTAGTTAAACAAGAGTTATCATGGTCAAGGGGGAGGTAGGACAAACATTGATCTCTTGAAATTTGGCATAACCAATGTCCCAAATGAGAAGCATCCAAGATGACGAAATTAGTAAATTAATTTTCCCCATTAATTAAAACCTTAATTAATCACTGTCATTAGCCTCCCTAATTTTTTTTTATTGTGCACTCGGTTCACCGAAAATTTTACCCTGATTACATCCGGATCCGACCCGCGTCGTGTATTTAGTTATGGTAAATGAGTCTCTCAACGAAAATTTTCTACATACACTAAAGTTTAAATTCAAAATTTTATTTAAATAATATTAAACCGTTTACTATTCCGATTAACTCTTATTATTACCTCCCTAATTCTATATAAGTATATAACATAATAAACGAACGTAAGTAACGACACACAAAACGGAGCACCTAACGAGGATAATAACCCCCAAACCAAAACCCAAAACCTTAACCTTTTTTCTCAGCTACAAAGTTATCAACCTTTCTGTCCCATTCTCTTTTTATGTTCTCGCATTCTCTTTCTTTCGTTCTGACAAACCTTCTGCCTGCTTCATCACTAATCTTTCACTGTCTTTCTCTCTCACTTTTGTCCCTTCTAACCCAAAAGTTTCCTACAAAGCTTCATATTCTCTCCCGTCTTTCACGAGTCTCTCTCTCTCTCTCATCAATTCATTGATCGATCATGCTTCAAAGCTTGGTCCCTCGATCTTCACTTTCTGAGAATCCAAACGGTGGTGCTTCTTCCTCTATGAAGACCAAGCGCGTGGACCGCGACCTTGACGACGCCGGTGGTGATGGTGATGATCCTTCCTCGTATAAGAGGCCAAGCTCCGGCAGGAATTTCTCCGGTGAGAAGACTGTTGAGGAAGGTGAGGGGCATGATGATCAGGAGCCGCCGTTGGAGGGAACAGAGTCGACAGGTCTCAGACTCCTCGGGCTGTTGCTACAATGCGCCGAGTGCGTCGCCATGGATAACCTCGATGATGCCAGTGACCTTTTGCCGGAGATCGCTGAGCTTTCCTCGCCGTACGGGACTTCGCCGGAACGCATCGGCGCGTACTTTGCACACGCGCTTCAGGCGCGCGTCGTCAGCTCCTGCCTCGGCACTTACTCGCCTCTCCCCACGAAATCGCACAATCTTATTCAGTCTCAGCGAATCTTTAACGCCTTCCAATCTTACAACTCCATTTCTCCTCTCGTCAAATTCTCGCACTTCACCGCCAACCAAGCCATCTTCCAGGCCCTCCACGGCGAAGATTGCGTCCACGTCATCGACCTGGACATCATGCAGGGCCTTCAATGGCCAGGATTGTTCCACATCCTCGCCTCCCGCTCGAAGAAGATCCGGTCAATGAGGATAACCGGGTTCGGATCCTCTGTCGAGTTGCTCGAGTCTACCGGCCGTCGTCTCGCCGACTTCGCAAGTTCACTCGGCTTGCCGTTCGAGTTCCACCCTGTGGAGGGCAAAATCGGGAACGTAACCGAACTGAGTCAACTCGGAGTGAGGCCCAACGAGGCCATAGTGGTCCATTGGATGCACCATTGCTTGTATGATATCACCGGAAGCGATTTGGGGACGTTGAGACTGTTGACTCTGTTGAGGCCGAAGCTGATCACGACGGTGGAACAGGATCTGAGTCACGCCGGCAGCTTCCTCGCGAGGTTCGTGGACGCCTTGCATTATTACAGCGCGTTGTTCGACGCGCTCGGGGATGGATTGAGTGGGGACAGCACAGAGAGGCATACGGTGGAGCAGCAGCTGTTTGGGTTCGAGATAAGGAACATCGTGGCCGTCGGTGGGCCCAAGAGGACAGGCGAAGTGAAGGTCGAGAGATGGGGCGATGAGCTCAGACGGGTCGGGTTCCGACCCGTGTCACTTCGGGGTAACCCCGCTGCCCAAGCGAGCCTCTTGTTGAGTATGTACCCTTGGAGAGGGTACACTCTGGTGGAAGAGAATGGGTGTCTCAAGTTGGGTTGGAAGGATCTTTCTCTTTTGACCGCTTCTGCGTGGCAGCCGACGGATTAGATGACTTTTCTAGGATGATATCCAAGGGTAGTGATTTGTTAGATCGTCGGGATTCAGAGGTGGGTCGTAGATTTACAGGGGTGATAAGGAACATGTGACCGTAACTCTGGTATTGAGAGGATCTCTGCTTCTGCTTCTGCCATTAGATTCTTGGAGAAAGTGCATGGGGATTCTTTTTTGGGTAAATGAGTAAAATGGGAAATGATTGCAACTATGATTGTAATTTATTTTTTCAATAAAAAAATTTATAAATTTCAAGAGTCTTATAGTAGTTTTATATTTTTATTCTATTCTCTTACCATAAACAATTGTTTTACTTTGGAAAGGGATTTAAAAAAAAAACTACTCCCTAACCGAAATATTTTTTGAAAAAAAATGAAAATAAAAAATATTATACAAATATTAATATAAAATGAGAACCAAGTTGGAGTTGTACTTTTTATTGAATATTATTGAGTTGATGAAATAAGTATTATTTTAAAATTGAAATATGCAAATTTTATTTAGTCTAGTTGAATATTTTTATTCAAGGAAAAATGACTTAGTACTTTAAACTTGTATAGCAATTTTTCTTGTTTTTAAATATTTCTTTACTCTTAACATATGACATTATTAAAAAATTAATATTAATTTTAAATTTAAGATTTTTTCTTAAATTACTCCTATTTATATTTTTTAATAATAATTAAGTAAGAGAAAAATAAAAAAATAAAGAAAATAATTATAATATTTTAAAAAAATATATCATATTATATAATTTAATTAATTTTTTTAATCTAATCAAATTAATTAAATATATTATATATTAAATATCAAAAGAATATATACATATGACTTTGGATAATTGTTTAATGCACATAGACTAATAAAAATAGTGTCAATATATTAGGTTTAGATCTAAAAATAAAATAGGTTAGTATTTCAACACGTAATGATTTTGGTTGAAACGTATGCATATGATTAATCAAATAAAATTAGTATCATTTAGAGAGAGAAAAAAATTTTTGCCCCTATATTAAATTGTGGGTGAGTCTAAATATTTAAAAAAAAATTTATCAAAAAAAATAAAATAAAATTGACATCCAACAACAAGGAGATGCAATAAAAGAAATTAAAAAAAAAGTGTAAATTGTCCATATAATTAGGAAAATAGGCGACCACATAGGTCAATTCTCGAAGTTGTAGGTCCCAGCTAAAGTCAACGCTCATTATTACTTGTAAATAAATTCTTTATCAGATGAATAATTGAACCATTATTTTATATTTTATTAGGGGGAAAATTGGGTACTATGATTCCAGAGGTAGACTTTCTTGTGATTGACTTAGACAACGGGGAGGTTCATTTTACACCCTTACCCCTAAAATTGTGGAAAGAAATAAAGCTTAGTATACAAGGAATGATTATATTGAAATTAGGTGCGCAATTTTTGTTGTGAGAATTATTTAATATTCAATATTACTATTACTTAATATGAATTTGAACAATATATTCTAATTTTTTAAAAAATAATGTGAATTTTTTGCTCATACAGTTCAAATCTGGAGTACTAACTAGAATTTTTTTTGTTACAAAAAATTTAGGTGAGTTTGACACCTGTCTTCTACCAAGGTCAATGTATAGTTCCAAGGCTCAGAATATTTATAGGGGACTTATAAGATTATCTATCAAATGAGCCCTGATAACTACAACGGGAATCAAACTAACATTTTTATAGGATGTTAAGCTATTTTTTATTATCTATGTCAACTTTTATTGATACTAATAAAAAAATTTGAATATTGATTAACCATTGCTTTGAAGGCCTTGAGGTAACTACCAAATGGATTTCTAAAACTCTGGCTCTCTTTTAATGGGCCTCATTTTTATTTCTCTCTTTTTTCAATTATTAGGTTGCTTTTTGTACCAAAAAAAATTATTAGGTTGCTTTTGGACTTTGTAACAAAAAAAGGTTGCTTTTGGACTCGGCCCGTACCTGTTTGGGCTCAAACATTTATGTTATCAATTCTTATCATGATCAAGTGAAAAATAACCACCAACGAGAGTTAGTCTGAGTAGTAAGCGGCTCGGTATCGCTTAATCGAGGTCTCGAGTTTGAGCCTTGGCGTATGCAGAAAATCCCCGTTGGGAGACTCACCCACCATAGTCAGGTGCGCGATGCGGGTCGGATCCTGATGTAGTCGGGGCAAAGTTCCGGTGAACCGGGTGGGAAACAAAAAAAAAGAGTGAAAAATACCCTACCATCTAAAAAAAAGTGAAAAATACCCATCGTCCGTGGGTTCAACTAGTAAAGGGGTGAGTACTATTTGGTGTGTGTTTGATCATTGGGGAATACCATTTTGTTGTGGTTCCAATCGCGGTGCTTGGGGAGACATCTTAGCTACTTGATGCTTAGGTTTACACTTGAGGGTAATAGACGGTTCGCCCTACCCGCTATTGGTATCGTTTAGGAGGAAAAGAGATTTCGCCCAGCCCTTGGATCGTGGGTGAGCACAACCCCTTTCAAAAAAAATTTGTATAAAAAAAAAGTGAAAAAAATGAATTACCCATTGTCTGTGGGTTCAGCTGGCGAAAAGGTAAGACATACGACTATTTGGAGCGTGTTCGATTCCTAGAGAGTATCACTTTGTTGTAGTTCCAGTCGCGATGCTTGGAGAGGCATATTAGCTCTTAGGTGCCTAGGTTTACGCCTGAAGATAATTGACGGCTCACCCTGCCCGACTTGGTATTGCCTAGGAGGAAGGAAAACTTCGCTCTACCCTTGGATCGTGGGTAAGCTTAACCCCTTTGCAAAAATTTTTATACAAAAAAAAAGTGAAAAAAATGAAGGATCCTTATAAAGTACTACTTTATTTTGGTTTCATTCATGGCATTTGGGAAAATATCCTAGCTCATGAGTGTCTAGGTTTACGTATGAGAGTAATTAACGGCTGGCCCTGCTCGATATTAGTATCATCTAGAAGAAAGGAAGACTTCGCCTTATCTTTGGATCGAGGATAAGTCCAACCCATTTATAAATTTTTTTATAAAAAAAGTAAAAACAAATGAAGGGGTTGAGTCTAGTAAAAGAAATTAGTCATTTATAATTTGGTGAATTGATATTTGAATTTCTACTGGAAAATATTTCAACATTGAGTGCCTCGAAAGTGTATCAAACAATATTGTTTTCAATAGGATGATAAATGTGCACTACCAACAAATTTTAGTTGAATTGGTAATGAGTTGGTTTATAACTCACAAAGTTATGGGTTCAAATCCTGTTGTTGATGTGAGAATTTTATTGGTGAGTGATATATAAATACCTCTTTAAGCTTCAAGGCATACTCTACTTGGTGAGTTTCACTTAAACTTTTGTTTTATTATAAAAAACACGGATGATACATGTGTGCTAGCAAAAATGGTGTTAGGTGTTAACAATTAGAAGTAAACTCTCGATCATTTGGAACGTGTTCAATCTTTGGGGAGTATCACTTTATTGTTGTTCTAGTCGCGGTATTTGGGGAGGCATCATAGCTCCTGAGTGCCTAAATTCATGCCTGAGAGTAATAGACGACTCGCCCTGTCTGATATTGATATAGCCTAGGAGAAAAGGAGACTTCGCCCTACTCTTAGATTGTAGGTGAGCTCAACCCCTTTCTAAAAATTTTTGTACTAAGAAAAAAAAGAAGAAGCAAACTCTCGTGCTGTAATAATGTTTTTTTTTTTGTGAAATTTGAAGGCATTGTTTGGTTGGGAGGTTTTGGAGGGTAGGGTAGGGTAGGGGAGATATAAATGTGTTTGGTTGGAAAAAATGGAGGGGAGGGGAGGGGAATATTTTTGTCTTTTTCTACTCCCCTACCCCTCTCTCTCAACCCTCCAAATTTGGGATTTTTTGAAGGGGTGAGAAATATTATGTGTTATCCTGATTAAATTACCCCTGTCAATTTTTATATTTTTCATGATTGCCCCTTGGGTGTAAAGACTCTCTTATACTTGTCGCTGGCCAAAAGCACAAACAAAAACAAAATTCTTCGTTCTCGGAGACCGACCACGAAGCCGCCAGGAATAACTATAAGAATGTATCTTTTTTCGTCTGAGAACGGAGTTAAAGGAGACGATGAAAGAGAGGAGGATGACGAGGAAGAAGAAGAGGATGAGGGTGAGGAAGAGGAGCCAAGGCTTAAGTACCAGAGCGGGAGGCAGCATACCTTCGCTGCTAGCCAGTGATACGGCGTCGTGTGTCGCTGTTACTGAGCGGATGATCGCCGTTGGCACTCATTCTGGCACCGTCCATATCCTTGATTTTCTTGGGAATCAGGTGAGCTACTGCTTACTCGATTTATTTGTAATTTTTGGTAAATTCGAGCTGTCAGGGTTCAAATGGTACCTTGCTATTTCTTATTCTGGTTGGGCTATCGTGATCAGGTTTGTAGGCTTCTTTCGAGCCTTAGAACATTACTTCTTAATACTTTTTTCTGATATGTAACTTATAAAAATGTATCCCCTTTTTGGGACATGTTACTCTGGCAATTAGCACCCACTGCTGCACATAACTTGAAAGATTGTTTGAGCTCTCTGAACAGGTGCAACACCATTTTATTTGTCATTAACATACCATTTCTTGATGAAACTTCTTTAGCCTGATGTCCTGCCATCATTCAGGATGATACCCTCTTGGTGATAGCTTGGGGAACATCCATCAAAATTGTATCAATAAGAACAAATCTCCATAAAGCAGGCAATGGGATAAACAGGCCCGTCCCAGTATCTAGTATGAACCAGGTGGATATTGGGGCATCTTTTCAAACCAGCTATTTAATCTCAGGAGTTGCCCCATTTGGGGATGCTTTGGTTGTTCTTGCTTATATTCCTCGAGAAGACGGAGAATAGGATTTTAGTGGCGCTGCTCCTTCTCAAAAGGTATCCATGTGCATGATGAAAGATTTGTTTAACCTCACAGACTGGCGTTATATCTATTATACTTCTCTCTATCATTTTTTTTTGGGTATAGATGATCAAAATTGAGTTGGCTAAATTGGAACTTTTAATAATTTAATATTTTGGATGAGCCACAGTAACAGACTAGCTTCCTGCTGCCGCTTGCAAAGTAATCAAATTCAAATAAATTTTCCCATTACATTGTTCGGTTTGGCATGCCTCGTTGCATTAGTGTTAGTATTCTTTGATTCTTTTCCTATACTGAGTTAGTTTTGTTAAAGCATTATGTCCACTACATTTATATATGGAAGCAATAATTTCTCATAGAATTGTATATCAGAAGGCTTAAGTCTGAATATAGAATTCTCATAAAATTATTTTTGTTTTATATTTAATAGCAATAATCATATAATAATAATAAACCGGAATAAATATTGAACTCAAAGATAGAAAAATAACTATTTCATTTAACGTGATACTCATTTTTTTATCATATTAATGAGGGATATTAATATATCATATTTTTTTATTATATATATATGAGTAAAAAGTTTTTTTTAAAATTTATAAATAAAGAAATAATAATTCTAATATAAATATTATAAATAAAAAATAAATAAATTTAAATAAAGGCATAAGGGCATATTTGTTAAATTTTTATTACCTCCCCTCTCCTCCCTTCCTGAATCAAATAAGAAATATCATCTCCCTTCCCCTACCTTTACATTTATAACTTTCCTTACCCTTACCTACCCTCCCTTAAATTAACTTAACTTACCTTCCCTTTTATTGAACCAAACATAGCCTAAGGTTACACAATATCATAAAATTTATATTATGTGTAAATATTTTTATATTCTTTATTATTTCAAAATAAATCTCTTAAATTATGGGTGAACAGCCTCCAATATTCTTTCAATTACAAAAGCATCATAGATTAATTTTATGGGATTTCATTTGCATTTCAATATTTCAATGGGCTTTATTTGTCATTCTCCCTAAGAAGTTTGAGTATGTTATGAAGGCTTATGATAAGGCACAGTGAAATTATTTAAAAAGAAGTTATGCTTGAAATATGGTTTGATGCTGTTTGATTAAATATTGGATTATGAATGTGTTAAGTCTATCAAATTTAATACTCATGTTTTTTATGCAAAAAATTAATTTAATACTCCTGTTGTTTTGAAAGGAGATTGGCTAATTTTATTTTTTGGCTAATAGAAAGTTGAAAAGTGTAAACTTGACTCTAAAACCAAATGTAAGTAATTTTTGTTTTTTTGAAATAGTTTTAAGTGAGTTAAATCTTGAAAGTTCACTAAGACCTGTACATACTTTCAGATTTAAAAAATATTTAGAAAAATATTAACAGACTATTCACTAATAAACTCTCGTATTGATAATAAGATTTTTAAACTCACGATTTTATAATTATGAATTAATTTTTTATTAATTAAATTAATTTTTATATATTAGATAATGTATAAAGTTTAGTTGTAATATCATTTGTAAGACTCGAACTAGATATGTGCTATTTTCATTGCACATTTTTTAATTATGTTTTGATACTTCCTTAAAAATGCATTTTTCAGTTGTTCCCAAGTCTTTAATGCATTTTCATAGATATCAATAATGTTTTAGACGTCGGGCTCAACATTGAATTGAAAATGTCAGCTTCCACGGTGGTTTTGTTTATAAAATATTTTAGAGTACTAGAGAACCCAATTTTTTTAATCAGTTAATTTGTTTTTAATTTTTTTACGTGATTTTATAAAAATTGTGAACCTTTGCAAAGGTTGACTGATATTAGTTTTTTAATAATTATTTATATTATAATTAGCCTCACCGTGCGCCTCCTCTGCTCATTTCTTCATTTGGCCCTTTATTTTGTTGCGTACGGCGTCGTTTGGCAGCGGGTGGGAGGCAGAGGAATGAAGCCGAGTCCTTTCAACAATCCTATGAAGAGCTGTATCCATCGGTGATTTTTGTATTTTTGCCTTCGCCGGTAGCAATTAAAGGTTTGTTATTGCTTTCTGGAAACTCCCTCTCGTTAAATCGCGATGGGTTTGCAAGCCGCAGTTACTCTTGGTCTTAATTTCTGGATTCAAATCGGGTTTTTTGGGCTTTTACGTAGCCTGACCTTTTTGTTAATTGCCAGAGTTTTAGTCAGAAATTTTCAGATAAATGGAGTCAAGTTCTGCGATTCTTCAATCATCTTGTTCTGTGCAATTAAGGTTTCCTACAACCATTGCTGCTGCCAATTTTGGTCGACCATCATCGTTAAAAAGTCCACATCAATTCTTTTACTTGAAGTTTAGTAATAAAGGCAAGTAGCTACTTTTCTACTCATTCGGGTGTTCAATTTCCTTATAAAAAACAAAATTGTTTAGCTTCTTATAGCTCTTTTTTGTTCTTGTTTTTTAGCGTTTAATTTGAAGTTAAATTGTCAAATCCTGTAACTGATAGCTGATATTGAATTCCAGGCTGTAATTTATTGGTTAAACAGGCAAGATGGTTGCAGTCATCCCTAACTACTGCTGTTGTTGGTAACAGAAGTGCAGTGCGACATGATGGTATTTGTCAAGGATTATCGTCTTCTCATACTTCTGAAGCTGCTTCACTTCATGATGAGCTTAATCAAAGTGGGGAGGAAAGGGGTGATAGTGATGGGGCTCAGTGCTTGGATGACAGTCGAATGGTTAGAGTTTGTGACAAGCTTATTGATGTTTTCATGGTTGACAAGCCAACTCCAACGGATTGGAGAAGGTTGTTAGCTTTCAGCAAGGAGTGGAACAATATTAGGCCCCATTTTTTTGCACGTTGTCAAGATAGAGCTGATGATGAGAAAGATCCAGTGATAAAGCACAATTTGCTTCGGCTTGGAAGTAAGCTTAAAGAGGTTTATCATATAATTCTGAAATCTCCCTCCTTATCTCAATATGACTTCTTTTTTGTTCTGTTTTTGCATATGAATATGATTGTAGTGAATAATGAAATAATTCAGCAGAAGCGCTACAATGTTATTCCTCAGCGGCCCTTTTATTGTCTTCTCATTTTGATTGAATGTGAAAGAGATTGTGAGTATTTCACAATGCAAGTTTGTTGTTTGCTTCATTAGTTGGACAATGAGACAACAAGTGTAAATAACTAAATTTTCTTGGTCTCTTGGGTAATTTTATGCTTCAAGTAGTGTACCAAGAATCTAAGTAACAAGTATGATGCTTTTGGGTGCTATTACATTAAATTTATTCAGTATGTTCTTTTTGCAGATAGATGAAGATGTGCAGAGACACAATGAACTTCTTCAAGTGATCAAAGAGTCACAATCAGAAATTAGTGAAATTGTCTCCCGCTGTCGCAAAGACTTCACAAAAGAATTCTTTGGACACCTTCACACTGTAGCAGAGTCCTATTATGACAACCCAACAGAGCAAAATGGTTAGACTTAATAATTGCACGCTTCTTTATAGTTTGAGTCAATGTTGATTCTTCTAACAGGGTAGGTTTTCGTTCTCACATCCATGTATCACTTGGTTGGCTTTTGTGATCGATAATCAAACCATACCCAGGAGTCAAAATCAGTCCAGGATATCTAATTTTTCCATCTCACTTGAGATAGAAGTGCTACTTTATGCTCAGATGAAAATTTGGTGAGCCCCATAATTTTGTCCATTCAAACTAAGAGGTTAAAATTTTCGGAAGAGAACAAGTAATATTGAACCTATTTTTGCCGAAAGTAATATTGAACCTGCAGTTTAATTTTAATTTGACCATGATTTAGTGGGCATGAAGATAAATTATTATCCAGGTTATCCTGGGTGGAATTCTGATTACTTGCACTAGGATTTATTCATTTATGAGTGTGCAAGAAAGACTTGAGTCTTTTATGTTTGCGGCAACATACTACACTTCTGTATAATACGCATAGGAAGAAGAACCTTAATTTTAATATTTGATGCATTTTATTCATTCATATTGTAGGTATTTGTTTCATATAATTACCTTTGTGCATTGTGTGACCAGAACTGGCAAAGCTTGGGAACACTTGCTTGGCTGCAGTGCAAGCGTATGATGCAGCAACTGAGAGCATTGAAGCATTAAATGCTGCAGAGTTGAAATTCCAGGATATTATTAATTCTCCTTCTCTGGACGCAGCCTGCGAGAAGATAGACACTCTTGCTGAGAAGAAAGAACTAGATTCAACATTGGTTTTGATGATCACAAAAGCTTGGTCAGCTGCAAAGGAGTCAAATATGATGAAAGATGAGGTAATTGACCTGAGAAAATGCTGTTTCCCCTTCTATGTGATGTATTTTGCATTATAAACAAGAAGTTTTCAATGATTATGACAATTATAAACTATTGCTCAGTTTTATTATCCTTGTTATTAATTTTTTTTCTAATGAAGAGGTCCTCTGGACTCTGTATTTTCACGTCATGTTATTGAAACTATACTTATTGTTGTAAAATTTCTATAGTGAACATTCCTGAAGATATAGTCTTCTTCCAAAAGTAATTATTTCATAATTAATGCTTCAAAAAACTACTTTTTTCTCAAAAGCAACTACCCTCTAAATTTACCATGCTAGCATATTATTATCTCCTTTTGCCTTTATGCAGAGTGATATTCACTTAATGGGATAAAAGCTCGTTGCTTTTGTTGGTTTTGTAAAGTGATATTCTTTATGCCTTTTTCTTTTTCCTCCTCTTGATCGGGGGTAAACAATGATGAAGTAAATGAAATAACATTTATATTTCCATATGCCAGAATTTCAGGGAAAGTGAAAATAAAGGTCTGATCTATTGTTCACCATCTAATTAAAGATTTAAAAACAAATTTTCTGGATATGAAGCTTTAAAATCTTTTATTCCATGTGTGAAATAAAGTTGCTTGAATATAACCTTTGGTGATACAACAGTTTCTGGGATCTTGTGCATTTGAGAACTCTACTCATTAATTGTGTGTCTGAGACAAGTGTGAAATCTTGCAGGTAAAAGATGTACTCTATCATTTATACAAGACCGCAGTTGGTAATCTTCAGAGACTGGTGCCGAAGGAGATTCGAATAATCAAGCATGTTATTAGAATCGAGGATCCCGAGGAGCAAATGTGTGCCCTTAAAGACGCATTTACCCCTGGACAAGAACTTGAAGGTTCTGATGAGGATACCTTATACACGTATGTATTGAATCTTGAAAGATAGATTTTTTCTGAAATATAATGCAATTACAACTTAAAGGCATCACTTCTTCTTGTTTTGTTTCTTCACTTTATATTTGTAGGACTCCTGAGAAGCTTCATATGTGGATAAAAGCTGTGGTGGACGCTTATAATTTGAGTGGAGAAGGTACCCTTATAAGGGAAGCTAGGGATCTGTTGAATCCAAAGGTTATCCAGAAATTGGAGAAGCTGAGGAAGGTAGTGGAAGACAATTTCATGTGAATAAAACCTTTTAAGTGGATATCCCTCAAAGCCTACAAATTTTCTAGGAATCATGAGATTCTTGATGTCCATGAAAACTGCAAACCTTGTTTAGGAAGCATCCAAGATCTTGGTAGTTTTTAGTGACAGAAATTTTTTAGAACAGAATTCTGCCAAATTAGGAAGCAGGGCTAGGTAATTATCATCGTTACAGTGTTTTATGTTTAAATTATTATTTTTGACTGGTTTTCAAAAGTCACATTGGTCCAGATTAATCTGGATGGAGATAGACAGTGAGCGGATAAGGTACCAGTTCAGTGGTGATTTTGGTCAGTAGGTCCTCTGTGGAGGAAGTTTTCAAACTTGATGTTGATACTTATCTGGCCAAAGTGGTCTTGTACAATATATTTCAGTTTTGTTATACTGTTCCATACATGGTACTATTTAATTTTTATATTTATTGATTAACTATTCTCCTTCTTTTCTTTTTCTTTTTTCTTTTCCTTTTTGTAAAGGTTTGATCAAATTATACTGCCCGCCTCAAATATTATGAGCTGGAAAATGTTGCATCAGAAATACGTTGAGGAGCCGTAGAAGAATAAAATATTCTGCTATCAATCGCCTATCATTTCCCTTTGGATGATTATTTGTTTAAAATTTAATAGAAACATCTGATAAATTGGAAAAGTTGTTTACAGAAAAAAAAAAAAATTGATTTTGATTGTTTACATATTTTTATTATATATATGAAGCAAAAATTTTGGTATTATATGCATGTAATGTAAAATATTTGATGATAATTTTTTTTTCTTGCAAATCTAGAAATAACTTTCTTGAACATAATTACGTTTTCAAAGATCATCTAATCAAAATTCTTAGCAATATGCCTTTCTACTACCTCCGGTCTTCAATATAAAACTATATTGACTTTTTGGAGAGATTAATAAAACTATATAAACTACTACTTAATTATAGTATATGTTATATGATTTTATTGAAATGAGTAGTTTATAAGCAGGGGTGAAAACAGGCTAGGGGGCCTGTAGCCTGGCCTGCATTTGGCCTGGTTTGGTCTGACTTGTTTTAAAAACTACATAGACTCAAGCCTGTATAGAAGCCTGTTTTACTTAATAGGCTAGGCTCAGGCTCTGTAAGAAGCTTGTCAAGCCTATCAGGCGGTCTGAGCCTGTTAGAGGGCCTGTAGTTTTTTAAAATATAATATACAAAAAAGCCTATTAGAGGGCCTATTACGGAGGCTTGTTGTGGGGCCTGTTACGGAAACCTGTTATGAAGGCCTGCAAATATAATTATAAAACAGGCTCTTTTAACAGGCTTCAGGCCAGGCCAGACTTATGCGAGAAAATTAGCCTATAACAAGCTACAGGCCAGGCTCATGTTAGATTGTTACATAACAGACCTGGCCTGTTAAGGCTAAAGCCTAGTCTGGCTTGGCCTGTTTCCACTCCTATTTATAAGTTAAATAAATTAGTTTGATAAAAAAGATAAGTATAAATATTTTGAAATGATTTATTTAGTTTTTTTATTTTTTTTTAAAAATTAATGAGATATTATATTAAGGACGGAGAGAGAGAGTGTGATATTTATTTATTTCACCTTCAGAAGAATGCCTAGCAATATCAACTATGTTCAAGATTGACTTTTCATCTGTAATGCAACTTGGAAGCAATCCTCTATGATGCTTTCTTCTGACTCTACTAATCCGTCTCATGATGGAGGATTGGGTATTGTGCTGCACAAAATCAAAAGATTAACCATTCACTACTGCCATGTGATCATCTGTTATAAATGTTCTCCTTTAAAAGAATTTTTATGGTGGAACCAAGCAAATGCAGGCACTAACTTTTATCTCAAATGTTGAAGGGCTTCTATTTTTCGATTTCATAAAATGGGCTTCTTTGATGATGCTTTCAACCTTCCGCTTGTCATCCATTTTGTGAAAAAAAGGCTTCATACAATTCCCTGCCAATTCTAACAACTGCCTTAGCATAACTTAACAGAAAATTTTAGTTTTAATTCCTATCTTTTCCTTAGTTTGTGTTAATATTATTTCATTACCTTGTTTTCTTGGGCTTTCTAGTTTAAATGTTAGTCCTCTTACTGTTTGTAACTTGTAAACTTAACTTGGTATTTTAATATAATTTTGTCTTGCGTCAAAAAAAAAACAGAGATATGTATGTACAAGGAAAAATAAGAAATTAAAATATACATTATTTTTGGGTGACAAAAATATACATTAATTCATTCCTGGAGAATGAAGACATATCTTGGAATGCTTGCAACTTGCAAATGAGATAACTATGCACCATCTGGTTCAACCACAAAATGTTGCTCAATCAACCACCTTTTCCACCCAAGATACTCTCTTTCTAACAATTTGCTTACAAAAAGTATTTCAGCTTGTTGATGCTTGTACAACAAATCCAAACAAGAGTAACGCCTTGTCTACTGGGAGGAACTCAGCATCATAACTGGACTAGAAGAGCAAATTGCTAATTAGATTCTACAAATGAATAACCAACATACTAGATGAACCCCAAATCACTTACTTTCTTGTTTTTTTTTTTAATTAGAGGGACAGGAGTTAGTGGCTAAAGTTATAAGCAGAATTAAACTTTGATCAATCTCCACCTTTTAGATGAGAGGGTAGATCTTAATGAAGGTGCCTATGTGTGTTGTGCTCCTTTTATGTTTACTACAAAGAACTGGTGTAATTGTAAAGTGTATAAATATAACGTTATATTCTCCCCAGAAAGATGTTGGGAAAAAGCGTGCCCAAGTTGTTATTTTTTATACACGAAGTTGTCATTTGTTATTGGTGGAGTTGTTATGTTTAAACCCACGGTCTGTCATTTCTGGTTCAATCTAGATGTTGTGCTAGTATGCCTAGTTCACTCCCTGTCTGCCAAATTCCTGAGAAGAATTATAAATTAGTTGTTATTCCTTCAGCATGGAGTTGTTATTCATTCTTTGTGGTGTTATCAGTTTTCTCCCTAGCTTGAGGGTTATTTGGTTCGTTCTAGGTGTTGGGCAGGCTTGCCTAGTACATTTTTTGTCTTCCAAAATGACACAAAAAATTGTACCTAAATTGTTATTCATTCACCTTGCAGACGTTATATCCTAGTGATAGAGTTGTTATTTTTCCAGTTGTCAGGTTGTTATTTTACCATTGGTGGAGTTATTATTCCTTCACCCTGGACTTGTTATGTCTTAATGGTGGAGTTGTCATTTTTCTAGTTGTGAGGGGAGTTATTTTTCATATAGTTGAGTTGTTATTTCTTCAATATGGAGTTATTATTTTCAAGTGGTTGAGTTATAATTAGACCCAAAATACAGTGGGCATGCTGCCTAAGACTTGAAATAAACCAAATAGACCTAACTCTGGGTGGAAAAGTAACAAATGCACCACTAATAAAAAATAACTCTATCGTGAAGGAATAACAACATTAATCTGGGTAAGAAAATAACAACTACACGAATAACAATTTCACCTCAAAGGAATAATAACCTAGGCATAATCAGGTCTGTTTGGTTCATTTCAGGTCTTGAGTAGAAATGCCCAGTGCATTTTGATGTGGACTTGTTATTTTTCTACCCTCAGTCATACTTTTTTGGTTCCTTTCAAGCGTTGAGGTGACATGCCCAGTGCATTTTGGGTGTCCCAAGTTATTGGGAACAATTATGCCTGAGTTGTTATTCTTTTAAGTGGACTTATTATTTTTTTCACCCATTTGTCAGGTCTACTTGTTTCATTGCAGGTCTTGAGTTCATTCCACCCAAATTGATAGGAAGAATTATACCCAAATTATTATTACTTCACAATAGAGTTATTATTTCTTGGTGGTAGACTTGTTATTTTTTCACATGCCTATTGTCATTCCCTATATTTCAATTGTTATGGCGTGGTTGTATGGAATAAAAAAAGGTGATGAATTATTAATTTAGGGGACAATTTATTACATACCTAAGTAATGAAACGTCACACCACATAATTTAACAAAATAAAATTCTTCATTAACAACATGAAAATATTACAACTATTAAAATTGTTTAACATAAAAATATAAAACATAAAATTAATACAACACATATAGTCACCTTCATCAACATCTACCCTATTATCTAAAAGGTGGAGAGTGATTAAGGTTACAAAAAATTACTATCATGACTTTTTACAGATATTTACAAAAACAAAAATGAGAATATGTAATGTATTTACAGCAAAAAATATACAAGCAACTAACATTGCTCAGCTTAGATTTAGAGGGAACCATAGTAATCCATTATTTTCAAAATCCATAGGTTCAGAATTAGTGCTTTCCTCGATATGTCAACATGGCCATTCTCATAACTTCTTTTATAGGCGCTTGAATTCCATCTACACCTTCTAGATGAAGATTCTAAGCATGCATTAGAGAACTCCAACTTTTTGCCTCTGTGTTATCTTTGTAATAATGCATTTCAAGTGGTCCATCGACAAAGTCAATCCGATTAAGTGTATAAAATACAATAGAAAATTAAGCCAGGCAAGACGAGAACAAGAATTTAACTTAAAAAAAAAATCACAGAATCATAAATACTTAAGATAGTCAATAGGCCAACATCCAACTAATTTTACTTTGATAAGGATTTTGGACAAAAATCCAAAATCCTGACTTCCAAGTATAGGATCTGATAACCATAAAAACCAAAGTATAACTGATATGTTTAGATAGAGAGCTATTAGCCAAACATTAGCTTAGCTAGGCCTATTTTGCCCCCAATTCATTAAAGTCTGATACAATTATCATTTCTTTCATATTAAACACAAGAATAGAAAGATCCCTTGGGGGGGGTAATTATCAATTTATCCATGAAAGAGAACTTTTAAAATTGCCATTGTCTATAGATGTTTGTACAAATACCACTACTATATGCTTATTTGGACGTTGATAATTGGACACATGTAACAAGATCACTATAGGGATAAAAACAACCGTATTCTCAAGATAGAGTACAGTGCAACTTGTAACAGATGCAAAACTCAAAATCGTCTACCTGAAATGTCTCTGGTGAAGACACAAACTTTTTTGAAGGAACTCTGGGTTTTGCACCGATTGTCTAAGATGAGAGGTTAAATCAGGCATGCCACGCTACTCATCATTGACACCAAGGATCTAAAAGTAAGCTGAATGTCAAAGAGATCAGATCAACACATGCTTTATCTAGTATCAAGAATGGGAAGTAGATACCTGATTCATAGCCTGTGGGTTAGGAAGATCCTTTGCATCATTCGCGAAATATTTGGGTTATGTATTAACTAGGTGAACAAAGTAGGATCTAGTGAAATATTTCTTTGTTATCGAGAGAGAGGAGAGGGGTCACGTTGTCGAAGCTTTTAGGGGGAACGGCCATATCGAGCATCTGGGTGAGTTGTGGAGTGGGAGGAGAGATGACAGGAGATGAGCAAGAAGGAAGAGAGGAGCGCGAAAGAAATGTGAAGAGAATTTTGGATTTTTTTTAAAACACTAGGGGTAATAATGTCTTTTCATAATTAAAAAAATTAATGCGAAGTTCTATGAGATTTCACATTTATTATGCAATTTCTTAGAACTTATCTGCAATTTGATTTTTTTTCTACGAGACCTAGATGCAATTCTCCCTTATTTTTTTTTTGTTTTAAAAAAATTCAGGTTCCTTTTTCTATATACAATTATATGATATTAGCATTGTATGAACTTTGAACCATTAACCTTGAACAAAACGTTGTTAATTCATTTTGTCCCAAAAACATAAAAAATAAAAAAGAAAGGAAAAACATATTAAGGGTGTGAATTATGGTCCAGCCCAAATAGGTTAGAAAGGTGGCCCACTGGACTAGATAATCTGCCTAAAAGCCCACTAAGAGCAATGGTTTGGTTTCTGCAAGGCAATATATGCATATAAACCAGGTAGGGTTTTTATCATCGAGCGAGGAGGCAAAGGGGGAAGGAGGACTCGTAGTCGCCGGAGGCAGAAAATTCCTGAAAATGGTGAAGTTCTTGAAGCAGAACAAGGCCGTTATTGTCCTTCAGGGACGCTATGCTGGTCGCAAAGCGGTGATCGTACGTACCTTCGACGACGGCACACGTGACCGCGCGTACGGCCACTGTTTGGTCGCCGGAATCAAGAAGTACCCCAGCAAGGTCATCAGGAAGGATTCCGCCAAGAAGACGGCAAAGAAATCTAGGGTTAAGGCTTTCGTCAAGCTCGTGAACTACCAGCATCTCATGCCCACTCGATACACTCTCGATGTGGATCTCAAGGATGTAGTGACCATCGATGCCCTTCAATCTAAGGACAAGAAGGTTACCGCCTTGAAGGAGACCAAGAAGAGGTTCGAGGAGAGGTTCAAGACCGGCAAGAACAGGTGGTTCTTTACCAAGCTTAGGTTCTAAGTTTTGTCCTTTCGGGGACGACGACGTCGTTTCATACTAAATTTGCTTCTGTACGAGTTTTGTAGAAGGGAATTTTTTATAGAGATTATAGTGTTAATCGTTTCTCGAGTTATTATTGGGTCTGTTGAACTAACTACTTTTTTCTTTAAATCATAACTACTTTTTTCTTTAAATCATGTCGTTTCTAATCGCTTATGTTTGTATGACCATTTTGATGGTTTGCTGAGTATTCCTCAGTTGATAGCATTTACGTATTTGATGCATTTTTTGTGATTAACTGATTGTGCTTGGAAAGAGTTAAATTTTAATTAACTAGAATTGTGTTGGAGGTAGTAACTGTTTGATTCAACCAATTTAATCGCATTTGGCCTTGTTGGCATGATTATCATCATTGATTCGCATCAAATCAGCATTACTGTTCTGAGGGGGAAATGTGTACTTTTTCATGTCTATTAGTCTTGTTGCAGGTAAATTTGGGTTATTTTGCTGTGTTTTGTGAAATATTCATTTCTCTCTTTGGATCATATGCTACATCCATCATGTTATTTCTGTGTTTTTTTATTGGAGAGAATTAAGTTCTAGAGTGTTGGAGACGACTATGCCTTGCAAAATTTAACTGATGCAAAGTAATAGAATTATATAACTGGTTTTACAAGTTTTTCTCTTTCTTTCCCCTTTTTTGGAAACAATTTAGAAACAGAACGGAGTATTTCGTGGTTTTTATCTTGGAATTTTTAAAAACATTTTTTTCCATTTTCAACATGTCAATGCTTGTGTTTGCTGCAAATCTTGTTTGTTTTTTTTTTTTCTAATTACTAAGAAAGCTGGAAAATTTGGTATTTTTTCTGTGGATTTGACACACCTTTGATAATCAACCATGCCCCATAGGAATTTTGTTCATTCTAAATTTCATTTTCTCCCATTACTAGGTGTTGTTACAAAGGACTTCCTAAGATATTGGAGCAGCCCTGATGTTATGGTTAGATTTCCCTTGATTGATCACAATATGCTTTAAGCTTTCATTGTAAATGTTGCTATCTTTCTATATGGTGGCACAATTTCAGTCTGTCTATTGGCTTTGTTTGCGTCATTCTCATGGAACTTGCAAGATACTCTCAGGTTTCACTTAATTAGTGTAGCATACATTGATGTAAATGATATTTTAGTAATTCATCCTTTGTCATTTCAGTCGCATTTGGCTGTTCTTTCCATAAATTAACTATGCATTTTTCTTTCTTTTCTAAGATGTGTGCCTTTTTCGTTACATCTGTGTGCGCACGTGTGTCCCTAGCCTCTTAGGCATGTGTGTCAGCATTCAGTGTTGGGTCCTAGTTCTTCATTCATGTGGGTTTTTAGTTTTGATTGAAATTGATAGTTTGGCGACTGTCTTATTTTCTCCGTATGTTGTATGCATGATACATATGTATTAGGATTGTGAATAATATGAATTATGTTCTTTAATATAAGACCCAATTGATTTTTTTTGGAGAGATTAACGAAACTAAATAAATCAGTTAATTATAACTAATATAAGAGCTAGTTGACTAATTTGGGTAGATTAAAGAGTATATAATATGGATTTGTTTTGAGGAGTTGAATTTAGTTAATTATTAACTGATTTATTTATTTTTTTTAATTTATTTAAAAAATTAATTGGAGGAGTACATCATATGGGATAAGAGGTGACTTGGGGGAAGGTAGTAGTTCATTTGTGGGAGATGTGCAAAGGTGTATTATGATTTGTTTGCTTTCTCTTGGCTTGTGAGTAGTATTGAGGAGGAAACCATTTCCATTCCAACAGTGGCAAATCCAAACATGATCATCCTATAGGTGTGTTTGCGTCATCCAAACACATTTTACTGTATTAAAATGCAAAGGCATCAGCTTATTACTAAAGGTCAAACGAGATTATCCCCCGGAAAGGGGGGAAAGAATTGTAGATCTAGCTTCGGAGTATCTCAGCCAGCAGATCAAGAAATAAATCATGTGTGAAAATATGAGGATGTAAGTAATGCGATCTTGCCAAATTCCACTCCCGCTCTAGTTTACTGCTAAATCCTTGCCAATGAAAGTTAGCATGAGTCCAAAACTGAAGTCCGAAATATGAGAGCAGGCTTGCTTCGGTTGTTTAGCATTCGATGTGTGGTTAATAGTGAAGTGAAAAGCTGGTTTTGCGCCATGACCAGTTGTATCCCAAGAAGAATAAGTGAGAGGCCGATCTACAATATGTACCAATGGGATGGGTCAGTTAGCCTTTCTATGACATGAATTTGGGAGAGGTTCCCATATTTAATACTCGATATATATGTGCCTATCAGACATAAAGAGAAGGAAATTCATCCCCAGGGGGATCCAACCAAACCATATGAGAAAAACAAATTGTGGTCTGTGGACATGATCCATGAAATGATACCTGGCGCTTTGTCTACCAAAAGTTTAGTTCAATTTTTTGCTATTTTGTTTAAAAATAGCAATTTCCCATATAAATAAAATATTAAGATTTTACTAATAGATTATTTTTTATAAGATTAACAGGATCCTATTTTTAGGCATCTTAATTTTGAGATTTATGGCCGCATCTTGTATTTATTAATGGAATTATATCTAATAAAGGTTAGTTCTAGGGATAGAAATAGATTAACCCAAGTTAAGTTTTAGCTAAATAGGCTTAAGCCTGTAATAATAATCTAAAGCTTGAGTTTAGACATGAGCCTATATACATGCTTGTTTTTAGGCTTAGACTTGAGCTTTTGAAAGTCTTGCTAGCATAAAGAAGATCTATTTACAATGTATACTTCTAAAAAAAATTTATATTTCACGCTTTGAAGGATGTAAGCAGTCTTTAACCCTATTAAAAACCTATTAGTAATGCATTATTAATTATAGGCTATGCCTCCAAATTTACAGGCTAGGCTTTAAAAAAGAAAACCTTGCCTATTTAAACTAGAAGACTTTTAAATAGGTCTATAGTCTCACCTCGTTATTAAACATGTCAGGCTTTATTAAATTTTAACTAAATTAGGCCGTAGCTTCTTATTAAAGATATGACCTATGTCCACTCCTAATTAATTATATTAAGAGAAATGTATATGTTTAGTGTTTTATGTTACTTCAAACAAAATTGTCTTGGTGACACGTGTGCCTAATAAAGAATTTTAATACCTATATATAAACGCCTCTCTCCACTTACATATGTATGCACTATGCTTAATTGAGGCATCTAAATCTATTACACGCCACTTCCAATCCTATGTTCCAACCTTTGAGCAATAATATAAAAACCCCAAAAAAAAAAATTCAAATCTTAAAAATTTAATTATATAAGGACCTAATTTTATTTTAAAAAAAATAAAAATATGTTGTCAACACAATGCACTTCAGCATAGTAGATAATTTATTTTCTTCTTCTTCTCTTTTCCAACAATAGACATTGAGATTTATGTAAAAGAATTGCACCTGAGGACCCCCTTTTAAGTTTTAACCAACATAATCAACAACCTATACGAGACCTCTAATTAAGATTTTTGTTAAAAAAAATATTTTTTATGATTAAAGTTATATCACTGAATATTATAATATTCCGCTACAGTTCCAATAATCATTGAACTTGGAGCTTTAAAATCCACAGGATTGGTTTTAAATATTAAAGAATATATTTATAAATCATGAAAGATGAGTTGTAAACTAATACAAAATAAATATTCATATATGATATAAAATTAAGTTGTAAATTTCACATAATTAATTGTATATAATTAACAATTGAATTATAAATAATAAAATATGAGTTGTAAATTATCTCAAAACAAATATTTTATATCATTTTAAATTAAGTCTTAAATTCAATATGATTAGTTGTAAAAAAGTAGGAGTTATATAAGTCGATATTTTCAGTCAGAAGCATTTTGGTTCGTCCATGGAATATTTTCTGAAAACTATGGACTAAGGTCCTTCCCTGTTATTTTCTAAATTTGGGGGTCTATAAGTATCATTAATCTTCTTCTTGGTCCTTCAATGTCATTCTCTCTGTATTCTTGGTCTCTTTCAATGAAAATACCAATTAATATACGGTTTAAAGTTGTACAATCAATTGATGAATAGTTCACTTTTTCCTTGGCACAGAAGAATAGTACACTTAATTAATTAACTCCATATGCATTAAACTATAATTAAGTTTTAGGTAAAATTACCAAACAATTCTCCATTAAAATATTTATTATTTAAAAGCACCTAAAATTCGTTTAAGAATCTAAATTCTTAAACGGGTGTAACTTATCGATGCAATTTTTTTTTAACTATATATAAATATCTTCTGTTTAAAGATTTTTACACATAGTTAAAGATATATTGCACATAAATAAAAAAAGAGTTGCAGGCATCCTATTTTTGAAACAAAACAAAAGACATTTGTATATAGATATATAGTTGAAGATATATTACATAACTAAAAAATAGTCAGAACTGTTAAAGACAAGTTATACTTATTTAAAAATTTAGATATCTTTGGATAATAAATATCTAAACAAAAATTGGGAAAATTTTATTTAAGGTCCACTATAGCTATTTAAAATCAGATTGCCTCCAAAATATTATGAATTTTCACTGCACCCCATGGAACAAAATGAAATTAATTTTTTGAAGGTAGAAAGACATTATTTTTACCCTTCGAAATTACCTTTGGAGAAAGACAAATGTGAAGGAGTTAACAAGGAATACAATAACTTTTACAATAAAAAAAATTAACAATAGAAATAAAAGGATTCACCACACCAATTATGAAGAACAATAGAAATAAAAGGAAAAATTTATTGAATTTTATGATATAGTTAATGAGATTTATTTTTTTTTTAATTTATGTAAAATATGTTAAAAATAATTTATAAATAATGAAGTTGTCCCATTTTCAAATAAGGAATGAGGCACTTTATAAATCACATGGGAGGGTGAAAATGAGAGGGCAGCTCATTGACAATATTCTGATTGCCATGAAAAGGAATCACATTGAAGAGTGAAGACATAACTATCTTCCCACTCATAAATATCTTTCACTTTCCACATTCGGAAATTACACATTTTACATACCACTCCACACTTCACACATCTTTCACATTCTCTTTTCTTCTTTTCAATTCAATTGCTTCCCCCCACAAAATTATCACATATATATAGTCGTATCTGTACTTTTACAGTAAATAAGTAAATTTAAAATTTAGGCAATTTAAATTGATTTTTAATAATAATAATAATAATTTTTGTATATTAGCTGATAACAGTTACTATCATTAAAAAAAATTTAATTATTATCATATTCAAATAAAAAATAACTCTTTCAAAACATGATTTTCTTTTATTTGTATATAAATAACTTATAGATTAGATAAAAATACAATTAAAATTAGTTAAGGTAATTCATAAATATGTTCCAAATTTAATTTTCTTTCCAATAATGTTTTGGCAAGACTTTCCAATAATATTAATATTGAATGATACTAACCTAATTATACAAGGTATAGACTAGTTATTGAATGAATCGAGGAAGTGGTTTAAGAAATAATGGCCTAAAAATTAGTTTAATCATGATTAAATAGGGTCAATTTAATCATGACTAAAAAAATATAAAATTATTAAAATACATAAAAATATTTAGATATAACAGCTAAAAGAGTAATACGTTACATAAACATAAACAGCCAATGGAGGGGTGACACGTGGCAAATAATGTGGTGTGGGGATATTAATTAACCACGTGGTTGCTTACATCAGCCCACACTTTTCAAGAGGAAACCACCCTCATGTGGCACGTGACATGCATGTGATACGTGGGAATTAGGTTACCTTAGACATATCCTTTTCGTTCATCCATATTGATATGGTCAACTACCTAATTTTATAAATATAGTACTCATTTTATATTAAGATATAAAATATATTATATATTTATCTGATCTTTAATAAAAAAATGTAATTTAACTTTTGTAATGTAATGTGCGGTGATGATGTTGATAATGTAATCACGCGTGATGGAGAGATGAGCATGCAAGTGTGGAGGGTGAGAAGTCGTTACTACAGGTCTATTTAGATAAGTGTTTAAAAAAAATTTATAAAAAAAATGGCATTTAGCAGATTTTAGAACTGGGCTTTCAGAGAAAAATTTATAGAAAAAAAATAGTTCTAGATAAATGAGTGTTTGGATAGTTATTACTAGAAGAACTTTTGTAATTGAAAAATTATAAAAAAGGGTATAATTTTATTAAAAATAAAAGATACGAGAGAGGAGAGAAAAGAGATGGTGGAGAGAAGAAAAGAAAAAGAAGAAAAGGTAGAGAAGAAAGAGGAGATAGGGTGTTGAAGAGAGAAAGAAGAGAGATGAGAGATGAGAGAGGATGGAGAGAAGGTGTAAGAAAAAGTAAGGGTAAAATAATAATTAAATAGTTCATAAACTCTTTTACTATTCTAGAAGCTAATCTCATTAGTTTATTCAAAACCTTAGTTTTAAACTATATTTTGATCTAAAAACTCTTTTGTACAAATATGATTGTTTATTTTAAAATTTCTCCAAACTAAAATTTAGGCCAAAAACTATTTTAAAAACTTAATTTAAGGATTTCTCAATCAGACACTATGTTTAAAAGACATACTTTCCAAAAATGGAAAGTTTCCCACTTTAAAAGCTTAAAAGACCAAACAGTGGCAGTTGCATCTCATCCAAAACCCACGTGATCAAAATGAAACACTCTTTGCTATTAATTTCAAGTTTTCAACATCACTATCTATTATTATTCACATTCACTCTTCTAAGTGCCGCAAATTCTGAAAAGTAAGTCATCGTTTATTAGAATTTTTAATTTCCCCAAACATTTTAAAAATAAATTCATTACCACATATTTTAAATGAACATATATAACAATAATTTAATTATAAGCTGGCTGGTTGGACAAAGTTTGTTTCACTTTACATTTCCAAGTCACAAGTTCGATTTCACATGAATGCATCAATATAATTTGAGAAAATTTGAGGAAAGTACTCAATTAAAATTTATTTTGTTAAAAGTAATCTAAATTAAAATATCAGTCTTCTATATATATAAAATTTATAAAAACAAATTTATATATAAAAATTTATCAAATCATTTTTATCAATAAATTTTTAATAAAAACCTCTCTTCAAAGATAAATGATAAAATCCTTCTATCTATTTCTCAAATAAATTCAATTATTTATTATCAATGTTGGTTAAATTGACAAACGGGCTAAACTATTTAGAATGATGAAAACTATTTACACTCTAAATTTTGAAAAGAATTATAACGTTAATTAAATAAAAAAAATTAATCACTTGTTTAAAAAATGAGAACCTTGCTAATTAACACTTAAAACTATACCTAAATTATCAGATATTTTGAAGGGATTTTACATATTGTTGCTAGTATAAATTATGGATAATTAGTATCTTTTATATAGTATTTTACAATAATAATTATCAATTAAAAGATCTGTGTAACAATAAACTATCCTATTCAAAAGCCATAAACAGAGGACTGATTCCTTAGAATCATACAACAAAATATGTTTGGTTTCTTTTTTTGTAAAGAAAGAAAGAAAAAGAGTTGGAATAAACATGCCGCATATGTAACTCATTTTCCACGTGCTAAGTCAAATACTAAGTTATTATATATAAACTCTTTTTCTTTTTGGTCTTTTTCTTGCCGCCAACTGACACTTTATATAAGACCCTTCACTGTGTATTGTCCCTTCCACTATCTCTCTCTTCTCTTTGTTTTCTCTCTCTCTAGGCTTTTATTTTAAGAAGAACTTTGTGAGGACGACGATGAAGCCAAACTGCGGACCTCCCAATAATTCAATGTAAGCATTTTCTTCTGCCTTTTTCCTTTTCTTTTATTTCTTTGTTGATGATTTTTCTCATCATTTAATTAATTTTCTGAGGAAATTAAACAAACGGGATTTTATTAATTAATAGTTTTTGTGTGTGTGTGTTTGTAATTTTTGGCAAGAATCTCATAGTAATGAGCCTTTGGACATCACACAGCACCATCCCCAAATTCTTCACAATGGTTGCCACTGCTTCATTGATGTTACTGAACTTCAGGTACTACCAATTTATATATATATATATATATAATATTATCGTGTAATTTTGATTTATTAGTTGTGTTATATGCTTATTCTGTTTGTTTTCTTGATAGATAAATAATGTATATTTTTCTTAAAATTTATTAAAATTGCATATAACTACTCTATTTCTGTTTTCAAGATTATTACAAGTTTTCTTTGAGTTTTATTTAAATTACATAAACTTCTTCCTTAATTTCCTTAATTACAAAACACACCCAATTTTATTTTATTTTTAAAAATTCAAACTTTCCCCAAAATAAAAAAAATGGCGACTAATTTTAACAACATCCAGGGTTAGACTATATATATTACTCCTTCTAAATGTATAAATTAATTAAAAAATTTACCTTAACCTTAAATATAAGATTTTAATTTATTTTATCTTTTAAATTTATAATTTTTTAAAACTACCCTTATTAATTTCATATATTAAAGAAGTGGTAATTTTCATTAGAAATGATTAAATGGATATCTTAAAAAAATTAACACGTATTTTAATACATATAATTAACTCAACTAATTTGTTTAATCTTTGTAAATTAGCTATTCACTATTTATTATTGATGAAATCTATAGGAAGACATACTTTATTCAAGAAAACCATTTTCAAATTTCAAGAAATAGAATTTATTGAAAATTATAGGAATAATTAATGATTAATGTAGGCAAGGGTGATAATATGGTTGGCAAGTAAAGAAATGGAGGGATCATCATCTTCTTCATCTTCATTTTGGTTGCAATCTCAAGCTTTGATGCGTGGAAGTGGTGCTCATAGAGGCCTCTCCCTCAAGAAATCACTTCACAGTTTTCTGCAGAAGAGAAAGAAAAGGACACAACAGACAAAGTCACAATGCGATGACTGTGAATAATAATAATAATAATAAATATTATTATTAATTAAAAAACAATTTCTCTTTCACAAACATTTTCACCATTTTTAGTTACACATTTGCGTCATCATTAATATTCCTGGCCCCATCTTCATTCCAATTTCGTGAAATTCTTCATGTGCTGCCTATTGCTACACTTTTTCTTTTCTTACTTTCTGACTTTGTCAATTCAACTTGCTTTTCCTTTCTTTATAATACACATGTATGTCTATTCTACAGCTATTCTCTACTATTATACACTCTTCTGTGTTTGTTATAAGATATAAATAAATAAATTAAAAAAAAGTTGGTTAATATTGATTAAATAAAATAAATAAGTAAAAAATATAATTTTTTTTTAAAACGCCCTCATATATGGAGAGAGTGAATCAAGAGAACGAATAAATAATTAATTAATATAATGAGACTAACCAATATATAACTAATAAAAGCAAAAATAAAAACTAATGAATAAGTAATTAATAAATTTAGTCAGATAAGCTATTAGTCCTTAAAAAAAATCTTACATATAGGCTCAAAGGGAGTAATTCATAAGGAATCATATGCAATATGGATAGTGTACTATCATGTTTAGGACCAAGGTCTTTAGAAGTAATTTCCAAAATTTGGGGTCCTTATTGATAATTAATTTCATACAAGAGGAAAAGAAAAGAAAAGATGTATAGGGTATTCTAATGGGATTTGGCAATATAATTTGCACATTTGTGGTTTCAATTGTTTAGTATTATTCATAGATGTAATTCTCTAAGCACCCCACATTAGATGTTGATAACTATGTTAATTAAAGAGAGTTCTACAAAAAAAAAAATTGAATTTCTTCTCAACATTGATGTTCAACTTGAGGGTATGTTTAAGATTATGTAGAATTCAAGGGCCTTGCCAAGATAAATGTTTTTGGTTGGCTTGACAAAAAGCTCATAATCTCGTTCAGAAGGAATATTCTCCGAATCATATGTTTCAAAAGCTATAATATCAGGGATTAAATGGTCCCATTTTCAGAGAAACAAATAAATTTGTTGACTGGCTTGTTGACCAAACCTATTATATGAATGCCACCGCTATTCTCCTTAACACCTCTCCCAGTAGATGCTTCATTATTGCCGATTTAACCCGTTTTTGTGGTTAAGATTGATGTGAGTGGTGGAGGTCCTAATCACTTAAATAGATAGTTAGGGCTAACAAGAGTTGATACAGATAACAAGAAATAGACTTGTATTCTATAAAGACGAGAGTTCTATTCTAACTACCGTTGTGAGGGCTCATTTGGTAGGCGATCTTATAAGTCCCCCTATAAGCGCTATCTGAACCCTGAGACTATACCCTGACCTTAGTGGAGAATCGGTGTTAAACTTATCTAAACTTTTTTATAACAATAAATAAATAAATAGATAGATAGTTAGGGGTTTAAATTCTAACTCTAGAAAAAGAAATTAGTCTATCTTATTGAATAAAAGCATATGGAGTCAATTTAAATTTAAAATAAAAATAATTTTATAATTTTCACTTGTAAAAGGTTTACGTGATAAGAATTTTAAATTAGGAAGATTCACGTTAGATTTAGATGGTCCAAATATCTAATATGACAACCACCCAATAAATAAGTACCCCTTCAAAGTTACTCCAACTTTTACGCCAAGTGTCAATACTTCTAATGTTATCTAACTTGTATGTCGACTGCATTTATGTCAATTTCATAAAACAGAAACCATGATCGGCAAAGGGTTAAATCAAAAAAAGGAGATAATTGTGCAGAATTTGTATTCATAGGTGTAAAAAGTTGATGCGAGTTCACTTGTGTCACATTCTTATAAGTTACTTTGATAAATTAGTGAAAATAAATTACACAAACAAAAAATAACAAAAACAATGGATAATCTAACTTGTACGGTCAATATTAACGAGTTTTGTAATAGCACCAACTTATATGATTTATTTGTAACTTTTTTTTAATTAAAATGTGTAGGTTTACCTAGGGCACAAAAAGTTGAATAAAGATTCAATAGTATAGGATATTAAATCCTATATTAAGTAATATGAATATTCAATGTTATATTCTCCCACCTCAACAATTAAATATTTAAGATAGAGATTTCCTATTCCATACTCTACTTAGATAACCTACATAATTTTAGTATTAGGAACCAGACTCCTTTTCATGATAGTTATTTAATTATTTATATTTTTTTATGAGTAGCTATTTTTAATTGTAAGAAGTTATTATCAATTATTATCTTTTGTTTTATCAGCTTATTTAAGTTACTCATGTATCAATAATCATATGAATCAAAGAATGAATGAAGTATTTTATAATTTTTTAAAATTCAAATCCAGGTTCTATATTTCCTGCTCCCCCTCCCTAAAATTATAGATTCTAGTTCTAGAGTCCCTCTCCTCTGTTTCTACTCTCTCCTTCCCTCTTTCTCTGTTTCTGTTCCTATTTTCCAGGTTCTATCACACAGCACAAGATCCAATTTGAGGAGTGACATAATTTATCCTCCCAAGTTTAAACAAGGTCCACATCACATTAAGTGGGAAGATTAGAAACCTATAACATACAATAATGGAGTAAAAATTCATACTTCAGTATAATGGAACATAATTTCTTTGAAGCTATTATGGGAGCTGGCTCTAAGCAAAATTTCTATCCGTATGTCTGCAAAAGGATAATTAGTATTCTCTCTATCACCTAAAGTGGTTCGCCAAAATATAATCCCTTGAAATGGCTGTAAAATCTCCCCATAGGGACCAATTCCTAGAACTAACCCCAAAAATGATGAGCAATCATCCAGTATGTGGTGGTATTGCCAAAACTCTATCCTCAAGCATACTGAAGACTGATATTGCTGCATCTTACCTTCTGTTTTACCATTGCCAGTCTATTCTTCAAATTTTGCAGGAAGAAATTAGACCTAGGTCGTACATGCATTGCCAGGAATAAAAGAGAGGCTGAATCATAATTCATCATGAGCTTGGGGTTGCTCATCAACCACTTCGGATTGATCGCTTTGGGGAGCATCATGAGCTTCTGAGTTTTCGTTTGCCGGTTGATCGCTTTGGGGATCACTATCTGTTGAGGTGGAGTCTGCAGTGTCAGTGTTATTATTCTCAGTTTCATTCTTTGTAGGCTTCTGGATTTTAGGCTTGGGTTTGGGGATTCTATTGATCTTGGCAACCTGTAAAAGGTACAGAGAAAACTCAACCAAAGTTGTACTAATCTTCCAAGGACCTTGAATCACAATGCCAATACTATAATCCATTCTTAATCATGAAAGATAAGAGACAATACCTTGCTTTGCAGATCAAACAGCTTCAGATATACTTCCTCGGAAGTAAATGCTGGCTTGCTAAACGCAGAAGTCCTTCACCACAACAAAAGAATTCAGAATTAGAAATTAATTGACTGGATACTATCGTAAGAAAACTAACTTCCTCAGCAAGCTCAGAATCTTAAAGGAGAAATAAGAGCGCTATAAAGAGCTAGATTAATCCAAATCTTTGAAAAAGTTTAGTAGGGTATAGGAAATATGGGCACTTGAACTCAGAAAGTAAAATGTATGCCGGTAGTGCTTCTAGAGATTGATCAACTATATTCTATTTGATAGCATTAAGTTTGACACGAGCATGTGATATACATTTAATCATGATGATACAAACAAATGTTAATCGAAACTATCGCACATTCAAAGCATGTCTGGAATTTTCTTGTTTGAATAAAAGGATGCTTAATGTAACTACAAGAACTGAGATTAGAGTAAAACAGTGTGCATGCGCACAAGTTTGCACAAATGCCATAATTTTTTTATTACAACGCATACTTAATGCGCTATTTATCAAGGAAAAAAAGACTAAACAAACAAAGATGAATAAAATAACAGGAACTTACTTAGACTGCTCAGCCTCCTCCTCGTCCAACCAATTCTTTAACTTTTCAGCATCATTTACAACCTAGCAACCAGAAAAAGAAATATTTTAATGTAAGCATCAATCTCACATGCTTTAGTTCACAGAAACCAATGGGCACGATCAATATAAATCAAATACCGCATTTATTTCTTCTTTTGGAAGCCAAGACTTTTTTGTCTTCCACTCTTGTACAATCTGCATTTGTCAGAAAACAACAATTAGTTATATTACCATACAGCATATTTTGGAAACCAAAGCATCCTGCTTCAAATATGTAGGAACTGGACGGCTAATCAAGCTGATAAACTGTCAGACCAGGCATCCAGTTTCATCAACAGCCCGACTTTCGATTCACACACAAGCACCAATGACGCCTGACAAGTAACAAGAACTATGGGCGTACTTTTATTTTAAAGGGAAAAGGGTGCGCTACACGCGCACACAGACATGCCTAATTATAGAGCATTGATGGCTCTCGGACATAGAAACATTAATCACTAATCACTAAATATTTTCGAAGCAAAACAGATACTACCATGTATCAAACAATTTCCTGGACAAAACAAATTAAACTAAGATAACTTTCAATCATCACAGTACACTAGAAGCCTGGTAAAGGTACCTGTTGCAGCTCATTATGGTATTTACGAGCATGATCAACTGCCACCGGTCGAGATGTGAGCTCCTTCAATCTGTAACAGATATTTAAGTGGTTTAGAAAAACGTAAACATAGGATCTGTTTGGATAAGATTTTGGAAAAAAGCTTATGAAAAAAAAGGACTTTTGAACAGTTTTTAAAAAATGGCTTTTTGGAGAAGAGCTTATGAAAAAAAAGTAGTTCTGAATAAATAAGTGTTTGGATAGTTACTACTAGAAGGACTTTTGTAATTGAAAAATTACTAGAAAATGTATGATTTTATTAAAAATAGAAGAGAGGAGAGAGAGTGGAGAAGAGACAGGAGTGAGGGTGGATAAGAGAGAAGAGTGAGGGTAGGTGGAGAAGAGAGGAGAGAGGAGAGAGGGTGTAAGAAAAAGTAAGGATAAAATAGTAATATGATAATCCATAAATTTTTTTAATTTGATAATCCATAAATTTTTTTTACTGTTCCAAAAGCTAGTCTCAATAGCTTATCCAAGACCTTAGTTTTAAATCATGGTTTGGTTCAAAAGCCCTTTTAGACAAATATGACTGTTTGTTTTAAAATTCCCCCAAACCAAGATTTGAACCAAAAACCTTTTTAAAACCTCGAAACCAAACACACACATAATAAGGCATAGTGAGCAAAAATCAACCAAATTAGCCCCTTACTAAGAAAACAGCATACCTGAAAAAAATTGGATCACCCACTGCTTTTAACATATCTAGACGCTCTTCAAACTCTGTAGCATTGGCATCTTCTCCATCTGTATACAACCAATCTTGCACCTGATGCAATGCAAGGAGCTTAAGTAAGAAATCTCTCAGAAAAGAAAAACAAAAAATAATTGTCCAAGGAAAAAAGTGGAACCTGATCAAGCTTCTCAACAAACAATTGGCGTTCATCTTCAGTAGAAACTTTTGCACAATCCTCCAAAGTTTCAATCTGGTACAAAGAGGAGCAGCATTATAAGTTTTATTGTATATCTAAATCATTTCATTATCAACAAACTTTGAAAAGGTAATATAAGAGTTATAGAAAGAATCCTGCCTCATGATAAGTGCAAGGATAACTCACAAAACAAAAGTCAACTGAAGGAACAAGGGTAAATTAATTTAGCAAGAGATTAAGGAAAACTTTTATTTTCTGAGAATTGCTCGTCCGTCGTTGTTGCAAATTCCTACTTGAATGATTTTTTTTTCTTTTCAAAGGGGACCTTATGATACTCTCTGTACAAAAAACTAAATAAAACAGTAACAAATGAGCCTTTCAATGCAGTCAATTAGAAATCTCAAGCTACCAAAAAAAAAAAAAAAGTGAACTAGCATACAAAAGATGAAGTTTTCAAAATGCCCTTGTATCACCCAAAGCAAAAATATTAAAAAAAAAAAAAAAAAGGAAACCATGAGCGTATTGTTATCTACCAACCTTTTCCTTAGTTGCGTATATATATCCTTCTAAGTTATTTTTTAATTCTGCTGTTCTTCTTCTCTCTTCATCTTTCTTGTCCAGTGCCTGTAATTTGCCCTTAGCTTCCGCAAGAAACTCTTTTGACAGAGACATTCCAGGTCCCACTAGCTTTGATTCAACCTGGGAAAAACATTTGAAATTTAGGCAAAAGTGTTGATATGCTAAGAGGTTCCATATATTATGTTTAAATTATCAACTATTTCAAATAATTAATGAAGCCAGGTCGAACCTTCAATGGAACCCTAAACGTTCGCTTCTTCAACTTTTTCTCTGTACCAGAATCTGTGGCAGGTTGCTCCTCTGCACTAGTATTCAATGTCTCACTAACCCCTCCATCAGTTTGTAACTTTTCACTGTTTTCCTCAGAACTATTCCTACCCCCAGTTTCCAATGTCAAGTTCAAAGAATCTGTGGTAGAATTCTCTTTGGTCAGATTCTTTCTAGGAACTTCCACCCATTCTGTTATTTCAATAACAGCATCTGCCCGATCCAAAGAAAGGATTCCACTTCTACTCAGAGAGAAATGTAGGTTTGCTTTTATGGGAGAGGACAAATTCCGAGACGAGTACCTACAGAATTAGTGAAAACAGATGTAGAAGACTATCAAACCAAGGCTTGCAAATTATACCTTTAAGAAGCTTAAAGAAGCAATTATATCCATAATTCATGAAGTTGTTTATTCTTACTTCTCAGTTGCAGCTGTCAAACCAGATACTTGATATCGAGCAACTTCAGGAGAGGTAATGCCAGGTGGCAAAAGATTTTCACTGTCATAAGCTAGTGAAACCTCAAAATCTTTGTTATGGGTAATTGATTTGAACATCTGCTAAGCAGGAAATAGTAACTAAGGATTATTAACAGAGTTGGGGAGCTACTAATCACTTTGTGAGCTCTATAACAAGCTGTCACATGAACTAATGTTAATCCTCTTGATTTACCTTGCTTGAGATTTTTTTCATTCGTGGTACAAGTAACTGCCTAGCACTGTCATCGTTCGAAAGATCAGGGCCATTCAACTCAACCACAAATCCATACATTGACCCATCAATCATTCCAAGCTTCCGGTTCAATTTAATTCCATCACTTAAATTTGCAGCATATAGGGAGGCGCCTAGAACTATAGCTTCATCAGCATCAAGATGTCTGTCAAGTTCTTTCCTCCCAAAGAACTCTTGAAGCTTAGCCTGCGATAAGAGGAATTGAAGATAATGGAATATTTTAGGCTCATTACCAAAACACTACCAGTAAACGTGAAGAGATAATGCCATATGAAAAGGAATTTTGAATCATCTGAGCCAGATAAAAAACCATTCCTGCAGTTTCTAGTAACTGTAGTTATACAACAGATATGTCTTCCGAACTATGTCAAGGAGATGATTAACATATAAATTAAGTCATTTTTGTTAACACCCATCTATCCATAAAATCCTCTTGCCAACAAGAGAGCTTTTTCTCTTTCATTTGCTTTTGCTGCAAAATACTTAGCAGCTAGCTAACTCGTGAAGGCACCAATGACAAGTTAACTGTTCAAATTAATTAAACCAAAACAGTATCCATCACTAAAGCACATTAAATGGTAACAAGTTAAAATTTCTGCATGGAGTTATGGGTGACAGAGATTAACTTCTATTTTCAAAATCATAGCATACCGCAAACTTATTGTGTTTATTAGATGATATGCTAATACAGAGAGCTGAAAAGTTTGGGCTTATATATTGAATCAATCCCACCCTTGCCTAAATAGGCATTAACGTTACATGTGTTTAGTTAGCAGTTACTGACTAGGCAAGTATAGGATCCAATCGTCTTGCCTAGTCAGCAACTGCTGACTAATCTAATCGACTGGTTAGAATAATTCTCTTACACACAACAATTACCAAAATAAGTAATAGAAATGTATGAAATAATTCAAACCTGTAGTTTGGGAACTCTGGTTGCACCTCCTAGCAACTCCACTGCGTATATTTGGTCAGCTGCCAAGCCTGAATTGTCAAGTAACGCTTTCACAGGCAAAAGAGATTTTTCCCAGATATCCCCACAGAGCTCTTCAAACTTCTCACGGGTGATAGTACTCCTGGAAGGAAACAAGACTTTGATGAACAAAACTAAATAAACATTTAAACTGAAATATATATATATTACAACTTGATCATCAGCCAAATACTTAAATCCCTCGCCAATTTGTTATTGATTCCATTTTAACTAATGTGTGCCATGACCATATGCAGGAATTTCACTCATCATTAGTGTTTTTGTGATTTTCTTATTTATTATTGTTTATTGTAATTTGTAAATCTTTCAATGATAGGAAACTCCTATAGCTTTGCATCTTAACATTTGATATGAAAATATGTGATATGCAACATTCTTAATTTAAGGTATATTCATAAAAATACAAGGCATTCTCCCCGAATTAAACTTCAAAATTACCAAAATTAATGAATTGCCTCCAAGGAAATTCAACCTTCAATTATTATGCTAGCCCAATTTTTACATTAAAACATTATTTCTCTTTCCAACATCATCTGTATAAGTTCAATTAAACTTCATTCTTTTCTGTTGCTAGATTAATCATTAAATAAACAATTTTCAGCTCCTAAAAATTTCCTTTTCAAGAACCTCAAGCGATCATATTCAGAAGAGGAAAGCTACAAATCTTAGTGTAGAAAAATTAGAGGAGTAAAAAGCATAACTCTCCAATAAGTGGGAGGTTGTGGTTTTGATCCCATTTGTAACCTCAAACTATTAGTGCTTGCCACTCTAATTCAAAAAGAAAGCGTAATAACTCAAATTAGGAAGCTAAGGATGGCATTTTTACTGAACTGGTAATGGTAATTTATATATCCACAAACGGAGGCAGCTAGGAGGATATGAATTAGACAAGGGCAAAAGTTTTGTACTACTAACTTTTTTCTTTTTACCATACATACTTTTACAACAGCAGTTGAACCAAATCTACATTTCAAAATACAAAGAGCCGCACCCAATTTTCATGACATGATCCCAAGAACCACTCTTGACAGATTTGCATTATGGAAATATTTATAATTAACACCTAAGGAAATTTATCTATCACTATAATATAATATCAAAGCACATGCTATATTCATCACCTAGTAAACCAAATAAAGAGGAAGCAGTGGCATTTAAAGAATACATTGATGTTGCATAATTAAAAAAATAAAGTTCTAATCTTCTAGCTAGAAATAAATACATTAGATGATATTTTTCTTAGTTTTCCGTGTATAATAACGGTTACACTTTCTGTTGCATGAAAAACTTCTTTTTTTCTGTTGAAGTCAGAAAAATCTAATTTTAGGGGCAATCCAAGTATTTCTTACCAAAGACAATATGGTCTCCTTGACGAACAAAATAAATACCAGAAAAAATTGGGTGGATGTGTTATTTGAATATAATTGTTTTCAACCAAGAAAATATCCTCAATTGAAAATGTCTTCCAAGAAACATTCAGGCTTTTGAGAACATTTTGCATGATAGTGCCAACCATAATGTAAAAATCAGCAATACAGAGTACTAGGATACATTGTAAACTAAAGAGTAGGGTCTCTTCATGTTTTGTTAAGCTAAGCACCAGCGCATGTTTGGATTGGAGATTGTAGTAAAACTATTTCTTCATTGAAAGGCTTAATCTTTTTAATAGAAACAGTTCTCAAAATTTTTTTAGATTTACAGGAATTATTACATGAATTTTAATGAAATTGGGATGATGAAACGTGCTGAGGAGAAACTACAGAATTCACCTACCTGAAGTCGGTGTCTGCATGAAGTGACTCAACTGAAATTGGAGCAGCGGTGTTTGCACTAAGAATTTCTTTGGATCGTTTAACCTGTTTCTTTAATTTAGCCATAGCTTTAGGGTACTTTCTCACATCAAATCCATCACCAACTTGATTATTAAATTCATTAGCGAAGTGCTCCACTAGCCGCAATTCCATATTTTGACCACCCAGCTCTGGATTCCAATAGACATCCTTAACCTTCATGAATTATGAAATAAGAAGGATCACTACGAAATACAGGAAGACATAATAACACACACACGACAACGATTTCCCAATCCATGTTACAACGTTTACAAAGGAAAAAAAAACATGAATCATATACAAGTTCAAAGCAACATATATAAATTATTTAGCTAGAAAAAAAATGTATGAATTAAGTTACTTCACGAATAGTATATGATATTGAATTAAGTTACTTCACGAATAGTATATGATATTGAATTGGTAACACAAACTTCGAGTTACGTTTACCTGAAACTGATTAACTGATACTGTCTTTCCATATTCTTTACTTTGGTACGCTGAGAAGTGCACAAGTGAGGCATAGGTACTGCTTGAACCCATGTCATAGAATATGACATGCCTTGACTCATTTGAAAAGTCCTTATCAATCCCGTACTGTAAGGCGGCACCAGAATGCTCGTTTATCAAAGAAAGAACGTTAATTCCTGCCAATTGTGCTGCCTGAAGCAACCCAGTTCGCTCAGCTTGCCCAAAGTAAGGAGGTACAGTTATTACAGCATCTTTGATAGGAATTTTGGAATGGAATTCCGCTAAATTAACAGCATAGGTTAAAACCATTGCCATCAATTCCTCAGCAGAATACTCGGTGCCATTAGCGTCGACTATAACACTCGCAGTGCCCCTCGAATCTTCCTTTATTTCAAATGGCAAGTACATTGAATCCAAAAACTTCTTAGAGAAATTATACGGTTTGCCAATCAAGTCCCTGATCTGGGAATAGACGTTTTGAGGATACCGAGCCACCAGACCGGCTGCTTCTTCTGCGAGTAGACGATCACCCGAATTAAATGACACCAAGGCCGGAGATTTCCTCTTCGACATCTCATTGATTGCCACCGATATTGGACTCTGCCCAGGTTTCAGATTTACAACCGCTACTTTGACCCACTCAGACCCTAGATCTACGCTAAAAACTGCAGATTGCGACGGAGAAAACAGAAGCAAAAGAACAGAGAAAATTATCCCAAACTTCATCAGGATCGACGTCATTATGGAATGCAATCGTATTGTCTTACACTCCCAGCTTCTTCTGTGCAGCACAAACAAAAGAAGAACAAATTCAGCCTAATTTGAAACCAAAATTCAGCTTAAATACCGATCAAAATAATTGAAACTATCCCCATTCATTCTATATTTCTCAAATCTGGATTAAAACATATACACCACTATTATGCAGATCGCATTCTCAGGAAGATAATCACTGAGAAACCTCTAGGCGTTTGGTAACCGAGAAAATTTGGAGAGAAAAAGTAAAGCAGTGACTTTCCCAGTAATCTTCCATAAGGAATGAGAAGGGTTAAAATAATACGGTGCTTGACTGGAACCCGAGTGGTGCTTACGTGTTGCCATGGAAGTGAGGAAGGGTGATAGAACTCTACCAATGAAAATACGCCATGTGGCATAAAGCATACGTGGCGAAATATTAGATGAGGTGTGTTGTTGTGTCTACGTTGTTATAGAGTGCCTTCGAGTAGAACAAATTTAATTTAATTATTAAAAAAAATGCTCAAAAAGACTTGTTGACCCACGGGTCTATGGGCATATTGTGACATGACTTTTAATTTTTGTTGACAAACTATATGACTTTTAAAAATGAAATAAATTAGTGTAATTTATTTTTAATTCATATAAATCTTAATTATTGTAATCTTTATATATTTATCTTTTATCTTCCATCTATTTATCTTAGTATCGAAATTGTGATGCTCAGCAGCATCTATTTTATTTTCATGCAGGCGTGGAACACATAATATACTTATATTTTAACACATGTTTATTACATATAGGCCAATAATAAAAATAATGTATTTTTCAAATCAGATATATGTTTAAGGATTAATTTTCTGTATTATTCTATACACGTAGTTTTTTTTAAAAAAAAAAAAGAAAGAAAGAAAACTAGGATGGAGGTTATAATAGTTTTGTTTTTTGTTTTGACAAAAAAAAAAAAAGAGTTTATATAGTTACTGTCATATTGCAAGACATAAAAAATTATTTAAAAGTATAACACGCCATCCCATGTTAATAGTAGACACAATGTGTGTTTACAAGAATAAAAGATTTTAAATAAAATTGATTTGTTATTATAATTTTGAGAATAAATTTCGTTGTAATTGATATACTCCTACCTCTTTAGCTTAATATAAAAATTATTTAATTAATTTATTAGATAATAAAATTAATTAAGTTAGTCAGATATATTTTTTAAAAATATTATAATTATTTTTATTAACTACATCTCTCTTTCTCTTATTAAATTATTGTTGAAGGAATATCAATAGAAATATTTAAAAAAATAATAAATATATAAAATAAATATTATATTTATAATTAAGATTAACTTCTCAGTTAAATCCTATATTAATATATAAAATATATATAATATTAATTTTAGCTATAATTGAAAATCTTAAATCATGTTTTCTTAAAGAAATATCCGAACACTTCTAAATTTATTTTTTATACTAATATATTCCACAATTAATTATGAATTTAAAATCATGATTATCTCATAAGCTATATATCAAACACCTCCAAATAATTCTGGTGATTTAAATTTTAGATAATTTAGTGATTTGAAAGAAAGTTTTTTAACTTTGGTCAAAGACATTTTCCCCTTTTTTTTGTTTTTGAATTTGTAACTAGACTACTAGATTATGATAACTTTTAGATGTGTTTGGATCAACTGTTAGAGAAAGAATAGGAGAAATTTTAATGGAGGGGTAGAAGAGATAAAGAAAATAAAAAAAATTTAATATTATCTTATTTAGATTAATAAAAAGAAAAAAAATAAGAGGAATTTTAATGTTACATTATTTAATTTTGAAAGGGGAGGGGAGAAATTTTTTTTCATATAGACAACTGGGAAATGTGAAAATAGTATTTTAGAGATATTAAACAATTATTATGAATATAATGATCAAAATAAAATAAATTTAATTTTCCCCTAAAATTCTCTCAATTTTAAAGAGAAGAGGTGAGAAAATTTTAAAAAAATTTGTCACTCCCTCCTAAAAGTTTTGCCAAACAAAAGAAAATAAATAAAATCTCTCATTCTCCCTACCAATACACCCTAAATTTGCTTACCTTAACACAAGCTACAGAGGATTAACGAAATTTCCAAAAAAAAAAATGTTCAAATTACAATGTGAATAAATAGTAATTTGGTTGGTTTTTTATGTGAAGAGATATTGTTTATTTATTAATTTATTATTTTAAGTTAGTAATGAGGTTGTTTAACTTTAACTGTAACCCCCTACTGCATTAGTTATAAAAAGAACATCTTTAGCTATATTAAAGACTGAAAAATTGATGACACCATAGAATTAAGAGTTCCATAAATCAATAATAATTATCTTGTAACTTTATTGAAAGAATAGTTACTGAACGATAAATTGATTGTATGAAATGAAATTATGTAAAGGAGAGGTTGCCCCGGCTTCTGACGGATGATGGAAAGATGACAAGGACAGTGTGTGTCCTTTCACATAGTAAAATGAGGATAAAATTGACCTTTCACATAAATTTGGGGTCGGTCGGTCATCACCTTTCATAAGGCCCAATTATGAATGAAGATTGTAGCTTTTTTTTAAAAAAAAAAAACTAGATGGGTTCGTTCTCACTAAGGTTAGAATACAGCTTTAAAATTTAAAAAGTATTTGTAACAAAAAAAAAATTTAAAAAGTATTTATAGAGAACTTACGAGATCACCTACCAAAGGAGTCAGTCCTCATAACGAAAGCGAAAATCGAACTCATGTCTTTATTGAATATAAGTTCGTTATTTACCATATATACTAACTCTTATCTATAAGATTGTAACATTTTATGCAACCAAACAAAGTAACTTTGATGATAGGCTTCTAATTAACATTACCATCCATGCATGCATGTACCCAACCAAATGAGCCCAAATATCATGAAAAAAAATGCGATAATAACAATTATTTTATTTGGTTACAGGATAAATTAGTTAGTTAGAGTTGTTCTAATTTAATTAAATATCACATATTTAATCTTTTAAAAATATAGTACCCTAAGGATCAGGGGTGTCAATTTTAATAATTCTTGTCATGCCTTGTCTAATTTATAATTTTACGAGGAGTTGGTTAAGACACTTGTGCTTACACAAGGAAAAAGAAAGGAACTAAGATGCAAATTTACTAATAAACTTTTCAGGGATGTGCTTCTGGCACCATAATATTCACTTGAGGGCAAAAATATATATGAACTTTACTAAACTGAGTAAAAATGACATCTATTGACTGATAGAATTGCTTTTAAAATTATATTACTTTAGTTGTATAATCTTAACCGTTCATTAGACTCCAAAATTAAAACAACTATATGTCACATCATCTTAATGTTCAAATCATACATTTCAAAATTATTCAAATGTTACGTTTTATCCACTCATATAATTAATGACTTCATGAATCTCCTTGCCATTAATCGTAAAGAATCGAGTAAAATACTCTATCATTGTGTTTTATCTTAAAAAGTTATTTGTTTAATGTTATAATTTTTTAATAAATATATACTTGATTTAAATTAAATGTGTTTATAAATGTTATAGCAAAAAATTTGTATAAAAATTTTAAATTATAAATTTAAATGACTTTTATAATATCTCAAATTTGCATCATTATAATATATGATGAGTAAAAATATGTATTTGAAATATATTTTTTCATTTAAAAGAAACTTAAATAAATAAGTTGCAATAAATGTGATAAAAAAATTAAAATTTTAGATTTTATAATATAATTAAAATTTATAAATTTTATAATATATTGGAAATTTGAAAATTTATGTATCAAAATTATTTTTTGGTTGTATAAAAAACATTTTTTGATAAATATAAATGTTTATTTTCATGTTAAAGAGGGGTATTTTTGTCAAAATAAAATTTAATAGTCAAACTTAATGGTCAACTAATGGTTAGGTGGATGGAAATAGAATCTCAAATACACAGTGAAGATTTGTGTAACATACATTTTAATTTTAAAGAATGTCTATATACATTTTCAAAATAGGGGAGATGTTTCTATAATTTTTGTAAAACAAATGGGTTGTTAGTGTATATTACTCTAAATCATGTTTAGTACATAACATTGAGGGCTTAGGATTAGCATATGGATAAAAAATGAGCTAAATTAGGTTGTTTAATATATAACATTGGGTAAACTTTAGGATTGGACAATCTCACTTCCCTGATATTATATTTTTAGTCATAAGATTAAAATTTATTAAGATAAAAATATCCTTATAAATATCGTTCGCCATCTCTCTCTCTCTCAAGGATGCCAGTAGTGATGAAATATATAAATTTCAACCACTGTAGGCTTTATAGTGATGAAATATACAAACAAATTGCAGATTCCACATCCTCAATCGAAGAAGGCCTTTTTTCTTCCCCAAAATTTTTTTGCCATGAATCCTCAACTTGAGCAGCAAATTGCAGATTCCACAACACATCCTCAATCGAAGGCCGTTCTTCTTCCTCTTTAGCCACACATATGGAAAACTTACGATCTGGTGGATGATCCACCTGATGAACTGTCCTTCTCTGTTGTTGCTAAAAATCAACCAAATCTTGGACTAATATACTTCTCTCCTTTCTCACATGACTGCTACGAGTAGAAGGCAGAAAGTTTACATCCGCCTTGTCGTCCTAGTAGTCCTAGAGGTCGACGAGGATTATATCATCTTCAGCGATCCAGACCTTCTTGTGCATCTTGCATGGATATGGCAGAGCCGCTTGGTGCCATCGATGCACATGGCCTCGCATCAGCCATTGCCGAGCATGTGAATGCTTCATGCATACTCCTGGCCGTCTTCCTTGATAATAAGCTCTCTCTTCTGATCGTCAGCTTCATTCTTTCCCCTCTTTCTAGTCTTCCCTCCGCTGTAGTATTTGTGTCTTTTTATAATTTATATCTAATTAAAAAATAAATATGATATAAGCATTCTTACAAATTATTACCACATACCAAATATAATTTTAAATGCTCGTTTCAATTCTCACTCTTACTCCCAATTTTAATTCTATTCCTACTTCCAATCTATCAAAACTTAGTATTACGTACCAAAGAGATCTAAATAATTTGATTGAATATAGAAATTGTCATTTAAGATTAATGGTTTTAGCCTTAGAGGACTAAAATGATATTTTATAAAATTAAGGGATAAAATTAAAACCTTATAATAAATTTATTAAGGGACATATTTTTTTTAATGAAATCAAAATGATATTAATAATAAAATTCTTAATATTTTTTATCTAGATATATTTTTAAAATATAAGGATATAAAAGAAAAGATGGCCGAGATCGTTCCTGCATCAACTTGTCGGTAAGCTTAAGGTGCTATATTAAGAATATTAACTTTCAACAAATTTATGGGACTTCAACTTCATTAGAAGATACATTAATTTATGAGAATTCAACTTTAATCAATAAGATAATCAAATCACAAGTTCAAACCCATTCAACAAATTTATGAGACTTCAACATTTTCAGTAATTACCATTCCAAAGATTGTTAAACTGCCCGAGTTTAAGCAAACTCATAATATAAATAGAAAATCGTAAGAGTTTATTTGTATCAATAAATATATCATTTAAAAGTATATAATTAAGTAATTAAAATATTAAAAATGACAATTTAGTTTAGATATAATTTAAATTTAAATAATTAAAATTAAATTTATCAACATTCATACTTTATCATATTCAACATAAAATTTTTTATGAAATCAAACACATTATCAAATAAAAATAATAATTGTGAGTTCAACAAAGATCATCAAGTTGTGTTCTTGTCGTCTCCATTGTTTTCAAATTCTTTACCATCACCACTATCATATTTATTATCAAGGTTATCAAATTTACGAGTCTAATTAAACTGAAATAGAATGATAAAATCACAACATATAACCATAGGATTTTATCTTTAAGAATAAAATAAATATATAAATATATTATTGATAATATAATATTATAAATTAAGTGATCAATATAAATTATGTATAAATTTAGACCATGTGAATCTTAGCCATTCATCACAAGGAATTTGAGCCATTTGATTAAATTTAGGAAACATACCACTTTGGTAGCAAATCGTTTCTTCTATCACATACCTAATATCTCATGAAACTATTGGCGCCCACATTTTTGATCGCCCATTGTTTTCTTCACATTAAAACAAATCTATGTTTATAAAATGCCATCAACTTATGTGTGTTTAGGCACAAACTTGCAAATTGATTCTTAGTAAATTTTATTTGCCCTAGGTTTCATGAAGAAACTGCTCATGAAATCTAATGGTGACAAAGAAAAAAGTGATGATGCTATAGTTGCTTCCACAGGAATTTTCTTTTTGAGAAATCATATCAATGGAATGCCAAAAGGTATTAAATTTAAGTTTTATTTGTTACTTTTTTAATATGATTTATATGGTGTTGATTATAAGTGTTTTTGTGGTCATAAAGGGATCGGAAGAACATGATGGATTTGTTCTTATCAGGAGTCGAGAACTCCACGAATTAAGGACAATTATCCTATGCAGTTGGGAAGCTATAGAGTTTGGAGCATGCAACAAAAATGTCCCACATCACAGCACTTCGCCGCAGCTCACATGAGATCCCACTATAGGACTGAAATATAAGGTCTAAGGAAAAAAAGCATATATATATAGGCCAAAATAAGTAGAAAAAGTATAAACATTCACCTTCAATACTCAAGGGAAGGGATAATGATTGTTTCTTATCCTTCTAAGTCAAAATTAAAAAAAAAAGTTGTTTAACAAAGAATTGATGGATTTTTCAAGGTTAAATCCTTTAATTTTTCTATATTAAAACTATTAACCTTGATAACTTTATTCTATTAGTACTATTAGCCTTTGAATAGAAGTTAATTGTGCTAGCAAAATAAAATAAAAGAATTTAATATGGAGAAAAAATAACACATTACCAAATTGAAAATTCTGGAAAAGTATAGGGTTCTCCAAAATGGTTATCTTTTAGGGCATGTTCAGATTGAAGGAAGGAGAGGGAAGGGAAGGGAAAATGAACCTCTCCTATCGTTTAGTTTGTAATTTTCGCTGGGGGTGGGGGGCAAAATTTTGGCATCCATCCCTTCCCTCCCCTTGATTTTACGTCTCTCTAGATCGGGATTTTTCGAAGGGACGCCAAAATTTAGGATAATTATATCCCGCGTGCATGTAGCTGTCCTTTTTGTCCGAAGATTGTCTTTTGTGCTGTACCAGTGTAGCTGTCGACTTGCTAACTGGATTCCTGTAGAAGTTTTGGCACCGTCGTCGTTTGGATTCGCTATCGACTTGCCGTATGTAGACGCGAAGATGAAGAAGTTGGCAAGGCACTTCAAGTATAGGGAGTACCATGCTTGGTGATAATAGGCTCTGATAGCAAGATGGTAAGGAGACACGGAAGGAACCTTATCCTTCGCCTCTATCTCAATGTATTCGCTCTCACTTGTGGTCGTCATTTTCTACTTGATGTCTTCTTCCTTCTTCTATGTCCGACGAGAAGGCATTGGTAAAGCTTTTGGTTCAATTTGAAGAGTGGGTTTCATTGAATAGCTACGAATTTTAAGATCTTGTTCTCAAAGGTATTTTAAATTGATTTTGTGCAATATGAACATTTATGCATTTTGATTCCTTCTCTTCTTTGATCCCATTTTGATTCTTCTACATCTGGGTAAGAATCTTTTTGGAGGTTCGATACTTATATTTAGCCACCAGTTAAGAAATTGATTAGATTTTTACATTCATGTACATGCATCAGTTTTTGAATTTTGATTTACTTTCGTTAAACTAAAACCTGTAACAATACTTAGCTACAAAAAAACTCTTTCCAATTCTTTTGAAAGTAAAGATTCCTCAATAACTCGTTCGACTGCCCCAATTTTTGTTCGAGACTTCTTATTACTTCAGTCTCAAAACTGTTCTCATCTTCTAACTCAATCAAATTCAATGAAGAGAAACAATTGTAACGCAATATAATCCAGAAGTTCTTATTTTTTATAAACCGTTTCAACTGTCATTTGAGTATATATCTTAAATTATGTTATCTTCTTTCTCCCTTACCTCAGTTATCTCAAATCTTGGCATATTATTTCTTTAGTTTAGTATTTCCCATGGTAAATAGTAGCGATAAATTTTTGATGAAGGGACAAGTGTTTGTTAAATGAGTATATGTTTTAAGAGTTATTTTATCCTTATATTTTACTTTGATAAATATTTTTGCGTAGATACATATTGTTGACTATCTAGACGAGAAAGAAGTGAAGTTTCAAGAAAGAGGAGTGGCTTAAAAATGACATTGATATGAATACAACAATGACGATGACTGATAAGAAAATATTGCCCAGTGTGGAGCATTGGAAAGAGTTAATACATATAATTCATCTTTTATGTTGCTCTTTTAACTAAATATATAATTATATTATTATTAAAAATATTTCAATATCAAACTTTATGCCTAAAGAATATTTCGAGAGCTCTATATTTGAAAAGACATATTTAATAGCTTAGTTTTAAAACCCAACCATGTTATCAATTTAATCCATATATATTTTTGGGAAAAAATGGAGTTATATATCATTTGATTGAAATATAATTTTAAAAGAAAATTCGAGTTTCATGATGAAGGGACTCGAGTTTCCAGAGTAATATATTATTGTCGTTGAAGTGACAAAACTCGAGTTATGTAAGGGGAACTCAAGTTTTACTGGTTAGAAGCATTGTAAAACCCAATCTAAATAAGTCAATTTTTGAAAAAAAGACACGACTTTTACATGAAAACTAGATTTTTTACAAAAAGTTTAATTTAATTGTATACGTTTCGCACGGTCTAAACTCGAATTTATTTAGAAAAATTAATTTTTTATACAAGTTCGTAAAAGTCCATTTTTTCACCAGGACTCGATTTTGTTCATATTAGACATCTCGAGTTTCTTAAAAAAGTCCCCCTTTCTGTACACAAGTTTGTTAGTCTTACAGTAAAATTATAATAGTAAATTAAGCATATCATTCCCTCCCCTTCCTTGTTTTAACCAAATAAATGATCGCTAAAACACAATCAAACCAAACAAAAAAAACTTTAAACCCTCCCCTCCCCTACCATCCCTTCCCTTTCCTTCCCTTCTAACCGAACAAAAGGCCCTTAATGAAATGATGCATTTTATTTACTTATGCCAACTGGCGGTAACTCAGTGAATTTGAGCCATTCATCTTAAACAATATAATAAAACCCCCTAAAACACGTCATTTCAATAGCCCATTGTTTGAAAGATATTGTTTTATCATTATAAACCTAATATCCAATAAAATCTTTGTTGGAGGGTGCCGTTTCACTCATGCCAGGGGCACCATTTTCCTTAACCTTCAAAGCACGCTGATTTGGCAGCCCATTGTTTTCTCATTCTTAAACCTTTTATATCTCTCTTTCTCACCATTAATTACCATGGATGTATTGATATCCAGACTTGCAAATTAATCTTTATCAAAGTTTATTCTCGATATCTTTTACAAAGAAATTATTATCCATGAAATCTGACGCTGACGAAGATGATAGTGATGGTACTAATGCTACTACTAGAAGGGTATGGTTGTTTAGAAAAATCATATCAACGAGATACCAAAAGGTATTAAATTCAAATTCTTCTCTTAATTGTTGGATCTGATCGATTTATTTTTTCTTTGCTTTCTCAACAAAAGGTGGCAAAATCTTTAGAGATGAGGATAATTGTAGGAATTTTCCCATTTAAAGAATTTGAATTTGAGGATTTCTTTCCATTGAAATAGCCAAAATTTTCTTGACAAGGGATGAGATGTGTACTCCATACAAAGTCGCAGTACAAATTCCAATTACCATTACCCTCTAATATGCCGCAATTGATGCTTCCGAATGATCAATATCATATATATACTTGTAGATATTGTTACCTAAAATCCTTTGAGATTTAAGTGCTTTTGCCTTGTACAAGGTAAATATGTGAGAGGAATTGCCTCATAAAGTATAGAAGTGATTTTTTCGGAAGGGTCAAAACAAGGATGTTTAGAGAGTGGACAAGAAATACCAGAATTTTAATGACATGTTGTGTTACATTGGTTAATAGCCAAACACACCAACAGAATTAGGATGTCAACTGGTTATATTTCCAAGACGGTCAGATTGTGGTGCTTGGTATGAGAAACTAATTTCTCCAATTTTTAATATAAGAGTTAATTAATTAATTTAGATAGATTAAATAACTCAAATAAATTAGTTAATGATTATAAATATATATTATATATCAATTTATAAACTAAGTAAATTAGTTTAGGAAAAATAATAAATATGAAAAATAAAATGAATTAAGGACTATATATAACACTTCATCTAGTTCTTATATTAAGGACTAGATATAGTATTTCAAACATTAAAATGATGTGCTTCCTGACAAAGCAATCTCCTGACTTGAAAAGGAACACTTTCTAGTGAGCTGCAACCTATTAATTGACTTTCAACCATAACAACGTTTGCTTTAAACAAATAAGATATGGAGCATCAATTATTTCACTTTGTTTCCTATTCTTGGATCTCTTCTGTTTCTTATCAACCTTAGGATCAGCATTAATCTATTCCTTCTTGAAATTGTTTTGCGTTATAGTTGCCTTTTTTACCGATATTGATAAGGTTTCTAAACAGTAGAGAAGATGAAGACAATGCAAGTTGATGATTATTTCATCCACAGGTGTATACTGCATCAATTTAAACTACGTATTTATTTTTTACGGTGTGTTTATATACATGCAAAGCAAGAGGTCTCTATTATATCATAACAATATGATTAATAACAGGAGTTCACGACAAATCTTGGCCTCTAATAAAGATACAAAAGCACAAATCTTGCATATATGTGCCCATGAGAAGTCTGTGTTATATATTGCAAAATGTTTAGGTCAAAAACAAGAACTATTAATGTTGTTTTGGAAATGAGGCTGTTTTGGTTTTCCAATTTTAATAAATCAAGTGACCTAATGGACATCTTCACTGTGCATCATCTCAAAGTTCAAAACACTATTTCAAATCAAGGGGTTGTGGTTCTAATCGCGACGCTTAGAGAGGTATCCTAGCTCTTGGGTGCCTAGGTTTACGTCTGAGGGTAATAGACGGCTCGCCCTACCTGACATTGGTATCGCTTAGGAAGAAGGGAGACTTCGCCCTACCCTTGAATCGTGGATAAATTCAACTCCTTTCTAAAAATTTCTATACCAAAAAAAAATTAATGAAATGGTGTGTTTTGTTTATATAAGCTAGCTAGTTAGTGATGACTCATTAAATTTAAGCTATCCATTACAAGGATACCAAGGTATCAAATAAAACTCCCAAAACACATGGTTTAGATAACCCATGGTTATCAAAATCCACTTTTTTGAGGGCACATTGTTTTCCTTGTCACAAACCTCATTATGAAACTTCCAGAGCACATGGTTTTGACTCTATCGTAAACCTTATCCAACGGCAATACAACGCTAGTAATCTAATATGGTATTACCTTAATCATTTTTTATAAAACTGAGTAAGTTACAATAATTGATCAAAAGATACATATAATTTGCTCTCATTGTCATGTGTTGATATAAAAACTACTCGAATCCACAGTTAATGTAATTTCAATATTATTTTGCGTGTGTGTAGCAAACTAACTGTGAGTTTGAAAGCGATTGCAGGAAATGCTCTCTCAACCTCCGGGCTTCAGGTAGCCTGGATTCTAAGTTATTCCTTTACCTCATGGTTGACTCAAAATCCGGAGCTCCAAGCATGTTTGGGGCTTTCGTCATCAGCGTTGCCAGCATGGACTCGGAATAATATGTTGGGGGATACTATGATGCTCAACAACAACTTCTACGCAGGAGAATCGTCATCAACGGTGCCAGCAGGGACTCAGAATAATATGTTGAAGAATAACATGGAAAGGAAGTGGTGGAAGCTATGCTTAGTTTGGTGATTTTCAAATTGGCCATAAAGGGAATAATGAAGATGAACAATTTAGTTTGTTTAGGTTGAAGATATATTGTAACATGCTTTCTTGAACGATGCAATGTTGAATATGTAAAGCTCATTGTAAAGAGATTCTATGGAAAGGAGGAAAAAAAAGTCTTTCATGGAGGTCAACTTTCTCTTTCATAATAGCTCTTCTTATTCTATGTAGTATAAGCATTCATAGTTTCAGGGATATCTTGTTGGAGGAAAAAGTTTCCCCATCTTCTTCCTTAATGTTATTTTGTGTACGTGGTGCCTTCATGGTTACGGATAAGGTTTAATTGGGAACAACCATCGACTAATATATTTGGAAGTGAGCGTTTTTTTTTTATACAAATTTTTAGAAAGGGGTTGGTCTTACCCACGATCTAAGGGCAGGGTGAAATCTCCCTTCCTCTTAGACGATACTAATATCGGGCAGGGCAAACAATCATTACCCTTAGGTGTAAACCTAGACATCCAAAAGCTAGGATGCCTCCCTAAGCGTCGTGACTGGAACCATAATAAAGTAATACTCCCTAGGAATCAAATACACTCCAAATGGTCTCATGTCTCATCCTTTCGCCAGTTAAACCCCCGGACGAAGGGTTATTTGGAAGTGAGTTGTTTAATTGTCCAATCTTAATCGTCCAAAAGGCCTAATGAACAAAACAACTGATCATCTATGCTATACATTATCTTGGAGTTCAAAACACAATCTTTAAATTTAATGAATTTGAGCTTTCTTTAACTAGGAGTTTGAGTCCCATGATAAAGCTCCTAAAACATGCAGTTTATGAATCGCGATTTCTGAGTCACATGATCATGATGAAGTTTCTACAATATTCAGTTTTTTAGTCACACAATGAAGCTCTTCTAAAATACGCGGTTTCTAAGTCACACGGTAAAATTTGTATAATGCTTGGTTTTTGAGTCACATGATAAAACTTTTAAAACATGTGGTTTCTGAGTCACATGATAAAGCTTCTAAAACATGGTTTTTCTAAGACACATGATAAAGTTTCTAAAACGCATGGTTTCTGAATCCCCTGATAAAGCTTCTAAAAACTTTTCTGAGTCACATGACAAAGCTTCTAAAATACATGGTTTTTAAGGATGTATTTGGATTAGTTTTTGGAGAATAGATTTTAGGTAGAATAGAATATGTGAAAAGCTTTTTTTTTTTAAGTAAGATAGTAACTCACATGATAAAACTTCTAAAACCTACAATTTTGATAACCCATTGTTTCAAAGTACATTGTTTTGTTTCAACTGCCTATTGGTTTCTTTTTTTTATTATTATTATAAAACTTTTTATAAAATGGTTGGGTTCACCCACGATTCAAGGACAGGACGAAATCTCTTTTTCTCTTAGACGATACTAATGTTAGGTAGGGTGAGCCGTCTATTATCCTCAAGCGTAAACCTAAGCACCCAGGAGCTAGGATACCTCCTCCAGCGCTACCACTTGAACTACAATAGAATGGTACTTTCCAGGAATCGAACATATTTCAAATGGTCACATGTCTCACCCCTTCGTCAACTAAACCTACAGACGATAGGTTATTGTTTTCCTTATGTTAAATCTACTCACTCATCAAATTTATGAAGCACATAGTTTTGACAACCCATCGTTCTCCATGCCCAAAATCTTGTCCATCAGCTATATAATGTCATTAACCTGGATGTGTAGGGACACAAAATTGTAAATGAATCTTTATCAATTTTTATTTTCTCTAAACCTTACAAAGAAATTGCCCATGAATCCAACACTAATGAAGATCTAGGTGATGATATTTATGCTACAACTACAAGGGGTTTGCCTTCTTATGGAAATCAAAATCAACAAAATACCAAAAGATACTAAATCTAAACTTATTTCATTAGTTGTTTGATATGATGATAAATTCAAATAATGTGGGTCTATGCCCTTTTTTTCCTTAAAAAACTACGTAGATTATCGGTTATTCCTGCATAGTCCTGCAAATAATTAAAAAGTGGCAAAAGTCTTTAAACTTGAGAATATGTTTCTCATTTAAAGATTTGCACGAGGTTTCTATTCGACATAGGAAAAAAGCACCAAAATCTTGTATTGAAAATAATTTAGGAATGGGAAGTGGATATCATACTGTGCTCTCAACCAACTCAAATATTGCATCGTGTTGTCTATCAATTCACAAGGAACAGACCAAGTGTTGAGGATCCAAGAGGGAAGCACGATGACTTATCAGGTTCGCTTGACAGTTTTTCCTCAGAAATGCCAATGCTTTATTGGGGAGGGGAAAGACAATGCGCTCAGAAGTTTCTAGAATAACCTCCCTGGAGTACGCTAAATTGTTTCTCCACAATCAGCTGCTTTAAGAGAGTACATAAGCTTGACTATATAAGGTCAAAGATTAGAGCACATATGTAGTTTCTTGCTGTCTTGTACAGCTTCCTTCATCAGAACTTCACATTGGGTCAGCAATGAGCTTATCTCACCCATAACTCTGAAAGCTTGGTCCAGCCTGCAATCAACATTGAGGATCTCTACAATGTAGTTCACTCAATTCTCAAGGCTATAAAAGAAAGTTTGATTATGAGATCATAAATTATCAATGGGGCAATTATTGTACTCCTTTAGTCCTAAATATAATACCTCAATCTATTTTATAAACTACTCCAGTCCTTAATATAAGAGCTAGCTGACTTTTTTAGATAGATTAAAGAAGTCAAATAAATCAGTTAATTATAAATAATACAAGAGCTAGTTGACTAATTTGATAGATTAAAAAGTATATAATATGAATTCGTCTTGAAGGATTGGTCTGATCATAATTAACTAATTTATTTGGTAATCTACCTAAAAAAGTCAGCTAGCTCTTATATTAAGGACTGGAGGGAGTAACATATAATCTAATGTTAAAGTGATATTTTAGGTAGACCAAGTTACATTTGTTATAATTAAATAATTTTTCTAACTTATTTAGTATACTCAAACAAATTAAGTGCATCTTAATCTGATCTAAAACATACAGTATACTGATCTTAAAGGAATGAATGTGCATGCTCACTCAAAAATTGTGTTTGAAAGCAATATTTAAGAGATAATGACTTGATGATACGAGTTGCGACTCAAATAGCACATTACATCATTAAGAGCTAAGAGAAGCCTTGCATATACTATGGAAGATACAACAACTAACAAGAAAGAAAATGGAGAAGATAACACTTGTAACTCACAATGATGAGGACAGTTTCCTGGGGGGCTACGAGAAAAGAGTCCGGCAATGCGTTGATGATTCAGTGAAACCATCCTTAGCCTCATCAAAATTGGTTGGTCCACTACAAAATATTGCGGAGTTCCCAATGATTCGTGATCCTCTGCTTGATTTTGACCTTTTTATCTCCCTGGAAGCTATAAACAAATCATCCTTCTTGGTAGAACACTGAGTTAAGCTGAAGTCTTATGATTCCTTGAGAGCTGAAGAAACTATAGTTACTCCATTAAAGCCACCATAGACAGAGCAGCAAAGAAAAGCCATAATAATCAATATGTTAATTTGATGATAACATTCCCTAAATTGAGAATTCGCCTGTCAAATTTCCTTTACAGTTAGTGGAAATAATATGATCTGGATATGAGCCACTGATTTGTTGAGTAGTAAACTCAATTATTGAAGCAAATATAACAGCATTTTCTATTTTCCCCAAAGTGCATAGGGGCAAAAGAACTTATATGTTTATACCTGATTTAAGATGATCAGCCGAGACACAGTCTGCTCTCCAAATATTTTCAGGATGGTAAGAAACAAGATATATTTGTAGTACCCAAATATTCCTTCACCATAATCCAAGCAGGGTCCAAACCCTCCCTTACGAGAATAAAAGTCTTCCATACTTCTATATAAATATGGGCTCTTTAAAAGATACACACATACACAGACACACACACTCAGAAGAGGTCATACTCATAACTATCATTCAAGTGCAATAAATAAACTGAATGGTATTCTTAAAAATATTTACACTGTTCTGGAAGAAGTTATATGCGAAAATCACACTTGAAATTCTTTTTCAATGCTCTGCTTACTAAAAACTAGTCTTTTAAACTAGTTTGAATGCAAGCATCGTTCATCAATATATATACACAAGCATCATTCATCAATATATACATAAATCTATTTCAAAAAATCTGCACAGTGCATAAATTTCAGTAATTTATATTAATCTCAAGCTCAATAATAGACATAAAGAACTTAGGCATGCTAGAACATGAAAATTATGTACCTTTCTGGATTCAGCATAAAGCCCCAAGAGCAACATAAAATGGAACCTCACAACAAAGGGTAGATTAGCTCCAATTCCATGAAGGAAACCCTCAAGTTCATTGTGGACCCAAATCTCAACCATAGCTTCAATTCCAAGATTGCCATTCTAAAAAAAAATACCCCATACAAAATTTTCAATGGAAAAGAATATCATTATTAGATGACATAGTGAATGGCAACCACACTCTTAAGAGTCCACAGCATTATCAATTGCAACCTGTGGATCACTCTAATCAAGCAACCTATGTATGCTTTTTCGCCTCTCCAAGATCCCATCCATTAGCTTGATATAGGCATATTTGTTTACAGTAACTTCTTTCTGCTCTGATTCATGACATAACTTCATTGCCTCTATATGCTTCCCTTGAGTGCACAAATCACTTATAAGATCGGAGTACATTGTACTACGGGAATCAGGCTCTTGGGAAGTATCATGAACTTTCTCATCTTGCTCTGTCCCTTTAAGTTTTGACATGAAAGACTCTGCTTCCTCAGTTCTACCGGCATTAATAAGTGCACCAGCAATAACATTATAAGTATAATGATCAGGCCCCAATTCTTTTTCTTTCATTTCAGTCAAAAGACCAAACGCATCCTCAAGCCTTCCCACTTTGCAAAGGGAAGATATCAATGTGTTATATGTAACTGTATCAACCAACTTCCCTTTAGAGATCCATGTGTCAAAAAGTTTAAGAGCCTTCTCAAGCATGCCCTCCCTGCAAAGTCCACGAAGAAGAATGTTACATGTAAAGATATCTGGCCTGAAAGAATTCTCAACCATTTTGTTGTGGAATTGAAATGCTCTATCCACCATTTTCTCCCAACAGTAACCAAGAATAACTATGTTGTATGTAATTTCATCAGGAAACAAGCCACTCTCTAGCAGCTCATTCAATTTCTCCACTGCTTGATCAGTTTTTCCATACATGCAGAGACCTTTAATTAATGTGTTATAGGTGACAATGCTAGGAAGGATGCCTTTCTTCTTCATCTCGTACCAGAGATTCAGAGCTTTTTCTGTTTGTCCATCCTTAAAGTATCCCATGATTAGAGTTCCATAGGTTACTTCATCAAGAATATAACCTCGCTTCCTTGCCTTCATAGTTAACTCATATGCCTCATCAAGCTTCTTCTCCACACACAAAGCATGTAATACAGTATTAAGTGTAACAGTATCAGTTTTCAATCTCTTTGATAACATTTCATTCATCATCCTAAATGCTTCTCCAAACTTTCCAGCTTTACAATAGCCATTAATCATGGTGTTATAGGTAAAAGAGTCCGGAGGAAACCCTCTTTCTACCATCTTCATGAAAGTCTTCTTTGCTTCATCAATCTTACCTTCCTTAAAGAACCACTTAACCATTATGTTGTGAGTCACTCCATTTGGCTGGACCCCTTTAACTCGCATTTCTTCAATTAACTTCAATGCTCCTACACTGCCTCTCCACTCAAAACAACCATCAATCAATGTATTATAAGTAACAACATCAGGTATCAATTTCAAATTCTCCATCTCATCTCGAAGCCTAATAGCCTCATCTATCTTACCCTCAACACAAAAACCCCTGATCATTGTATTGTAAGTAAAAACATCTGGCAACATATTATTTTGAGTCATCAACTCAAGAACCCGGGCAGCTTCCTTTATACATTTTGATCTACAATATCCATGGATCAAAATGTTATATGTGTTTCTATTTGGCACTAAGCCAATATCTTGCATGTCTTGCAACATTTCTCGAAAATTATGCATTTGACTTCTTATACAAAGTGCATTCAAAATGGTATTATAAGTGACATTATCAGGGGAACATCCAAATTTACTCATCAGATTCTTTAGCTGAACAGCTGCCTTGAACTTATTATCCGCACAATATCCATATATCATTATGTTAAACATGTTGGTATTGGGTTTCACCCCAAGTTTAACAGCATCCTTGAAGACTCCTCTGGACTCAAAAATAGAATGTGAAGATGGGTATCTTACAAGCGCATTGATAAGTGTATTGCAAGTTAGCAAATTAGGTCGATACCCAAGATGCTTCATCTTGTAGAAAATGTTAAGAGCAAGGTGAGGATAGCCAGCTTGAACATAAGCTCCAATGGAGGTATCAAGCAAGGCTTTAGTACTTCTGGGAAGGCAACGATTTGGGTGAAGAATGGAGGTGTGGAGTAAATGGTGGCGATCAGAGGTGATGAAGGAGACAAGAAGAGACTTGGCATCAGTGAACATGCTGCGGCTGAAGAGATGAGGGAGAAGAGTGAGGAGAGGCTGTGGGCTCTTGGAAACAGCAGCAGGTGCATGGATCTGAAGCCACTTGAAGAAGAAGACAAGTGTAGTAGGATAAGAAGCAAGAGGCTTGGACGAGAGAACAGAGAGTAGGAGTGTGTGATTGTGGAGGTGGGGAATGTAGGGTTTGAGATGTTGGAATTGTATTTGACTAGAGGTGAGGATAGTGGTGATGGCTTGAAGGAGAACATGGTGTTCTGGTGAAAGGGCGCTCATGTTTCTTCTCTTACACCACTATGTGTTCAGATTGTCTAGTGCCCCTTCCTCTGCTGTAATGAAAACTTAGCTAGTGAGTTATTAGGGATGAAACTATCAAGTCAAAATGAGTGTATCAATATGACTATCATTCAGCAAAACTCAAACTCTTAAATATAAATTTGTGCACCATTTGATTCCTAACAGGTGCAAATCGACCTCAAATTGTTCAGAATCCAGCACATAATTTCAACTAAACAAGGCATTAACTGTAGTCAGATATAGCAAAGAACATTTCCAACAATTCGTCAAGGGTGCATGCAGCATCAGTGCATCACACTACTCAAAATTTCACATTTCTTGACAGCCCTACTTTTTCAAATATCAAGGCTAATCTATTGAATAATTTTATAAACCAGTGGTCACAATAGGAATAATTTCTTATGAGTTCAGCATAAAAGATGTAATTAATTAATATTCTTATAATTAAGAACTAATAACTTTTAAAACCACATTCGAAAGTATTGGACGGCAGTTATCAAAAACTTAAAAGAGTGCAGTATAGCTAACATTCTTTTTGGGAAAAGAGATGTGTGCTTATTTTGGAAATTATATGGAGGCCCACGTGTCGAAGCCTTGGTGCATTATAGAATTTGGATATTATATATCACATTATAGAATTTATATACTGTATATCACCTTAATCACATCACTCAGCAGCTTCATACATTGGAGAGCAACATTCAACAACTATTGAATCACATCTTAAACAATAAAGCCACTAACAAGTGGTAGACATGAAGATTGGGCTTGACATCAAAAGTTCTCACGTATAGACCTCTATGGAACTACATTTTTTTTAAAATATAATCCTCCTTATCATTTGAGCAATAACCGTTTATTCCTAAAGAAATATCGCATACCTCTCTTTTGCGTATGTGTTGCATGTGAGGAAGCAGAATACTTCAATCCGCTGGAGAAAAATTTCTTCTTACTTCCTTCAATCACAGAAAGTAAGAGACATAGAAAAGCGTTTCCAAGCTTTGTGGAATTTTCTGTTTACTTTCCTTCAATCACAGCGTCACGTTGTCTGTGATCAGACCACCTTCAATGGCAGGAACCATGGCTCGAACTTCATTAGACAAAATCGATGACCAAACCAGCCAAAATCTACAGAAAGGAGACAAATTCACTCCCACAATCAGCAAGCATGTTAGTCGAAAAGGAATAAAGAAGAAAATGCAGAAGCTTGGAGACCAATCTGATAGTCGTTAAGCAACCTTATAATCTAAAAACAAAAATCGAAGACTTGCAACTCCTCACACCTGCGACACCTTCGAAGACATTTGCCGTTTTCTCTGTTATCCCGAGTGAGCATCCTTTGAGCGTTCGGATCTTCTACAGTGCTGTTCCTACTCTCTAAGGCATTGTTTGGTTCAACTTAGGGGAGGGTAGGTTGAGTTAATGTAAAGGAGGGTAGGTAAGAATAAGGAAGGTTATAGGGGTGAAGGTAGGGGAGGAGAGGTGATGCTTTTTGTTTGGTTTCGGAAGGAGAGGGTAGGGGAGTTAATTAAAAGTTGACAAATATGCCCTTACCTATTTATTTAAATTTATTTATAATATTTATATTAAAATTATTATTTTTTAATTTATAAATCTCAAATTTTTTTATCTCATTTATATATAATGATAAAATTAAAAAAATAAAAAATATGATAAAATTTTAATGTTGTCTCTTATTAATTAATAATTATTATATATATTAATATAATATATAAATTAATAAAATGCTTGAGCAATCAATGTAAAAATGTCAAAAAAAAGAAAAAGAGAGAAAATTGATGCTTGATGTGTGAGGAGAGGAGGAGGGTATAATTGGAATATTAAAATATTACAAAGGGTAATTTTGTCAAATTTGCATAAAAATTTCTCTCCCCTCCAAAAACCTCCACTTTTGGAGGGGAGGTGAGCACATAAGGACAAAAAATTTCACCTCCCCTCCCCTCTATTTTTCCCAACCAAACACACTTATATCTCCCCTACCCTACCCTCCCCTCCCCTCCCCTTCAAAACCCCCCAACCAAACAAAGCCTAAGCCTCCACTGCTGCGACACGACGTCGTCGTTCTCGAAACGCATGAAGTACCAATATTTGATTTTTGTTTTTAAATTTATAGACATTGAGTTTTTCCCAAATAAATTTAAAGGATGCTGGGAACAGCATTATTTATTTACAAGCAAGCAGTAATCTAATGAAGGGGTAAAGCGAAAAATAAATGAAGGTTTATGAAATTATGAAAGAATCTAATTGGTAATTAACAACGACATTTCAATTGGAAGAAGGGATTGAAGAAGCTGCTAAGAATACATGAATAATCAATGGAGAATTATTTAGAGGTTAGAAATTATCAGTAAAAAGTCGCGTAAAATTATTAAATAATTAAATTGTATTAAAAAATCTGAGAGTAATAAATTCAATTTGTATAATTATTAAATTATTTTTATATAAAAATAATGTTATTAAAAATATGATGACAATTTAATATGACACAAATAATAACTAGAGGTATATAATGACAATTTAATGTGGTATAAATATCAATTGGAGGCATGCAATGATAACCCTAATTATCATTTGTCCCATATTAAGTTGTTATTACATACCTCTAGTTGTTATTTATGTCACATTAAGTTGTTATCGCCTGGACCTTTAGTTGTTATTTGTATCATATGAAATTGTCATCGCGTGCCTAGTAACTTATTATTTGTGTGTAAGAATAATTTAATAATTATATAAATTAAATTTATCACGCCCAAATCTTTTGGAACTATTTAATTGTAATCATCCCAATAATCGAACCATTCAAGATTGAAAACATATGAACTCCCCGATTATGTAAGGGCCCATTTGGTGTGTGGAAAATTGGAGGAGGGAAAGAGAAAATTTAAATTTTCCCATGGCAACCGTTTGCTTGCAAAAATACCAGCAACCCATTTTCCCTCAATGACAAATTTTCCTCTTTATAGTGGAAAATCCGATCACACCTATTTTGGTGGGATCTGATTTTCCGTCCTAGTGAAATAAAAATTTGTCCCTAAATAAACTGAAATTGCATGTTCCATATCCCTCCTTCTACCACAAACTAATCTAAATCCAAACTTTGTATCAGTTGAATTTATCAAGGAAACTGTCGACGAAGCTTCGCCCACTTTCTATTCCTCTTTGTTTTGTTCCTCTTCATTATTAACAGCACTAGATTCACATATCTCTTCGCCGACGAAGATGAAGATGACAATACTACTAACACAAGACTTAGTTGTTAAAAAAAAAAAATCAGATCAACGATAAGCCAAAAGGGCATTAATTTTCTGCTTTGTAGTTATCAATTGTTTGATATGATTTATATTCCTTTCAATTAAAATCATTTGGGTCGTGATTCTGGGTCTCTCTAAATTTGAAACTCACGATTTCTAGATTTTATCATTCTTTCATGACAGTTGCATTTTGGTTGATGATCTAAGTTTTATACAGTGGCCTATAATGTGTTGTGAGTGGTTTTCAATTGTGGTGGGTAATGATTTTGGGTGATGAAGCTAGACAATGGTTTTTTGGGTTGGAGAATTTTTTTTAATTAATTGATAAATATAATTAAAATCTTCAATAATTTGTGAATTAATTCATGTTTGTTCTCAATTGCCTTTACTATCTAGTCGTCCTCTTTCATAGTTAATAGAAAATGTACGTGATTGACTCAGATGTTTAACTAATAAAACTGGGAAATGGCCAAGAAACATTGCAACTCATGAACGGAAAGGCTGGGTAGAAGGAAGAAGACGAAGGTGGAGCCAAGAGGATTGTGCTAGAAACATTGCAACTCACGAACGGAAAGGCTGGCTGCATCACGTTTTGTGAAAACTTTCCAAGCCTGTAAAGTTGAGAGCCATCCAGGAACCATAATCAGTACCCTAAGTTCATTAGATCTAGACCATCAGAAGGATAAAACTCAATTTTCAGACTCCGTCTCAACATTTATTTTATAATCACAAGAAAAAAAAACCAATAGGAAAGAGAATGGCACTGGTATCCCATGTTAAGCAAAAGCAAATATTGTATGAATCCCATGTAGAACCACCATATCCAGATTCATAGCTTGATCTACATGCACACTATGTCAAGAAAATTTGCATTTGATTTGTTGACATTTATATATAGCTAGAAACACATCGGTGTTGGTTTTTTTAGTAAGCTACAAGTTGTATATACTTCACAAAGAACAGAGTCTAATATTCCCCAGGGTATTGTTGCATAAGGTACGTGCAAATATATAAAATCCTCTAACTAATAAAAAAATTAGATTGTTTATGGTGTGGTTCTTGATCAAGAATGATAAAAGAACCAGAAATAGAAACAGAAAGAACCGAAAGAGGGAAGAAAGAATGATAACAGAAGAGAAATTAGAAGAGTAAGGAGAAGAAGAGGAAAGGAAGGGGATTAACGAAGAAAAGTCAGAGGTAATCAGTCAAGTCAATGCAATCTTATTCCATTCCTTTTCTGTACACTTCTTCTGACTATTTATACAGACCATCCCAACAGAAAAACAGAATTACCCCGACAGTAACTAATAGTTACTGTATAGTTACTGTCAGTAATTATTTATATCAGTTTATCACTCTCGACCTTATAATATTATAATATAATATATACACACACAAACTTTACAAGTAATTTAGGGAATATAAGTTGCAAATATTTATCAAGACAATTACAAATATGAAGTGTGAGCAGCAAAATTGAAAACAATCTTGGGAAAATTAGAAAGATGGATTAAAACAAACACTCCTCCAATCTTAAATATATGACCTATTTAACTAATTTGATGAGATTAAAAAAGTTAGTTATTATAGTATGTTTATTCTTAAAGTACCATAATCATCTTCCTTAACTCCCTTCTTCCTTATTTTACTTAATTATTGTAGAGAGAATATCAGTAGAGGTAATTTAAGAAAGAATTGATAAATTTAGAAAATATGTCTTATATTTATAACTAAAATCAACTCACTAACTACGTCTTATATTTGGACCGGATGAGTAATATTTATTAGGAAGGACTATAAAGTTGTATTCATTTAAAAGGACCAAATATTAAAATAAAAAATTTAAAATACTAAAATAACAGTGGTTGAAGCGCGGGCACTATTGCATTGCAACAATGATTGAGCCTCAGACGGAACCGAAGTGTTTATTAATCTCATCAGGTCAATTGAAAAATGCATCACTATGTTGCACCCATAATGTCGATCGAGATGCAACAAGGATCATGTTTATGAGTTTTATCTCACACCATGTAAAATTAACTAGGACTAAAAAATGAGAGACAGTTCATAGATAATTCAAGAAAAGCACAGCAAATTAGAGCAGTTCCCGAAGATGAGAGTCAAATTGCAAAATGACGAGTCAATACTGGAAGAAGTAAATGGAAGAATGGAATACCTTGCATTGTCAGGGGCTTCAGGAACTTTATATATATTGAGTGTAATCTCCGATAACCACAAACCAAGAAAAATGGCCTGCACAAAAATCAAGTGCATGAATAGGAATTTAAGCTTCACAAGAACAGAGGAGGTTTCCGGAGAGAAGTAAAACCAGAAACAAGCAATACTGAATAGGAGATTTGAAACAATACCTATGTGAAGTGCAGTGACGATTCCAATTTTAAAGCGTCGGTGGTTCTTAGCCACAGATTTGGAATCGTTGAATTGAATTTAAAAGTCAAAATGAAATGCAATTGTAAGACGAAGGGGAAGCTCCGAGCAATTGAGGACACGTCGTCGATAGATCTGGAGCGAAGGAGAAGCAAGCAGCGAGTGAGAGCACACAGATCCTATAGCGGTGACAAAGCCGCGACGACGAGGACTGTTGATCAGAGCCACGACGAGGACCGTTGAGCAGCGCGACGAGGACCGTTGAGCAGCGCGACGAGGACCTGAGTGCGGTGACAAAGCGGGGATGACAATGAGAGGTGAGGAGTGACACAGTGACGACGGAGGCGAGAGAGATATGAGTCAATAAGCAGAGCGCAAACCCTTTGAAATGAATAAGGGCAAGTTGGTAATTGTACCAAAAAAAAACTCACCCTAAAGTCTTTTAGTAATAATTTCTCTTGTATAGAAACTGTGCGTAATTCTCCTAAAAATTAAACTATTTTTAAATACAAATAATGAATAATTGATTACATGGGCAATAAAATAAACTGATTAGACGACTTTTGCTTTATTTTTCATGAATATATAGCCTATAAAACGCACAAGACTTTAGAAAAAGTGATTCCAGTTACTTAATCCTAGTCATTCAATAAATATAACTGATATATATATATATCATATATCGAGGTGAGCCGTAAGTTGTAAAGAAATTTGAGAGGTTTAGGGAAACGTTTGGTGCATATTGTAATTGTTTTATGAGAATATAGTTTTGATAGTCTATTATATATGTTGATGACAAATTGTTTTCTCAACTTGAAACCAAACAGTTAATCAATCCTAGCCGTTCACAAAATATACTGACATCAGCATACCATGTCGAGATGAGCTACCCATTGTTATGCTATGGTAAAATACTCGGTTCTTTCCCTGTCCCAGACCCACTTAGCAAGGGTATTAAGGGGGATTACCATCACAAAAAATTAATTTTAAAAAAAATATGAAATAAATAATTATATTAAGATGGTACAATTTGATTGAAATATGTTAAACTAAGGGCATGTTTGGAAAGGATTTTGAAAAAAGGCTTATGAAAAAAAAAGGTTTATGGACAACTTATGGAAAATGACTTTTAAAGAAGAGTTTATGGAAAAAAAGTGATTTTGAGTAAATAGGTGTTTGGATAGTTATTTTTAGAATGACTTTTTATGGTGGTAAATTACCAAAAAGGGTATGATTTGATTTAAAGTAAGAGAGAGGAGGGAGTTAGAGAAAAGAGAAGAGAGAGGAGAGAAGGAAGAGAGGAGAAAGGAGAGAGGGTGTAAGAAAAAGTAGGAGAGAGGAGAGAGGGTGTAAGAAAAAGTAGGAGAGAGAGTGTAAGAAAAAATAAGGGTAAGATAGTAATTGGATAGTCCACAAGTGCTTTTACTGTTGAAAAAACTATTTTAAATAGCTTATTCAAAACCATGGTTTTGTCCAAAAGCACTTATGGACAAATAAGCCTGTTTGTTTTGAAATTTCTCCAAACTGAGATTTGAGCCAAAAGCCCTTTTAAAACTACGGTTTGGTAACTTACCAAATAGGCCCTAAATATGAAAACAGAAACCAGACCAGAAATTTAAATATAAATATACTGATGAAAGATGTGTAACACACGAGTTTATTCTAAGGAGGCTGAAAAATGAATGTCTCCCCAACAATTATTTTCAAAATAGAGAAGCCCGTGTATTTTACTCAGATAAAAAAAAAAATCAAAGTGTAAGAAATGTTATTATCAATGTACACGTAATCTAAAGTTCAAGAGAACTCTACATGATTCACATTTATGATAATCTAGAGAAAAAAAATTATTAAAATTGTTAAAGCAAGCAAACATATGGGTGGGCCAATTATAATCGCCCATTAATTACACTGTCTATGTTATAAGCACAAACTAAAATAACTAAGTAACCTCTATGCCTTCATTATGTTGATCCCTGCAATCTACTAATGTTTAACATAAATTTTTGTACTAATGTTTAACATAAATTTTTGTAATACCCTCCTAGCACTACCCCAACTTGTACCACCAATGAACAAGCTTTGACCTGTTAATATAGATTTTATGCTGAGACTGATGAATGATGCATTTTATATATGGTGAGGAAATGCCCTCTGTCCTTAGAAGAGCCACCGTATTATCTCTTTTGCAGCTTGAAGGAGATTATTTCAAAAGGCTGTAAGAAGGGGAAAAAATAGTTTAATGAGACCCAAAAATCTTGTAACCTAATGCCAATACAATTCATGATGCTTCATCACATTTAATACAGTATCCATATTTTTTACTGTGGTAAAAGTAGCAATTGCAAAGTCAAATCCAAATCCTCTGAATTTTCATATAAGTTTGAGCATAATTTTCTCACCATCTCAACCCTTCACTGGTATGGTATTGGCTTTGGTTCAATTTTGGCAGTGTGGGGTTCGTATTTACACTTTGTTTCTTATGAAACTTTGAGCATCCCAATGTCACCAGATAAAACTGCCACAACTTACCAGAATGAACGCTTTTAGCACCTTAAGCATCTAATATCAAATTGAGTCAAATTTTTCTACATGAGTAACTTCTGAATTACTCATCTAAACTCCAGTTGTTTTACTTTCAGAACGGCCAACTAACTGACTGTAATATAGGATGTACATATTGTTTGTTTTTCTTTTTGGTAGGCAAATAAACTAAAAGGATAGGCAGCCCAATACACGAGACTCCTACCAAGTAGTGTTTTAGAAAGGACACATGTACACAACCCCCCTCCGGAAAAGGGGGAACAAAGAGATTGTTTATAGAATTTGAACCAGGGCAAATAAAACTAAAAGGATAATGTAAATAAGTTGGAACAGTAATTACCCCCATTAAATATGACTTTTGCAAGACTTCACATCCTGCCATTTTAACTAGAAAAACAGCCAATGCTTTTTTTTGGGTGCAACAGAAGGAACATCTGCAAAATAAATGTATGATTAGGAGAAAAAGAGCTTCTTTCCATTGAATATATTAAGCCAAATTCGTAAAACCAAGTTCCCAAAATTAATTCACTTATGGGAGGCTTAGTACCTGCAGTTGCGTACAATGAATTATAATGCACTTCACTCCAAAAGCTTAGCCAAAGTTCTACAGTTTGCAGAGAAAACCCAATTATGATAATCATGAATAACCTTATTAAAGGAATCCAAATGAAAATTAGAGGAGGGAATAAATCAAATGACTACCAAAAACACAAATATATAACACTGAATTAAGTGCTGTTATTACTTGCTAAGAAGGAAACTAATAAACATTTACCTCAACATTGAGAAAAAGAAAGGAAGTGCAAATCTCAGGTTCTTTAAAGATGAAACTATACAGCACATCCTTCCCTCTATCCATACCCAATCACTTAAATCGCGATTGTGATAAATAACAATCATTTAAACATTTTAACACCACTACCATCAACAAATTTGCTAGAGTGAAGATAACATTCTTGAGCCAAATTACTTGATAAAAATGTGTGAGATAGAGTTCATGATAGAGACAACAAAGTTGTTAAAAAAAACACTTGCAATACTTGCCTTTAATGGGGTTTTTGTCGGTAGGACGTATCTCAATATAGAAAGTGTCTCTAAAAGAGGTCACTAAACAAATTTTGGCACCAAACTGTACAAAAAGGCACAAGTAGTTACTTGCAAGAATAGGGGAAAGATTAAATAAATAAACGTAAAATGAAAAAAGAAAAGATCAAAGGGACATAATACCATGTTAAGACTTAAGACAACCTTTTTAACTCTGATTTTAGGGCAATTGATGACATTAAGTTTATAAGGTTTGCAAGAAACTGACCCAGAAGTACACGTACTGCAGAATTTAGTCTAGAAGTATGAGTATTATCTTTTGTTGAATCGTATTTAATTGATAAAAAAGGAATCAACAAGGTCTCTGCGTCTTTTGCAACACATGCAAACTCATAATTCTGTTAGTTCATATGGGACCTAACATGGTACGAATCAGCCAATGAAATAGAAAGGAGAGAACGGGTCCCTTGACTGAGGCGCGTGCTAAAAAGAAGAATGAATTATGAGCAGTGAAGAAGGCTTGAAAATTCCTTTGCATTTTTAAGTAATCTTAATAGTATGGGTCATATTACCATTTCTTTCTCCTTTAGTTGGCTGCTTTGTTAAAGATATCCAAGAGATTTATGCAACTCCGAGCTCCTTTCAGAGTCAAAATTATTACTTTAACAGGGAAAGACAAAAGAATCATTTAGCTACCAAGTCAGCATTGCTCAACATGATTCACCTCGCCACTAACAAGCCAATGAATATTTTATTATGCACAGCCTGATACTGATGTGTTATGTCCAACTCAAGTATGAACAGCCACACAAATCAAAGAGTAATTTAGCCGCTCCTACTTTCTCATAAAAGTATTATTTATAAACTTAATCAATATGCACATGGATTCATATATATAGGTTTTTTCTTCTTGATTTTGGTTTTTTCAATGAGCAGATATGTGAATGTGATAACATTATTAACCAGTATGATAAGGTTTTCTCAAGTGAAGATTAACATTAGACAACTCACCCTGTCTGCAGCTGCTTGTAGAGTTACATGATCTCCCCACTCCCCTGATCTATAGGCAAACAATGTTCAAATATCAAATTAGCACTCATCCTCAGTATTACATGGTCTCTAATTTAGTAGGAAGAAAACCAAAATTGATCACAACTGATTTCTGACTTTTTCATCTTCTTCAGGTAGCTTTTGTACTTCATTGGTACATAACCTTCATATAACTTTCTGTAATGCTTTAGCTGAAGAAACAAGAGATAGAAAAATTAAAAAGGAGAATATCATTATGGAATTAGACAGAAGAAAACATCTAGCCATACAGAAACAAATTTCAATTAAAACCATCCATTCTGCTGACACAAAGGAACATACACAAGGGAAGAGGGCCGTGGAAGGAAAAGGAAAGTTGCAGCAAACTTTAAGATGTACTCCCTCCAGTCCTTTTTATGGGGACCTATTAACTACTTACGTAGATTATGGAATTCAGTTAAAGTATTTAAATCTTTTAAAATTTTAAAATTACACTAAATGAAATTTAATAATTAGAGGAGGTTGTTTGGTTAGTTAGGAGTTTGTTTAGCGAGTCAAGGAATATCAAAGCAAAGGACATTTAGAGAAAAAAATTAATGCCTTAGATAAAGGACGTTATATCAAGGACCACCGGGAAGGGACTTATAATAAAGACTGAAGGGAGCATCATATATCCAAAGTACTAGCTGTTTCTCGTTATATTTGCTTTACTTTCTCTCTTTTCCCTCAACATCGGATTGACCACCATGATATGATCAACAAAATAGTTACAATAAGAAATGAAGATACGCAGCTATCAGAACAGCAACTTATAGAAGGAAACTATCTACTAAGGCATATACTTTTGATTCATGTATTATCTTTGACTGAACAAAGATTCAAATAACCATCAAAGTGAATGCACTAGAAGAGTAAACCACAATAAAAAAGACATATATGCCATACCTGCTTAATAACCTGCCTCCTTACATGCTTGTGATACTCAGGATTTCGAAATAACTGATCTGCTAATGCTCGAAACTGCCCAGTAATATTTCACAGAATATATTTAATATGAGTATAACTAAAGCTCCCAACAAGGGGTCAAATGAAAGCCAGTGTATTAAAAAGTTTGAAGAAGTGCAAAACCTGACAATTCCCGTCACCCTCCATTTGTAGTTCTGCTAAATCATACGTAGATAACCTGGAGAAATTGATGGATTATAATCATTAAATAAACCCAAATAACTTGTATACAAAAATCAATTAAACATCGCAGTTTTATAGTCATCACACTGGCATAATTAGAATGTTCCATAATCTATCAAACAGACATTCTCAATAAAGTTGAGCTAACATTACTTGGTGCTTCTAACACGTGTGTGAAAATAATTGCACAAGGTTAACAAAAAATTCTTATCTTCATCCTTCTTCATCATTATATAGTAATTAGTAAGGCTGAGAAGACTAAGAGGTTGTTTGGTGCTCAAAAGGAAAGTAACAAAATAAGAAAATGATTTTAAAAATAGAAAATATTCTTCATGTTCTTACTTTAAAAAAACAATTAAAAAGCGAGAGAATAAAATTGTTATTATTACAGTAATATGATATATATTAAAAAAATAAGTTAGAAAAAAAATCATTCTCTGTCCTCTTAACCAATCATGCCCCAAATAAGTATGTTTTTACATGTATACCATTCAAATTAAACTTCAATTAGTAGAGTATATCTATAAACAGGACAATTCTGATTTCAAGGAAAGGCAAAAACAAAAACAAAGAAATGAAATGGGAGTTATTTGCTTTATTATTTAAGCACTATTAATGATAATTGTGCAACAAAGAAGCATATACAACCTTTCAGACAACCTCTGATGATCTAATGTAGCGTCATTCACATCAGGAATCTCTCCATTAATCCGAGGAGTGTGCTGTCAACACATTTGAATTAGTGTTCTGGCCCAAAACAGGTAACAGTGTATAATTGCAGAAAATACATTTATTTAGAAGGGCTGGATTACTAAATTGATCTAGGTAGACTAATTACAGTAAAGAATTTGACAGTGGACATCCTTCTATGTAGCAATACAGTATAACATGAAAAGGCTTTTAGAACATTAGCTCAATACTTATAGACCCCACATTTCAAAATTCCAGTCAGATTCTAAATTTGCAGAAAAATATGTTCCTGAATTGTCCTTTACAAACAATTAGGTTGGGAAGAAAATCCAAATGGTATTCAAAGCATTGATTGCAAATCCCTCCAACAGCTGACTTGTATCCAGGTCCAAAACTTGTCAACAGTACACAACCATGAGAGATGGTAATAGATGAATTTGGCATGAATAATACATAAATAAGCACGTAAAAAAATGCAACTCTAACAAATTAAGTCCAAATCCAAGCAAAATGTTTAGGAAGGTATTCATCAAAGGAACCTTATGATGTTTGAACAACCACTATATCTGGCACCACTAACTGTCAATATACAACCCCATATACAGTTTACAAAAACTACGAGTAGAATAAAATTATTTATTTTCAGATTCTTCAAGGTTTTGGTCACACAATGGAACAGGAAAAATCTAGCAGTTGATACCTTTAACACAGACAGAAGTTTTTTTATGTGACTTAGACACAAGGTTGTACTAATATTTTTCAAGTAAACTCAGTTATTGCCAAGAAAACACACATCCAGTTAAAAATGAAGAACAAAACAAACTATATAGCGGAATTTTAGTAAGTCAAAACCTTCTTTGAGCCTTTTCTCCTTTCTTATGAAGATATTGTAGTATAGGTTCCTAGAATTTGGAGGTCACATGGAAATGATGAAGTGACTGTAAAGTTGGAGATGATGACCAAATTATTAGAAATTTTCAGAAAGATGAGGGTTGGTTTAATCATAGACACTTATGCTTTTTAATGTGCATGAGCCTATGGAGGAATTCTTGTCATTTCATTTCAAGGCCAATTGGAATTGGAAAATGAAAAATAGAAGCTTATCTGAAGACCGCTAAAGTTGCTGTTATTGAATGCATTCTTTCAAGAAGAATACTATAATTTTATCGCAATTCTTCAGGTAGTGAATGCCTGCAAAAGGATCTGAGTTCTATGATACATTTCAACATTTTTTATTCATTTGACTATTTATAATATTTAGGTGATATTTCACTTTTATCTATAGGTAAGTTAATTTTGACTCTTACTGCAACATTTTCTCAAAGAAAATTGTCCACTACACGTTTCACATATATTCAACTTTTAATTTAAAGTCAAATTGAAATTGAGTGTAACAGCATTTGCAGAGATGGATACTATTAAGAACCCAATACTTGGTTCCCCAAGAAGGCAAGGATGCGTAAATATCATACCGGAATAGAATCCAAATGGGATAGTCGTTTCCCAAGCCTATTGCCAGCTTGTGAATTTTCCTTTTGTGCTAATATGCTTGCAAGGCTGTGGTCTTCCTCCGTATCCTGCAAGCTGCTATTCAAACTTGAGCTCGAGCTAGCACTTTCAGTCCTGTGGGTTTCAGCCATAGTAACCGGTAATCAACTTAGAAAACAACCTGCATATCAATACATCAATAATTTTAAGTGATAAACATCAAACTAACCGAATAAACTTAAAAAATAATAACAAAACAAAAATATCCCTGTGTATATTGTTAGAAGGTAGAATAAATTGGGCGATTAGTGCTGATCACTTGTATCTAGATGATCCTAGAATTCTATATAAAGGGCTATAGTCTATAGGTTTAAAATGTAAACTTGTGTAATCCTCACCATAGTGAGGGAGAGGGTAACTTAGGTTTCCCCTCAAAGTCCCCAAGTAGGGTTGGTTCATTTCCCTCAAGTGAGAATAGATTAGTTTGTAAACTTAAATAGATTAGTTTATAAACTTAAGTGGATTATCATGACTATATGAGTATGTTGTTATTGAATAATACATATGATTCTTCATTTCTCTTCTCATTATTTCTCTCTAATAAAGTAAACATGGTATCAAGGGCATGCCATATTTGGGTCATAAATGTTGAAGCCATAAGTCTGATTCTTGCTTCACCACCAGAAGCTCACAATTTCTTTCTTGATTTGACGACGTCGTTTCTCAACCACCACGAAGCCGTCGCCATGGGATAACACATGAAACCCTAGATTCTTGATCCCTTATTCCGTCTGCGCCGTCGCATGATGAATATGCAAGAGGTGAAGCAGCTGGAGGCAATATGCTATTCTTGAATGGTCACATTTTGGGCTGAAGAGAGGCTATAAGAGAAGAGCTTGCAGATTCTGATAGAAGGAAGAGCTAGCAAAAGTGCAAAACTGATCATCAAGAAGGGAGCTGCTAAAAGGAGAATGAAGAAAGTGTAGCTTCATCTCAATCAGACCTGCTTTTAGGACAATGGATGAAGCAGGAGTCCAAGCAAAGGCATGTGACCAATAGGATTAATCCCTCTCTTAAAGTTTGAAGTGGGTTATCCATTAACATCAAAGACAATAGCTTGGTTACTGTCATAAAAAATGAAGAATGTTATGCAGATACTTTGATGTTTTGTAAATTGAAATTGTTTGGTTTAATTCACCTCACTTACATGTATTTTGTGTGAGAAGTTGAACACCTAGAATGAAAGGGTGTGTCGACTTGAGATAAAATTAATTACGTGATTAGTATTAATTATTTGTATCTAGATAACCTAAAATTCTATATAAAGGATTTTAATCTATAGGTTTAAAGTATAAGATTGTGTAATCCTCACCATAGTCAGGGGGAGAATAACTTGGGTCTCCCTCAAAGTCTCCAAGGGGATTAGTTCATTTCTCTAAGTGAGGATAGACTAGTATTTTAACTTAAATGGTTACACAGATTATATGAGCATGTTAGTATTAAATAATACATAGGATTCTTCGTCTCTCTTCTTTTTCTCCCTAATAAAGTTAACATATACAATGGAAGTCACAACAGAACAGAAAATTGATCAAATGAAAAGCCCAATAAAGCCCCAACTGAAAAGAAAAGAAAAAACGCAAACAGAAGCAGCCCCTACACGCACCGCGAAAGCTGAAAAAGACCAAATTTAACAGTAACATTGAAGGATGAATAGGAGATTAAATTCACAACAAGCCCGTTTCCTGTTTACGATAGAGAAAACAGCCGAGACTTGTTGAAAAGTGTGATCAAACCATGACTTACCTAATTCAGGATCAAGTAGAACAGTCTGGAAAACGGATATCAAACAAAAGAGTCTTGAATGGACGCGAGAGAACGAGTCAGAGAAGGATGCAAAAGAATAGTAAAGAACAAAAGGTTTGATTTGATTACATATAAGAAGAAAGAGGGATTGAAGTTACCGAGAAGCCAAGTAAGAAGAGAGGATTGAAAGATGCTGAAGATATATCTATCAGAGACAGGAAACCGTCAAGAGCACGAGTGCGTAAGGACTTTTACGACAACGTGTTAATTCAACTGTCAACCCCGTTTGTTCGCATTATTCTTATTCTCATTCTAATAATAATAATAATAATTCGTTATGATGATTCTTATTCTTGTAATGCCATGGAATCAATAATATTAATAACATTTATAATAAACATATAAAAAAGAATTAGGGTGACATTTATTAAAAAAATAGAACATTCTTTAAGATTATTTGAATATATATATATAATATAATTAGATATTGATGGAAAGGATAAATTAAATACTTGTCCCTAATCAAATTATTAAATATAATTTTTTAATTAATAATAGAAAAAATAGATTCAGTTTTTTTAATTTAAAAAATTTGGTTCTTAATAGAACCCTATAACGTATTGCAATTGCAGTCAACTCCAATGGAGGCTTTTCTCTTTTACTAGCCATTTTCATTAAAACTAATAAAGGAACAAAGTTTAAAATAAAAGTTTTGCATAAACCAAACCCAAATATATAAAAGATTAAAGAAACCCTAAAGGAAAACCTAAATCTAACCAAACCAAGATTAGAGGGAGTCATCGTCCCAGCCAAAGACCCCACAACCTTCATCTTCCTTTCACCGGAATATACAGATAGAGTAGGTGCTTAGGTAACCTATAAACCACAATTTTAAAAAAAAATTTACTTAAATTTTAATTTAAAAATAAATTAAAATAAATAATTATATTTATTTAAAAAAATTTCTGAATCAAACTATAGTTTAAAATTATAATTTTAAATAAATTTTTAAAAATAATTTTTAAAATAATAAAAAAAATTATAATCTATCTAATTATTATTTTATTTTTATTTTTTTATATTCTCTCGTCTCTTCTTCTTCTCTCTCCTCTCGTCTTGGGTCACCGTTATCTACCATCGGCCGGCGCTGTCTTTTCCTATATCATCTCCACAATCGTCGCCTTCATGATAAGAGGAGGTTGTCGTTGAGTCTTCTTCTTATTCCTCTTCAAATACTACCGTAGTCTCTCTCCTTTGTAAAATGTTGATACAAACCGTCCTCCTTCGTTCATTACCGCCAAAGATATGAGAAGATGATGAGAGAGAGAGAGAGATGAAGAAGAGTTACAGTGGAATCTAGGTAGAAGGAAAAAAAGAAGATGGGATGTTGCAAACTAGAAGAAAAGAAGAGTTACAGTATTGACTAGTCAACAATTTATTTTTTTTCATCTAGTATCGTTTTAATAATTTATTAATCATATGAATCTTATAAAAAATAGAGGTTCAAATAACCAGTCCGAAGGACCACCCCATTTATTGGCAAAAACAACCATTTTGGTGGAAAAGGAACCTCCATAAACAGATCTCATAGAAACAAAAACATCCACAAACACTAGCCACAAAGAATGAGAAAATGTCCTCACCGTCCATTGTGCAATCTCAACCCAACAAGTGCTTTGAACAGTCTAAAATAGTCTTCTGAAAGGTTGAACCATCAAGATATAAGACTAAAGTCATCAGATCCCAACTCCTAAAACTGTGAATCGAAACAAGCAGTCGAGATCTAGAACTGTTTAAGCTCTCAAATCGTTTTATTGCTACAAAGACAAGCAACACCACCAACAAAAACCTAAAGAAACATAAAAATAAATCAAAATCAACACAAAATACAACCCCTAGCCAAAGCCAGGGAGGGCGACACCATGAAAAAACTTGCCCCAAGCCCAGAACGATGAGGAAGAAGCTCCCCCCGCCATGACTTTCTCTGTGTCCCACTGTCATGTCAGGTCAAATACCTAGGTTTTAATTTTATCCTTTTGACTTGGAATTGCGATTCTCTTCCAAAAAAAATAAATATATATACAAAACGACAAATGATCTAAAAATGCGAAATTTTGTCTACTTCGAAAAGAATAATTTCGTAATCATTATCCATATTCCATTTTACTCCATGACATTGAACAATTTTTCATATCTTACAAATATTCTTTTTTATATAATGTTTAATTTTTATAAATATTTTTTATTAAAAAAAATTTATTCAAAATATTTAATACTAAATAGAAATACATCTGATAAGACAATTGAAATATATTATAGTCTAATCATCGTTAATATTAAGATATATTATTAAAATTTAACATTTATGATATTAAAATTTAACTTAAGTTGACAAAATCAATTAGTTGCATTAATTTATAGGGAGTTTATATTTACAAAATCAAACTTTTATATTATTTATAAGTGAAATTTATAAATTTTACAAATTTAACTTTTATATTTAGATTACATAAAATTCAAACGACTTATTTTTATTTAACATTTTTTATCTAAGGCCCCACGCTTACTTTTCCTATTAAAATAATTTTTTTAATTAATAAATTTTATTATTTTACTTAATAAATCTTAAACTAAAGACGCTGCTCATTATATTGGTGAATTTAAGGAGTAATCCTAATAGCATAACAAGTATTCTTTATTTTAAATATAAAATATATTTAACTAATTTAATTAATTAATTTAAATATGTTAGTTAAATTAGTTAATCTGATATATTTTTTAGATTATCTTAATTATTTTTTTAAATCTCTTTTTTTTTTATTTAATTACTATTGAAATAATATCTATAAAAATAATTTTAAAAAATTAATAAATATAGGAACTCTCCAATGACAACAAATTATGGAATGAAAAAACCTTAAAAGTACAATTTCTTATGTACTCAGGAAAAAGTGAGGGCCAAAACACGTAGCATTCATTCAGAGGCTATTCCAGCGGCTGGCCAACATTTAGCAATAAAGAGAAAATGATATTATAAATAATTATAATGATAGCTTATAATAAGCCACTTTTTGTTTAAACATGATTTTATTTATTTGTTTACTTAAAAATAATGCTAAATGCAAATTAATAAATGAAATCTTTGAATTAAGTATTTATCTTAACTCTTTAAAATCTCTTCTAACGATATTTTTATATATAACTGCAGTAAATTAATACTATAAAAAATATATTTTTTTTAATAGCGATTCTCTAGGTAATTATTTGGTTATAAGTTTAGAAAACTAATTGTAAGAACAAAACTGATTCACAATGTGCTTAGGAAGAGTTCTTATAATGAAAGTCATGTGAATGTCTTTAGGATGATAATGATGGCTTAGTAAGATGTCTTTTAAGTCCCAGATAAGAGAATGTAATTAGAAAATTGTCAAGTTAACCTCATAGATTAGTTTAATTAGGTATTAATATTTATTACGATAGTTATTAATATAATTAATTTAATTATTAAGGATAAGTTAATAAGTTGATATTAGTTGTTAATATATGTCGTAATAATTATTAATATAGTTAACTTAGTTATCAATAAAAATTTGAGTTATTAATATATGACTCGATAATTATTAATATAATTAATATAGTTATAAATAACAAATGTGTGTGATATTATAATGTACTCCTCAAATTTTTAATATAAAATCTAATAAAAAAATTTATTTTGGTCTTAAATATAAAATATATTTCTATAATTTTTTTTAAATCACCCATATTCTTACTCTATCAATAATAGTCAAGTAAGATAGGGAACGAGGGAGTTAAGAAAAATAATTAATTATAGTTTTATAGAAAAAATATACTATATTAAATAATTTTTTTAATTAAATTAAATTAATTAAATAAATTTTATATTAAATATTAAATAAGTATTATAATATAATATTCTAATATAAAGAGATTTGTTATTTCTAACATCATCGCTTGTCAACGGTGGCACTTAGTTCTTCAATAAATGCACTTTTACTTGTCATATAAATATTTATTTGGATCTTAAAAAATTTGATATAAATCTACATGTTGTGCTATTTATTTTAATTTTCAATAAATTTATAAATTTATATCTATTTAATGATACTCGTTAGATTTTACGAGCTAATGTGATATAATGACTCAATAATATAAAGATAATTGTCATTTTTTACACTCTTACTTATCAATGATCAGCGATTGAACATTAACTTATCAATGTAAACACTTTCGCTAGTGAATTCATTGTTGCTAAAAATCAATAAGGTTATGACTCATGATCTTATATATATATAATTTTTTTTTGTACAAATATATATATGATTTTTTTTTTTTTTTTGATAAGAAATATATATATGATTTTAAGTTATCTGTAATATTCTCCATTCGATTCGAATTGTATGGTGGGAACAGTCATCCGAATTTGGTTGGTTTTGAGGGAAAGATTTTTGGAACCTTATATAGTAAGATGCATAAGGCTTCAATTTTGGTGTGAAAACCCCCCGACTAGAACATTCGGTTCTTTTTTATATAATATTTAATTTTTATAAATATTTTTTATTAAAAAAATTATATTCAAAATATTTAATCCTAAATATAAACATATCTCCTAAATATAAGCCAATTGAAATATCGTATAGTGTAATCATCGTTAATATTAAGATATATTATTAAAATTTAATATTTATGATATTAAAACTTAATTTAAGTTGATAAAATTAATTAGTTGTATTAATTTATAGGGAGTTTATGTTTACAAAATCAAATTTTTATATTATTTATAAATGAAATTTATAAATTTTACAAATTTAACTTTTATATTTAGATTATATAAAATTCAAACGAATTATTTCTATTTAACATTTTTTATCTAAGGCCCCACGCGTACTTTTTCTATTAAAAGAATTTATTTACTTAATAAATTTTATTATTCTACTTAATAAATCCTAAACTAAGGACGCGCATTATATTGGTGAATTCAAGGAGTAACTCTAAGGGTATATCAAGTATTTTTATTTTTAATATAAAATATATTTAATTAATTTAAAGATATTAATTAAATTAGTTAATATGATATTTTTTTTAAAATATTTTAATCATCTTTCTTAACTCTTTCTCTTATTCTCTTATTTAATTATTATTAAAAAAGTATTTAAAAAATAATTTAAAAAAATTAAAAAATATAAAAACTATGGCAATGATAACAAATTATGGAATGAAAAAACCATAAAAGTACAATTTCTAAAAATTGGGTGCCAAAACACGTAGCATTCATTCAGAGGCTATTCCAGCGGCTGGCCAACATTTAGCAATAAAGACAAAATGATATTATAAATAATTATAATGATAGCTTATAATAAGCCACTTTTTGTTTAAACATGTTTTTATTTATTTCTTTACTTAAAAATAATCTTAAATGCAAATTAATAAATGAAATCTTTGAATTAAGTATTTATCTTAACCGTTTGAAATATTTTCTAACGATATTTTTATATATAACTGTTAGGGGTGTTCATAAAACCCGCGGCTCGGTATACCCACCCGAGCCCGCGAAAAATAGCCCTGCCCAACCCGATAAATATAGGGCAGGGCTGGGCATCGGGCTGCAAAATGCAGCCCATGCTTTTTTCGAGCTGGGTACCGGGCAGGGGGGTTGCCCTACCCTGCCCTGCCCATGAGCGCCCATTTTTTTTATTTTCTCTGTAGATGCTACATTTAGAAGGGAGAATATGATAGTTACTAGTGACTAAAGGGTCATTTTAGAAATATAAGTAGTTAAGTATGTAAGTTGCATCTTTTAATATTTATAACTACATTAATTTTTTTAACTTTATTAATCATACTATGATTACATTATAAATTATAATTATTTATTTTATTTTTTTAGATACTTCATCCTTGTCAACATTTAGGAAATTGATGTAAAGTTGTAATTATAAACTATTTAGACTTCAAGGTTTTTTTATATGCAATAAATTTTAAGATTTTAATTATTATCTTTTTATTACCTTATTTTTAGTGGATTATAGATATTATTTAACTCTTGAAGACATATGAATATGATATTATTTTAGAAGTTTATAATTGTAAATTTTTTTCACAACATGAGCATGGCATCACAACTTGGGCATGCCCAGCCCGCCCACGCCCAGCCCACCCATGCCCAGCCCAAAATGGTTAGGGCTTTTACCGGGCATCGGGCTGCAAAATGCAGCCCATGCTTTTTCTGGGCAGGGCACCGGGCAGGGGGGTCGCCTTGCCCAGCCCTGCCCATGAACACCCCTAATAACTGTCGTAAATTAGTACATGATAGGATTCTCTAGTTAATTATTTGGTTATAAGTTTAGAAAACTAATTATAAGAACAAAACTGATTCACAGTGTGCTTAGGAAGAGTTCTTATAATTAAAGTCACATGAATGTCTTTAGGATGATAATGATGGCTTAGTAAGATGTCCTATAATTAATTTTAAGTCCTATAATACGGATAAGAGAATGTAATTAGAAAATTGTCAAGTTATCCTCATAGATTAGTTTAATTAGGTATTAATATTTGTTACAATAATCGTTAATATAATTAGTTTAATTATTAATGACAAGTTAATATGTGGTGTAAGTTGATATTAGTTGTTAACATATGTCATAATAATTATTAATATAGTTAACTTAGTTATCAATAACAAATTTATAATGCAGGTTGATATTAGTTGTTAATACATTACTCTAATTATTAATATAATTAGTATAATTATAAATAATAAATATGTGTGATATTAGAATGAACTCCTCCAGTTCTTAATATAGAATTTAATAGAAAAATTGATTTTAGTCTTATATATTTATCAATTTTTTAAATTACCTATATTATTACTCTATCAACAATAATCAAGTAAGATAGGGAATGTGGGAGTTAAGGAAGATAATTAATTAGAGTGTTATAGAAAAAATATATCATATTAACTAACTTTTTTAATTTAATCAAATTAATTAAATAAATCTTATATTAAATATTAAATGAGTATTATAATATAATATTCTAATACAAAGAGAGTTGTCACTTCTAACATTATCAATTGTTCCCTTCAATAAATGCACTCTCACTTGTCATTTCTTTGTTGCTAAATGTCATATAAATATTTATTTGGACCTTAAAAAAATTGATATAAATCCACATGTTAGGCTATTTATTTAAATTTTCAATGGATTTATAAATTTATATCTATTTAATAATACTTGTTAGATTCTACGAGCTAATATGATATAATGATTGTATGATATAAAGATAATTGTCATTTTTTACATTCTCACTTATCAGTGATTGAACATTAACTTATCAATGTAAGCACTTTCACTAGTGAATTCATTGTTGCTAAAAAGTCAGCAAGGTTGTAACTCATGATCTTATGTATATGATTTTAAATTATCTGTAAAGGAGAGCTCAGGCTATCTGTAATATTCCCCATTGGATTCGAATTGTATGGTGGGAACAGTCATCCGAATTTGGTTGATTTTGAGGGAAAGATTTTTGGAACCTTAGTAAGATGCACAAGACTTGAACATTCGGTTCATTCACTCTCTTAATTTCATCTCTTTTCTCCCTTAGATTATAAAGAGAAAATTAAATTATGAGTTCTTCCAATATCTCAATTATTTAATCACATCTCAAAGAAAAAATGGAAATTATGCCAATAAACAAAATTAGTTCTGTTTCATAGTAAATCACATAAAATGCTCCTTTAATACTTCGTGTGTATTTACTTAGGATTTTAGAAAATAACTTTTAGAAAAAAAGATTTTTAGACAATTTTTAGAAAATAAATTTTAAAGAAGAGTTTATAGAAAAAAATAATTTTAAATAAATGAGTGTTTGGATAGTTATTACCAAAAAGACTTTTATGATTGATAAATTACTATAAAGGATATGATTTTATTAAAAATAGGAGAGAGAGTAAAGAAGAGAGAGGAGAGAGAGTAGATGATAGAAGAGAAAAGAGAGAGAGTATAAGAAAAAGTAAAAGTAAAATAATAATTTGATAGTTTATAAGCTCTTTATTGTTTTAGAATATAGTATCAATAGCTTATCCAAAATTTTAATTTTAAACCATAATTTAGTCTAAAAGCTGTTTTGGATAAATATGACTATTTTTTTTAAATTTCTCTAAACTAAAAGGCTAATTTTTTTTTAAAACTTTGGTTTTACAAGTTTTCCATCAGGCCTGATTATGTATACACTGTTTCAAAGAAAATAAGCATGTAGCATTTGCAACTTCATACACAAATTGTGTCTAAAGAAGATATTCGTATATAGAGATAGTAATATTTTTATGCAAATATATATAAAAAAGATCCAGAATACTTCTTTAAACCAACGAAAAGTTAAAAAAATTAATAATTTTATTATCGAATTTTAAGAATTAAAAATTATATTCTTTAAATTATAATTTTCGTAGTGAAAATTGTTACCCTTTTTATTAGCTTATTAGATTTAATATTTTTAAGTACTTGTTGACTTTGGTTTTATATTTTAGTTTGATGAAAATTTATATTTCGTATTGTGCATCAAAATTAATATAAATCATTCAAAACACTGTAACAAGCCACATTGTCATGCAAAAATTGTGTCTAAAAGGTCCAGAATACTCCTTCAATCCAAGGAAAAGTTAAAATGTTTAATAAATTTATTGTCAAATTTTAGGGAAATTTGACATTACTCTCTCTGTAGGGTAGTTTTCTAGAAAATAACTAAAAAAATAAAAATATTTTAGACAAATAAACACATTTTTTAATCTTACTAATTTAATTATTTTATTAATTTATATAGATATTTTTTGCTACAGTATGGATTTAGCACTAAAGAGAGTATCAAGATGTGTGGGTATAACAAACGAGGATTAGGTTTAATATGAGAAATTAATTATTCATAATGTGATAAATTAATATTTAAATTCTTATTAGAAGAGGTGTATATGCTTAATTCTTGATAATATCTTAAATATATTTATTTTCTATAAGAGAATACTTATTCTTAAAATAAAAGAAAATATGTGTACGGAAGATTTAAAATATTTATAATTTTATGTATAAAATAAAAGAAGTAAAAAAATGCTATAATTAATAAGTTTTATGATTTTATGTATCAAGATTTAGTTAATTAATTCACGTATATTAAAAAATTAGTAAATTTTATTTATAATTATTGTACAAAAATCTTAAAGAGAGAGCGTTAAACGTGGGAGATAAAAAAAAGTGAAAAATTCTAAAAATATAACATTTGAATAATTTAAAAAAAAGACATGTGAATATATAAAAAAATAAATTAATTATAAGTATTAATTTAAAATTTTAATATTTGTGAGAAAAGTTAGAATTTAAATGGAGTAGTCACTTTTGTTATTAAAATAATTAAAATTATTATAGGTTTTACCAATTTCATTTTAATATAGTCAATACCTATGTATCACTAAGTTGTCAAATAGAGTAGTTAATCTAGTAAATAAAATAGCTAAAATTATTACATATGTTGTTAATTTTATTATTAAAGTAGTTAATACCTCTAAATATAATTTAATTATTTGAACTATTAACTTATTAAAAGAAGTTGTCAATCTCATTATCGAAGTGATTAAAATTATTATACATGTCAATTTTATTATTAGAGTAGTTAATATCTATAACTAAAGAGTATTTTTTTTCTTTTCTCATTAAAATTCTAAATCGATACTTGTGATCGATTTATCTTTTCATACATTCGCATAATTTTTTTTTTAAATTTTAGAATTCATCTAGTATTTTATGGAGATTTTTTCTTAAAAAAAGTGTGAAAAACTATAAAATTGGTGGTGAAAGAAAATATAAAAATAATAAAACTATAAATTGCGTTGCATGGGTAGGAAAAATAGATTGTACTGATTAATTACTATTATATTACTTAAAATCTTTCAAAAATCATATTACTAATTAGATTATTAACTATGACTTGACAAAAGAGTTGAAAATATTATGAAAAATTTATTTTTTTAAAAAATTTAAAAATATCATATAATCAATTAATATAATTACTTATCAAAATCTTTTAAAAATTATAACGAGATTATTGATTTAAATTATTAATTATAGTTTATAGATAAAAAAATTAAAAGTATTGAATCGGTAGATCCATATCTATTTTTAATTAAACTATATATTACAAATATTATAAGATTTTAATATTTTAGTTAATGATTGATTGATGATTAATAAATAAATAATAAAATTATTTATTATTATAAAAATTTAATAATCTGATTTATAAATATTATGAAAAAAAATCTTTTTACATCGACGGGTGTATTCTTTAGGACAAGAAGTAACTATAGTCCATTAATCAATAATTAATAATCTTTTTTATATTTTTTATAAATAATAACTACTTAAATCTTTTTATATCGAGAGGGTTTTTGTAAACTTAGATTTTTTTAAAAAATAACTTTTTTTATTGTTTTTATAAATAACAACTACTTAAATTATCTAAAATAAAAATAATAAATATGTAAGAGATATAATTATTTTTTTAAATATATCCTTATTTATGAATATAGTAAATATGAAAGAAAATGAGTAGAAAAATAATTTGAGAAAGAAATATAATTAAAGGTAAAAATAAAAAAAGTGTATTAATTTTTAGACAAAATTAAATTATTATTTATATATAAGACTAACTTTCATGAGGTGTGGTTTTTTTCATAAATTTCAATTTATATTTGTCTAATTGGTTAAAACATTTTCCCCCTATTTTTATCCTGATTAATTATATATTCTTTTTATTTATTTTTTTTACTCATTCGCTTTTATCTCTTTTTCCATGCACTCCCTGACCCACTCACCTTTCATCATAAATAAGTACGTTTTAAGAAAATAAATATATTTTTTATTCATTTTAATCTTAATTATCAAAATTAATTAATTTTTTTAAATAAATTAAAAAACTTAATTAATTATAATAAAATTTAACTCTTAAAAAAATTTATATTATATACTCCCAAATTTAAAATTAATTAATTATTATATTAATGATAATTAACTAATTTTTTTAATTTATTTAAAACAAATTAACTTATTCTTATATTCTATAACTAATTTTAACCAAGGTGCATAAATTGGCTAGCTGAAGCTAATTAGAATGTTGATGAATTGAGGACTCGTGAAGAATTGAAGATATAGTCACTCCTGGAAGTAGGTGACTAGGTGGCCAGGGGCGGGCGGGTAGTTCTCTGTTCCCCCTCGATAAATCCGCATACTTACTTCTTTCTTTCTCCATCGCCACGACACTGCGAAGCAAGAGAGGAAGCGAGCGTCATCTACCATCTCTCCAGCAAAGCGGTGGTGAGTGTGCCCACTCAATCCGTTTAAATTCTCAGATCTACTACGTTCCTACACTCTTGCAATCTAATTCCCACAACGCCTTCCTCCACTTCCTGTATCTAACACTCCTGAGGGAGTAGGTGAAGCTCGAAACTTGGCTTTCATTTTGATTTTTTTATCCCTTTATTTGCTTTTCTTCACGTTCTGAGATACTGAACTGAACAGGGAAGTAAGGAAATCATGTTCTCCGTTAGACCAATTTTCCGGGCACACCAAAGACCTTTATTTTCTCTGTTGCTTCATTCTTCCTATACTTCCTCTGCCGCTGCAATTCAAGCTGAGAGGACTATCAGAGAAGGCTCCAGAAACGATTGGACACGAGAGGAAGTAAAATCCGTATACGACTCTCCCGTACTCGATCTTCTCTTTCATGGAGTAAGCTCCACCTTTTATTTTCGTTCTGGTCTAACACCCCCCCCCCCCAACCAAAAAAAAAGCTAAAGCTTTATTGGGTTCGTGACAACACTAATAGATAATTATTCTTTTGGTGAGGCAAAGTTAAACGTTTGCTCTCTGATTCTAAAACGATGAAATGTGGAGGAAAGTTTTTGGGAGACTACAAATTGATGGCAAACTCTTTACTATTGAACTTTTGTCCTCATGCTTATCTGTCTTGATTGCTAACTGGTATTGAACTCCAATTGCTAGCATTTTACTTAAGGTACTACTCCTATGCTTTATCAGGCTCAAGTTCACAGACATGCTCATAACTTCAGGGAAGTACAACAGTGTACTCTCCTATCTATTAAAACAGGCGGGTGCAGTGAGGACTGTTCATATTGTCCTCAATCATCAAGGTATGACACAGGACTAAAAGCCCAACGGCTAATGAACAAGGAGGCTGTTCTAGAAGCTGCAAAGAGGGTAAAATTTAATTTGTTTTGCATCTTGCTAATTGCAGTACATTTCCGATTTCTGGTTCTGCAATTTCACTCGTTTATATCTTTCTATATGCCTATGGAGAACTTAAAGTTCTTGCTTAAAACCACTCGCTCTTCCAAACCTTTTGCAATGAAAATTGTTTGTTAACTTTGATTTATGTCATTTTTGGTGTTGCTTCATCCTTTCTTCCTGTAACTGCTAGTTGGTGATCTCAAGTCATCGAATAGATATGAGACTGCTAGAAAACTGTGAATTACTTTTGTATGGTCTTCAGGACACACGAAAGGTCATGGTGGGTAGGAAAATATTTATGCCATTGAGGTCAAGTTAGAAGGGTTTGAAAATCTCTGGGTATATTTAGAATCTGTTTATTCAATCTGTTGAAATTTAGATTTAGCATTTATTTGATGGCTGAACTGTTCGAGACTAACTATACTTCTCGGCCCTGTAAACTTCTTATGTTCAAAATATTCTGAAAATGGAGTTTTTTGACAATTTACACTGCTAGAAGTAAAGATGAATTACAAAACCATCTCAAGATAAATAATTCTGTATCTTCACAATAAAACTAGAGAATAATACATAGATATTACTATCATCTTCTTGTGCTTGAACTCAACTGGTTGCTCCAGATTACTCCTGTATTTTGGTGCTGTTTCTTGAGTTATATGTAGATGATTTTTCCTTTCTTGGCAGGCAAAAGAGGCTGGTAGCACACGCTTTTGTATGGGTGCCGCATGGAGGGACACAATAGGAAGAAAGACCAACTTCAATAATATCCTTGAATATGTGAAGGAAATAAGGTAATGGAATGTTACATTATCAGGCGTCTGAATCAATAAGAAATATATCCATTGTGTCTAAGCTGATTGTTAAGTCTTCTTTCTCCTTTGTATGTGAAGTACAAAGTGGACTTTTGATGGTAAAAAAAACAGAGAGAGATAAAAAAATAATGAAAAGGCTGTATGCTTCTGGATATATAGTCACCCACAAGACTGGTATAGTTGTTTGCTGGGTACATGGTTAGGAGTTTGATTATATGGGGAGTAAGTTAGTGCTTCTTTGTTTGGAAAAATGACTTGAGTCAACAAACAGAAATTTGCTGATGCCAGCAGGGCAATGCTATTCAGATAGTGTTTGCAATGTGCATTGCAGGGGAGTATCATTATGTTAAATATGTACAAGATCATTTTCTGCCCTAAAAAATGGATTATTTCCATACCCTTAGTGTATGGATCATGTCTAAATTCACAGTTGTTGATGCCACAACATGCAATGCAATATTGTTGTAGCTTGAAGCCATGGTACTTGGAACACTATGTGGTTCAAATAATTGTGCTATTCAAATTTAATATAAGAGACAAGTAAAATAACATTAGGAGTGTGAGTACACATACACGCACATGCATATGAAAACTAAGTGGGAGTTCTTTATTGAAAAGCCTCCAAAGCTTTCTTTATGAATACTATTGTTTCTAATAGTGACTCAGCCGCAAGATAAACTTTGTAGCTCTGCTCCTTTGTATTACATCTAAATTCTTTTTTATTAAACTGATGTCACCAAAAGAGATAAACTTTGTAGCTCTACTCCTTTGTATTATAAGGAGGCTATCTAAAATTTCATGGATGCTATGAATGCTAATCTTGGCTTACTTTTAGGAAAAGTTTGGTACCCAGCACGAGATGGAATAAGAAGGAAAATAGAACCAAAAAATAATTTCATAGATGACAAATGTCTTCTATGCCCCTAAAAGCTTTGATACTGATTGATAATTACTCAAGTGGGGCGCAAAACCCTCCCCTGAAAGCTGGCTGTTTAATGTAGAATAATCAACCCACTTAAGTATCCCATAAAGTATTTCATGCTATTCAATTGGGACTTATGCATCCCATCCTATCTTGTTGTCATACATTTTATTTTGTGGAGTTAGTTTCCATTGTTAACTCCTTTTTTGTCAACAGTATAAATAATGGAGGGCAAGGACTGTGAAGTTTTGCATTATGTGAATTGTGAATATTTTACAGCTCTAATGAATCTTCTTCACCATACTTTTGCGCTGTGTGACTTATAATCTCTCACATGTGTAGTGAAATATATCTTATTTAGTCAAAATTCAAAATGGTAACACTTATTCTAGGGATATGGGAATGGAGGTCTGCTGCACCCTTGGTATGCTGGAGAAAGAGCAAGCTGTTGAACTCAAGAAGGCAGGGCTTACTGCCTATAATCATAATCTTGATAGCTCAAGGGAATATTATCCAAACATCATCACAACAAGGACTTATGATGAACGCCTGAAAACGCTTGAGTTTGTTCGTGATGCAGGGATTAATGTTTGTTCGGGTAATGCCTAATAACTTTGAATACAATTAATGTGGTTTGATTGCAGAGGAATGGCCTCATCTTCAAGGGCATATTGCCTTTAAATGTGTCATGTGATAGAATTGTGCATATGGCTTCCCTTTGTAACTCTGTCGATGGGAAATTTATATTACAGCTTGAGTAACATGCATATGCCAATATGTATGGCTTCAGTTATTTTTTTGGCCTTAGTATTTGTGTCAGTTCTTCATCACTTACAAATAAATTTCTCTCGACACTTTAGTTCCCACCAATGGTTGCAAAAGGCTCCATCCTTTATTTAGATTTTATATTTTCTGTTAATCTTATTACTTTTCATTAAAATAATAAAACTTATATTTCCTCTGATAGGGACTCTATATATTATGTAGTAAGAAGATGTTTAAACTTTGAGGAAAGAAAATGATGAGCAATTGAGGTTTCTTTACAGGAGGAATAATAGGGCTTGGAGAAGCAGAGGAGGACCGTGTAGGTTTGTTACATACATTGGCAACACTCCCCACTCATCCAGAAAGTGTTCCTATCAATGCACTTGTTGCAGTAAAGGGCACCCCGCTTCAGGAGCAGAAGGTGAATATAATAATTTATTGATTGACTTATTAAACTACAAAACTGTAAAAAAAACACCACTTGCTATTTTAACAATTAGTGAGACATGTTATCAATGGAGCTTAATCTATAGTGACTAGGGTGACTTTAAATTGTAAAGGAATGAGAGTTTTGGAATGGAAGACGGAAGATGTAAGTGATGCTTAAATGATAATTTCAATTCCCCTTGTTTAATCTCCTTCATTAGGGGAGCTTGATAGAAGAATGAAGAGTTTGAAATATCCTATTCCCAACTTCTAAATTAATAACCCTAACAAGGAATATGTTTTGATGGAACCTTTCCCTCTCTTCCATTATCCTCTAATTCATGCATAAGCAATGGGTTTATTTCAAAATGTTGTTTTTCTGTCTTTTGGTCCAAGTACAGCCTTTTGGGCAAAGGAATATCCATATTCTTTTAAACCATACTTGGATTGGTGTTATCATTAGAAGATGTTCTAAACTCAAACTTTCCCTTGAGAATCTGCCAGCAAATTTACATTTCTATTTTGGTTTCAGCCTGTTGAGATATGGGAGATGATTCGCATGATTGCCACAGCGCGTATTGTTATGCCAAAAGCAATGGTGAGGTTGTCAGCAGGGAGAGTCCGGTTCTCCGTGCCTGAGCAAGCACTGTGTTTTCTTGCTGGCGCCAATTCCATATTCACAGGAGAAAAGCTTCTCACTACACCAAATAATGATTTTGACGCTGATCAACTCATGTTCAAAGTGCTTGGACTCACTCCCAAAGCTCCAAGCTTTCATGAAGATGAAACCAGTGAAAAAGATGATTGTAAGGAAGCTTTCTCCTCCTAGTTGAGTTTAGGGACAATCTGAGAAGCACGGATACCAGATATAAAATATTCCTAACACCTCCAATTCTGGTGCTTATCAATTCTTCTCTAGTGTTTGGATTGGGTGGTTTGAGAGAGAATATTTTTTTCCCCTCAAGAACTTAAACTTATATCATTAGAAAAACAGTCTCTTGTTTGGATTGTAAGAAAGCAATTTCCTTCTAGTCAGATTAGCCTATGATTAACTTTAAACCTTAAAATGCGTTGGATTATCTTTTTTTCCTTTTGTCTTATTTCCTTTTGAAGGCTTTTTTGGGTCAATATATCTTGTAGATGTGACTGGAATCGGGTGGGCATGATTAATGAACATGCCCGGGGCTACTTCGAGAGTTCAAGTGATAATGTTGGCATGGGATGTGGCGATTAGAGTGGTTTTTCGTTTTCCTTATTGTTGAGAACTATTTTAAGATTCATTTGCTCTAAATATTTTTTACACTTTCGTTATTTTAGTGAAAATTCAATGTCCAAAAATATTTCTTTAAAAAAAGGGAAAGAATTAAAGAAATAATTATTTTGCTTTTGATGAATTTTAGGCCTTATGTATGGCTAAAAAATAACAGAATTGTTGGCCTTTCTCCCAAGATATAAAAGGGCACTTTGGTAACTTAATACAAAAAAAAAGTTTTCAAGGTGAAAAAAAGTCTGTAGGTATGCAAATTTTAATACTATTTCATTTATTTTTCCATATAATCACAAATTCTAGGACAGCACAAGGGGCAAGATTGTAGTATTTATAATTTTTTAAAAATATTATAATAATAAGTCTACTTAGATATTAATATTTTGGTGGGGCTTGGTTGATGATGTCATTGTATACTTGAGAGGGGGAGGGGAGGGTCAGGGAGGGGGGGTCAGGGAGGGGGTGTAGTGGGTACTTTAGTAATAAAATAAATGAGGGAGGAAGGTAAAAGAGCACAAAACACAACCCGTCAAATCAAATCAAAAGAGAGATATGGAAGGTCAAAGCAAATTGCTTCAAAATCAAAATCAAAATTAAAATTAAAAAGTGAAATGAATTGTGAAATGTGAAGTTATGTAACTATTTGCCGCTCCCTCACTTGCTATTGGTGTTGTGTTGTTAAGTGTAGCTATCACTGTCATAGCCGCCGACCTTTCCCTTTCTCTGTCATCATCATATCATAATCTTTGTCTCCTTCCTCTGTTTTTTTTTCTTGACCATACCCTCTTTCTTCTCTCTTTTTTTTTATTCTCTTCCTTCAACTTCAGTGTTTAATTTTCATCTTTGATTGAATTCTATTTTTCCTAAATTTTACTTTCATTCTTTATTAAAAACTATTTTAAAGGTAATAATATTTTCTCCCAATTTTTAATTTAATATTTGTGTTAATTTTTTGTTAAATTTTTTAATTTTATTTTATCAGTATAATTAACTTATAAATAAAAACTAATAAAATAAAATTACATAAATTAACTATGCTAACAAAACAAAAGTACTAAGTTAAAATTTGAAAGCGAGCATAGACCCTGCAAATATTAAGAGATAAAAGTAAAGCCAAAATGCTGAGGAACAAAAATAGAATTAAATTGAGAAGGAGCGAATATATCCATTGTTCCTCAAACTTCAAATTTTTTCTCAGGTCCTTAACTATTATTCTAAAAGGATAGAATTCCTGTATAAATTCACATATTCAAGTTAAATTACATCTTATTTTGCAACTGCCGCCTTGCCTAACATAGAGATTGCTGGTTCCTAAACAAGGGTCATAATGGAAAATACCAGCTTCTATTAAAATCGTGACTTTAATGGTTTTCAACATAAAAGCAAATATATAAGAACAACACTTTAATGTGTTTAGGCCAAAATAAAACTCAAAGGAATATACTAATGAATTTCCAAGCTTAAAAGTCAATGAACAATCCTAATTTTGCTTTGGTTTACATACAAACGATCTCAACCAATACAGGAGATCAATTCCCTTTAAACAATGTCCAGTAAAAAGAACACCAATGTAAACAACAAAGCAAGAATTATATGATAAATGAAGACAACATTAGGACAAAGAATAGACAGAACCTCTCTTTATACAGAGACATTTAGTATGAAACGAATTCTGATTTACAGGGCTACATGAATATATATATGCATGATATACTATATATATACTTATAGCATCTGTACCCTTCTATCCACGTTGTAGGATGAATATGAAGCAGCAAGCAATGCTGCTCCAATGCCTGATCCATCTTCAGTGACTTTAAGAATTACGTGCTTTGCAACATCTTCACCCAATATATCATTCAACCCTTCATGCAAATACTCTCTAAATAGTGTATAGCTTGTATACAAACCTCCTTCGATTGCCACGACTGATCTTTTGATTTTTGAGTCACTTTTGCTCCGGAAGCCGGTGATGCCACCACTGCCATCCCTACCGATCTTCTTCAAGATGCCAATGATACCCGCAGCTGCCAAACGTGCGGCTCTACAGGTTACCACATCACAAACCTTCACCACGACTTTTCGTAACTTAAGAGGAACGTTGGGAATCTGAAACAGTCCAATCCACCCCAATAAATGATAATTAGACTTTGAAAGCAAGTCACCCATTTTTTGACCATCATGATGTTTTTACCTCAAGGATGTCTCTAAGGATTCTTGCCACTTCCCTCAAGTCAGGGGAATCATCCTCATGCATGGCAGCAATCATAGGAGTCCTGATACAGAACCAAGATACAGTTGAGATTTGAAACAAGCTCAGGAATATTAAGAGAGAAGAATTGATCTCAGAACATTTTGCCTCAGCCTAAGCCAATGGTTAAAATACAAATCCTTTGCCTATTACAACCGTAGTTCACAAGTTTGTCACACGACTTTATGATAAGACCATACCCACAAAAATATTGACTGTTTTTCAGACAAACCAAACAGGAACTAGGATCACAATAACAACTTAATAATGATTAAATGAAAAACAGAGGCAATAAGCGTGCAGCCAATGGTATACACTAATGGAAGGATCTTGTTAATTAGATAATAGAATCTTTTAATTATAAACAAGAATTTATAAACACAATGGTGAGTCATTGAGATATAGTACAAACCTCAAGATGAAAGGCATTGAAAGCTTGGAAGAAACTGGTCCAAACATATTTGACTCTAGTAATATCCTGAGGATAATCCTCCTCACAATATCACCAAGATACATTCCTGATATCATTTTCTCAAAACCCTGAGCCAAAATCACCAAAATTTTAGTCATGTTATATCACAAAAGAAGTTAATAGAGAAGCAAAAATCTAACCTGGTCATTCGGATTGGGGCTCTCTGCGTCTAAATCAATGTCATACGAAGTTCTAGGCAAATGGGAAGACCAAAAATTTCCCCATTCCATATTGACAACCTAACAAACAAAAGGAAGGATTTACAACAAAAAATTAAAAAATAACTCAATGAAATAATGATGAATTATGCATCCAAATATCATCAAGATGGGGAAAAAAGTGTTACCATGCAACCAGATGTTGTAAGAAGACCCTGACACTTGATAAGAGCATCTGCTCGTTCCACATAACAGGCATTTGTACCAGTGCCAATTATAATTGCAGCGACAGTATCTACATCATGATAATGTCCCAGTGCTAATGTCCCAACAGTATCATTAACCTGTTTAAAATGAACAAAATATCATGTTTACAAAGTATGCAACACAATGCACATCTAATACGAACATAAATGGCGCACTGCTTGAACGTCTGGATATGCCCATCCGCTTATAACAAGATTGGACACATCAATTAATTTCACAAGAATTAATTTTTACATAATTTTGAGCACAAGCTTTTTCCAGATATAAGTATGTTTGCCAAAAAAATAAAAGGTATTTGCATTTTCATCTGAATTCAAAACAGAGGAACATTAAGACATATTACTCCATATTTTGACGCATTTACACATACCATTAATACAATTTTCACCACCTATCCTCTAAAGTTCAAGAAAAAATAAAAGCATAAAGAGTCTTCATCAAGAGATAAAATTATTCAAGACATCGTCAATTTTATTCTTCTAGGTTAACCACAATTACTACCAAAGCAAATCTCAAAATATTGTCTAAAGAATTGCAATCAGATGTGTCCGCAAGTAACGGCATAACTCAAATAAGAGCAGATTGTACTACTAGAGATCCAAACATTAAATGAATAGTAGTTACAAAATAATCCACGGCTAGAATTGCCTAAAGTATTTCTTTCTCCTTCTAGGATTTACTTAGTTTGAAAGACCTAGGCCAAAGCTGACATGCAAGAGCAAAGAAGAACAGCAAAGACACCTCATTACAAAAGCAATAGGTAGAGAAGCCACACAATAGTTGGCTGTACCAATTCCTTTATTATTGAGGATGAAATAACTTTTATGCCACGTGCCGAGGGGTGCCTTCATTGACTCAAGAAGTTTAAAGGAAATGGCTCTTCTGAGCCTTTTTTTTTTTGGGGACAACATTAAATATTTCTTCTTCTTTCTGGAAGGATGTTGACTTCAGCTTTTAAGGGTAAAAAGACAAACATAATGAGCTAAAATTATATGGTGATAACATCTTTGCATAACATGAAACATGTCTGAATCAGAGTAACACAATATTATAGAAATCAAAGCTAACAAGCCACATAAAGAAGGAAATCACGTCCAGCGCTAGTACTATTACTACGAACACGAATAGACATGTTCAATATCAATTAGTCAAATTGACACTAATCGTCTTGTCTCTTGTGTGTCAGATAGAACCCTCAGAAATACAAGAAGCTCAAGATTGATCATCTGAATATCGTACAAATAAAAACTAATATCCACTTTTATATGAAATATGGTTTCATGTGTCATTGAAATCACAATTACATTTAAGATATAGCATATTTGGCTGTTGTAGAAAAACATTTCTTAAATATTCTAATGCTTTCAAGACAATCAATTCAGAAATCACAAGGCACCAGAATTTCAATTTTGAAATCGTAAGAGAAGACAGAATAATAACCCCGGACAGTAAAATGGAAGGCGAAAAGATGCAAATTGAACCATGATTTTGGTACAATGAAAATATTTCCTTACCAGGGCAGCTACCTTCACATCTAAGCCTTTTCGTGTTAATGCTTCTTGTAAACATTCAGCCACATCTCGTCCTACCTGACAACAACCAGATATTTCACTTAATAGTTGCATCAGTCATTAAGATGCAACTCTGATATCTATTTCAATCCCATTGGGAAACTAAGAAATTAAGATGGGAAATTAAACATAGCACGATTTAACATGGTCCAGATATAGACGGTTAGAAGCCTACTGTGCAATCTACATCAAATATATCTTTATGGGAGAGGGAAAAAAATTAACTGCCGCCACCCAACAAATTTGTTTACCTTAGGCTAAAAGCCAATGAGAATAAAAAATTAATCAAAATCTTATAACCACCCAATTGCAGATCAACAATTTCGGTACAGAACATGCAGAAACACCAACTAATTCACTGATCCAGTCCTACTATGTGCCTTGAAACAAGAATTGCAGATTTTCAAAACGATAATTATTAAGCATTTTAACACAGAAACTACTCAAAATTCCACAACTAACCATATCTTCAATGGAAAATCCTTTTGTCCATTTTATTAAAATGCCTGAGGAAACAGACATTTGTTTCACTGGATAAGAAAATGTAAATCCAAGTTCCCTTCTTCTGCCAATTGAAAACTGAGAACCATCTTCTTCTTTGTCAATGAATTCCTTTAATGAAGAAGCAATGAAATCAAACAGGTCCTGCAAACAGTAAAATCAATCAACCTATTTGTGTTCCAAAAAGAAAAAATGACTGGTAGGACAACTTTAGGGTGTAATTTTAGTCACCTCACTTGTGCTGGTCATCAGGTGTTGGGGAATAGGTTGTCTTTCTACTTCATGTTCCAAAACAGGAGGTCGTTGACCCCCTGCATGGACCCGCAAAACCCTAAAGTATGTTCCCCCAAGATCTAGTGCATAATATGTTCCTCTCTCAGTCCTGATAGAAGAAAAAAAGAAGTGTATCACTTCTGTATCTAACCCATACAATTATCAAAGACACGTAGGGACAAATCTATATAACAGCACGACTCCATAATCATAATAGAAGGTATGCTCAAGCACGTCAACACCTAATGCCACACAGAAATACCATACCTTATCAAGGTACATGGCTGGGAAATTGCAATTTACTTGCTCATAACGGCATCTCCACAGACTCCACAGGGAAATCTAGTCCCAGTAATGCCCAGAAAAGGTCTTAATGAAATTATACAATAAGAACCTATAGATTAACAGTACTCTAATCTGATGTATTAAAACGAGTCATTAATCCCAATGTTCAATTTTCAAAACACTTAATCACAGAATAATTCATCCCATGTTAAAAATTAATTACTGTTGTTACAAACAAAACTTCCAAATCTGTTTAAGTCATGCATCGCTATCAACTAAAAGAATGATCTCTCAGGGAATAAACAAATAGGTAACTACAGAAATGGACGTCATATATATATATATATGAAAGCTCCTATGTAAACAAGAAAGGCAAAATGATGCAATAAAACAGATTTCCCAACAAAAGACACGGACAATCTTCAATGTAATTATAATAATTCCCGCATATTAATAAGCTGTTAAACATCTACAATACAAGCGGAAACAGAATGCAAAAATAAATTTAATTTAAGAAGACTATAAGCCGATAATATGAACATTAAAAGCATATAATAAATTTAACCCCCTCCAGAAATAGAGAAGGCTTGAGAAAGACGGAAAGAAATACAAGAACCATAGCATTAAATTATTCAGGGAAAAAGAAAGCATTCTCTTCCAACAGTAACCCAGAGACCAAATCCACAACCATTTCCGATCAAGGGGCATTTTATCAGATGCCGATGCCGATCAAGAACATAATAAAATCGTTGAAGAAATAGGGAATGCCACTCAATGACACAATATGCCGATTAGGAAGTTAAAGAACAGGCCGCCGGCGAATCAAATGATTACCCATTAGGAAGATTATCAACGTAAGTGAGGAGCATTTTGAGCTTGGAACCACCTTCGGATGCCAACCCGGCGTGCATCTCCACTGCCATGGCATCCACCACCTGCTTCAGCCTCGCCACCGTGGTGTCACATCCTTCCTCTAGTTCTCTCAACACTCCCACCACTTTCTTCCACTTCCTCCTGCTCCTCACTCTCCGGCCCACCACAACCGCCGCCACGGCACATGCCGTCACCGCAACACTCACCGCCACACCAAGAACCACCCTTCCCATATTCCCCCTATCAATCAGATAAACTTCATACGTCGCCGCTTCCCAACTCTCCTCCGATTGTTAACCGCAACGAAACGTCGCCGTTTGAACATGCACGCAGTCGCCTGAACACTCTACTTCACCACCTTACGAAAATGGAACAATATTTCAACGATATGATTGCTCTTCCGCAACACTGAACTTCTCACCGTCTCCGGCGATGCGACAGTTGTTCTCCAGCGACTATTGCCGGAAAAGTGCGAGACAGAGAGAGGGAGAGAGAGAGTCACACACAAAGTCACAAACACAGCGGCTTCGCACTATTTTGGAATTAGGATATGTTAGAAGGAGGACCAGTAAGGAAACCTATAAGGTGGACCTCAATGACTAACTTACCCTCGAATTTCCAACAAATTACGGATCTGTCACAGGATCTCTCTGCGATTTTTTTTAACCGTTTCATAAGATAGATTTGAGGTCAACTTTGACTTATCTCTCCTTCTCCGTTCTCTTTTTCCCCCCCTTTTTTCATTTCCATATCATGTAAAATTACATCTTTGCCATCAGCCAAGCTTGATATCATAATATTGCCATTATAATTTTTAGAGAAACAAAATTGAGTGCCTGTTTGGCACCATGGTTTGAGAATGAATTATGGGGCAAAATCTCGGTTTGAAAAATTTTCACACAAACAGCAATTTTTGTTGAGAATTGATTTTGAACAAAACCTCGGTTTGAAACCTAAGTTTTGAATAAGTTACTGAAAATAGCTTTTTCTTTGAAACCTAGGTTTTGGATTATCCAATTACTATTATACCCTTACTTTTTTTTACACCCTCTCTCCTCTCTATTATCTCTCCTCTCTCTTTTTCTCTCTCTTCTCTCCTCTCTTATCTCTCTTTTCCTCTCTCCTCTCTACTCTCTACACTCTCTTCTCTCTCCTCTTTCTTCTCTATCATCTTTCATCTCTCTTACTTTTAATCATATCATACCCTTTTTAGTAATTTACCAATATAAAAAGTGATTCTACTACTAATCATCCAAACATCTTTATTCCTAAAATCTATTCTTCCCAAAATCTATTCTACCCAAAATTTATTCTCCAGAATCTATTCTTCCCATAATCTATTCTCTAAAAGCTAATCCAAACACCTGAGGAAAGGAAGATTGAGAAAACATATATGAAATAAATTATTTTGTCTTAATAGTAATAGCTTCCCCAATGGGAAGAAAAAATGTGACAAGGTTTTTTTGTCTTTATCAGGATTATTAGATTATTCCTATTTTACTATATTGAATTATATATTATTATCTCTTTTACTAATATTTCTTTTGTACTCACACAATGAATGTAAAAATTTACATGAAAGGTATGCTTTGCTATAATGATGATGTTTTCAATTTCCATCCTTGTATTTTTTTTCTTTTTTTTTTTTGCATTTTTATAAAAATAGGATTTTTTTTACATAAAATATTTTTCTTTGACTGTAATTGTATCAGTTTGGTTAATAGTAGATTATTTCCATATAATATTTAAATGGTTATCAATTTTTAATTTTTTTAAATAAAATATTAATGGAAATAAATTGAACCACTTAAATTCATATTTTTTTTAAAACAAAAAATAGCAGTACAAGATGATATATTTTTTTCTTTTAATATAAATAGGCTCATCAATTTTACAGTGATAAGAGATTATATTAATATCACTATACTTTTTTTCTTTTATTGAATCCATCAATTTTTAATTTTTTTGCGGAGACTTTTATATATTCATTTTTTATTACAAAAAATTACAAGGATATATGTAGTACTCTAGTGCGTACGGGGTTACTACATTTGTTCTAAACAAAATTATATGAAAGCGAGCGAGCGGAAGAATTAATTAAGTACAATAATGACTGAAATTAAGTACAATAATGACTAAAAATTTAATTACAACAACGGTTTAGCAGTAGTTGAAACATCGCAGTAAATATTCTTAATTAATATATTCAATTATTATAATTATTATTACTTAAATTAATACACAAAAAGGGGTTGTTCGCATTCCCCACGTTGTTGTTGTGTTTGATTTTTTTTTTTTTCTGGGACCAAGCTGTTCTTGTTGAGTTTAATATAGATAAGTACGTTGAGAAGATGAGAAGAGAGAAATAAATAATTACAGAAGGGCAAAGGGGTAAAGAGAGGGACAAATTGCAGGAAACAGTGCATAAAATGATAAGGAGAAATCCCAGAAAGGAAAAGATTTGAGAGTGATAACTGATAAGATGGTAATTTCGGGAGGGGAGAGGGATTGGCTGTTTTGCCCCTGTTATGGAACCATGGGTGGTTGAAGGAATATAATATCTTTTATTCTGGGGAATTATAAAATAAAAATTACAAATTTTAGTAAAAAAGTAATAATAAATTTATACTATTTATAATTTTTTAATAATTATTTTTTTTAGAATTTTATAGTAATTGTTTTATTACTATCCTAACAGTAAAAATTAGTAGGAGATTTATTTTTGAACAAAATTTGAGTTTATTTACTTATATTTATTAAATTAAATCCAATTTTTGCTATCAAATTCGTGTGGAATTTTTAATAATAAAAAGAAAAAAATATAAAAAAAATACTATAGAAAATGATAAATACTAATTGTTAATATTATATCTATTATTATTAACTAACTTGACTTATAATTTATTATTTTTTAAAGTTTTTTTATTATTTTTCTAATAAAAAGGCATATTGATAAAATTTTAAAATTATGTTAGACTATTATTAATAATAAAAATTACACGCGTCCAGATTTAATTTGGGAATTAGATAGATGGATATAACAAATAGACTTAAGGCTTTTTTATTTTTAATTTTAAATGTAAAAAATTAATCATATTGGTTTAATGACTCTTATTTTGCCTTGATCATATTGGTTTAGTTTATAATTTTTTAAAAGATTGGTTAGAATACTATATGCTTACCAAAAAAAATATATATAAAGAAAGAAGGAGAAGGAGAATAAAATAACACAAGGGGATGGGGTGGCATTTATATATAAATTTAAAAGAGATAATATATTAAATAATATGTAAAATATAAAAAAATAAGGAAGGTGCAGAAGGAAAGGGTGGGTAGGAGAAGGCACAGTGCCAGCTGGGATGAGCTACATCCAGCTGTGCTCTGCTCAACTAAAACTAATAAGCCCACCACTCTCTCTCCGCCGTACTTCACTTTTTTCTCGCTCTACCCCACCACTCCACTCCGGTACCCTTTTTTTGCCCTTTTTCCTTTTTCCTTTTCCTTTTCTTTTTTTCATGTACTATGAGTATCTCTTCATGAGAATTAAGATTTGAACTTTTTTTCCAATTATTCAATTCGTCATGTGATTGATTAAGTGTGTGTTTGATTTTTAACTCAAAGTTTAATTTATAAAAATTTTAAAATAAATAATTATATTTATTTAAAAAAGTTTCGTCATGTGATTGATTAAGTGTGTGTTTAATTTTTAACTCAAATTTTAGTTTATAAAAATTTTAAAATAAATAATCATATTTATTTAAAAAAAATTGTAGATTAAATTATGATTTAAAATTAAAATTTTAAATAAGTTACTTAGACTAATTTTTAAAACAGTAAAAGAGTCTATAAACTACTCAATTACTATTTTATTCTTATTTTTTCTTACGCTCTTTTTCCTCTCTCTTCTTTACATTCTCTCCTCTCTCCCCTCTCATCTCTCTTCTCAATTTTTCATCATCTCTCATCTCTTCTATTTTTAATAAAATAATATTTTTTTTAGTAATTTATCAATTATAAAAGCCTTTCTGCTAATAATTATCTAAACACTTATTTTTTTATAACCATTTTTTTCTATAAACTATTCTCCAAAAACTATTTTATAAAAGCTGTCTGAAAACTCTCTTTTTTTATAATTTTTTTTTAAAGTCTATTCAAATATGCCCTAGATGCATTTGTTTGTATGGTACCCAAGAAAAGGCTGGATTTATTTGTATGGCGAATTTTCAATTCTTCAAATGAGAAGAGGTGTAAAAATAAAAAAGTGAATCACCTATATATATATTAGTTAATTTTTAGCTTTTGGTATCATTTTAGATTTTAGTCCTTAAATTTCTTTTATTTAAAATATTACTCTCTATAATTTAATAAAATTATAAATCATTTCATTAGTTGGTAAATTAAAACTCATAGTTTAAAATTTAAGAAAATAAAATTAAAATTTGCCTAAAAATCAAAGATTATATTAATTATATATATGTATTTTTATTGCTCTCCCGGTAATTGAAAACAATAAATAGATTTAAATTGGAAGTGTTGGTTTTATTCCGGTCAATTTGTTGTGAATTAGGTCGAGTTGAAACCCATTTAAATAAATAGAGAGTTATTATGCAAATAAGTAAAACATACGGGTAAATGTAAGTGATTTACACTTTCATGGGCAAAAATGGTAATTTTCAGTAGTTGGAGACGTTATATGTAAAAGAAGGGAAAAGAAGGAACGTTATATATAAGAAAGAGTAGGGAAAGGAAGTCGGTTTTATGCATGCAGCAGCATAATAGACATAAACTTCCCTCTATAATCATTCCAATAACTGGCTTACTTCCATTAAAGATGATATTTTTTGTGTAACGTAAACTGATGATACTAGGATCGACCTACTAGCCAGCCAGCCAAGGCTCTTATAGATACTTTTGTACTTTTTTTTTTCTAAAAAAATATATTTGTAAATATAAAATATTAAAAAATCATAAAACTTTAAATTTAAACTCTATGTAAAATATACCTTTTGGAGTAAATCTTAAAACCCTCATTCTTAAAATAATACCAAAAAATAAATATATAAAACACATGGAAGTAATGTTAAGGCTGGCTACAATATATTAAAATATAGGGATAATTACTAGACATCTCGTGGAAGATAATTTATCAAATCATCAAATAATTAAATAGTCTTAAGGGATTTGAGGATAATAAATTCGATTTTGATGTTACAGGCGATAACACCTCGAAGTGGCACAAATGATAAGTAGGAGTTGTTATTGTATGCCCCAGTTATTATTTATACTACTTCAAGTTATCACTGTATACTCCTAGTTATTATTTATGCAATTTTAAGTTGTTATCACGTTTTCAGTAATTTGTCATTTGTGCATAATAATATATTAATAATTATATAAATTAAATTTATTACCCATAAATTCTTTATAACTATTTAATTATTTAATAAATTTACGGGACTTTGTATAATAAATTCTCACTTCTATGTAATTTTCCCTAATATATATATATAGTCGTTGCAACATGCTAATATTTTGTGTTACTGTATACTCTTAGTTATTATTTATATTATTTTAAATTATTATCACGTTTTCAGTAATTTTTTATTTGTACATAAAGATAAATTAGTAATTATATAAATTAAATTTATTACCCCCTAAATTCCTTATGATTATTTAATTATTTAATAATTTTGTGGACTTTGTATAATAAATTCTCACTTTTATGTAATTCTCCCTAATATATATATATATATTTGGCCGTTGCAACATGCTAATATCTTGCGGATATTATTGTCGCAAGGAGAATGAACAATTTGAAGACATGACATTATGAAAGAACAAAATTTGCAGTGCCCAAAGATTGAAAAGCATGGGTTATGTTGCAGACAATATCATAAGATGAAAGCTTCTATTCTATTCAAAGCGTGATTACTTCACGCACCTAATCCAGCATTATTATTTCTGGCTTTTTTGTCAGATCCCTCTCAATGATTATTATACTTTAATCAAACCCAGTTTTGCAGATAGCGCCTAATTAATTGACTTTTCAAAGTATTACCATTGCTATTTGTACCAATTCTAAGCTTGCTTCTCAACTACATTGGAGTACATTGTTATGGAATCATATCTCGTTTTCAAATATTGAATTATTATTGGTCAGTCAAAATTTTATTTTAATTTAAATATTTATATTTTATATATTTATTATCTCAACTAATTTAATCATCGATTTAATTTTTAATTCCTTTATTATCAGGCCCAATTACATAGAGTTCTTTCATTATAATTGTTTTCATCCATGATATTAAAAGGTTAAGGGTCATTTTTTATCATCAATAAACTGTTAATTGAGATAATAAATAATTTTATCCTTATAAAAAATAAAATATAAATTTAAATATCAAAAAATATTTTTATTAGAAGAAGTGAAAACTATTTAAATTTTAAATATCAAAAGAGGATATATACTTTTAATTTTAATTAGATATTTTATTCCAAAAGTTTTTTCCACCGAACTGTATAAGGTCTTATGTTTTCTTTACTGTTCCCCCCCCCCCCCCTCAATTTCATTATTTTCTGTCAGACTTCTAAATTTCTCAAAAACTGTATCCTTCCTTTAGACTTAGTATGCATTTTTTTTTTCTTTCAAGTGTACAAGGCACTCGACGGACAAATGTTCTGCTGTATAAAGTTTATATTATAATTAATCAATCAATTAATTAATTGTTAAAGTTTTTTTTTTTGCCAAACGTTCTATGTTATATATATGATTAATACTTTTTTGATTTAAATATATGTCCTAATTAATAATTTAATCTGGATCATAAATATATAATATATATTTTAAATTTATTAATTTTTTTTAAATTATCTCTATTGATATTTTTATAATAATAATTAAATAAGAAAAGGAATGTGGGAGTTAATGAAAATAATTAAGATGTTTTGAAAAAATATATGTAATAATAATTAATTTAATAAAATTATTTAAATAGATTTTATATTTAAAATTGGATAAATTATTGTGATTGGCCCAAGCATGCAAGCGGATCCATGCTTGATGCCGGGCACACTTTGAACGAAGAAAACGTTTCTTAAAAGAAAGCGACGCTGCTATGATGATAACTTTGGCCGATCCGGTCAATAAGTTGAACTGGGAAAGGGGCAAAAACTCGATGAGTTGGATTGAGTATTTTATACTATCTTAAATCCTTGATATAAAAATTAAATAATTTTTTAGATAAATTAAATAATTTAAATTAATCAATTAATTATAATTAATAATTAATTATAATTAATTTTAGTGTTATTTTAGGAATTTCAGGTTCTTAAGCGTTATCATTAATCCTCTTAAGATCTTGAAGCATCATTTTCCCTTTTTACCCCTACATATTTTCAACATTACTGCATCACATTTAATTTAATTTTCTCAAAAATAAAAATTAGATTATTTCCACACACACATGCATGCACTACTTGTCTAAATATTTTTTTTTACCGAAAGAACGTTTAATATTAATTTTTCCAATGTAAAAAAAACAAACTGATAAAAATCAGCATTAAATTATCTATCATTTAAACATTGATTTATATAGATTATCCTTCTATTCAAAACTGTCTGATTTTGATGCCTTTTAAATTCATTCGAACAACTAAAATTCATAAGGTAAAAAGTATCTAAGCAAGATTAAAGTCTTTTTTGGTAAAAAAAAAATGCCTTCACTTCTTGGTGTTTTTAGAACATTTATTTATTTTTTGTTGTCCACCCAATTAATCAGAGCTTTATCCTGACTACGTTTAAATCTGACCTGTATCGCGTACTTAACTATAATGGATGAGTCTTTCAACGATGATTTTTAGAACATTTATCTTTAGCCATGTTAATGCTTGTGATCCTACCAGGCCTAAGGCCCTGAAATGGAGTTGGGCCCAATTCTTCAATTAGGCCCAACATGAAACACTTGCTTCTTTTAATAGAGGGACCTTGTCCGCTAATTAATTCAATATAAAATACCCATTATTCAACTAACGAAAGGGTAAAACATACGACTATTTAGAGTATATTCGAACCTTAAAGAGTATCACTTTATTGTGGTTCTAGTTGCAGCGCTTGGGGAGACATCCTAGTTTTTAGGTGTCTAGGTTTATGCCTGAAGGTAATAGACGGTTCGCTTGCCCTGCATTAGTATCGTTTAGGAGGAAAGGAGATTTCGCCTTGCCCTTGAATTGTGAGTGAGGCCAACCCCTTTTCAAAAATTTTGTAACAAAAAAAAATCAATATAAAACAACCCATCATCCGTGGGTTCAACTGGCGAAGGGGTGAGATATGCGACTATTTGGAGCATATTCGATCCTTGGGGAGTACCACTTTGTTGTGGTTCTAGTCGCGGCTCTTGAAGAGGCATCCTAGCTCCTGGGTGCCTAGGTTTACGCCTGAGGGTAATAGACGACTTGTCCTACCCGATATTGATATCGCCTAGGAGGAAAGAAGACTTTGCCCTACCTTTAGATCATGTGTGAGCCTAACTCTTTCCAAAAAATCTTGTACAAAAAAAAATTCAAAATAAAATAACTAATAAAGCTTGACACAACTGATAAATAGTTAGATCATATATATGTGATGTCCTCATGTGTATGGAAAAATATTTTATTGGGAGAAGCAAAATAAATTTCAATATCTCTATATATTAAAAAGATTAGTTTCTAAACTATCCGCTAGGAGATATCGCATAATTTCTACAAAAAAAAATCAATATAAAATATAAAATTTATATAGAGCTATGTTATTCAATAGAAAAAAATTCTTTATCAATCTGACCCTCTATAATTTTTCCCCATCATTTTAGCTTAAAAGAGCATGATTTTTTTTCTGAACATATGTAAAAATTAATCATATTTGATATAATGTTAAAATATTAAATATGAGTATCTTTTTTAATAAAAATTTAAACATTAATTTGTTAGATTGTGAAGGAGTAGCTTCTTTCATTATATTCAACTTTGTTGGTACGAGAGAATGATATTTGTTCAACTCCAAATAATGTTTTTGTTCTTGAAAATTAATACAAAAATAAAATAAAAAACATGAGAAAATAAAATGATGTCTTGTTTTGTTTTGGACCCCAAAAAAATAAATTCCACTGGGGGTCTAATTACGATTTTTCCAATGACCGAAATTTTGTCTGAAAAAATGATAATTTCCAGCGAAGTCCCCTGAATTTTTGTTGGGTCTTTCTTTTCATTTAAGCCGTATTTGTTGGACCAGCTCTTCCATGAGGGGCCAAATTGAAATTAAAATATTTTTTTCATTGATAAATTAAAATATATATATATATTTTTTTTGTTACCTACCCAGTTCATCGAAATTTTACCCCGACTATATTCGGATCTGACCCACGTCGCGCACTTGGCTATAGTGGGTGAGTCTCTCAACGGGAATTTTCTGTATTCTCCAAGGCTCAAACTCGAGACTTCGTTTAAGCGATACCGAGCCGCTTACTACTCAGACTAACCCCCATTAATAATTAAATATATCTATTAAATTTAAGAGAAATGACTAATCCTATATTTAATTAGATTTAATAATATTCGAATCTAATCGAGTCAGATAATTATATTAAAAAAAAAAGAAGAGACTAATATTTCTTGAAGAGCTAAAATTCGAATTGAGATGCTCATTGTAGTCGACAGTGCCTATTATTTTCTCCAACAAAAAAATAGTTGTGCCTACAAAAAAATACAACTATACAAGCAACTATTAACGACAGCGTTTTCTGACCTGGTCTAAATGGGAGTCCCTCCGGGGAGGCGTAGGCTCCCTAAGGAACCAAACGACAGCGTTTTTGACAGCCGCTCTTCGGTCGTCGCAAAAATCGATTCCTGAAACCAGCATCTTCACGCATTTCCCGTTCTCGTTACTGATCTCGCAGGGGAAGAAGACGAATAAAAGAGGGTGGCTTAACACGAACAAAATTCAGCGAGATGAGTAGGAACGATTCCAAGTACTTCTCCACCACCAAGAAGGGTGAAATTCCCGAGCTCAAAGAGGAGCTCAATTCCCAGTACAAGGTTCCTCTCTGCATTTTCTCATTTCTACGATTTTTCCGATCCGTTGTGTCCCCAGTCAATTACTTGTTGGCAACTCGAAGATCCTTTGGGATTTTCAGTTCTGGGTTGTTGTTCTGTTATATCGAGTCGTGCCATTTCTGGATCCACGTTGAAATCGTATTTTTGTAAATACTTGTTTTTTCATGAATAATCTGGTTCTTTTTCTTTGATCTCTCTACGATGCTATGTCGGTTGCTTTCGGTGTTTTACTGAGTTTGTTGTTTTTTGGTTGAGGATGAGTTGGATTTGAAGTAAATGGCACGTTCAAGTTAGACAAGTTCGATTATGTGTTCTAAATATGGTGGGCATGGTCGATTGGTAAACAATTATGTTACTAAGATTCAGATTTAGATGAATTTGATTGAGATATAAGTCTTAATATATGTTTTAGGCTCGCCAAAATTTAGTGCTTCAACTGTCCCCTATCGTTGTAAGGCTTTCTTACTTACCAATGGAAGGCATTGCTACATTTGTCTGTGTTTCTGGGAGTATTTGTACGATTAGCCGTTTAAGGAAAGTTAAATTTTTGGACTCAAATGCCAGCTTTGGGATTTGTTATGCTTTATTGGTCTTCTCGTTGTTGCCTTTTTAATGTCATTCTGGCCCCGCTTACTGCTTGTTGACATTGTACATTGGAAAGCGTGTGAGCCTTAACATTTCTTACATGTTTTGCAGGATAAAAGAAAAGATGCTGTAAAAAAAGTGATTGCTGCTATGACTGTTGGGAAGGATGTTTCATCATTGTTCACAGATGTGGTGAATTGCATGCAAACAGAAAATTTGGAGTTAAAAAAGCTGGTCTACTTATATCTGATAAATTATGCAAAAAGTCAGCCTGACCTGGCAATACTTGCGGTGAATACATTTGTGAAGGTAAAACGTGGAATGACCAATGTTTCCTATTTTGTTCCTCATGATTGTTTACTGTTGGTTTTGGTGTTATGCTTAGCTATCAATTACCCCATTCCTTTATGAGATTTACGTGCAACTTTGGTTCCTGAGTTTAAAGGCTAAGCATTCATTTATTATTGATTCTGCAATTATACTGCAATGTATCATGTTTCCCCAAGAATCTTGTGCTTCCGTATAGTGCACACTATTCATTATAACAGCAAGCTGAGTCAAAGGCTCCAAGGTAATGTGCCGAAAGGGGTCATTGCCTATTGATGATTCAGTCAAGTTTCCTTTAGTCAGGAACTTTTGCCACTTAGGCAAAATCTCTATTTTATTCATTCTTTTTTCAATCATTTTTGGAGGTGATTGATAGAACCTCTAATCCTATTCAGACATATCAGAGACGCAAGAAAGCAGCAGTTAGTTCACAAGAAGGCAGCAGTTATCAGCAGTTAGTTCACAAGAAGGTAGCAGTTATCAGCAGTACAGTTATCAGCAGTTAGTTCACAAGAAGGCAGCAGTTATTAGCAGTGCAGTTATCAGCAGTTAAAGAAGGCAGCAATTATCAGTAGTTATTAGCGGTTATCTCCATTGACTGAGTCTACATTATTTTAATTCAGTTATTATCCCTGTATCTCCCTTTGCTATATATATGATGGCCCATCCTTAATACGGGGATATCATCATATTAAATATAACTTCAGATATTGAGAGATTCTCTTAGGCTTCTGAGTTCTTTCTAGGTGAGATCCTTGCTTAGAGAGTATTGAGGAGAGATTGTGCTTTCTGTTCTTATTCAGTTTCTGGAATACTAATCAGATTTTAACAATTTGGTATCCGAGCCAAGTTCTGATCAAGCATGGTGACCACACGCTCTTCACACACCAATGTGGACGGACAACCCGACACATCCTTAGGCAATGACCCTCTGGCAACTATCGCTGCAAGGTTGGAAACGTTGGACTTGCTGCAGGAAAAGGTCACAGCCCTTGAAGCCCAAACTGCCCGACGCACCCAGGGTCGAGGAAAGACACGCCGCTGGACAGAAGACAGTGACGACGAGTCAGAAATGTCTCGGCGACTTCCACGGCCACCCCAGGCGAAACTCGACTTCCCAAAATATGGAGGTGGCGACCCGAGAGGATGGGTCCTTAAAGCAGAGAAATACTTCAAGTATTATGATATTCCAGAAGAGGATAAAGTTGATGTGGCTTCAATGCACCTGGAAGGAGATGCTTTGGATTTATTTTCATGGATGAGTACCGAAAGGACATTGTTCTATTGGGAGGATTTGGTGAAGGTGCTACAGGAACATTATGGACCGCCGGAATATCAAAACCTCGATGAATACCTATGTAGCATCAAACAACATGGTTCTGTCAACGATTACAGACTAGAGTTCGCCAGAAGGTCAGCACGAGTCGAGAGGTGGCCAGAGCACTGCCTTCTTGGAGTCTTCATCAATGGCCTCAAGGAGGAATTGCGTCCTGATGTGCGACTCCACAAGACCAAAACCGTATACAGGGCCGCAAGCCTTGCCTTGGAATTTGAGAGGAAACACAATGCGGGTCGGAGCTCCAAACCCAGTTCCTCCCTTGGCCCAACCCGTTACAATCCACTCTTCAACCAGCCCATTTCTGCATGTGATCAAGCTTACAGCCAGCCCACTTTTGCACGTGAACCAGTCAGCTTCTCTCGGCCTAATATGACACAGTCCCGTCCATCTGCATCCCAGTCCACATCCCAAGCCAGGCCCATGGTACTGGATTCCGAGCGACAACGTAGACGTAATAAAGGACTATGTTTCCGTTGTGGGGATCCTTTCCGCCCTGGGCATCGCTGTTCGGGTACCTTTTCCCTCGTGGAGGTCGACGACAACGGGAACCCTGTACAAGAGGCATCGGAATCCGTGGATGAAGCCAGAGAGGAAGCCGTGGAGGAAGCTGAGATATCCTTCAATGCCATATTAGGACGACCCACAGCGACCACTATGAAGCTCCTCGGTTCAATTACTTCTCGGGAGGTCCTACTGTTGGTGGACAGCGGCTGCACTCATAATTTTATCTCAGATTCCCTGGTTCATGCACTGCACCTTCCAGTCTCATCTATTCCCACTTTTGGCGTACAGATAGGAGATGGCAGCGTGGTACATTGCAACCAAATCTGTATGGGAGTTGAAGTTTTGCTTTCTGGCTTAAATATTACTCAGGATTTCTACCCATTCTCCTTAGTTGGATCTGATTTGGTTCTGGGAATCAAGTGGTTGGCTTCCTTGAATACCATCCAAGCCAATTGGAACGAGTTGTTTCTGATCTTTTGGGTAGATGGGAAACGTTATAAGCTGCAAGGGATACCTCGACCAGAACGTCAAACCCCATCCCTACAATCTATGTATATCCCAGACCTTAAATTGGAATCAGACGGTGTAGGGTGTTTGGAGATAGAAGATTTAATGACTGACATTGCAGTAGTTTTTGATGAACCCATGGAGCTACCCCCATTCCGGAAGCATTATCATGCCATACGGCTTTTTCCTGATGCAGTACCCCCAAATTTGAGGCCATATCGGTATCCATACTTTCAGAAAAATGAGATTGAGCGACAGGTAGAAGAGCTCCTCAAAAAGGGGTTCATTCAGCCTAGCTCGAGCCCATTTGCAAGTCCGGTATTGCTAGTGAAGAAAAAGGATAACTCTTGGCATATGTGTGTTGACTACCGCGCCCTCAACAAAATCACCATTCCAGATAAGTATCCTATTCCGAATATTGATGAATTACTTGATGAACTACATGGGACTGCATATTTTTCGAAGATTGATTTACGCTCAGGGTACCACCAAATTCGCGTTTTAGATACTGATATTCCTAAGACCGCTTTTCGAACCCACACTGGACATTATGAATACGTGGTGATGCCTTTCGGCCTTACTAATGCTCCTGCAACATTCCAATCTGCCATGAATGATATGTTTAGGCCATATCTAAGGAAGTTTGTGCTGGTTTTCTTTGATGACATCCTCGTATATAGTGTATCCCTTGAGCAGCATAAACAACACCTCCGTACTGTGTTTCAAACCCTGCTGCAGAATTCTTACTATGCCAACTTCAAGAAATGCGAACTGGGACAAACACGAGTATCCTTCTTGGGACATCGCATTTCAGCCCACGGAATGGAGACTGACCATGCTAAAATCAGCGCAGTAAGGGAGTGGCCCGTACCTTCCAATGCTACTGAGCTTCGAGGCTTCTTGGGACTTACCGGATACTATAGAAGGTTTGTTAAGAACTATGGTATGATTGCTCGTCCCCTTACTGATCTTACCAAAAAGAATGCCTTTTGTTGGTCATTAGCGGCACAAAAGGCTTTTGAGAAGCTTAAAATTGCATTAATCTCTGCACCTGTCCTTAGTCTTCCTGACTTTAATTCTGCATTTACGGTGGAATGTGATGCCTCTATGGAGGGAGTGGGTGCCATCTTATTGCAGCAGGATCATCCCATTGCCTTCTTCAGCAAGGGATTCTCTTTCTCAACCAGATATGAGTCGGCATATGACCGTGAGCTACTAGCACTGGTATTAGCCTTGCAAAAATGGCGCCATTACTTGTTGGGTCGCCATTTCACAGTCCGGACTGACCATTCCAGTCTTAAATATCTCCTCGAACAACGGACACTCACAAACACACAGCAGCGTCTCCTTCTGAAGTTACTTCCCTTTGACTTCTCCATAGCCTACAAAGCAGGTAAAGAAAACAAGGGCGCTGATGCACTTTCCTGGAGGCCCCAGCATGCTGATTTCCTTCATTTGGTGGTGCCTTTGCCGATGGACTTCCTGGGACTAGAGGAAGCTTTACTCCAAGATCCCTTCACAGCCTCAATTATTGCAGAATTAAAAGCAAATTCTCAGTCTAGACCAGGATACACACTAGCGGGGCAGCAACTTTACTACAAGGGACGACTAGTCATTCCTGAGTGTTCCACCTTACGAGCTAATTTACTTGAAGAAGCTCACAACACTCCTTCCGGTGGTCATGGAGGATTTCTAAAGACACTCAAGCGCCTCGCAGCGACTGTTTATTGGCCTCGTATGAAATCAGATGTAAAACAGCTTGTGCAGCAGTGTTTTATTTGCCAAAGAAGTAAATATGAAACTCTATCGCCAGCTGGGTTGTTGCAGCCCATACCTGCTCCTGAACACATATGGGATGATATATCTATTGACTTCATAGTGGGCCTACCCAAATCAGGACATTTCGACACTATCCTTGTGGTAGTAGACAGATTAAGTAAATATTGCCATTTCATCCCTCTTTCGCATCCTTACACTGCTAAAACTGTGGCTGCACGTTTTTGTGAGGAGATCGTTAAGCTACATGGCATGCCTCGCTCCATCATTTCAGATCAAGACCCTCTCTTTCTAAGCGCTTTTTGGCAGGAACTTTTCAAGCTGAGCCAAACACGTCTGAGGATGAGTACTGCCTATCATCCCCAAACTGATGGGCAAACAGAGGTTGTCAATCGATGCCTTGAAGCATACTTACGGTGCTTTGCTCATGAACAGCCCCGAACTTGGAATAAATTCTTGTGCTGGGCAGAGTATTCCTTCAACACGAGTTTTCACACTTCTGCCAACACCACGCCCTTCAAAGTGGTCTATGGTCGGGATCCTCCTGCGCTTCATCCTTTTACGCAGGGAGAGACTAGCATTGCAGAACTTGCTGATCAATTAGAAACCCGAGATAACATGTTGCGCCTCCTTCGGGACAACCTCAAGAAAGCCCAAGACCGGATGAAGTCCTATACAGATCAACACAGACGAGAGCAAACCTTCAATATTGGTGATGCTGTTTTCCTTCGCATACACCCATTCAGGCAGCATTCCCTTACTCATCGGAAGTACACCAAACTATCTCCCAGATTCTTTGGACCATATAAGATCTTGAGGAAGATTGGCCCTGTCGCTTACGAGCTACAGCTCCCTGAATCAGCACGAATCCACCCAGTTTTCCATGTTTCCTTGCTGCGTCCTGCACACGGACATCCTCCTACCGACCCTCCAGCAGAATTACCAGTCTCAGCTGACTTTGAGTTACTGTTAGAGCCTCACCAAGTCCTGTCACATCGTTGGAAGGGCTGCCACCTAGAACTGCTAATTCAATGGAAATCTCAACCTGTTGAGGAAGCAAGCTGGGAGGATTATGACCTTCTACGACAGCAATATCCTGACTTTCGCCTTGAGGACAAGTCGGTTTTTCAAAGGGGGAGTAATGATAGAACCTCTAATCCTATTCAGACATATCAGAGACGCAAGAAAGCAGCAGTTAGTTCACAAGAAGGTAGCAGTTATCAGCAGTTAGTTCACAAGAAGGCAGCAGTTATTAGCAGTGCAGTTATCAGCAGTTAAAGAAGGCAGCAATTATCAGTAGTTATTAGCGGTTATCTCCATTGACTGAGTCTACATTATTTTAATTCAGTTATTATCCCTGTATCTCCTTTTGCTATATATATGATGGCCCATCCTTAATACGGGGATATCATCATATTAAATATAACTTCAGATGTTGAGAGATTCTCTTAGGCTTCTGAGTTCTTTCTAGGTGAGATCCTTGCTTAGAGAGTATTGAGGAGAGATTGTGCTTTCTGTTCTTATTCAGTTTCTGGAATACTAATCAGATTTTAACAGTGATGCAATGGAAATTATTAGTCATCCTTCCCTGTATCTTTCTCCTTATTTTTCTCTCTTAATTTTTAGTCATGCAAGGAACTTTTCCCCTTACTTTAGTGCCTGTGGCTTCAAGGCACTACCACTATTCTTGGAGAAAAGGAAAAGGACAGGAGTGGGGGAATCCTAGTAGCGGGTGCCCTTATGATTTTTGAGCTCTGAATTTTAATCTGAAATCACAAGTTATAGCTCATGAATTGAATTTTCTCCACGCATCCCCCAGTTAGAAATTAATCTGTAGCTGTGAACTTATATCTTTTTTAATTTTATTAACCAATGCTTCACAGGATTCACAAGATCCAAATCCTCTAATTCGTGCTTTGGCTGTGCGGACAATGGGATGCATACGTGTTGATAAAATTACTGAGTATCTGTGTGATCCCCTTCAAAGATGCCTAAAAGTAATTGCACAGAACTTACTTTTTCATGTTTCTGTTATTATGTTTTCTTACAATGTTGATAACGATGCCATTTGATTTTAATTTCCCCCTTTTAACTTCATACTTTGATATTATAATTTAACAGGATGATGATCCATATGTTCGTAAGACTGCAGCTATTTGTGTTGCCAAGCTTTATGACATAAATGCAGAGTTAGTTGAGGATCGAGGTTTCTTGGAATCCTTGAAGGATTTGATATCTGATAATAATCCAATGGTTGTAGCCAATGCTGTTGCAGCACTCGCTGAAATACAGGAAAATAGTAGTAGACCCATCTTTGAGATCACTAGTCACACACTCTCCAAGCTCCTCACTGCTTTAAATGAATGTACTGAGTAAGTTCTGATCTTATAGTTTTTATCTAGTTACAAATAGAAGTACTTTTGCTATGAGTTTTAATGTAATTTCTCAGCATTTTGGGTCCCATAGGGGAACAATCCATTTGATTCATAACCATTATGCTGCTTTAATTATATGTTTGTACATTTTCCATAGGGTACTAGATTATAGTTAACCTTCTTATGGAGTTACATGATCAGAATTAATATAGTTTGCATTTGCGTTGTCAGGTTGCTACTTTCTTATGTAATAACCCATTTAGACAACTTTTCAGTTTTCTATGCAGGAAGATTTCTTCCTGTCCCCATGTATGATGTGTAGTGATAATGATGACGAACCCTAAATATTGGTTTGATGATCTAACATGCCAGGTGGGGTCAAGTTTTCATATTGGATGCTCTTTCTCGATACAAGGCAGCTGATGCTCGTGAGGCAGAGAACATAGTGGAACGGGTTACCCCACGGTTGCAGCATGCCAATTGTGCAGTTGTACTATCAGCTGTTAAGGTGATATTTTCGGTAACTAGTTGTTTTGTTGCCACGTGTTGATTCTGATGTCTCAGAGTTTACATTTTATACGGTTTGCTAAGCAAAGCTAAGGACTTTGCAGATGATCCTTCAACAAATGGAGCTTATCTCCAGTACTGACGTGGTTCGGAATCTTTGCAAAAAGATGGCTCCTCCTCTTGTGACTCTACTGTCAGCAGAACCTGAGATACAATATGTTGCCCTGCGAAACATCAATCTCATCGTACAAAGAAGACCAACAATTCTTGCTCATGAAATAAAGGTGATTCGAACATAATATTTTAAACTTACCACTTCTTCATACCCTTGAACCTTGCAGTCCATTATGAAGTTTTTATTCCATGTGCAGGTGTTTTTCTGCAAGTACAATGACCCGATCTATGTTAAAATGGAGAAGCTAGAAATTATGATTAAACTTGCCTCAGACCGAAATATAGATCAGGTAAACTTTACATGGTGGTGTTGCAGTTCATATTTTTCTTTTCTTTCTTCCTTCTTTTGGTTCCGGTAAATCTTGATTTCCTCAGTGAAGCTTTGCAAAACGTTATTTACTGTAGATGTGGGATAATTTATCCTGTCACATGAATTATACTTGCATCTGCCTTCATTCATTTGGTGCATATTTGCATTGTTACCATGTTAAGCCATTTAATTCAGCAGAACATTCTTTCCATGTGAAACCTTTGGAGTTTGCAGCTTCACACCATCGAGTATATCATCCATAGGATTAGTTTTGATATGTTTTGCCCTTTTTGTTGAAATGACTGCAGGTTTTATTGGAATTTAAGGAATATGCTACAGAAGTTGATGTAGATTTTGTTAGAAAGGCTGTTCGAGCAATTGGTCGTTGTGCCATCAAATTAGAGAGAGCAGCTGAACGATGCATTAGCGTGTTACTTGAGTTGATCAAGATAAAAGTAAATTATGTGGTTCAAGAGGCAATCATTGTTATCAAAGATATCTTTAGGAGATACCCTAATACGTAATGCTATCTTCATTTTTCTGCATTTATCTAGGATAGAAGATTGCATAGTTAGTGATCATTGATTACTTCTGTACTTCAATCTTCAATCTTCCTTTCAGATATGAGTCCATTATTGCAACACTTTGTGAGAGCTTGGATACCTTGGATGAGCCAGAGGCCAAGGTACTACTTCCCCTGCAATCTCTCGGTCATGTTTATGGTTCACTATCATGCATGCTTATCTTCTTATACCCTTTCTTGTGTGTACAGGCATCAATGATTTGGATAATTGGTGAATATGCAGAAAGAATTGACAATGCTGATGAGCTTCTTGAAAGCTTTTTGGAAAGTTTCCCAGAAGAGCCTGCACAAGTCCAATTGCAATTGTTGACTGCTACTGTTAAACTTTTCCTTAAGAAGCCAACTGAGGGTCCTCAGCAGATGATTCAGGTTCTGCCTAATATATTGCATGTGTTTGCTAAACAGTTTCCCCCATCTTAAACTGATATCTTTGCACCTCCTTTTGCATCTTCATGGCTTCATGTCATAGATATGGGCTATTTTCAGCGTAGAGATTTGTGCCTGTATACTTTTAATTGTGATATTATTATCTGGAAGAAAGATCTTGACATTATTTCAGAGGTGCATCTATGAGATTATATCTGGAACAATTGCTAGAAGAATTCGATCTAGAAGAAAATATAGCATTCTTCATTTGTTCTTAAAATAAGATATAACTTACAAACAAGATAGATTGAGGCATATGAAGAGCAGATCTTTAAGATTACATCTGGAACAACTGCTAGAAGAACGAAATCTAAAAAGCAAATGTGTCTTGATCTTAGTCAAGATCAAAGTGTTGCCTTTGTGGTAATATAGTAAAAATAAAAATAAAAGGCTCTTTGTTTTTCCCAGTATAAATGTTGTTTGTACATTCTTCAAATCTTACCATGCCAACTTTCACTTAAATGTTCCCATTCTCAGGTTGTTTTGAACAATGCAACTGTGGAGACAGATAATCCTGATTTGCGAGATCGTGCATACATATATTGGCGTCTCCTATCAACTGATCCTGAGGTTTGATTTTTTGAATTTGAAATTTAGTCTTTCGCTTGCATTTTTGCTTATCTGCATTCACTTAGTTGATATGCTTCTTTTCAAAATACTGAGAACGGATGAGATGAGAAAATCTCAAGGGCTGCTCTCTCAATGTGCTTCCTAACTGATAGAAAGGGGTAGGGGACCTGGCAAAATTTGACAATGAAAGAGGGACTCAGTTCTTTACATCAGACTAATCCCACAATATGCATGGCCCTTGCACTGGACTTGAACTGAGATGCACCGTATTAGATGGCATCATGTTCTGGTTTGGTTGACCACTAGACAATTGTGTTTGACCAGATGAAAAATTCCCCACTTGCTTAGCTAATTCTTTGAAACCCTGAGGAAACCTTTATATACATTTCCTAAGGCTTAAGGCATCACAAGAGTTCTGCATTGCCCAAGGTTCCACTCAGAAAAACATGATCACCCTATCAATTCAATTCCCAAACTTTCTAAAAAATAATCCTTTTATGTTCAAACCATAGCAAATCACATTAATTTCTCAAATCTCTTTATTTAAACAGGATCATTTTACCATTCAAACATTTGAGCACTTGGAGTTTAGTTGCAGGAGATCTACTACAACTTGTTGACTGATGGCTCCTTGTGGAGAACTTATTTGTTTTTTATTCAGTTCTGTTTGATTTGCTTAGTATGCGGCTAAAATTGACAATTGACAATAGTAATGTTCTCAGTCTTTGCAATTGATGGACTTCTCTTCCTCAGGCAGCTAAGGATGTTGTGTTAGCTGAGAAGCCTGTGATAACTGATGATTCTAACCAGCTTGATTCTTCTCTTCTCGATGAACTTCTGGCCAACATTGCTACATTGTCTTCTGTGTATCACAAGCCCCCAGATGCATTTGTCACCCGCGTGGTCTCATCAACGCAGAAAACTGAAGATGACGACTATCCTGAGGGAAGTGAAGTGGGATATTCTGACTCACATCCTACTGATGGCCCTGTTTCCCCATCTGCTGCCAGGCAAGCACCTGCGTCTGCTGCACCTGTGGCAGTTTCTCCTGCAGCTGCACCTGTGCCAGATTTACTTGGTGATTTGATGGGCATGGATAACAATTCCATTGTTCCTATTGATCAATCAGTTACTCCTACTGGGTAAGAAAAAAGAGATAATTGTGTGTTTTGTATTATTTTGAAGTCAGCTGTCCACTATATGCTTTTCAGTTTTGAATCATGGCGTGCACTTCTTATGTGATTAATGAGTCCTTGTAATTCTGTTGCAAGTTATAAAATACGTGATATTGTGATCTATTAGCTATTTTAAATATCAAAGTAGTATTACTCTTGAAGATGGGAAAGAGAAGACAATAAAATATCAATGCCTCAGAAATTTCTTAAACCTTCATCATTTACACTGCTTGTTATGAAATCAAACTTAACCAGGTCTCCTGCCTTTATTGCAGGCCTCCATTGCCTGTTTTGCTACCTGCTTCAACTGGTCAAGGTTTACAAATCAGTGCACAGCTGACTAGAAGGGATGGACAAGTTTTTTACAGTTTGCTGTTCGAGAACAACTCTCAGATTCCCCTTGACGGATTTATGATACAATTCAACAAAAACACATTTGGTCTTGCAGCTGCAGGAGCCCTTCAGGTTTCCAATTTTAATTGTTTTACCTTTGAACTGGGAATGGGATGTGTCTATCACACTAAGTTCCAATAGATTTTCACCTAAGCAAAAGTTCTAATAGATTGCTTATTTCCTATCAGGTTCCACTGTTGCAACCTGGAACATCTGCAAGGACACTATTACCCATGGTCATGTTCCAGAATATGTCCCAAGGTCCTCCTACCTCACTTTTGCAGGTTGCTGTAAAAAACAATCAACAACCTGTGTGGTATTTTAATGACAAAATCCCCCTGCACACATTCTTTACTGAGGATGGAAAAATGGAACGTGCTACTTTTCTAGAGGTAAACTTTTTCAATTTTCTTAATATCGTCTTATATAACCACAACAGGTCCCCAATTGAGAAAATCATTGGAAGCCGTGCTGTCAGCTTCAGGTTCCGTGCAATACCTGTGCTCAAGATCTAAGCTATGTAACCAATGTGTCAAATTTCCCATTTGTTCCGTTGGATAATTTAGTCTAAATATGAGTCATAGGAATTCCATTAAATGCCCACAAATTTTAGTTCAATAGACGGTTAGATTGAGTGCCCTTAAGATCCGCCCAAGTAGCAGATTTAGATTTAGGCAAATCCCAAGGACAACCATTGCCTCAGTATTGAAGGGAAAAACTGAAAAGGATGGGTTTCATCAAATAAAAAAAGGACTAATTGTAGAGAAACTTTACACAATGATAATTTGCTGCTGTTCCAATGATTGACTTGCATGTAGAAGTAGAAACCTGATCACTAAATCTGCTGCAGACATGGAGATCCCTTCCGGATTCAAATGAGATTTCCAAGGACTTCCCCAACCTAGTGATTGGCAGTGTGGAAGCAACACTGGAACATCTGGCTGCATCAAACATGTTCTTCATTGCAAAACGCAAGAATGCAAACCAGGACGTCTTTTACTTCTCAACAAAAATCCCCAGAGGCATACCATTCTTGGTTGAACTTACCACTGTGGTTGGAAATCCTGGTGTGAAATGTGCCGCCAAGACTCCCAGCCCAGAAATGTCAGGTCTTCTCTTTGAGGCCATTGAGACTCTTCTCGGAGGCTAATTCTTCTTTATCCCTATGCTTTTCCTTTTTGAATTTAGATTTTGTGTTTGTATGTTGTTTTTCTTAGCATCTGCAATAGATACATTAAGCTGGTGTGTTGTAACTTCTCTATTCTTAAAGAATCACCCAGGGAGCGACCTTCTCTGCTGTCCCAACCTGTATCGGCATTTTGCCAAATTGGGAGTTTGAGAACCAAAATATTGTTCGTAGTCTTTGTGGGCAGCGTTTTGACAAAGGTTCGATGGCTTGTAAGTTTTTGTTTTTCTTTGTATAATGATTACTTGGTGCTGTTAGTATCTTGCATTTACAGTTGTATTTTTGTCCTATACAACTCTATTTTATTTTAATACTAATAAATTAGCATAGGAAACATTGTTGTGATATTGGCGTGATCTTAATTATTAAATTGATGGATGAAAGTGAAACACTATGGTATGGAGTGACAAGTGATCATGAGTTATGATCTCAGCAATGATCTCTTAGACTTAGTTGATTTCCTGTTCGGTCTCTCCTTCAAGCTTTTGCCTTCTATTGTATTAAAAGAACAAAAGAAAAGTATGGCCCGTGATGTATGCTTAATTTAAGCTGACTGCCAAATTGATAAGAGGAACCTGGAAGAGTTTATTTACGATGGCATGGATAAACTTTATTTATTTTTTAATTTTTATTTATGTCTTCCATAAATTTTCTTTTTGACCAGGTTCTCTAAAACTTTCTTAATTATTAAAATGTCCAGAATATGTGGTTCAATTCTATATGTGTTTGAATTTAATAGCAAACCTAAAAAGTGTGTATTTATATACTCCGTTACTCTAAATATTAGAAGTTAGTTGAAGAGTTTATCTTCATCTTAAATATAATATTTTAATCTACTTTGTTAACCAAATTTTTAATATTTTTAAAAATTATTCCTATTAATTTCACATAGAGTTTTTATCAAATGGTAGTTTTCACTTCAAATTACTGGAGGGAGTATTTTAAAAAAATTAATTTATATTTTTTATAAATAATTAATTTAATTATTTTTTTTAATCTCTATAAAATAATTATTTAACTCTTATAATTAGGAGTGGAGGGAGTATATGATATGAAATTTATAGGTATTATTTCTATTAAGTTATGAACAATTTCTTAAAATTTCAAGTTAGAGGAATGACGTCTGTTTGCTAACTAGTAACTCCATCCAAAGTTGATTATGTCAGGTAATCAAATTACTGCCAAAAATGGCATGTCTTGACTTTGACAATCGAAAAGGAAAGACCAAAATAAGTTGGTTTAGTGGTAAAATTCTGTATGGTGTAAATGCATTATAGTAAGTATTGTTTTAATATATAAATTTGACAAATTTATCAATGAATGACTTGCTAGATTAGAAATCTATCCATCGGCTAAAAAGTTTCTTTCTTTCTTTCTTTTTTTTTATTCCAACACATCTTCTAAGAGTTAAAATTAAGTTTTTTTCACCAGAAAAAAAACGAGTAAAGAAGTTTTACTGGTCGGCTAAATTTCTCTCTCTCTCTCAATAATCAATTTTTAACTATTTCTCACTATAATCAAATCAATTACCACGATTTATAAGTTATACAAATTTATATATATACAATAAAATTATTTTTCTAAAATATTTCTTCCTAATATAAATGTAAGATATAAATAACTAATTTATAAAAATTAAAAATCTTAATTAAGTTAGTTATTTATAAAAATATGTATATTAATTTTTTAAATTTTTTTTTAATTATTTGTATTCATAATTTGAAACTATACTACAATAACAACCCTTTAATATGTCAATAAATAGTTTAAAAAAAATTATAAATTTAACCTACGTTTTTTATAGGAAGAGAAAAGCATTAAATTAAATAAACTTACTCATTATTTACTCATAACGTTCATTTGTTTTTTTTTTGGTACATAACGTTTATTTGTTGGATATTAGATAGGTAGATTAAAAAAAAAACCCCACGGGTCGGTTTACAAACCCACTATGAAAAGTTCCACGACCGCCCCGCTCCGCTCCGCTCGTGATCCTCTAATATATTTTCTGAACTTTTTGTATTTATACGATATTGAGATCATCAATCAGAGTAAACTCCAAAAGCGTACTATACTGTGTGTTTAACGCCAACGTTCGAGGCAAAAATGGAGACGTTGACGAACGCATTTTCGGTGTTAGAACTGGACGCCGATGATAATATAGGGCCCGTCAACTCTGTGGCTTCTGCAGCAACTGGGAGCACCAGCGCTTCAGGTTTCTCCCCCTCTGAAAATTTTCACTGATTTTGCATACCCCACTTCTTTTCCACTTCTTTCTTGAAATCCCACCTCGTACTTTCTTTATTAGCGTTTGGATTCAACTATGAGTATTATGGAGACAACCCAATCTATTTTCTTGATGATTTTATGCTGACGAAGTTGATGGAAAATTTGGAAGCAATTTTTTTTGGGAACAACTGGAAGCAATTAATACATATTCTTTATAAAGGAATCGGAAGAGAGTGGGTTCTTTTAGATTGTCGGTGTTAGTTGTTGAGTAAGTTACCAAATGCATTATTTAATGCCAATTTGGTTTGAGGGAATTGGGTTTGCTACTGACTGAAATACTTTTGGGCTTGTTAGTTTATGTGAATATTTATTATGGTTGAAAGATTTATGTGCTTGAGGAAATTGAAATTCATAATTATGGTAAACAAGCATTAGCCGTTGATTATTAACTGATGGTTGGAATGTAGTTCAAGAGTGTATTAAATAATCATTGTTTTTTAGCCTAAGGCCTATGGTAGTTTGTTTGTTGTTTTTAAGTGGACAAGTTTACTTGGAAGAATTCAAGAACCTAAGTTAAGAGACGAAGGGACTGCATGTGTTTACTGTGGCTTCAGAGGACATATTTATAGACCTGGGTCAATTCAAGATCTTGAAATTCCACTCATCCATCAATTATTCTTGGGTATCCTATGTTGGTTTAATTATGTCAACAAACTGTTGTTGTGACATATATTATTGTTGTTTAGTGACTATTTCCTACTATTGTTATGTAGTCGCTCATACTGATATCTGCTATAGTCAATTGGTAGTTCTCCATGTTGTTAGTATACTATCTTGTCTTAAAAGTTCATGAGCAAATAATTCTTAGTTGAGAAACATTAGTTTTGTTTTTTTCAGTGGACACACGACCAACTAACATACGCTTTCTTGAGGCAGGTAGATGTGAGAAGAGAGTTGATAGTTCTGCTGACGCTTCATGGGTTAAACATGAGAAACAAAACCAACAAAGCTTAGTATCTCTTTCAAGTGAATACAAGTTGCCTCTTATTTGGATTGACTTGGAAATGACTGGTAAGCATGTGGGATGTGCTTATATCTACTTTAACAAACATTTTTTCTTATTTCTACTTTTCTCTTTCTGTTTAGTTGGTATAGTTTACAAACCTCAAGCACTCCAAAATAATAAAGATTTTATACCTGAAAAGCATGGTACTTCTCTTTGTAATACTTCTGTATTAGATTAGTAAAATTCAGTGACATGGGTCTTCATCTATGTGGAATTAGATTGAACATAAAGGATCCTTCTTCTTAGAAATTGAATCAGTTGAGAGTAAAAAGACATTAGAAATATCCTCTGCTATGGTGCCTTATTGTTAACTTGTTCTGTCTTTTCATTTAATGCTAGAAATTGCTTGCTGTGCTGTTAACAAATTCAAGATTTTTTTGCCCAGGGTGATTTAAATACACTATGAGAGATTTTAATTCTTGATGATCTGAAGTTGTTTTTTCTTAATAAAGATAGCTTGACCATGCACTCAGACCAAAATTGAGGAATAATTTCATTTCTGATTTCTAGATTCCTCAACCTAATATACTGAGATGTTGCCTTGGCTGGAGCATGGCATTGTCATGTCAGCACTTTATTGCACATGGACTGTCTCAATACCTTTAGGTGTATTGTCATAAGAGAATGGATTGACCAATGGCATACAAAAGGGCAGGATAAGATATGATCTTACCAGTCTCTAAACCTATACCTAAAAAAGAAGAAATGCATAACCAAGTTATCAACCATTTCTCTGAGCAGGCCACTTGGAGAAATCTAATTATACCTCATATTAGCTGAACAGCCCAAACTACTTTGTGTAAATGATAGAATTCTCCAACTATGATCTTATTTATGACTGTAATTATAGTATTTTCCCTGCTTAATAGTGAAGAGAAAGGGCAGGTATTACAATAGTAGAACTAGAATCATGCTATAAAACAGAAAAAGATAAAAAATGGCAGTATTTCCAGAGGCCACGACCTCTCCCAATGGCCTTCTCCAGATATTGCTTGGGGCCTTAGCCTTCCACTGATTGCACAAGTGTTCTCTATTTTAACCCTACACCACCTTACTTCTCACACTCGTATGGGCCTGCATATTCTTTCTCCTCACATAAGACATGACCCCTTCTAGAGCTTCCTTGGGAGTTGGGTCTTCTTTCCTCTTAAAACATAAATGTTGCCCCAAAAGCTATTGGTTCCATCAAATTGTAAGCTTACATGTACAAAGAAGGCCATTGGATGTGCTGGTGAGAAGGGTGGACTAAATAGTATAGAGTCCTCTGAAAAGGGGTAGAGAAAAATTGATGAGAACACGCAATGAAGTTATTATGCGAGATCTCTTGGTTAACAAATTATCCAAGAATTTGGCGATTGATAGAGCATAATAGCGTTGTGCGATCCTTTACCTTATCTCTTTAAAATGGAAGTATGTATGCTCCCAACTTCTTAGCATACACCCAGCACTCAAATGACGGCAAATGCTTTTATACATGAAATTGGCTGAGATTAATTTGTTCGTAGTCGTTCAAACTTTTAGTGAATCATGGTAGGGGATAATGCCTGTTATGATGGTTGTTTTTTTATGGTAGTCTATAAATACAGCTCTGAGGCAACAAAACTACCCAACTAGCCTAGATCGTTGGATATCATTATTAGTAACAGATTTAAATCTAAATCTACTTCTATGTAATCTGAATCAGAACCATAAAAACACCTAAATACCTTCATGATAAATAAAGCATGTAGAAAAAAACAGAAAACAGAAAGATGCGAAGGTGGAAAGGATCATGGAGATACCACTAATGATATGATTTCCAACAATTCAAACATTTCAAGCTGCAGGGTGATCTAAACAAAGGTGGGTGGTCAGCTTCAAACTATGAAACTAAGCACATTATGATACATAAATCTTTAGCCTTATGTGATCTCTTCCTCTCTAACTGAATTTTCTTTACTGTATTTATTTTGTCATTTTGTAAGTTTTGCCTGTCAGAATATGCTTTGAATCACAGCCTTTGTTTGTTCTGTCTTTCTTGTATCGCAATAGAAAAGTTAGGAACGTGCTTGTGAAATAGGGTTGAGGTCCCTCTCCTTGCTGGCATAATTTTCAAAGGAACTCTCAATTTTACCCAGCATTCTTTTGTTACCACTTGTATTATTATATGTCTTCCACTTAAGTTGGAATATAGCCTGATGATACTCCTTTTGTTATCCAATCCTTTTATACCTGCATAGGTTTGAATATTGAGGTGGATCGCATACTGGAGATTGCTTGTATAATAACAGACGGGAATTTAACCAAAACATTAGAGGTAATTTTATTACTTGATTGTACATGGTATGTCTATGTTTGGTTTTCTGACTTTTCCTATTTGACCCACTTCATTTTTCACAAGAATTTGCTCATTCTGGTTCCAGCCACTAATCTTCTTGATTTCAACTTTCCTACCTTCTGAAAATCTTTATAAGAAAAGTTGCTTATTTCATAACTTAAGGGATTGCTTATTATCTTTGATTTATTATAATAAAGCTTGTAATTAATATCAAACAAACAAGGTTTGAACTTGTAATCTTAGCCTTCAACATCTTTTGAAGGGGTAAATAATGGTGCCATTAGACCTAATGGTAATCTAATTGATACAATCTATAGATGTTATCTTCTTATGAGGAATGGCTGAAACCTTTTTCTTTTATGTAAGTCTTTCTTGTAGAGACATGAGGTGGTAGTCTTATTTGATTAAATCGTGAGTATTTGTTATGTATAAGTAAAGAGTCATTCCATGATGAATGATCATGTGGGAAGATATTCATGAATGATAAATATCTGCCAATTTAGGGGCCTGATTTGATCATCTGTCAAACTAAGGAGTGTTTGGATGAGATGGGAGAATGGTGTCAAAGTCATCATGCAGCCAGTGGTAAGTTCTACATGCAATATCTGGGTCCCTAATATTTATTTCCTCTCTGCCTCTCTCTGGTTTTTGTTTTGCTGAATATGCTTGATGTATTTCTAATAGCGGTTTTATTTATTAAGGGTTAAAAAAGAGGGTTCTGCAAAGTACCATTAGTGAAAGAGAAGCTGAAAAGCAGGTTTGTAGTTACTATACTATACCCTGTAATTTGCTATCTTTTCATGAAAACTTGTTTACTTGTCATATTGAATGGAAATTATATTTCCATTATAGCCAATGACCATGAAAGAACATGCTTTTCTTATATATTGATACAATAGTCAAACTCATTCATCAGGGGATTGTTAGGTCCCTTGACATTTCTTTCTGGCATAGTTGCATAGAAGCATGGAGTTAATGTTATTATTGAAGGGAAAATTAATCTTTTATCTGCCAATAATTAATTCGTACTATTTTTTAAGTAGATTTGTGGGGATACCAAGTAGCCAATAAAATGCTGGGTTCTCCTTAAAAGAATGGTGTTCCATGCAATGCAAATGGTTGTGCCTTGGGTGGTCCTCATTGTGATTGGACCTAAAAACTTTATGCGGATTAAATGAAGCTTTGCTTAGAAGTAAGGTTTCAACTCATATTGTGGACTTCAAATTCCAATTTCTTGCTCAAATTGAAAGAATAATTGATCTACAGCCAAAATAAATTCTGCACTTATTCATGGTCCTTTGAGTTGGCTATTTATAAAACTTTACTTGCTGGCATTTAAAATCTCATAAATCAACTCAATTATATTAGTACCAAGTCTTATGGGGTTATTGCATGTATTTCTTTTATGGGTTAAGGTGCATATTTGCCCTGGAAGTTTTTGCTTAGCAGCAATGTTATTTCGGAAGTTTTTTTGGGTTCAATGTCTCTTCGAAAGTTTCAAAACGTGGCAATATTGCCTCATCCCTTTAAAAAAAACTAACGGTGACTGTTAAAAACTTGAAATTGACTGTTAATATTTTAATGGTAAGAAGCAATATTGCTCTATTTTAACACTTCCAATGCAATCTTGAATAAAAAAAAACTTCCAGGGCAACATTTTTCCTGAATGAAAACTTCTAGGGTAAATTTTTCCCTTAACCCTTCGTTTATTGGTGCTAAACTTGTTGCATTAAAAGCATTTGAGAAGCTATATCCTTTTTCCTATTAATTAATTCATTTAGAAGATGACAAATTTAAATTTCTACTTGATGTTTGTTGTTTTAGATGGATAATGATTGTACTTTATTGATAGTCAGAAGGGATATTTATACATATAATAGAGAATGAAATCTAGATAAACCTAGATAACTAATAATATCATATCATATTAATTATAGATACTAATAATATCATATCTTACAATATCTCTAATATCGCTATACTCCTTCTCAAGTTGGAGCATAGATGTCAATCATGCCTAACTTGTTACAAAGATATTCAACTCGAATCCCATTAAGAGCTTTGGTGAGGAGATCACCTAATTGATTACTGGATCTAACATATTCTGTAGAGATGAAGTTTTCCTTAAGCTTATCTCGATTAAAATGACAATAAATTTTAATATGTTTTGTGTTTATGAAATACCAAATTAGAAGCTATATGTAGGGTCGCTTTATTATCACACCACAGCTTCGCTGGTAACGAGATTTTAAGGCCAACCTCCTTCAATAACTGATATCTCAAGACTATCTCACATACTGATTGTGCCATGACTCTGTATTCTGCTTCTGCACTCGATCTTGACACCACATTTTGTTTCTTGCTTCTCCAAGATACCAAATTTCCTCTTACAAAAACACAGTATACTGTAGTTGACCGTCTTGTGGCTTTTGATCCACCATGGTCGGCATCACAAAAACACTCAATATCTGTGTGATCATGAATTTTGTACAATATCCCACGACCTGGTGATCCCTTCAAGTAATGTAACACATGTTCTAAGCTTCCCACTGTCTGATAGTTGGCGAGACCATAAATTGGCTAAGGACACTCACTGGGTAAGTGATATCAGGACGTGTTACCGTAAGGTAATTCAATTTGCCAATCAATCTTCTGTATCTCTCTGGGTTTTCAAACGGCTTGCTTTTGGTGGCTTCAACAGAATTTTCAAATGGTATACTACCATCAGCATCAAGTAGTGGATTATAAACCTTAGGAAAGCTAGTTGGGGCAGCTCCTAGTTTTCTAGTTTCTCTTAGCAAATCAAGGACATATTTTCTCTGAGTCAATAGGATGCCCTTCTGACTCCTCAGGATTTCAATCCCCAGGAAGTACTTTAATGAAACCAGATCTTTCGTCTGAAAATGAGAGTTAAGGAATGACTTGAGTGATGAGATCCCCGAGCCATTACTCCCGTAATCACAATATCATCAACATACACAACTAGTAAAATCATGCCGACACTTGTTCTCTGATAGAACACCAAATGATCACACTTACTCTGGCACAAGCCAAAATCCTTTATAACAGTACTAAATCTGTCAAACCATGCCCGAGGCTTTGCTTTAAGCTATATAAAGATCTCTTAAGACGACACACTTTACCATGCTCCCCTTGAGCAACAAAACTTGGTGGTTGCTTTATGTACACTTCTTCAAGAAGATCACCATGTAAGAAGACATTTTTGATATCCAGTTGAGAGAGGTCCCAATCATAAGTAGCAGTCAAAGAGATGAAGAGACGAATAGATGAGAGTTTGCTACGGGGGAAAAGGTCTCATAGTAGTCAACACCATACTTCTGAGCATAGCCTTTAGCAACAAGGTGAGCTTTAAGACGTTCAAAAGTGCCATCAGCTTTAGTTTTAGGAGTCAGCACCCATCTACATCCAATGGCTTTCTTTCCTGCTGGTAAATCCACTAAGGTCCACGTACTAGTACGATCAAGGGTTGCCATTTCTTCTTCCATAGCAGTACGTCAACCCGAGTGAGATAAGGCTTCAGGAATGAACTGAGGTATTGAGATAGTGTCTAAAGAGGCAACGAAGGCACGAGAAGCAGAGGAGAGGTGGTTATATGAAACAAAAGAAGAAATATGATAGGTACAAGTATGTTTACCTTTGCGGAGGGCAATGGGCAAATCAAAGGAGGGATCTGGATATGAAACAGGAGGTATCTCAGATTCAAGAACCAGGTCAGGCTTAGGGTGAGTAATGCTGTCTGTAGGATCTGATGATGGAGTAGATAATGGCGGGGTCGAATCAGGTAGAAGAGTAGTAATATTTTCCTTCTAATGTCTGGTATAAACTCGAGACAAAGGTGGTTGACTAGGTGCCTGTACTGGAGCTGAGGCCGATGATTGTGAGTGAGTAACAGAATATACCAGAAGAGTATCATCCTCAGCAGGTGGAGAAGGAGGAGCTGAAATGTTAGAAGCAAAATATGCAACAGATTCTTGAAAAGTGACATCTGCAGAAACCAGATAACGATTAAGAGTAGGAGAGAAACACCGATAACCCTTCTGAACACGAGAGTAGCCAAGGAAGACACACTTGAGGGACTTAGGGTCTAATTTAGAGATGGTCGGACGCACATCTCGAATAAAGCACACACATCTAAAAATCTTAGGGTTAATGGGAAATAAAGGTTTGGAGGGAAAGAGGGTGGTGTACGGAATGTGACCATCAAGAACAGAGGAGGGTATGCGATTAATAAGAAAGTAAGCAGTTGAGACCGCATCTGCCTAAAATGGTTTTGGAACGTGCATTTGAAATAAAAGGGCACGGCTACTTCTAATAAGTGACGATTTTTTCTTTCGGCACGACCATTCTGAGCTGGTATATCCACACAAGAAGATTGATGTAGAATTTCATTTTGAAGCATAAAGGAATAAAATGATTCAGAAAAATATTCTTTAGCATTATCACTACGCAAGGTATGAATAGACGAATTGAATTGAGTTTTAATTTTGGCAGTAAAGGCACAGAAATGAGAGAATAACTCAGAACGATTTTTCATTAAATAACTAGGTAGTATGGGAATAATCATAAACAAATATAATAAATTACTTAAAACCAGCTTTAAACTCAACTGGACACGGACCCCAAACATCAGAATGCACTAATTCAAAAGGAGATGAAGCTCGTTTATTGACTCGAGAAACTAAAGGAAGACGATGATGTTTGGCAAATTGACAGGACTCACAATCTAATGACGACAAATGCTGAAACTGAGGATAAACTTTTTTTAAAGACGATAAAGATAAATGACCCAAACAACAATGTGCTTCAAACGGAGTGACACCACCGGTACAAGCCATCGCACAAGACCCCTGATTATCAAGGAAGTAATGACTGCCAGATTCGTAACCTCTACCAATAATCTTCTTCGTCAAAAGATCATGTATCAAGCAATGGTCAGGAAAAAATGAGATCCAACAATTTAATTGACGAGTAAGTTTACTAGGGGACAAAAGGTTAAACACAAGGTTAGAGACATTAAGCACAGAATCTAAATGAATAGAAGAGGTAGGGTCAATAGTGCCAGAACCAAGAACATGTGATTGGAAACCGTCCGCAATGGTGATATTTGAGGGGTTGGCGAAAGAATTATAACTGAAGAAAAGATAGCGGTTATCAGTAGCTCTGATACCATGTTGTTTTAGATGGATAATGATTGTACTTTATTGATAGTTAGAAGGAATATTTATACATATAATAGAAAATGAAATCTAGATAAACCTAGATAACTAATAATATCATATCTTATCCTATTAATTATAGATATTAATAATATCATATCTTATAATATCTCTAATATATCTACAATGTTCTTTTTCAATTACAATAATAAATTATCATTTCCACTTTTTCCTTGTTTTTATTTTATTATAAAATTTTGTTATATCTTGAATATTGCAGGTTATTGAATTTGTGAAAAGAAATGTTGGTACATATAAACCTCTTCTAGCAGGAAATTCAGTATATGTGGATCTTCTATTTCTAAAGGTATTCTGTTCGTGACATTTTTAAAGTAGATAGTAATTATTTTGGGTTGATGTTAATTTTTTAATATTTTAATGGTATTTGGTAATTTATAAATTATAATAATTACTTCTCCAATCCATGATATAAGAGCTAGTTGATTAATTTTGGTAGATAAATAATATATAATATGAATTTGTCTTGAGGGATTAGATTTGGTCATAAATAACTGATTTATTTAGTTTCTTTGATCTACCTAAATTAGTCAACTAGCTCTTATATTAAGAACCGAAGGGAGTAGTATTTATAGTATTATTCTGTGTATAAAAATCAGTATTTATAGTATTATTCTGTGTATAAAAATCATGCATTTTACTGGGGAATAAGTTATGGAGTGTTTGGATCACTGGCTTCAGTCCTATTATCCCAAGAATTATTTCTAGTACTGTCATGTATGCTACTTTCCCGCACATTTTGACATATAAGAAATATTTTATTGAACTTTTGCTTCCAACTCAGTCATGATTCTTTATGGTGTGATGTGGTTGTAACAGAAAGAAGTTAGTCAGCTTCCATTTTATCCTATTGTTCCTTATGTTTTACTGTTGTGTCAACTGTATTAACCTGATCCATTTGTGCAGAAATATATGCCAGAATTAGCTGCTCTCTTCTCTCATGTGCTTGTTGATGTTAGTAGTGTTAAAGCACTCTCCATTCGCTGGTATCCAAAGGGTGAGAATTTATACTATTATTGTAAGTAATGATTTGTTTTTTGGGAAATAGCTGGTAACTCTGGTTAAACTTCTAATTCCTTCTCTTGCCAAAATTGTTTGATGAAAATCGTTATACAGCTCCAGTATTTGTGACTACATTATTTGCTGGATTGATCTATGTTATGAATATGGTTATTTTTTTCCTTATAGTTTTAGTCACGCAAGTAGAGTCATTTTTATTCAACCTAAATTTAACACTGAAGCGTTTAAAATGCTCTACTTCTATAACAATAAAGTCAAAAGTTGAGGAATTATGGATTAAAAGGTTTTTTTTTTTGGGGTGTATTCTGATATACTTGCTGGTAAGCTATTCTATAAAGGCGTATCATTTATATATGTAGATCAGAGGAAAGCACCCCCAAAGGAAAACAAACATAGAGCCATGGATGATATCAGAGAAAGCATTGAGGAACTCAGGTACTACAAGGCAAACATTTTCAAACCCAGGACTAGGAAGTGATTCAAATTTGCAGATAAGATTTATTGCTGATTTGTCTTAATGGGAAGAAGGTATACAATCTTGTCACCAGCATTTATTATGGAAGAATTAATTAGGCACTAAGTGAATGGTTCAAGTGATTTTTGTAAAATTGTACTCTTATTTGTAAAATCTCCATATGTGGGACCCTGACTTAGTGCTTTGATGAAATATCAATTCCTTCTCACTGCAATCACGTAAATTTGTTCAATGGAGGAAAAGAAATGTATATTTTACATGATAATGCCTGAAGGAAAAATATATGATGGCAAGGGACTTATAATTTTTTACTTACCAAGAATCTTTTCAAACTCTCACTTGGTGGATTGCCTTGGGGGGGGGGATCATGAAGATTGCATCTCTTGTTTGTAATGTTTCAATAAGGGTTAGGGGTGGAAAAAGGTTAGGAGTTTATCAAGTGGCCTGCGGCATGCCCTGATGATGCGTAAACAGATAGAAAATGAAGAGAAAGAGGGAAAGGGAAGGGAAACATAGAGGGACTTCAGAAAAAGAAAGGAAAACAGAGAGGAAAGGAGAGGAAACCGAGTATATTCTAACTATCCATCACAAAATCAAGACCCTCCATACAAAGGCTTCCCCGTTTTATTTATAGCCCAATATCTCTACTTAACCCCTAATAGTAGGCTCAGTAACTAACTAACTGACTGTAACTAACTTTCTGTTTATAATATTTTCCATAACAATACCCCCTTCCCAAAGAGATCCTTGCCCCCAAGGATCAAGTAAGAACAAAATTACAAAATATAGACTCTAATATCCTGGAAAGAATTTTCTGCAATTAGTGAATAAATCTGTGTATTTTGAATCTAGGAGCTGATTCCCTGCCGCACTGCGCACTTCACTTCCTCTTTTTCTGTCATACTTAAACAGTAGACCCTTCCAAACAACATTGCAATTAATTCTCCCTTAAACCATTCAAATACCATAATTCTTGTTGGAATGAAGTTCAGGAAAAATAACCCATCAATATTAACACCCAAAGGAATTGTGAAACAGAATTGCAATGATATTGGGCTCTCCTCTTTACTATTCCAGCCTAGTCCATAAGCCCATTGGGTTCCTGTGTAGCCTTTAAAACCTTGCCGTGGCTTAACAAAAGTGCAATCCAGCTGTAAATTTGACTTTTCACATTGAAATTTCTGCAGCCACGTGAACTTCCAAGCACATTCTGCAAATTGTCCAGCGTTTCCCGAAGTCTGTGCATTGTCCCCAGTTTGCACAGTTCTTTGATCAAGCGACCGAAACAGATATAGCGGTGGAGAAAAAGAACTCAACGACACAAGGGGTATAGCGACCACCAGCGTTGACGTCGGTACGTACCCCTGAAATTTATCGACTGCACTTCTTAAATTCTGCCTTGTTTTCGGAAAGTCCAGCTTTGATGAAATCTGATCAAACTCCACACTGCATAGGGAGAGTGACTCTCTTTGTTGAAGGTGTGTCTCTCCCAACCTTCTTGCTACATTCTGGGTCGTTGTAGCCATCACACGAACGCCCTCACAGTGCTCTGCTTCTTCCTCGGCAGTCAGTGTTTTAACGGGACGGTTGAATCTTGGCGGGTTCTTGATCAATGGACCTGCTTCCGTGGCCGCTGCCGGAGTTTCAGTAATCAGGGGAGGACCCCGACCCTTAAGCAACGTATTCGCAGAGGCTATAGAGTCCGACATAACCCTCCCCGTTCCTGCTGTTCTGTTCTGTCGGTGGTTAACAGCAATTTCTTAAACCCGGGCTATGCGTCGAGCTTGAAGCATGGTCCTTGGATTAAAGAATCGGACGGAGTGGGCGATTTCTTTCTTCAATGCTGCTACGTATATGCCCACCAAGTCGCCTTCGGGCATATCCAACTTGGCAGAGATTGTGTCGAATTTGATGTTGAACTCGGCCAATGTCCCTATTTGTCGAAGATGCGTCAGTTCAGTCGTTGGTCTTTCATATGGCCTTGTCCGACGCCAGTCATCCACCTGTTCCTCGTTTCTTTGGCGTCTGTTAGGCTGTGGAGTACCTTGAACAAATTCGCGCATTTCTTGCGCAATGGTCTGCAGTTCTTGCCGAAAGCAGCGACCCAATATTTGCATCTCCTCTCGAAAACCCAATACAGTTTCTTGTAAGTCGTCCACCTTCGACAATCTGATGCGTCTTTTGCCAGAAATATGAAAGAGATAACGAAAGAAGAGATAACAGAAGGAAGAAGAGACAAGAACGGAGAGTTCGAAGAGAAAGAAGCAGAAAGGAAGAGAGAACGAAGAATCTGTCACATGTGTTTATTCATCAATCAACATATCCCCCCTCCGAATCAGGTATGACTCCACTATTTATAGGTTTGTAAGTAACTAAGACATATGCGCATATATGCATATATGCTACAGTAACTGCTTATATATGCTACAGTAACAATTAGTAAATTTCATAACAATACCCCCTCCCAAAGAGATCCTTGCCCCCAAGGATCAAGTAAGAACAAAATTGCAAAATATAGGTTCTTATATCTTGGAAAAAATCTTCTACTTATTGGTGATTTGAATCCAAGGGCTGATCTCTTCAAATTAATTTCACCCTGCTGCATTGTGCGCTTTTATTTCCTCTTTTTTCTTTCCCACTAAAACAGTAGACCCTTCCAAAAAAAATACTGTAATTAATTCTCCTCTAAACCATTCTAAAACTTGAATTCTTGTTGGAGAGCAGTTCAATAACGAAGCCCAGTTCTGAAATAATTCATTGAGACCCAACAGAATTGTGGAACACAATTGCAATAACATGGGCCTATCCTCTTTACTATGCCAACCAAGTCCATAAGCCCATTGGGCATGGCAAGTTCCAGCGAAGCCTTGAAAACCCTGCTGAAATTTAAAAGAAATGCTAGCCAGCTGTACATTTGACTTTTCAAACTGATATCCTTGCAACCACGTGAGCTCCCAAGCACTTTCTGCAACTTGTTCAGCGTTTTCCGAAGTCTGTGCATTGTCCTCATTTTGCACAAACCTCTGATCAAGCGAGGAGTTGTTGGAAACGATATCTTGCCAGTAGAGACTAGGTCTGGATTTCTTCTCGTAATAAAGAAGCTTCAGCTGCTCATCAGCATCCACTGTGGCCTCCACCTCAAGCCTAGCCCACTCGATTCTGCACCTCTCTCGATGGGATTTATATCTCCATTCATATACGTAGTGTCTTAGGACCTCTCTTTCCACTGCTATGGGGATTTTGATTTCAGCTGACGCCTTTCTATTTGCTTGGAAGGCAACAGACACGATGCGATCCTTTTGAAGCAGTTCAGGCCCTACAAGGCTCCTCCAAAGTTTTTCGGAGATACTTAATCTCATGCTCAAATCATCATGAGGGCACGACGATCCATTTCTGTATTTGCCGGCACTACGGAGACCCTTATCCGGAAGCAGCAGAATGCCGTCATGTGGTATAGAAACAGTTTCTATGCACCAAACAGGGTTTCGTTCTACATCAGCCAATGACGCAGAGTCGTCCTGGAAATTGATAGTGCCAAAGTGGCTCTTGCCCAACTTAATAGAGAATTCATAGATCTGGGAGGTGCCATACCTCGCCTCCCCAGCGTCCAATTCAGAAATTCTTACAGCCTTCAAATTCCAGTTCTCGCTTGCTGAAATATCCTTTAAAACATCCTGCAATAAGGAAAGAGTGGCTTGAGAGGGAGGGGCGATTTCAAGAAGAGGAAGAGCAGATGCTGAATGGAAGGTACGATAGAATTGGAAAGGGATCAGAGGGCTGAAGAATAGCATCGGAATGCGATCAGTTGCCATCCTCGTCTTCTCAACGAACACAGCTTCAGCTTGGGCTTCTGATCGCCTTGTTTTCGGGAAGACCAGCCTTGATGAAATCTGATCGAACTCCACACTGAATAGAGAGAGTGACTCTCTTTGTCGCAGGTGAGTCTCTTCCAATCTTCTTGCCACATAAACTTCCTCACAACGCTCTTTGACAGCCCCTTTCAATCCTCTGTTTTCGATCATTGGTTGCTCAAGAACCTGCACTCTTTCTTCCATGATTCCTGTTTCTTGAACACTGGGCAGAACCATCTTTTTCTTGCTCTGCCACATCAAGGAAATCTCTTGTACTCTGGCCATACGTCGGGCTTGAAGCATGGTCCTTGGATTAAATAATCGGACGGAGTGGGCGATTTCTTTCTTCAATGCTGCTACGTATATACCCACCAAGTCGCCTTCGGGCATATCCAACTTGGCAGAGATTGTGTCGAATTTGACGTTGAACTCGGCCAATGTCCCTGTTTGTCGAAGATGCGTCAGTTCAGTCATTGGTCTTTCATATGGCCTTGTCCAACGCCGGTCATCCACTAGTTCTTCGTTTCTCGGGTGTCCGTTAGGCTGGGAAAAACTGTGAACAAATTCACGCATTTCTTGCGCAATGGGTTGCAATTCTTGACGGAGAGAGCGACCCAGCATCTGCATTTCCTCGCGAAGGCCGAACACGGTTTCTTTCAGATCATCAACCTTTAATAATTGCTGCTCCACATTGTGCAACCTGTCGTCCATCTTTCTTGTGTTTTCTTGACGATGGGTCTGTACCATTCAGAACGCGCCGAGCGGGGTCCAAGGAAGGAGAGCTCTGATACCACTGATGCGTCTTTTGCCAGAAATATGAAAGAGATAACGAAAGAAGAGATAACAGAAGGAAGAAGAGACAAGAACGGAGAGTTCGAAGAGAAAGAAGCAGAAAGGAAGAGAGAACGAAGAATCTGTCACATGTGTTTATTCATCAATCAACATATCCCCCCTCCGAATCAGGTATGACTCCACTATTTATAGGTTTGTAAGTAACTAAGACATATGCGCATATATGCATATATGCTACAGTAACTGCTTATATATGCTACAGTAACAATTAGTAAATTTCATAACACAATCGTTCTTCAACGCCCAGTAATCGGTCTTCCATTATTTTTGTTGTTTCTTGATGACGGGTCTTAAGCATCCAGCATTAGCAATTACACAGTCCGAGGAATGCTGTGCTCTGATACCACTGATGCGTAAACAGATAGAAAATGAAGAGAAAGAGGGAAAGGGAAGGGAAACATAGAGGGACTTCAGAAAAAGAAAGGAAAACAGAGAGGAAAGGAGAGGAAACCGAGTATATTCTAACTATCCATCACAAAATCAAGACCCTCCATACAAAGGCTTCCCCGTTTTATTTATAGCCCAATATCTCTACTTAACCCCTAATAGTAGGCTCAGTAACTAACTAACTGACTGTAACTAACTTTCTGTTTATAATATTTTCCATAACACCTAATTTGTGGTTGGCTTGGTCATAAATGTTTAGTGAAGAGATCAGGTGTATTGACTTAAAATATTGACTTATTTAAATATAGACCAAGTCTATTGACTTAAAATATTGCATGCGAGTTTGTTAAGCCCACCTTGCTAATGTTTGCCTTATTCTTTTTCATTAACTTTTCAATTCAATTAAATTTACCAAAAGTTAAGTTTAATGGAAGGAATTAATTTTTTACAATATGACGAACAAATATTCGAATATTTGTTAAGAGAGGTGTTTATACTTAGTGTCTAAGTGTATTGAATAAGATTGTCTCAGAGAATATTTATGTTTATAAAAAAAATAAAAAATTGTTTTTCATGAGTATGACAATAACATTTGATGTCTAGTACTAAATAGAAGGCTGTAAAAGATTAATATAACAATACATGTTTTATAATTTAATACTTTTGAAATATAGCAAGGTATAATTTCACAACAAAAAATTGTACGCATAACATAAATAACAATACATTAAAATGTTTAGGAACTACATCATTTTTGGTTAGTGCCTAGGAAAAAACTGTTTAGATTGGCTCATTTACAAATCATCATTATGAACTTTTAAAATCCACCCCATAACTAAGTTTTTGTGGGTACTTTTTCAAAAGATTTTTTACATAGGGTTAAAGTGCACTTAGTATATTGAAATCTCTTTCCATATACATCTAACACTCTAATATATTTTGTAGTATAATTTTATTTTTAATGTATTAAAAATAGAGCAATTTCACCCCACATGAATGTCCCCACAAATATATTTTTGTTTCCATCTGGTTCTACACACCCTCACAAACGTCCGTTTGTTTTCAACAGATGCATCTTAACCATTTTTTAAATATAATGAAATTCTAAACTACCTACCATATTTAGGGAGGGAAGGAATAATATTAATGCCAGTTCCCATGTACTTGTATAAAGGAACGCTTGGTTTAGTTTTTAGGGTGTGTTTGGATTAGCTTTTGAAGAATAGATTTTGGAGAATAGATTTTGAGAAGAATAGATTTTAGGAAGAATAGATTTTGAGAATAGAGATGTTTTGATGATTTGTAGCAGAATCACTTTTTATATTGGTAAATTATCAAAAAGTGTATGATTTGATTAAAAGTAAGAGAGAGGAAAGATGATAGAGAAGAAAGATGAGGGAGAAGAGAGTGTAGAGAGGAGAGAGGAGAGAGAAAAAGAGAGATAAGAGAAGAGAGAGGAAAGAGAAAAAGAGAGATAAGAGAGGAGAGAGGGTGTAAGAAAAAGTAGGGGTAGAATAGTAATTGGATAATCCATAACCTAGGTTTCAAACCAAAAGTTATTTTCAGTGGCTTATTCAAAACCTAGGTTTCAAACCGAGGTTTTGCCCAAAATTAATTCTCAACAAAAATGACTGTTTGTGTAAAAAATTTTCAAACCGCGATTTTGGCCAAAATCAATTCTGAGAATTGATATCCAAACACACACTTAGTGAGGAATTTATAGATAATAGATTATGTATGATAGATTCTAGAAAAAAAAGTGATTTTAAAAAAATAAGTATTTAGATAGTTATTACTAAAATGACTTTTTTGACAGATAAATTATCAGAAAGGATATGAGGTAAAATGATAGAGAAAAAATATAGGGACAAAATAGTCATTACGCAGTCTAAGTATTTTTTCTCACTTATAAACTAGTCTCACAAATTTATTTGAAACTACGATTTTAGACCTCCCAAAGCCATAATTTACTTTAAAAGCTCTTCTAGACATTTGATGACGGCTTGTTTAATTTTTTTACCCAAACTATAATTTGAACTAAAAGTACTTTTCAAACCATAGTTTTAAAAAAATCAAACAAAAATGTGAATTGTATTATTCAAAAATGTGAATTGTATTATTGACAACTTAAAAATAATGACTTCTTATATATTTTATATTCCTCTAATATTTAATATATGATATATTTAATTAATTTAATTAGATTAAAGAAATTATTTAAATTAGTTAATATGACATATTTTTTCTAAAACACCATTTTTCTTAATTCTCTCTCTTCTTCTCTTATTTAATTATTATTAAGCGAATATAAAATAATTTATAAAAAATTAATAAATTTAAAAAATAGATCCAATATCAAATCTTCAATTACCTCAATTAGTGTTTTATATTAACGACCGCAGGGTATTATATATAAAAATTATAGCTTTTTTTTAAGACTATTTTTTTTTTTTTTTGCATTTTATGAGGAGCAAATCTGATTTTCATCTAAAAATAGAAAAAGAAAACCAAACGGAAGAAACGCGCGTCTCGTCTCGGTTCATTCAGGTTTGACAGTTTGGTGAGAAGAAATGAATAAAAATCTTCAAACCCGAGCGTCGAGGCTGGTTTGTGTCTTTATGATCTGATTTCTCACATTATTTCCATTTCATTTTTATATAATCTACAACCAAAAAATCACAACGCCTCCTCGTTCCCGCATTTTCTGTCTCCTTTTCGATGTGATTTCTTTTCTCGAGTTAACCGATTTCTCTCTTCCTCAACCTGTGGACCGAGATCAGTCATAGGAAACTCAAATTTAATAGAAAGTGAGCTTTTCCCTCACTTTTCTTTCTCTTTTCTCCCCTTTTCCAGTCTGTCTTCTTTAGTGCTACATGCTTGACAAGGTGCGGTTGGTACAAAGCTTGATCGGAAAGACATGGTGAGTTCTTGAAGGAAGTGAATGTGATTGGGCTGTTTTATTTTGATAATTTATCGAGATATATTATTATCGACTTGAATGTTTGTCTGATCAGAATTTCCTAGCTGGGGCTTTCAAACCGCCATGTAAAATCTCAATCTCATTGGCTGATGGAGGAACTCGCAAGAAGGTATTGATATTTTCTATCAATTCCAATTCGCCATGAGTTTTAGGTGAACCTCTAACATTGTGATTTGTGAGGTTTCTTTAGACATTCAAATCAATAGGTAAAAAGCCTCAAGTTAACAATAATTCTTAGAGACGAAGTCACTCACTTATTGGTCTTTTGGGGCCTAAATTGCCTAATTTGATTCTCTTTACTTGCATTTTTTATGGCGAAAAATTAATGTCATTCTCTACAAAAAATAAAAAAGCATTGACATCGTCTTCAGGATGCAATGAATATCAATAACTGAAGTCCTTGCTCTTGGGCGAGTCTCCAGAGACATGTCTTCACAGGCTAGGCCTATCTATCTGCCCTATAATGTAACTTAAAGTTCTATATGCCTCCAAATCCTTGCGGGTGTCTATAAGAGGCCCTAATGTGATAAACACATCACAAGAAAATAATATTAAATGCTGTCTGTCAAATCGCCTATTGCCTAATTGACATAATAAGATATTTTACACAGGCTAAATTATATAGCTTGAAAGCTGGAATGGCTTGCCAAAGTCAGTGACTTCGACTCCTCTAACCTCTCTCTGTTTAGGTTTCTCTTTTTTCCATTCTTTCTTTTTAATTTTTATTTGCTGTACCTGTTTCTATGTTTTTTCTTATTTCTACTAAGCGAGAAGTGTTTTTAGCTTCTACATTGTAGGGAAAGATTATATATCTTCGAATTTTGTTCAAAAACTTTAAGAAATTCACATCTTTTCCTTTTCTCGCCATTCTGATTTTTTAGGTTTCGCTAAAGAAGGAAAATGGCCAGTCAGTCATGGTTCCTCTCTTTCACAGTCAGGAGAATATAGTTGGAGAGGTACCTTGCATGCCATTCTCAACAATTTTGGTTTTCTTCCACCCATATTTAGTGCTCGGTGGAATTTATTTGGGTGAATGTGGCAATTGGAACTCATTTGATTTGACTTTGGCTACAGGTTATTATAGAACCTTTGTATGGGAAGAAAGTGGAACATAATGGTGTTAAAATTGAGCTCCTCGGTCAAATAGGTGTGCTTCCTTTTAATTCTCTGATGGAGGATTGTAATCTGTACATTGAATAAGCATTTGCATGGATAATAATACTGTAACTGCATTTCAACTAATTTACCTTTGTTTATAAATTTCATGAAATATAATAAGTTGTTTAGGCTTGACCTAAATCTTTTAGGGTATTAATCTGGACTAGTGGTTGAACTTCATACAATATTACTTTCAAAATGTTTAATTCTTGAATTTTGATTTCTCAAATTATCTTTCTATACTGGAGGTTTTTATTTTTATTTTTTTGAATGTATTATAGATTCCTTCCTTGATGTCGGCCTATAACTTAGACTGTACTTCAGTACTTTTTAATATATTGTATGTAGTATGATGCTTCCTTTCTTTCATCTGCAGAGTTGTATTTTGACAGAGGCAACTTCTATGATTTTACATCACTTGGTAAGTTGATGCTTTTATGGCTTAGATCTTTTCATTCTTCCCTCTTTATGGTAGACTTGCATACATTATATGTGTGATTTCTTTTCTTCTCATATCTCTTGTACCCATTTGCTAGGGACCAACATTATCCTTTTCATCTTTCACTGTTTACAATTGGTATGATTATTCCACACAATCTTTCATTGCAGTACGTGAGCTTGATGTTCCTGGGGATTTATATGAAAGGAAAACATATCCTTTTGAGTTCTCTACCGTTGAGATGCCATATGAATCATACAATGGAGTCAACATAAGGCTTAGGTACGATACTTATCCAACTTTTTTGGTAATGATGAATTTCTTGTAAATCTCATTCTCTCGTTTTCTCCTTATTTCCTTCATGGTGCTGTAACTTTGTATTCTTGTCTGGAAACAATAATGTCCAATTGAGGAAGTGCATGGTAGCTATTTTGTTTTTTCATGGATGTCTGATATGGGCTTGTTGGAGAAGTTATAGAGATACACAGTGCAAGCAAAATAATTTTAATCAAGCTATGATTGTTCCTTTATATTCTTATATGCGCATGTTACTCCTAGCTAAATCCTGTGTGTTACTTGATTCTATAATGTTCCTTTTGCAATCAAATATGAGTCCACTTCAGTTTATTAAGATTTTTAACAAGAGAAATCTTGGGGACAAATTGCTGCATGTATAATAGGGCAGATGAGCCCCTATGGAAAGGCACAATCTTGTGCATTTCTGTTGCTTTTTAAGGTAAAATATAGTAAATATGAGAAACTGGACAATACAAATACATTTCTGCTTAATAGGTTTATTAGGTAAAATATAGTAAATATGAGAAACTGGACAATACAAATACATTTCTGCTTAATAGGTTTATTCTTAGGGTAATCAGAAATAAGAGGAAGTGAAACTATGCTTTCCCTTATAATTATGACAGAAACCGACTACTTGATGAATTAAACTATGATAACATGTTATGTTAAAAGAACCCCTTCACAGGAATGGTCAAGCCATCAAGCAAGATTTAATTTTGTGACTAATTTCTGGGTGCATGTAATTATAACCATTTCTACTATTAGTCGACACAACTAATTTCACTTCTCTTAGGTGTTGTGATATTATAAAAGGCCAATTTATTGAACCTTTCGTTCTTATATGATTAGATAAAACATTCCACACTAAGGTGAGACAGAGCTGGATGTTTATAGAATAATAGAGTTGATCATAAATCATAAATTAAGCTAAAGTTTGGATGACCAGCTACAAAATCGTAGTTTATAAGAGTTCCTTATTCTTTGCTCATCAACTTTTCTGTAAATAATTGGGTAAACATGTAGCCTATTGTTTGGGCTTTTTTTCCTTGTCTTGCCGAAAAACAAAAAGGAAGAGACAATCTTAATGTTTCTAATACTTCAGGGGTTAGGGGATTCAAGAAGTCATATTACAGTTTAATAAACCAATCAAAATAGAGATGAAGATAACCAGAGAAATGAACCATTAACTCTTTCCTTTTCTTTTTTCTTTTGCAAAACATGCAGGTATATTTTGAAGGTGACAATTAGTCGAAATTTTGTCAGCAACATTGTGGAGTACCTGGATTTTGTGGTAAGCAGTTTTGTCCCTGTATGTACGGAAGAATTTTGCTTTATGATCAGGATTTGCAGAGTCCCTCCTATATAATTGTCTCATTTATTCTCATGAATTTCGTTGCTTTACTTGTATTTATTTGTGATGTCTCTTGTTCATGACTGGTTATTTGAATCATCTATATATATATATATATATATATATATTATTAACATCTCTAGTAAACTGCACTATTTATAAGCTATAACAATGTGGCTTCCTCCCTAAGCTTTTTGCAATGCATGGACCTGAAATCTAGTTGTCAAAAGAAAAAAGCAGTAGGACCTAATACCAGAATTTTCTCTCATGATTTAATTATTCATGTACTTCCTGCAATTTCATCATCTTTATTGGCCTTGTATAATGCTAATGTCCTGCTTCTTGCTTCATCCTCCTATGACATGTTGGAGTAATTACTATTGAAATTTCTTTTTCCATATGTATGTTTTCAGATTATTGCAGAAAAAGTATATGGCAAATAACCCACTTTTTACTTTGATTCCTGATCAGGTTCGCAACTATAGTCCACCTCCAGCAATCAATAATAGCATTAAGGTTAGATAATAAAATTGTGTATTCATGTATATCTTTAGCAGCCAAATTTTTTACGCATTTAACAAAGTGAGATTTTTACTTGTGCTTAAAATTAACAGCGAACTAGGAATCTGGCCGGAAAAAAAAAGAAGAAAGAAAACAGTGCACTGGGAAGATTTTTTGCCCATGTCCTGCAACTGCTTGAAGTGGCATTTTCAATTAGGCTGAGTGTATTTTGCTTGTCTAATAATTTCTTGAAATTAGTCGCAACTTTATCTTTTAGGTCCCACTGTCTAAAACATGTCCATCCCTTTGCATGATAACTCTTTGAGAATGCATCATAAATTTTGGTTTGGGTGCTTTCTCAAAATGATCTGTTAATGCTATTCTTTATATAAAAAATCTCACTTAGACCAATTTCCATTTTCTTCGTCCTCACCTTTCCTAGAAGGGAATTTTTGGACAGTGCTGCGGCTTTGTGTTTTTCAAAGTTATAATTAAAGCATACGTCAATATATTTGATATCCTCTACCAGGAAAGTGCTGTTGCTTAATACCGGCTTTATTTTTCTTGATTTCGATGTTTCATTCAGATGGAAGTAGGAATTGAAGATTGCTTGCACATAGAGTTTGAATACAGTAAAAGCAAGTAAGAATTAATTAACTCATCATAAATAGGAACTTTCAATGTTTTTATGATGCTAAGTTAGAGGCGACTCCGATTTTTTGTTATTCAAAAAATGACAGGTACCATCTGAAGGACGTCATCATTGGCAAAATATATTTCCTCCTGGTGAGAATCAAAATAAAAAACATGGAGCTTGAGATAAGGCGTAGAGAGTCCACTGGATCAGGGACCAATACTTATGTGGAAACTGAGACCCTTGCAAAATTTGAATTAATGGATGGTGCTCCTGTCCGAGGTATGCATATTTACACTTGATAGTTTTTCCATATAAGAGTAATAATATTCATATTGTATTGATATGCACGATGCTTGTCATGAAGAACATGAACCTTGGATTTGATAAACATTCTAATATTATATGTAATTGTATATATTTTTTATAAATTAGGTGGAACATCATGCAGTGTACAATGTTTGAAAAATGAATTACACTAAACAAGACTTGTAAATAATCTGATTTGATGTAGATTCTATATTTTATGTTGATATTTGATATTATAACTTGTTAACTTTTTCTTAAATATTATAAAAACTCGTATAGGTCACATAACTTATATATGAATAATCTTATATACATTTATCAAATCGAACACAAGCTTGTTTGATAAAGCAAGCCAAGTTTGAGCAGATCTTTTACACCACTAGTTGTGATACTGATAATAGAGGAAATATCAGATACAGTATGAATGTGTTGTATATATGGTAGAATTATACTGAAGGACCAAATTCACAAATTAATTATGATAACACAAATTTACCGATCAAACTAAGTATTTATCATTCACATAATGCAAATTTATAACTAAAAAGATATTTAACACTATTTACCATTCAAACAACAAATTTACAAGTGCATATTTAAAATATTGTTGGGATGATGGGTGTTAGGAATATGAATCATGAAACAATTCAAATTTACCAGTGAAACAATGAGTTTTACTATAAGTAGTCCTTAGGATTAAAAGATTTGTGAATATAATATATATATGTTCCTAATTACAAAATCTACTTAACTACTTTTAGTAGATTAAGGAAGTTAGGTAAATTAGTTTATTGTAATAATGGTGTATTATTTTTTTTAAAATATCCCTTTAATCATGTGCATTTGAACTAACCTTGATAAATACCCTATTAATATGTACAATAATATAGGGATATATTAGGGAGAAAATTATAATTTTAGGAGACAAAGTGGATTAGGGTATTATATTTAGGAACAAATTTAACTCCTTATACAACTCTTATAATTAGAAACGGAGGAGTATATATTTTGTGCATATTTGTTTGTTCCATGGACCTTCTTATCCTTAGTATAATAACCTATTTGTCTAAACTTTATTTCTCATTTTAGCCCAAGGAATGCTACTGAGGAATTTTCCTTTTACAGGAGAGTCAATTCCCGTCAGGTTGTTCCTCAGTCCGTACGAGCTGACACCTACCTACCGCAACATCAATAACAAGTTCAGTGTGAAATATTTTCTGAATCTTGTTCTTGTGGATGACGAGGATCGAAGGTACTTTAAGCAACAAGAATTCCAACTGTATCGTCTGCTAGAAAACTCTTGAAACATTTTGAACTTGTGCTATCTCCCATATTGTAATGCATGAATCCTGTCAATGCCATGCTGTTATTGAGTCAGGTGCCTGACAGCAGTTTTGTTGTGATTTGATGGTCTTTTTGGTCTTGTAAAGTATGCTTGATACAAGAACTAGTTTTACTTTATTGTGTTCATCAAGGTTTGTTTCAAATGAATAATTTTGAGAACTCTAAAGCTCACCTTAATCTTGAGTGTAAATATAGCATGTTGCAATTGTAGCAAGCCAAATTTTGGGAAGAAGCTTAATCCCATCTACAACGAATTTGGCTATTTGAAAGGTGTGATACTTCCAAAATGAGAAACATAGAACACAATTGTGGAAGTAACCTTTTCTTTTAGCAAAACTCCTTTTCTCTTAATTTCTTTAAGAAACATTTAAAGGCTTTTTAACTTTTGAGGAGATTTAATTTTATTTTGCACTTCACTTTCTTTGACCTAAAAGACAATTTGTCAAGTCCGGCCAAATGCTTGTTTGAAATCAAAACACTTAATACCATGTGATTATTTATAAAATAGGTCAAATTATAGTTTTAAAATATCTTACAAAAGTCATTTTAAACATGATTAAGCAATGTAAATATTACCAGCTCATTTGTCATTCTAAGAAAATGATTCGCGGGCTATTTTGTCCATTTTTTCAAACCCCACCTGCTAACTTGCAAAGGTGCAGGTAATTAAACAATATAACCAATAAATCAACTTCCAAGCATTAATCCAACTGCTAACTTGCAAAGGTGCAGGTAAATGATCATGCACAGATCAATATCTTGATCCAAACGATTGTAATTGCATTCATGAAACACTTGGATGCTGAACGCCTGTGATCTAACCCTCTCAATAAGCCATTAAGATTCATCTTCATGTCTCCTGGATAGAGCAAACATTGTCAACTCGGCTGCCTCAATCAATAACATCTGTGATTCTTGAAGATCATGAGCATTCCCATGAAATTGGTCACTTTAAGTAGAATAGATTGAGTGTATAGAAAGAAGTACAAAGTATTTTGAAATACTCCAATGTCACGGTTGATGAAATGCATTGCAAAGGAAGTAATCACCTGCTATATCCTATTTCATTTAACTTGGACCTTACAATAACCTGCTGAGTGACTTGATGAGTAATTTCAAATTCTTTCTTGTAGCCTCATCACCAGTGAAACCCAATATATCAGAGCTAATATTCTGCAATAATGCAACAAAAATGAGAACAGAATTAGCCAAATCATTTGTAATCAAGTGTGGCCCCAAATCACAGCCTTACCTCAATGTTCTTCAGGGTGAATATGAGAGTGTAAATAGACTTGCGAATAAGTTCAGTGTTATCAGGGGTCATGATGGACGAATGCACCCTTCTGTGTAAACATAGCATGACCTTAGTTGTCATAACCTATTTTCCAGGATAAAAATAAGAGAACAAAATTTTACAATAAAACCACAAGCTTTTGGCAAGCCTTCTCGTTTTGAAACTTTTATGAGCCTTTGCTCATTTTTTCTAGTATATATCGAAGCTTTGTACAAGAACGATGGATTATAATTTTTTATGCAAGCAATTGGTAAAAATACTCGGGCACCAAAAGCACCATTTTTGGCATGTAAAATATTATATTTCATTTTAAATCAGCAATTCTGTGCTATAAACCACTCTTACTAGCATATAAATTACACACACATATGCACTCACCAGCGTAAAATCACTGAAGAAGCCTAACCCAAATGAACCTAACTTTTTTTTTTGTTAAATAAACCTTATTTTCTTATTCCACAATCAACCTCATCATTGCCACCACCCCTTCGCTCCAGTCTCTTCATTCAGGATCTCTCCCAAGAATATAATGTTGACACGACAGTTGGCATCTTATATACTAGAAACAATGTACTACAAGGATCTGTATGCAGGCATGACATAACAAAGATAAAAGTAACAGTTTCTGTAGTTATAACCTCAAATCTTCAGAGGCTTGAGTAAGGCTCCGGGTCAAATTCTCAACCTCCTTCAACAGACCAGTCTCATTAACTTCAGCCAACAAAGGTTGAACATCATCAGCCATGGCTTTGATCTGAGACATCACTAAATCAAAGCCAAATATTTGGGATGAGAATGAGTAATATAATTATTTCAAAAGGAAACATGCAGTCACAACAATCAAATAGCTTTACATTAGAAGGAGCCTAGAGTTGCCAAAAGACCTTAGACAAACAAAGACAACGTGCTTGTAATAAGAACTGTAAGAAACCAAATTCCAAATCTTTCTGTTGGGCAAAGAAAAAGAAATGCGGAAAGCAAGTATTTCAAGCAAAAGAGCAAGATCATCATGTCTATCATTCAGTTTTCTATAAGAATAAAAATTCCAAGAGGAATGCTTGTACTGTTAAAGACACAGAAATAGGAGCATTAATAGTTACAACAATATAAGATTGCATCACACCTTTATAAGAAGGGGCTTTGCTTCTTCAATGACAAAAGAAACTCTTTCAGCCAATGAATAGCTCTTAGCAATACCAATTTCCTCTACATCTCGTCCAAGGCGGGTGAATATCCCAACCAATGCATCCAAACTAACTCCTTCATATCCCTTGATCCTTTCTCGATCACACACAATGAGACCTTCTTTGGGACATTTTGGGTCAAGAGGTCCAACTGATGGCTTTGGAATGGGGTCTTGAGGAGTAATGTCAACCAAAGTTTCCATGAGAAGACCTGACTGGTTAACCTCAACCAGCGAATTTCGTGGTATGATTGTTTTATCATCTTCAATCTACAAATTACAACTTTCAAGATCCACAGGACATAGAATTCCGAACCCCAGCCAAATTTCAACATTGTCATGTCAAAAAAAGGGGATGGTAACAAGGTTATAAATTTATAAGATCATAGGATTGAAACTCACCTCAGCAATTGCTTCAATACATTTTAAGGAAGGATTAACACGAATGACATTGCCAACAGTTGCGCCTCTGATCCTTACAGGCGTTCCAGTGCATATACCACAAGCCTGAGCAAACTCAAAGACTGCAGTGTACTTCCTGAATTTGGACCCTATTTGGAAACCCCTCAACCAGACCAAACTAAGAGCAAGTAAAACTGAACCTGATATTAAAAGCAGTCCAACCCCACCTTCCCAGACGCTCCTCCGACCAAACCCAAAATCACTTAATGGACGTAGTGTTTGCCTCCAAACAGCACGAGGAAGGTCTAAAACAACAGCTAGAGGATTCTTTGCTTCTGAAGCAGATGATGTTTCTCCAGGCCCAGTATCAGCTGACATAGCTCTTATTCTGTTGAATCTTGTTCGGGATCTACATGGAAGATAAGCGATGCCGTTGGACAAATTCCCAGGTAAGGATATCAAAGCAGTTGGCAATGTTAAGACATGGACTGGATAGTTCCCACCCATCTTCGATACAGCCTCAGATGATATAGTTATGCAACTATTATCTGTACAAGCTACTTCTCAAAGTTGAATTGGGAATGCGTCTACAGATGCGTGAGCTGCCGCAACATCCTCATGGAGCTATAAATTATAACCATAGAAAGTATGATCAGCATTAAATACATAATGATTGGAAAAATAACATGAAAAAGTATCCAAAATGAAAAAAAAAGAAAGAAAATATATTGATATGATCCACTTTGTCGGTTCTAACTTTCCCCCAAGTGATTTTTGAAGGTTTTGATAGGATTAATATCACTAAGATAATACTAATAATTTCACCCTTAAAACCTATTTCATTAATGACATAGTAACATTTAACCAGTAGAGAGCGGGATGCTATCCAATTTTTCATCTAACTTACGATCCAAAGCTGTCTCTCCAACCCACTGCAGACTACTCCATCCTACCCCATCAATGACCACCCCACTTCCTTCTTTAAGAACACCAATCGAGTTCTTTAGACATTATGACATGTTTACAGGTTTACCACAAGTGTAAACACTTGTGTCACTACACTACTCAATAAGTGCTTCTCTTGGTAGCCTAGAGGAAAAAAGAGCGTAGACACACGCACAAAAGGAGCCCCTTTAAAAACCGTATCCCCTTCCCGTGAATATCATAGGAGAAATGAAAATTAAAAGACGCACTGATATCTTCAAATCAACGAGCTTCGTTTAGAAGTCGAATTCCGCCCCGTAATTCAAGAAGAATTTGAATTTGGGCATTGTAGCTGTCACTCAATACCTCAAGCAACAAGAGAAAGCTCTTCGGTTTCATATTTGCGCAAACAAGTTTCATAATTTAATCTAATTAGCATCTGAGTATGATTTCAAAAAACCAAACTTCTGTTCGAAACAATTCATTTTGTCGAAGGAGTAAAATTCAAGCCACTAGGGTCAGGGTTTTCATGCTGAGGTTGTGAAAAAGAATTATGAATAAAATGAGTGAGAGTGACGGAGGGAAGACGTACTGCTAGTGAAAATGAACGGAGGACACAGCTCCCTACGTAGCTGCTGAGGGAGCCATCGACGATTTGGGAGATGAGGAGGTTCGGATACTGCTTCAGATTTCCTCAATCAATTTAATGTTTTTTTTTTTTTTGGTTGCCCACCCGGTTCACCGGAGCTTTGCCCCGACTACATCCGGATCCGACCCGTGTCGCGCACCTGGCTATGGTGGGTGAGTCTCCCAACGGGGATTTTCTGCGTACGCCAAGGCTCGAACTCGAGACCTCGCTTAAACGATACCGAGCCGCTTACCACTCGGACCAACCCCCGTTGGTTCAATCAATTTAATGTTAAAGATTGGCCCAAAATGTTTTCTCCACCTGAGAGGCATGCAGCCCAATCAGCCCAAATTGGATTCTCAATTTTTGATATCATTTATTAGATCATATTACTATATATCTAATTTTAAAATTTATGACTATCTCTCTCAATGTAGGTATAAATCAAATTTGAGATCCAAAAGAATTTAACAAGACTTTATATTACTAAATTAACTCCTAAGTTTAATCAACCTCCATTGTACTAAAAAATAATGCATTCTTATACAATGCCCCTACCATCGATCATTGATTTTTTTTTATACACCAAAAAATTGGTCATTAATTATTTGTTAGGTACTAAGTAGTTTTGATATACTATTGGGAGGATTTTAGATAAAAAGTTGTTAATTGTGGTCTGAATAGTGTGTGTAAGCACACACGTTTATAAATGGATTTTTACCATCTTGGAAGCTCCCTAGATGTCTCCGTATGTGTATTGTAATCAATCCGTCCTATGGACTGTGCCACTCGCCATATATATATATATATATATATATATATATATATATATATATATATATATTTGTGAAGTCTTAGAATTTGTGTGTGTAAATGTGTTTAAATTGTATAGATATGAAATTAAAATACATACATATATATATATTAGGGACCAAATAATATACATTCAACATTTAGTAATTAAACTTTATTCTATTTTCCTTTTCACCTGTCACTTTTTTTATAATTATTGATTTATTTAATTTTTTTAATCTATTTAAAAATAATTAAATAATTCTTATATTAAGAATATGATGAATAATATGATTGACTTTAAAATTTATCTCCGTTATTAATATTGATATTAGTGTTAGCCAAACTGACATGATTTCTGAAATTTCATGTCAGCTGCACTGTCATACATTTATATTGATAATTTTCTCAATTATTTTTGAAAATAAGAAGGCCAATCCACAATGCCCGTGAAAGGCTTCATTTCACCAATTGATTATTTAATCCTCACCCGGTCTACACAATGAGGTCTTATATTTAAAATCGAAAAAAAATAACATATTCCATTATTTCATCACATAAGCTCAAAACCTTGTGATGCTGCTTCAAATACCAGAAAGTTTGTCACCTAAGCTCAACTTCTACACCAGACTATCTGGAATGTGAGTAATACATTTCCCATGTAGCTGATGGAGAAGAAAATATAATTAACAAATGGATGATACACGTAAACTTTTGGAATCCAGCACTTTTTCTTGTTTGGTAAACATAATTTGATTGTTGATGTGAAATGTCACGTAAAACTATTCATGCTTTCCTACAATAAATAACTAGGAAAACAATGTGTACGAAGAAAGCTGTAGGAAGAAAAATGAATGAAGAAATTGGTAAACTGTAGGACATGAGGCATCAAGATATTGCTTGCTTTTTTATAATAATGATACTGATGATTTCACTTCGTTCCTTGAGCATCCTCCTCCTCAGCTTTCCAAACAACATCATCAAGCCTTGTTGAAAGATTTTTGTAGAACTGCGTGTACAAACAAAGTCATTTCAACTGCGAGTATTTTAACCGTTACTTCTGGTATTGTTGAATAAACATGAGCTAGAAACTGTGACTCTACCAGCATTCTGAAGATAGATACAAATTGGCAGCAACTAAAAACCACAAAATTTTCTTATTAATGCAAAAATTGGAAATGAACATGGGTTGCTTCAACATTTACTGATTAGGCCATAAGATTAGTCCTTTTTAGCATGAGAATTAGGGTAGGGGTGGGACCTACTGAGTGGTTAACAAAGGCCCAAACTAAAGACTGAGTGCTAAGGAATCTCTCTAGCGAAGGTATGACCACAAACACAAACTTCGGCATTAAAGAACCCTTGATGTGCATACATAAAAGAAAAATGGTTCTTCTTCGGCGATCTATATTCATTATCGACTAACAGAACATATCTCTATAAAGATTGTCAGCCAGAAACTAAGTAAACCAAATAAAATAATGAGAAAAAAGAAAATATATACCTTGTGAAACTCCAATGTATCACCTTTTGCTTTCCTCACCTCAACCGTGTGAAGAGAAGGTGCCACTTGAAATATCTGTTCAAAACAAAAGTAAATCAGATTATCAATACAATATCCTGACAAAGGATTTTACACTTCACTGAGTAACAGAAACTGGTGTCACTTACCTCAGTGGCAATATTAAGGTTTCCCTTCCTTCCTGCTTTCACATTCTCAAGCCTCATCTAAAGTTGAAGATTAATTAGATTTTTTTTTTTTGCAAAGTACAATAAACTGTATATCATGTTCTTTCAGTGCTAGATTATACTCTGTGTCACACCTTTCACTTACCCTGTAGTTTTTCTTCTGCACATCAAAACCAAGAGGCTTTACAGCTTCTTCAATCTTGTTAACTATCTCTTTGGCAGGGCATCTTGAAGTGAACCTTGTTTCTCTTTTCAATGCCTGCAGCCAATTACATCACAGTAAAAACCCAAACAGTATTAAGGCAGGAAATCTCTTTATCTGCTACAGTTGGACATGTTTTGTTCTTATGCCAATCAGGTTCAGGTTTTAAATGAGTTAACTCAAATTTATGTTGAACTTACATAGTTCAGTACTATCTAGCTTTTCCCGTATCTCAATATGACAAAAAAAAGAGAGCATGATTTAAAGAGCTAAAGGTTAAACACTTGTATGGACCTGAAAATACCGAAAGCCGGACATGTTTACTTCCACTCATTTCATAGAATACAAAAGTACTTTCATATAATAATGATAACAGACTTTTAATGCAAGAGGATAAAGAGAAGAACAATGGATGCTCATTTAATAAATTCTAAAGATTCATAATAAATGAAAATACAAGGATAAGCGATAACATGGGAAGTTGTGAACCTGCTCTATATCAAACAAGTTTTCGAGGTTTAGCCCTTTGGACATGGAAATTAATTCAAACGCATTGATGGCTGTTGGCTGTTCTTCCTTCTTCTCCGTCACAAGGTGTTCCTGCAAACACAGGCAAAATCTTTTATATGTGAGAAGATTTATATACGAAGAATTTCACAGCACTGACATAAACCATATAAAGTCAATATCCTCAACGTACTTCAGAATCTCTAAAGACAGCTTCAATGTCATCAAGGTTGGTCTCCCCTGTCTCCTCAAAAACTGGAGGCTTATAATCTTTCTTAAACCATTCATCGGCCAAGATTTCAGATATAGTGATACGCTGTCATAAAGTTAGGGGAAATCAGAAATGGAGACCAAAATTTTTAAGTACTGAAACAACAAAAACAGCAATACAACAAGATTATGACCAGTTTTCATGTTTTGGGGTGGATGAGCAATATCTGGTTTTAAAATATGGCTTAATTAATCATAAAATCTAGTTGATGCCAATGCTGTTGGTGTCAAAGTTTAGGCCACAGCAAGGTTGATGTCAGGAAGCCGATTTGTTTTACGCTACCAATTTAGACCCCTAAATTTACAAACCCTTAGCTTCAGTCCCTAAATTTTTAGCAGCACGTGATTTTGTCGCTGAAAATATCTAACTTGTTGCAAATTAGTCCTTCGAACCCACTGTAGTTGTCCATATTTGGTCATCAACACCTTGAATAGCTCGTCATATTATGGGACGAGGGAGTGATAAATGTATCTTCAATTTATTTGATTTGGGTCCCTTAGATAGGAAAAAAGGATTTTAGATTTCCATATACCTTTTGTAAAATGGTAAGTTTCATTTACTTTGATCAAGCAGGCCTTGTAGAGCTTAATGTATTAGATCAATTAACGACAGCAAGGTTTGAAAGGTAAGCATGGGACATTTGACAGAAGGATTAACTTGTAGTGAGTTTGATATTTTTAGGAAACAATTCATTCACGGCAAAAATTTGGGGACTAAACTAAATCTACACAGTAGTTTATGATTAAAATGAGTCTTTTGCTTCGACAATAATCACACAACCTGACACAAGATGAAGACAGAATATTTATCAAACATTATTTCTTACAGTCATGGGGTTAGGATCCAAAATTCGAGTTATCAATTTCAAGGCACTGAATGAAATCCACGGGGGACAAGTAAATTCAGCAGCAGAGATCTGCAGACCATGAAAACAAAAGTAATGAACAGAAAACTGGGAAGAATAGGAAAATGCGCAGTAAAATTTTCAAAATGCTCACTTTTTTATACAGGTTCATAAGATTAGGGTCATCAAAAGGCAAGTAACCTGCAAGTAATACAAAGAGAATTACTCCACAAGACCACAAGTCTGCAGTTGCTCCATCATAGCCTCTATCATCAAGGACCTGCATTACAAGAGTAAATTGTTACAAGATTAAGTCCTATAAAGTAAATCACATAATGCAATGCACAAGAAAGCAGTAAGATATGACATTCGTCCACACCTCAGGAGCAACATAATTTGGGGTTCCACATGTAGTATGAAGCAGTCCATCATCCTGTCAACACCATCATTTTTATAAGATTAAAAATGCTCATGCTAACTTTTCAGCATCGTCGCTTTTGGATCTTAATTACTTTATTTTTAAGGTTTAGAACTGGACTTAAGCACTAAAACTAATTTAATAGAAAAAAAGAATGAATCATGGTTACCTTGACTTGTTGTGATAGTGCACTCAACCCAAAATCAGAAACTTTAAGCTGGCCATAAGCATCTAGCAGCAAATTTTCTGGCTGAAGAAATGTCATGAACAAGAATTAAACAGATACTCTTTCTTCTTATATTTTAATCAAATCAACCATTCTGATATCTGCAAATATGTAATGCAAGAGTGGATAAAAGGTCTTGCCTTGAGGTCTCTGTGGTAGACACCCCTGCTATGGCAATAATCAACAGCATTTATAAGCTGCTGGAAATAACTACGTGCTTCTTTTTCACTCATCCGTCCGTGGTTTACCTTCACAACAAAAATGTTTATTAGAAAATAGACCTTTTATCTCTTTCCCTCAAAAGAAAATTGAACTTATTGAAAACGAGAAGAATGTACTGAATAAAATAAGAAAAGTAGAGGTTCATCTACTCACAATTTTGTCAAAGAGCTCTCCTCCTGTCACAAACTCCAAAACTATATATATTTTTGTCCTGCTCCCCATTACCTGAAAATTGAAGCACGAAATTTAGCATCAAGCATTACCAGAATTTCATCATAATTTTCTTGGACTTCTATAAATAATGTTTTACATGCAACGGCTCCATCAGCAAATTTAAAAATGCCCACAAGGAATCTCATTCTAAGCCAACAATGGTATTTATTCAGTCCTATGAAATAGTTGGTGTCTCTTTCTTGTAAGCAATATTTCAGTTCAGATTCATCTTTTCCCTAAATAAAAGGCAAAAGTTGGTAGAAGCAGATAGACAAACAAACAAACCTCATATAATCGAACAACATTTGGATGCTTGATTAACTTCATTGTTGCTATTTCCCGCCTGATCTGTTAAAACACATGTTAAAAGAATAGAGAGCATTGATCCCATCATTTAGGTAGAGAACTCGTCTTTACTACAGAATTTATAATCAAAATCAGAAGTTTGTCATATCAAAGAACAAGATGCCTCTTAAGTCTACAATCTCCCACCTAAAACTAGTTCAAGACAACCAAAATATAGCAATATCCTGACAGCTTTTGGAAGATCTGAGGAAGCACTATGGCATAAACTCTATACCTTCTACAAATTGAATGAAATAACAGAAAAATGATAGTCAGAGAATGAGAGCAAAGTGAATACAGAATTGATTTTGATCAAACCTTCTTGGTTACAGAATTTATACTCTTGAATTTTTCCATATTAAAGAACAAGATGATTCTTAAGCCTGCAACCTCCCATCAAGAACTAGGTTCAAGAAAACCTAAATTAAGCAATATTCTGAAAGCTGTGGGAAGATTTGAGGAAGCGCCTATGGAATACAATCTTATATCCTCTTCTGGTTGAATGAAATTGAATAATGGTGGAAATGATAAAAGAATGTTATTCCATAATTACCTGCTCAGCCATCTTGTGCTTGAGAACCTTCTCTTTCTCCAGAATTTTGATAGCCACAGGCTCCCCAGTTTCAGTGTTCCTTGCAAATTTCACTTTTGCAAATGTTCCCTCACCAAGGGTCCTTCCCACCTCATATTTACCTATACGACGCTTGATTTTAGACTGGCTCATTGTGAATGATTACTTAGCTTTCGGATAAAGTTCAACTCTTTCCCTCGTATACGGAATCTACCTGAAAATAATGTCAGAATTTAGCAGAAAAGACAAAAGCCAACAAATCATTATGAGTGTACGAAATGCTACTGGTGCTCATGTTTCAAAGAGAACATGGGCGTTGAAGATCAAGAAGTGCGTAAGCAAAAAGTGAACAAGTCATTTTTTAACATCCATCCTTGACAGTTAGCACATCGTGTCAGATTATAACAGAAATCCTGTACATTCCATATTCAACTGGTAACGCAGAACACTGAAGAAATCAAGTCCAGATTCTATGTATAAGAAGCATACTGAATAAAGACCACACTTAACATCAGCCTCTCATTTAAATTCTAAACCAAGCCAGAAAGATGAGAAGTTAAACTAACCAAACCAAAACTGCCCATAAGAACATGATAAAGCAACAGACACAATAATATTGAAGGAAGAGACGAGCAATATGAGTTGAAAGAAAATTACCCTGGAAATCTATGAGATGGTCTTCAGTATATGATTGTCCTCAAATAGGATATTGAACACGAATTCAAAAGGCAAGCTATCGCGACCCGACACTTCAAAGAAACTGGTGTCTTCAGAGACTGCATTTGTAATCAAATAATCAATGTCCAAAATGAAAGTTTCCAACACTTTAGAATGATAATTTTCTCGTTTTTGGAATTTTTGTCAAAGTTCTGGTCTAGTGATAACGCAAGCAGGTCTTGGAGTTATGCAACGGAAGAAAGTATCCGGCAAAGGGCATTCATGAACATGTATAAGTTTGTCCTTCCAAATTTCCACACTTAAATGAAGAAGAAAAGGGAAAATCTCCTGGTAAAAGAACACCAGAAACAGAAGTGGAAAATTCAAAACTGTATGAAAATTGAACAGAAATCAAAGTGAAAAATGCACAGAGAACCACTATGACGCAAGATGATACTCAGAATGAAATAACAAAAAGCTCAGATCACGATCATAGAGTGGAGTATAATAGATGGATAGTTATGGAAGAGTGGGAGAAAGAGAGAAGAGTGGAGAGAGAACATACAGAAAGTTAGAGAGAGAGAGAGGCTATCAGATGGATGAAGAAAGAGAAGATGGATATACCAGAACTTTATGATAATGATAAGAGAGACTTGAAGGCTGGCAGATAAATGATAATGAGGGATGTCTGTGATCTCTAAATACCAGAAGTTTCTACGAATTCTAAGACAGCCCCACCAATTACTGCACAACAACCAGACAAATATTCCCCCAAAATACGATCTTATCCAAACCAAATTTTCCTGCCCAGCAATTTTACTTGCCCCACAGAAAAAAACTGTTCAAACTTCAACACCCAAAGCAGCATTCAACATTCATCAACTTCACGATAAAAATCACTTCAAAAGCTGAAACAAAACCAGGAAGAAACCTGATCCAGCGTCGCGGGTATTCTTCTATCGTTCCTCCATTACACAGTCTAGCGATTCTTCTTCTTCTTAATGAGGAGGATGAATCTGAACCGAGACCGAGACAGTAGACACGTGAAGCAACGCACACAATGCATAAAAGACATGGATTTTAGAAGGAAGACGACAAAAGAAAACTAGTAGGCATGAATAAACAAAGCAGAAAATGACGTAGCAGAACGAATTGGGAGACTAAAATGGGGGGACAAGAAGTAACAGAGAAGCGCCAAAATCAAAATCTCGTAGACTTGTGAGATCTATTACTGCGAGTTGCCACGGCCGCGTCAGCGTCAGCATTATGTGTCAACATTTATCCACACAAGTTGGATTATATTTTTTTATTTAATAAGGGATAGGCATCAATCATCCATTTAATAATTATTAAATATTTTTTTATAGATTATATAATATTTCATGTCACAATCTTATTTCAGTCTAATACTTTAATTTTATTTATAATATAATTTTATTTATAATTTTTTTAATTTTATATAATTTTATATATAATTTTTTTAATTTAGTACAATTCTTAATACTTGAGAAATAAGATTATGTATAAAATTTTATTAAATTAAAAATATTATAGATAAAATTATAGCATAAAAATAAGATTAATATACTAGACATATAATAAATAAAATTAATATATTAGATACTATATAATTTTTATTTATTTATTAATTAATTTAAACATTTTGTGTTGTCATGTGTCTCTCTCCCTAAGTCTAAGCATAGAAAATCCAAAGTGCAAAAAGTAGCTTATTTTATAAGAGTTTATTTATGGTATTTTTTTTTTTGGAGAATTATAATAAAAAATCTAGAAAAATAATATTTATTGTAGAGGACTGTAAAAATTATAATTATTTAAAAAATATTAATTATTAAAATTTAAATTTAAAAATACTATATTACCTATAACTAGACTTGCTATATTTTTTATGACTGCCCCAAGTATTTGACGGTTAGCGAGTTCATTATTTCCCATTAGGCGTTGCAATAAGAATTAATTTTTGTTTCTTATTTACAATTGTAATTCATGTATATATTTGTAATTATTTTGATAATGTTGATAGTCTAAACTTACGATATTGGCAGGTTCTTCGAAATTGATTAAAGATTTATTATTATCTTTGTTTCAACGATTTATCTCTTAGAAATAATAATATCTTTCGTAATTAATATTTTTGGAGATTGACTAATATATTTGTAATCAATATCTTTCATATATGGGTATAACTATATTAGAAAATAGAAATCAGTAGTGCAGAAGCCATTGAATACAAACAAAGAGCAGAGGAATGCCCGGGTGGAAGGAGAGATAGGGGTAATTTAGGATTTTTAATTTCAATTTGGTCCTTTAAAATAAGTATAATTTTTATAGTTTTTTTAAATAAATATTTTTTTCAGGTCCTCTATTCTAATTTTTCCTATTTTTTATAGTTAACCCGTTAATCTTGATCTAAGTAGTTCTCCTACTTTATTTGATTGTGGAAATACTTTTCTAAACCTTAAGACATTTTTAGGAATCAAATCCTCTCATTTTGATAAGAGTGTATGACCTTTTAATATTTAAATTTATGAACAATAGGTTATTTAAGAAGATATTAATTCTTATATTTTATGTTTTCCTTAATTTTTTATATCAACGTTTGACTGAGTTATATTTAAATATTTTTTAACTCAATTTTAGTAACTCTTCTAAATGCCATTTTTTTTAATTTATATTTAAATTCAATATTTTATATTTAAACAACCAACACGTATTAGTACCTTTCTTAATTATTTTGTAAAGACTATGCTTTATTTGTACTCTTTTAATCCTAAATATATAATATATTTAATTAATTTAATTAAATTAAATAAGTTAATTAAATTAATTATTATTACATATTTTTTCTAAAGCACTTTAATCATATTTCTTAACTTCTTTTCTCATTTTTTTACTTGATTACTGTTAAAAAAAATAAATAGAAATAATTTAAAAATAATTAATAAATTTAAAATATATATTTTATATTTATGATCAATAATAATTTATTAATTAGATTATATGTTATATTTATAAACAGAGGAGTATTATTTTTGTTCATTCTAGGAGAGAAAAGGTAAAGGTGGATAATTTAAATCTTATCACGATATGATAAAGTTTATGACACTTATATACATATGACTCAAAGCTTGATTAGGGTACATACATATAAAAACATGATTTAGGGTGTATATACAGTTTTAAAAGTTAGAATTATTTATATATAATTCAAAATTTATGAGGATTTTATATAATTTAATTTATTTTAAGTGATCTTATATTATATAAAATAAATATGTGAGAAAAATTTTATCCCCTAAAATATAAAAATATTTATTTTAAATTTTTAAATGCTTCTAAACACGCACTAAATTAAATAATATTTTTTTTATCTTAACTATAAAATTTAATTAATTTTTTTAGATATATTAAAAAAATTAAATAAATTAGTTAATTATAACTGAATCTAATATCTCAAGATAAATTTAAATTATATATTTAATAATATATTTAAATTAATTAATAATTTTTATATTAATTATAATTAATTAATTTTTTTAATTTTTAATACATCTAAAAAAAATTAACTATAACATTAACATATGAATTAGTAATAAATTAAAATAAGAAACACATCATGTGAGCTTTATCATTGAACCTTAATGAAGGGATGATTTTGAATATTCGTACTTGAAGGGACGTGTGAGCAGACATTTTGTCCCCCCCCCCCAACCTTTAAATTATGGGGACTCCTATCATTGACCTGTGAAGCATTCATTATAAAGCTCTAAACTAAAACATACCCAAATTCTGATAAAATGCTAATCTGAATAAACTTTTATTCCATCTATGTGTACTGTACTACAAGGCCTCTATATTTATAGGCCTAATGATTATTTGTTATAACAGAATATCTAATATACATAACTAACTAATTATATATGTCTAACTAACTAACTGTCATTTATTTACAACACTCCCCCTCAAGCTAGCAACTCTATATTCACAAGTGCCTAGCTTGCTAAGGATATAATCATGCTGAGGTCCACCCAAAGCTTTTGTAAGTATGTCAGCTAAATTCTCAGATGACTTAGTGTATTGAAAAACAATCATCCCCTTTAGTAACCTTTCACGCACAAAATGACAGTCCACCTCAATGTGTTTAGTTCTCTCATGGAATACAGGATTTGTCGCAATATGAACAGCTGCTTTGTTATCGCAAAACACTTTAACTGGTTCGATATTACTGATTTGTAGCTCCTTGAACAGCCCAACTAACCAAGTAATTTCAGATGCTGCCTTGGCTAGTGCTCTATATTCAGCTTATGCTGATGATGCAGAAACTGTTTTCTGTTTTTTTGATTTCCAAGATATCAAAGATCCTCCCAATCTGACTAGAAAACCTGTAACAGATCGTCTTGTGTCTTTGCATGCTGCATGGTCTGAATCACAGTAGCATTCTAGGCTCATGGGGCTGGAAGCTGACAGAAAAATGCCTCGTCCTGGAGTATCTCTCAAGTATTTCACCAACCGCAATGCCGCCTTCATGTGAGATTCCTTAGGGTGATGCATAAATTGACTCAATACCTGTACACAATAAGTAACATCAGGACGAGTCAATGTCAAATACAAAAACTTACCAACAATCCTCTTATATAAGCTAGGATCCTTTAGGTAGTGATCGATCTCCCTCTTCTCATTAGGGTCTGCAAATTCTTCCTCCTTAGGAGGTTCCCCCGAGAGCCTCAAATGTTGTTCCATTGGGGTTGAAGCAATCTCACTTTCATCAATCCCAACTTCAGCCACCAATTCATTTATATATTTCCTTTGATTTAGAAGTATCCCATGAGGGGATCTCAAGACTTCCAAACCAAGAAAATATTTCATTATTCCTAGATCTTTAATCTTGAAGTTCTGTTGCAAATAGCTCTTAACTTCATTTATGGAACTCTTATATGAACCTGTTATCATTAGATCATCCACATATGCTAAAACATAGACAACATGGTTGTTAATAGATTTCTGGAAAAGAGCATGATCATATTTGCTTTGTTCAAAACCACCATCAATCAAAGCTTTGGTTAGTTTTACATTCCATTGTCTAGCGGCTTGCTTCAGCCCATACAAAGACTTTTGAAGTTTACAAACCTGCAAACTACCATTTTTACCTTTTCTTTCAAAACCTTGAGGGATGGTCATATAGACCTCCTCATATAAATCTCCTTGTAAGAATGCATTTTGAACATCCATTTGACAAATAATCCAATTATTTACTGCTGCCAATGTAAGTAGTATACGAATAGTAATAATTTTAACAACAGGAGAAAATGTCTCATAGAAATCTATTCCTGCCCTTTGACTAAAACCCTTAGCAACTAATCTAGCTTTAAACTTCTCTAAAGATCCATCCGATTTATATTTAGCCTTGAATACCCATCTGCATCCTATAGGTCTCTTTCCTTTTGGTAAATCAACTATTGTCCATGTTTCATTTTCTTCTAAGGCTTTCATTTCATGTTGCATTGCTTTAACCCACCTAGGATCTCTAACCGCTTCCTCATATGTATCAGGTTCTAATTCTCTATCTATGCATGATAAGAAAGTTTTATATGAGGAGGATAAATCACTCAAAATAACAGATTCAGTCAAGGCAATGTTATTAATCAAATCTGATTTTAGAAGATTAGCTGCAGAATAATTAGGGAAAGAAGATTTCTCACATATGTAATCTTTTGTCCATGTAGGAGGTCGCCTTTCTCTAGAAGTCCTTGACAAAACCTGATCATTTTGTGGAACAGAATGTTGCTGCTGGATGGGTTGTGGTGCTGGTTGCTGAACAGGCTGAGGTTCTAGTTGGTGGTCATTAGGTCCAGTTTCAGGGACATTATTCCTTAGTAGTTCAAGGGAAGGAAGTTGATGTCGTATGTCCACATCATCAATTAAGAATGGGTCTATATATCTTCTAAGAACTCCCCCTGAATCATGTTTGATCATATCCTGAAAAGGAAATCTTGTCTCGAAAAAAATAACGTCCCTAGACACTATTAAGACTTGATTGTTCACATCATACAACAAATATCCCTTTTGAATTGTTGGATAACCAAGGAAAATACAAGGGTCAGCTTTAGCATGGAATTTATCAAGATTATGTAGTCTCTTTGCATAGGCAAGGCATCCAAAAACTTTTAAATGAGATAGATCGGGAGTACTATTATAGAGAATTTCATAAGGTGTCTTGTGTTTCAAAACCTTTGAAGGAGTTCTATTTATCAAATATGCTGAAGTTCTTATAGCTTCACCCCAGAATTTAATAGGTAGATTAGAATGAAACATAAGCGATCTACAAACATCAAGCAAGTGTCTATGCTTCCTTTCAACAACTCCATTTTGTTGGGGTGTTGAAGGACATGATCTTTGATGGGTTATACCTTTATCAATAAGGAAAGTTTTAACTTCCTGATTCACAAACTCAGTACCGTTGTCAGTTCTTATTGCTTTAATTTTAGCAGAGAATTGATTTTCAACAAAGGCTATAAAAGTTTTCATGCATCTTACAGACTCAGATTTCAAAAACATCAAGAAAATCCAGGTATGTCTAGAGAAATCATCGACAATAGTTAAAAAATAACGAAAACCTTGATGTGTTGGGGTCCTATATGGCCCCCAAACATCCATGTGAAGTAATTGGAAACAAAATGAAGATTGTGAAAAACTAATAGGAAAAGGCAACCTTGGTTGTTTAGCTTGAATGCATATCTCACATTTATTACTATTTTCATGATTATGAGATTTGGGACATTTAACCAAGTCAGATTGTACATAAGGAATACATCTAATTTTATCTATAGGAGCATGTCCCATCCTATAATGCCAAAGACTAATCTTATCAATAGTTTTATTGTGAGATACATTCATGAAAACATGATTTATTCTTCTGTCATGTGGGGTAAGCAAATATAGTCCTCCTGAAAGTTTACCAATCCCTCTGATCATTCCACTTACCATGTCCTGCAAAAACACATAGATTAGGCCAAAAGGAAGCAACACAGTGATTGTCGCGGGCCAACTTGCTTACCGAAATTAAATTATAGCAAAACTCTTTAGCGTATAAAACATTTTGAAGAGAGATCTTATTAGAAAAATTTATTGTTCCTATATGTGTAACACGTATCTTCTGTCCATTAGGAATTCTAACCATTTTAGCTGGTCCTTTATACAGAATGTATGAATCAAACATATTAATAGAATTTACTATATGGCAACTAGCTCCTGAATCTAATATCCAATCAGTGTACATGAGGGAAGAATACAGACCTGGGGTAGCTGCCTGGATGCTCACAGCAACTTCATTAGGTTCGGCATCACGTTGCAGCAGCTCAAGTATCTTCTCATACTGATCAGGAGTAAACATAGCATGTTGCAATGGAGGGTCCTGTTGAGCCTGATGAACCCGTACAGCCTTAACAGAGTCATCAACAGTGGCTTGATTTGTTTGGTCATCCTGTTTCTTCCCAAAATTTGGGGGGAAACCAATAAGATGGTAGCAATTTTCTCTCCGATGTCCTTGTTTATTATAGTGAGAGCATATGACATCTTGATATCTGCCTCTACCTCTACCTCTTCGACCCCTGCCTCGACCTCCTCTTATAGTATTGGTAGCCAAAATGTTGCTATCTGATGCAGGAGCAACAGGAGGATAATTGAGGAGCCGTTGGGATTCTTCTTGAAGAACCAATGAACATGCTTGATTGGGAGAAGGCAGTGGGAGCATGAGGAGTATCTGACTCCTTACTTGCTGGTAGGACTCATTGAGGCCAACCAAAAACTGAAAAAGACGTTGCTCTTGTGAAATTCTTGCATACTCTTTAGCAGTGTCACATTGACAGTCAGGAAGAGGGACTATTGCTGAGTACTCATCCCATAACTCCCTCAGCTTAGTATAATAGGCTGACACCGACATACTTCCTTGACTGAGAAAATTAATTGCTTGATAAAGAGAGAAAATCTTGGCACTATCTCTTTTATCAAAACGTTCTTGTAAATCAAGCCAAACCAAATGAGAATTGCGAGAGAAAACAATACCATTAGCTATCTCTTTGTCAACAGAATTTATGAGCCAAGAAAGAACCACAGAGGTGCAACGGTCCCATTGTTCTCGGAGAAACTCTTCTTGCGCCGTTCGGGTACAAGTGCCTTCAACAAAACCTAACTTGTTTTTGGCATGAAGGGCAAATTTGATGGCGCGGCTCCAGATCGGGTAGTTCTGGCAACCAATTAGAAGTTGAGGAACTAGGGTCACAGCTTGGGTGTCTGCCGGATGAAGATACAGAGGGTGATTGTAGTCGAGCCCCGAAAGTTTGTCGGTCATGGTGGAAATCGTAGCGGAGACTTTAAAAAATATCAAAGAGGAAAACTGACCGAAGGCAAGGAAGAAAACTGACGGGAAGCAAAGAACTTGAAATATTGAACAAGAATGCTGAGAATAGTGAAGCGATTTGATGGCCACGATGAGCGATAGATCGCAAGGAGGCAGAAACTCTTACAGACGAGTGGACGGAGGGGAATCTTGATTGTACTCTGTTGGATGGGTCTTCATTTTCTTGTTTATCTTTCGAGCTGCTTCTGGATTACACTCCATGAGATGCATTTCGGGCCTTATTTCTTGATTGTTGGCCCAGGAGCAATAGCCCGCTCTGATACCATGATAAAATGCTAATCTGAAGAAACTTTTATTCCATCTATGTGTACTGTACTACAAGGCCTCTATATTTATAGGCCTAATGATTATTTGTTATAACAGAATATCTAATATACATAACTAACTAATTATATATGTCTAACTAACTAACTGTCATTTATTTACAACACAGACGTCCACAATTTCTCAATAAATACACAAAATATATATTTATTTAATTTGTTCATCTTCTCATCAAATTTACACAAACCCAACAAGTCACTCTCACTCATGACTCCACAATCCACATTATGTCTAATGGTCCCACTAACGTGTCAGGATTTGGTTTTTCCACATTTTTCATACAAAATTTGTCGGTACAAATTTCAATTTTTAATTATTTTTTAAATGATAACTTCATTTTTTTTAAATAGCATGGAACTTATGCTTTGTATGAAGCTTTAGCAATAAGCTATATAATTTAGAAATAAGCTCTACAATTTTTGACTTGTAAACAATGGGATCTACTATTTTATATATTCTTATATAATATTATATTATATATAAATTTATAAATTAAATAAATTAATTTAAAAATAATAATAAATACCAAAAATAAATTATATTAATATCTAATATTTAAAATTAAAATTAACTTCTAACTATATCTTACATTTAGGACTATTATATTTTTATACAAATGTACTTCATCTAATTTTTTCTATAAACAACATTCTCTTATATGGGGATACTTCTATATATAAATAATAATTTATGTTTGTCTAAAAATTTAATTTAATTTTTTTATTTTTACCCATAATTAATTATATATCTCTTTCATATATTTTTTTCGCTCATTTTCTCTTATATCCTTTCTCACTCATTCTCTCTCAACCATTATCTTTATAAATATAGTATATTTGGGAAATAAAATTATATTTTTAACATATTTATTATTTTTAACTAATTTTAATTAATATTTTGATTGCGTGATTTAAGTAGTTGTTATTTATAAAAAGGACTTGAAGGGAGTATATAATAAATACATTTTCTTTTGTTTTTCATCCATGACAAAATTGAACATCTACTCTTAACAAAGGATATCAATTAGATCACCATACCATGGTCTCATAATCATTAATACTCCTCTGGTCATTAATATAATTTTTTTTAACTAATTTAATTAAATTAAAAAGTTAGTTAGTACGATATAGTTTTTTTTAAAATAACCTAATTATTTTTTTAACTCTTTCCCTCCCCCTCTTATTTAATTATTGTTAAAGAAGTATCTATAAAAGTAATTTATAAAAGTGGATAAATATAAAAAATATATTTTATATTTAGTATCAAGATAAATTTCTCAATTAAATTCTATATTAAAGATAAGAAGAGTATTCTTAAATTGATAAAGATAGATCTCATAGCTATGCAAGCTATTAATGAAAGATTATATTAATTGGTAATATGTATATTTATAACTATTTAGTACCACCCTGTTACTTATTATAAGGTACGTGTATCCTACAAATTTATTTTAAAATATAAGTTATTTGTAAAAAATTTAATGACAATTTTTCCATTTTACTCATATTGGCTATAATAAAGAGGAAAGAGATAGGTGTAAATGTAGGCAGAGATAAATAAAATATTATTTCTTTAATAAAGACAAATATATAAAAAATTAATATATTCCTTAATATGCGAACTCAGGGTATAAGTGACTTACAATAAAAAACATAATGATAAGTATATAAGACCTAAGTTTTTAATTTAATGTTAGTATCCAAAATTCAAATATTTTTACTTGTTTCTACTATGATACTTTTTCTATCTGTTTGTTATACGCGGCTTATATTTTCTCTAGTTTAAAATATAACGTAAAAAGATTAAAATATGAATCTTATTATAAATATTATTACATATGCGGATATCCATACAATTTCTACCTCTTGGGATTTTTCTTAGGATTCCTTCATCTCTTTATGTCATAAACCTATAACTTCCTCAATGAATGACTTGAGAGGAGTTTCTTGTTGTTAATGACATTTTATTCATCTTTATTCCTTTGTAACCTTATGTTTAGTCTTTAATGGTTGTGGCCTATAAATAGTGGCTATGTAGAAGGCATTTGTACAAGTGATCATACAAGCATATAAGGAATACTCCCTTGCCTCCCATTTTAATCTCTTGTCTTGTTATTTCTTCTCCTCTTTAACTTTTTCATCTTCTCTTATTTTATAACACGTTATCAGCACGACATTGCTCTGAAAAAGTTAAGGTATAAACTTCTTGTCAATTCATATATTATTATGCTCAATTATATATAAATGTTATTAGTTTTCTCTTTATCTAATTATCATATATATTTTTTCTCTCTTTATCATATGTTATGTTAATGTGTTTTAATAGTATATAATATTTTTCTTTACCCTATTACACAATTTTCCTCTTACCTAATTATTATGGGTAAATTTTATGTTCTATATATTTGTTATATATTCTATTGTTATTTATTATGTTATTCTTTTATATTTATTTTAAGTTATGTTGTTAAATTATATATATGTGTGTGTAGATTATCTTTATTATATTTTATTCTTATGTAAAATATTATATATTTTTTTCTCCTTCTTTTGATATATTATTATGACTGATTCTTTATTTATATGGGTGTGTATTCTTATTTCCAATTCCCCTTTCCTATATGTTATTTACATTTCCAATTCTCCTCCCCATATATCATTAAATTACTTATACTATGTTACTATTTATATATTATATTTATATTATTTCTAATTCTATGTATTGTAACACATTATTTATGTTGTTTATATTTATGCATGCTTCTTTATGTTATTTAATTTATTTTGTTACATTTATTTATTCATGTTTATTTATATTACTTATTTTATAACATGTTTGTAATTTTTTTTATTATTTAATTGTTTAGGTGTTATTATATATTTTTTATTTTTTTATTTTTTTATTTATGCCATTTATATTTTGTTACTTTTATTGAATTTATATTTATTTTGAATATATAATGTTTATTTGATTTATATTTTTATTATCATATTTTTTTTAATTTTATCATAATTCTAATTGTTATTATTATTATTATTTTAGTTTGATCCATGGCTAATCTTACGAAACTCGAGTTTACCGCTCTTGATATTTCGGGAAAAATTATCTGTCTTGGGTTTTAGATGCTGAAATCCACCTAGATACCAAAGGTCTAGGGAATGCTATTTTACCTGGAAATGAAGCAAGCAGTCAAGACAAGGCTAAGACCATGATTTTCCTTCGTCACCATTTACATGAAGGGCTAAAAGCTGAATACCTAACGGTGAAAGATCCGTTAGAGTTGTGGAATAATTTAAAAGAACGATATGATCACCAAAAGACGGTAATTTTGCCCAAAGCTCGTTATGAATGGTTGCATTTGAGGCTACAAGATTTTAAATCTGTATCTGAATATAATTCAGCTGTTTTTAAAATAAGTTCTCAATTGAAATTGTGTGGTGAGAAAATAACAGATGAGGACTTATTAGAGAAAACTTTTTCAACCTTTCATGCTTCAAATGTGCTCCTGCAGCAGCAATACCGTGAGAAAGGTTTTAAAAAGTATTCTGAACTAATCTCATGTCTTCTTGTGGCTGAACAAAATAATGAATTATTGATGAAAAATCATGAAATCAGTCCCACTGGACCAGCTCCATTCCTTGAAGCGAATGCGACTGAACATACTAATTTTCATGCCTATGGTCATGGTCACGGTCGCGGTCGTGGTCGTAGTCGTGACCGTGGCCGTGGTCGTGGTAGGGAAAGTGGCAATTACCGTCATCATGGTGGGGGGAGTAATTATAATCTGAATACCCACCAAAAGAAGAAACATAATGAAGGGCAGAAAAAAGACAAGGGTGGTCCCTCAAAAACTGTGAAAAATTTATGTTATAGGTGTGGAATAAAGGGGCACTGGTCGCGTACCTGTCGTACGCCTGAGTATCTAGCAAAGCTTTATCAAGCCTCTATAAAAAAGAATTCAAAGAACATGGAAGCAAATATGATTTTTCAAGATGATGATGTTGAGGCAAATTTTGCATACAAAAATGATGATACCAATGAGCTAGATGATGGCCTTGATACTATGACACATTTAGACGTGGCTGATTTCTTTGAGAATCATGATTAGACAAACAAATTTAGCAGAAAAAGAATAAGATTAATGTAGTTTATGTTTTATTTATATTTTATTCTAATTTAGTTTATGCTTTATGCTTTATTTATGTTTACTTTTATTTTCTTATTATTGCTAATAATGTATTTTGATACATTTATTTTCTTTTAGTGAAGAATATGGATGTTTCTCTCTCTGTTATTGGGCACAAGAATGAAGATATATGTCTCATAGATAGTGCTACAACAAATACCATACTCAAAGATAAAAAATATTTTTCTCATTTGACAATGAATGGTGTAAGCATCAATACTATAGCGGATAATACAAACCTAATTGAAGGTTCCGAAAGAGCAATGATAATATTACCCAAAGGGACAAAATTTGTTATTAATGATGCTTTATATTCCTCTAAGTCTCAAAGAAATTTGTTAAGTTTTAAGGATATCCGCCGAAATGGATATCATATTGAGACTATAGATGAGAAAAGTATTAAATATCTACATATTACAATTGTTAGACATGGAGAAAAATGTATTCTTGAAAAAGTACCTGTATTATCTTCTGATTTGTACTATACAAATATTAGTATAATTGAAATAAATGTTATAGTAAACCAGAAGTTTACTGATAAAAATACATTCATTGTTTGGCATGATCGGTTAGGCCATCCCGGATCAACTATGATGCGAAGAATTATTGAAAATTCACATGGACATCCATTGAAGAGCCAGGAGATTCTTCAATTTAAAGATTTCTCATGTGTTGCTTGTTCTCAAGGCAAACTAATTACAAGACCCTCATTAACAAAAGTTGGGGTAGAATCCCCTGCATTTCTGGAACGTATCCAAGGGGATATATGTGGACCTATTCATCCACCATGTGGACCATTTAGATATTTTATGGTTTTAATAGATGCATCTACAAGATGGTCACATGTGTGTTTGTTATCTACACGTAATTTAGCATTTGCTAGATTACTTGCTCAAATAATTCGATTAAGAGCACAGTTTCCAGAATATACAATTAAGACAATTCGTCTTGATAATGCTAGTGAGTTTTCATCTCAAATGTTTAATGATTATTGCATGGCCACTGGAATAACAGTAAAAAAATCTGTTGCTCATGTCCACACTCAAAATGGTTTAGCAGAATCATTAATTAAACGCCTCCAATTGATTGCTAGACCAATACTTATGAGAACAAAACTTCCAATTTTAACTTGGGGACATGCAATTTTACAAGCAGCAGCAATTATACGCATCAGGCCAATAAATTATCATAAATTCTCCCCAATACAGTTGGCTTTTGGTCAGGAGCCAAATATTTCTCATCTTAGAATTTTTGGATGTGCGGTATTTGTCCCAATTGCTCCACCACAACACACAAAGATGGGACCTCAGAGAAGGTTAGGAATATATATTGGTTATAAATCTCCTTCTATAATCAAGTATTTAGAACCACTAACGGGAGATTTGTTTACGGCACGTTTTGATGATTGTCATTTTGATGAGACAAAATTTTCAACATTAGGGGGAGATAATAAGCAGCTGGATAAAGAAATCACATGGAAAGCATTATCGTTGTCTCATTTAGATCCTCGAACACAACAATGTGAGCTTGAAGTTCAAAAAATAATTCATTTACAAAATATTGCAAATCAACTGCCAGATGCATTTACTGACCCCAAGAGAATTACCAAATCTCATATTCCAGCTGAAAATGCCCCAATTAGAATTGATGTCCCAGCAGGACAAGTGGCAAGTGCAAATGAAACTAAACCACGCTTGAAGCATGGTAGACCTATCGGTTCCAAAGATAAAATTCCTAGAAAGAAAAGAGTAAACAATCAAGATGGTCAAGTTGAGGAGGCTGGTCTTATAGGAGAGACCCAGGACATAACAAATCAAAAGACCCCAGAAGAGGTCCAGGTACCTGAAAATAATGAAGAGATCTCGATAAGTTATGTCACTACAGGAAAAAGATGGAACCGAGAAAATATAGTCGTCGACGATATTTTTTCATATAGTGTTGCAGTTGAAATAACTAATCAAAGTGAGGATCTTGAACCTAGATCAGTTGAAGAATGTAGACATAGAAATGATTGGCCAAAATGGAAAGACGCAATTCAAGCAGAATTGAATTCACTTTCAAAACGTGAAGTTTTTGGACCTGTAGTCCAAATACCGAATGGTGTTGAACCAGTTGGGTATAGATGGGTTTTTGTGCGAAAATGAAATGAGAAAAATGAGATTGTTAGATATAAAGCACGACTCGTGGCACAAGGTTTTTCGCAAAGACCTGGCATTGATTATGAAGAAACATATTCTCCTGTGGTGGATACAATTACTTTAAGATATCTAATTAGTCTGGCAGTGCATGAAAGACTTGATATGCGTCTGATGGATGTTGTTACAGCATACTTATATGGTTCTTTAGATACTAAAATTTATATGAAAATCCCTGAAGGATTTAAATTGCCTGAAGCATGTACGAATTCTCGAGAAAATTATGCAATTCGTTTGCATAAATCCTTATCCGGATTAAAACAATCTGGAAGAATGTGGTATAACCGTCTAAGTGAATATTTGTTAAAGGCGGGTTACAAAAATGACTCAATCAGCCCATGTGTTTTTATAAAAAGAAATACATCAGAATTTGTTATAATTGCTGTCTATGTGGATGACTTGAATATAATTGGAACTCCTGAAGAGCTTCAAAAAGCAGTTGATTGTTTAAAGAGAGAATTTGAAATGAAAGATCTTGGAAAAATAAAATTGTGTCTCGGTTTACAAATCGAGCACTTAACAAATTGAGTTTTTCTTCATCAATAAGCTTATATTGAAAAAATATTAAAGCAATTTTATATGGATAAAGCGCATCCATTAACTACTCCAATGGTTGTGAGATCGTTAGTTAAAGAAAAATATCCTTTTCGCCCTCAAGAGAAAAATGAAGAACTTCTTGGTCCAGAAGTACCATATCTTAGTGCTATAGGGGCACTAATATATCTTGCTAATTCAACACGACTTGATATTGCATTTGCTGTGAGTTTATTGGCAAGATTTAGTTCTTCCCCAACAAAAAGACATTTCGATACCTTCGAGGGACAACTGATATGGAATTATTTTATTCTAATGAATCTGGATCACAATTGATTGGTTATGCAGATGCAGAATTTTTATCAGATTCACATAAAGGTAGATCTCATACAGAATATTTATTTACTTGTGGAGGTACAGCTATATCTTGCCGTTCAATAAAGCAAACTTTATCAGCTACCTCATCAAATCATGCAGAAATAATTGCAGTTCATGAGGCAAGTCGAGAATGTGTTTGGTTAAGGTTAGTAATCCAACATATCCAAAGAATGAGTGGCCTACTTCCGGAACAAGAGATTCCAACAATATTATATGAAGATAATACGGCATGCATAGCTTAACTAAAAGGGGGATATATCAAAGGAGATAGAACAAAATATATTTCTCCGAAATTCTTTTTCACTCATGATCTTATGAAGAATGGTGATATAGATGTGCAGCAAATTCGATCATGTGACAACCTTGCAGATTTGTTTACCAAGACACTGCCAACTAAGCCATTTGAGAAGTTAGTGTATGGTATTGGAATGCGTAGATTCAAAGACATAAATTGACAATGTCATCAGGGGGAGTAAACAAGTACCTTGCTGTTCTCTTTTTCTTTTAAGAATTTTTTATTGTGTACTCTTTTCCCTTCACTAGGTTTTTGTCCCAATGGGTTTTTCCTAGTAAGGTTTTAATGAGGTACAATATCTGTCATGGACATCCAAGGGGGAGTGTTATAAATATTATTACATATGTGGATGTCCATACAACTTCTACCTCTTGGGATTCCTCTTAGGATTCCTTCATCTCTTTATGTCATAAACCTATAACTTCCTCAATGAATGACTTGAGAGGAGTTTCTTGTTGTTAATGACATTTTATTCATCTTTATTCCTTTGTAACCTTATGTTTAGTCTTTAATGGTTGTGGCCTATAAATAGTGGCTATGTAGAAGGCATTTGTACAAGTGATCATACAAGCATATAAGGAATACTCCCTTGCCTCCCATTTCAATCTCTTGTCTTGTTATTTCTTTTCCTCTTTAACTTTTTTATCTTCTCTTATTTTATAACAAATCTATTTTTTTAATAGTTAGTTTGAGTTTATTTCATTATTTAATATTTTTTTTAATTTTATCACTCTCTTTCTCATTACATTTTCTCCATATCTCATTTATTGTTTCTCTGTTAGACAGAACAAATTTATTGTCTCTCTCTACCTTTTATTAATAATAGCACATTTGAAAACAAATACTTTCTTATCCTAAATATATAAATTAGTTAAAATTTTTAGGTAAATTAATAAAATTAAATAAATCAGTTAATTATGATTAAATTTAACTTTTTAATATAGATTTATATGATATACTCCTTAATCTACCCAAATTACTCTAATAACTCTTATATTAATTATAATTAAATAGTTTATTTAGTTTTATTAATCTATAAAAAAAAGTCAACTAACTTTTATATTTATAGTAAAAGAAGTATTATACATCTCATATATTTATTATTTATAACTGATTTTAACTAATTTTTTGATATATATAAATTGATTATTTTCACTTTATATTTTAACAAATTATATGTTTATGGTGGTAGTTGGTGTCAGTTTTGCTTAATGTCATGGTTGGTTCTGTTTGGTTTTAGTTTGTATAGCTTGGAAATTGGGTTTCGATGCGTGATTTATTTCCTTAACTGTTGTAATGAACTCCAATCTTTTACATATCATTGTACCTTTTTCTTTTAATAAAATTGTCTTAATATAGAAAAAAACTCAAATCGCCTAAAAATGTGCAAAGAATATAGGTAATAAATGTGTGAATATATAATAAAGAAAACCATTTTAGATGGATGTGTTGATGATTTTTCTCAAAATTTAATTTAATACCTATATTTTTTTATTGTTATATCATTTAATTGTTCTCTATTAGTCATATAACTGTCAAGTTAAAAATTTAAAAAAAAATTATAAATAGTTGCAAATATTTTTTTTCTGTAATCACAAGTTCAATCCACGGAGCAAAGAGGTGACAGATTACCAAACAACGAATTGAGACATTTTAATGTGTGTGTGTGTGTGTGTGTATAGACATGAAAGAATATGAATGAGACAAACAAGTCCCCCACGAGCCTCTATTAATTTGTACGGTTTTGTACCCACTCTTCCATTTCATTTCCTCAATTGGACAATGACACCGACCTACCAATATTATTATTCAAGCCAACTTCAACACCGCATCAATTTCCCTTCATTTCTTTAATTGAATAATTGAGGCGTAAAAAAATTCTAAAAAAATATTACTTGAATTTTAATACACTAGAATTTTTTTTTGGGGGAAATTCTAAAAAAAAATATCTTCATGCATCGTAAAAAAAAAGGGGTATATTTTGGTTTATTTTTTGGGTGCTTGTATTTGCATTCCCTTTCAATCAGATGAAAGAATTCAATTAAAGAACCGATAAGTTATGCAATTTTAACTCTTCTATCACCATTGTATCTTGTTTGAAAAATTTAATACTTGTATGTATTCTATAAAAAAATAATAATTTACAAGAAAAATGATAGAAAAAAACTCTAAAAATGATAAATTCTAAATCAAATCTATTAACAACAATAGATATGGTATTAACAACACAAAGTCTTACTTTGATATTTACTATTTTTTAGAGTTTTATTCTATCATTTTTTCTAATATATATATATATATATTTTATAAGTGTTTTATGAAATTT